>OU744357.1:5584930-6816596 GCA_916610255.1 Lasioglossum lativentre | reverse complement strand
AAAACGATAATAACAAATATAGGGAACTGTATGATCGGTTAATTAATAAATTGTAAATTGATGTCTATGGAAAAAAAAGTTACAATTTTTACCAAGACATCGAAACGCTGAGAGGCACTTTTGTAAGAGATATAAATGGGATTAAAGGTTTACCTGTGATACCGACTGACGTAACAAAATTTCGTGGCCACGATCGATCATCGAATCGACTGCGAGGCAGCCGGCACAACAACGAAACCATATATCAAGCCGGATCTCCCATTCAACCAACGCAACGACGATGAGCGAACGCGAAACTTTGTCCGTCAGCGAGTTCGGGAAAGAGTATCAGCTGAAACTTCGCTTCCAAACGACTGCACTTTTGTTCCCGCTTGCAAAATGTGTCGCAAAACATCGTTGTACTGTTTACAATTTGCCCGTCAATTTAGAAAATCAATCGGTTTCTAGTAACTTCCTGCCCTGTAAACCGTTCCGAAGGCTTTCCGACAGCCGTCTACAAACGTCCGCGAATTTTCAAACGAAATCCTTTTAGTTGCTCGCATTGTTTATAACAAATTCAAACTTTCGACGGGTCCGTACGCACGAATAGAAACTTTGAACGAAACTGCACAACATGCAAACGGAAACATTTTCACTGGAGTCGCTCGGAAAGAAGTTACACGAGCTTCGAAGTGCGCGCTTGCATTTTTATCCGGCGGCGAAGCGTCCACTTAAAAAAAAAAGTAACTCGAAAAAGGTTGATCTTTGTGGAAAAATGTATTCTTCTGAATTTGTGTAGGTTGAACTGGTATATAAAGGGGTGGTTTTAGTTTTGGGGGATTTTGCTTTTTCGGCGAGATAATCGTGGTATTACGAGAGAAAAATGGCAAAAGGGGTGAGAATGTCCGTTTACATTTTTATCCATCGGTGCAACGTCCAGTTAAAAAAATGTCACTGAAAAGGAGGTGATTTTTTTGGAAAAATTCATTCTTCTGAATTTGTATAGGTTGAACTGGTTTATAAAGGGGTGGTTTTAGTTTTGGGGGATTTTGCTTTTTTGGCGAGAAAATTGTGATATTGTGGGAGAAAAATCGCAAAGGGAGTCGGAATGTTCGCTTTGAGGGTGCCCAGCCATTTCCCCGAATGCGTCGATGTGGTGGGAGCAACCTCTTTATACCGTTCAACCCCTTATTATCCGGGAACGAGAGAGAGATACCCCGTTACGAGGCATCAATGTGCACCGATATCTTATTCGCAGTTAAGGCAGAGGAACGAATCCCGGGCAGAGCGATATCGCGTGCGATACCTCGCATTTCCGTCGATATTATCGGGAAAAACAACCCCCAACTGGGTTCGGCGACCGTTCGTATTCACGGATGGATCCTTCTATTTTTTTCCTTTTTCTATGTATTTTTCACGAATAAATCCTTATCTTGAAATATTTTTAAACGTTGCCAATCTCTCTGCAAAATAACATTTAAAATGTTAGTTGATGAAAAATTCCAATAACCCAGAAAATTGGCAAATAATATACTGTACAGTTTTATGAATGGAAAATATCGATTGCTAATTGTTCCCCCGAGCATAGGGGTCGCAACCTTGGATATAGGGGATGATTTAACCCTCGAGACTTCCAATAGGGCAAATATAAATATTGTCGAGTGGAGTAAATAATAATGAATAAAAATAACTAACAATATGACTGAGGATACAGTTCTGAATAAAATAGTGTTTAAAATTAAGGGTTGAAGGGTTGATTTCGCCTGCAACAATTTCAACAGCCCAGAAAATAACCAAATAAAGAAGTTGTACGGTTCGTCAATGGAAACTACAGATCGTGAATTTTTCCCCTGAGTATAGGGTTTGTAACCTTGGGCATAGGGGTTGATCTAACCCTTACGACTTCCAATAGGGCAAATATAAATATTGAGAAATAATAATAATGAATAAAAATAGCTAACTATATAACTGATACAGTTTTGAATAAAATAGTGTTCAAAATTAAGGGTTGATTTCACCCCCAAAAATTCCAAAAGCCCAGAAAATAGCCAAACAACAGCCTGTAAACTTCAGGAATGACAACTACAGGCTGATCATTTTTTCCCCCGAGTGTAGGCGTTGCAATCTTTCGTGCAGGAGTTGATATAACGCCGGCTCCTCTTTTTTCAGGATTTCCGCTGGAAAACTGTCCACGAACTAAGATTTATCACTAGTATTCGATAAAAATGACCTCATAGAAAGTTTCGAAGCCGTCCGCCGGTTACAGATTGTTGTCCGTAGTCACGTGCTTGTAGCATCGAGTCTCGTTGTCGGAATTACTCTTTGGTTAGAGGTAAATAAATAATAATAACCGAAGAAATTGCTCTATTCTTTTTATCTACGAGAACCACACCTACGACAGAATCAAAGATCCATAATCAACGATACGGGTCTCGTACCGGGACAATTTTTCACCTGTATAATCCTCAAAGCGTGTACAGCTCGTCCGTTTAATCAAAGCGTAATTACCTCGAGCGCTTTTCCCCGGAAAACGTCACAAAGCAAAAACAGTTTTCATCCCCATGATGCATAACATCGCCGAGATCACAAGAATTATTTTTATTTTCAAACGCATTTATTGGTTCGCGTTTGATTCTACTACTCGTTTCTGCCATAAATGCATAAAATCCGCAGTGCAATACTAAATATAAAACCTAATTCCTCCTGGACGTTAATTATATATATAGTTCTTCTTTATTTCTTCTTTATTTTTCATTATTTTTTTTATGGAACTTTCACCAACATATTCCTGGCATTTTTCTAATGAAAATGATACCAAATATGATATAATTCCGATGATATTTACGTGTGTAATGGACGATAAAATTTTCGTGCGCATGGAAGGACAGCGTATGGGAAAGAAAGAGACGCGGAGAGTCGCAGTCGCCCCCGGCACGGTTCAAAGGCCCGCCGGGTCCTCACAATGTAATTCCAATAAAAAACTTTTTTATTATTACTAATGTTTTTATGAGACTTTCACCGATATATTTGTGACATTTTTCTGATTAAAATGATACTAAACACGATATAATTCGCATCGTATTTACATTAATTACCGTTCATATAATTTTAATGAGAAGTTACGCGGGGTCGTCCATTACACACGTAAATATAATCGGAATTATATCATATTAGGTATCATTTTCATTAGAAAAATGCCAGGAATATGTTGGTGAAAGATCCATAAAAAAATAATTAAAAATAAAGAAGATATAGATATAATATATGTATATATAAAATTCTAATATATAAAATTAAAATAACAACTCAAAATTTGGAGAAACACCAAACTGAAGTTGTGTGGGTATTGAAAATAAAATTTGTGGGAAAGTTTAAAAGGCGGATATCGATGGTAAGCCCGCTCTACACGCGAAATTATCTGTGCATACGTGTTCCTAAATACTTATCGGAGAGTGTTCGAGGCAGACGCTTGTTACGCCGCGTTTGTCCGAAACAACCACCCTTTCTGCAGACCGCTCTCGTTCGGACCGGTTCGCGTTTATTTCTGGAAGCTGAAGGGTTGCTGAACTTTAATCCAGACCGCAATTACGCGTTCTTTTGAGCAGGAAACCGAGCGTCGGCGTTAACGTCCGCAATTTTCTGAAGCATGTACCCGCGGAAATTGGGAAAAATTCTTTCGACTCCCCTTTCTCTCCCTCTCTCTCTCTCTCTCTCTGGGTCTCTTGCTGCATCGTGGGGTATATAAAAATGTTTGTTTAAAGTGTCTTGATCGGGGGAACTAACGCATTCCGCTTGGGCACCGATTACACTTTTTTCAAAGGATTTTACCCTTGAATTTGAGACTCCTAAAATAAAACTACGGTAGTACTGTTGTTTGTGCACGTTCAGCTTTACAAAATATGGGAAAAATCAAGAAAAATGGTGGAAATCTGCGAAAATATTTGACAGCAACCTAATTGGATTACAGTACCCCTGGGGAACAACTGCAATGTTATAGGAAAGATAATGAATTTTGTCTGGAGACCTTAGGAATTGAAATAAAACTTAAATGAAAATAGTAATAACAATAAGAAAATAGATTTCAAGTGGAAAATAGAAATATTGAATTTCATAAAACTGATATAGCTGTCTAAATATTTTGAGATTTTGTCAGGCAAACTAATAAAGCTAACAAAGTAAACAGTGTACATTTACGGGTGGATGAAATGGTGGAAAATTCATAAACCGCGCGGTCATATAAAATTCAATATTCCCATTTTATATTCCGCTCTCCAAATCCACAATGAAGATAAAATTTCATTCGAATGTGTTCCCTATGCCCCCGACGTTCCTCGGTAAAAATCGGAATTTGCATAAAACCGTGCATTTACGTCGACGGCGAATGGGTTAACTTATCATTACAGCGTCGTCGAGTTTACGTAACTTTTACCGTGATTTTATTAGATAACCTGGCCTGTAATATCGCGTGTAATATCGCGGAGGATGATTTTCATTATTGTCGTTTTAATTGAATAATTTTAGCGTACCGATCGCCATCGGATTTCCATCGAAATGATCGCATAGGCTTTTCCAATTTTGCGCCGGCGGAAGTCATAGAAGATATTTGAAAAGCGAGAGAGGGATTATGAAACGGAACACGGAACAGCGATATTTAATTATCGCGATCCCTATCAAATTCTCTCGCGGCAGAATTTTCCACTGATCCTCTCTCTCTCTCTCTCTCTCGTTCCTCGTTTCCGATCTAGCGCAAATAATTCTGAAAGGTGATCTCGTCGCATTATCAGCCGTTTATCGGAATTCGTTGTAACGCGCCCCGGGAAATGCTTAGCGATTAAACGTGGTAAAAGAACACTTCCAACGACCAATTCACCAGGAAACCCGATATCATTGATAATGCAAGAGTAGCTGTAACAGTAAACATGCCTGATAAAACAGAGCAGCTAACGACCCAGGCAATTGTCGTAAATCTACAGAAAATGGCAACCCAGTTTCCTCGTAATTCAATGACTCGTACTACTTTAATGGAATTATCAATTTCAGTAGCGATGCCAATGGGACATTTCTGTGACAACTCAAATGATAATATTCATCTAATTGCATTGAGATATTTACGTTTTTCTTTGTCATGTTCTGATAGTTTTGCTCATTGCTTTCTTGTACTTCTGTGTAATAAAAATGGCCTGGTAGTTTGAAAATTGTTTTAAAAAGTCAGAAATGTGTTCTCCAAGCCTCATAGCAATTATTAAAACAATATAGTGGTTCGATGAAATTTTGGCAATATTTTTGTTCCTCATCAATAGACTGCGGATTTTTATGCATTTATGAAAAAAATAACTGGATGAATTGTTATGTTGTTTTCAACGTAAAAACACTATTAAACGGTGAAACAAATTTACTGCTTCCCACAATCGATGCAGAATATTTTTATTTTGCATAAAGATCCGCAGTCTGCCCATCAATAATAGCAAATCAAATGAATAATAACAATAAATATTGCCTTTACAAATCTATTCAAAGAATGAACAATATAATTATTTTTGTCCCCATCTTTCATTATTTGTTGTGCCAGCAGAATTTCCAACGGTGCGACCAGCAATTGATTAAAAATAGTAAAAACAGTCCCTCCGACAACTCATTAGATTACAACACGCCGTTATCCCGTTCTCACTCGATTCAGCATTAATTAAACTTGATTACGAGTATTGCAACTAATTACACGAAGGTCTGGAGACCCTCGAGATTACGCGCTGTTTTCTTCGCAAGAAAATTGTTCTAACGAGAGATCGTAAAGTATCCGCGGCAAGATTATGTAGACGTGCAGCAACCTTTTTATAATCCAACGAAATGGAACGAATGTTCGCACGAGCGGATCGTAAAATCGATCGTCCGCGGCTTTTATCATTTTTTCTGTCGCTTCCCCCATAACGCGGGCGTGGCCACCGTGATCTCTCCTCTCCTTTTTTTATTTTTTTTTGCGCGGCGAAATTTTTGAATTGAATTTCTCCCCGGCGATTTGTCCGCCCGTTTTTCCGTCCGCGAGTCCTCCAAGGATTTTCAATCCATTATTGTATCTGCTTTTCCCGATATTGTACGACTTTTTGCTCTTTAACGGAACGCTGTGCGATTCTTCTGAAAAATTCTGCTGCACCTCTTCGGCTTTCGAAGCGTTCGCTCGATATTTCCTAAAAGGATGCAACATTAACTTAATTGTGTCTATAGTTGGTTCGAGTTGGAAATAAATTAATGATACCGAGACGGAGAGAGAGAGAGAGAGAGAGAAAGAGAGAGAGAGAGAGAGAGAGAGAGAGAGAGAGAGAGAGAGAGAGAGAGAGAGAGAGAGAGAGAGAGAGAGAGAGAGAGAGGGGGGGGAGCATTCAAGGCATTTTTTCTCAGTTCTTTTTTGACGGGGGTGAATCGACCGTATCATCTGAAAAATAATTCCGCAGAGAGCACGCGTATACATATATGAATTCAAGTGAAATGCACTAAAAAAATATTGAAGGAATTATTTTAATATGTTCGTCAAGGGGTTTCTTCGTCGTCGCTCACCCCTGTTTTGCATATTTATATTGATAACATACTCGTAACGCAGTATTAATACTGATTTAAATCGAATACAATGATAACAGTTAAGTGGAAAACAACTGTTATTATTATCATTTGTAATATAGGGGTTGGTTCGATCAAACCACCCCTACTTCCAAGAAATATTTATTTCAGTTCGATATTAATCCGACTGCGATGCATTCCAGCATACGAAGGGTGGTTCGTACCACCCTTATTACAAATATATTTATTTAAAGAAAATATTTCTATTCGAGTCCTATACACGGTGTTCGACTACGGGTGGGAGAAAATTTAAGGGGTGGTTCTCCATGATAAGTCGAAAATGAAGAATAAAAAAATTGCGATTCCGGCTTCGTTATTTAGTTATTAACGCATAGCACTCGAGTGGCGACTCTGCGGCGCTACTAAAAATTGCTGTACCATTATTCGAAATATTGTTTACATTGTTAAATATGTTACTATCTAATCAATTACTAAACATCTAAGTATTCTATGAGGTATTGTATCAATTCCATATTCATCAAATTTAAAAAATCAGAGGGAATTTCTAGGTCGGAAGAAATGTTTAACTTTCAAATTAAAACAGCTCCGAGTGCAAAGGGTTAACAATTAAAAATCCACCTAAAATGCGGCAAACCATAACTAAATAACGAAGTCGAAATCGCAATTTTTTTATTCTTCATTTTCGACTTATATTCTCATGGAGAACCACCCCTTAAATTTTCTCCCACCTGTAGTCGAACACCCTGTATATCACTTTAGCTGTAATATATAGCGAAGAGTATTAAATGCAGATGATTTTGCTACGATTAGAAATTTTCCTAAAGGGTTGACAATTCCACCCCTATTCGTGTATATGTATCCCGACTCGACCTTGATGCTAAATTAATAACGAGAGGACTGATGCGAATAATATTGTTCTGTTCATTTTTTTTTAATTAGAGGATGCTTTCACAAACCCACCCCCATGTTCGCGTCCCCCATTCGGATGCATCGATTCTTCCCACACCGAGACCAACTATGTACTGTGTAGTGGTCGCGATGTTTGCGTCTACTTTAATTCAATTAACCGGACCGATGGAAAGTCAAGGTCGAGTGGGGCTGATCGAATGTATAATGAGACGTCCTATGGTGGACAGAGGGTATCAATTAAGGGGTTCGATTAATATTGACCTGGTATAGGAACCGCAGTGGCTTCTCTGGTAACGAAATCGGAAATTAAACGAACGCTCATGGACTGTCCGACAGCCTCCGAGAGCCTGTCCGACAACCCCCATAAGACAGCCTAACATAGGAACCATACAAATAAGGGCCTCCATCAATTTGTCCTTAAACCCCTTGCACTATAATACCGAGTCGGACTCGTCACGAAGATTTCGAAGAGAGTCTACTAAATATTCATGCTATTAATTTCCTTCAAACTTTAAATTAGAACAAAATGATATTTTTGTTGTTGTTGAAACCATTGGAGACTGCATAGGTATAAATTACATACAAACTACCTTTTCTCTAAGAAATTAGAAACGACAAATTAGTTCTAATCGCTGCAACCGTAAAATAAATCGTAGTACAAGGGGTTAACCCCTTAACCTACGATTTACGTTCGAGAATTTTGGGCCGAAAACATTTACGTTTTATTATTTTTATTTACGTTTGGCCTGACCATTGTACTACGGGCTATGCCCGTAATATTTACGTTTGGCCCGACCATTGTACTACGGGCTATGACCGTAGTTGTAGGTTAAGGGGTTAAGGGGCTGCGCGCACCCAACTACCACCACCACCCTTACCACTCACACACCGATATATCCGCATATACGTATACGAAATACAAGGGTTTACAGCAAAAGAAACTGACGCCTCAATATTGCAATTACAAGTTCAGACCCGGTCGATTATGTTTCCTAAGAGTCCTGGCCAGGGTGAGTCAGAGCCCAAATTTCATATTTTTACGTTGTTGAAGAGTAATTTGCAATAATCGGCAGAATACTTTTTGTCACAAGTCAGCGCTGCCGATTATTGCACATTACTCTTCAACAACGTAAAAATATGAAATTTGGGCTCTGACTCACCCTGGCCAGGACTCTTAGGAAACATAATCGACCGGGTCTGAACTTCTAATTGCAATATTGAGGCGTCAGTTTCTTTTGCCGTAAACCCTTGCATTTCGTATACGTATATGCGGATCTATCGATGTGCGAGTGGTAAGGGTGGTGGTGGTAGTTGCGTGCGCACAGCCCCTTAACAGCTTCTTTTCCAAAAAAAAAATGAACGCTTGATCGCGATTGATAAGCAACTTTTTCGTTAATGAAATGTACCAGATGTGTAGATTTCTCTTTTTCATCTCCCAGAGCTTTAAAAAATTAAATAAAGCAATAAAATCAGAATATTATATTAAATTAGGACATGCCCAACAATAGCAAGAATGATAAACCAGCGTTACAGCGCCATAATAAGTCGCAGAGATAATTTCAATTATGGTTGAAAATGCCGGTCTTCTAGAACTACTAACTTTGAACTTACGTATCGCCGACAGAAGTACGTATTAAATATTGGCTGTTACAAAAAAACGTGGTCTGGAACCTTATAAATAAAGTACTATTACATAGATTTTTGAACAACGAAAAAAAAATTTCGACTTTTGGCCACGATTTGGCGAATTCCGACCACTGTGCGTCAGTTTCTTTTGCCGTAAACCCTTGCATTTCGTATACGTATATGCGGATCTATCGATGTGCGAGTGGTAAGGGTGGTGGTGGTAGTCATTATCAGACTGTGGATTTTCAAGAACGAATAGAATGCCGAAGGGAAAACTGTGTAGTTTGATGAATAGCTGAACAGACTACTGGCCCGCGAGGGAAATAAACTGCACTAATCTCGGTCGTGGGCCGGCAAGTAGAAAATGTCAAGTACCCATCACCGCCCACCGGTAACCTTTAAGGTCAGCGTACCTGAACCAGGTAAGGGGTGTTGTTTTACAGACAATCGAACGAGCCCCGCGGCATCTAAGCGACATTCCCATAGGGATCGATATCTTCTCGCGAGAAGGGAGAGAAGCAACAAGACGAAAGCGAAAGGCGTTGATGCGACGCACCGGCATCGGCCGGCTATTAATTGGTTTACCCGGCAATGTGTCATCCCTTAATTAATACCCTCGAGGACCAACAAAGGCGCGTTGTTGCCGACTTAATACGATGAGTCACGTGCCTACAGACAGTCTTATGGCCGGCCGACGAATACACACACACAGAGACTTCGCAACTTTTCCTCGGAACATCACCACACCATTCGATCCAATTATCCTTTTTTTTCCCTGGCAACCCCTAAAACAGCCCGTTCTTCCCACCGAGAAGAATTTCATGGCTTCATGTTTAATCTTCACGGGCTCTCCACGTGGGTGACTTCTAATATTTTCCTTTCTTGAATTATGGCTTTGCAGAGCTTGAACAGTGACCATAGCGAGAGCTGGGGTCTTGACTTTATGAAGGCTTCTAAGGCGATCACTCTTTTTATGGCGAATGCTGGGTGCTAAAAATTTTCTGAAAGAGAATCGTGTTTTTGCGGCTTTTCAGATCGTTCGGAGAAAATTCTAAATAAATCGGGAGCGTGACACCGTGTTACCTGGACTTGGAAAGTGAGTACAGTATTTTATCGATAATTGTCCCAATCACGGGTCCGGCCAGGGACAATTATGTGTGAAGGATACTTTGACTTTTGCCGAACGTAAAAACGAATAGCGAAGCCCGAGAGGCCTCGGTCGCCGAGAAGTGTAACATAATACGGGTCGGGTATATCGGTGTGAGACCAGAAGACCACTACTAATCCAATAACAAAACTTCTTTATTTTTGATTATTTTTTTATGGAACTTTCACCAACATATTCCTGGCATTTTTCTAATGAAAATGATACCAAATATGATATAATTCCGATGATATTTACGTGTGTAATGGACGATAAAATTTTCGTGCGCATGGAAGGACAGCGTATGGGAAAGATAGAGATGCGGAGAGTCGCAGTCGCCGGCACAGTTCAAATTATTTTTTTATGGAACTTTCACCAACATATTCCTGGCATTTTTCTAATGAAAATGATACCAAATATGATATAATTCCGATGATATTTACGCGTGTAATGGACGATAAAATTTTCGTGCGCATGGAAGGACAGCGTATGGGAAAGATAGAGATGCGGAGAGTCGCAGTCGCCGGCACAGTTCAAATTATTTTTTTATGGAACTTTCACCAACATATTCCTGGCATTTTTCTAATGAAAATGATACCAAATATGATATAATTCCGATGATATTTACGCGTGTAATGGACGATAAAATTTTCGTGCGCATGGAAGGACAGCGTATGGGAAATATAGAGATGCGGAGAGTCGCAGTCGCCGGCACAGTTCAAATTATTTTTTTATGGAACTTTCACCAACATATACTTGATAATTTTTTAATAAAATTAATACCAAAAATGATATAATTGCGATAGATATGTTTATTTTACATTTCCGTTTTAATTCGTTCGCAACGGGTTAATAAAATCCTTTTATTAATAGGCAACCGGATACCTACAAAATTATTCAATCGCCTTTCCGATTTGTTTCCGTTAATTTTTCCACGTCAATTTATGTAAAGAATTAATTTTACAGTAAAATTTAATATTATTATTTTTGTGTGAAGTAGTTTGAATTTTATTATCGACAACGGACTACTTGACCCAAAAATAATGGACAGAACATTTCGAGTACCATGGAAAAATTAACGGAAACCAATCGGAAAGTCGATTGAATAATTATGTAGCTATCCGGTTGCTTCTTAATAAAAGGATTTCATTAACTCGTTGCGAACGAAATAAAACGGAAATGTAAAATAAACATGTCTATAGGAATTATATCATTTTTGGTGTCAATTTTATTAGAAAAATATCAAGAATATGTTGGTGAAAGTTCCATAAAAAAATAATAAAAAATAAACAATTTTTGTTATTGGATTAGTAGTGGACTCCTGGTCTTACACCGATATACCCGACCCGTATCATGTTACACTTCTCAGTGGTATAAGCAAGTTATAAACATGTACAAAGTTTCATCGAAATCGATCAAGGTTGTTATGAAATATAAATGATTGAAAATAGCAAAATTATAAGAATCCGCGATTTAAATGATTCGCAAACCCTAAATTCAAAGATTTTTACATGTTACAATGCCCATAGCTTTTTTATGCGTCAACCGATTTCAATGAAACTTTGTACATGTATATAACTTACTTAGATTTACAAAATACATGTTTGAAATTTTTACTACAGGAACAGATAAAAAATTTAATAATCGTGACCTTTACTTTTTCCTTCGCAATTGCGATCAATAACAATTAAAAAAAAAATTATTTACATATTAGCTAGTAAACTAATCCTTCTAACGTCACAAAAAAACTAAAGCTGTTGGGTCGAATGTTGAAAAAGTTATTCGTTTTTAAAAGGTGAACGAATACTTTTGACTCCCACTGTAAGCGAATAGATTAGCATAAGCCAGAAATACAATCCCAGCGCCACTGAAAATTGCTATGCCATTCTTAAAAATATTGTTCACATTATTATCTTTGTTCGTATTTGTTAAACTACTAGATATTGACACATTACATCAGATATTACATCAATTTTATTTGCAAAAAATGAAAAAAAAATTGTATAGGATGAAAATATTCTAGAATGGACAAATCTTTCATTTTTGAGTCAAAATAGCTCCGAGTGCAAAGGTTTAATACTTTCCAGCCTGAATTTCGAGGTAGACGTAACAAATTATGCCAATTCTCGCTTTCCAGTGCGATTTTCGATCTTCCCTCGACGTACCCGAAGCGACAGGTGAAAAATCGAGATCTCGTAAGTTCCCCGAACAAAGGGAGCATTTCATTTAATCGTTGGGATCGTGTTTCAAATTAATGGCGCGAAGCTGGAGCACCTTTCGAGCGAAAATTATTACAAGAAAGTTCGATTTAAGTTTGAAAGCCTGGCAGCTCGTTCGTTCGAGGCGCCGGGCCCGCAAAAACACGATAATCTGGTGCGATTTCAGCGGTGATGATGGAAGACACTGCGAAACTTCCCTGAGAGTTAATCAGGATAATGTGTCTGGCTATGGTCGGTTCGTTCTACTGTGGACTCTGGGCGAGCATTATGCGATATGTCGGTGGATCTATGGGTCTCTGTACAAATATGGATCTCTCCGAGTTTATATACGGCGAGGATAACGTGACTGACAGTGTTGCAAACTATGAAATCGCAAATGGAGCCTTTTCCAATCAAAAAATTATTACAATAACTATGCGTGATGATTTCGGCGCACGGTTCGATCTAATATAAACTATCTAAAGCTATTTTGCAAGTTGTTTAAAATTTTTTCAACGTTTCAATCCACATTTGGATCTTTCCCAAGAAAAAAAGGAAAAAACTGCGTCTGAAAAATTTTTAAATTACAATATAGTAAAAAACAACAGATTCAATACACAATCAAATTACTGTATTATAATACTGTATTAGATTTCTCACTTGCTTTATGAAGATATGTTAAAACAAAATTGATATGTGCAAACCCATGTTGCTCTAATGTCGGTACTGAAGTAACTGTGGAACAGACACGAGGCTGACAGAAAAAAATTGTTACGTGTGCCTTAAACAATTCACTTTCATTTACACGTGGAGTCTAGACTGTGTACAACATTCCATAATAAACTTAAATATTTTTCAAGGTACATAATCGTTTGAATCAGTTTGAATATTTCTTGATGGGCTCCACTTAATTAAACGGAGTGTTTGCGCTCTGAGGGATGGTTTAAAACGGTGTGAACAATTAATTGGTTCGTTATCGTTGACTTTAATCTATCAAAGTAACCCCTCGACGGCGAAGAAGCGGCTTTGAGCCCGCAAAGTCGGTTCCCATTTCAGCCCCTGTACAATCTTAACCGTAAGCGTTTCAACTAAAGTTAAATAATATACCATTTTTCGGGACAAAAAACAAACCCTCTAACAAGCATTGTAACTAGTTTCCCTTTGTTCGAAAGAAGAACGTAATTAAAGGCAATCTCGAGGATTTCCTTTGAAACACCATTTAAACCGCAACGCTTCGCTTTATCATCCGCCTCTAAATTGAAACTTTCAAAGAAAATCTTGGGAATATGGTTTTTGTATCGCATCGAGGAAGCTCTTCAACACCCGTTCACAATTAATGAAAACTCCGACGGACACCCCCGATGAGTTAATGCTGCTATTTTTCACGGATTACGCTCCAACTTCTACGCGTTCGTGCATTTAATAAAAGAACACTAAGGGAAGAAGCAATTATGGGAACATCCCTCCGCCACCTCTGTCGCGAGAGAAACTGAATAAGAATTCATCGGCACTGATGGCACGACTAAAAAGAATTCCACAAAGACTGATTATATTTTATCGCTGCCACTTTCTCACTGGTAACAGCCTCTGCGAGTTCCACAGTACCTATTCTTAATTAGCATGTCACTTTCTTCATTTTAGCAATTTTTCAACGAAACTCCTAGAATATATGGACATGTAGTTGAAAATGTATATCATCCTTTCCCAATTAGTAGAAAGAAATGAACAATGTGTAAAATAACTGGCTCCACCTTTTAATTATGATAATTGGTAATTGATTTATTTGTTGTTCCCTTAATTTGATGAATTTCCCAGTGAAAGTAACACAGAGTGTAGATGAAAGTGCATAGTTTGTACATAGCAATTTTTCTGTAAAAAAAATTTTTCTCCCAGAAAAATAGCCACTCCCTTTCAACAAGATACAGTAAACGCTTGATTCTTGTCCAGAGATTGATGTCGGCTCGGGTATATCGGTGTGAACACCACGATATTGACTCGAGGAATCGATTTTACAAATCTCTTAATTTTCATTATTTGTTTATGGGACTATCACTGCCTTATTTCTCGCATTTTTCTGATTAAAATGACACCAAACACGATATAGTTTCAATTGTATTTAGTGGTTTAATCGACGGTGAAAGTTTCGGTCGCAAGGGAGGACAGCGCATCGGAAAGAAAGAGACGCGGACAGTCACGCGAACCGTATTTCATTCTGTCCTTCTCTATGTTCGGCTCTCTATTGAAGTCTCGCCCGGCGCGATCGACGCGACATCTAGACGCAGTCATAAATTAAAAAGCACTTCTGGGCACGATTCTTGTCCATGAAAAACACGGCTGTTGGACAAGAATCAATCATTACTGTATACTGATTTATATAATAATTCCGTATAGCGTCCCTCAAAAGAATAGCAAGCAACAAATCTCCCAGAGAGTCACAGCAGTAACCAGAGTCTCCATATAAAATTTTTCTGTAACAAAAAATTTTTCACCCAGAAAAATAGCCACTCCCTTTCAACAAGGTATACCGATTTATACTAATAATTCCGAAGAGCGCCCCTCGACAGAATAGCAACCAACAAATCTCCCAGAGAGTCACTGCACGTAACCAGAGTCTCGATATCATGCTCGAGTTGCAATTTCGCGATCCGGCAAGTGGTTGTTTATTTAAAGAAACACCGCGCGGATGTATTAGAGTCTGCTTAGTGTTTAGAGATTCCGTCAACGATGTTCCTGCCGAGGCTATTAGACGAACGGCCTCTCTTGCGCCGCCCCCGCCGCCGCCGGCCGGTGTGTGTTTATTTATAAAAGTATTAGCTTCGCGGCACGCGATCCTAACAGCCGCCGGTTATGATAGCGTTTTATCTTGGCCGGCCGCGGACCGATTCAAGAGGAGGCATTAAAATCCGCTCGAAGCGTTTCCAGCCGGATATCCAACGTTGACCTTAATAAACGCCACCGCGACGCCCACCTAGTCGGCATTTTCACGAATTTATTTACAAGTCGCTGGACTCTACATTTTTTTTCTTTTTTTTTTTATCTTTTCCGCCGACGCGCGCGCGAATCATGCTGCACGCTCCCGCAGTCGCCTTGAGACTTTTCGCGAAGCATAAAACGCTGCACCTTCGCCGAAACCGAGTGACCAAATTTGTTGGTGGGCATCTGGCCGCCGCGGTTTTTATCCACGGAAATCTTATTTTTTGCCATCAAGCTGCCTTTGTCAATTATATCACTTTACCGCGGAAATTTCGCGCACTCGCGGCTAATATGCTGCGGTAAAATTTATGAGCCTCGTAATTGCAAGAGAAATTGCATTAACTCGACAATTCAAAGGATTAATCGTCATTGCGGATTTTTATGCTAAATAAAAATTGTCTGCGTCCATTGCGAGATACAGGAGCTACAAAATAAATCTTGAAAAGGATTCAAATCAGAATCGATACGTCGATGAATTTTTGCTAAGTTGCAAAATTGCTTTTGAAAGTTCTTATTATTAAATGATCGAACCGTAGCGCCGATAGCATCATACATTTATTATTAACAATAATACGATCGAGAAAAACAGACGTATTTACAGGAACTACATATGGACATTTGATTTCTTGTCTGAATGATTTTATCGAGTCGAAAATAATACAAGAATATATTTTTAAATTCCGACATTGCACAAGGTAAGATGACATTTAATTCTATTAAAAGATTTAAGAAGATCACAGCAAACAATGTCGATAAAAAATCTAGGGGACTCGAAGAAACGATAAAAAAGAATATCAAAGTGTATGGAAAAATAATAAACCATCTGAACACAGCCATATAAAAGTTGCGCTTGCATAAAGTACCGCATCGCTGAACAATATCCTTACCCGAGCGTCCCAGCAATAGTTATCGACCACTTTCCCCCGAAGAACCGGCGTCGTTCTAGAGTTCCAAAAATTTATAACAGCCTTATCTGCTCTCTATTCCTGCCGAGTAACGTCCATCGCGCTTCAGCCGTTATCTCGCGATAATAAATCATAAGAATAAGACCAGGTCAGGTCTGAGAGACTGCGTCCGAGACAGGGGAGCTAACTATCGGTTATACCCCGGCTGAGAAAAATAAGGTGTATCCAGGTCTTTTATCTTGTTGGCACTTGGAATCTCTAAATCGACCCCCTGGCTCTTCAGATTGTCTACGTCAGACGTCACTAACGAATCCCTAAAATGAGAGTCGGTGTATAAATTGGAAGGTACCCGGACTTCGTTGCTCTCTGATGAGGGAGTCGGTGTCTACCGTGAAATACTAGGGCTAGCCTAACCCAGATCTCTCTGTCAACCGAATTACCTGCTAAATTTACCCCCTGGTCTTACGCCCCTGACAGGCCTAACCTTCAGAATGTATCAACATGTTTTATACACACAGCTCCTAAATATACAGTGAGTGTACAAAGTATTCGTACACCTTTTAAAAACGACTAACATTTTCAAAATTCGACCAGTTTGAGTTCTTTTGAGACGTTAGAAGGATTAGTTTACTAGCTAATGTGTAAATCATTTCTTTTTAATTGTTATTGGTCGTAATTGAGAGGGAAAAAGTAAAGGTTACGATTTTAAAATTTTTCATCTGTGCCTGTAATGAAAATTTATAATGTGCATTTTATAATGTGCATTTATAAGTAAGTTATAAAGTTTCGTCGAAGTTTCGTCGAAATCGATCAAGATTGTTATGAAATATAAATGATTGAAAATAGCTAGCCTAACCCTGATCTCTCTGTCAACCGAATTACCTGCTTTTATCCCCTGGTCTTGGGCCCCTGACAGGCCTAACCTTCAGAATGTATCAACATGTTTTATATATGATTTTTTAAAAAATTTTGTCTAGGTCCTACTGGAGCCAATTATGCTGCATTTTCAAATAATTTTCCAAGGTCCTATTGGAACTAATTAATTCTTTTAAAAACATGTCTGTGTAAAATGTCTTCGGTAGGTATCTCGTTTCCCCATAACTGCGTAGGAGAGCAAGCATCTCGAGCCCCTTACGATTATGTAAATTTTTAACCAGCTTTGTTTCATAGTAGCCGCTTACTTCGCCTTATGTTACCAGCTATTAGACACTTGGCTGTCCGAGGAAAGTTTCAATTGCCTGTGTGTCTACAATTTCTATCTGATAATAGATATAACTGCCTAGTTATCTTATTGCTTTCTCTCATCCCTGATAATGATAGTGTATAGACATGTGACGTTCTTGAGAAATATTTCTAATGACTGAAAAATCACTAAATGTGAATTGTGTATTATAAAAAAATATATGACTCGTGCACACGTACAGTGACTCCCACTAATATTCGGACACTCTTAACAAGACGATAACTTTTTTAATATTCGACCATACAACGTGGATTTTTTTGAGAAGTTTGAACAATTGGTTTTGTAACGTGACGTGAAAAGAATTTATGAAAAAATTGCAATTGGTCGGAATTGCAGAGAAAATACTAAAAGTTATGTTTTACAACTTTTTTATGTGGGCTCATATTGAAAATGTAGAAAACACGTTTCGTAGATTTGTATCAATTACACATATTCTGAAAATTTCATTGAAATTGGACAAGGTTGCAATGAACTACAAACGTTTAAAGATGGTAGAAATAGCAATTTTTATCGATTTTCGGCCTCTAACTGCAATAAATCTAAGGATTCATATACAGTGGGTGTAAAAACTAATCGTACACCTTTTAAAAGCGAATAACTTTATCAAAATTCGACCCGACAGCTTGAGTTTTTTTGTGACGTTAGAAGAATTAGTTTACTAGCTAATGTGTAAATAATTTTTTTTTATTGTTGTTGGTCGCAATTGCGAAGGAAAAAGTAAATGTCACGATTTTCAAATTTTTTATCTGTGCCAGTAGTAAAAATTTCAAACATGTATTTTGTAAATCTAAGTAAGTTATATACATGTACAAAGTTTCATTGAAATCGGTTGACGCATAAAAAAGCTATGGGCATTGTAACATGTAAAAATCTTTGAATTTAGGGTTTGCGAATCATTTAAATCGCGGATTCTTATAATTTTGCTATTTTCAATCATTTATATTTCATAACAATCTTGATATATTTCGATGAAACTTTTTACATGTTTATAACTTACGTATACCTATCAAATGCACCTTATAAATTTTCACTACAGGCACAAATAAAAAATTTTAAAATCGTGACATTTACTTTTTTCTTCGCAATTGCGACCAATAACAATTAAAAAAAAATTATTTAAACATTAGCTAGTAAACTAATGCTTCTAACGTCACAAAAAAACTCAAGCTGTTGGGTCGAATTTTGAAAAAGTTATTCGTTTTTAAAAGGTGTACGAATACTTTTTACACCCACTGTATTTTTCAATGCCTGTCGTTTTTTCCTATATCAACCGATTTCAATGAAATATTTACAATGCATATAATTGACACAGATTTACAAAATATATTTTTTAAATTGTCAATATTGACCCACATAAAAAAGTTGTAAAATGCAACTTTTAGTATTTTCTCTACATTTTCGGCCAATTGCAAGTTTTGAAAAAATTTCTTTTGACATCATGTAGTAAACTAATTGCTCTCGCTTCTCAAAAAAAGTTCAAATTGTATGGTGCAATATCAAAAAAGTTATCGTTTTTTTATTAGTGAATATTAGTGGGAGTCCCTGTATATATTTCGTGCAGTGCTGGGTACAATTCAAATAAAAATTATTGGAAATAGTAATTACAATACTTTGATTCAAATAAAGCAGTATTTCAGCATTTATTTTATTTCTTATTCTACATTGAAGAATAGTTAAAAATATCTATTTATTACACATGTATAGAAGCTATTAATTGAAGTAATATTTGCTGTGCGATGTTTTGGAAATAATTATTTGAAATAATAGTTTTCGTAGAATGTATTAGGAATAAATATTGGAAATAATAGTTTTTGTAGAATGTATTAGGAATAAATATTTGAAATATTATTGTTTTAAGGATATATGAAAATTAAATGTTTCAACTAGTATTTCATAGTATTTTACTTACAATAGTCATCTGGAATATTAATTTTTTTTATAATTATTAAAGGAAGTCGAGTGATAGCACACTTACTTTATATAATGTATAAAAGCATAGTTATGAATGTCTAGATAAATCATCCATAGCTTATTCCGGTAAAAGGTAGTGCCTAAGTTTCATTCCACTAATAATGGCAGAATTATTTATTTCAACTAACTATTTTAAGTTCGTGTTGAGAAACACATAATTGAAATATACATTTGATATACTTGGGTGATTAAATAAATATTTCAAATAGTATTTCCACCGATACAAAAATAAATAGATATTTCAAATTATTCAAAATAACATAGTTTTGGAATATAATCTCTGAAAATATTTTTCATTTCAAATACTATTTTACCCAGCCCTGATTTCGTGCAAAAAAAAAGACCTCGGAAACCAAGCGCCAAAGTATAATAGAGTACTCACGACAGAGCCAGCTCAGTAGATCCCCATGAATCAGGAACCCTCGAAAACTCCCCAAGGTTTATCAGTCGCTGAGCCGTCGCAAGGCTTCCATCAGTCCAATTTCGTCAACGTATCACCGCCTGTCACCTCGAAGCTTTCAAGCGTTCATTCGCAGTTTCAAAGAGCAGTTAGCACCGTAAGAGTGTCCATCACACCTGTTTACATGCTCCACACAGAAAGAGACAGAAACAGCAGGAGTCAGAAGCAAACGCACGTCCAGCAAAGTGCAGCTTTCGCCTTTGCTTGTCGCCGACTGTTTTGCTCGCCGAGTCGTAAACGGCGAAATTTCTGGGAAAACAGTGACGACTCTAGCCCCGGATCACTGTCACCTCCGGGAAAAGCGCAACGGCGGCTGTTTACGCGGCAATCTTCCTCGAACGATTCACGGAGCTGCTTCGGTAGATGATCATCATCAGCTGGACTATTTAAAATCCGATCGGGGAGGTCGTGCTTTATCTGGGAGGATTAGAGTCGCTTTCCTTCGTTGTCCCAAGTGTTCCGATGGTCTTGTGGTATGTTCAAGAGGCACTAGCGAATCTCTGGTAGCCTCTGATAGCTAATATTAGCTTCTAGCAAGTTTGAAGACCGATAGCGATTTGAGGAAGTAACGTCACAGCTAATTGGTAGCTGCTAACAATTTTTTTTTTTCGAAGGTCCATGAAGATTTTAGTACACTCGTGTACCTTGGATATCCCCGTTGTAAACAACCGCTGATCAGGGTTGCTCTTAGCGTCATCCGAGATGCTCAAAGCTCATCGAACTCCCCACTTCGGCACACCGCTAACCTTCATCGGACCCACGCGCCGGTGTTCCAGCACTTCTCACAGACACACGCGAGGAGTACTGGCGACAGTGTCGGCGGAAGAGACACACGATCCGAAAAATTTCAAATTCACCTCTGCACTCGAGAAGTACGCATCGGGACGCTACGGGAGCATCCGTCTCGGCTCGTCGACGATGATCACCGAAGGATTAAATGAGACCACCCCCGGGTCCCACTGGGATTCTATTTCCGCTGATCAGTTCTAGCTGAGTCTAATGCAGTTTATCCAAGTTTCTAGCGATGTCTATCCAACGTTCTTGATCACTCGAATTAGATCGGTCTTCTTAGATCATAGATAGTAGCAAGCTGTGGATGAGGTAGCGAGGCTGTTTTTTGGACGTTCTTTGGCCGTAATTTGGTCCAGGTGAACACCGTCGGATGAGACAAGATCCGAGAAGAATGGTGTCGTCGTCTACACGTCCAACGCCGGGCGCCGTTTAAGCGCGACTGGCTTCCTGCGGTGCTCTATATCGCATGATCTCACGCATGTCCGATTTCCGAGTCCACCTGCCCCTCTCTAGCGTCGCGGCGCCGCGCGTCCCGTCCTCCTTCTGCGACGCCTCTCGCTCGCCAACTGTTGCTCCCCGCGGATGATCGAGCCGGATGAAAAATACCCGGCACGACACTGGCAATCACGGAGTACGTTTACGGGCACCTGCGATACGCACACGGTTAAAGCTACTCTTTGCGGACTCTCTTCGACGAAAATGATTATTCGCGCATACCTTTGTCGCTGAGCAAACACTATCTGCTTCGCTTTGAATTGGTAAACTACGTCGATAATTCGTACGTAGGATCTTCAATACAACAGCTTGAATACTACATTTTTTTAAATAATCGACCGGTACTTCAAATTAATTTTGCAATGATCCGATTGAATATAGGACGATGCTTCTAAATAATATAAAAGGGTATAGCCGGATAAGCATGGGCCATAAGCATTCCTGTCTTAAAACGTCGTTTTATAGATCTTGAATACAGCAGCTTGAATACCACATGTTTTAAAAAATAATGTCATCGACCGGTACTTAAATTAATTTTGCAATGATCCGATTGAATATAGGACCACGCTTCTGAATAATATAAAAGGGTATAGCTGGATAAGCATGGGCCATAAGCATTCCTGTCTTAAAACATCGTTTTATGTCTAAAAAAACATTGTGTAAAATTTCAAATGTCTACCACCACCGATAGGGGTGATATTGGGGTAAATTCCCCCGCACTTAAATGCAATTTTCTCTGAAACGAGAAAAGATATCGACATGGGATAAACGACAAACAAAAGATATAGATACACTCTATATTTTAGATTTTTTCAGAATTTTTTGCTAATTATTTATAGTTGAAAATAATTAATTTTTGGGGAATTTTTTTAACTATTTTCCCCCGGGTTGACACCTGCCAAAAAATTCTAAAATATTGCTACGATGCTATCCTATTTTGTATAAAAATCTCAGAAGTGTCCGTTTGGTGGAACAGTGTCAAAAAAAATAAAGTATGCCGCAATATCACCCCTATCGGTGGGGGTAGACATTTGAAATTTTACAGAATGTGTTTTTTAGACATAAAACTATGTTTTAAGACAGGAATTAGGACGGGGGCCGCTGGCTCATGCTTATCCGGCTAATACCCTTTATCCTGTGGTCTTGGATGGCTCAGCGAATTTTTCAGCAAAATTTCAACTGTTCAGAGTTTTACGTGGCACGTTCCCAAAGCCATAGGTCCCTAGAATAGATTAATTACTTTGACTGGAGCGAGAGCAGATCGATGCCGCGAGACACGGAGCGCCGCGTGGTTCGTTGATACACGCACAGGACGCCACTTCGAAATTCATGATGCAGCGAATCGAGATCAGACGAATGATTCATGAAGCAGTGAAACGAAATATATGAAGCTAATTCCGCCGGTGTATGGAGGCTCCGCAGTTTCCATCGGCGATGAAGCGCAGATAGTCCCTTGTAATGCTATGTCACTGAATGATCCACACGTGCCCGGTGAATGGATGAATTTGCCTCGAATGCGACCAATCAGAATTTCCAACTGCACCCCTCCGGACACATGTAAAGAAACAAAAACAAAATGAAATGATGTTACACGCGCGGATGTTACAGGAAAAATAATGTAATAGGAGACACGAGGTTGGAATTGAGCTGTTTCAAAGTTCCAGGAAGAGTGAATCTACAGTCGGTCTCATAATTGATGGCACACACTTCGAATCGCAAGAACATTTTCTATGAACGCGGCCAAAAATCTTGTACTATTTTTTGAAAAATTCTCATCTCAAAACGTGGCCAAAAATCGAAGACATTCTTCGATTTAGTTGAAAATTGGTATTCCGTGGGTTTTCGGATTGCTGATTAGAAATTTGATTTCGAAATTTCAAAAAACAAAATGGCGGATTCAATATGGCAGATAAGTTACTAAAAAAATTGTCGGATTTCCTTCAAATTTAGTATTCCCATATTTTTGGGGTTGCTGATCATGAATCTGATTTCAAAATGAACAATTATAATAAATTAAAAATTATAACAACTTTTTTAAAACGCAAAAATAAAACATTTGATTTAAGTTATTATAATTTTTAATTCATCATAATTATTCATTTTGAAATCAGATTCATAATCAGCGACCCGAAAAACCCCAGAGTATTAATTTTTAACTAAATTTGAGTACTGCTTGTGTTTTGGCGATTTGGGTCGTTGCCTATTTATTGTTGTAACTTTTCATCGCGCAAGGTCGCGCAAGATATTTTTATGTAGCAATCTTAAGAAGGCTTCAGAAAATAGGCTATGCAAAATTCATCTTGACCTGGCGTGACCTCTGCTTTGTAGTTGTCTTTAAAGAAAAACATAAACTGGAATGTAGTTGTTTAGGAAGAGACAATTTTCAAAGTGATAAAATATACAGGGTGTTCACGCTATTACTAGCCAGCATTTTCCTTGTAAATAGTAAATATTAGAAAAAAATGAAAGAGAAAAAAGTAATACTGTTTTTTATACTCAACACAATGGCGTATGTAATTTCTTTATGTTTATACTATTTTGATAGATATGAAGGTGACCTTCCATTTTTTGAATGGAATGCTGTATATTTCTTTATATCATATGAAAGCGTGTGTCTAGACGAATTCATCCGTATACTGCACAGTGACCTTCAAGGTCCTGCAAGGTCAGAAATAGAAGAAATAGTTCCTATGCTTTCATACCAATGTATTTACAAGTATTCCTTACTTATACGAATCAGATGATGTTTTGATATGAAATATTCAAAATGTTTCTTCCATTTCTGACCTTGCAGGACCTTGAAGGTCACTGTGCAGTATATGGATGAATTCGTCTAGACACACGCTTTTATGTGATATATATATATATATTGTTAAAAGTTACACGTACGCATAGCTGAAAGAACGCTCTTTGACGTTATGTAGTTAGTTTTTCTAAAAATATTAGCCATAAAAAAATATGATGAGGCAAACAATTGTCTTAGACTTCAATTTTTGCTTGTTTTCAAACTGCTCTAGAACAATAATGGGTGACTTTCAGCAATTCATATTTATGCTACATTTAGTATAAATTAGTTGAACATTTAAGAAGCTATTGGCATAAATTTCATTCATTTTGGATGAAGTTGAAAAATGTATTTTTGGCCACGTTTCAGCAATTCCGAACCACTGTGGCGACTGTAGCTGATTCTACGATTATATTTTCATAGCGGATAGCTTTCGGATCCCCTATAATTAGGTATCGAATGAAGATAAGGAAAGATGATGATTATTGCCGATTGTAATGGATAAAGGCTGAAAGGATACATTAGAGAAATTTACTTTGAACAGATTCGGCGGCCTCTCGAAACACGCGAGAGCACGTGCAAGTATTTAGTGATCAATGATAACGATATTAACGAGGATCGACGATAACGGTGATAATGGACACGCGGGATTTGATTGCTCTCTTTATCGGGTGTGTCACTCGCGGAAGGTCGAGTCCTTCCTGTACTCTACCCTCAATGAATTTCGATTCTCATTCACCGGTTTCATAACTTCTGATTAAATCAATATAATACTAATTGTCACATACGATTCAAACGCGAGACAATCGCATATTGTTCCGACAAACTGGATATTCACTGTATTATAAAAATTACATTCTCGGCAACATTTTACCATCTAAATCTAATTAATGCTATTGGCGCACTGGTACGATCATTTGTTACTATTAAGCACTTTTGCAAATTGTTACATCAACCAATTTTCGACGTTTCGATCTAAATTTGAGATCATTTTCAAGAAATAATTTTGTTGTAATTGCGTCTGTAAAAAATTTTTTTTTATTACCCATTGATTAATATATGGTTGACTAAAACAGTCAAGCCAAATTGTAGGAACAGAAAACAAAAAGAAAGAAAAAGAATAAACTCACTTGATTAATTAAAAAATTTTTAATATATACTCATAAGAGTTGTTAAACCACATGTTGGTTCCATGCCGGTGACGAGTGAACTGAGTAAACTGTGATGATTTGAAACGACCAACAATTGCAACAATTTGCAAAAGTGCTTAATAGTAACAAATGATCGTACCAGTGCGCCAATAGCATTAATTAGATTTATTCAACATTGTCGATCGAAATAAGGAAAACCGTTAACATTTTACCATCTTTAAATAAACTGTTATTATTTTTAATCGTGCCGACAGCAGCCTCGGAATACTTAACGGATTAAAAACGAAGCATCGCGAGGTTCAAAGTACTTTAGCGTTTCTATGCAATTTGTATAAGTCGGATCAGGTGTCGCGCATCTTTTAAACAGCAATTTTCCCGTGTTAGTGCCTCGATCACGTGCGCGCATTGTTTGCTCGCGCCTAGCAGCGAAAAAATAGAGAAAGACGAGCCGGCGGCCGAGAGAAGTTGCGTCGAATAACAAATTCCATTCGCCCGTAACGCGCTAAGTAGAAAATCAAACGTGCTGGATTCGAGTATCTAGCCTGTTTCATACGTCAATGAATTTTTTATCCGGATGCCACGACATCCAGTAACCGGATCCCCGCGGCTTCTCGAATTTACAAAGCTAATTCCCATTAGACGAACAATGGGCAAACATTTGGCCGAAGTGATGGCACGCATTTCATGCTGCCACCGTAATCATTTGATTCTTCAAATGTCCCACGGTTAACAGTTTTCACCATTTCTCAAGTACCTGCGATAATCTGACGAAAAATATTTTCAACAAAAGTTGATCAGTTTTCGATTGGTTATATATATTGTAATAAAGAAAAAGTTCGACAAACATTTTTTTTGTAGTATTGTCAAGGTTACCTTCATTTTTTTAAATGGTTTTTTGGATTTTTGACTTAACAGTATTACAGTGTCAAAACAAATTCAACGATCTAGTATACCATGACCTTTGGATGACCTTTAAGTGCCATTTAAAAAAATGAAAGTGGCCTTGACAATAATAAAAAAGTTTTTCGAACATTTTCTTTATCGGAATGTATAGCCAATCGAAAACTGATCAGCTTTTATTTACACTATTTTTTGTCAGATTATCGCAAGTATTATATGTATTGTCAAGGTCACCTTCATTTTTTTAAATGGCACTTTGCATTTTTGACTAAACAGTATTGCAGCCCGTGTCAAGACGAATTCAAGGATCTAGTATACCATGACCTTCGAATGACCTTGAAGTGCCATTTAAAAAAATGAAGGTGGCCTTGACAATAATAAAAAAAGACATTTTTCGAACATTTTTTTCATCGGAATGTATAGCCAATTGAAATCAGGTTTTGTTTAAAATATTATTTGTCAGATTATCACAAGTATTATACTTAAAAAATCGTGAAAACTGTTACGTGGGACACCCTGTATAATACTCGCCGGAAATCGAAAGAAAAATTTTCGAAAAACGTGATGCGCAGAATATTCTAAACAAGAATAAAGTATAAATAGTGCGTAATTTATTAAACCGTGCTCCACCCTATAACTACCCTTGTAACGACTTGAAACTTGCCATATACACAGAGGGTTTCCTTTGACCCCATCGAATACCCCAGCTTGTTCTTTTTAAAGACGACGACGATGTCATTAAATTAGCAAGCAATTATCCGTCGAAGGGTCAAGTTCCTAAGTAAGAGATACCATGTATATGTATATATATATATGTTTGTCGTTTAAAGCTATCGTCGCACCCTTAGATTGTGTATACATATAGATCCGAGACCGGCTGATTAATCTCGTAATTGAACTACGCATAATATCAGTTCGGCGATAACCATCCGGGTAATCCAGTTACCTTACTACATCTCTATCTGTAATCTGTAGCAACATTATCGTCCGCATCGATTGTTATCAATTTGTTCGCTGATAATCGCACGACTGTGTCGAACTGCGCAATTCCTGCACAGTGCTCTGGATACTGGAATTTCGTGGCTGAAATTACGGACACCTGCGTGGGTCAATTAATAAATTATGTAATCACTCAGGTGAAATGCTTTGTCATTTCTCCTCGTCTTCGTCGGATTCCTCGAGTCGAGTTTGAATTTCTTGCAGACTCAAAATGGCAGAAGAAGGTACCTAAAATTTGTATAATATTGTAGTTGCTGAAGCTTGCACATATACAATATTTTTCTTGATTTTTAGATATGTTGTTCACAAGTGTAAAAATTTATATTGATACTTGAAGCAATTACTCGGTGCTTCGGTAACTATAAAAATTGAAAAATCGGACTTTGCCGTCGCAAAACCGCTTCCCAGATCACCATGCGCTGATAAGGCTATCGTAGATGACATGGACTGCTTTTGGCTGGTACTCTTGCACTCGATGATTTTTTTCCTGGTAAACAATTTGTTTTTATTATCACTGAAGTGCCTACCTCCGTGGTAAACATAAAAAATTAAAACAAATGATTATTAATAGCCAGCGTATGAATCAAGATATACAGCTCTTAACAAAACGATAACTTTTTTCATATTACACCATACGATTTGAACTTTTTTGAGAAGTTAGAGCAATTCATTTACTACATGATGTGAAAAGAAATTTTTTCAAAAATTTCAATTGGTCGGAATTGTAGAGAATATACTAAAAGTTGCATTTTACAATTTTTTAAAAGGGTCTATATTGAAAATTTAAAAAAATATGTTTTTTAGATCTGTGTCAATTATATGCATTGTAAAAGTTTCATCGAAATCGGTTGATGTGGGGGAAAAACGACGGGCATTGAAAGATATATGAATCCTTAGATTTATTGCATTTATTGAAAATCGAGAAAAATTGTACTCTTTACCATCTTTAAATTGGTTTTATACTTTATACTTTCGTTTGTCGCTCATTGTAACGTTGAGCAATTTTAATGAAATTTTCAAAATATGTTTAGTTGCTACAGATCTACGAAACGTGTTTTCTACATTTTCAATATGAGCCTACATAAAAAAAGTTGTAAAACATAATTTAGCATTTTCTCTGCAATTCCGACTAATTGCAATTTTTTCAAAAATTCTAATTCTAACTTCTCAAAAAATTCCAAGTTGTATGATCGAATATTAAAAAAGTTATCGTCTTTTTAAAAGTGTCCGAATAGTAGTGGTATACTAATTATAGAATGTGGAACTTATAATTTATTTTAGGATGCAGGAAAATCAGACCTCGGAGTCTCAGCTCAGCTAAAACTGCAAATTATGTACTGATAAAAATAGTTATAATGAATGTTTTTTAATCGGTGCTCATAAAGTGAAATAATAATTAAACGGCCAAAGCACGCTGGTAAAACGGTATTTAATTCAAGGCCTGGACACTTTCGCTCTCCACTATGAATTATACATGGTGCGTGACACCTCGCCCCCTTACGGGGGCCCATTGAATTGGTCTGACAGACAATAATGGACGCGGCGCAACGAAATCCGATCGCACGTTCCATTGTTAAACCTCCCGCAGTCTCAACATCATTCAGTTATTCCAAAACACGCATTCTTTGTCGAATATTTCACCATACATTGCTGTCTCCTTAGTCTTGACACCCTAAAACTAATGCATACCACAGAATACAAATATAAGATGTACCAAGGATAACAAAAATATCGAACAATTTATAATAGTTCATGTATTTCCAACATACATATTAAAAACTATTTCACCTAAGACTTCAAGTCAGGAGACTGTTCAAGCTTCGCAGAGCTTTTCCCCGTAATTAACACACTGCATGGATCTTTAGGCAAAATAAAATTAATTTCTTCTTTTGATTAATAAGTCGAAGCGCATAAGAGTGCATGCATAAAATCCGCAGTCTAATAATTACATGAATCTTCCTAGCATGCTCATATCGTGTACTTAAAATATTACAAAACTATAAAATATATTTTTAAAATTTTACAGGCAAGATTATACAACTATTGGCCTAACTATGGCTTCTTTGTCTTTTGTCATAGGTCACGGCTAAAGCGCAATTAAAGGGGTCTTCTGGTTTGGAGTATACACCATAAAAGAATATACAGGGTGTTCGACTATAGGTGGGAGAAAATTTATGGGATAGTTCTCCATGACAATATAAGTGGAAAATGAAGAATAAAAAAATTGCGATTTCGGCTTGGTTATTTAGTTATTAACACTTGTCATTCTGAGTACCATTATTCAAAATGTTGTTTACATTATTAAATATGTTGGTATCTAATCAATAGACTCCGGATGTTATGCATTTATGGCAGAAATAAGTACGTGCAATTTAGAACAGTGAAAAAATTAGAAGACTTTAAGAGTATATCAATATATTATTTTCACTATATTAAAATTATTAGTGAAAAATATAAATTCATATTTAGCTCCTGTGTCTTACAATTGATGCACAAACTTTTTATTTTCTATGAAGTATTATATCAATTTCGTATCCACCAAATTGAAAAAATCAGCGAAAATGGAAATATTCTAGGTCGGAAGAAATGTTTAACTTTTAAATTAAAATAGCTCCGAGTGCAAAGGGTTAACAATTAAAAATCCGCCTAAAATGCGGCAACCCATAACTAAATAACGAAGGTGAAATCATAATTTCTTTATTCTTTATTTTCGACTTATATTGTCATGGGGAACCACCCCTTAAATTTTCTCCCATCTGTAGTCGAACAGCCTGTACAACTTACGTAATTTTGATTATGTTTACATGAAAAAAATCACACGTGTACTTCAAATACTGCCAAATACGTGTACGAAATCCCGATGCAAAAGGTAGGATAATTTCTCTAAAAAAAAATTGTCTTACATTCGACCGACCTCGAAGACCAGAATCCCCCCATAATTCATTCATGATAATAGTCCGATCACGAACAATGGTTATCGTCAGCAGTGTCGCTATTCTTCAAAGAGGCCACTCTAACTCCGTTCCCGTCCGCCGCTAATGCGAGACATTCAGAAGTTGGTGCTCTCACCTCGCTACACGACTTCTCCTGTCTACAGAGTAGCTCTCAGCTGAAACTTGAACACCCCTCTGGCAACGGCAAACTTTTTACAGTGCTCGCGCTGTCTACCACCCGTGCTGAGCGTCACATTATTTTTAACAACATTTGTCAAAGCTCGTTGCAGACGCCAATTCTCGCTTCGACGTGTCCAACAACGCCAATATCATTAATTAGAGTACCTGATTCATTCTTCATACTTTCTCTCTCTCTCACACACACACAGACAAACACAGCTCTGTCGATGACGTTCCAGAATAGTTAGTAAATAGGATTTCTTTTTTTATGGGAACTCGTTATCTCGGTAGTATTCGATTTTTAGATAATGCTTGATCAATAGAAATACAGAGCTATATTTGCTTAGAGGGTAGCCGCCCTATCATCCCTGTTGACAAAGTAAATTAAATCACTATATATTCCTGTTATCTTCCCATTTGTCGATTCGTCAATCTAGTTAAACAAGCGAACCAGATACCGCTATTAGACAAAGAACATTCATTGCTGGCTTTCCGAATCCTTCAATCACATTCTATTTAATTAACGAGCGACAGGGAATCTCTAATAAATTTTAAAAAAAATTATTATTATTATTATTATATAAGTTCGTCGTTAAAAATCATTTTAAGGGATCTACAGACGGATTAATATTTCTAGAGCACCAATAAGTCCGCGAAATCTCGAATTTCATTCTGCCCCACGAGGACGCTGAACACGTCCCGCATGGTAAGATGATGAATCGTCTCATTAACTCTTCCCGCTATGTAATCCTGGATTCCCGGAAGTACATCTGGCTTAATAATGTCCACCACCTTCGGCGTAAGCTCTTGGAAGACCTGCGGACAAAGGGATGCGAAGTTAATTTTGCATTATTGTGCGGAGTAATATTGTTCCATCAACCACTACAGTCCTTATTCCGCAAACAGCATTGCTAAATTCTTACAAAACCAGCTTCTCTAAAACTTTTATGAGATATAGACATTTTCAATTTTTTTAAGCATGCTTGCCTAAAGTTAAAATTTTGTGGAAAATATACATTTCTCGTCACTACTCTAATCAATTTAGTTCAGAACCCAGACCTGCGGACAAAGGGATGCGAAGTTAATTTTGCAATATTGTGCGGAGTAACATTGTTCCATCAACCTCTACAGTCCTTATTCTGCAACAGCATTGCTAAATTCTTACAAAACCAGCTTCTCTAAAACTTTTATGAGATATACAGGGTGTCCCAGCTAACTTGACAAACCTTGAATATCTCGCTTAGTGTTAGTAATAGAAAAAAACATTATAGGACAATATTAAGGTCATTTTTTTCTAGATATCAAAGTCATCAATTTTTTTTTTAATGGAACTATATATTTTTTTTATCGCGATATAATAGTAGGGGTGAAGACCTCTTCAATGACATATTATACAATGACCTTCGTGTGACCTTGGGTATGTAGACGCAATCATAAATAAATATAAAACCATGGCTGTTGAACAGGGAAAGAGATTTTACTGTACATCATATGTTCCAATATTAGCAATGAAACTATTAGAAGAGCCAGAGAATCATTTATTTTTATTGAAATAGAGTAGTTCAATTAGTGTAGTAAATCAATCACTGATAATACCTGTAATGCTTTTTGGATTTTTCATACCCAAGGTTACACGAAAGTCATTGTATAATATGTCATTGCAGAGGTCTTCACCCCTACTATTACATCACGATAAAAAAATATATAGTTCCATTAAAAAAAAAATTTATGACCTTGATATCTAGGAAAAAATGACTCTGAAAAAAGTTTTTTCCGAATCATTATATTGCCCCTTCGGTTAGGTTAATATTGTCCTATAACGTTTTTTTTTTCTATTACTAACACTAAGCGAGATATTCAAGGTGGTCAAGTTAGCTGGGACACCCTGTATAGACATTTTCAATTTTTTTCAGCATGCTTGCCTAAACTCAAAATTTTGTAGAAAATAAACATTTGTTGTCACTATCCAATGGACGTACCTTGCTCATGATTCTGGAGAGCTCCTCATCCCCCATGAAGTTCTCCAACCGTACGTCCAGGGATTTAAGGTTGAAGTCTAGATCGAAGGTCTTCAGGTACATCCCCCTGGAGTAGCCAAGCACGGTGTTCACGTAAATCTGGAAGTCGTAGATGTCGGCCTTGAACGGACCATCACCGAACAGTTTCACCATGTTCCCAAGGACGCCGGATATGTTGTAAAGGCCCTCGGCGTAGATATGTGGAACGGTTACGTTCGCGGTGATCGTAGGGCCGATTAGGGACAGCTTTGCCTTGTTGGTCACGAACGTGGAGAGACCGTGCAGCACCAGGTTCTCGATCACCAGAGTCACGCTGCGAAATTCACGTTGGCGATCAACTAACAATACCGATAAACATGTGCGCAGAATCCTGATGCAAAAGGATCCATAGTTTACCCGAAAAAAATCGTAAAGATTCAAAGAAAACCAGAACAGCCCTTAAACCTTTGCACTCGGAGCTATTTTAACTCAAAAACGAAAGATTTTTCCATTCTAGAATATTTCCAATTCTATACAATTTTTTTTCATTTTTTGCATATGAAACTGATATAATATCTCATGTAATATGTAAATGTCTAGTAGTTTATTAAATACAAACAAAAATAACAATGTGAACAATATTTTTAACAATATATTTAAGATTCGAAACTTTTACAATGCATATAATTGACACAGATCTACAAAACATATATTTTAAATTTTCTATATAGACCCACATAAAAAAGTTGTAAAATGCAATTTTTAGTATTTTCTCTACAATTCCGATCAATTGCAATTTTTGAAAAAATTTCTTTTCACATCACGTAGTAAATTGATTGCTCTAACTTCTCAAAAAGGTACAAATCGTACGGTGCAATATCAAAAAAGTTATCGTTTTGTTAAGAGTGTCCGAATATTGATGGAAGTCAGTATCTCATATATTGGAAAATAACGCCTGAGGTACTCGGGTACCCGTGTTATCCAACAACAGTGAACATTTCGGTCGACTACACGAGGGTTAAACAGCCCCATGAATATTTATCCGCACGGCTAGAAGTGCCGAAGGCCGACTGCGAGGTGAGGTGAGCGACCTTTTTCCATTGACCGCTGGAAGTGTCTTGGTACTTACTTCCCTATCTCCGGATTATCAATTCCTACATCAATCTCGTCGAGCTGCAGCGGCTCCAGCGGTGGAATTCCGAGCTCCGGTATACCATAGCGCATTCTACCGCGAAATTTCTCGAGGAATCTCCGCAGCTTGAACTCGAGGCCCTTGGACGCTGCGCTGTCGACTGCCCTCACGACCCCACCACGTTAGAAGGAAGTTACAATAGAAAACGCGAGGTGCATGCACACTGTATTTTGTCACCCCTCTGTAAGAAGGTTACTTACTGATGCCGGTGGTCGCTCTCGTGGCGTTGATCAATAGGTTCCTCGGCTTCTCCACCGCGCTGCTGACTGAAAAAACAAGAGACACACTGTCAGCCAGCTATATTTGCTCGGGCGTTTCCCTAGTCACGTTCGTAATTGCCTCTAGGTAAAGCGGAACGGCAAACAATCCTCCAGTGACAGGACTGACATGCGAATCGAACGTCTCGAAGTCTCGCAGAGACAGCTTGGTGCACCAATAAGTCGCCCGATACACTACAAAATACAGTATTCTCGCGATAAATATCCCAAATGTCTGGACGATAATTGTCCCTGAACTATCCCCACTCCTGCGGGGTATACCACGTGAGGGGCCATAAAACTCGAGAGGCCTCGGTCACCGAGAAATGTAAACATGATACGGGTCGGGTATATACAAAACTTCTTTATTCTTCATTATTTTTTTATGGAACTTTCACCAACATATTCCTGGCATTTTTCTAATGAAAATGATACCAAATATGATATAATTCCGATGATATTTACGTGTGTAATGGACGATAAAATTTTCGTGAGCATGGAAGGACAGCGTATGGGAAAGAAAGAGACGCGGAGAGTCGCAGTCGCCGGCACAGTTCAAAGGCCGCCGGGTCCTCACAATGTAATCCCAATAAAAAAAACTGTGTTATTATTACTAATTTTTTTATGAGACTTTCACTGATATATTTGTGACATTTTTCTGATTAAAATGATACTAAACACATACATTAATTGCCGTTCATATAATTTCAATGAGAAGTTACGCGGGGTCGTCCATTACACATGTAAATATAATCGGAATTATATCACATTTGGTATCATTTTCATTAGAAAAATGCCAGGAATATGTTGGTGAAAGATCCATAAAAAATAATGAAAAATAAAGAAGTTATGTCATCGTATTAGTAGTGGTCACTTTTATGACACTGGTACACTAGCTCGCTTGGGTGATGAATTTCAACTGAAATATTTGGTTCGCACGCAACGTGACGGGGTATCGTGAACGATTGTTTATTTCTTCCAATCTCGCTTCTTATCTTAGTAATATATACCAAAGAACCTTCCAGTGACGACATTGTATAATAATATGGAAGTTTATTTTTTGATTTTGTCTCATGACAACGCACTTGTGGGTACCTCATGAGCTGAGTGAAGAAATCAAAAGACGCAGAATTGATAGTTACATTACATTTACGAATAAGCCTTGATCTAAGAAAACGGAAATATAATAAAATATCCCCTCCACCGCTGGCCATCCCCAGCGAGGGACTAAACAGTGATGGGCACGGTAGGGGCCAGTGTCGCCAGGTCGGGAAAATCGAGGGGAATACAGGTACCCCCTCTCTGATGGCCAGAGTCGTAATATGTGACACGTTGCGCGTGCGCGACGGGGATTGAGTGGGACGCGTTGCGCGTGGTGCTGGAATGGGATAGTGGAAAGGGACAAGTAGGGGAGTAAATGAGTCCAGATTTGGACTCAACTGGCGACACTGGTAGGGGCCTGAGTTGCTTACTTCTCCCACCAACCTCGTCAGCTATGGACGGACGTATGAGGGGGGAAACGAAGACACTGGAAGGCACGAGGCACCGATGCGCAGCGAAGGTGCGCGCTGCACAAACGAGTAGTTGGTGGGGGAAGCTTCTTGACTGCGGCAGTCAAAAATGCCCATCACAGGACTAAAAGCTCGAGTTGCCTCGGTCGCCGAGCAGTATAAAGTGTAAACATGCCGCGTAATCTGATACGGGGTGGTTATAGCATATGAACCACTACTAGTGCGTCTGCGGTCGCGCTGCTGTCCATGTTTACACGCGCTGTCCTTTTCTATGTTCGGCGCGATTCGGTCGGCGAGACCGCAAACAAATAGTAGAACTGTGCGATACTAAAAAACAGCACGAACCCGAGAGTTTTTCTTCTATCAAGGTTTTACTGTCTCACTAAAATTGGTACCGAATTGATTTGCACAGCTAATGTATCTCCGAGACGCGATTGAATATTTATCGCGTTAGCTATCGTCATGTTCCTTTGACTTGCAGAAGGCAATTCTGTGTGTGTTGGTGTGTGTAAATTTTTTGATACGCTCGCATAGCACGTACTCTGTTGAACAACTTTTGCCCGAAGCATTTTTCTAAATTCTGCACGCATCAGGAGTTATAATGGTTTGAATGGGTCGTACTAAGAATGCTTGTTCGGCGACATGCTTACGAACACGACGTGCATCACAATGGGTTGCTACGGGGCACTTCGAACCATTACAATTTTATATGCGCGCGTTCGAAAAATTTTGCAAAATCCGTGTTCGGCGAAAAAATCGAATTGACGTCGAAATATGCAAATACAACATACATTGTTTCTATGTAGCGGGTGAGTTCATTGGTGCACCGAATACTTTTCAAAGTTCATTAAACACTATTATTCTAATTTTTTAACATTCACTACCACCACTGTACATTCCACTAAAAATCGTCCTACAATAAAAATAGTGTAAAAAGCGCATTAATAAGCAGTCGGTGAGAGAGAATCGACATTAATCACGCCAGTAAAAAAAAATGGCATCGAATAAGCCGAGCTTGGTGGTTGAAAATCGTAGAAAAATATTTTTCGATAATTCATCAATATTTTCCATTCCTCTAAATACAAACTATACATATTTCAACTTTACTACCAAACTGCGATATTTTCCCTGGATCAGAGAAAAATGTCTGAATCGGGATCGTTATGGATCTAAAAATTCACGGCTCATTAATTTCGGTCTCGAAAAGGAGCCCGGGGGCGTCATTACGGAGGAATCATAACTCATGGTTTGCAGAGGACCCATGGACGATCAATTTTACCACCAAGCCGAGCCCTCTCGCGATCGGTTACACGAGATACCGTGTATTTACGTGTGGTTAGGCGAACGTCCGTCGGCGAATTGGCGTTACACAGTACAGAGTGGGCTGGCACCTCGTTTTTCGTGGCCAAAATTAATTTAGCGTTATTTCAAGATTTAAGGATATCGTACAGTAGGTCGTTAAACTCGTCTAGATATCAGCTGGAATGTTATGAAGTCAGACATGTATATTAATCTTTTGCACTCGCAACTATTTTAACTCGAAAATTAAACATTTCTTCCGACCTAGAATAATTCCATTCTATATGATTTTATTCATCTTATGGATATGAAATTGATATAATACCTCATACGATACTTAAATGCTTAGTAATTGATTAAATTACTTACATTACGATTAAAAAGTTTTACCGGCGACTGTTAGTCGCCACTCGAGTGCTAAGGGTTAACATTTCAAAAATCGAGGTTACCTCAATTTTGAATGAATCTTCAGACATCCTCGCGCACTTGAAATTTAAGCCCCTCAATATGAAATTAAAACTCCACTTATAAATAAAATGTGTTATAAGAATTTTATTGAATTAATTTTAGATTCAAACCCCTCAACTTAAAATTGAAATTATTATAAAAATCCCGCTTGATTAATTTTAAAATTAAGGCTAATAATAAATGGCTAAAATGGCTAATATTTTGGATTTTGTAGTTTCGGATGGTTGGCAAAGTACCTAAAAAAATTTTCTCATAATATGAAATTGTAAAAATTGAATTTTATTGAATTAATTTTAGATTTAAACCCCTCAACTTAAAATTAAAATTATCATAAAAATCCCACTTGGTTAATTTTAAAATTAAGGCTACTAATAAATGGCTAATATTTTTGATTTTGAAGTTTCGGAGGGTTGTCAATGTACCTAAAAAAATATGAAATTGTAAAAATTGAATTTTATTGAATTTAGATTTAAACCCCTCAACTTAAAATTGAAATTATTATAAAAATCCCACTTAATTAATCTTAAGATTAAGGCTAATAATAAATGGCTAATATTTTGGATTTTGAAGTTTCGGAGGGTTGTCAATGTACCTAAAAAAATTTTCTCATAATATGAAATTGTAAAAATTGAATTTTGGCTATGGAAAACGGGTTCCCAGCCCGCTGTACGATACAGGAAAAGTGAAACGACAAGACTGTCCGTCGGTTTCGCCATCGTCCGGCCAACTTGGGAAACACACACGGTTATCCCATCCGAGAGGCAGAAAGGCCTTACCGAACGAAGCATCCGAATGTAATCGGCGATTAGAAGCGATGCCGCAAGCCTGTAAAGAGGTCTAAAAGCTCTCGCGTGTACCCGGGACCCGCGAACATGATTCCGTCGAACTATCTCGTTGCATCAGGCCTCATTGTAATTCGGTTTAATGGTTTCTGGGCCAAGGGAACAACCGCGCGGCACGGTTGATCAACTTGGACAGACGTACTTACTGTCTGGGTCATTCCATAACCAGCTGGCGTAACTACGCACCCCTGTTTCGCTCCGGGTTTGGTTATCGTCTGCCCAACGATTCTAATTAATCATACGTAATTACGTCTCGTGTTTGCTATAGCGTCGCGCAATTCGCGGTCCGGCAATTAATATGCTGTCCCGCGAATTTCGATGCGTTCAACGCGAATCGGATTTATTTCTACATCGACGATTTTACAGTTCACCTTGAACCAGACCTGGGCGTATAACAAAATTATTAAATTACTTTTTAAAGTTATTTCAAAAATATATTTTAATTAACAAGATTTTATCATTAAGTATTTCGTGTACGAAAATTCAATTAATTTATCTCCAATTCAGTTATTTATTTATTATTTCTCGAAATCAATTAATTGTTAATTTTATTTTCGCCGGTTATGCTTTTGATATTTGATATTGTTTATACATGTATACATTTATACAGACATTGTTGATATTATTTATAGTATATATACACGGAGCGGTTCATTTAAAACAAGCCACCTAAATATCTCTATTTCTGAAAATACAATAAATGTTTCTGATGTAATTTAAATGGTTTCAAAAAAAGAATCAGTTGGAACAATCGTTTTTTATAAATTGTAATTTTTTAATGGTTTTTTCGAGGTCACTCGTGTTTTCTTCCGCATGTACACATATTTTTTTGTTGTATGTCATAACAGACGTTATTGTGCATTCATCCAGCACGACCTTGAAATGACCGTGGATTCTAAAATGTGGTAATTAATGCAGAACTGACTTTTATCTATCAGATTTTATCGGTAACAGAAATTTGACCATTCAAAAATTACAATTGATGAAAAACGATTGGTCCATCTGATTCATCTTTTGAATCCATTTAGATTCCGTTAGACAGATTTTTTGTATTTTCTAAGATAGTTTTAAGCGAAACACCCGGTATAGACAGTATTTTGATACGATTGACATTTATTTCCAATGTTATTTCAGACACGATTTTTCGATAAACAATTAAACATTATTCATTCAAGTTCTACAATTGATTATTTTCCCAATTATTTTCCCAATCATATACATACATCGATTGAAATACATTATTTGTCAAATACTAAAGAGCATTATTTCTAGAATTATTTTAAAAAGTATTATTTGAAATAAATTTCGCCCAGGTCTGCTCTGGCCCCACAAACAATATCCAACTTCACGTTCAACGCATAAAAATCCATTTCACAATGCTACCTTACGTTAGTTCCTCCGAATGTTTATGCAAAGTATGACGTGGTTACGGTTAACTAAAAAGCGAATAATTCACAGATGAGAAAATAGCCTGAATGACATCGAGCAAGCCTGCCGCAAAGATTCGAGTCAAAGCGTCGGTCACCGAAACGTTTCTTGTTTTTCCGGCTTTTATTTTCTCCGGAAATTGTTAATGCAAAGACGCGCGACAATGCGGTTTACCGAGTGAACCACTGATGCTTGAACACAGAGATTGTTCGCGACGGAACCTGTTTGAAAGCCCCGTCGGTTCGTAGTAGGCTTGGCTCGATCAAACTCTCACATACTGTAATCCGAGGCAGTGTCCGTCACACGGTGTATTAGTTCTTTCTGCCGTTGCATGATACCAGTCACTGTAACAGACGATTAGGCGTACAATTTCCTCTGGATTCACGACCACAGCAGACTGTACACCGTTATACATATATACTAGGATGATCTATGTATGTATAGTGACCATCGAAATCCAATCGAGTCTTTTGCAGGAAGTTGGACCCATCCGCTGTAGGAAGTCGAATTAATTCATCGCGGCTATTGGTTGCGGCAACGATCGATCAATCGACGAGATGAATTATAAAAATTCTCGAGAAATATTGGTATGTATCGCTCGACGAAGCGGATCCAGTCACGCCACCGATGACATAACGATTTTCATAAATTCTTTGCGGGAAAACATTGTGCTCCTCGTTACCGTCGCGCGGTTGCATTATTTAGAGTAAAGCCGTGTCCACACTGAAGCAGAGAGTCGCCGGATTAAGGCTTCCGTTAAACAATGCAATGAAAAATCGATTTTTCAACCCCTTCAACTGCTAGTCGTACGGAACGAGGTAATTTCTTTTTATTTAAATCTGCAATAAAATTTCGCTCGAGCCACGTGCACGGTCTCGTAAAAAATTCATGAAATCCAACTGCGCGCGATTTTTCCCTTACACGGCTTACACATAATATACTTACAGACCCGGCATAGGTATAGTATGTGTACAGGTAAGCAGAGAATCAAGTGAATAAAAGATGAGTGAAAATGTGACGTCAGAAGATAATTCTGAAGATAATTTCAAAATTGCTGGCACGGCAGCAAATACCGACTGTAAATGTAAACGATTTATATGTAAATAAAACATTCTGTAACTTGCATAATATATGCGAAAGTTGTTAATCTTCAGAATCAAATATCGATTCCTAAATTAGTTACTGATACGATTATTACTTGATTATAATACCTTAATAAAACATATAGAATAAACATTTGTATGTATGTATTTCATGATAAAATGGCAAATTCTTTGAAATTATCCTGTCCATTCTTTCCGTGTACTGTGTACGTACTTACACGGCGCGGCCGCCAAGTATAGGCATAGTCCGTGGGTCGCTGAGCATAGCTTATACATCTTTGGAAAATGTGACGTCACAAATTCAGTTTGTCTTTTCTTCAAGGAAAATGATCTGTGCATAGGTACAGTGGGTGTATACAAAGTATTCGTACACCTTTTAAAAACGAATAACTTTTTCAAAATTCGACTCGACAGCTTGAGTTTTTTTTAGACGTTAGAAGAATTAGTTTACTAGCTAATGTGTAAATAATTTTTTTTTTTAATTGCTATTGGTCGCAATTGCGAAGGGAAAAGTAAAGGTCAGATAAAAAATTTTAATATCGTTACCTTTACTTTACTAATAAAAATTAAAAAAAAAAAATTATTTATACATTAGCTAGTAAACTAATTCTTCTAACGTCACAAAAAGACTCAAGCTGTTGGGTCGAATTTTGAAAAAGTTATTCGTTTTTAAAAGGTGTACGAATACTTTTTACACCCACTGTATATGAATCCTTAGATTTATTGCAGTTAGAGGTCGAAAATCGAGAAAAATTGCTATTTCTATCATCTTTAAACGTTTGTAGCTCATTGCAACGTTGAGCGATTTTAATGAAATTTTCAGAATATATTTAATTGATACAAATCTACGAAACGTGTTTTCTACATTTTCAATATGAGCCCACATAAAAAAGTTGTAAAACATAACTTTTAGTATTTTCTCTGCAATTCCGACCAATTGCAATTTTTTCATAAATTCTTTTCACGTCACGTTACAAAAACAATTGTTCTAACTTCTAAAAAAAATCCAAATTGAATGGTCGAATATTAAAAAAGTTATCGTCTTGTTAAGAGTGTCCGAATATTAGTGGGAGTCACTGTACGTGTGCACGAGTCATATATTTTTTTATAATACACAATTCACATTTAGTAATTTTTCAGTTATTAGAAATATTTCTCAAGAACGTCATATGTCTATACACTATCGTTATCAGGGATGAGAGAAAGCAATAAGATAAGTAGGCAGTTATATCTATTATCAGAAAGTAATTGTAGACACACCGGCAATTGAAACTTTCCTCGGGCAGCCAAGTGTCTAATAGCTGGTGACATAAGGCGAAGTAAGCGGCTACTATGAAACAAAGCTGGTTAAAAATTTACATAATGGCAAGGGGCTCGAGATGCTTGCTCTCCTACGCAGTTATGGGGAAACGAGGTAGCTACCGAAGACATTTTACACAAACATGTTTTTAAAAGAATTAATTAGTTCCATTAGGACCTTGGAAAATTATTTGAAAATGCAGCATAATTAGCTCCAGTAGGACCTAGACAAAATTTTTTAAAAAATCATGTATAAAACATGTTGATACATTCTGAAGGTTATGCCTGTCAGGGGCCTAAGACCAGGGGGTAAGATCTGGGTTAGTCTAGCTATTTTCAATCATTTATATTTCATAACAATCTTGATCGATTTCGATGAAACTTTGTACATGTTTATAATTTACTTATACCTACCAAATGCACCTTATAAATTTTCGCTACAGGCACAGATACAAAAATTAAAAAATCGTGACCTTTACGTTTTCCTTCTCAATTGCGACCAATAATAATTAAAAAAAAAAAAATGATTTACACATTAGCTAGTAAATTAATCCTTCTAACGTCTCAAGAGAACTCAAGCTGTTTGGTCGAATTTTGAAAAAGTTAGTCGTTTTTAAAAGGTGTACGAATACTTTGTATACTCACTGTATATTTAGGAGCTGTGTGTATAGGTTTATATGGTCAATATGCTCCCGACAAGCCATTACTTTCTTTAAAATGCTCAGGTTTTTGCAACAATCAACAAGTAGCCGGTGCGTGTAAATAAATCTAAGCTGTCAAGATAAACAGCCTCGGTCAGAAAATAATCCGAGTGATCCGCCGATAGCCGCGATTATCTCGAGAACGATTAATTAGTCGGATACAATAAATAAAATCACCGGTAAATAAAACAGATTAAAATTAATCGAACGCTTATATGTATATGTAGAGTACAACTGTGGGAAGACCACGAGCGAAGAGTCGGATGACGCGGTTAATTGAATAGTGGAATAATTGAACGGAGGATCGTCTTGTTAATACGATGAACAGTTAGATTGGTTCTAGAGCGGAAAATGTTTTCGCGAGGCTGGTCGAGCAGACAATCTAAATTGCCATTTTCGTCACGCGCTTTCGCCGAGCAACAGAATTAATTGCCGGCCGCTGCGTTGACAGTGACCGCGCGAGCAATGCGGAATTGCTCGCATGATGCAGCGTTCCCTTCCAAAGGAACGCGCGAACAACAATTTCCTCGAAAAGACGGGCCGCTGTTATCCACAGTGCACGCGTTTCTGAGTACATACATTTTTTTAAAATTCACGTAACATATTCAAAAGGCGCAACAATGCGAGCATATAATGAAGCAATTCCTGTTGTGCTTCCGTCGACTGACCATGGAGACACAGCACAATGGACTGGCAAAACAATGGAGTGGGCCAGCGACAAAACAGAAGATCACGCCACTGTTTACAGTTTACACGAACTGTTTATATCTCCGCGTGAATCACGCTGCGATCCTGTCGATAACGCTAACGGAACACAATTATGTAATTTGTCTCCGACGATCGCGGTTTCTTTCAATGATTACTAATTCGTCTCAACACTTTATTAACCGAGATTCCCGAGAAAAGTTTTTCCTCACACGGAACATTTGCATTATGTGCATGAGACTGGCTCGAGCAGCTGAGATATTTAATTTAATCTCGGGGGGGGCGGGAAAAAAAAAGGTGTGAACCTTGACTTTGCGTCAACGGGAGCCTGCGAGAGGTACGCAACGCATAGGCAGTGCGAAATATCCTATTTCCTGTTTGTTAGTTCACAGATTATTAACATGCATATTCTCGAGGAGGGACTTCAAGGTTCCACGGACCGATTCGGAAGTTAAACGTAAGCAATTCAATTCTTGTACGAGACTGAGAAAATGAGAATTGTTTTTATTTATTAAATAAGATGTGAATATGTATTCAATAAAAACAAAGGGGGTGAAATGTGTGAGAATGAGAAAGAACCATGAAACATAATGAGTGAGAGACAAAATGTGTAAAAGTGAATTACGAAATGAGTGTGCATGAATGAGTGTGCAATGGATAAAAGAAGAATGTATTTTGTTTAAAAGATTTGCCAGTCGTCGTTAATATGCCAAAGGGTAAACATCACTTGTAATCGTTAATTATATTAAATATATATTTATACATATATTCACTGTTTGAACAATTCTTTGTGGAATCGTCGACACCTGCTCGAACTTGTACAAGTTTACTGATAAAAAAATTTAATAATTAAGATATAAAGTATTATAAAGAAATATAAATAAATTTCTATTGTGTAAATATAATGATTAGTAATTTATTTTCCGTATCGTCGATCAAGCAAGGTTAGAGGTAAGGAAGAATTTTCTGCACGAGACTTATTAATATAAAATTAAATAAATCGTAGCACAGATTCGCCTGAAAATGATCGAAACACGATTTTGCACGACAGCGACCATAATCGAAATGACGCGGGAATAACTATATGCTGGGAAACTCACGAAAATTGGTCGCGCTCGTCGCAACATTTCCAATGCCACCCAGGATCGCGGGTATTGGTTCCTCAGGCTGTGTTCGCGCATGATGAAGAGTCAGAAGGACCAGCGCGAAGACGAGGAGTCGCGACGCGAGGAACATTGTAGAGAAGGACACGCACACCACTTGGAAAATGTTTAGACGGTTACAGCAAGAGGATCACGCGACGGGTCTGCCATTCGTTCCTCTCGCGAAGAGGCAGAGAAACTAACTGACTACTGACTGACTGACTGACTAACTGACTGGCAGCCAAGATGAAAGAGCAATGCCGCACGAGTTGCCGTCACGCACGTGTTGAGTCTGTGTGTTGTCGGTCCCTGTCTGTGTGGGTTTCGGCCTCGTGCACGGACACTGTTGCTCAGCGAAAGCGAATGTTACGAGCTGGCCCAAGAACGGTACCCCCACCCCTCCCCTACACTACCGCTTCAGTAATCGACCGCTGGATCATTGATCATCCCCGGTGACATTGCCGAATGTCGCGCTCGGAGGGATACATGCGTAAAAGCCACAATATTGACTCCCTGAGGGAATTCTTCCTTTCCGGGTGTCCTATGTTGTCTTTATCTGATGGTAGGAAAGCGGAAATAGTTTCTAGACTAGTGTGAGTTGTAATTATAGTATACATGTAATATAGCTGTAATTGTAATTATAAATATAAATTATAATTAATAAAGACCAATTGCTTCTTTACGCTTCTCTGTTTTATTTTAAATGTGAAATATTATTGTTTCTTAACACTATAATGCTAAAATTTGTCTCGATTTATTCATTTTTTAGAAGAATAAGTTTTGATTAAATGGGCCTAGCCGAATAAGATGGTCAAGACTGCCCTTAGAGCTTTTTCAATGGCTGTTGAACCATTCGAAAGCTGACCAAGAAAAACCCCTGTGAGCAAAATTTCAGCCCCCTAACTTGCCCGTGAGGATAGTTATAGGGTACATTAGATATAGCGCTTTTCCACTCATTTTCCGCTCTCTCATGCTTTCTAAAATTCTGAACAAAATGTGGCATATTTTGGATCCCAAGGCGGATTTTATGGCATTTTTTCAGATTTTTTTTTGCAAACTGTGGCCGTAAAAAATGAAAAACCTAAAAAAATTGGAAAAATGGTGGTTTCTCAAAAATATGAAAACATGCCATTTTGCTGTTTAGTACCCTGATATAGTACGATAACAGGCAGAGTCCTCCATTTTTTTCAGATTTTTTGTTGTGGGACATCATTGTCAAAAACAAGAAAAACCGAATTTTTTTGATGTTTCTGCTGTTAGGAGGAAAGTTACACTTGTTGGTTTTACCGCGGGTTTTTATAGACCTGGCCTTGATACTGTTTGGCTGGATGGTCTCTTCTTCAAGCTAATAAAAAAAAAGAAGTTCGCCCCGTTCCTCATTAAAATGATCTGGTGCATGGTGCATAATAAAAAGTTCCAGGTCACTGAAGGTCCTAACACCTCCTCCAAAACCTTCGAAGTCCGAAATGGCTTACAACAGGGCGTGGTCAACTCCCTCCTACTATTTAGTATACATATACCTAAGCGATTTACTTGCACTTTACAACCTAAATGACGACAACCTGAAGGGTGCAATTGCCTACGCCGACGACCTTCTTATCTACATTAGCGACAATAGACCATCAATAATAAAAACTAAATTACAAGACTTCTTCGACTTTTTAAGGTTTTCATTTTTTACGGCTACAGTTTGCAAAAAAAATCTGAAAAAATTCCATAAAATCCGCCTTGGGAACATAAAACAGCCATTGAAAAAGCTCTAAGGGCAGTTTTGACAATCTTATTCGGCTAGGCCCTTTTTAATTTTTTCTTATAATGTAGTGATCGATTACTAACGTGATGGTTTGTACGTTTATGTAATTTTTATGATTAGAATTAATGAATTGTAATTTTTTAGGTTGAAATGAGTGGGAGAATGCTGCAATGGCGTCACAGGAGAAGAAACCATCTTAATGATGTCGTCTATTCATCTCCCTGAAGACGCCATGATAGAGTCACCGATACCTTCCAACGCCCACTTTGCAACGCTCAACAGCAGCTACGATGTTTCTCAAATTTTTGAATAAAAAGAGAAATTCTTCTATCCCATTACAATGGAAAATGAAGAGTATGTATTACCATTATGTAATTCTCTATTAATTTGTGTAAGGTTCAGTCATTCAAATCGGTTTTATCCAATTTTTCATGTATATTGCATGTCATTATCTTATTGGTCATTGTATCTCAATTCTAATGATGTCCAATGTTTTCTGGTTGAAATTCTATAAATTAGAATAATTATTAAGATTTTCAGAATTCTCTTTGAAAAATTTGGTTTATTTATTGCATACACGCATTACAGAGGAAAATCTCCGAAAGATATGAATAAATTCACCGGAGATAGAAATTGCGAAATACTTAAATTTATGATACGTGAAATGCGTTACTTTATTTCATATTAAAATTAAACCCAATGATTTAGTGCAGCAGGAAATGTTTCAAATGCAATTCCATGCATTTAAATATGTGTGGTACATTTTCTACTTTGTTCTCAAAGAAGGAAATTAATCGCGCATATTCAGTCATGCCTTGAATCTGCCAATCGTGGCTGCACAAGCATTTGAATGTCAATCAGGTTTTTTAGTATTGAAATTAATATTTATAACGCGTTGCGAATCAAGTTCCCAGAACTCATAGTTACTCGGGATTCGGGATACTTTGTGAATCATTTCAGTAGAACTGCTTGTAAATTAATTTCAGAATAACAAAAAAAATATATTGTATTTCAATTAAAGGACCAAGTATAGATATTCTCAAGTATATATTACATGTATAAATTTTCACATAATTCTAAAACAATTGTACAATACAAATGAAATGATGCTGCAGCACCAGAGAAAACTATATGTGCGACAGACTCGCAAACATTTGTCCGCGTTTGTTTAATTTAGAATTGTTAATACCTCTGACTCAGAGGTACCTGTTGCTACAACATGGTGGCACGGTAAAGTCAAATTTTCAATATTCAATTATTCTCAATCAATATTCATAAAGTTCACTATTCGTTTCTATTTAGATATTTACTAGTATATGTATGCTTCGATGACAATTTAGAATAGTTCCAAGTGATCCGTGTCGATTATTTAATTTTCAGAGCAGGCTGAGGATAAATTGGTCTCGGATAGATCGATCCACGAGGCTGATACGATAGTCTTTGTGGTATCGAATAGATAGTTATTGCTCCTGAAGGAGCAGCAGTCGTAGTCGGCTTAACGCTTATCGCCAGCGCCCAAATCACTATGGTCGCGACGGCGACACTCGGAATCCTCCTCGGCGTAATCTGAAACTAATTGGAATTATCCGACATAATCTGAATTTTTCACATAACACGTAGCAATAGCAGAACATTCGAGAAATTCGCGATCGTCGATGACGGGGTTCATTTTCACAATATTGCACCGCTTATCGGATTCGAAGGCAAATAATAATCTGCCTGTTTAATGTCGTTTAATGTTCGCTCGATCAAATACAGTATTATTCGAAATTGAGATAGAATCTCGTATTTATAATTTCACTTTCGGATTAGATCGTATCAAGGACTATTTTCGAAATGCCGTGTATTTTTTTATGGTTGTTATGGTGGAATATTTTACTGTCGATTTTCCAGCGGTCCTTGACCCGGTTGTCAGCGACCAGCTTTGAATAGCGATCGGTTCGTTGAAAGTTGATAGCTCGGACACACGTGATTTCTTCGTACGTGTCTTCTTTTGATAGTAAACAGCATGTTCAAAGATCAAAGTGGTACTTGCTGTGTGCAATCGCCAATCCGAATAGATTGATTGCTCTGCAATGAGTCATTGTGATTGTCGACTGACCCGCGTGTTTAAGTATTGGTAAGATTTCTCGAATGATTCATTTTTAATAAATTCCTCTTGCATTTAAGTCTCTGTTTGACGCGCGAACCAGCTAATACAACTTGAAGTGTTTCTTGTGATCTACGTCACAGATCAGCTATAGTCGTTAGTTTGCCTCTGTCAGCTGCGTTGTAATTAGGGAAAATGGTACTACGTCTTGTAACAGTTGTATAATACTGTATATTTCGTTCAACGTACAATTTTAATAATCACCTGTACAAGTAAAAATTCTTCAGTATGTGCAATTCTTGAGGTACACGATATGTTGTAGCTCCGTATTTATCATATAACAAAATGTATAAATTCAGGTAATGTTAAGTCCATTAACTACAAGTTCATTCTATAAATGTTACGTTAATATATTGTTTTGCGTCGTGGAAGACTGAGATGAATGGCTATCTTCATTCTCAATATACACGTCGCGGGGGCCCTGTTGTTCGTTTCTCATTGTAAAGTGGATTACTCTGTAAAGAAAAATATATTGTAAAACGAATATTCAATTCGTATTAATTCTATAACGAATTAATCATTTTAGTTCGTTACAATGAACATCGGATTCCCGAGATATTGCGATTAACCCTTAGTACTCGAGTGGCGACTCAGAGTCACCACAAGAATTGCTGTGCTATTATTCAAAATATTGTTTACATTATTCAATAAGTTGGTAGCTAATCAATTACTGAACATTTAAGTATTGTATGAGGTGTTATATCAATTTCATATCCATAAGATTAAAAAAAATCATATAGAATGGAATTATTCTAGTTCGGAAGAAATGTTTAATTTTCGAGTTAAAATAGCTCCGAGTGCAAAGGGTTAATGTGGATTTGCGTGGAATAATTTCGTTAGTATACTAGAATGTAATTACATAGAATTGTAATTTAAGAATTTAGTATGGTGTGTCTATTAGCATTTTATAGCTGAGAATCGCTAATCAATTAATATACATAAAATTAATATAGAGGGAATTTCCTACTCACAATGTTAGCATGAATACTGATGCTTGAGTTGCGAATGTCAGCCAATAAATGGAAGCCGGCTCACTATGAATAGTAGCATTGTATAGTTGTGAGTACAATACGCCGCTGAACAAAGGAACAGCGTTGTCACAAACGGAAAGCATTGCAAACACCTTTCCTGTAAGCGATCATTGCATAATTATTCAATCATTATTACAATTATAGTTTATTTGAGATTTCGAGAATCCATTCACCTCTCTCTTCCTCGGGAACTAATTTAGAAGTCATTGATCTCAAAACCGGTGCTACTATTGGGCCCAATGCAGCCACGCCAGCGCCTGAAATAATTTTCAGAAATTGTAAAATCATTCCCGCTAGTGTCGGCAATCTTATCATTTCAGTAATTTAATCCCAACGAGTTCTCAATTTACCAACGTAGAACAATTCCGGAATCTTGGCAAAGACGAACACAATTCTGCCAGCGGCGTGCGAGATTGCGCCAATCGCGACGATGATAGTGTCCTTTATTTTCAACAATTTACTCATCAAAGGCACGCCAATCAGCATCGCTGAAAACGAAAGTATTCCGTAACCATAAATGAGGAGATTGTTTGCCTCGGCTCCGCGGCGTTAACTTGTCAGAGTGAGATCTAATTACGAGTGAAAGTCTCTCAGATTTCACCTTTCACTTGGATTATTCGATAGTAATTGATGAATAGTCTACTGACAAAGTAGAACGATGTTACTGATTAAGCTAACTCGTAGAATCATATTTGCACTGACCCAGTACAAACGTAGTCGATTGGAAGGTCCTGAAGTTGCTGAACTTTGTTACATCCCACTTAAATTTTAACTGCGTGTACAAGTAGCTCATAGGCTTCTCGTCTCTCTGAAACGTGTAAAACATCATGATCGTCAGCAGCAACCATAAATGCAGCTTCCCGTGATTCCCTCTGGGCTTGGTCAATGTCTTCGTGATCGCCACAACGTGTTCCTTGTCGAAAAAGTCGGTGAATAAATTTGTACCTAGAAGCGATTGTTGTTGAGGCAGGGTCTGCCACTTTAGCACAATCAGCGAGTACACTATAGATAGGATCAGCAGGCTAGCGTTAATTGTGAACATGTTCGTGTACGACCCTTTGACTACATGCGTGTACAGATAGGAACCCAGAGCCACTCCTGTAAATAATTAAATAATCCCAAATTAAAAATATTTAAAGTAGATATAGAACTGTAGATATAACGTAAGGACTAGTTAATTGTTTCAAAGTGTACCAGTTGGCATAGTGCTGAGGTACACAACGTCCAGTAACATGATCCTCATAGTCCTCTGCTTTACGGACGAGATGTCGGATAGGTAGGCGAAGCAGCTGCCAAAGATGGCAACATCACCCCCTAGCATCCCCATAGGTAGGCTCGCGGTGTACACCACGGTGTTCAGGTTCCACGTGTCCATCAACGAATTGATAACGATCATGAACGAGTAGATGAACTTCCCAACGAGTCCCATGATCAATAACAATTTACGACCTCGTCTGTCGCTCCAGTTGCCGAAGAACATCGCCAGGATTATCGGCACCACGTGCCCGGCAATATTGTTCCATTGATGGAACTCGGACACGGTCACCTGAAATAAATTCAGCAAATTCGAATCTTGTTAATTTCCCATAGAAAATCGATCGTGAAATATTTCCGTATATGGAGAATTCAGTTAGATGGAGGCATACTTGATCTCCTAATCTTCTTTGCTAGCTTACTGTCCCGACTACTCCCGTTTCGCTTAATTTAAGCAAACATCGTCGTCTTGCTATTATTTGCTAATTATTATCCCCTTCGTTAACTGTGTCCGACCAATTCGAAATTTTCTATGTACATAGTTCTTGAGAGACGTCGATAAGAACGGGAAAGCGGTAGTTACTATAATTTGTTGGGTGCCATATGCTGTACCTGCACCGCGGATTTTATGGTCTCGTTGTCGTTCAATTTTGAGCAGACCTCCTCCGAGTAGCCATGATCGACTCGGCATGCTTTGTGCACGAAAAACGCCTGCTCCACTACAGAGGTGATCATGTACGCCATCATGAACAGCCACATGGTTGGCTCGACCGAGATCTCGCGGACCCATTTGAAATACTTCTTCCATATTCTTCCTGTCGTGCTCATGTTTGCGTGCTCATTAAATGGTAGATAAGACGAATCGTGTTCCATGATTGCGTCAAACGGTCTCGCGTCCATGTAATTCCACTTTTAGATCAGCTGTGAAAGTAGATAAAGCGTATTTATTATTTGCCTCAATCTTGTGACGTACGTAATTGCGTCTTTAACTGTTGTGTCAATAACTAAAATTTTCTACGACATTTTCATGCCTCGAATTTGAATTAATTTGTAATCAACGAAAATATTAAAGATTTACGGGGAAAAAAGTCGGTAACCGGTTATATTGACATAATTATGCAATTATTAAATATTTGCCAAGCTGACAGAGACTCGTCTTACTGTTGGAAATAATTATGATTTTTTAATTGTTCTGTTTCGGAGTTTTGTTCGTTGATTAATTACCTGTCATGCCAAATGCGAGTAAAGCAGCTAGGCCAAGCGGTGCACACGTGAATGGGGCGATACGAAGGCATCTAACTCCCCGTTTTTTTCTGTAATATAAATATTATCTGGAATAAACATATTTTGCTGCGCCTCAGCAAGTCCGAGCATTCAGCTTGCCTTTGTTAACGTAGCGTGTGGCGTAAACAGCGCGGTCGGTCGTTGTGAGACCAATTAAACAATAGATTTAAACAATAAATCGCCGCGTGATCGTTACATTTCTAAAGCGCAATAAAAATCGGTTACTTGCGATTTTATTGGGCGGCTACGTTCGGTTGCAGATTAAGCATTTTTTTTCTTTTAATTATTCATATATTTTTCTGTACTAACGGAAATTTAATTTGCGATTTTATTGGGTGGCTACGCTCGGTTGTGGATTAATTTTTTTTTCTTTTGATTATTCATATATTTTTCTGTACTAACGGAAATTTAACGTAACGCCGTTCCAAGATATTCCGGCTATCCAGAATTTAGTGTAGATTTCATATTTTCGCGTAATTATTTTCGATAAAAGATACTGAATCGTTGAAAAATATTTTCGTGAGTAGATTATCCAGGGAGAGGGGTGTTGCGACATTTGCAACGGAAACGAATGTCACAATTACTCGCAAATAATAATAATTATTAATTACGATTATAATAAATCCTGATTTTTTAAAATTTCTTTTTTATGTAGTTGCGAGGTAAAGTCTGTGCTAGTTAGACCAGTGGCGGATTTATACTTCTATTGCCTAGGGGGGCTACTTCGACACCCCCCTCCCCCTCCCCATGGATCCTTAATTTTTTACTAGACTTTAATTTCTGCTAATTTTTATAATTTCATACAACGTCATTCGAACATGTTATTTTTAAATTGGTTAACATTTTTACTTATTTGTTTTTATTATTGTGACTTGTGCATTTGATATTTTTTTCCACCGAGTTAGATTGCAGGATTTACTTCTTTTGTATCATAGATCTCTAAATGAATCGTTCTGACGCAATCGCGGGACTGCGCCTGTAAACGTAGTAGTTATCAATAAAAAGATCAACGGATCATGAGTACTTGGAGTTATTTAATTATTGCATCAATTGTCGATTGTCGTGTATGAATGCTACGCAAACAATAATAATAACTTAATTAATAAAAGTCTATATTCTGAAAATACTGGTTGTCAAATGAGGCTCAATGAAACTGGCTGTTCGGTGTTTTTAGTAAACAAGCGAACTAGCAGCGCGAGAGAGGTCACGAATTTTAATTGCTTCAATTGATAACCGAAAAACCAGTTCCAGATAGTTCCAACAGAACAACTAAAACTTGTAGTAAAGTGGTATTACCGCTTTCCCCACGTTTCTTGTGGTGTTGACCCACACTTCAGGTGAATCGTGTCCGACGAATATACTCGGTTCGAAGTCCCAGGAAGCAAAGACACGGTCGTCTCGTCGATCACCTCTTCAACGAGTAATTCAACATTGGATCTCGAGTATTGCGCCAAAACACTCTCCGGAAGAGACAGGAATCAACCCACGTGCTCACTCGAGTCGTATAGTAATCGACTAGACTACTCGGCTATTGGCCAGTGATACCAACCTTGTCGCCCTGAACTCCGAACGAGGTTAGGTTGATGGTAGCGACCTCTTGGCAGGTGTGTCTGAATTTGAATTTGCGCGGGATCAATTCTACACGTGTACTATTTCACGTATATTTAAATAGACACGTGTATTAACGTATCCGCATTTTAATTCCTATTCATTTTTAGGATACGGTTATTACTAATTTTCGAAAGCAAAATATAGGTATATAAAATGGATACAAAAATTAATTTCAAGTAACCCATTAGTTTATTGGAGAAGAATCTGATATGTTTTAATGTTCTGACAATAAACACGACTACTTTTGGGATAACAATATTCTTAGCTGTTGGAAAACACCATTCCGAAGTAATTGCTTTTTGCTGATATGTTTAAATATTTTCGATACATAAATTAATATCAATGTTCTAAAAATACAAATTAAAATGAGGATGCATTAATGCACGTGTATTTAAATACACGTGAAATAGTACACTTTCAAAACCATAATCTCTAGTAGCAATATGGTGTCGTCTAGAAAAAAAGACAAGCTGTTGGCACATTTGTTTTTGGTGAGGAAAGAGAAAAAATGGGAACAATGGTCTTTCGATAGAAATTTATTTTGTATTCTTGATAAATCACATTGCGCAGACATAACTGTCGATACAGATGACCGTGGTTTCAGTGCAATCGAATATTCGTTAGGCCATCGAAATTGCACGAGAAATTATCGTTTTTGTGAGACCTGTTGTCCACGAATTGACGAGATTTTAAAATTCCCGCGTCAATATAGACGGCTATTATGGTGGTGATGGGCTTGGTCACGTCCGGCGGGTCCAGCCATTTGTAACAATTGATAAAATCAATCCATTCAATCAATTATTAACAATGGCTCGACCTCCGTATGTGACAGCTGCTCGGAAAAATAATTATCCCCTCTTCTGTTGATCTACGAGCAAATGAAACGATCATGCTTTCATCGTGGATTCTCTCTGACACCGTCTATATTGGGCCGGAATTTATTTAAATAATTATCGCTAGGAAGCTAACACTTGTTTAGGCTTATACATTGCACGATTATTTTGATATGACATTTTCTCCATTCGGGACGATCGAGTAGCTTTTCAATTATCACAGATGCTTCGATGCATGGCTATTAAATTCTCGAAATTAAAGTTGTTTCACTTTTTTTTTTTTAATAAAAATAGTTCCGCAAGTTAGATATATCATTGAAAATAATACAAACTTGTAGATCGTAACGTTAATATGCATTATAGAAAAATTGACATAAATTATGTAAAGAATAGCGCAGTCGATTATTCCACTGACAAGTGTTCAGTCGAATAAACAAATGAATAATTAGCATATTCGATTGGATTAGTATAGTTTGATGAAATTGTTCGTTAATTGATTCTGCTCTGTTTTAGTAATCATATTATTGGTGTATCGAAGCAGCCACGATATTACATGATCGATTCGCCCTAATTAAATGGCCCGTTTTTTTTTTTATATCACGTCGAATGTAACACATCTACATGTCTGGACCTGCCAGTAACATCAAAATACTTCTGTAACAGCATTGTTTTTTTTTCGTTTTAATTTCCATTCGTCGCGAGAGATAGTAACATTTAATTCGATTCGCGGCATCGATTAGATAGGACAATTGACTGGTCGACTAATTGCAATTCTTTCAATAGTGATTGGTCACATAGTATTATACAATTATATACATATGTATATAGATTCGTATAGTAACTCTGTAATGCGTGGAGGTCGCTCGAAACTCGTTTTCGGAGCACGGTAAAACAATCTTGTATAGTCATTCAGATATTAATTAGACTCCTCTAAAAATTTTATCTCGCGTTTCAAAGATTTTCACGATTTTCAGGGTTTTCATCAGAGTTGCTAAGTTTGAGTCACGTTTCGTTCGAATTCGGTAAAAATATATGAAAAAACGTCCCGGTGTTGGCGCCGAATTATTTATATTTGTGCACGACAAATATTTGTTTTTATAACTCTATGTGCATATTTGTATCACCGCGTGTTATTTTATGATTTTATTGCTGAATTTTTATGATTTTGTCACCGAACCTGTCAGGGAGTCATGATTTTGGTTTTCACCTTCGAGGTCTTTTTTGCCACCACTTTGCTCAGTATAGACAGAGACATAGTAATTATTTTTTTAAATTAATTGAGGGGTGAAGTTTAATAAAAATTCTTATAGTAAATTTAATTTATAGACAGACAGAGCATAGCCAGGTTTAGCATGGAACAGAACCTATACTCATATTTAGCATGTTAAAAGTGGGTATAGGTTCTGTTCCATGCTAAACCTGGCTATGCTCTGTCTGTCTATAAATTAAATTTACCATAAGAATTTTTATTAAAATTAAGCCCTCAATTAATTTTAAAAAATAATTACTATGCAGTTGTGGGAACAGCACAAGGGACTATCTTCGTTTTCATCTTCATGATGTCTATCGATGAATGTTGTTTGTTGCATATATGCATGATTTATTGCGATGATTTTATATTAAATATTGTTTGCTATCGTTCAGAATGTATTATGCGTTTTTCTTTTCTTTTTGTTAAATTAATTTTGATTTGTTTTACCGTGCCCCGACACGCGATGGTTTTCTTACGAAAGTCTCGCTCTTATCGGACTATATCAGACATTGACATTATATGTACATAGATTTAAAACTCTTACACATGTAAATATTTACAGTATGCACTGCTGGCGATAATATGTAAGTGTATCGCTTCGTGCTTCGGTAACATGATTCCTGATACGGGCCCGCGGAACCCGTTCACTATACACACCATGTATACAGATACCCGCTGCATAATTGCATACATATCCATCGCGGATACATATATGTATAGCGACTCTCGGATATATTCAAATTTGCTTCCTCCGCGAGAGAGAGAGAGAGAGAGAGAGAGAGAGAGAGAGAGAGAGAGAGAGAGAGAGAGATCTTCTGAGGCGGCTCTACATTTCAAACTCAATGCGAAATTTAATATTCTACCGGAGAGCTGCGATTTCAATTTACCGCATGTACCGTATATAGTTTTGCAAATTTTTTTATTTATTCGAATGATCGGCATGAAACTTTCAAATAGCTTGCAAGAAAAATTTACAATTAAATAGATTTGAAGGAATGAAGTGAATGGCAGAATTAATTTCCTATTAAATTGATAATTATAGTTGGCGTGTTGTCACTCTTGTTCAATCAGACTTAATATTCAGACGCAAATTGAGTAACTGAGGATTAAAATTAAAAATATTTTGCATACCGTCAATTAAACCAGGCCTCGGCAACTATATGTATAATACTCGGAGAGTCGATAACGTAGTATCTCGGCTATCCCCACTATCGCGCTCCGGTCACCTGCCCCCGCGGAACAGGTCCGGACAGGTCTACTCGCGCTAGCCGACCGGGTGGGGATAGCCGATTCTACGTCATCAGAATCCCACGGTTTCCGGTTTCTTAGATGAAGGCTTTACTATACATACCTCCTGTTGCTCTCTTGCGTTTCAATAATTCTGAATGGCACATAAAGCATGCGGTAGAAGAGTGAACACACCTTATTAGTAAAACTGCATAATATATTAATAATAGATATTAATAGGATTTTTATAATGTTTCTCCAGTCTCAGAAGCTCTCCATTTTTCTTTCCAGGAATTAATGTTAACTTGAAATAGTAGGCGAAGAAAATGCGTATGTAATGTTAGATTTTCCTAAGACAATCTTTGGATAAGTAACGAAGGAGGCAATGTTTACGAATTATACTCGCTAGACTTTCGTTTCATTCTCTCTTCTAATTACAACTTTGCTTATATTGCCGTGGTCCCGTTCGATCAGTTTATTTAGCGGGATATACATATATACAGGGTGTCCCATTTAAGTTGAGATTGTAAAAAATCTCGAAGACGTATGATTTAAAAAAAACAAACTGACACAAGTCCTTTAGTGTTTCGAGTAGGGAGTCAGATGGCACTACTAGTTTTTAATGCGTGGGCGTTTTCAAGGTTATTTCAAGGTCATTTTGTCTTTTTTTATCATAAACCTATATTTTTAAATGAAAAAATGTTTCAAACAAAAGTTCCTAAAAAAAATTCCTAAATAAAATATATGGATTTATAATAAAAAAAAAGACAAAATGATCTTGAAATAACCTTGAAAACGCCCACGGATTAAAAAACTAGTATGTAGTGCCATCTGATTCCCCACTCGAAACACTAAATAAGGACATGTGTCAGTTTGCTTTTTTTTAAATTACATGTCTTTGAGATTTTTTACAATGTCAACTTAAATGGGACACCCTGTACAAGTAAATGAACAGAGAACGAAAATTGCAAATCTGTTGTTTCGTTGTGTCGAGCTTCTCTCGCAAGTGATTCTCGTTATTGACTAGAAATAGTACATACTTGACACGCTGTTGACCGTGTCTGAATGGAAATTAATAGAAATTTTCCATATGAAGGAATAAGAAAATTAACGATAGGAATTTGTTTCGAATGCCACGCGAGTCGTTTTTAAGTACAAGTAGAGAGTTTCGTTTCTCGCGTGGAGTTCCATCTTGATTCAGGAAATGATTTTGCCTACCCGGGTTAGTCTTATTCACGTTTATGGAATCGCACGGTTCGAGATCGACTGAATCATTCGCAGGGACGGCACTCTGTGATTGTATTCCAGGAATTCGATTCGAGATGCGAGAAATATCGCTCGTACACCCGCGCGTTCCAATATTTCTCCTTTCGCCGATTCAGCTTTCTTATCAGCGTTTCCAGATATTTCACAACTATCCGAGAACTTCTTTTCAGATTCATACGTCCGGAATTGATCAGAAATAAATAAATCTTTGCTCGGGTTTCGAATTTAATTAAATTGTCCCACATGAATATGGTATCGTTATTCTCGGTGTGGTTCAAATGGTTAAACGCTATGAGAAAAAAAAAAAAACAGTCAAGAATTTAGTAAAAATTGTTATCGATCGTGCATTAATAATTTATTTAGCACCTCGCGAGGTTCACAGCTTCATGTGCAACAACTTAACACGTTTATACATAGACTTTAGATTCGATAGTAACGAGGAACATTGATTCATAAATATTTCAAGTTTCTTTTCAAGTTGTTAACTACTTTCTTGTAATTGTTAATATTAAAATCTGTATGGGAGTCGAATCGTCTAGATTTACGTGTCTGACCCCGTCGAACATAGAATATTCTTGCTGTATAATAAATATAGTTCTCTTAGGCTCGTAATTGTTTAGCTAAAAGAAATCCTTGAGAAAATATTACTCGCTCCGTAGCAGTATTATTTTTTTTAAATCTAACATCCATTTGATTTTTTATACTTCGGAAAGCAGATAGAAGGTCTTCCTCCAAGGTTCTTCAAATATTTCCTTTCAAAAATATTACCAGTCATACACGAAAATTCCATTCTGCATTCTCAAAGACACCCTATACTTTCACTATTATTAAAACATCCCTTCTCAACATTTCTTTTCGGCGCCTCTCGGGCAATTTGATAATTTCTGCCATTTATGGCAGTAGCTAGGACTCCAAACATTCCCCATTAAAATCCCTCAGACGTCCACGCTGTTGGATGCTGTCACGTCTTCAATGTTGCTATTGTTGTTCACCTTGTGGTCAAGGTTGTTGCACGCTTTGCTAGTTTCTCGCGGACCGTCCAGGAAGTATGTGACCATGCTGCCCTTGCCTTTGACCTGGATGGTGCCTCGACAGGTAAGCGGATATCCTTTCGCGATTAGGATGTCTCGGACCTCCTGGGTGACCTGAATCCCGTCCAGGATGCCTGTAGATTCCATTCTCGAGGCCACGTTCACTGCGTTACCCCAAATGTCGTACTGCGGCTTTCTGGCACCTATCACACCTGCGACCACCTGCATCAAACAATTGAAAGTTCAATTTTTCCCTAGATACGAAAAAATCCCCAGGGGATTTCCCTCTTTGATCGCTTCGAAATTCACGTATGGTATTCGTAGCAGTGGGAAATTTGTTCGTTTATCCTGGGCATTCAAATTACTGCAGGATTCTACAACTGCACGTTTCTACAGTTTTAATCATGAACCAATGCTCGTAAAAGGATTTGTGCATATATTTACATTTTTGCGTTGAACAATCTAAGATTTAGTTAAACGATAACGTGTCCAGGTAGCACACAGGCGTCTGTTCTTGCGAACATCGTCGCAATGTCTTCCGAACGGCCTACGAACGTCTTCTGAACGTCTTAAGAACGTCTTCTGAACGTCTTATGTTACAAAACTGTACGATTTTTAGGACGTAAGACTTTCAGACCTAAAATGGATGTAAGACGTCGTGTGCCGTCTGGGAGATCTAATTGGTAGACAAAATGGGCGTGGGCTCCGCGTCTCCAGCTCAGCCAATTAATCACCAGCTAAGCTGGCTATAGTGATCGAGCAAACACACCTGGTCGCTGCACACCTGTCGAGGGCGTACCGTTTACCTGTCACCTGATTGGGTCTGAAGGTAATTGGATGGTTAGGCCCCTATTGGCTGACCTATTCTACCGTAGGCTTCTTTTTGACACCGTCATTCGTTACCTGTCCCACCTGGTTGCCCCATCAATAGTAGGGGGCCCGCTGTGGGTGTTTTGCAATGGCGTTCTAAATCCTCAACTGCGAATGCCTTTTTTGTGAATATGCTGTACTGTTCGTACGCCACAAGAAGTCTCCTGGCAGGAATTCGACAACAAACCGTCCGATTGGGTAATTCCACACGAACTTTCGGTTCTAGCCGAATTATTGGCTAAAGTGTGTGACGTCAAAGCATAACCATTGGCTGCGAGCGAGGACCCCCTTTGCCCCTCAGCCGTCTCTAGGGACTTCTTGTGGCGTACGGACAGTAGGTTCGTTGAAATATTTTGGAAATGGCGTGACTGTTGTTTATCCAATTCCGCGGAGGATTTAGTGTAGCTAAAAATACGAGTTCATTCGGTTTTCGCTTAGGTACTGTAGCCGGTTAGGGTGGGTGTGATTGACGTTACCGGTCCAATATTGATGCCCACGCGCAACCGGAAGTTGTTGAAGCTCTCTTTATTAACGTAGTCCAGCTGTTCGCGTATCCTGAGCGCGTAGTCCGCCATCGCGGTCACGTGCTTGTAATCTTTCATGTCGCAGGTGCTCCTCGTCAGACCTGCGGAAAAGGAGGAACACTCGCGTGAAAATTCCTCGACGCCATAAATACACTTTAACCGTCCGTTTCTCTACTCTTGCCAGATACCTATTTGCCATCATCACGAACACCGCTCCAAAACAATGAATTTTCGCGAAGCAAACTTCTGTATAGTCTCTAGAAATTTTTCAATGCAGTCTCATTTTCACGACTATTTGCAAGAAGCAAATGGTAAAAAGAATGGAAGTAGGGCGAGGGGAAAATTCGTTATTCGAAACGGTAGCTAAAAAATCTAGAGGAAATTTCGCTCACCGGATGCTGCCATGTAGGTGGCACCAGTGCTCTTGATCTTCTCGATGTACTTGTACTGTTCCTCGGCCAGAAGCTCATCGAAATCAGCGATGATCTCGTTCAGAAGCCGGAGACACTCGACGCCCTCGTTGTTCGCCTCGAGCTCCACGTAAAACTCGCAGAAGTTAGGTATCGAGGCGAACATTATGCAGACGAAGTCACACTGCTCGTGGTACAGCTCCTGTAACAGAATTGTCAATCCGAAACGTTTATCGCTGAAAAAATTTTTTAACTATATGCCTCCATCAGCCATTAAAATTCGTACAATTTCTAAAACTGCTGTACATCATTTTTTAATAATTTTATGAAGTAGGGTAACTGCACCAGTGAATGAACATTTAAGAAATTGTTCAGGAAGATATTTTATTTAAAAAAAAATATGTGAATTAAAGGCATCTCATATATGCCAAATGGCTCTCTATACTTCATTTGTCAAAAATAAATAAACACAAATTAAATGAAATTATTATTATTTGTCTTTATTAAACGTTAAATAAAAAATATAAAAAATACCAGTCAATGAACACTACATTCTAGTAATTGAACAATGATGGAAAAGCAAAAAATACAAAAATACAAAAGCGTTCATTTACTGGTGTTCGTTTATTCACTGGTGCAGTTACCATTTAATTGTATTTTCTAGAAGCTGGTCATGACACTGAAATGATTGCAATTTTTTTGTTATATTTTTCTTCTTATATAATAATCTTATAACGAGTAGTATCAGTCCTAAACAGAAAAGTTGAGAGATAAATATTTTTCTACGATTGGGAATTCTTGCGAGCGTTCCAGAGAAGTTAAAAATTATTCTGGCTGGGATTGAATTAACTCAAACAGAAGGCACACCAGCACAACCGCAGATTCAATTGGTGTGTTTGGAGTAGTTGAAAGTTTTTTGGCACTCACGTCTGAATTGACAGTGGACATGAAGTGAGCGGCCACGTGTTCAGGAAGTATGTTTGCCAAGAGCTTCTGGTTGTAGGCCTTGAGGTGTTCCATTTCTTCTTTCTCCTCCGTGGCCTGCAGCTTCCACAGAAAATCCAGTCTGCGCTCAATCAGAAAAAATTTTCTTCGTACCCATATCTCGACAAATTCACTTAGGAATAATTAACACGTTCAAGTAATTTAAAATATGTATTCTCTAATTAATTTTATTTTTTATTTCAAGTTGCGTTTTATAAACAATTTTTATTTCGAATTTTTCCTAACTACTACAGAATTAATTTCTGCTTCAGTGGTAATTATTCAGTAGCATTGTCTCTGCGAATACCTGCATTTTACGACTAATATGTAGACTTGCTGATTTTATGCATTTATGACAAAAACGAGTAGGTGTAATTTAAAATGGCAAAAACATTAGAAAAATTTGAACAAACTATTATATTATTTTCTACCTACTAAACATAATATGGAAGAGAATAAATTTCTATTTCACTGCAATTTGTTGAAATTCAGGTAAGAAATTTTGTATTTTGCATAAATATCCACTGATATGTCACAGTGTCAACATTCCAACAATTTTCGGATGAAATTTCCTGTGGTAAATTGTGCAAGGGTTTATCGGTTTCGCAAATTGAATAGCGGCTCCTAGACGTATTAGTCGAAGCTCCCGTATATTTCACCTGTACGTAGCCTCGGTGTGCTGGGAGTGAGCAACCAGACAGGCCATAAAGAAAACCACTAGAACGCCTGCGAGCCATCTCCCAGTCAGTTCGACGTCTTGCTCGTGCAGAGCCTCGTATATACTGATACCCAGATAGCATACGACCACTAGGCTCAGTATCGCCACTTTGAACACCGACGTGAGGATTTGGTAGACCGCACAGGTTATCATCACCAGCATCACCAGCACCGGGAAAAGCTGGAAAATTCGTTTACCCTTTGTACGTCTTTTACCCTTCGGCCCCCCTTTGAAGTTCCACGGGAAATGCTTAATCCAATTTCTCGTTGCTCGGGGAGTTCTCAATTTTCGAGATTTCTCGGGTTACCCGCTGATCTTCCCCGGGGAAGATCAATTTCATGCTTTGATGAGCATTTTTACGATTTAGGGTAGTTTTTATCTCGAGGTCATTTAAGTTAGAGAATGGCCTCGAAAGTGGAAAAAGGAATTTTTGTAGTGTTGTTAGCAAATATACAGTAAACGCTTGATTCTTGTCCAACAGCCGTGTTTTTCATGGACAAGAATCGTGCCCAGAAGTGCTTTTTGATTTATGACTGCGTCTAGATATCGCGCCGACCGCGCCGAGCGAGACTTCAATAGAGAACCGAACATAGAGAAGGACAGAATGAAATACGGTTCGCGCGACTGTCCGCGTCTCTTTCTTTCCGATGCGCTGTCCTTCCTTGCGACCGAAACTTTCACCGTCGATTAAACCACTAAATACAATTGAAACTGTATCGTGTTTGGTGTCATTTTAATCAGAAAAATGCCAGAAATAAGGTAGTGAAAGTCCCATAAACAAATAACGAAAATTAAGAGATTTGTAAAATCGAATCCTCGAGTCAATGTCGTGGTGTTCACACCGATATAATCAAGCGTTTACTGTAATAGTAAATTGTGTGATCACTTTAAATAAAAATTTTTAGAAAATGGTTAAATGAAATTTTCTAAAGTTCCAGTAAGTTAATGGCGATTTTAAAAATGGCCCGAAATTGGTATAGGATGTTGATGCCACTTACGTCAGCAAAGACAGTATAGTAGCATACGTCATTGGGATTTTCGATGCTCCTGAACGTCACGCTGGAATTCTCTGTCCATTCCATATAGGAAGTTCCATTGCTGCACACTCGTATTCCCTCCAGTGTCAGCTAGATAAGAGAGAACACATTAGATAAAGGGATAGATCAATCAAGTTTGTATTTCCATCGAGTTGCGATCTATCGGCGCTAGTATCAAGCGATCGTCACTCTTGGGATTTCATTAATCAGGAGGAGGCTCTCTTCTATTCTGTGGATTTTATCGATCGAGGTGATTGATTGTGTCCACGATGTTACCAGAGGTGATTTTACGGTATTGATGTTGCTATCTCAATTGCTGTTCTGTCTAATTGATTGAGAATACTTTTTTCATTCTTTGGAAATCAACAGATTAATTATCTGCGAGAGGAGCTGCTTCCGATAGCATTTTACTGTGCGATTGATGTTGCAGTTTTATTAGAGGTGCACTTGTATATTCTTTTTGTGGACGTGGCAAAAAATTAATTTAAACATTTGTTTATAGGTGCGTAGGAATTTTTCTTGTTCACTTACCAATGGGCTTAACGAAGTGAAGAAAGTTAGAAATACGACACAAGTGGCCAGGGCCTGCGAAACCCCTCTGTTTTCAAAAATGTGTACTGCTACGTTTCTCAGGCTTTTTGGTACTCTCTGGAAAATATTTCTTTTTAATTTTTACAATTTATTCTTCTCGTTCGAGAATAATTTTTACAAATATAAACAGAGTGTTCACGCTATTACTAGCCAGCGTTTTTCTTCTAAATAGTAAATATTAGAAAAAAATGAAAGAGAAAGGAGTAGTACTGTTTTTTATACGCAACACAATGGCGTATTTTACTAATAGTATTCTACTATTTTGTTAGATATGAAGGTGTCCTTCAATTTTTAAAATGGAATGCTGTATATTTTTTTATGTCACATGAAAGCGTGTGTCTAGACGAATTCATCCGTATACTGCACAGTGTTCTTCAAGGTCATGTAAGGTCAAAACTGGTAGAAACATTTTGTATATTTCATACCAAAACATCATCTGATTCGTATGAATAAGGAATACTTGTAAACACATTGGTATGAAAGCATACAAAATGTTTCTTCCATTTCTGACCTTGCATGACCCTGAAGGTCACCGTGCAGTAAACGGATAAATTCGTCTAGACACACGATTTCTTGTGATATAAAAAAATATACAACATTTCATTTAAAAAATTGACGGTCACCTTCATATCTAACAAAATAGTATAAACACAAAAAACTTACATACGCCATTGTGTTGCGCATAAAAAACAGTACTACTTTTTTCCTCTTTCTTTTTTTCTAATATTTACTATTTACAAGAAAAACGCTGGCTAGTAATAGCGTGAACACCCTGTATAGTGAAACAATTATTTTGATCTATAATTTTCATACAATTTAAAGTCGTAATTAATTTTTATTATTATTTTTGTTAAACGCAGTGTTGGTAGACAATTAATTAGTTGAGGTTTATTAGATTTTTTTGGTAGAATTTCATCGAAACAATTTCTTAGAATATGGTTAGATCAAGTTCTGGGATCAATGATCCGCGATTCCTGTTACACAAAGGGGCAGACTTCGTACTGCTCATTGTATAATAGCCGAATCGATGACTTCACCACTGACCTGGAATCTAGCCACGTATTCAAGGTTAAGAGGAAATGGCAAGATTCCAAAGTGTGTTGGCCATCGATCCAGTCTACTTGGAAATTGTTCAAAAGAGGTTGTATCGGTGTACAACTTGTCCTTATCAGTCCCTCCTGTTATCTGGACCGAGAATGAACTAATGCGACGACTTACCTCGTTTTTCTCCGCCAATAGGATCCCATTGATCAGGGCAATCAGCGTGGTACTCACTCCTATACACGTGTAGAAATATATGCTCCTAAAAAAATTATCAGAGACACTATCCGTTAGCATATGTTATTTAAAAAATTACTAAACTTGCCAGTATGAATTTCACAATTTTTATGGCTTTATAAAAAAAATTTTATACTGTGTTGGGAATTATTTTTGGTTTAAGTTCATTGATTACCCGTTCAGAGTGATTGCTATGGCGATCACCACCACCAAGTAGACAAAACCAGAGCAGACAAAGTAGGCTGATAGCATTCTGTCCCGTTCGCGAGAGTACTGGAACACAAATTATGAAAAGTGTCGCTATTCGATATAAAATAACAAGATCTAATTAATGCTATTGGCGCACTGGTACGATCATTTGTTACTATTAAGCACTTTTGCAAATTGTTACATCAACCAATTTTCGACGTTTCGATCTAAATTTAAATCATTTTCAAGAAATAATTTTGTTGTAATTGCGTCTGTAAAAAATTTTTTTTTTTATTATTACTATTTTATTACCCATTGATTAATATATGGTTGACTAAAACAGTCACGCCAAATTGTAGGAACAGAAAGAAAGAAAAAGAATAAACTCACTTGCTTAACTAAAAAATTTTTAATATATACTCATAAGAGTTGTTAAACCACATGTTGTTCCATGCCGGTGACGAGTGAACTTTGTAAACTTTTGTTTTCTGTTCCTACAATTTGGCTTGATTGTTTTAGTCAACCATATATTAATCAATGGGTAATAAAATAATAATAATAAAAAAAAAAATTTTTTACAGATACAATTACAACAAAAATTATTTCTTGAAAATGATCTTTTAGATCGAAACGTCGAAAATTGGTTGATGTAACAATTTGCAAAAGTGCTTAATAGTAACAAATGATCGTACCAGTGCGCCAATAGCATTAATTAGATTTATTCAACATTGTCGATCGAAATAAGGAAAACCGTTAAAATAACAAGATATCCGTGAATTTGACAAATAATTTGCCAAAATAATTTTATGTATTGAAAAATAATCTGATAAAGTGAAGAACCGAGATATGGAAGTTCGATACAGTTGCATGATGGAGTGAGCAATTATTATGCATGAACATTTATCGGAAAGTTCTCGCTTCATCGTGAAAGTCCGACTAACTGGGGGAACTTTTTAACGAGGCACCGTTATGGAATTCTTGGTTTTTTTTTTTGGTTGCGGGATGATTGGGGGATGATTTAGGGTACCTTTTCCTCAACTTCAGGCCGTCGAAACGTTAGAATGAATGGGGTGCAGTATTCCGCCCTTAGTCGATCTATGCTCCTGGCGTCTATCGCCCTCATCAGGTACTCGTTCACCTCGTCTTCAGGGTCCTTCTTCGGCTCGTTAGTCTCCCCGAAGCCTAGCCTGTCGGGTAATCGAGAATCGATATCGGGAACAGGTCGAAAATGATACTGGAAATCTCATCAATCATTCAAAACCACTCCACGAAAATCGTAGAATTATTTCGAGCATTTCTCACACCCTCGACTAATTATTATCTTAATCTGCTGCAACAATTTATAATCCCTAGTTCATAACGTTATTATACAAGAGCCTCTGTAGTCGTCAATAACAATGTACCTCTTCATTATAATTACTAACAAAAATGAAGAAAAGTTGAATATAACGATAACACTATTTTTAATTCGTCGGAGAATTAATTGGGAAATTTTTTAGCATCATTTTCCGAAGACTCCGGTTTCCAATCAACTCGGGAAATATTTTTAATTGCTTCTACCCCTTACTAATTTCCTTTTTTTCCTGATCTCTCAATAACACGGCTCGTATTATTTTTCGTTCTCAATAACCCACCGGGGATTTTTTTCTAAATTTTTTTCGGTGCTGCTCCGTTTAATGGAACGCGATCGGCTCTCACGATAAAATCGATTTCCTTCGAGTGCAAAAGGTTTTCTTTTCTCTCTCTCTCTCTCCCCCTTACTTTGCCTGTTTGCCGTGCTGCGATCCGTGTCCCATCATTCTCATCTCCTTGGACACGTTCCCGTTCGCGGGCAAGCCCTTTCGCAGCCCTGTGGAGGGTATGTTGCCTTTAAACGAGTCTCCCGGGACGATTAGGTACGTTTTGATATTGTTCTCTTTGAGGTAAGCGTTCCTCTCGCCGCCGTGGCCCTCCTCCACCTCGTAATAACCACCGAGACAGTCGAGTGTCTCTTTCGTGATGTGCACGCGCCTGGAACAATTAATTGGGGACCAGGAGTGTTTGTTAATTAGCACTTTAATTGCCCCTTAAACGATTCATTAGCGGATTAAACTGCCGCGTGTTCCTTATCCGATTTCAAAACTGAGTATTTATTTTTCATTGATTAAAATTATGGACTTGGATCACACGCTGTTTTATATTTTCTGTATCTCAGAATTATTCTATTAATTTTGCCTCACTTTTCATATTTTTTATTTTACAAAAATATTCATTTCATCGTTCAATATTCTTTCGTTGTACCATTTTTATAAAATGCCAATAGCAGCTCACGGAACATTGTCAATTGAAAAATGTACAACCCAATAGAAAATAACTATAATAGAAAATAACTATGATAGAAAATAACTATATAATTGCTCTTTAAACGATTCATTAGCGGATTAAACTGCCGCGTGTTCCTTATCCGATTTCAAAACTGAATATTTATTTTTCACTGATTAATGGACTTGGATTACACACTGTTTTATATTTTCTGTATCTCAGAATTATTCTATTAATTTTGCCTCACTTTTCATATTTTTTATTTTACAAAAATATTCATTTCATCGTTCAATATTCTTTCGTTGTACCATTTTTATAAAATGCCAATAGCAGCTCACGGAACATTGTCAATTGAAAAATGTACAACCCAATAGAAAATAACTATAATAGAAAATAACTACATAATTGCTCCTTAAACGATTCATTAGCGGATTAAACTGCCGCGTGTTCCTTATCCGATTTCAAAACTGAGTATTTATTTTTCATTGATTAAAATTATGGACTTGGATCACACAATGTTTTATATTTTCTGTATCTCAGAATTATTCTATCAATTTTTCCTCACTTTTCATATTTTTTATTTTACAAAAATATTCATTTCATCGTTCAATATTCTTTCGTTGTACCATTTTTATAAAATGCCAATAGCAGCTCACGGAACATTGTCAATTGAAAAATGTACAACCCAATAGAAAATAACTATAATAGAAAATAACTATATAATAGAAAATATGGAACAGTAATGGAATTATTTCCATATCGACTCTCTATGTAATTTCCATCGAATTTTTCTCAGCTTACTGGCTAGAGGTATCTTGGGAAAGCAAAGGAAAGCGAACTTCTCAGACTCCGTGATCCATTCGAAATTCAAATGGGAATAATATCATCTTCCTCGACCCTGTGCTAGAATATGTGAACGCTCGCAATGTTGCACCGTAGGTGCCATTTTGTAACACGCTTTTGTTTCCCACGAGCGGTACGGTAATTCAATATTTATGCGTGATTAACGCGCCGTCATCGTGTTCACGAGGTTTGTTAGATGATTAACGAAGGCAAAGAAAAATCATGTTACCTGTTAGGTGATACAGAATGTGCACCCATGATGAGCAAATATCGAATTACTCACCCAGGTACTCCGCCGCTTTCCATGTAGTTCGCGAGAGTGACGTCGTTGCTCCAGACGTCGAATTGCCATTTTCGCAGACCCAGCACTCCGCAATGAACCCTGCCAGTGTGAATTCCGACCCTCATGTTCACGTTCACTGCCCCCACCTCTCGGTACAGCCTGCGAACATTTTGCACACATTCAACAATTTTTCACAATTTTTTTGACAATTCTCCGAAATTCCATTCCTATCAAGAAACAATTCTAAATTATTTCATGGTAATAATTCTAATGTTTTTTCTTTTTTAATTCAGAGAGAGCATAAACAATTACACAAATAAACGTCTTTACAACCTCCAACAATTTTTTGAGTTGACTTCATAATGAAGATTTCTGTTTTATTTCCAAGAATTTTTATCTTTCCCCAGATAGCACACGACGTCTTAAAGACGTGCATTTTAGGTCTGAAAGTCTTATGTCCTAAAACGTCTTTTTCGGCAATTTTTTTAAACGTCTGAAATAAAACTTGAATTTTTTGTGGAATCACTAAAATAATTTTGTGATTTTATTATTACTTGGAATGACAAAAAAATAAAGAACGCATCTTTTAACTTTCTCATCTGAGCTTATTTATAAAATTTCATCGAAATCAGCATTGACGTTGTTGTGAGTGACAAACAATTAAATGTTAAACTGATAACTGCAGTTTGTTTTCATAAATTGCAATTGTTTGAAGTTACAAATTTAAGAATCGTGAGTTTCTTTTTTTTCTTGTCACTCCAACTAATTACAATATGTTTTAAAACAATTTTTTAGCAATTGTTTATAGAATTTTCTTCAGATTTTTATGTCCGCGGCGTCATAGTTAAGAAAAATACAAGCCGATTTTTCCGACGTTTTCTGCGCGAAAAACTAAGCTTCAAATTGTTACGTTTTATTTATTCTAGAAGTCTATTAGGCACTGATAAACCTTGAACATTTCACAGGAAAAATTAAAAAATGAAATCTACTTGATCAGTATTTCTACTGCGTATGTTAAACTTCTACTTTCTGTTAAAAGACGTTTTTTAGATGTCAAACAGAGCTCTTAAGGTCTTTGTGCTATCTGGGTTGTTACTGACGAAGATTATTGGAATTTTTTAACGAATTATGACTTGAAAAACATCAGGGTGTAATTCCTCTGATGACAGGCGATTCATGTTGTTCTACCCAGGGCTATTATCGCGAACGAACGTGAAAGGCCAAGCCGCGGAAAAAGGCGAAAGAAAGAAACAGCTCCAGCATCATAGTTAGCAATCACTGTCGACTTTCCTTTTTAGTTTGTTTCCGCACTCGCTGCCAGAGTTGCCAGATTAAGACTTGACCCCCCCCACTCTACCTCCCCCGTCTACGACGCTATTCAATCACGTTTCCGTCACGGCACGGTCACGTGACGCATTCTCTGTCGTGCGCTTAGACCATATATACCTATAGACACGGCGTAGACAATTTTCCGTGTCCGAAAGATGAAATCAGCTGAAAGACACTGTGACGTCACATTTTCAAAAGATGTACAAGCTATGCTCATCGACAGTGCCTATGTACGCTTGGCTTACATGGGGAGAGGGGGGTCAGCGGGTGCGCCATGTACACAGTACATGGAAAGAAATTATCTTGTGACGTCACAGTGTCCCATCATCTTTCGGACACTGAATTCTCGGTTTTCCTATACACATACTATACCTATGCCGGATCTGTTAGTATATATGGTCTAAGGCTGTATTGTCGTTAGACCATATATACCTATAGACACGGCGTAGATAATTTTCCGTGTCCGAAAGATGAAATCAGCTGAAAGACACTGTGACGTCACATTTTTAAAAGATGTATAAGCTATGCTCATCGACAGTGCCTATATACGCTTGGCTTACATGGGGAGACGGAGGTCAGCGGGAGCGCCATGTACACAGTACATACATGGAAAGAAATTATCTTAAGACTTATCTTGTGACGTCACAGTGTCCCATCATCTTTCGGACACTGAATTCTCGGTTTTTCTATACACATACTATACCTATGCCGGGTCTATTAGTATATACTGTCTAAGTTTCGGACACTGAATTCTCGGTTTTCCTATACACATACTATACCTATGTCGGGTCTATTAGTATATATGGTCTAAGGTTCTGCGTGCATCACAATGTCACGTGACCGATCCGGTACTGGCAGAGAGAAAGAGAGGGTAACTTTTTCTCCTCAATTCGAGCAAGTTCCCTCATCTGACGACTCTGCTAATAGATCGAGACGAGAGACGGAATGATACGGTATAGTGGGTCGAGCCAACAGCCCTAAGAGCAGGAAACAAAGTAAACGAGTCAAAGTAAACTGCGGACTCTCGAGACAACTGTTCTTAGCCTTCTCGTTGCGGCCTGCGACGTTAAAAAAAAACGAGTCGCTTAGGTCAAACGGATGATTTCCTTGGAGAGTAAAAAACACTGTCGAAGTAGGTGCCGGGAATGTCCCCAGGGAACTGTGCGATCTCTATTCGCATGAATGATAAATTAGGTGACACCTGATTCAATTTGAAGATTCTTGGATCATTTATTCTTCATCTTTCGATATTGTCACTGTTGAAATTCAAGATTCGTTCAATATATATTTTAAAATTTTAACAGAATTTAGAGTGACAATATTAATCGAGTAATTTTTGCAACAAATATTGCATCATATTTCAAGAGAATGAACGATACAATTGGTCGAACGGATGTGGATTTATTTTGGGGGGAGGGGTAGATTTAAAAAAACAACAATTTTTCCGAGAATGGAATATTTTTTCGAGCGGATGTTTTTAATGGTGGACGTTTTTTTCGTTGTTTTTTTCGGCGGTATCTAGCAGAGTTCATTAGTTCCACTTCTTCGAGATTGACCCGAATACAGGTTGTCGATAAGCATAGGGGCATAAGGGTCACGGAAAGTCGTGAAAGCTGAGGGTATATAACGTTAAGTCAGCTCGACAGAAACTCACGTGATTGCGCTAATCATGTCCAAACCCATTTCCACACAACACCGAGCGTGATCGGGTCTCGGCTCCGGAAGTCCTGAAACGCAGTAGTAGCAGTCCCCTAACAATTTGATTCGTAGGCAGTGGTGCTCTGCCGCCAGCGTGTCGAACCTGCATTGTCAACATCACCACAAAATTGTCATCTCTGTCAATTCACCGCATCATCGATCATTTTATCAAATTCTACTATTCGTTAGAATTCTCTTTGCTGAATTTTTTCGATGCTTGTTCTCCAACATAAAATTTCTTGAATCCACACAAAGTGTGCTATTAGTAGTTAATTTTAATAAAATTTATTTCACAATAAAATTTAATATTATCGAGGGGTAGTATTAAATTTTCATTAAAATTGAATTTAATTGTATAGATAAATTTCACATAATTTTTATTTGAACCATCCTCGTGAAATATCGCATAAAAAGCGAGTGTAGCGTCATCCGTATTTAAGAAAGGCTCCGTTTTCAAAGGGAACTATAATTAATTGCCGAGCAATTAATTCGGGGGTAATTCATTTTCCGGGAGAATGGCCGCGGTAATTAAATCCGCTCGAATTTGAGTCTCGAATTCAGAACGGTGTTTGATAGTTTGCTTGCTATAGAATAGGTATAACTCACCACACGAACAGTTTGTTCAACAATCTGACGACCTCCTCGGCGGTGCATTGATCGGACAGAGATGTGAATCCGCAGATGTCCGCGAACAGGATGCTGTAAAACAGATTCTACGCTGGAATCTTCCGAGTCCGGCGGGTTTTAATTAAGTGACACGGTGTTAATTGGAATTCGTTAGCGGGTGTCGGGTGACTTAACGAGGCGCGAGTGGCAGAACGGGTGTTACTTCAACGGATGATGGACGCGTTCAACGCGTCGGATGCATTATGCAGTCCCATATGTCTCCTACATAGGATCCTTGCTGTTTCTCGTAATTATTCTGGCCTCCTTTTAATCACCGTTCGCCGCCACTCGATCCTCATCTTGCATAATTTCTCCCGCAAAAGAATGCGCGGTCGATTAATAATTTAACATGGATTTCAGAAAATCTATTAATTTTTTTCTCCATCCCTCCTGTGAAATATTCAATTTTATTCAACCCCTAAAATATCTATTTCTGATCACAGTGATCACCCCTTTATAATATTTATTTTGAATCAACCCTATATGTATATTATACAGGGTATCCTAAAATGTCTTCAACTCCCGGAAATGGGAGGTTCCTGAGGTCATTTCAAGCGCCATTTTCCTTTTGCAAAATGTTGTCCGCGGCTTCGTTTGGGAGTTATTAACGAAAAACACGGACCAATCAGAGCGCGAGCTAGACGCTCGCTGGCACGTTCAGCGCGGTGAGTCGACAGGCGGTTGGCTGAACATGCCAACGAGCGTCTAGCTCGCGCTCTGATTGGTCCGTGTTTTTCGTTAATAACTCCCAAACGAAGCCTCGGACAACATTTTGCAAAAGGAAAATGGCGCTTGAAATGACCTCAGGAACCTCCCATTTCCGGGAGTTGATGACATTTTGGGACACCCTGTATATGGACAGGACATATTTTCTATAATAATTTCTATTTCACAAAACAATTATAAACTATTTGTGACATTATAGAACAGGAATTTATTTTTCACGGGGTCGTAGAAATTTTTTGATAAATCACACATCTATTCTAATATACTTTCTATAATAATTTCTATTTTGCACAGCGGTTATAAACTATTTATTAGGGACCAGGAATTTTTTGGACCAGAAACAATTTTTAGTATTTCCTATTCACAAATGCATGGAACGAAAAATTTGCATCAGGTGATGTATTTTTTTTCGGAGAGAATTTTCCATCTGCTATTTATGCAGCGAAAAATTGTGTGCAACGCGCGAAAAATTAGTGGAGTGTTCTTTGGTTCACGGTACGCTTTAACCGAGACCCCGGGTGTGAGTGCTTTGTCTTCCGACACCTTTTTTCTTTTTCAAAATTGGAGATGTGTACGCTATCAGCACCGTGTTCGTTTTTTCTTCTTTTTTTTATTCGGCAATGCTCACCTGACGTTCTCGTGCCTTTGAATGTAAATTTTGTAAAACATGGTATCCTTCGGCTTGCCGGCGATGTCGGCTTTCATCTCCATGGCTACGTGCCTCGGCAACACGCTCAATAGAAGCCGTTCCTGAAAAAAATCAGAGAAAATTCTTTGGTACACGCCACGGGGAACAGAGAACGCAATTTCCCCGTATAGTATAGCATGGGAATTTCGTATCGTGTGCTCCAGACGTATGATTTTCGTCGCCGCGACGCCGACGCCGACGCCGCCGCCACCGCCGCGCGCCGTCGAGAAAAATGCATTTCACGACGTTACCCCGGCCTCTATTCTATCAATTCAGCGGATACTCAAATTGCAAACACGCCGGGACCTTTTGGTAAAAAGCACTTTAATCTCGAACATCGTTTACCATTTTCCATGTGTACGAACCCCGTTGCAAAAATTCTGCAAATGTAAATGATTTATTTCTCTGGAAATTAGAAAACAATCTCAATGGTTTAATATTCGATAAATCGTAACGAAACCCTTCTAACGGTAATGAAAATGGAATAATTGCAGTGAGATAAAATTATTTATTAATATTAAATAAATTGTAAAAATACCCTTTCGGAACAAGGTTCTAGAAATTTTAATTACTAATCTTTTACAGTAAATTATTGATTAAATTAACCCTTTGCACTCGGAGCTATTTTAACTGAAAAACGAAAGATTTTTCCATTCTAGAATATTTCCATTCTATACAATTTTTCTTTCATTTTATGCATATGAAACTGATATAATATCTCATGTAATATGCAAATGTCTACTAGGGTAATTGCACCAGTGAATAAACGGACATCAATAAATGAACGCTTTTGTATTTTTGTATTTTTTGCTTTTCCATCATTGTTCAATTACTAGAATGTAGTGTTCATTGACTGGTATTTTTTATATTCTTTATTTAACGTTTAATAAAGACAAATAATAATAATTTCATTTTATTTGTGTTCATTTATTTTTGACAAATGAAGTATAGGAAGCCATTTGGCATATATGAGATTGCTTTAATTCACATATTTTTTTTTAAATAAAATATCTTCCTGAACAATTTCTTAAATGTTCATTCATTGGTGCAGTTACCCTAGTTCATTAAATACAAACAAAAATAATAATGTGAACAATATTTTTAAGAATGGCATAGCAATTTTCAGTGGTGCCTCAGAGTCGCCATCCGAGTGCTAAGGGTTAATATTTATTTTTTTTGGGTGTCCCCCTGAACAGATGGGCAAAAAAAAAATTTTTTATGTCTTCTAAAATTAATGGAACCAGGTGCAATTTTTGGAAACGTCTCTTTCGTTCGGCAATTTTCACAATGTGTGGATTCGCGATTTGGTATGCCGGTTGGCAAAAATGTTGTCCACGATCCCCCCACGGTACAATCCGGCAACTTTTCGAGCAGAACGTGAGCGGAATTCTCGAATTTCCAATCCCCGTCACTATTTCGAAACTCCGGCGGCGTAATTCAACGCGAAAGGCCTTCAAGAGTATCCTTTGACAGCTCAATTCGGAACGTTTCTACGATTCAGCTCCTGTGCCTGTCTCTCCGTGCGGCGTCGATTCCACTCGATTAATTTACACTGTGTAATTAGTAAATCAATTGGGATTTCGAGGACTCCGTGCTAGGGCTGGCCGTGGAGAACACTGGGTTCGTGATCGAGTTAATCGCGATAGCATTTATTCGATTTTCTGGGTTTCGTTCTTTCACAGCGAGTGTCAGCGATTCCCTTGTGAGTTTTTCAGAAGACTATATTGGATCATAATGTGCTTGGAATTGCGTTTATATTTTACGACCACTTGCGAATTACCCTCGCATGATCCCGAGCCGTGATTGTTAACTGTCAATTTATGTTCATAGTCGGATGTTTTTATTGCAGGTTCATAGTGATTTGGTTTTATTCTGTGTTGTATTAAGTGCTCGATAAAAAATCAGTAGACAGCGGATTTTCGTCATTTATGACAAAAATGAATAATTCAAGAATTTAAAAATACTATTATTAGATTATTTTCAACCTATTGAACATACTAGGAAATAAATGTTTCACTCCAGCTTGTTTTGCTGTGAATTTATGTTCATAGTCGGATGTTTTTATTGCAGGTGATTGTTCATAGTGATTTAGTTTTATTCTGTATTATATTAAGTGCTCGATAATCAATAGACAGAGGATTTTCTTCATTTATGACAAAAATGAATAATTCAACAATTTTAAAATACTATTATTAGATTATTTTCAACCTATTGAACATATTAGGAAATAAACTTCTATTTCACTCCAGCTTGTTGGAATTCAGGTAGAAAAAGATTTTTATTTTCCATAAAGATACGCTGTTTAATATTTCTCAATGTTTATCATTCACTTTTTCATTAATTCTCCGACACTGAATCTCGTTGGTTCTGTGTGTCATACTCTCTGGTATTCATCTCTTCGTTACTCGTTTCCACTGTGATTCAATTCCCTGATTCATGAATTATTTGGGTCCTGGATTTTTCGAATATTCGTCCCCAACGCACAACTGTGAGCCATCTCTGATCACCAGGCCACTCATTAATTCTGCCGTAGCGATGCTTCGATCGATCCTGAAGCGACAGGCACGCGTCCAGTGGTACCCGAGCTCCCGGTACATTAGCCAATCTCGCGAATGATACGGACTAACGTGTGTATCGTCTAGGCGTGCAACTGTTGTCGCAGTCGATCAATTCATCTCGCGTCAAATTAGCTCGGCAAAGGGAGAGCTCTCTGTGCATTGTAATTCCCCGGGTCTTCCGGTTCGCGTAATCCCTCCTGTCCAACGCGTCGCTTGTCACCGTGCAACCCCTAACCAAACAACGTTATTCAATATTTAATATATTTACTACTTGCCAGCCGGATCCGTCTAACCGGGATTTCGCGGTTTCAATCCGGACCACCGTTATTGTTCCAGTCAAACGGTCCTGTGGGAATTCCGCCATGAAATATTTCTCCGCGACGCGACGCGGCACGGCACAGAGCCCCCGTATCATCTTCCCTCCGCAGATCTTTTGATCCTCCACTTTATTGAGAAATTCTCCCGTTTCCTCGCGCCTTTAAATTTTATTAATGGATAAATGCCTCCGGTTCGCCTCGCCTCTCTGCCCATCCTTCTCAATTTTATTTAATCCACTGGTCACCGTATCTCTCTCGCACCAATTTCATTTGTCCGGGAATATACTTCCTGCGACCTCCGCGAGCGGTCAGGACTTTATTCCGCAAATTGCAATCTTTCTGGACAGTGACAAGAAAAAGTTGGTAATTGTTTTAATACCGTCGTGGATGAAATTATATTTTTATCATCTGCTCGCAGGTGTCTCAGCACCCTCTCTTAGGCTTTTAGTATAGCCAAGCGAGAATAAAATTAAAAAAACTGAATAATTTTTTGAGTAACCTTATGGAGATCATATCGAATTGTATTTTATTATTTATTACAAATTGTCACTGGCGTCTCAGCACCCTCTCAGCCAGCTCAGGCTTTTCCAATTGTAGCAAATTGAAAAATTTAAGAATTTTTTAACTAACCTTATGGACAAAATACCGTCGTGGATAAAATTATATTTTGATCATCTGCTCACAGGTGTCTCAGCACCCTCTCTTAGGCTTTTAGTACAGCCTAGCGAGAATAAAATCAAAGAAAAACTGAATAATTTTTTGAGTAACCTTATGGAGATCATATCGAATTGTATTTTATTATTTACTACAAAGTGTCACTGGCGTCTCAGCACCCTCTCAGCCAGCTCAGGCTTTTCCAATTGGAGCAAATTGAAGAATTCAAGAATTTTTTGAGTAACCTTATGGACAAAATATCAAATTGTATTTTATTATTTACTACAAAGTGTCACTGGCGTCTCAGCACCCTCTCAGCCAGCTCAGGCTTTTCCAATTGGAGCAAATTGAAGAATTCAAGAATTTTTTGAGTAACCTTATGGACAAAATATCGAATTGTATTTTATTATTTACTACAAAGTGTCACTGGCGTCTCAACACCCTCTCACCCAGCTCAGGCTTTTGAAAAATTTAAGAATTTTTTGAGTAACCATATGGACAAAATATCGAATTGTATTTTATTATTTACTACAAAGTCTCACTGGCGTCTCAGCACCCTCTCAGCACCCTCTCAGCATCCTCTCAGCTGGCGCAGGCTTTTCCAATTGAAGCAAATTGAAAAATTTAAGAATTCTATGAGTAACCTTATGGACAAAATATCGAATTGTATTTTATTATTTACTACATAGTGCCATTGGCGTCTCAGCACTCTCTCAGCCAGTTCAGGCTTTTCCCATTGAAGCAAATTGAAAAATTCAAGACTTTTTTTTAGTAACCTTATGGACAATCTATCGAATTGTATTTTATTATTTACTACCAAATCTCACTGGTATCTCAGCATCCTCTCAGCCGTCTAAAAAAATATGTTCGATCCCCTCCCTTCGTCCAGAAAATGATTTCCTGAGAAAGACGAGCATTACGACTGATTTGATTATTCCCCAGTCCTCAGTCGGACTGAAATGCTTGCCAAGGACTGGGTAGCGTAGACACAGGGATTTAATTCTCCAAGCAAATTCCATTAGACGAAATTTCATTTGGCCAAGGAGCTCGTAATTCAGCCAAGTTCCCTGAAGATTCCAATTTTCTGAGCCTCGTATTTCCCTTATATCCTTGTTCCCTTTGAAAGCACACACTGTTCTCGTGTTCATGCTCTCCACTAGTATGGTGCGTTCCGTAGATCAAGAGTGCCTTTTCATCATCACACGAAGAGATCATCGGGGCTTATCAGCCGATACGTTATAGACAGCTTCGACTGAGAGCCTGGGAGAACGTTGATGTATCCTGCGAGAGGATACTGCGTCGGGAAAGACGCGATCCTGATGGTGAATTATTAATCCTGTCAGCCAAGGATATTGTTGCTCCTGGCCTGTCGGCTGACTTTCAATTTCGGTTGAAACCTTAGGATGAGGGCGAGGGCGTCTGTCTTCGGGAAATTGAGGGAAATCGAGGGAAATTACCGGAGTCGAGTTATATTTAAATTGCGCGTGGCTGGGGGAAGACAGTATCTTCTCACTGTCGGGAAATTGCGACCCGGACAGATGAAGCTATATAATTTATTTGGCGGCCGGGGGAACCATTTTTCAACATATCCACATTTCTGCCAGACAGTGTAAAGTGTAAAGAAATATGAAGAAATTTTTACTACCGCAAAACACAGTGTTTTCACTGTGGTGTTCCGTATTATTTTCGGAAGGTCCTTGCGAGCTGATAACAATTTTTAAGAAAATTTAATTTTCATCCCCTAGTCTTGTGGAATTATTGTAGTTGTCTGTCTTGATCACGTGTTAATGGTTTTTGCAAGCTGATTGCATTTGGAAATTTAGCAGACAGTATCTTCTCACTGTCGGGAAATTGCGACCCGGACAGATGAAGCTATATAATTTATTTGGCGGCCGGGGGAACCATTTTTTAACATATCCACATTTCTGCCAGACAGTGTAAAGTGTAAAGAAATATGAAGAAATTTTTAGTACCGCAAAACACAGTGTTGTCACTGTGGTATTATTTTCGGAAGGTCCTTGTGAGCTGATAACAATTTTCGAGAAAATTTAATTTTCATCCCCTAGCCTGTGGAATTATTGTAGTTGTCTATCTTGATCACGTGTTAATGGTTTTTGCAAGCTGATTGCATTTGGAAATTTAGCAGACTGGTCAGGATTTACGAGCGGTTGTAAATAGGAGTTTAGACAGAGGAGGGTGTAAATTAATGTGCGATCACCTGATTGCGTTGTAATGTTCATAGGGTGAAATTGAGTTACGCTAATGGGGTGTGAGAGTAAGTGTTGTTCACTGGAATTCACATTGACGAATGAATATATATGTATAGAGTGTGTACACAGTATACGTATTATGGAATGCAGGTCAACGTAATTTTTCGGTCGAGGTGTATAGCATGATTAGAATGATAATGAGGCGTTTGTATTGTCAAGGTGCTTCAGTGAAATACTGCTTGCTCGGGCCATTTGCTTCATCTCCTATTATTTCATTCATATAGTGCTATGTTCATGATTTCATTCATTAATATCTGTACTTTTATTTCTAATTACACTTTCGATTGTTAATTTTTCGGCAATAATTATTACACTTCTTTCCGGTTCTCATTACTGTAATTGTTTACTAATTGATATGTTCTTTTTACTATTTTCTTCCTTTTGGAAAAATTGCTGCGATAAACCACCACGTTAAATCCTCTGATAATTCTGATAATCTCCCGATTGTCAATTTTCCTGGCAATAATTATTCCATTCTATCTAGATGTCATCAGTGTAATTTATTTATTGATATGTTCATTTTATAATCTTCTATTTGTTGTAAATATTGCTTCGATAAACAATTGCACCACCACGTTAAATCCTCTGATAAATTCTGTTATTTCGAACATTATAACTCTCTCGATTGTTAATTTCCCGACAATAATAATTCCATTCTATCTAGATGTCATTAGTGTAATTTATTTATTGATATGTTCATTTTATAATCTTCTATCTTTTGTAAATATTGCTTCGATAAACAATTGCACCACCACGTTAAATCCTCTGATAAATTCTGTTATTTCGAGCATTATTACTCTCTCGATTGTTAATTTCCCGGCAATAATTATTCCATTCTATCTACATATCATTAGTGTAATTTATTTATTGATATGCTCATTTTACTATTTCCTTTTTTTTCGTAAAAATTGCTTGAATAAATTGCACCACCATGTTAAATCTGATAATAATTGTACCACAGAGAAATAACAAGAGTGAAGCAATAATTAGAGTGAAAAAATTAAACGAGCGGTCAGGGCAGTGGTACAACAGAGTAAATGTTAAACACGTGCCACGAGGCATTTGCATTTAGCCGGTTTTTCACGGGAAAATCGCCAATTAGCAACAAAGTGCGTAATTAAATGGGAATGAAATACGTCGCGGGGGCGGCATATCATTAAGAGCGGTAATATCGCAAGCTTTCAACGGTGCAGTGCAAACAGTGATACCTTGTTAATCAAAACCGCGGCGACGGAATTTCCGCCGTGGGGTATCTCGCCCACCAAGGGAGAGAGAAAGAGGGGTATAGAAGTGCATAGGTAGAAGGGGGGAAGTGCATTCGCGCGAGTGCATGCACACGCGATTATATCGCGGCGTCAGGGAAACGTGGGCCGCATTCGCTTGCAGTTCCGTGGCTTATCTTCGGGGCTCCCAATGCACACGCATCACTTGGTGCATGTGCATCCATAAACTCCTCCGATGAGAACGGTCGTGCATGTGTCGTTCTGGTTTGTACAACTCTCTCTCTCTCTCTCTCTCTCTCTCTCTCTCTCTCTCTCTCTCTCTCTCTCTCTCTCTCTCTCTCTCTCTCTCTCTCTCTCTCTCTCTCTCTCTCTCTCTCTCTCTCTCTCTCTCTCTCTCTCTCTCTCTCTCTCTTTCTCTCTCTCTCTCTCTCTCGCTCTCTGACGTTCCTGCGAGATTACGTTCCGTGTCTATGCGGCTGTTGAATGCGCGCCAAGATGCATTCTAATGCAAATAAGATGACCCCGGGATGGAGTCGTTTTCGCGGCTGAATTTTTGCCAGATTGCCGGCGTGATGGCGAAACCCTTGCGGAACCGACACGCAGTCATTTTCCTTTGGTCCTTCGCATCGCGGTTTACGTGCATTTTTTTGTGTTTCCATATTGCATGCAATTCTGATAAATACGAGTTTTCAAGGTGGTCATATATTTCTCCGTCGTCCTGGGAACCGTTGCCGTGTGACCAGACCGTGTAATTTGTTTCATTTCTCATGCGACCAGACTGTAATTTCTTTCATTTCTTCATGAGGATTTTTCCTCGCCCTCTGTATGTCCGGTAATACATATATTTTCGTTTTTAATTCTGGTTAAAAATTAGAAAATGTAAGACCACTAGTAGCACAAGTCACTGTATCGTCAGACAGGGGAGTTAGTGAAATACGTGTGAATATGGTCAGACAGAGCAGCTAGTGATTCAAGCAGTTGCATAATCAAACGTAGTTGCCAGCGAGGCAATTTCTATTGAATTAAATTTCAAATTCTTTCTGCACTTTTATCGTTACAATTCTAAAAATCTAGTTGTTAAATATAATTGCTGTTTAGAATTAAGATATCCTTGGCCCAGCACAGGTTTAATCATTTTTAGAAATGTCCTCTCCAATGCACAATGATTTTCCATATCTTTTATCTATCGCTGTGATTGAAAATTGATCTCGACTTTATCCAAACCATTGACTGCTGTGTTCCTATCTTTTAAATCCAGGAGATTGGGCCAACGCCAACTCGGAACGATTTACTTATTCTTTCCTATGTTCTACAAATTATTGCCACTAAAGTCAACTACCGAAAGCAATTTTCATAAAATGCATTCTCAATTTATTCTCCATGCAGATTCAAGAAAATGGGTCAATCTATAACAGAAACAACACCATCTAGTTTATTCATTTACGTTGATTACTATTTCTTGTACATTGTGATCGCTGTTATAAATATTTAGTTTAATCTCCCCTTATTTCTATGCTTCCTGTATTTATTTCTACGCATACAGGGTGAATATTCAAAATGTTTCTTCCATTTCTGACCTTGCATGACCCTGAAGGTCACTGTGCAGTATACGCATGAATTCGTCTAGACACACACCATTTCATGTGATATGAAAAAATATACAGCATTACATTTAAAAAATTGAAGGTCACCTTCATATCTAACATAATAGTATAAACACAAAAAAAATTATATACTCCATTGTGTTGCGTATAAAATTTACAGTACTGTTTTTTCCTCTGTCATTTTTTTCTAATAGTTACTATATTTACAAGAAAAATTCTATAATAACGTGAACACCCTGTACAACCAGTAGATTAGTCCCTACATAGTCAGACAAAGGTAGGCTTCTCCATTAACGATTTCATCTCAATTCACATTGCCATGACTTTTGTATATTCCATTTCTGACCTTGCATGACCTTGAAGGTCACTGTGCAGTATACGCACGAATTCATCTAGACACACACCATTTCATGTGATATGAAAAAATATACAGCATTACATTAACAAAACTTGAAGGTCACCTTCATATCTAACATAATAGTGTAAACACCAAAAAAAATTACATACGCCATTGTGTTGCGTATAACAAACAGTACTGTTGTTTTTCCTCTTTCATTTTTTTCTAATAGTTACTATATTTACAAGAAAAACGCTGTAATAGCGTGAACACCCTGTACAACCAGTAGATTAGTCCCTACATAGTCAGACAAAACTAGGATTTGATCTCAATTCACATTGCCATGACTTTTGTATATTTTTCTCGGCTCTATTAAAAATATTTTAACGTGTTTACTAAACATTATTTTCTGAAACTATTATAATCCTATTTGTACCTCGCTGGACGTCAGACGCCTAATGAACTTCAAGTGATGAATCCCATTGGCAAGACGTTGTCAGGGGTGACGGGACCACGAGCTAAGGGGGTAGTTTCGGGGTTGATGAACAAGCAGAGCCCGGTCAGTGGCCGATCGCAATCGCGTCGAGTCACGGATTCTCGATTAAACCGCACAATGGACCTGGTCACGGGCTAGAACGTTGGAATTATAAGCGATCAATGATAACACGCTATCTTTAATAGGCTTCCGGCAGAGCGGCAGCGGTACCCTAACAATTATTTCGCATGCTCTCGGCGAGAATAACGCGATTCTACCTAACCGCTTGTACGAAAATTCCACGTCAATTGAATCTAAATATTAGAACTTATTTCGCAGACCTCTCCCCCCTCTCTCTCTCTCTCTCGCTCTCACGACACTCTGACCGCCAGAGAAGGACCATTTAAACTTCGAGTTCTCGCGTTTCAATCATCCGAGCACTTGAAAATTTCATTTCAATCTAAAAGTTGGAATTCTCGCTCGCCCGTCGATTTACTTGCAATTTTTATTTGGATTCCGAAGTTGGAATTCTTGTTTCCCAAATGCCTGAAATTTTCATTTCAATTTCGCCATTTTCGCCGTTCCATTCGTTCCCCGCTACGGTGTTTATTTTCCCGGTGAATGTGGTTTTAATTCTGGCATTTTATTTTCATTATTCGAGATTCTATGGTCACTTGTTGCTCAACAATTTTTGAGCGAGATACGCACAGTGGGATTTTATTTTCATTGGATTTATTTCAGAATTTCCGAGGTCGCTTGTGGCTTGATTATTTAATTTTTCAGTCAGGTACACACGCGATGATAATAGTTATGATACTGTTTCGAGTGTTTGTCCACAAATTCTGCAAAGCATGTAGTCATTAACGTGAGCATGCTAACAGTTTCGTATCTGCAAAGTTTACGCGAACAACAACAAACAGCTGTATGGCTCCTAAACTTCCCTGAGCTGAATTTCGTAACCGAACGTGTACTCGTTCTACCAAATTGATAAATGAAAATTGTCAACAATGCTCTTTCTATGTGCAGAAATATTCTGTATATTTTATTGTACCTTTTTTGGCGTAATTTGTCCTTGTCGATCGTTAGGATTAATAATATAATTCCCAACGTTCGAGGCTATTTTATCGTCCCGCGAACCGGTGACATTTCAAGTTTCCATCTTTTTCCCATAAATGCCGGGAAGTCAAGGATTTCCGCGTCCTTTTGAATAAACGCTTGCGAACTTTCGCGGAGAGTTCTCAATCTGTTTGCGAGCGGACCAGTTTGCTCAACTTCAATGAGAACTACGCGTCGGCATCGCCGCTGTCGCCTGGGCCGTTTCACGTTCTCGCAATCGAAAAAATTCCGGCGAAATTATTTCGACGTTGCCCGAGGACTCCGGGAGAGAGGTTCACCGCTTTGCCTCCGCTAAATGCCATAAGTCCCCGCCAATTACTTTACCATTGACCAAAAGTGTCGCTACAGGCCTTAACCCCTTGCACTACAATACCGAGTCGGACTCATGACGAAGATTTCGAAGAGAGTCTACTAAATATTCATGCTATTAATTTCCTTCAAACTTTAAATTGAAACAAAATTATATTTTCTTGTTGTTGAAACCATTGGAGACTGCATCGGTATAAATGCACCGGCATGGAACCAACATGTGGTTTAACGACTCTTATGAGTATATATTAAAAAAATTTTTTAGTTAAGCAAGTGAGTTTATTCTTTTTCTTTTTGTTTTCTGTTCCTACAATTTGGCTTGACTGTTTTAGTCAACCATATATTAATCAATGGGTATTTAAAAAAAAAATTTTTTTACAGACGCAATTACAACAAAATTATTACCTGAAAATGATCTAAATTTAGATCGAAACGTCGAAAATTGGTTGATGTAACAATTTGCAAAAGTGCTTAATAGTAACAAATGATCGTACCAGTGCGCCAATAGCATTAATTAGATTTATTCAACATTGTCGATCGATATAAGGAAAACCGTTATAGGTATAAATTACATACAACCCTCCTTTTTTCTAAGAAATTAGAAACGACAAGTAAGTTCTAGTCACTGCAACCGTAAAATAAATAGTAGTGCAAGTGGTTAATTAATCTGTCGCCACTCTCTTGAAGTCACTAAAAAATCTTTTGTCAGGCTCAAATATTCATTCGTTTGAGCAATCAGACACTCCATTGCAAGCTCAAACGATTTTACAAGCCACTCAAAATATGTTTTTTGATTATTCATTTGCACTGCGAAACACTTAAAAGACAGAATGGAATTATTCTTGTTCATTTTATTTCGTTTCATAGTTTGTATTATTATTTTTAAGAATTTTATACAACAAGATAGTACACTGATCTTATACTATTCATTTTTTGTAGTTTGTTTATATTGTTTTGAATAAATCGAGGCATTTAAATGGACGATTTTCCCGATGATCTTATACTATTTATTTTTTGTAGTTTGTTTATATTGTTTTAAATGAATCCCGATGATCTGTGGGCGTAGATGGCAATCGTGGCCACGTGGTAGCGGTAGGTTACGCCATAAATAATTATCAGAGGCCAATTAATTAACCAGAAGCTAGGGCAAAGTGAAAGCCTCTCGCTACGAACTATAATGACGGAAATTTGGTTAGGTCGTTTCGTCTACGTCGATCATAACTTCCCGGCTAAACGTGTTACGTGTTTCCGCTTGTCGATCTACTAAATTGAAAATTCTCGATGCTCCCGTAAGAGAGAGTGTGCCGCAAAACATTCAATTTTCGTCGCGTAAACTTCCGAATAACGCGATGATTTCTCTTCGAATTTTATTTCCAGTGTATAAACTATCGTTCACGAGCGTGCCGAGTTTACGCACACATTCGGATCAAATACATTTTGCATTGGCGCGGCGCGCCGCGGCGGAAGCTCTGCAACCGGAAGTAATCCGTTATGCCACAAAACGAGACCGTGCTCGAAATATTTGCAAACTCTCTGTTATTCAACTAGCGTGTATAACACTACCAGCATTTTGATAGTTAATTTCATTACAACGCGCGGAATTCGTTGTGGGGTTGTTCTGTCGATCATACAGTTACTCGCAGGAATAATAACTAGACTGCGGATTTTGTGCATTTATGACAAAAATGGTTGATTTCGATTTATTAAAAATTGTTAAATATAGAAAGAGATTATTTATTTATTTATTAATGCCCTAAACCGTGTATGGTCTATATAGCATACATTAGTATAACACTTTACAATTGACAATTGACAATGAGAATTTTTATATATGGTATCTGTGTCTTGTAATTGGCGAAGAAAATTTTTATTTTCCACGAAGATCCACAGTCTAATAATAACTAACAATATCTGAATTAAAATTCCTCCTTCTGGAAATTCAGATTTAAATTCCTCCGGCAAGAATTGTAATTAGAATTTTTTTATTAAAATTTTTAAAACTAGATTTCTTTAGCTAGATATTGTGATTATTCTTCCGACAATACCAGTGTTATTAACATTCCTGAGGCTGTTATCAACATTGAAATTCCTCGGATAAAAATTTCGGAATTTTTTGTTTATTAATATAGGACGGTTGAACATTGTTTCTGCAGTAATGGGCGGGTCCTTATCGCTCTGACTTATCATAATAGGGTGTTACTGTAGGGTAACTGCACCAGTGAATGAAGATTTAAGAAATTGTTCAGGAAGATATTTTATTTAAAAAAAAATATGTGAATTAAAGGAATCTCATATATGCCAAATGGCTCCCTATACTTCATTTGTCAAAAATAAATGAACACAAATAAAATGAAATTATTATTATTTGTCTTTACTAAACGTTAAATAAAAAATATAAAAAATACCAGTCAATGAACACTACATTCTAGTAATTGAACAATGATGGAAAAGCAAAAAATACAAAAATACAAAAGCGTTCAATTACTGGTGCAGTTACCCTAGTTGTGAAGAATGTTTTTCGTATAATATTATTATTGTTTTATTCTGTTTTTAGGATTATTTGGGAAGAGAGGCCCGGCAAAGCATGAAACAAAATCATAGCAGTGTTTTATTATACGGTCGAAGGTAGACTGGAGTTCTTTCCCCAGTTATCAAGGATTTATGACGTTCGAGGTACACGCGTACCTGTTGCTGGTTCTCCCTTTGTGTTGTCAGTCGCGCCTCGACGCATTGTCTCGTTTCGAGGAACGCTTGCCTTTGAGCGAGTTCCCGAGGGTGGTGGGTCAGAACACCTGCCATATTCGTGCCGCCAACCACGACAATAGAACTCAGCAACTGAAACAGAAAAATTTATTTCGTTTACGGAACCGTCGAACCATGCAAAATTGTATCTCGCGCGACGCCTCGGATATATTTCATTCTTTATTCATCGGACGGGAAGTGGACATGGTAATCTCTAGGGTGATTCTCAGATCCTGCCAGATTAGGAATTATGCAGAGGGTGTTATCCTAGGCTCTGGAAAATTAAGCCTGGCTTTAGCTTTATTGAGGGAAAGGTGACGTCGGATTAACAAAATTATGGGTGACTCTAGGCTTCACTGAATTACGGCTGGTCCTAGGCTTCCACAAAATTACGGGTGACTCTAGGCTTACACGAAGCTAAGGGTGACTCTGGCTTCCACATAATTAAGAGCGACTCTAGGCGTACATTAGGAGTGACCCTAGATTCCATAAAATTAGGGGTGTCCCTAGGTTCCACACAATTGAGGGTGGTCGTAGGTTTTTCAAATTAGGGGTGGTAATAGGTTCCAGAAACTCATTGGTTACCCAAGATTTCACAAAATTAGCCCTAGGTTCTTCTAGCTTAACTCCATCCCTAGGTTTCACAAATTTAAGGGTGACTCTAGGCGTACATTAGGAGTGATCCTTGATTCCATAAAATTAGGGGTGTCCCTAGGTTCCACACAATTCAAGGTGGTCGTAGGTTTTCAAAATTAGGGGTGATCCTAGGTTCCAGAAAGTTATTGGTTACCCAAGATTTCACAAAATTAGGTCCTAGGTTCTTCTAGCTTAAGGCCATCCCTAGGTTTCACAGAATTAGGGGTGGTCCTATGTTTCACAAAATTGAGGGTGACTCTAGGCGTACATTAGGAGTGATCCTAGAATCCATAAAATTTGGGGTGACTCTAGGCGTACATTAGGAGTGATCCTAGGTTCCATAAAATTAGGGGTGTCCCTAGGTTCCATACAATTGAGGGTGGTCGTAGGTTTTCAAAATTAGGGGTGGTCCTAGGTTCGAGAAACTTATTTGTTACCCAAGATTTCACAAAATTAGGTCCTAGGTTCTTTTAGCTTAAGGCCATCCCTAGGTTTCACAGAATTAGGGGTGGTCCTAGGTTTCACAAAATTAAGGGTGACTCTAGGCGTACCTTAGGTGTGACCTTAGATTCCATAAAATTAGGGGTGTCCCTACAGGTTCCACAAAATTGATGGTGGTCTTAGGTTTTCAAAATTAGGGGTGGTCCTAGGTTTCATAAAATTAAGGGTGACTCTAGGCGTACATTAGGAGTGATCCTAGATCCCATAAAATTAAGGGTGACTCTAGGCGTACATTAGGAGTGATCCTAGATTCCATAAAATTAGGGGTGTCCCTAGGTTCCATACAATTGACGGTGGTCATAGGTTTTCAAAATTAGGGGTGGTCCTAGATTCCAGAAAGTTATTGGTTACCCAAGATTTCACAAAATTAGGTCCTAGGTTCTTCTAGCTTAAGGCCATCCCTAGGTTTCACAAAATTAGGGTTGGTCCTAGGTTTCAAAAAATAGAGGCTGGCTTTGTGGCTCATACAAAATAAAGGATGTCTTCAAAGGGCACAATAGTAGGGCTGTTTTCAGGGTCCAGAAAAATTAAACTACCTTTAAATCCCTTATAAATGAGGTTCATTCCTTAATATCATCAAAATTTATATTTTATTACTATCACGTAAATCCTGAACTCTCTAAATCCCTCAATCAAATAAATTATAAGAGCACACACCAATCAGATACAAAGAAAAGGTACCACGGTAAAAATCTCATCCAATAAGAAACCGAGCCGAATTGATTAGCACAACTACCATAAACCCCCCAGACAATAGAAACTACGCGTCGAAGTTCTTCATCAGTTGAAGGCACAACATCGATGGTGCGCGATGAGGTTGTAAACAGAGAAGTTTTATCAGGGTCAGTCCTCAGGCTAAATGGATCAGGGATCAGACTCGGGAAACTATAACAGGGGATTATCAGAGTAGTAGTCGGTGTGGAGGGATCGTGGGAACGGGAGAGAGTTACAGAGGGTAGATATCTGCCGAGGCAACACATGGTTGCTAAGCTCTGGCTTTGGTAATTGCACCTAATTCAATCCCACACTTTGCAGTCGTTCCCGGTTCGTTTCGATATATTCGTGCGACACGTGTAATGTCGCATTAATTATAATTATTCATCAGGCCCGTATTCGCCGAAAATTTACAGCAAATATTGCAAGCAATATTCATGCTAAATAACCGAGTTTAATATAATTCTGTCATTTATTGCTAAATGATTTTATCTAAATACTAAATAATAACATAATTATATTCAACAAATTATTTCGATTGAATAATAAAAAAGTGAAAAATTGCTTCAATAAAATACATTTGTTTAAGCAGAAATCGTATCGATGAAATACGTTAAAATGAAAGCTTAGTAAATTTTAATTAACAAATGTTTGTAACTCAAAAGTTATATCATTTTTTAAATCGACTATTTAAAAAAAAAAATGTTTCCCCAATACTTGTTGTTCGGTCAAAATATCTGAACGTTGTGTACGAGGTACAGGGTCCTGTATTTGAATAGTTAGCCAACAAATTTCGTTAATTAAAAGTGACGCGATTGGTTCTGGTGGGTAGCACAATAGGCAGTTCGAAATTCCGGGACAGAAAAGTAGCCGAGCAGGTCAAAGGACCGAGTTTATTGAGTTTGCGAAGTCCGTTGGATGCTGAAGCGCGAGTATACTAATTGTGGAGCCCTGGTCTAATTAAACTGACGTCGCCAGTGAATAGGAAACACTTAGTACGCGCGTAACGCGGCTCTTTGATCTAACTTGAAGGTGGTCCTGCTGGAACCGATGCTGATGGCCACTCCCATCGTTCATTTCTGTATACCATGATTTATTAATCATGCTACCATCAGGATTTATCTGACCCGTATCCTACTCATCGATTATTCATACTAATATTCGTTCGCGCATATTAATAGTCCCGTGGGCTCGAATGTTAGATTGATTTGTGCGTATTGATTAATTAGTGGTTAATGAGTGACATAAATTAATAGTGGGTATGGCTGAACTTGTCCATTGTTCAACAAATGATGTATTTTATTTTAGATTATTTGATTTGATTTTATATTGGATTGTTTTATTTGTTGTTGTTGTTTGTATCACAGATTATTTTATTTAGTGTATCTTGTATTTTTACTTGATAATTTTATTTCAGATTTGTTTATTATTTTCTGCGATAATTGTGGTTGATTCACTTGATAGCCTTATCTGCTTTAATAATATAGTAGGTGTTACCTGATTAATTTATTTGTTATTGGCAATTTATGGCTCAGAGAGTTTATCAGCAACCACCTGTAGGATCGTTCGAATCCTTCAGGAGCCACTAAGGAATTTTATTTAAGAAATCAAGCGACTCGATCAGGATTTATCTTTTTCTTCGAATTTATCTTCGATCTTCCGCTTCCATAACAAATATTTTATATAGTTCCCTATAAATTATCCAACAAATTCCTAACTATATAATCCTCAATAATCGTTTCATTAAATTGTCTTGCTGTATTCCATGGTGTTATTCTTTGTTTAATGTTCTCCGATAAATTATTCGACCTTGCTGCTTTGAATTATGGTCATGGTGTAATTATCTCGGCGCATCCAAGGCGAGAATTAATTTTTCTCTGCACGCGAGAAAATAGAGTAAGAACAATTTCCTGGTCCCGGTTAGCATAATATGCCTGGAATAAAATATCGGAACCGATTAGCCAAGTAATCGCAGAGAAAGCTGACCGTGAATGATTAAGCCCTGCGGGAGTTAGCCAAGTAATTATTCAGGAATTCTACGAGATTATTCGTTGCATTATGCACTCCAGGGCCACTTGGTACCGCCCCGAGTACGTCTTCCCGTCTCCTAGTCAAATTGCAATTTGACCTACCTGCGCCTACCTCTCCATCAATTAATTAATTATTTAGGCTCGTGGATCTGGTTCGGAACATTTCATGACCTCCATTTCACGTAAATCCTCATTCTGCAAAAATTACTCCACCAGACTTCGCAACTTATATTCCTTCGCATTCTCACCTTGTGCCCTCATTTATTGCTAAAACATCTGATTTTTATTTCAACGGGAATTTTTCGCTTGTAAATTTTAATTATTTCCTCCAATATTTTTTACTTAAAAATTTTTTTATATTAATATATGTGACTCCTACAGATTTTACCAAGTAGAGATTTTATATTAATATATATATATACATATATAAAATCTTTAGGAGTTACATATATTAATATAAAAAAATTTTAAAGGATATATACAGGGTGTCCCAAAATGTCTTCAACTCCCGGAAATGGGAGGTTCCTGAGGTCATTTCAAGCGCCATTTTCCTTTTGCAAAATGTTGTCTTCGGCTTTGTTTAGGAGTTATTAACGAAAAACACGGACCAATCAGAGCGCGACCTAGACGCTCGCTGGCACATTCAGCCAACCGCCTGCCGGCTCGCCGCGCTGAACGTGCCAGCGAGCGTCTAGGTCGCGCTCTGATTGGTCCGTGTTTTTCGTTAATAACTCCTAAACAAAGCCGCGGACGCCATTTTTGTTAAGGAAAATATCGCTTCAAATAACCCAAGGAACCTCCCATTTCCCGCTTACGCAGTCATTTTGGGACACCCTGTATGTAACTCCTAATGATTTTACCAAGTAGTGATTTTATATTAATATATATATCATCCTTAGCTTCTATGATTTCAATTCAGTGGAACTTTATGATTATATATTTATTTCTTTAGAGATGGAAATTGTTGACGATATTCGTGATACCATATTTTATGATTTAGTGTCCAGCGATCCTGAAGGATTTATTGGCCGGAGTTGATGGGATTGGTTTATCGTTTACAGAGCTCACAAGAGTAAAGAGCGACATTTGGCTTCCATTTGGCAGAGTGGTTTAATCCGACGTAAGTTCGGGGCGAAGATTCAATAAACGATCCCATGGATTTCATGGTTTCTTGATCTTCAACAGGATGATGTTACTTAAACCGGGACAACTTGACGAGTTGTCTGCTGTACATCTCGCCGGCTGTTACCGGAAGTTTGTAGCTTTTACGGTGGATCGTGCTTCCACGCGATGTCGTGATGTATCCAGCCGATATTTCCTAGGAAGTTGGTTATCTTCGAGTGAGAGCTTGTCGAGTGCCTCTTTAATCGCGAGTGTTGCGCATCAAACTTGTATCAACATGCTGTCTTATTCTTCTTACTCGGATCCACTCGAACAAATTGCTAACAAACATTAATTCTATCACTGGGGAAAAAAATCCGTAGGACCGTCAACATTCACTTTTCGATTTTATTATCGACTATTATACAGGGTGTTCCACCCAACGTGTGCACCGTTATTTTATATACAAATTACATGGTTTAAAAGGGTACACTATGTAGTGTGTTAATTTTCTTTATAGGTGGAGGCGTCAAGGAGATATGAAGGTCAACTCAGTTTTTTTAAATAGAATACTATATTTTTTATAACCAAAATATGATAGAGCATCGAATTGAAAGTAAAAAAGTATTGACCGTTATCAGTCCTAAACCTAATAGCTAACGAGTAATTTCACTTTATTACTTGAAAATTTTCATCACTTAATATCGAGTGAATAACATCGCAGGGTACTTATGCGATGTTTACGTGACAGTGTTTACTAACACGAGTGACCCAGTGGCTTAACGCAACTAATGTAAGTGTTCAAAGTGATATCCATTTGCATTAATGTTATTCACTCGATATTAAGTGAAGAAAATTTTCAAGTAATAAAGTGAAATTACTCGTTAGCTATTAGGTTTAGGACTGATAACGGTCAATACTTTTTTACTTACAATTCGATACTCTATCATATTTTGGTATAAAAAATATAGTATTCTATTTAAAAAAACTGAGTTGACCTTCATATGTCCTTGACGCCTTCACCTATAAAGAAAATTAACACACTACATAGTGTACCCTTTTAAACCATGGAATTTGTATATAAAATTCTTTCGTGCAATTCGCATATTTTGATAGTTATAACGGTGCACAACGTTGGATGGACCACCCTGTATTTCATTTCCTAGAATTTTCTATATATTTTCTTCCGATTTTCTCGGACGTGCAGAATGAATTTTCAGAACATTCTCCAAAGTGATCGATAAAATTACCATACAAAGCATTTCATTGGGTGGATCTGAACTCGAATAAATGCGGTCTCCTCCCTGTATGTCATTTGCATTATCGAGTACTAGCTTGCTAATTGCTTCTGGAAGTTTTAACCACTTCCGATGATGGAATCCCGCGATTATCTAGTGGGTTTTGTTCTTTTTTAAAAATCTGCAAAAAAAAATCGGAAAAAATTAATTATCATTCCTCCCTGTTGGCGGGGGTCCAAATACGCCATATCAGTATCCACTCATTGTCGTGAAAGGCGATTAATAGGTTGTACTCACATTCTTAAAAAAATATTCCTTACACACTAAAAATTCCGTCGATTATCATCTCTACGACCGGCATGGAACCAACATGTGGTTTAACAACTCTTATGAGTATATATTAAAAATTTTTTAGTTAAGCAAGTGAGTTTATTCTTTTTCTTTCTTTTTCTTTTTGTTTTCTGTTTCTACAATTTGGCTTGACTGTTTTAGTCAACCATATATTAATCAATGGGTAATAAAAAAATAATAATGATAAAAAAAAAATTTTTTACAGACGCAATTACAACAAAATTATTTCTTGAAAATGATCTTTTAGATCGAAACGTCGAAAATTGGTTGATGTAACAATTTGCAAAAGTGCTTAATAGTAACAAATGATCGTACCAGTGCGCCAATAGCATTAATATAATATAATTTTCCAATTTTATTGGAACTATCGTATGGCTAGCTATTTTTGTGTCGTATCTCGCTTGACTAAAAATTCCGTTGATTATCATCTCTAGGACTGAATATAATTTTCCAATTTTATTAGAACAATTGGACGCCTAGCTATTTTCGTGTCGTATCTCGCTTGACGGAAAATAATTTCGTAAAACATTGTTTCGCGCACGGCAATATGATTTCGTGGGAAAATAGGTAGATGGAGCTCCGGTTTACATTATTCGGAATTTGGTTCGCGCGTCAGCATTTGTTCGCACGAAAACAATGCTGATGCTGGAAGCAGAGGACGCGACGATGTTCATCCGCATATCCGACATTCCCAGCATTCGTTGCTGTTTCTCTGATCGCATATATGTATATATATATATATATATAAATATATATATCCGATCATGCTCGGGCAACGTAGGTTCTTCGCTTCAAACGCCAATTGAATCTTCCGGTTCAATGGTCGCAAAATGTTTCGATCTTTCCTCTCGTGCGCATCCATCTGTACATCAAACATAAGCCTCGAGTTTTGTCGCCTCTCGTTACTATTTCGCGGAAAGATGGGCTCGTAAACAGACGTTCGAAATCGCACCTCCCCGGGAGCGGAAAAAATCTCCAAAATTTCCTTCGTACATACAGGGTGAGCCAATAAATATGTCCACCTTGCATATCTCCATTATTTGTAATTATATGAAAAACGCACACGAAAAATGTTTGTACCACAATATGTAGGGGGACATATTGTTATATGCGATGTTATAAAAAAATCTTACATACGAAACTTGCACGGTAGAGAGGGGGTTTTACCGCGAAAGTTTCGTTTGTAACATTTTTTTTCATATTATTACAAATATCGGAGATGTTCAAGATGGACATAATTATTGCGCCACCCTGTACATCATATATTACGTAGGATTTGGGAAATCTAGGTCGACGGAATCATTTCAGACGAGTGGATTAATCTTTGATAATAAACAAGAGATTAACACAAACGGAACAATGAATGTACTGTTCGAACGCCACAAGAAGTCTCCTGGCAGGAATTCGACAACAAACTGTCCGATTCTGTCATTCCACACGAATTTCGGTTCTAGCCGAATTATTGGCTAAAGTGTGTGACGTCAAAGATAACCATTGGCTGCGAGCGAGGACCCCCTTTGCCCCTCAGCCGTCTCGAGGGACTTCTTGTGGCGTACCTTAGATCATATATACTAATAGACCCGACATAGGTATAGTATGTGTATAGGAAAACCGAGAATTCAGTGTCCGAAAGATGATGGGACACTGTGACGTCACAAGATAAGTCTTAAGATAATTTATTTCCATGTACTGTGTACATAGCGCACCCGCTGACCCCCCTCTCCCCATGTAAGCCAAGCGTATATAGGCACTGTCGATGAGCATAGCTTGTACATCTTTTGAAAATGTGACGTCACAGTGTCTTTCAGCTGATTTCATCTTTCGGACACGGAAAATTATCTACGCCGTGTCTATAGGTATATATGGTCTAAGGACAGTACAGCCTTAGACCATATATACTAATATAGGTATAGTATGTGTATAGGAAAACCGAGAATTCAGTGTCCGAAAGATGATGGGACACTGTGACATCACAAGATAAGTCTTAAGATAATCTCTTTCCATGTATGTACTGTGTATACATGGCGCACCCGCTGACCCCCCTCTCCCCATGTAAGCCAAGCGTAGGCACCATAGATATATCCATGGTAGGCACTGTCGATGAGCATAGCTTGTACATCTTTTGAAAATGTGACGTCACAGTGTCTTTCAGCTGATTTCATCTTTCGGACACGGAAAATTATCTACGCCGTGTGTATAGGTATATATGGTCTAAGAGTACAGCGACGCGACCGGCAATCGACGACACTGCTCGTCCCGCGCATGCGCACGCTGCTCCGCACGTGGTCCCAAACGGTCCGCCATGTTTCCGAAATTCAACGGAGAAACCCGAACAGATCGCCGGCTCCCGACTAACCTATCCCTCCTATACAGGTACATGTTTTCGTTTATTGAATATTTTGTCAATTAGATATTTTGTCATCAGGATAGTTTTCGCCTGACAGAGTTTTCCCATTACAAAAACAATATATTTTACACAACAGGACACGCAGTATCCTTGTCAAGCCCGTCGCAATATTCCCCGAAAATTCAACAGAATTCCGATATTAATTGCATTCTTGCGATCGGTTCCCATAATTCCAGCAATTCCATTTCCGCCGTTAAACGCGTTAGTATTTAATTAAATTTCAGGGACACGGAATTTAAGTGATGCACGTCAACCATTAATCCGGCCCGTCCTTTTATCGATGGATTCCATTAATTTTATCGGATTTCCACAAACTTTTATTACGGCTGCAGAGATACTCTCCTGTTGCAATATATTTATTTATTTATTTATTTACATTTTATATTTTTTTCTCGTCGCATAGATTTCTTTGGCGATTAATATCGTAGAGGTAGAATATATAAACGTATTTGATTGTGTTCACAGGAGTGTTTTTGTTTTTTAAATGTTTGTTTAATTAACTGGGTCTTCGCAGACTCGATTACCAGCGACATGTTAGTTTTCCATTTGTAACGCAATTCGGAGTACTCGAGAAGAGAAACGTACGGCCAGGTGTGTCATACGTTTTTCACGACTGTTCTCGTTTATATACTATTTTGTTTATTTATTTTTCATAACGCTGGGAAATGTTCAGCGTTCTGTCGATTTACGCGGAATGAACGGTAAACTGCACTCACCTAGAGTCTAGAAAAAAAAAAATTGAATCAGTCGTACGGCAGAATGAAAACTCGCCATCGATCGTGGTACCGTTCAGACTTCGACTTCTCCTCCATTAATCACCTTTTTTTACAGAGCATTACCGTGCTGCGGAAAAAATATTACTTCGCAAATCGAATTTTTTATTATCAATTCGTCTCTCGCTAATAATCAAGACTTTAAACAGCAAAAAATTATTGGAGTTTTGTTTTTTGAGAAAATCCATTATTAAATATTCGATTAAACAGGGAAAAATACCGAGGAATAAAATGCGTGTGATTTAAAAATTTTTTTGGTCCCGTTTTTGAAATATAAATCCATCGTCTTTTTCGGTATCATTTTTGTAATATAATCGTGGCCGGAATTTCCAGAATTTCTGGATGAGTTTTCCGGAATAATCACTACCATGTCGCTTATAATTCCAAAAAAAAACGTGTGAATTTTCAAAAAAAATTTCCTGATCAAACTACAAACAAAAAAAGAAAGAAAAATCCTTGATGAACCCTCGATAATAGATGTTCTTCCCATTTGTAAACGCATTATCTCACCAAAGATAAAAGTAAACGTGTTTCAGCCATTCCCGAAGCTATTTTTTTTGCCTTAGGGTCGATCCCCCGAGGGTTTCGGGAATACATTGTGTCGGATCCAGCTTTGTGTACGTCTCGCAGTAATTTCGTTCCTCCTTTTTTTCATTGAAATGGACGAATACATGAATAGTTAAAGCATCGGGTGTGCTGGGATTCTGACGTCACGAGCACTCGGGTTACCGTTCCTGTTGCTCTCTCGTTATATGCTGGTGGGAACACAGTCTGAATTCTCAGAGGACGAGATTTGCAAATTTCTCTTGTCTTGTTCAAGATAAAGCTCTCGGCGTTCGGAGCTTTTGATGAATGGGATTCTTCACGAGAACGAACCTTGATGAATGTGGCTTTCGAGGGACGTGTGGTCTTTTGAAAATTACATTTTTCATGATTTCAATGTTTGTAACATCGACTCTTCGTGAATGAGTTTGGCCTTGACGAGTTTGTTTTTTATTTGCAGAATACGTGGATTATTAACTTTTTTCCGACGAGACCAATATCTTCTTGAAGAGATCAAGGTCTTTCCGAAGACATCAAGATTTTCCTGAAGATGTCTCTGAAGACGTCAGTGGTCTTCTGCAAGGTTCGTTGCCTATCTTCAGGGTTAAAAAAAACTGTCCTCACGCTCTATTCTCCGTCTTCAAATTTCCAAAGCTACAATCTCTTCGATAAGGTACCTTCAAAAAAATCCGCTGCCGAAATATATGTCAAAGTACGCATAAAATTTGCATAATCGAATTCTATTTGCAAGAGTTAATTGCCGATCGGATTCGCGCACTAGCTGCATACCTGTCCCGGTGCTGGCGGGTATCATGTAAAATATTGACCGAGCAAATTGGCCCATTATTTTCTGTGTTTCCAGCAGCCACCAGTCAAACTTCGGTTAATCGATTTCGTTTAATTTGCATTCAGAATTTCTCTGCTTCGCTTGCACGTTTCCGTTGGATTTTGGTAATGGAAAATTCGCCGAACAAGATTTTTTCCACACGAACTCCTCTTTACGAAGCGACCCAGTACAGTAAACGCTTGATTCTTGTCCGAAGCGGTGACGATTGATGTCGGCTCGGCTATATGGGTGCGAACACCACGTTATTGACTCGAGGAATCGATTTTACAAATCTCTTAATTTTCATTATTTATTTATGGGACTTTCACTACCTTATTTCTGGCATTTTTCTGATTAAAATGACACCAAACACGATATAGTTTCAATTGTATTTAGTGGTTTAATCGACGGTGAAAGTTTCGGTCGCAAGGAAGGACAGCGCATCGGAAAGAAAGAGACGCGGACAGTCACGCGAACCGTATTTCATTCTGTCCTTCTCTATGTTCGGCTCTCTATTGAAGTCTGCGATACCTAGACGCAGTCATAAATCAAAAAACACTTCTGGGCACAATTCTTGTCCATGAAAAACACTGCTGTTGGACAAGAATCAAGCGTTTACTGTACGTACCTATCTCCGAATGACATGGCTCGAAGGTACATAATCCGTCGAACCTATGCTATGCCGGTGTCATTCGTGACTCCGAGGTGACGCTTAGGTACCCTGATCCGAAATACGACGAAAACCGGTCCCGATGCATCGTCTTATATCGGAGCGAAACTGCATTAGTGAAATATCGGTGTCGGGGGGAGGATCATCGCGAGGATGAGCAATTCTCTCGACCCATCGATTTTGCATGAAATCGATGCTCGCACGTTTTCCGAACCGGAAGCGAGTTGCGAACGATGAAGGACGTCGCGTTACACCGGAGCCCCAAGTACGCCTAGCATGCTGATGGAAAAGTTAATCGAGTTTCGTGAATCACTGTCAGACCGTCTTCCCCTGGCATTCCGTTCCAGTTCCCTTCTTCAGCTTCTGTTTCTGAAAATCTGACTGACATTCGCCTCGGTCCTTCCGCGTGCATTCCGCGTTTCTGTGGTCTTTGATCCTGGCAAGCGGACGTTTAATCGATGGCTCTCTCTCTCTCGGTGTTTCTCGGTTATTTCGGAATTCAACGTTCCCTTGCAATTTATCGCGCAATTTTTTTACACCCCCGCCATTATTTCTGATTAAATCTGACATTTATTTTTGTCGGTGCTCGATCAACAAATGTATGCTTGGCTGATCATTCGTGGCCTAATTTGGCCGTCAGAATCGATCATGGCAGTCGCGTTAAATTTTCACAATTTTTATCCGTTCATTCAGCCAATGAGGATAAGTTGTGAAATCTGCCTTTTATCTAAATGGAATTTATTTAAAACATTTTATCAGTCCACTTCGAGTTTTAGAATGATTTAAAAAATGGTTTACAATAGAATATTCCAGTTAACGATAATAATAGAAAGTACATTTTCATAATTATTAAGAAAATTCATGTACTGGAGAATTCGATGAACATTTAGAGCTTTTGTTTCTATTGTTAATTGCGTGGGGAATCGTCCAGAAAAATGGCAATAATTGCAAAGGTGTGTATAGTGGCTCCCGTTGTAATAGTTGGCGCGATGACGGGATTTACTTGTTGGTAAAAATAGCAGTTGTTAATTGTCCTTTACATTTTCATAATTATTAAGAAAATTCATGTGTATTTTCCAACGGGTCAAATGAAGAAAATCGTGGGGCTCCTTGTACTGGAGAATTTGATGAACATTTAGAGCTTTTGTTTCTATTGTTAATTGCGTGGGGAATCGTCCAGAAAAATGGCAATAATTGCAAAGGTGTGTATAGTGGCTCCCGTTGTAATAGTTGGCGCGATGACGGGATTTACTTGTTGGTAAAAATAGCAGTTGTTAATTGTCCTTTACATTTTCATAATTATTAAGAAAATTCATGTGTATTTTCCAACGGGTCAAATGAAGAAAATCGTGGGGCTCCTTGTACTGGAGAATTTGATGAACATTTAGAGCTATTGTTTCTATTGTTAATTGCGTGGGGAATCGTCCAGAAAAATGGCAATAATTGCAAAGGTGTGTATAGTGGCTCCCGTTGCAATAGTTGGCGCGATGACGTGATTTTACTTGTTGGTAAAAATAGCAGTTGTTAATTGATCGAGGCTTTGAAACAGATGGCTGATAAATGCCTTCGCCTGATGTTCCCGGGGAAGATTGTTGAGAGCAGATCTCGAATCCCAAGCGTCCCTTGAACGCTCGTTAACCGAGCAATTTCGCAAATGGTTGCCAACTCCCTTTCGCGTTTCTGCGCGGTTAAGTTCCCTGGGAACAGACATATTTTCTCGATTTAACCGGGGCGTCTGATTCCGCGGCTTGTCTGGATTTGTCATTATCAAATCGGTTTTACGACTTCCCACTTTCTTACCAGACGATTCAATGACTTTCCTTTCTCGCACCCCATTTGGAATCAAAGACGCATTTTCTCCTAATAAAGATCGTGATTTATTTCCTTAAGAATTTCCTTCCATTACTAATTTCTAAAATAAACGCGACTCTTATCATTCTTCTTGGGACACTGGAAATATTTTCGGAAAATTCAAAGCAGAGCTTCGGAAAAATTTTCTCGCACCCCATCTGGAATCAAAGATGCATTTTCTCCTAATAAAGATTGTAGTCCCGGATCCAGGGTATATTTTTACAATTGATTACTATCAAGCTAATTTTCCTTGAGTAGCTTCATTTTGATGAGACGCCCAACTTTTTCTCTTACAAAATTCTCGATTGTGGTAGCTAACAGGGGTAGCAGGGATAAAATATGTCGATTTGACGATTCTCAAAAATTTATTACTAACTGGGTTTTTTTTGTTAAATCTCGAGATAATTACATTGATCACAGGAAAGACTATTAAACTTAATTATGATCAATGTTACACTTATGAGGTGTCTAGTGAAAATAAAATAAAAAGGGTCATTGACTATAACCTCTCTTGTTATAATTATATAATTAATTAATATAATTAATTTTGTTATAATGTATTTTCTCCTAATAAAGATTGTGATTTATTTCCTTGAGAATTTCCTTCCATTACTAATTTCTAAAATAAACACGACTCTATCATTCTTCTTGGGACACTGGAAATATTTTCGGAAAATTCAAAGCAGAGGAAAAATTGATTATCCGATCGCCGGAGAATTAAACGTGCTCAATTTTAACAACCGATTAACATTTAAACCCCTACGTTGTCCTTGGTAGCCGATTCTACGGAATGATAAATCTCCATTTCGAAATTGAAAATCTAATTATCCGTGTCAGGAGAATCGTCCAATAAAACTGGAAGTAAAAAAGATCCCGGTGTCCAATAATTGGGGATTTATCGTCGTCTACGTGTCAGGCAACTAAGATCGGGAGGAGACGCGCGAGCGCAATCTCTTTTCTAAATATATTTTTAATGGCCTCGCCTCCGCGAACAGCGCACAAAAGCGATCACAATTTCAAGATCGTAGTATGTATCGCGCTCGGCTGAATCATCCTCGCGTTCGAAATGCGCGATTCACCTGATTCACCTCCCTCTCTCTCTCTCGTCTCTGTTCTGTACATACTCTCTTTGTAGCCGGACAGCAATTTCACAAATTGTCGAGCCAGCGGCATCGTCGTTCTACAACTTTTTATTTTTTTTTATTCATTCGTGCTGCTCAGAGACCAAACAGATACGTTTATTTGCTGGCAGGGGTGTCCCGCTGAATGACTTTCCAACTAGTTTTCTCGATCGTATTCCTCCTCTCGATCTCCGCACGATTTCCTTTTTACTTGGTAAACTCTTTCCTCTCGCTATACTCTTTTAAAAACATTTCGATTCTATTCGCCGTGCGCCTCCGCCGTTGATCTTTTCGCTTCTATTAGCGGAAAAATATTGGAAATTCGATTCTACAGAGAAATGAAGTCTCGTCGCTTTCAATCGGACTCTTTCTTCTCTCTTTTTTTTTTTGTTTGTCCCGCAATTTATTTATTGCTATGAAATTGCCGTTTCTTTCGATTCAATTCGTTCAATCTGTCGATCGCCCTTGACTTATTTCATTATGATGCAGGATTTTTTTAATAGATTCTGCCTTTGGTCGTCCGGTATTTTTTTGGGTCAAGTACATCGAGTGTTTTGAACGTTATTTTGATTTATTTTATTTGAGGCAGGACAGTCAATAGTACTTCCGATTTGTCTCCCACTTTACTCTTCCCCCTCTACCACGCTATTCTGTCACGTGACTACTGCTGTATTCCCCTCGATGCGAGACAATTGATCTAATATGGCGACACTGATGGTTCTAGAGGCGTCAACAAATTGTTTCATAAAAATGTTAGACTACAATATCTCATATATTGAGGCTACATTCTATCATGTCAAATTCACTTTCCAGAATGTAGCTGCATTAATTCCTACAAATAAAAGACGTCTATTGTGCTGTTTTCTCCGTGAGGCACGATAATCAATATTCTTTTATTCGAACAAAGGGTCTAGCAGGATAAGAATAGTCCAGCGGCCCCGGCCATAATTTTTATTGATATTGTATGGAAAACAATGGTTTTTAGGTTGAATGATAATCCCCCAAAAATTTTAAGTCGCTAACCCTTCATTTAAGGATAATATGAGGGTAAATACCGTAAACTGTATTTACCCTCATAATATAGATTTATTTAATCTTCGTCACTATTTTCTACAATAACAGTACGAGTTACATCAAATATCTTCGTTAATATCTCTGATGGTTTTACAATTTTTTATTTAAATCGCCCATGGAATAAATAATAAATAATTGTAGCGACATGTGAACAGAGCAACCCACTGTTCTGTGGCCATTAGCAGAGTCACATGTATATCGTTTAATAGCGGTATAACTAATCGAATGATGTATATGTTCAATGTAGCATTGATAACATTTGCGATTAGTATGCGTCGAGTGAACTTTCACCCTTATAATATTATTAATTTTCTCTAAATATTCAATATTTAAAATATTATTATCCCTCATTATTTCCACGAGGTAGCATACTGCCTGTATTAATTGATAGGTACCTGTACATAATATTACATAACTGGTATATAGTTTTACATGTGGTAATATTATACATATAAAATACGGGTAAATAATAGTGTTAAAGCACGTAGTTACCAGTAAATAAGAGCTGTTATGCTTGAATTTTTTGGAAGTGGTCACTCGAAGGGTTGCTCGTAACCCCCACCCCAAAAAAATTAAATGATTTTTTTCTACCCTTAATAATTTGAACACAATTGTGAAAAAAATATATGATATGAAGGAGGTAAGTTCGCGTGTTTCCGTTTTTCTACCATCCGAATATCTTAATTAATAACCGAGAAAAAAAATGATACAGTTTAGTGTATTTACCCTCATATTATCCTTAAATGAAGGGTTAGCCACTTAAAATTTTGGGGGATTATCTTTCAACCTAAAACCATTGTTTTCCGTACAATATCAATAAAAATTGTGGCCAGGGCCGCTGGACCATTCTTATCCTGCTAGACCCTTTGGTCAAAATTGAAATGGCATGATTCAGGTGGTTAAAAATGGCAAAAACGTTTCGCGGTTGAGTATCTCGCGAGTTCCCGACCGTATCAAGTATTCAGCCCTCTCTATAACGGATTCCTTTTGCAGTGGGCAGGCCACTCGAGGCCTCTCGGCATGCAGTCGACGCTTTGACAGCTTGTATAAGCTTGTCGGGGGGATTGAACAGTCTTGTTCAAAGGGCGTTGGACACCCGGTAGACGCGTCGAGCAAGGAGATGCCTCTAATAGAGGTGGACGTCACGTCCTAACCACGGTGTGATTGCAACCCCTGTCTTGACTTCAGATTCTCGCAGCACCCTTTCAAAGAGGTGTGTATGTGTGTGTCTGCTGCGCCCACGTGGGAGGAGACAGAAGGCTAGAGTCACGTCCGGCCGAGAGTAATTTGTCGTTCCGTGAACAGTTATGAGGAAGGAACGTACCCGTCGACGCGACGGTACCCTGTTTTACCTAAGCTACGTGACCATGTTCGACAGTTTTATTCGGCTTTTCAACTACAAACGAACCGTTTTTCATAGGAATTGCCGTCCGGGGGATGCAGGCTGGACACGGCGATAATTTAGTACGATCACCCCGGGGGAATTGATTGCACTCGGTCACGCCTTTATTTTATTTCCGCAGCGAATATATTGTCGCGTCATATCCAGGGGAACGTACAGAGTGTCACGAAATTATACGTCGCGGACACCATAGCGCGATTCTACACCCCCGATTTAGTCGAAAATGTCATAAGAAACTTATGAACATTATGAAAGAATAACGTGAATTTTTCTCGATCGAAATTATAATACATAATGAATTTAATGATTTCGGCAAGTATGTGTTATATTTTATTTTCTTTTTTCCGTTTTGGATTTACACGGCTGTGTCGCAATGTTCCTTCTAATTATGTTATTCATATATTACACAAAAATTTATTTTTCAGACGCAAAATATGTCTCTTTGAAAATGATCAACATTATGATCGAAACGTCGAGAAGTATGATGTGTTAATTGCACATTTGCTGTTTGGTTTTGAATGATCGAACCTTGATCCAAAATCATTAAATTCATTATGTATTATGAAAGAATATTATGGTGCAGAGGTGTTTCAAAAAATTGGTGAACTTCAACATCATTTTTCAAGAGAACAGTTGAATTGCAACCTATGGTTCCTCTCACAGAGTTGGTCCTCATGATCTGTAGATTAAAAAAAATTTTTTGGTTTTTTTTTACCTTGTTTTTCACGTTCATGGTCAATTTTGTGTGGGGGGGGGGGGTCCTTATGTCATTTTCGATTAAATCGCGAGTGTAGAATCGCGCTATGGTGTCCACGAAATATAATTTTGGACACCCTGTACATATATAGTCTCTGTATGTGTGCAATTTTTAATACGATTTTCTGGGACATACTGGAAATATTTCCGGAAATTTATTAAGGGATGCTTGCTTTAATTGGTGCTGCGGTATTGTTAGGAATTTAATATCCAGTTTGAATTGTTCATTCTTAATCGTCTATTTGAATTAACCCGTTTCGTGTATTCGAATTGTGAATTTTCCATTCTTTTTTTTATTATATAATAATAATAATGATATCGGCGCAAGGTTCGATCATTTTAAAACAACAGCAAATGTGCAATTAATATATCAAATTTCTCGACGTTTCGATCATAATGCTGATCATTATCTAAGAGACATATTTTGCGTGTGAAAAATAAATTTTAGTATATACATATAAGTAAACATAGTTAAAAAGAAACATTTGCGACACAGCCGTGTAAATCCAAACTTTTTTTTTATTGTTCACATTTTATTGTCCACTTTTAATGGTCCGTCGTTTGATTCGTTAAATTGAAATCCTTGTGTATCATATTCGAACGACTCGTCGTATAGAATATCGAGCTGAAATCAGTGACGAAGCAAAGTATAATAATTATTTTAAACGACCAAGTGAAATATAACGCTGACCGCGTAGGAGTAAAGCTATCGCGTATTCAGAGACAGGGTTTCCGTGCATCAATAAACGTCGAAGGGGTATCGACTATCTTTCCCGAGGCTTTCAGCATAATAATACTTAAATAAATTGGTCCGGGATGCTCGTGTGCACGGTTCGTTGATGGATGAAGACACAAAGCTGCTAGGAAATCCAATAAGAACGAACTGTTTCCGTGAGATTTGAGAGTCGACCCTGTCAGCTTTATGCTCCCCATGCATCGATCTGTTCCCTTATCTCTTATCGTTCAACGCATATGTCCCGAGACCAACCTACAATATCTCTATGTATACACGGTCGTGACGTGTCTCATTTGAAAAACTACCAACGCGCATCACTTTGTATTCTGGAAAATTCATTTCAACCGTTTCGCTGCGATGCGCACGAAAAACACCACTCGAAATCGTTCGATCGAACACAGCGAGTCAAATTTCGAACATGATCAAAGTAATCGCCAATTTGTTTTATTAACGCCATTCTGTTGGGCGCGGTTCGACGAAATTAAAAAATGATCCTTCTGTGCATCCTGTTTTTTAATCAAAAATAATCTGTCGAGTTGCAGTTTATTTTTAAAATGGAAATCTGATGGAAAAATGCACACGGAAATATTTTTAGAGCATTTAGATTTTTTGAACGGAATACATTATTATTTGTCTTCAGCGAAATTATTGTCACAATTTTTATGAAAGTGCTCTGTCATCTCTGTAAATATTTTGCATATTTTCAATGTAAAAATATTGCAATATTTTAACATGTAGGAATATGAAAAAAAATTTTCGTTTTTTGCCACTCACAGTGCGTTATTGACTCAATGGGATTTCGGGAAAAAAATCATAATTGCAGTTCCAATAAGTTATTTACATGCATCTTAACTAATTATTATATTTTGAATGTTGTTTTATATATTTTTACAAAAAAGATAGTAAAATTATAAATTTAACAAAATATTTTTGCAGCAAAAACCCGATCATTTGGCAGCAAGAATCTATTCTTCATCAATTGATGTAGAGATAATCAAAACTACTCCATGATTTTTATTGAAAAATATGCATACATGTGTCCTGCAAAGGATTACACAATAATTAGCTGCCCCTAGCTAAAAAATCATGGAGGAGTTTTGAGTTATCATTTTCTCAGAAAAGTATACCTTCAACTCTAAAATTTGCTAATTAATGCAGAACTTTCAGATTACTTTCAGTGACATATCAGATTTTAACGGTAACAGAAATTCGACCATGAACTTGAACTTGTAAATAATCACATTTATTACTGCAATAAATGTTCCAAATACAGAGAAATGATACAATGTGTTTATTTGCAAGTTCAAGCTCATGGTCGAATTTCTGGTACCGTTGAAATCTGATATGTCAATGCAAGTAAGTTCTGCATTAATTATCAAATTGTAGAGTTCAAGGTCATTTCAAGGTCGTGCTATTAAACATGGATGAATGCACAATAATGTTTGCTACAACATACAACAACAAAAAATGTGTGTACACACGTAAACAACACGAATGATCTTCAAACAACGATTAAAAAATTACAATTTATAAAAAACCATTCTTCCATCTGATTCGTCTTTTGAAACCATTTAGATTACGTGTCAGAAACATTCTTTCTTTTTTCAGAGATAGAGAAGATATTCAGGTGTCCTGTTTTAAACGAAACACCCTGTATAATAATACGGAAGTTTATTTTTTGATTTTTGTCCCATGACAACGAACTGTGGTCCGCCCCTTGAAAGAAATTATTTAAATGCTAGGCCTTCCTTTGACTATTATTTCCCATATGAGATAGTAGCACTTGCAGAAATTAGTGTGGCAGCTATGCGGTCGTTTTGGCGCGATTACGTCGCCGGTTTGGCGTTGTTCTGTCGCGGACGGCCATTGAATAATTCAGAGGAGCCCCGGGGGTGGCTGGATGAATTGAAATTTTCGCAGCTGTTCTCATGGGTGGTGGCGCGGCGCGTCGCGTCGGGTCGCGTCGGCATGAAAAATGGCGTTTGACGGGCCGGGGGCTTGTCGAGTCCTCGCAGTTTCTCATTTGTTGGGGGCGTGCAGGAGCACGCAGCGTGAATGCCGAGCAATTTTACCCTTTGATACGGTTAAACCTTCCCGGGGACAAAGGTCCCGGATTAATCGAACAAAACACGATCAGCGGGCGCCCGCCGCTCGAGTAATGCAACTCGCGCTAATTAGACGTCAATTTCAATATCCGGTAATTTCCGAGCGCGGCTGCTGGCGCGCCAGGAGGCCTCCGTTTCGACTGCTGCAAGGAGCTTGATTAAACGGGCAAATTAATTTTTCCGTTTGGTGCCACAGTCGAGCCGTCGTGCCGTCTGTTCTAATCCTTCCAAGTGTTCCCAATGAAATTCCCTTACGCGTTCATTAGCGCCGTCTGTTTCACTTTGCGGATACGGCGTTCGATTGTTCCCCGGTACCCTTTCGAAAAGCAATGAAAAGTATTTTTTTGTTAAACACTCTGTATCGTTCGATTGTTATTTTTCAATAAAATATATTTCGTTGGAGAAAATTAAATTCCTGATTAATTCTACTGTTTGCCAATTAACATTTACCGTAGCGATTTTCGCGGAGGGTCTTGCATATTAATGGGGGCAGGTTCGTTTGTTTCCGCCGTGGCTTTTGCGCATTCGACATTTTGTCCCTCGTCAGCCTTTTGTGCAAGATATTCATTATTTATAAGAGGACAGTCCGGATCTGCTCACTCCGCAAATTTCAAAAATTTTCGTATACCTGGAATACCATCGTTAGCTTCGATAAAATTATTTTAATGACGATAAAAATCCTGAACAATTCTACTGTCCACGTGATGCGTTTTTGTACAATTTTCCGAGGACCTTGTGCACATTTTTATTTCGGACATTAGTTCGAATAAAATTATTTTAATCGCGTTGCCTTTGAAGAATATAAAAAACCCAGAAAAGTTCCACTGAATCGCCATATTGAATTTTTGTAAATTTTCTCCGAACACCCTGTATGCACCAGTGTTGGGCAAAAACTTAATCAACGATTGACGACTAAATTTCTACTTCGATCGTTAATCGCAATTAACAATTAATCTCCTAGTTTAGTCGTTAATTGCGGTTAACGATTTTTCTACTTTAGTCGTTAGTTGCGGTTATTAATCGTCAATCGAATAATTGATTAATGATTATTGCTGAAATTTCGAAATGAAAATACGTAATCAGAACTGTATGAATACTGAAAAAAATGTAAACTCGATTTTTCGATGATTCCTTTTTTAAATCAACGATCGACGATTAAATCAATCGATTGAATCAATCGCCGATTTTTCGACGATTTCTTCATTTAATGAACGATTGACGATTAACTTCATCGATCGATTGAATCAATCGCCGATTTTTCGACGATTTCTTTTTTTTAATCGTATAAATTAATCAATCAATCATGATTAAAATTTTAATGGATTAATGCCCAACTCTGGTATGCACTCATTTGGCAGGGATCATTTAGTCGGGCAAGGGTTAAGCAATTTTCATTCAGGTTGGGTATCGCCGTCGGTTTGCACTGTCCCATTGACAAATAATTGGTCAGCCATTTACCGTCATTACGTCGTGTTGACCGTCGAATTAATTCGAAATAGTTTCGCCGTGACGTTGCCGCACATGTGCGCGCACGATTTTCCGTGAGCCATTACGCCACGTCCAGAATCTTCTATTCAGGCCCCGGTATATTCGTACGGTTCTGTATCGATCATAGGGTTTCAGCTAATCCTATGTGCCATTGCGTCAGGTATCCGGTGCGCTTTGTAGCTCGTTAACCGGCTCGTTCGTCTATTGTTGCTCGTTAGCATTCGGCCCTCGAAGATTTAGCCACCGCGCTGCGCTGCTCTCGTCGATTTAATGAGACACGGGCATACGATTGTTTTCTGTCGTCGATTCATCCCACGATAATTCTCGCTAATCTCTATTCTCTCTCCTATCATAGCATCGTCGTTCCACAACAACGTCGGAATTTTCAAATAATAAAATCTTCCTCGCTGCGTGGATCGCCGAGTCCTCAGAAATCATTGTTCTATTCATTCTTCCCATGTCATTTTCGTTCTACAGAAAATTCAATTTTTAGCACGTTAAATTATACTTCAGTCGATTTACAAAAAGTGCATCATGAATACAGTTTGAAAAAAATATTTCTTTCGGTCACTCTGACCATTGTCATTTTACAGAAAATTACATCTTTAGCACTTTAAAATAATACTTCAATCGATTTACAAAAAGTGCATCCTGAATGCATTTCAAGTTTTCCAAAAATATTTCTTGTCGTCACTCTGACCATTGTCATACCACAGAAAATTGAATTTTTAGCACCGTAAAATAATACTTCAGTTGATTTACAAAAAGTGCATCCTGAATGCATTTCAAGTTTTCCAAAAACATTTCTTACCGTCACTCTGACTATTGTCATTCTACAGAAAATTAAATTTTTAACACCTCGAAACAATTTCAGTCGATTTACAAAAAATGCGGTTCCAGTTTCCCAAAAATATTTCGTGTCGTCACTCTGACCATTGTCATTCCCCAGAAAATTAAATTTTTAACACCTTCAAACAATTTCAGTCGATTTACAAAAAATGCATTTCCAGTTTCCCAAAAATATTTCGTGTCGTACTCTCACCATTGTCATTCTACAGAAAATTAAATTTTTAGCACATCAAAATAATACTTCAGTAGATTCACAAAAAAGTGCATCCTGAATGCATTTCGAATTTCACAAAAATATTTCTTGTCGTCACTCTAACCATTGTCATTCCACAGAAAATTGAATTTTTAGCACCTCAAAATAATACTTCAGTAGATTTACACAAAAGTGCATCCTGAATGCATTTCCAATTTCCCAAAAATATTTCTTTCGGTCACTCTGACCATTGTCATTCGACGGAAAATTAAATTTTCAAACCACATAGTGATAAAATCAAAATCGATATGCAACGATTCTATGCATTTTGGAGACCGTCCAACTGTCCACTGCATCCACCGCGTTGCAATCGGTGCATTTGATCGACCGTTATCGCCGTCGCTCTGTAACCGCAGGGGGGTGAACGCCCCATGCAAGTATTCTCCGATGCATCTTACTTGCACCTTCCGATCCACCTGCAGTCTATTATTAACGCGTGCAGTCGTCGGCCGTGTTGCACCGATGCATTCGTGTTGCGTGCATCGGCGCGATATCGCGATCCAACGACGCGTCGATCGCACCGTTTCGGATAATAATCGGCGTCGTTAACGACGCCCACGACTGCATATATGCATCCAATGCACTCTGCATGCATCCTCTCCTCTCTCGTTCGGCCATTGAAGTTTCCGTCGGCCAGCGGCATTCAAATTCCTCGACGACCATGGTTTTCTTCGTGGTCTCGCTGGAACGTTGACAGCCAGCACGCGACTGCTCGCTTCCGGTTTCCCTGGACTATTATTATCCGCGTGTTGAGTAACGGCCGGCTGCGATATTTATAGTCCACTGTAATTGGGACTGTCGCATGGCTCATTAGCGTCACTATGAATAGTTTCTTTCTTGTATCGCTGTAATCGATGGCTCGAGGACTATTTTATTGTTGCTTTAGCGCTTGTAGTCACCGTTTCTCAGGCTGTTATAGTCACTGTGCTGCTGATACTACAAGATCGTATTAAGTGCCTCATAACTTGCTTGTAGACGTCACATTTTTCCTAATTTGTTTATAGCCGCTATAGATTATACAGGGTGTCCCAAAACGACTGCGTAAGCGGGAAATGGAAGGTTCCTTGGGTCATTTGAAGCGACATTTTCCTTAACAAAAATAGCGTCCGCGGCTTTGTTTAGGAGTTATTAACGAAAAACACGGACCAATCAGAAAGCGACCTAGACGCTCGCTGGCACGTTCAGCGCGGCGAGCCGGCAGGCGGTTGGCTGAACGTGTCAGCGTGCGTCTAGGTCGCGCTCTGATTGGTCGGTGTTTTTCGTTAATAACTCCTAAACAAAGCCGCGGACGACATTTTTGTTAAGGAAAATGTTACTTCAAATGACCCAAGGAACCTCCCATTTCCCGCTTACGCAGTCGTTTTGGGACACCCTGTAGTCTCCTCTGTTTCTTTACAGGCTATTTGAGTCCGTAATTATAAAAGTGGTCTAAGTCATATATTTCTTGTTTCGAGATAATTAAAGCATTACATTTGATATGAAATAACTGATAAACTTTCTGATACACTTTCATAATTATAGGCTCATTTATAGTCCCTAAAATGTCTACTGCCCGTTCACATTCGCTATGCGTGGCCAGCTGATAAATATGATATTCTAAAAATTGACTTGACAGTTATTTTGTTAAATTCTGGGACCGTATAGTCACCTCTACAAACAGTCTATTACATTTCTAGCCAACAGAACTCGCCAAGAACTTCTTCCCGGCCGACGCTGCGCGACCCCCACCACTAATTTTCTGGTGTCCCACTCTTCTGACTTTATTCCCAGAGTGGGGGAAACTGGCTGCCCGCCAGTGGAACGGTGGCCAATTTCTCGGAAATAATCTCCATCTTTTCCCCTTCCACTGACCCATGGGCTGCACACTTTCCCCTCCTCTTTCCCCTGGTCCCAGTGTCCCCCACCATTGGACTGGTGTCCAATGAAAGAAATAGCGTGCGGACAGCAGTAGAGCCAGATGAGGGGAATCACGGTGAAATGACGTACCCCCTCTCTGATGACCAGAGCGTGACGGGAGTATAGCTACCCTCTCTGATGACCGTGGCACGTTGCGCGTGCGCGACGGGGATTTAGTGGGGCGACAGGGAAAGTCGCGCACGCGCAACGTGCCACGGTGATCGGAGAGAGGGGGGTAGCTATACTCCCCTACTGTGCTGGTTTCGGCGCCTTTCTGACGACACTGCCATGGGTTGCCAGTTTCCCCGGCTCTGACATATCGACTCGAAATCACCACACTGTACACTCCAACAATTTTTCCAAATCGTACAAACAGTCGCCATTGCTGACGACACATCTATTGTCCAGGAAAGATTCTTGTCTGGCTCGAGTCTGCAGAGTACAGTTCGACGAGCAGCCTTTTCAGGCGAGCGAGATCGCCCCTAAGTAATGATACTTTACTAAATCACTGCATCACGCAAACCAGCGATCAGTGGGCGTTAGTAATGGCACTTACGTGTTCCATCATGGCTGGATAATGGGATGGGTAGAGGGCGAATGCACCGATCAAGTGAGCCACCGAGAAAACGAACCCGGCGACGCATGCATATCGCAGTCGGATTGGCAGCAGAGCGTACGCCATGTAGATGAAGAAGCAAACAGCCCATGCTGCAGCCAGCGGTCCTCCGCTTCGATGTTCTTTGGAACCCAGGGCCAGGTGGATGTTTAACGACACCTGCATGGCCAGCAGGGTCACCAGAATTATCACGCTGACCCCTGCCAACCATACCTCGTTCATTCCCGGTCGCGATATCGCTGCCACCAGCGCTGTAACATTAAGTTCGCTCGTTAAAACATTTTACGAGCTCCGCACTGTATTAGTAATTAAACGAATTACAACCCCTGGCAGAATGCTGCCGATCGGAGGCATTGATACGGATTTTAGAGAAAACATTCACAATTTAGAAGTATAAAATATTGCCTTATGGAGTTAAAACTGATGGGAAATTAAAAGGGGCTTATTAACCCTTAGCACTCGAATGGCGACTCTGAGGTGCCATTAAAAATTGCTATGCCATTTTTAAATATATTGTTCACATTATTATTTTTGTTCGTATTTAATAAATTACTAGACATTTGCATATTACATGAGATATTATATCAGTTTCATATGCAAAAAATGAAAAGAAATTGTATAGAATGAAAATATTCTCGAATGGAAAAATCTTTCGTTTTTGAGTTAAAATAGCTCCCAGTGCAATGGGGTTAAAGAATGAAAAACAACAAAATAACATAAGCTTCTATTTATTATAACAAAGAAACGAAAAAATACACAAATTGCTACAAGGAAATTTGTTTATTTTTTCGTTTCTTTGTTATAATAAATGGAAGCTTATGTGATTTTGTTGTTTTTCATTCTTTAATAAGCCCCTTTTCATTTCCCATCAGTTTTAACTTCATAAGGCAATATTTTATACTTCTAAATTGTGAATGTTTTCTCTAAAATCCGTATCAATGCCTCCGATCGGAAAGATTCTGCCAGGGGTTGTAATGTGGTCACAGTCTGTGCAAGTGTAGGCAACAGAACAATTAATTGAGTCTGTCTTAAAACGGAGGAGAATGATGATGGATTTTTTTGAAAGATCTTTTTAATTCTTCGTCATCAGTAAAGTCACAGTAGACTTCAGGATTAAATTTTGAAAAAAGTCTTTCAAATCTTTGAGGAATGAAATTATCTTTGAGAAATAGAAATTGACGTGGTATCGCAAAAATTTTTAAACAATAGTCTTTCGAATCTTTGAAGAATGATAAAAACAGAAATTGATGAAAAATAAATTTCTTTTTCGGTCACTTGGATTTTGAAATTGTGAGGAATGCAGTCACTCAAAATAATACCTATCACTACCAAATCAGTCGTGAGGTCATTGATAGAAATTTACGTGGTATCGCAAATCTTTTTGAACAATAGTCTTTCGAATCTTTGAAGAAAAACAGAAATTGATGGAAAATAAATTTCTTTTTCAGTCACTTGGATTTTGAAATTGTGAGGAATGCAGTCACTCAAAATACTACCCTCGGTACCAGATCAGTCGTGAGGTCATTGATAGAAATTGACGTGGTGTCGCCAAAAATTTTTGAACAGTAGTCTTTCGAATCTTTGAAGAAAAACAGAAATTGATGGAAAATAAATTTCTTTTTCGGTCACTTGGACTTTGAAATTGTGAGAAATGCAGTCGCTCAAAATACTACCCTCGGTACCAAATCAGTCCTCGATAGAAATTTTCAAGGTATCGCAAAAATATTTTAAAATAGCAATCGACTAGCAATTCAGCGGTCACGTGGATCCGACGTTTATTTAGTAGTATGTCACAGAGGGTCCGTTCGGGAACGACGGGAGGCGCAGAAATAACAATGGGAGCCAATGGTTAATCCTCGGTTTTATTTCTTTCGCCATAGTCCTTTTACCAACGTTGTTTCTGGACGCGCACGGAAAACCATGTTTGACCGTCAGAGGCGACCGCGAGTGGGAATTCCGTTAACGCAGTTTTATCCATTATTGTCCTGTTTGGTCTTCCCGGTTACTCCCACGGGAAAAGCAGAGATAACAGGGTCGTTTTTATCAGGCCGTCGTGCGACGCGTGGTTTTACGCTGTCGGCAAATGGACCGAGGGCTTTGTCACCGTTGCCGCCGTCGTCGTTGCGACACAGACGACAGAAAGAGGCTTACGGGATTCTATCCCACGGGATTATCTTCCTTCTGACTATTTCGAAACATTCGTCGCGGTGATTGTTCGCGATTCAGTTTCGCGACTCCACCCGGAGGTGAGAGAGAGAGAGAGAGAGAGAGAGAGAGATGCCAGAGAAATACCATCGGAGAAATAATTTGTTCGTAATTGGTATTACCGTGACTTTGCCAAGGGGATTATAGTCGCAGTGACGTGGGAGGCTGTAGATGGGCCGGGCAAATTGCGTTGGCTTTTTGATGCAATTCATGTTTTTAAATGAGTACCGAATTCGTGGGAAGGGACTCAAATTAAATGCCTGTCGTGTCTGACTATGTATCGACTCGTTCTACTTTGCCTGATCATTTCTGTTATGAAATAGGATCTTCTTCTGGTTGGCATTCATTATTGTTATTTTCGATATTGCCAACTTTGAGGAGAAATAGAAATTTCATTGATATGTTTGACATATTATTGATTTGTTCTACTTGGACTAATCTAATACATTGTTTCTACATATGTAATACATTGTTTCTACATACGTAATACATTGTTTCTACATATGTAATACATTGTGATATTATCAATCTGTATAATTTATTTGCCGATTAGGATCTGCTGCAATGCCAAACCAATAATTTTTCTAATATGTCTGACTCCATACTGACTTGTTCTACTTGCTCAAATATGATTCAAGATTATCTTATGAAATCGAATGAACTTCTTCCGTGAAATTGATCATGCTACGTATGATCTACAGTATTCTACAGAATGGATATTAAAAATAATAAATTTCATTGATATGTTTGACATATTATTGATTTGTTCTACTTGGACTAATCTAATACATTGTTTCTACATATGTAATACATTGTTTCTATATATGTAATACATTGTGATATTATCAATCTGTATAATTTATTTGCCGATTAGGATCTGCTGCAATGCCAAACCAATAATTGTTCTAATATGTCTGACTCCATACTGACTTGTTCTACTTGCTCAAATAAAATTCAAGATTATCTTATGAAATCGAATGAACTTCTTCCGTGAAATTGATCATGCTACGTATGATCTACAGTATTCTACAGAATGAATGATAAAATTTCTGTTTAGCTGAATTTTGAGAAAATGACTGCCCCATTACCAGAATAAACCGCGATGCAGAGAACCAGTGTGACGGCCAGTGAAAGGTTCTCGGGTCTCTCCAGCATGACTAGAAATTCTTGGTTATCGTCCATAAATAGTCGCATAATTAATAGAAGTCCCAGAGTAATTGCCAGTCCCGCCAGCAGGCCTAGCACGTGCGTCATGTTGCTCTGGTTCATTCGTAGGAAGTATCTTTGGTACAACATTTCCACCTGGAAACAACGTTATAAATAATATTAAAAAAAAGAACAGTTGATATCCTTCGTCGTAATCTTCTCTTAAAACTTTGACTTCAATCTTCAATCCTTTTAAGTCTCTTCGAAGGAACTTCATTTCGGTACAGAGATGTACAGTCTACTTATTAATTAAAACTTTTCTGAGAAGCTTTAAGTAAAAGATAGTAAAATCTTGGCCGGGGAACTCTATTCAATTATTTTGTACAAAGATATCCGCGATTTATTGAGCAACATTTTCCGGGGTTGCTTCGAATAATAATTTTTCGCTAAATATCCGTCATTTAATTTTATCAAGTAAATTTTTCTGATAAATGTTAAATCAATGTTGATCGTAAGTTGCTAACGCAAAATTTGAATGTTTTCGGCGCATTCGTTCGATCAATTAATACTAAAACACTATTTGCAAATTAACACAATATCATTTCTCAACGTTTCGATCTCCATTTAGATCATTATCAAGAGAATAATCGAATCATTGATTCTGAAAAATAACAGAAAATTACAGTAACTTCCCTATGAATGGGGAAGTTAATAAAATTAATAAAACTTTACTCGCTTGCTTAGTGTTGCAAAGTAATTTCTACTTAAATTTCAGAAATATATATTAAAGACTAACATGTTGCTGCTCGGACAGTATACATGGAAGTGAGGAAACGTGGAGACATTTGGAAATATAAGTAACCGATCGTCAATCGATCTATTGGCCAAATCGAAATTCGGCGGTAAATTCAAACATATAACCTACTACATAGATGTAACCTTACTGCATCTGCCCATATACCGACAATAATGTGGTATTTTTTAAAAAATTGACATTCAAATTGACCACATTGTATACAAATAAATGTATGTGGTAATTAATGCATAAAGTGAAATTGATATAAGGTTTTATTTAGAAATTTTTCTGAGCTTCAAATATTATTAAAAAATTATCTAATTCAAAATTATATTTTTTACGGTGTCCTGCACGTTAAAAAATTATCCAATTCAAAATTATATTTTTCACGGTGTCCTGCACGTTAAAAAATTATCCAATTCAAAATTATATTTTTCACGGTGTCCTGCACGTTAAAAAATTATCCAATTCAAAATTATATTTTTCACGGTGTCCTGCACGTTAAAAAATTATATTTTTCACGGTGTGCTGCACGTTAAAAAATTATCCAATTCAAAATTATATTTTTCACGGTGTCCTGCACGTTAAAAAATTATCCAATTCAAAATTATATTTTTCACGGTGTCCTGCACGTTAAAAAATTATCCAATTCAAAATTATATTTTTCACGGTGTCCTGCACGTTAAAAAATTATATTTTTCACGGTGTGCTGCACGTTAAAAAATTATCCAATTCAAAATTATATTTTTCACGGTGTCCTGCACGTTAAAAAATTATCCAATTCAAAATTATATTTTTCACGGTGTCCTGCACGTTAAAAAATTATCCAATTCAAAATTATATTTTTCACGGTGTCCTGCACGTCAAAAAATTATCTAATTCAAAATTATATTTTTCACGGTGTCCTGCACGTTAAAAAATTATCCAATTCAAAATTATATTTTTCACGGTGTTCTGCACGTTCAAAAAAAATTCTAAATAATTTTTGCTGCGATCCAGTGCATTCACAAATCAATCGCATGGTAGTAATTTATCATACTGTCGCAGTCGGGCACGATTTGATCGCCTCTAGTCGGCCAAAGCCTTCCTAGCCCGTAATCCGGACTCACGTATCGCGCATTGTCAGAACCATTCCGTCGAAACGCCTCCATTCGAGGCTCGATAAGACCGGTCCGGCGATCGCGTGACATAAACCAGGTGTTTTATCACCTGGAACATTCCTGGAGGCTCGTCAACGAGCGAGATTTACCCGCGGAACGGATACGAGGGAGACCCCGGGTGCATGTTGCAGCCTGGAGGGTTGCTCTCGCTCCGGCGAGCGAGCAAATTAATTAAAATTAATTAAAATCTCCTGGCTTCATCCTTCCGTTCGTTCCTGCATTTACCGCCTTCGAAATGCTCGAGTGTGACAGAAAAAAAAAAAACGGCTGAATGGCCCGCAGGTAATTTTAATTGCTTCCCACGATAAATTCTATTTTTAATGCCTCGCCTATGCTCCTTCAAACAATTCAACAATTTTTTTCAAAGTTTAAAAACGGGTTTGGAATTTGATATTTAGTTTTCTGCGTTGGCAATTTGCCCATTATAATAGGAACAATATTCGTGTACATGGAAAAAGATTATATTTCTCTTTGTAAATCATATAGAAATAGAATTAATAATAATATATTTTTATATAATTCAACCAACAATATATTTCTATATGATTTACAAAGAGAAATATAACAGCCAAATAAAAATCATCAGACCAGTATTTCTAGTTGTACAAATCTTTGTAAATCATATAGAAATATATTAGAATTAATGATAATATATTTTTATATAATTCAAACAACAATATATTTCTGTATGATTTACAAAGAGAAATATAACAGCCACATAAAAATCATCAGACCAGTATTTCTAGTTGTACAAATCTTTGTAAATCATACTATATACAAATATATTACAATTAATGATAATATATTTTTATATAATTCAAACAACAATATATTTCTATATGATTTACAGAGAGAAATGTAACAGCCAAATAAAAATCATCAGACCAGTATTTCTAGTTGTATAAATCTTTGTATATCATATAGAAATATATTAGAATTAATAATAATATATAATTCAAACAACAATATATTTCTGTATGATTTACAAAGAGAAATATAACAGCCAAATAAAAATTATCAGACCAGTATTTCTAGTTGTTAATAATATGAAATTTTTACAGAATTCCTCACCGACCGAATTTTGAGAAGAAGTTTTAAAAGTTTAAGAAGGGTCGTGGTATCTCTAAGGTGCTGAATAAATAGTGAGAGGCGTTTAGGTATTGTTGAGGGCCGGTGCAGTTTATTATAGCGATCGTGGCCGCATTCAAGACGAAACGGTGAGGCACTATGTTGCAATCTAGACAGAGAGCTCGGTCGGAACAAGCGGTGCGAAACGTTTCCGAGAATATTCTTGGATCTCGAAGAGCGTGGGAATGGAGCCATCCTGGCTTAGCCGAGATTTGCGTTATGGGATTCTCCAGGAATCGCGATTATAGGGCTGAAGATCAACGATACAAGGTTCAGCCGCTGCCATGAGTGGCGTGCATCCTTCGCGAAAACTCCGCGAATCTTATTGGCGAACCTTGCAACTTCGCCCGAAAAATTTTCTTCATCATCCTCTGGCGAGGATCGCAATTTTTTTAATAAAGAATATTACGAGGCAAAATTTTCTGTAGCCGTTGTAGTACATGATACTCTGAACTACGAGTTTGTTCGATGTAATTTGTGTTTCGAATTTTTACGCGCCAGTTTTGATACTATGTGCTCGCGAGGTAAAAATTGTTTTTGTTTTTAATAGCCGGGGAAGTTAAAAATGGAAAACCGAGAGAGGATATTTTATTAAAACTTTAGGTATCGTTAGGGAGATTGCTTAGGTCGAGGAATGAAAAGTTGTTCAATTCCGGACAGTTTAAGGATGTTCTGCAGGTATATAAAAACGCAACAAAATTTTTGAAAATTTGACAAGATATAATTCTTACTAAATTAATGCAATTACCAAAGTTTGGGTTCGATTCACTGCACCGTTTAAGAATTGTAGCAAAGTTTGCACATTTTAACACGTCTTCTTATGGAGAATTCATAAAATTCCAATTCGAACTCTATTTAAACCTTGAAAAAACGCAACTTGAAACTGCAGTTTTTTTGTATATATAGTAAAAATTATATAATTAATTATGTTCAAAATTTATTAGAATCCGCTAAACAGTTACAGAGCAAAAAATTATAAACTGTTACAAAACGTCAAATTTATCGTGTTGTCATCTCAATAATAACCGTGAACATTGCTTTCTGAAGTATTTTTAATTTATTTAAATATTTATTTTTAACTTTTTATTGCGTAATTATATATGTATATTGAATATCACAAATTTATTATCTTGAAGTTCAAATCAGAGGGTACAATTATCCGTAAAAGTCACTTACAATTTTTTATAATATGAAGACAATTTGATTAAAAAATAAACGTAACATGAAATTCACTGATTAAACGAAAGCTTTTTAAATTAATCTATGTTTTTAATGCAAAATATACTCATGAATGGCTTTCATTGCCAATATATTGATGGATTTCGAATTTCTTGTACTTTTGTCTCCCACTGTACCTCCAGAACATCCTTAATTTGCTGTCGTCGATCGATAAGCGAAAGGGATTTTTCTGTGATTGATTTCATCAAGAATATCTTGAATAATTAATACAATTTCTGTTTTAATTCGGAATTTTTGTAGACAGAGGATAATATTTAAATGTCGTTTTTCTCTGTACGAAGTACTTCCGAGGTACATGTTATTTTATATTGTATGTGCTCTTGGAAAGAAGGTCGGTTTTTGCAGTGTCCCATTTCTGCGAGCACTGTGGCTCTCGCGATGGAAAAATTTCGCGATTTTTTTTTTAGTCACTCATGTTTCCATTATTATGAATGGTGTCTGTTCATTTGGATTATTGCAGCGGTAATTAAAAAATGTTTTATGCAGAGTGCCGAAAAAAAATTGTTCGACATTCACCGAACATTTTAGGGGAATTGAAAAAATTGAAAGATTTTAGAGGATGTTCAACAAATGGAAATTTTGTCGTATTTCTAGGTGTAATTTTCAACAAAGAATTCTAGATAAAATATTTAACCCATAGCACTCGGATGGCGACTCTGAGGCACCACTGAAAATTGTGATGCCATTCTTAAAAATATTGTTCACATTATTATTTTCGTTCGTATTTAACTCCTTGCACTACGATTCATTTTACGGTTGCAGTGATTAGAGCTTATTTGTCGTTTCTAATTTCATAGAAAAAAAGAAGTTTGTATGTAATTTATACCTAGGCAGTCTACAATGGTTTCAACAATTAGAAAATATAATTTCGTTTCGATTTAAAGTTTAAAGGAAATTAGTAGCATGAATATTTAGTAGACTACCTTCGAAATCTTCGTCACGAGTCCGACTCGGTATTATAGTGCAAGGGGTTAATAAACTACTAGACATTTACATATTACATGAGATATTATATTAGTCCCATATAAAAAAAATGAAAAAAATTGTATAGTATGTAGATATTCTAGAATGGAAAAAATCTTTCATTTTTTAGTTAAAATATCTCCGAGTGCAAAAGGGTTAAATAATTCCAGTTAGAATGTTTACGTGTTTCTAGTTTTAAATGTTTTATTTAATCCTACCAGAAATATGAAAATAATTCCAACTAAATTCTGGCCCAATTCCAGTAAAATATAGGTCAACTGAAAATGGCTTCGCTAAAAAATTGTCTAGCACCAGAAATCTTGCACTCTTTCACCGTCGAGCTCTCGGAGCAGCGGTATTGGAACAGGATAAACATCCTTTGATGACTTTCCTCCTTTCAGTAACGAATTAATTAAGAACAGTCAAAGTCGTTTCTGAACTGCGCAGTTCTTTTCGCATTAGCCGAGTTTCTTTCATGGAATCGGAACAAAAGGGGTATATATCAGAAACGAGAATCGGACGGCCCGATTAATTCATCGCAGCGATTCAATTTGCATCGGTTTTATGGAAAAACGGATTCGACGGTTCTCTCTCGATCCATTCGCGATTCGTTTCCACGCAACTTTTCTAATTTTCCCGGCGGGCGTCGCGTGCGGCTGGGGAGGACCAGTCCCGAACCGGTCTGCGGTTGTTTCCGGTTCGAGGATTAATTTAGCCGAGACCTCCAGAAACAGAAGAACAGTTCGGAGTTTAATTTTACTTGGTACGATGGTCCGAGAACACACCGACCGGAGTGTCCTAAAATTAAAGGAACCACACGAAAATACACGGACAGGCTGATTGAAAGGCTGGCTTTGCTGTCGGTAGGATCGTGACTGCGACAGCGGATCCGATTTCTCCGGAAAAAATCCACTCGACAGTTGGCATTTGTTGACACGTTATAATTCATTAGAATCTGGAATTTTCGGTTGCACAAGCCGAGCAAAGTGTCTCGCTATTGCGAAACTATGAACTGGCATTTTTAAAAAAAAAATGGGACACGTCAGTCAGTAGAAAATCGGTCAGATTTTAAGATATAATTGGTTTTGTTAGGGCAAGTTCGTCGATAAATGAGAAAACAAATTAACAATTTTATTCGAGGAAAGAGCTATATAAAATTGCCAGATAGAATTATGTTTTATTAGTCCACAACTTGAATATACATTTTCTAGCAATTTTTGTTTTGTTAGGTCAAGTTCGTCAACAAATGAGAAAACAAATGAACAATTTTATTTGAGGAAAGAGCTATATAAAATTGCCAGATAGAATTTTGTTTTATTAGTCCACAACTTGAATATACATTTTCTACCAATTTTTTTTTGTTAGGGCAAGTTCGTCAACAAATGAGAAAACAAATGAACAATTCTATTTGAGAGAAGGGCTATTTAAAATTGCCACAAAATTTTAGTATGTTATTTCATTAGTCCACAACTTGAATAAATACATTTTCTACCAAATTTTTTTTGTGGAGGCAAGTTCGTCAATAAATGAGAAAACAAATGAACAATTATATTTGAGAGAAGGGCTATTTAAAATTGCCAGACAATTTTAGAATGTTATTTGATTAGTTTTTTTTGTTAGGGCAAGTTCGTCAACAAATGAGAAAACAAATGAACAATTCTATTTAAGAGAAGGGCTATTAAAATTGCCAAAAAATTGTAAAATTTTGTTTCATTAGTCCACAACTCGTTTTTTAAACAATTTCACCCGAGGGGTTGCATCGGACATGTTATTGATGAATTATTATGGGGGATGATCGTGGTCGGTTGCCGCGAGGGGTTGTCACGGGAAGGGTCGTTCAGAAAATGACTTGCTGACTCGAATGACTTAATTAGAAAACGGGTAAGCTGATTGGCCGGTCTAATGAGCAGTAACTCGATTTTCCCGTTAGTTAGGTGAGCAAATCCGAGCCCGCAGAGTTTTGCTTTCAATCAGAGAGTGTAGTTTCCGGTCAGATCAATGCACTCAGGATTATCGGGTACTCTGAAGGTTGAGCCGGTGATTAGGAAGCCAGCCTGTCGAATCGAAGCTCCTCGACGACGATCAAGCGTCCTCGAAGTCAGGCTACCGGAGGCAAGGATTAGGCGAACGCAGTTTGCGATGGATCATGCGATACAATGTTAAGCGTACGCTGTCTGGGACATGGTAACGAGTTTTGTACCGAGTATGTTCACCGGCTCGAGATTTTTCTATTTCTAGCAGAACACATTATTATTTATTTCCTACTTGAATAATTCAATAATTGTTCAGAATTTATTGTGACCAATCTTTTTTCGACTGACAGAAAAAATCACTCTGTCTTCAGACCACCATTTTAATTTCATTCGCACGATTATCTTTGTCAATTTATTATTATTTTTTGTATAACCTAAGCTGTTATGTACCAATTGAATTTCATTCACTTTATTCTATTTTTCTATTTCTAGCAGAACACATTCATTATTATTTATTTCCTACTTGAATAATTCAATAATTGTTCAGGATTTATTGCGACCAATCTTTTTTCGACTGACAGAAAAAATCACTGTGGGTCTCCAGACCACCATTTTAATTTAATTGGCACGATTATCCAATTTGTCAATTAATATTATTTTTTGTATAACCCGTTATGTACCAATTGAATTTCATTCACTTTATTCTATTTTTCTATTTCTAGCAGAACACATTCATTATTATTTATTTCCTACTTGAATAATTCAATTATTGTTCAGAATTTATTGTGACCAATCTTTTTTTCGAGTGACAGAAAAAATCACTCTGTGTCTCCAGACCACCATTTTAATTTAATTCGCACGATTATCTTTGTCAATTTATTATTATTTTTTGTATAACCCGTTATGTACCAATTGAATTTCATTCACTTTATTCTATTTTTATATTTCTAGCAAAACACATTCATTATTATTTATTTCCTACTTGAACAATTCAATAATTGTTCAGAATTTATTGTGACCAATCTTTTTTTCGACCGACAGAAAAAATCACTCTGTGTCTCCAGACCACCATTTTAATTTAATTCGCACGATTATCTTTGTCAATTTATTATTATTTTTTGTATAACCCGTTATGTACCAATTGAATTTCGTTCACTTTATTCTATTCCTATTTTTGTGAATGTCGTAGCGGCGCATGTATTGTATATTGAAATTTCGACGTTGCGAATTAATGGATTTCCTCCTCAGCATTTCAAACTTCTGACAAGCAAAATTGAATCGAAAATCTGCGGTCGGTTCGATCGAAGTTAGAGATTGACCGGAGTTTCGAAGTCGGTTTCAAACAGATCCCATCCGCGTGTCCGTTTCGCCGCGAACTTGTTGCACAATTTTGTATTTTCCCCATTTAAACCGGCGAAGCTGGAATTACTTCTCGCGCAGCTGTCAGAATGTTCACCGGAAACAGCTTTCCATTTCCGGTTTGACAGCTTTGCAACATTAATTCGGGAAGCACCCACCCGTCCTCGACCGTATTCTGTGGCGATCGTATTTAATCTTCGAAACCGTGTGAAATCCCCTTAACGACACATTAAAGCTTCTCAGAAAATTAAACGCAATCGGCTCCTGCCGGTCTCCGATTAATCAAACAATTAATCCACACGCTATAAATCATCTGAAATTTCACTAGAAAAAATATCTGCCAAACTGAAATAATTTATTTCACTGTTGACTTTTTATACTGATCGCAATTTTTTTTTGTTTATTCGTGTCAGAGAATTTACACTGCACATACAGGGTGTTCATTTGAAAACTTTCCAGCCGAATATCTCGAAAAATATGAAAGATATTAAAAAAGAAAGGGGGGGATAAAAAAAGTGCGCGGATAAAAAAAAGTATCCTACGAAAATTATTGGTCTTTCTACGTACAATAAGATCCCATAATAAAAAATATAGGTTTCCATTTGAAAAAACAAAGTTGACCTTCAAATGACCTTGAAAACGCCACCCAAATAAAAAAATGATACGAAATCCTTGGACACGAGTTTTGCACTTTTTTAATATCTTTCATATTTTTCGAGATATTCGGCTGGAAAGTTTTCAAAATGAACACCCTGTATATATTTTTATCAGTATTTTTTTTTACTAATTTCGCAGTCATTTTCCATACAGTTATTAGCGAAGGAACAAGAATGTTTTCAGAAATTGTTCTCTAGTGGTTTTTGAGCAGTGTATATTTTTTCCAGTTACTGGAGACAGAGTTCGCGATGCAGTTTTTTTAAAATAAAATCGCCGGAGAGGTAGAAACGTTTTAACTGTAGTTTACCTGCAAGTTTTTGAAGCGATGCGAGGCGCAGAGCGAGTTCAAAAACCGACACAGCGGGCATTTCCTCGGCGGTCGTGTTATCGACGTGTTTACGGTGGTTTCCTGCGTTGTTTCCCTTCCGTTCGTGAGTCCAACCCCAACTTCCGAGCCTCTGCCCATCTGTGGACACATTGAGGGTTCGTCCATTTAACGCAGTTTCCCCTTTCACTTGCAAAAACAGTATTACTGTATCTAGGGGACGGGGATATTCATTTTCCCTATCGCAGATTGCTCGGCTAACTAATCTTTTCCCGATACCACTTTCTTTATTATATCTTCCGTATAATCGCTGCTATATTGCTATAGTAAATGGTACATTTACCGTATCATCTTCGGGAATTTTCTTATCTATTGTGGCAAATATAATTTTACTCTGGATTTATGTTCAAGTATAATCAATTGTCTGAATGTAACGAATTGTGTTGGTAAATGTTGATCATGTGATTTGATATTGTTTAAATCTGTACGTATTAAAAAATGTATATTGTACACAAAATTCAAGACAGATTCTGACATTCATATTATAAATGCAATCTTTCTAAATATATTTTACCAAATCTTTCCCACTGGCTCTCATAAAAATACTAAATTCTAAAAAAATTCTAAAATACTTTTCATAAAATATTTTCCAACCGGAGCATCTTTAATAGAAAAACAAATATATAAAAATCAGGTTTCTCATTGGGTCATAAAAATACTAAATTCTAAAATACACCTAGCACACAAATAATGATCAATACATATTATGCATACAATCTTTCTAAATATATTTTACCAAATCTTTCCCACTGACTCAAAATTACTAAATTCTAAAAAAATTCTAAAATACATCTTTATAGGGTCTTTCATAATATATATTTTCCAACCGGAGCATCTTTAATAGAAAAATCAGGTTTTTCACTGGGTCATAAAAATACTAAATTCTAAAATACACCTAGCACACAATTAATGATCAATTCATATAATCCATACAATCTTAAAACATCTTTAGTGTCTTTCAGGATATGCATATATTTTCCAACCGAAACATCTTTAATAGAAAAAGAAATATAGGGTAACTGCACCAGTGAATGAACAGTTAAGAAATTGTTCAGGAAGATATTTTATTTTTTTTTAAATATGTGAATTAAAGGAATCTCATATATGCCACATGGCTCCCTATACTTCATTTGTCAAAAATAAATGAACACAAATAAAATGAAATTATTATTATTTGTCTTTATTAAATGTTAAATAAAAAATATAAAAAATACCAGTCAATGAACACTACAATTTACAACACTACTACTAATTTGTTGAAATATACAAAAGCGTTCATTTACTGGTGCCCGTTTGTTCACTGGTGCAGTTACCCTATAAAAATCAGGTTTCTCACTGGGTGATAAAAATACTAAATTCTAAAATACATCTAGCAGACAATTAATAATAAATTGATATATCAAATCTTATAACATCGTTACCGTCTTTCGCATAACATATTTCCCTAACCGAGCATCTCCGATAGAACGGAAAATATAAAAATCGTCTCCGCACGATCTCATAAAAATGGAAAGTGGTGTAGGTGGGTGTTAGGCAAATTCCAGTAGAGCACACGTCAGAAAATCCGTGATCTCCAAGGATGATCCTGGACGTGTGCTCCCGGGATGATCCCCCATGGAACAGATTTGTTCAATTCCACACGTCCCCCGTGTCGACGTCCATCCTCCCGTCAAAAATGACTCGGGTAAACACGGGGGAGAACGCGTGTTGGATCGTACGATTGTGTCTCTCGATCGGTGACGACTCACCGTGATAATGGAGGGCCTTGGTGCACCGGTTAGGTGTTCGATCACTTCCCAGTTGGATTTCTTGAGGGGTGTGTGCGGTGTTCTCGGCGTGTTAGGCGTGTGCGGCTGCGAGGACGGCGTCGAGGACTTCGATCCCGGAGGATTAAGGAGGAGCTCGACTCTGGGCTTCCCTGACTCGTTGTTGCTCACGTGCTGTCTCAAACTGGCCCATCGACGGGTGCTCCGAACTGATCCTGTTGCTGGTCGACTCCCCACCTCCCCCTGTCAATCAGAAAATCATAGTCCTTCAATAATCCTGTCGATTAAATTTTTTCAAATTTTTTACCGAATTAGGATCGCGTTCATTTGGATTCGCTTCATCTTTCGTACAATTTTATTATACAGGGTGTTCGACTATGGGTTGGAGAAAATTTAAGGAGTGGTTCTCCATGACAATATAAGTCGAAAATGAAGAATAAAAAAATTATGATTTCGGCTTCGTTATTTAGTCATGGGTTGCCGCATTCTAGGCAGATTTTTAATTGTTAACCATTTGCACTCGGAGCTATTTTAACTCGAAAGTTAAACATTTGTTTCGACCTAGAATATTTCCATTTTGGCTGATTTTTTAAATTTGGTGTATATGAATTTGATATAGTACTTCATAGAATACTTACATGTTTAGTAATTGATTAGTAGACTCCGGATCTTTATGCAAAATAAAAAGTTTGTGCATCAATTGTAAGACACAGGAGCTAAATATGAATTTATATTTTTCACTAATAATTTTAATATAGTGAAAATAATATATTAATACTCTTAAAGTCTTCTTATTTTTTCACTGTTCTAAATTGCACGTACTTATTTTTTGCCATAAATGCATCAAATCCGGAGTCTATTGGTTAGATACCAACATATTTAATAATGTAAACAATATTTTGAATAATGGTACAGCAATTTTTAGTAGCGCCTCAGAGTCGCCACTCGAGTGCCAAGGGTTAATAACTAAATAACCAAGCAGAAATCGCAATTTTTTTATTCTTCATTTTCGACTTATATTGTCATGGAGAACCACCCCTTAAATTTTCTCCCACCTGTAGTCGAACACCCTGTATCTATTTTTGAAGATTTTCACTGGGTCCAGCCGTGGGGTACATTTAGAATTTTCTGAAATTTTTTTTGCACTATTTTCTATGAATTAGAAATGAATTTTCAAGAGAAGGATTTTCTGTTTATTTTTGTCTGGAGGATTTTGTGTAAATTTTGTTGATTAATCCAGAGACCAAATATTGGACCAAGTGGTCGTACTAATTGAACGGTACGTTAAATATGTTTGGCTAATTAAGTAGAGTGTAATCTGGTCGATCAGACGAAAGTAGAGTGGCAGTATGTAATTAGGGGTATTTCGTTATCCTGTACGCAAGGAGCCACTCTCAAAGAAACCCGAGCGAGACTCCGATGAAGCGGAGGAGGAGCACTGATTAGATTTCTATTTTCTAATCAGTCGGAGAAACCCTGTCTGGTGTCCTTTCAGTCCGGCTCCTTTCAACGACTCATCCTGAGGGAGCCGTTCAAGGATGTTTTATTAATCCTGACTACGGTTCGACCATATTGGAAAATTTCGACTGGCAGATGTAAAAATAATTCTCTACCGATCGTATTAAAATTCTCACTTGTACTCTAACCTATTGTTAATTTTATACAATTATTCTAGATCCTATTAAAAATTGATCCGTTTTCTCAATGCCTGTGAAAATTCATATAATTATTCAAGGATGTTTTATTAATCCTGACTGCGGTTCGACCATATTGGAAAATTTCGACTGGCAGATGTAAAAATAATTCTCTACCGATCGTCTTAAAATTGTTACTTGTACTCTAACCTATTGTTAATTTTATACAATTATTCTATATCCTATTAAAAATTGATCCTTTTTCTCAATGCCTGTGAAAATTCATATAATTATTCAAGGATGTTTTATTAATCCTGACTGCGGTTCGACCATATTGGAAAATTTCGATTGGCAGATGTAAAAATAATTCTCTACCGATCGTCTTAAAATTGTTACTTGTACTCTAACCTATTGTTAATTTTATACAATTATTCTAGATCCTATTAAAAATTGATCCGTTTTCGCAATGCCTGTGAAAATTCATATCATTGTTCAAGGATGTTTTATTAATCCTGACTGCGGGGTTCGACCATATTGGAAAATTTCGACTGGCAGATGTAAAAATAATTCTCTACCGATCGTATTAAAATTGTCACTTGTACTCTAACCTATTGTTAATTTTATACAATTATTCTAGATCCTATTAAATATTGATCCGTTTTCTCAATGCCTCTGAAAATTCATATAAAACTGTACAAAAATTGATGAGCAAATTTCTTTTTTCCAAATATTCTCATATAAAAGTTCTGCACACAGAAATTGCTATAAAAACGTGAAAGGGAATGAAGAACCTGAAATTGTTTTATTACCGGTTACAAAAAATCGTAATAATAATCCGCGTTGTCTCGGATGGGTGTTTTTAACAATTTTACGAGTTTTCGGTGTAGACTTTTCTGTCATTTCAGAATTTTATCAGCGATCGTTTCCCCGAATGGCACACTAAACGAACTTCCTGAGACCCATATGCGACCTCCATTGACGTCGTTCACCATTTTCCTTTCCTCTTAAATGTTGCAAAATCTCGGTCTTCGGGAATCAGATTTCGCAGAGCTACAGAGAGAATAGGTGAACGACGTTGTTCGCGGGTCGTATATTTGTCAGTGGTGATTTTTAAACATTTATAGACCTACACCTCTTTGAGTCTACTCCCGGTAAGCTACTTATCGTTTCCATTTTCTGACTCCTCCTCGGCTGTGCTGAGAGCTAGACAATATTCCATGCGAAAGTACTGCTGAATTCTTCGTTTCGATTTTTATTCTAGGACAGCTTAGAGAAAATTTTTAATTGTGCTAGTTTATTCGGGACACCTTCGAAGCATTGTGGATTATTCCGAAGCACTTTGGCTAGCTCAGAAAAATTCTGAATCATTCCGAGTGGCATCAAGCGTCGTTAAAAAATTGTATTTTTGTCTGGATGGCTTTTGGATATTTCCAAAAAATTCAGGAGTCATCAATCATTTTGTATGAATATATATACAGGGTGAGTCACGTAACTTTTACACCTCAAATATCTTTGTTGTTTCTAAAGATACGTAAAATATGGTAAGGACAAAGTTGAATGGTACAATGGGGCTGACACATGCCAAAAAAAATGTTGTTTTTATGATATTTTTTTAGAGATATCAAGGTGACCTTGACTTTTTTAAATGGAACCACCCTTTTTTAAACACCCACAATGATAGTCCCTTTCATTGGGAATTCAGTGACTATACTTATTCCAAGGTCATTCAATGTCACAGACAGAAAACGTATAAGATTTTTACCATATTTGACGTATCTTTAGAAACAACAAAGATATTTGAGGTGCAAACGTTAGATGACTCACCCTGTTTGTATGAATTACAGATCATTCTGGGCGTCCGTAAATAAATTCGTCATGAATCCCAGAGTGTTCACAGTGTCCTCAAGATGACGTAGTCATCGAGCGTGCGCTGCCACGATTCCCTGAAAATTCCCCAGAGATTCGAATCGCAGACTCTCAATCTACATCGGCTCTCTTTCCCCTCGGATATTTTTTCCATCCCGCCACGTAACAACCATCCGCGTTGATGGAATGTAAATATCCTTCAAGGCTTCTTGGTGCGATCAGAGGAAACACAAATTTCCCGGTCGTCTCCTTAGACACGAAGCAATTACGTGGGACAGGAGCGAGAGGATCTCATTAATCTTCTCTTGGTTGATCAATAAAGTTTCATAAAGCGTGTTATTTCCATTTATCCGCTCGGCGAGTCGCAGCTCTGCCCATTGTTCACTCTGGACCGTGAAAATGTCTTAATCCGGTCGGCCGGCACTCTCGTGTGAATCCTTTGTATCCATTGTGTCCCGTTGTTGTCTCGCTTTTGTTTCACTTACACGGTCCAATTTTTCTTGGCGAAACTCGCCGCCCTGCTGCTGCTGTTCAGCCAATTGCTTGTTTTCTCTGTCGGATTGGGTACAGAGTACAGACATAAGGATGTGCGTTCTCCTTCCTTTGAGATGTGTCCTGATCCTTTCGGTCTGATCAAAGGAATCGCGATACGAACGAAACGTATCTGGTATGGTAATATTATATTTCCTGCACCGAATATTGCTGGCCCTTCTAGCTGGAATTAAATGAGTGCTTCTTTGTTCTCTGGTAATATCATTTTCAATATTTTCTGCCTTAAAAATGGAGATCTGGGCGGAATTGGAGCGAGAGTGAAATTGGGGACTCCTGCAAAATTGGGGTCTCTGCAGATTTTGGGAGTCTCTGGAAAATTGGGGACCGTGCAGAAATCAGACCTCAAAAAAATTGAGGTCTCCGTAAATTTTGGGCCCGTGCAAAAGTAGGGTCTCTGCAAAATGAGGGTCTCTCCAAATTTTGGGAATCTCTACAAAATTGGGGTCTCTGCAAATTTTGGGAGTCTCTACAAAATTGGGGTCTCTGCAGAATTGGGGACTCCGCAAAGTTGGGGTTTCCGTGTGGGGACCGTGCAGAAATCAGACCTCAAAAAAATTGAGGTCTCCGTATATTTGGGGACCATACAAAAATCAGACCTCAAAACAATTGAGGTCTCCGTAAATTTTGGGCCCGTGAAAAAGTAGGGTCCCTGCAAAATGAGGGTGTCTCCAAATTTTGGGGATCTCTACAAAATTGGGGTCTCTGCAAATTTTGGGAGTCTCTACAAAATTGGGGTCTCTACAAAATTGGGGTCTCTACAAAATTGGGGCCTCCGCAAAGTTGGGGTCTCCGTTTGGGGACCGTGCAGAAATCAAGCCTCAAAAAAATTGAGGTCTCCGTATATTTGGGGACCATACAAAAATCAGACCTCAAAACAATTGAGGTCTCCGTAAATTTTGGGCCCGTGCAAAAATAGGGTCTCTGCAAATTTTGGGAGTCTCCACAAAATTGGGGTCTCTGCAGAATTGCGGACTCCGCAAAGTTGGGGTCTCCGTTTGGGGACCGTGCAGAAATCAGACCTCAAAAAAAGTGAGGTCTCCATATATTTGTGGACCTCTCCAATTTTGGGCCCGTGCAAAGATCAGGCACTGCAAAATTCGGGTCTCTGCAAATATCGAGGTCCTCGCGAAGTCTACTTCTGCATGGAATCAAATACCATGCAACACCTCATTGGTTACAAGTTTGTCTACAACGTGCTTACGGTCAAAATAATTAGTTGATTAGCAGACTGTTTGTTAATTAGATAGAATTCGACCCCCTTCCTGCGTGCTCACACTTCTACGGAATTACAGGTAGCAGGAGTTTTGATTAACTCGTTAGTAGTTCGCTCGAGATTCCTAGCCCTTGAATTGAACACTTTGCTACTTAGTTTGGGATTCGACGGTGCTAGTTAATTAGTATAGTCCTTGTTAACGAAACCAGCCTATGGAATTCGTGGTTTCTCTGTAATGTCTACAAACTGACACGCCTACTAAAATAAATATACATCAACAAACAACTGTGTACATGGTTTATTCACTTCATTAAACAAAACTGTACACTCTCAATCGGAAACTCATTATAATTTTCAATTAATTCCGTAATTTTATTTTTCACACACTGTGAATTATAGACCCATGTATGCATATGCAACTCGAATTATGTTAACATAATTCGATTGTTCAACCAATTGTACAGAACACTCTTACTACATGTATGTATTCATAATTCCAGTAGTGTCGAGTAAATTCGATTCCACATCGTATTAATTATCTCAATCCGGTCTACCATAATGGGAACACCGATAGGAATGAATTACAAACACGGGGTCGTTTACACGGCCGGATGATTTTGCAAACCGATACGTTGTGAGAGGAAGCAACGTGTGTTAATTACCGTCCGTCGGTGATCATTAAATATCAATGATCACTACGAGAAACACTGAATTATTGTTTACTCGCGCATTTCGAGAATTGTTGTGGCATTAGAGACCCAGAGCATTTCTCATCATGAATGTTTTCGGCAGGTTTTATAATTTATGAAAATTCTCGAATTTAGAGAATTTTTTTCTTGCCGATTATTAATTTACAGATTATTTTTATTAAAAGGGGCATTTCTTCTTGCTATCATTTTTAATTACCGGTGTTATTTTTAATTAATTTAGATTCCAGTGTGGAGCTCATATGTTTGTGGTTTAACTATGCCGTGAGTTGCCTCTGATGCCATTTGGATTATGTAAATTATTATGCAAATAGCTGCACCGTGCTTCTAATATTTAATTTCAAACTTGAGAATATGTTCACTTGGTAAAGAATTCATTTCATTCTGAAAATGTTCGGACAATGTAACTATACAGGGTGTCCCAAAATGTCTTCAACTCCCGGAAATGGGAGGTTCCTGAGGTCATTTCAAGCGCCATTTTCCTTTTGCAAAATGTTGTCCGCGGCTTTGTTTAGGAGTTATTAACGAAAAACACGGACCAATCAGAGCGCGGCCTAGACGCTCGCTGACACGTTCAGCGCGGCGAGCCGGCAAGCGGTTGGCTGAATGTGCCAGCGAGTCTAGGTCGCGCTCTGATTGGTCCGTGTTTTTCGTTAATAACTCCTAAACAAAGCCGCGGACGGCATTTTTGTTAAGGAAAATGTTGCTTCAAATGACCCAAGGAACCTCCCATTTCCCGCTTACGCGGTCGTTTTGGGACAGCCTGTATTTTTATAAAATCTTCGAAAAATTTCAACAATTGCCAGTTGGCGTGTTTCCACAGTTGCATCGGGTTCTCCACCCTCTCTAACGATGATCGTCGACACTCGGCACGGTGTAATGATAGGATGACGTTACCGAAATAATTGCTGTGTCACCGGATACGTCCAAAAATACCAGTGAATCGTGGGAAGCATCGTCGGTATTGGTTTAATCAAACCTTATCGTTCGGTAATTCAAAGCACTCGAGCCATTTCTGCGGTCGGCGAATTCTTTGTCGATGTGTGTCCACAATGCTCTCGCAGTCCGCGTGAAAGCATGATAACGTATCACCTGGCACGAATTTCGAAACTGACTCTCTCGGCTATCTGTGTTCGAACACCTTTCACAGCTTTACATACCAAAAACTCCTGTACGCGAAACTTTCCATTTTACTCTGTTACAATTATATCTACGATTACATTCACGCCCGGAAATTCAATGTTTCCAATACAAATTCAGTTTTCGCAAAAGCTTCGCAAAAATAACCGTGCTTTGGACAATATACAAAAGCTATCGATACTTTTATTGAATAAACGTGATAAAAAATAATACCTATATTAAAATGTTCGGTCGAATGAATTTGTTATTAATGTTTCAATGGTCGTCAGTGATTGTTTATTATCTTCTTTGAAATGTATTAATGACGTTTTACGAAAAATTCATTCCGATATAATTAAACATTGAGTTGAATTTATTATTTATGGGTAGTATACTTGTAATCATGTTTTGTAGTAGCTTTTAAATTATTGAATTAAATCTTCAGTGGTGATTAGTAGAAAGCGGATTTCACGCATTTATAGCAAAAATGAGTAGGTGCAATTTAAAACAATGAAAATATTAGAAGAATTTTATTAAACATATTAAGAAAGAAAATAAATTTCTATTTCGCTCCAGTTTGTTGCAAATCGGGTAGAAAATTTTTATTTTCCATAAAGATCCGCTGTCTAGCGATTAGAGATATTACTTACATTCATTTCGAAATGAATTCAACAATATTAACATTTTCCAAGAGGCACGCATATGAAGATTGACAATGTATAAATTATTTATAATTTATTGTGTTTAATTATTGTATAATTTATTATTCAGAATAATATAAATTAAATATTATGGGTATTGTTCAATATAATGAAACTCTTCTATATATTTCCATAATAAAATATACAAATGTAATACAAAATAAGATACATATGAAAGAAACAATTATAATCGAAAGTGGCAAAAAAATAAATAGAGAGTATTTATACACAGTAGTAAAAAATGAATAATAAATCGTGAATAAAGTGTGACAAGGAATATTTGAATGGCGAAAGGATCACAAAGCGCGGCGATAGTCAAAGTATTTGTCAAAGTAGCGAGCGAAGCCATAATTCGCAGTCGCAGCTTCACAATAGGTTTTCCTGGTACAATCGCCGGGTGAACTTGGTGGTTATTAAATTCTATATTAAACGCATTCGCGGAGTCAGAGAACGCTCTGCTCAAACTTCACCGCAGATTACGGCGGTCGCGCACTGCGTTTGATTAAACCAACAATAATTGCTCGTTGGGAACAGAGAGACAGAGACAGAGACAGAGCGAGAGAGCGAGAGAGAGAGAGGGAGAGAGAGAGGGAGAGAGCTCGGTGAAAACACACGGATACGAATCTCCTCTCTTTCGAGGGATTTCTACTGTAACTATCCAACTGCATAAAATATGACAAAACCAGCGTTTGCGCACCGGTCTCTGTTACCCGCTTGACCGATCAATCGTTTCGTAATCGCTGATACATTTTTCTGTTTTCTCCCGAAACGTTTGTACCGCCTCCGGAACGATTCCGCGAAACGGTTGGAAAATTCTCTCCGCTTGAAATTCGGATCCGTGCACTCGATTTTCTGATTAATTGAAGAATAATCGGAATAGTTCGATTGAATTTCAATTGACCGGCGCGGCCGGCGGCAAGCTGCGGAGACATTTAAACTTCGTCAGACCCTTTATTCACCTGTAATAATTAAAAGTTGCCGTTTAATTGTGAAAATGCTGGACAATTCGCTGGATCCGTAATTTGTTTGTAAAAAGAGTTGCTCAAGTTTGTGCAAAATTCACAGACAATTTATTTACGATAAAACGACCATTGAAAATGTTTATTAATCAAGATTGTCTGCTAAAATGCACTCGTTAATTGAATCAATATATATATGTACAATTTAATTAATTAATTTTCGTTTTATACAAAATCAATTTGTGACCGACCGATGGACATAATTTATTCGTCAAAATCCGCCGGTGAAATTAATTGATTCTTTTTTTCCTGGTGTATCTTGTATGTAATTAATTCGGAAGTGAAATTATTTCTGAATATAAATAACGTCGTCCAATTCGTGGATAAAATTTCGAATAATTCTCCGACAGAAAAATCAATGTTCCTGCTGCACGGGTCACACCGGACGGAGATTATGCTAGTAATTGCAATCGATGATTCCGCGAGAGTGGAAAAACGCAGGACTCTGTGATCGGCCTCGGGGCGAGAGTTACGTTGATCAATTAATTCTCCCGGCTGAAGCCAGACCGTGTTTATGCCTGGTTCAGGGGATTCGATTTTAATTTCGCCTAACGAGATTATTGCTTCTTCCCCTCGGTCCCTCGTAATTCGTGGACACGATGTAATAACGTGTGACTCTGTACTCTCCCTCCCTCTCTCTCTCACTCTCTCTCTCTCTCTCTCTCTCGATCACCAGTGGCGAGAATAAACTTGTGAATAATGGATGAGCCGGGCTCAGCTCTTTTGAATAAAAAGGTGACGTTGTCACGAGACAACAGCCCGGTATCATCCCATTCTGGGGGTCGTTGTTAATTGTGGAAAAAAATTGAGATTTTCCACCGTCATTGTTTGTTTGTCGTGAATAAATTTAGATAAACGTAATATATTGTTTAGCGTGCCGTGCACTTCATTGGGAATTTTTAATTGCAATTATTTTTCTGTGTGCAGCATAAATTATTATTACCTTCGTTCAGATTATTTTCATTCGTTTCATTGTGTCTTTGTCTCGCTGGGAATTTTTAATTATATTTCCCTGTATGGAGCACTAATTATTATTATTATTTTCATTGGTTTCGAGGAATGCGCACGTTTGTTACATTAAATATAAATTATACCAACTATACGTTCGTTTAATATGCATTGTAATATGGTCATACTACTTTTTTCAGTTTTACACATGTTGCATTAAATATTTGTTCCTAAAATTTCATTTCTGCAGTTTTGTCGGGTTTAATATTTCAGCTTCCTCGATTTCGTATCGACACGACATTCAGTGCTCGTTTAATATTCGCCAGTTTTCCATATTTTTATTGACGTCACAGCCTATTCTTTAATTAATGTATAATGAATAATGGATAAACTTAGCATGCACTGTACCTTCTTGTATTTTATTTCATTACGTCACATGCTGAAAATAGTGGTGCCACGGGAACGCGTTTTCCGAAAATCGTTGGTCAACGTAAAGCAATATGCTCCAAATATCAATATATATATATATATATATATATATATATATATATATATATATATATATATATATATATGTATAGGTACGTTAACAAATTTCATTTGCGTGTATAAATAAAACAGCGCATTTCTCCATGTCGACGGAAGCGAACACGACAGCAAACTCAACTCTCCAATTTCTAAAAATGTTTATATTCTCAAATATAGAAAAAAACATTAAAAAATTTCACCGCTCGTAGGATCATTAAAAAAATATATTTATGTGTTACGATAAAATTAAGCATTCCAATGAGAAACAAGTCGATATCATAAAAAAAAAACAAATTTCACCGCTCGTAGGATCATTAAAAAAATATTTCAGATGTTACGATAAAATTAAGCATTCCAATGAGAAACAAGTCGATATCATAAAAAAAAATTTCACCGCTCGTAGGATCATTAAAAAAATATTTCAGATATTACGATAAAATTAAGCATTCCAATGAGAAAAAAGTTAATGTCATAAAAAAAATATTTCACCACTCGTGGGATCATTAAAAAAATATTTCAGGTGTTACGATAAAATTAACCCTTTTCACTCGGAGCTATTTTAACTGAAAAACGAAAGATTCTTCCATTCTAGAATGTTTCCATTCTATACAATTATTTTTCAATTTTTGCATATGAAACTGATATGATATCTCATGTAATATGTAAACGTCTAGTAGTTTATTAAATACGAACAAAAATAATAATGCGAACAATATTTTTAAGAATGGCACAGCAATTTTCAGTGGCGCCTCTATGTCGACATCCGAGTGCTGAGGGTTAAGCATTCCAATGAGAAACAAGTTAGTAATAAAAAAAAAAATTTCACCGCTCGTAGGATCATTAAAAAAATATTTCAGGTGTTACGATAAAATTAAGCATTCCAACGAGAAACAAGTCGATATCATAAATTCGTAGAGAACGTGTTGGTCAATATTTGGTCTCGAAAACCTATGTTAAATAAGAAAATATTTAGAAAATCAGTTGTCCCGTTTTTTAGTCACCTCGGTCGGTAAGTAACAAGATCGAATTTTTTCGGCCCGCTTGGAGCAGATTCTAGCCAATCATCAAAAGGGAGAATCCAACAACCCCTGTAACTTTAGGACACCTCGGAGGAATCCGGTGTCTCTATCAATGTCAGCGAACTTATCCGGAAAAAGGATCCCAGGGATAGTCAGAGGCAAGAGTCCTCCATTACTCACTGGTAGGTGTTGGGGGGGTGTTAAACATGATAAGGGTGTAAAAATCGAAGGGCTCTGTTCGTGTACGAGGATCTCTTTTGTCAGTGTGTGACTGTCAGTGTGTGACTGTCGGTGTGTGTTCTCTCACCTGATGGCTCCTTCTGCTGGCACGGAGGCTGAGACGGTGTCTCCACTCGTGCTTCGGGAATTCCGCTGTGCATTTCTCCATGTCGGCCTCTGTTCTTCAAGATGTCGTCGGCGAAAAGCCCTTCGGGGCAATGGAACACCGTTGTCTTCTCCCGGCTACTTCATGCTACCCCTGCAACACCGGAAAAATATTTTTCAGGCTTCCACGCGTTTTTCACGACACCATCGCATTCCTACCCTTAAATCTTTCGTCTACGACGCAACGCGACATTTTTTCCCCGAAATTCGCGTGGTCTCCCGACGAGACCGCAAACTATACAATCGAGAATTCCGTTCGGTAGTAAAAGCTTTACGATGCGTTTTTTTATATATTGGCGAAAGCATTTTTCGCGACTTTTTGTTGTTTTTTTTTTTTGGAACGTTGTAAAAATTTTTGTGACGGTTTTTATTCCGAGTGAGCATTGTTGAATTTCTGAAGCGTTGCTTCTTTGTTTGATGTTTAATTTTGTTTATTGATAATTTGGTCGGGAAAAGTTAACGGAGATATTGATCTTCTTGTTTATTGGTTAATCGATTTTGCGCAGCTGGTTTGCGTTTTATTGGAGAAATAATTATACTTTTGCGTGTGGATTCAGTAACGCGAGTCAGTGATAGGTCAGACAATCGGTATTAAACGATTGTTTAGCAGTCACGATTTTTTACACGCATAATTTACATGATATAATTGTTGATAGAATATGCTAGGTTCCAATCAGATCAGAGTGTATCTCTTTAATTTTATCTTGTAAAGGGTGCCAATGATAATTATAAACAACGAGCACATATTATCTCCCAAGGATCGTATAAAAAAGATCAAAAATATTAATAGATATTCTCTTGTAGTATTTTTAACAATTGCTTTTGTAAAATTTTTTACCTGCAGGAAACCTAATAAAAACATTACAGTGTGTACTCGGCAAGATATTATTAAAAACACTGGTCAGATATTAATCCATTAATTACATAGAAGCTATGTAGAATAAATTTGAAATATTATTATAACAATGGAAACTTTTTTACAAATGTTGCAACGGACTGGTTTTTAGTATTCTGTAGCGGAATACAGTCAAATATTTGTCGGAGAATTGAATCAGCTCGGGGTCGAGGACTCCTCCGAGTGATCTACGAGAATAGATAGATCCTCGGAGGCGCCTTGTCCCACGGCTTCCTCGCGCAGGCGACGAAGGACGAATTGGAATCTTTAGATAGCCCTTGAGAACTCTCGACGGCGCGACTGGCCGTTGTCACTCGATATCGAAAATCCTTTTTTTCCCCGAATATCGCACGGTTGATCGAGTCTATGGACCGAGTACAATTCTCCGCTGGGTCGTTCCTTCTTCTCTAAAATATTTATATAGCTCGCACTCTCCCTCGTGTAAACTCTGATTTATTATTAATGGAGCTTCGTGTTCAAACTCTCCCCTAGGTGATCCGAATTCGAACGTCTCCCCGTTGTTGGCAACATTTATCAATTTTTTCTAGGCGAACCAACTAATGCAGAATTTTTAAATTTTGCAGACTTGTTTATCAATATTTAAACTATGTTCAGGATTTTTTTTTGCACCGGTTGGATGAAGATTATAATATTTATATATCCTGAAAGTTCGCTAAGGAGAAACTAGTTTGTGTTCAAACTCTCCCCTCTAGGTGATCCGAATTCGAACGTCTCCCCGTGGTTGGCAACATTTATGAATTTTTTCTAGACGAACCAACTAATGCAGAATTTTTAAATTTTGCAGACTTGTTTATCAATATTTAAACTACGTTCTGGAATTTTTTTGTACCGGTTGGATGAAGATTATAATATTTATACATCCTGAAAGTTCGCTAAGGAGAAACTAGTTTGTGTTCAAACTCTCCCCTCTAGGTGATCCGAATTCGAACGTCTCCCCGTGGTTGGCAACATTTATGAATTTTTTCTAGACGAACCAACTAATGCAGAATTTTTAAATTTTGCAGACTTGTTTAGGAACATTTAAACTACGTTCTGGAATTTTTTTGTACCGGTTGGATGAAGATTATAATATTTATACATCCTGAAAGTTCGCTAAGGAGAAACTAGTTTGTGTTCAAACTCACCCCTAGGTGATCCGAATTCGAACGTCTCCCCGTTGTTGGCAAAATTTATGAATTTTTTCTAGACGAACCAACTAATGCAGAATTTTTAAATTTTGCAGAATTGTTTACGAACATTTAAACTACGTTCGGGAATTTTTTTGTACCGGTGCGATGAAGATTATAATATTTATATATCCTGAAAGTTCGCTAAGGAGAAACTGGTTTTGTTACGAGTAATTTATTCGGGAATTTAGGGTCCACGTTTATTGTCCAGATTTATTTATTCCGTGATAGGTAGTGTCAAAATGATTTATGTAATATTCGTCGGTGAACACTTGATGGATTACTGGTGTACGATTATAGTAGAAATAATTTTTCTTTTCACTGTATATGATGATTGGCAATTTCTCAAGCCTATTCGATTTCAAGTGTTATCTCTCGTACTGTATCGAGGTGGTCGACCGAAACGCTATGAATAGCGGCGGGAAAAATCAGAACGCTTTAAAAATTGATGGCTGTCACCAGCTGCGCAATCGATTCTCGCAGTTAATGTCCCAATTTTCTGGTACGAGTGCTATACTGTCAGTTTCCCTCTGTTCCTCTCGGACGCTCATACACCCTGCATTAAAAATCATTCAAACTGATCCCTACACAACCCATAATAAAATTAAAAATCCAGCTTTAAAATAAATTCTTTAAATCACTGATAACATTTCCCAGTAAGAGCGTATTACTATTCCGAATCAATTCTTGCATCACCTCTGTAATTGTGCAATTTTTATCGGCACCGTTATCACCGACAAAGACAGTGTTTCGCAACTTTATTTATAAAACTTTTCCATCCTTTTGTTTTCTCCCGAACGAAATGCCTGCTGAATAAAAAATCCAACATCTCCGAGAGAAACAGCTATACATAGTATATATGCAGCAAAGAATAATTCTCAGGAAGTTTCGAGACTTCCATTTTTATTAAAAATTTATAATGTTGCCTGGGAGGAGAGAGAGAGAGAGAGTCTTATCAAATATACATTGTTCGATGTTTCCCCGAGAATATAGTCCAGTGGTATTGGGATCGTCGTCGAATGCATTCGAGGGTGAAGACGAATCAATACTATCATTTATAAGGAATTATGTAAAACGTGGGTCGGCCTGGCCGTAATTGGAGCCTAAAGTCTGTCGTTTGGCCCAATTAGCGGTAGTAAAGCTTCGAAAGTAACGATAACGATTCACGCAGACCCCTCGGGGCCATTGGGAACAAAAGGGGGCGGCGTCGATGGTGGTCCCCTCCCCCCCCCCCCCTTCGTCCACTGAACTTTCCCGAAATTTTCCATGCAAATTTCCCTCACCTCGGGCTGCTAAATATTTTCAGATACTCTTATCTCCATTACTGTCACCAGGGGGTCCGGCAATTTCCTTTGCTTTCACAATCTTGAAATAACTTTGACCTGCAGCAATTTGTACAGGTTCGTGCAAAATTGGTCTTCTACATTTCGTGATATTTCTGTCGAAGCAAAATTGTTATAAGGCTGTTACACGCTTTTGGTAGTAAATGTTTTCTTATCTTCGTTTTTGGATGCTTGGGAATTTTCGATACTAACGAATTAGGTAAGTAAAAATGTGTACATATATTTTTGAACACTGTGTATATGTATCTCAGAAATAACAAAATGCTTCAATAGACTCAGTCAGCCATAAACGTCGTTTCAGATTGACGACACAGCCTGATGACACGAGATTGCTTTCCCCTCTCCATTCTCTACTGATATACAGGGTGTTCAAGAAACACAAACCTCATTGTTCGACCCGTTATATTTAGTGAAAGCACTGATCTACACAATTTACAATATTGTAAATATTTTTAACTATTGGAACCCTCCTCTAAGTAGTGAGGTCCTTTATTAATTGGCCACCTCGCCTAATTAATTGTACCCTCCTAATAATTAATTACATCCTCACCAAAAGCAGTCAGTTCTTCCAAAAAATTTTTGATCGCCCCTCTTAATTAATCTGGTGCTCCCCACAATTAATTGTACCCTTCCCCCAATAAATTAGACCCTCCCCCTTAATTTACAATATACCAATTGTCTCCCCATAATTAATCGCTCGCTACAACTCAAAACACTTCCAGCATTCTCACCGATTCAAATCGTGTGCTCGCAAGCTGTAAATAAATAATGATAAAAATTGCAATCCACACCCCCCACCCCTCTTTAATTTCCCATCGAGATGTACATCACTCAGAAAACTAGCATTTATCGAGTGCATCATTTGGGAACATACTTGGGCGTGTAATCGAGGGTGGTATTCGTCGACGCTGATCGTGAACGAGATCATTATCGCTGACGGAGGGGGGGAGGGGGGGAATTTCGCGGCTCGCGCGTCCCGGGGTTTTCATCCGCGGCAATCGCCCGTGAAATTGGCCCTCGAATTTGTTTTTCTCTGGTCGCGAAAAGGGATTTCCCTGGACCATGCTCTGTGTCTCTCTCTCTCTCTCTACGCGACGACCCATTTCCGGCTGGAACGTAGCGAATTTCCGGCGGCCGGCTACGAAATCGTTTTCGCCACCGTTGACCGCGCTTGCGATTTTTCCGCAAGCGTTCTCGCACTACCTGTTCCAGGAGAGCCTTGCGAAACTCCCGGCAAAAAGTTTTCGCACGGTTTTTCGACGATGCCGAGGCGAACTTCCGATGAAAAATTCAGACGAAACTTCGACGAGGATACTGCAGCTCCTCTCTACATACATATATATCTCTCTCTTTCTCGTGCAGTCTTGGGAGATAGGAAAACTGTCTGCATTTCGGATACTTTCTTATTTACCTCCTCGCAATCGTCTTCTCTTTCTTCTTCTCTTATTACTTCCTCAATCTTCGCTTCTTTTCTCTGGTTATTTCGGGAAATGTGTTTTTGGGTTATTGTGTTTCTGCGGTGATGGATTTGAAGGAAGCGTTTCTTTTAATATTTTACGGATTTCTATTGTGTGTATTTCGAAAATATTGTAGAACCTCTTTCTGCGACAGAAATATTTTTTGAAGCAAACATAGAAGTCGTTTTTGAAAATCATATTGGCTCTTTTATTTTTCGAAATTCACATTTTTGGAAACAATTTCGAATTTTCGATCGTCCACCGACTTTCGAATCATTCTGTACCGTGTCGATATTTTTTAATTCTTTTAGATTGAGTTTTTATTGAATTGTGCAAAATAAAAATTTTCAACTTAAATTGCAACAAACCATCTTCAATGATAAAGGTGAATTCTTCTCGATCGAAAATGAAATATATAATAAGTTTTATGATTTCGGCGCAAGGTTCGATCATTTATAAATAAAACTTATTATAAACTATTTTCATTCTTAATATGTTCGTTAGGTTGAAAATAATGTAACAGTATTTTCTAAATTCTCCTAGTGTTTTTACCGTTTTGAATTACTAATTTTTGTGATAAAATCCGTGGTCTAATTATTATCAGATCTGAAATTGAGTTTTAATAGTTATTGCAGTACAATAAATCCACGATTCTATTGTGTTGGAACGAGTGTGGTTGGCATACGTGCAAGTGGCGAGTGTCCCGAGGAAAAAATTTAATTAGGCAGATTTATGATTATTGCCGAGCAACAAGTGTGTCCACACAATCAACCAATCAGGACCGCATCCATCTCTGTCGATTATATAATGGAGACTGTAGGGCGTGCTGACTCACCATGCACAATTCTTATTCACCTTGTCGTGGATCAATGGAAAAATTATAGAGAATTGAGCTAATTATAGTATCGAATTGGACACCACTTCCTGTACAGGATGTACACAAATACGAGACTATATATTTCGAGACGCGATTACAACACTTTTGGGACACCCTGTATAGCATGAATAATTATTCATTAATCTTATACAGGGTGTCCTAAAACGACTGCGTAAGCGGGAAATGGGAGGTTCCTTGGGTCATTTGAAGCGACATTTTCCTTAACAAAAATGGCGCTCGTGGCTTTGTTTAGGAGTTATTAACGAAAAACACGGACCAATCAGAGCGCGACCTAGACGCTCGCTGGCACGTTCAGCCAACCGTCTGCCGGCTCGCCGCGCTGAACGTGCCAACGAGCGTCTAGGCCGCGCTCTGATTGGTCCGTGTTTTTCGTTAATAACTCCTAAACAAAGCCGCGGACGCCATTTTTGTTAAGGAAAATGTCGCTTCAAATGAACCAAGGAACCTCCCATTTCCCGCTTACGCAGTAGTTTTGGGACACCCTGTATATAATTATCAGAAGTCGGAATACGTGTTCGGGTACGTTGCGGCTCGGAAAATCTCGATTGCGGTTGGTGGTAATCGATAGACTATAGTCGTGTCTGACCGATCAGTTTCCTGTGTGTGACCACGCTGTTCCTGCTGTTAATTTATTTAAAGGTTTTGTCGGTGTTAAATAGTTGAATTCTGACATTCTGCTAAGCGATTTCGAAACATGCATTTCGTATACGATTGTTCAGAGCAATGAGGAAAATCGTTAAGGAAAACCGTAGCAGATGCGACGATATTGTCTCGCAGGTATTTAGTTATTCATGTTCACGTAGTGTTCTTCCTACGGGAATTGCAATTAAAGTCAATAACGATCGAAACGAACGAAAGTGCAGGTACCCTCATGGTCGCTCAGGTGTTGCCCCGCTAAAGGTCTCTCGTTCTCATCGATAGATAATATTGTTGGTTATTTGTTGTCGGTAATCTATTAATTATTCACTTGGAAATAATTATGCAGACACGTTGGTGTTCATACATTTTTCATTTTTTGATTATCGAATAATGATGTTGGTATACGATTATCCGAGTGAATGAAAAATTCAAATGCATGAAAATTATTGTCATTATTTTATTCTTTACGAGTAAACTGTTCGTAAGATTTACGATTACTATATTATTATTGCTGTGTATCGTTGTTGATTATCTGAATATTGTTTATCGTTCTACTATTATTCTTGATTACACGACTGCTTCCGTGCGCCCAATTATTATAATTGACCATTGTCAGTTTGCTCAAGCGTTATTATTATTAAATCCGATATCTATTATGCCGGTATTATTATTACCGAATTATTGTTATTATCTTTTACGCGACAATTGGTTCGGCTTTGTTAATTATTTATAAACCACCGGGGCAACAATAGTGGAATTGCTGGCGAGAGGCGTCACGAATCTAATTAACAGTCGCTTTCTTTGAGGGCTGTGTCCGTAAGACATAGCTCAAGTTCGTGGACTGCCTAAGGCGAGGCTAATTAAGAAACCGAGTTCATGGTTACGCGGTACCTAGAATAATGCGATGATTGTCAGTAGGCTGCGGATTTTATCCATTTAGTCAACTGTAAACTTCGCGGCAAACCCCGATTTCAACAAAAAGAAAATAATTATATTAAAATATTATTAACCCTTAGAGGGTTGGTCGCTACTAAAAATTGCTCTACCATTATTCACAGTATTGTTTACATTATTAAATATGGTGCTATGTAATCAATTACCAAACATTTCAGTATTATATGTGGTATTATATCAATTTTTCATATCCATAAAATGAAACAAAAATCATATAAAATGCAATTATTCTAGGTCGGAAGAAATGTTTAATTTTCGTGTTAAAATAGCTCCGAGTGCAAAGGGTTAACAATTTGTATTCTGTATTCTTTTTTTCTATCTAATATAATTAGGGCAATACCAAATTAAACGTCTCCCAATTATCACATAATTACAAAAATAATATTCAGAGAATTGCAATATCACATTAATTTCACACGTGTCAATTTATCAAAAATATATCTCGTAAAAAATATTGCAGAAATCAGCAATTTGTATTCTGTATTCTTCTTTTCTATCTAATATAATTAGGGCAATACCAAATTAAACGTCTCCCAATTATCACATAATGACAAAAATAATATTCAGAGAATTGCAATATCACAATAATTTCACACGTGTCATTTTATCAAAAATATTCTCACAAAAAAATATTGCAGAAATCAGCAATTTGGCAATGGTGCTAAGAACACGTGCTCTGCAGCACGGTGCGATTGTTAATTATCGACCCATGTGATTTTCATTGTTCTAGTGAGAAAAAAGGTAGTAATTAAAAAGGCCCCTCGATCATTTTCCGATAACACGAAAGTTGCTGCCAATCCAGGCGCAATTGTAATCGCGGATTTGTGTAACCGGCTGCCAATTGCAGCGAAAGCTTCACTGTCGTGAGTGACGTTGCGAGACCGAATTGATTTCACTAGCATTCACAATATCACGCGGAAAAACTAGGTTCCGCATTTTGCCTGCAGCCTTCTCTCAAAACTGCATAATTCACCCCGAATAGAATTATCCAATCTTTATCAGTTACTCCAACAATCAAAACATACGTTTATATAAATTACTCAACGACTTGTAGCGTCGTTTTGCGCAATCATCTCGATGCTTGCAATTTTTTTTTATTAGGAAATCTCTTATGAAATTTATTACAACATAATGTACATTACAGAGTATAGTGAATGTCGAGAACGTTAGTAACATTGTGAGGAGGAGAAATAAAAAAAGAAAGAAAGAGAAAATGCTTGCAATTGCTGCTATTCGCATGACTTTTGAGTTACTCCAAAATTTAACAAACAAATATAGCCATGTGATTTTTAGTAAAATAATTTAAATTACCAATTGTCTATTAAATTTTAATATTTTCCAGTGACTCGCAGAGCACGAGGACGCGACCAGTCCCCTCGCAGTTAATTAACGATCCGTCCCGCGCTAATCGACGATAAATCCCAGTCGATCTTACCTCGCAGTGCTCTCGATCCCATTTCGATTTCCATTCTCGTAACACTCCTCAGGTCTTGTTCACGGCCATTTTCCCGGCGTCGTTGATCAATTTCCTCCTGCGATGCACATGATCTCACCTGTGCTCTCTCACCTGCACCGAAACTGCCCCTCTGTTCACTCGACAAAGATCGCATCACGATCTACAACTTCATGCCTCATCATATATATCTCGGAGTCACTGACAATTTATCGAATACGTTCACCAGTTCGATGTCTATGGGGTTTCTCAAAATCCCATCGAGTGCCTCTGCAACCTCCACAAAGATTCACAGCACTACCCTAAGTGCACACGATTTTATAATACTCTTTCTGTCAGTCTGATTAAAACTGTCTGTTTCTACTTGCCTGATTGTAAATCGAGTCTATAATATAGTTACTCTCCTTGATTTTTTTTTTAGGGTTGTTTTGAAGAGGTCTTTTACAATGGTCGAGGGTTGTGTTATTAGGTGAGGATTTTTTTGTTTCGCGGTGTCGCGAGATTAGGCGAATACACACTTGTTTGAATGTCGGAACGCGACGCGTCTCGGACAAGTGTCGCGCGCAGACTGGAGCCACCGCTCGCGTTTCGAGCGTTTCCAAAGCGAGTTCCCGCTCGCGTGTATTGCGCAGGCCTCTTAGGGATCATGCGAGCCCTTATTATACCTCAACACCTCCGGTTCTCCTCGCTTCGAGAAAATCCTGGAATCGCCAGAATCGTAAAACAAGTCGTTCTGACTTTGGCTAATTTTATGGAGCAATATAACTCCACTGAAAAGGCTTTTACAGTCTCGATGATTTTCTGCAGCGAAACGTAGATATCATATAATCGGTGAATTCGTTATAAACGTCTGGTCTAAAGATTTCACATTATTCTTTGGTAAAATGGTAGTAAATTCGATATAAATGTTCAGCTTAAAGAATTTTACAGTATTCGTTATTTTCTGGCGTAGAAAGCTGATGCGAATCTTTATGCATTTATAGCAAAATTGAGTATATGAAATTCAAAATTGTAGGAAAATTTTGATAATTGAGGATGTCAATATAATATTTCTCATTAAAATTATTAAGGGAAGAAATTACTATTTACTTTCTGTTCGTTGCAATCGACGCAGACAATTTTTATTTTGCATAAAGATCCACAGTCTACTGATAACGTAATTAGCAACTTTAGCAAAAAAGTCTGCCCAGTTGAATTTAACTCCATTCATTATTTTTTGTCGCAGAGAGTGTAGTAATTAAATTCAATGTATTGTTTTTTTTTTGGAAAGACATTTTGCACCACTCATTATTTTTTGCTGCAAAAATAACTTTTCATTAAAAAAATGTCATTCACCCTGACGAGGGTAGTTGCAAGAAAAATGAAGGACAATTATTTGATTTATTGAAATATTTATTACAAATGATTTCCCCCAGTTTGTTTTATCAGCACACCTAAGAGTTGTTTCTTGTCTATTTTTGAATAATTAATACAAGGGTCTCCAGAGGTAGGTGACCGATCGAATTCAGAAAAAAATTTAATCAATAGGGGGCGGAGGTGTTGTGGTAGGTTCTCCGGAGGTTTTTTTTTCCCCGAGATTGATAGTTGATGATACAGTGAGACAAAGTGTGTCTCTTAGGGCTGTTCACTCTAGCATCCGCATTCTAAATATAATGTCTGGACGATAGGCTGAAGAAGTCTGCTGCCTTGGCTGATCATATTAACCCAGTTCTTATCGATCCCCCCTCCCCCCTCCCTCAGAGCTTCCGTTCACCTATTCACTCTATTGTGCTCCCTGTTGCAGTAAGCACTGTCTACCTGAATGAAGAAAAATTCACTGTTGCACCTGACCTAGAAATACTCTCTCCAGCTACCACTATATATATTGTGCAATATTATTATCATATTCCATGAATTATTCATTTCTCGTATTCAGATTGGTTTGGATATTTCTTTTTTGTATTGGCAATTTCTATCAATATATTTGCATCTGACATTGTCAATAAAATCGACGAACATCGCCGTTCAATATGAGTCGCAAAATGTTGATTATTATTTATTGTTACGGATTATCAGATCGAATAAATATCATGCCCAATGACACTTCAATTATTATGGCTCTTCAGGCGCCTCATTATTATAATCATACTGACAAGGATTTCTAGTATATTATTATTAATATTCCCGTTGGCTGCTTCACGCGCCCCACGATTATTATTTTTTTAAATTCCTGTGACGGCTGCTTCGCTAACTATATTATTTTCTGCTATATGCGCCATATTTGTATTATTTTCAAAATTCCTTCATTTTTGTTCACGACGCATTGACTGTCGAGATTTTTGTTAAAGTATACACCCTCACAATTTCAAATTAAATTTACTATACAGGGTGTTCATTTGAAAACTTTCCAGCCGAATATCTCGAAAAATATGAAAGATATTAAAAAAGTGTAAAACACGTGTCCAAGAATTTCGAGGGAGAAAGGGGGGGGCAGTATCAGTTTTTTATTTGGGTGGCGTTTTCAAGGTCATTTGAAGGTCAACTTTGTTTTTTCAAATGGAAACCTATATTTTTTATTATGGGATCTTATTGTACGTAAAAAGACCAACTTATCTTTCATATTTTTCGATATATTCGGCTGGAAAGTTTTCAAATGAACACCCTGTAGAAATGTCTCTTAATTAATTTAAAAAAATAGTTGTATGTCCACAATCACATAATATCGTTTTTAAAATCCATATTAACAATTCGAATTTCTTTTCTCAATTTCAATTAAACGATTCATTCAATTTCAATCACATTAAATATTATGCATGCAATAAAATTATACTTTATTACCATTTAATTTCATACCAATATTCATTGCGTTCAACCATATGTTTTTTCCCAAATTTGTTAAACATGCCACACATGCCCATGTCGAGCAAGACTGTTCCAGCTCGCCATTGTTTACAATACCCCCCCCCCCCCTACCGCAAGAAGATCGTCCTGGCATTGTCTGCGGGGTCACGGACTGAGGAACGAGTGGGATGATCCACGGAAACACCAGCACGTGTTGCCAAACTTCTCGGAGAATGGCAATCGCGAATCCACCAGGCCCCTTTGATCATTCTAGAGATCCTGGATCGTCGCTGCAACTTGGGAGTGAAGTTTCCTCGTACACGGAACCGGCATTCAGAACTTTAATAATGGAAACTCCGGAACGATTGCACCCTCGATCTATCGGCTTCTGGAATTGTTAATAGCCCTGCTGTTTTTCACCAAGTTTCGGAAATTAATTTCAGCTAATCAGAAGCGAACGAATTACCGAGCTTCGGATTCCATATAAATTCTATTCCACGGATAATCATAGAATTCATTTTTACAAAGGTTTTTACATTCGGAAAATATTTTGAAATTATTTCCCCGGGGTCCTTTGACATTCTTTTTGCAACTGGGAGGATGTGTGATTATTCTCCTGTAAATATAATAGCCTTTGCCATTTTTTTTTTGTCACCAGCGAATTTTTCACGATCAGATAGTATTTTTAAATTTTATTTTAAAGGTGGTCTTCAGTTTTTTCATCGATTCCATGATCCTTTGACACTTCCTTGTTAGCCGATGCTGACAATTTGAAAATTTTGTTGTAATCAAAGAAATTTTTAAAAATTATTTTTTTCTAAGTTGGTAATACACCGTGGATTTTTATATTGATTTTGCTGTCTTTTTTTCGTGAATTGGTGACCCGTGAAATATTGTATTCTATAAATACGAGTTTTCAGAATTTTTTTATCGACAGCGCAATTTTAAAAAACATTTTCGAAGCGTGTTTATCGCATTTCTCTTGCACAGAATCAATGCTGCGAATACGAAAATTTTTTTGTAATCCAAAGAAATTTTTAAAAATTGTAATTTTTTTCTAAGTTAGTAATACACAGTAGATTTTTATATTGATTTTGCTGTCTTTTTTTGTGAATTCGAGGACTCGTGAAATAGTGTTTTCTATAAATATGAGTTCTCAGAATTTTTTTATTGACAGCGCAATTTTAAAAAAAATTTTCGAAGCGTGTTTATCGCATCTCTCTGGCACATTTAGAATCGTTTGATTCTGTAAATCAAAATTTGGGTTCTCGCCATTCCGACAGGCAATAGAAAATCGAACGTTATTGTGTCCACAGTTCGGAATCGCGCCGAAAAAAAACAGCCGAAAACAATCAAACTAATCAAAGTTCGATTGAACGCGTGCCGGCACCAGTTCTCCGCCGAGTAATAGATTTTTCCCGCTGACTCTCTGGCGGCAATCATTGATTTTTCATTTTTTTTTACTATCGCCCAGCTGCACCGTTGTCTCTATATCGTACCATCGGAGATAAAGAATAATGTAACAATCCGATACCGGTATAGCGAATTTACAAAATACGTCGTGGATAATTGAGATATTACGTTGCTAATTGGAATGAGAATGACGGGAAACGCTTTGTGCGAGACGGAGCGATGCTTGGTTCTACGCATGTGCAGTCTGCAGGCGCGTACCTATACCCGTGGAACCCTGCAGAATTTTCCTGGAGAACTCCAGAATATTTTTCTTAAATATTACAAATCGCATTCACAACTTTTCTAGGCAATTGGAAAATTCAATTATGTTTCTAAGTGGCTGTGCATTGTAATTTTGTATGTTGTTGTATATAGGACTGTGATTTTTACGGAACAATATATTTATGACTGTAATTATTGTTTTAGGCTAGTCCAAAATAGGTCCTGTATAGGTCCTGTGATTTTTATATAACAATGTACTTCAATTATTAACAAGTTTTTTTCACCTTAAGTCAGCTAGACATTATTTCCTATTTTTGAAACACCTACAATTAATTTACAACATTAAAATTCACTCTTGTGCGAGGAATATCGCGTCCACATTTCTATAAATTATTTTAGGAATAAATGTCTGTAATAAATAAATGATTAAAGATGGATGAAGAATCCAATAATAGCATTTAAAAGATTGAACAATTTCCATTTAGACATTTTCTTCGTGATCACAAGCCGGCCTTTATTTTTTCCCACTCATAAGAAAAATAAAAGGTTTTGTCATGTTTTGCAGGACACACCCGGTATATTTGTCGCCAGGTAGTATTCGAAAAATTTCCGTGCGAGTACTGGCAGATTTAGCCGCCCACGCGACACGGCCCTGGCCAGAAGTCGGGTATCTCGCATCGAAGGCAGTGCTCGTCCCACGATGGTAGAACGTCGCAGTTTTTACGCGGTTTTCGAGGTCTTCGACAACGAAGAAGGGTTCCCCGACCTGACACACCCGATGTGAATCTTCGTGTCATCGTGGTGTCCTGCGACAGAGGACATCGGCGTGTCCTCTTCGAGCGGCGGCGGAGAGAGAGAGCATCTTCTCCTGTGACAGTGGGCGGTGTCAGGTTAGGTTTTCGAGGGTAAGACGCAGTGTTGGGTTCATTGACAGACCCCGATAAACGTTTTTATTTGCCCCCTTTGTTGACCCCTATCGATCCGCCTCCGGAGGCTGAAATGTTAATTCTATTTTTAATGGACATTTTCGTTGTTACACCTAAACCGCCCCTTTCGAGTGACTCCGCGGCGACTCACACCCCGTTCACTATGGATCATAGTGGGCGATGTGTGGCTGTGGCATTTGTTTGTTTATTTTCGGGCGGCTGCAACTTCTGCTCGAGTGTATGCTCGGTTTTATTGGACGCTCGCTATCCTCCAAGTGGTGTCGGAGTCTGTTTTATCTTGGAGCGAATTGTTCGAAATTCTACAAGGGAGTATATTGTTTAACACTTTTAAATACGTTTAAAATTTTTTAATTTCTTAGTGAGTTCTTCTGATGTATTTTCTGTTATATTTTTGTATTTAGGTTGAGTCGTTCATTTTGTTTCTTGGTGAAATAGATTTTTTAAGGTTGTTGTGCTGCTACTTCTCCCTTAGGGTTCCCCAATTTTTATTCTGTAACTGTGCAATTTCGTTCTGCTGCAATTTAGTCGATTTTATTTTGGAGCATGATGTTCAATGTTTTATCGTACAATCTTACTTCGGAGTGAATTGTTCAGTCGCATTTTATAAAATAATATTTATATTTCCCGATTTTTCTTCTGAAATTGTTCAATTTCGTTCTGCTGCAATTTAGTCGATTTTATTTTGGAGCATGATGTTCAATGTTTTATCGTACAATCTTATTTTGAAGTGAATTGTTCAGTCGCATTTTATAAAATAATATTTATATTTCCCGATTTTTATTCTGAAACTATTCAATTTCGTTCTGCTGCAATTTAGTAAATTTTATTTTGGAGCATGATGTTCAATCTTTTATCGGTAACAATCGTACAATCTTATTTTGGAGTGAATTGTTCAATCGCATTTTATAAAACAATATTAATATTTCCCGATTTTTCTTCTGAAATTGTTCAATTTCGTTCTGCTGCAATGTAGTAAATTTTATTCGAGAGCAAATTGATGTATTTCGTTCTGGATATTCAATTTTTTTTCAGATTGCAAATTCTACAATCTTATTTTGAAGTGAATTGTTCAGTCGTATTGAATATAATTTTATTTTATAAAAATAATTTTTAATCAATACACACTGTTTCGTCAATATATCATTCTCAAAAAATATTGCTGGCATATATATTCAAAATACAATATTACACATCCGATTTTATTAAAATATTTTTCCCATTGTTACCATTGTCTAAAAAATATTCTCGATGACTGACATATATTCGAGAAAAATTGTTGTGTTCAAAATATGCTCGCCAGCACATTGGACGCATAAAAGATAATAATGCAGATTGCACCACAATCTGCAACGGTCTTTTTCGCGACACTTATCTCGTACAGCAAATTTATTCCAATGTCGGAAAACTGTCAGTCAGGTGCTTAATTAGCCCGGTTCTATGTATAAAAGGAAAAAGTTTTGTTTTCATGTCTGAGGAATTATGCACTGTAGAGATTGAAAGAGGGCGGAGTTGTAATTAAGTTGTTCAGGCTGGTTGGTTTTCCCCGACGTGCTAGTGGATACAGGAAGTTTACGAGTGTTGTTCGGTCCGGTGCGTGGGCGGCTGTTTACGACGAGCAAATATAATGAATATATTAAAGAGTATTTATGGTTGACATTACGTCCCCTAAATCACTAGATTACATCACGTTCAATGACTCCGTTGTGCCATTAAAATTGTTGTTGTTTGCTCTGTTGTTTGTTTTTTTCTTTTCAAAGATTATATCTAACAAACAAGTTACGCGGCATTTTGTTTAGAATAATAGTTCGACGGCTCCAGACTTTATGAATAAAGGGGGCTCGAAGTTATTAATAATCGAAGCCCATTGACTATATAAAAAAATAAACCGTCGCCGGTATAAATAAATTAGTGCTATTGATTCAAGTACGTCCGAGACAGTGGTTTATTTTTATTGAACTGTCCCCGCATTAATATTTCATGTGCTTTTATATTATTTTATTAAATCTGCTGATCTAATGCATGTTTGAATAATTTTTACATGCAGCTGTCTAAATAATTTTAGCTTAAAAATATTTTTCAGAGATTTATCTGGCAGTATTTTGTTGTGGTTTTTGAGGATGCAAATTTATGTTGTCGATCCCGAACGTTTGAGTTAATTAAGTGACGTCGTTGTTTTGCAGATAATGAGCCTTCCAGACACAGTCGGTGGCTTGTTAGTTGTTGGTAAACGTCGAGAGCGTTGAAAAATCAATGGGAAAGTTTCCTCGGCAGTTTTGAAGTTGCGTAAATTCTGATAAATCCGGCCGAAGTTCTGTCGGATATTGTTGCGAAGTTTCTTCCGCCCCCTTACTGCCTTTCCAACCCCCATTGCAGCCGGACAGGGATGCCTCGAGTTATAATCCCTGGAGCACACTCGATGCTGAAGCGTCTTGTTGCCGAGTTCTCTGAACTAGCATTTGTCAATGTCATGGTTCGAAATTTCTAACATGTACTAACCTGTACGAACCCGAAGCTTCGTTCTCCTTCTCATCGAAATGAATTTTCTTGAAAGAAATTAATCGGCAAAAATTTTCAGATGTGAATTTTTCAATTTGAATCGATTAGCATTTTTAAAAATTACTAAAGAAAGGTTACCTTTCGGGCAGTGTCAGAAAATGTCAATTATAATGTTTCATCGACTAAGGATTGTAATTAGAAAATAATTTCTCTCTATCTTCTATCTTCTAACATGTACTAACTTCTTGAAAGAAATTAATCGACAAAAACTTTCAAAATTTTTACCTCGATTAGCATTTTTAAAAATTACTAAAGAAAGGTTACCTTTCATCGGGCAGTGTCAGAAAACGTCAATTATAATGTTTCATCAACAAAGGATTGTATTTAGAAAATAATTTCTCTCCAACGAAATAGCTTCTACAATATGTTAATTTAAATGAAAAAAAATTTGTTCCACATTCTGATAAATATATATTCGTAGTGCTTCGAGCTAAACGAAACACTGTACTAATAAGTATTTTTTCAACAGTACATTCTGGGAAAATTTTAATTTATTCTGCCGTGTTAAACAATTAAAAAATTTTCAGAAGCGTAGCCGGAAAATTTTTTAAATGCTTCACTGCGTCTTTCATTTGAAAAGTGCCCCGAGTGCACACAGTTGAGATTCCACTGTCCCTCGGCCCGCTAAAAAATTAAACAGCCATGAACAGCAGGTGTACAATACCTCTACCATTTCACGGTGAGAATTCCAAGATGGTGTAAAAGGGTTGAGCCATTAAACTTTTCCGTGGCGAAGCATTTTTCCCCATGAACCTGGAATAAATCCTAGAGGGATATCCCGGTGATCAATGGGGTACGATTCGTCGGTCGTATACGATGATCGCGTTGGACCACCAGGGTCGACCGAGCAATGATTCTTTTTTTTTTTAAACAGGGTTAAACCTGCAAGTTAAGAACATTAAGGGTTTTTATCTAAAAGCTCCTAGAGCGTATGCTCTCTATCTCTTAACCAGAGTTGGGCAAAAATCAACTAATAATTGAAAATGAGTAATAGTCTGATTGATGGTTAGTCAAAACTTTAAAAAATCAGTTAAATTTTTTTGATTAGTTAGTCATAACTACATGGCACTAGTTAGTCACAACTCTAAGTAATCGTTAGTTATTGCTTGTTAGTTATGATTAGTCATTAATTAGTTTAAATGATCAGTCATCGATCTTTAGTCATTAGTCACTATTGTGCGATGATTGTCTTCATAAAAATAAAATAAGAAAATCTGGAAAACTTTTCCTATTCAAATGCCTTTTCCTTCCTAGTCAGCATAACTTATCATAATCTGTACTTTATATGTTTATAAACTAATAGGATATTTTTTTGTTAATATTATGTCTTATTTCAACTTATAACCATTTTTAGTCATTAGTCATAGTGAAATTCTGATTGCGTATTTAATCATTAGTTGTGCCAATATAGTCAGTAGTCAATAGTTATCCTTAATAAAAATTTAGTCATTAGTCATTAGTCATCACGCTCAAATTGTTATGTAGTCATTACGCATAGTCATGCTCAAGTATTGGCTTAGTCATTAATCATTAGTCACTTTTGTAAAGCTTATGAAGGTATTAGTCAATAATCATAATTGTGACTAGCGTTTGCCCAACTCTGACTCTTAACCATGAGAGTAATTGGATTGTGAATGATGGTTAGTTTTAGCAAGGCTACCATGAATATTACTGAATAAGAAAATTTGCAAAAAACTTATTGATTGAGCAGCAGGGTCGACCGAGCAATGAAAAATGCAAGAAATAGGTTAAACTGCGGAAGAAAGCTCAATCCGGTGCGCTTTCGGTCGCGTTTTATCCCATTGTTTTCCGAGTGTCGAGTTACCCTCTGTCTCGGGCCACTTGCGCCGAGTAAAGTTGCCGGTAATTAGATTCTTTTGTTCCGCCCTTAAAACCGTGACTTCCTCCCTCTCCATTTCTCTCGCTGTTTTAAGCATTCAGAGCTGCGGCCTCTTTCCTCTACTTCTAGCAAGAAACTGTGTGTCTCTGTGTGTGTGTGTGTGTGTGTGTGTGTGCCAGAGAGACTCTACCCACGGTTTTTCAGGCTGTCCTCCTGGCGAAACGGTGTCGTCTTTTGAGGATCGTTCGCTGGGAATAGTGCAGGATATTATTTATTTAACAAATTCTGATTGCTGCCCCGTGCGCTTGCTGCTCTCAAAATCTAGCACTGACATTTTTCTTCAGAGCCAGGTACATTCGCGTTAGATTGCAATATTTATACCGGAACCCATTGTCCAAAGTGATGAGCACATTACTATTATTCATTTTTGATAGAGCGTATGGAGTGAGATACAATAATATAGTATCTTTATTCTCAAATATTTGCTTTTCGGATTTTTCTTTCTTCCTTCTTCATTTCTACATTCCTTATAATTACATTTTTCTTAACACTAATACACTCTTATACTAATATTTACAATATGTACGGTCAATGTGTTATTCCCCTCTACTTTCTGCCCTTACCTCTCCTTACCCTCTATGTCCTTCACTACTTCCATACTTTTTTTTTCCTTTTAGTTCTCCCACTCTTCCCTTTCTTTTTTCTCCACCCTTTCTCTATTTTTCATTAAATTCCTACCCCATTTTGCGCCTATCCCCTTTTCATCCAGGATCTCCTCTATCTTTCCTACTATTCCCTCCATCTCCCGATAGAGCGTATGGTAAAATACTTTGGAATGCTCTAGAATTTTCTCGAAGGGCTTCCATATTGTTCGTGAATTTTCTACAATGTTTCAAAGCCACCAGAATTTTTTTTAACATCCGTAGCATTTTTTCGTAAGTTTTTGAGAGTATCTAGAATTTTGTCAGAAGGCGCCAGAATTTTTTTGCTTTTTGAAACTGCCAATAATGAAAATTTAACCCAGACCTTGTAGCCACTTATATCCATGATAAAATACAATTAGAATACTCTTCTTAATTTTTCGAATGTTACAACTAGACTGCGGATTTTATACATTTATGACAAAATTGGGTATGTGCGATTTAAAACAGAGGAACAATTTAAAAAATGTAGGTATGTCAATACGTTATTTTCAACTTCTTAGAATAATTAGAAACTGCCCCTCTGTTCACTCGACAAAGATCGCATCACGATCTACAACTTCATGCTTTCATCATATCTCGGAGTCACTGACAATTTATCGAATACGTTCACCAGTTCGATGTCTATGGGGTTTTTCAAAATCCCATCGAGTGCCTCTGCAACCTCCACAAAAATTCACAGCACTACCCTGAGTGCACACGATTTTATAATACTCTTTCTGTCAGTCTGATTTTTTTCGTGTAGCCATTTTTATCCGAATCCATGATAAAATACAATTAGAATACTCTTCTTAATTTTTCGAATGTTATAACTAGACTGCGGATTTGATACATTTATGACAAAATTGGGTATGTGCAATGTAAAACAGAGGAACAATTTAAAAAATGTAAGTATGTCAATACGTTATTTTCAACTACTTACAATAGTTAAAAAAAAGAGAGACCCTTCTATTTGGCTCCTGACTCATACAATTTATACAAAAATTTTTCATTTTGCATAAAGATCCGCAGTCTAGTTGTAACTGAATATACAATTATTTAAAATTGCCTGTTCGAGTGCACAACCGACCTCCAAATTAAAAAATGCCCATTTTCTCGAAAGCTTTGTAGTCGGTACCCATAATTCCCAAAGCCATGCGAATAAAATTACAGCCTTCCCTTTAATTTCGGAATATTGCGGTGGCCAGAATTTGCCAAGCTAAAATTATTACTTATTGCCGGAGCGTGACCACTGAAAGTGTAAAATCAGAAACAATTTCGAGCTCGGTACAGGGGCCGGCCATTAAACGCGTTGTTTCTGGCACCTGGAGATAATATTAACCAGGATTCGCAGCAGCGTTAATTTATATTAATGCATCGTGGAATTTCGGTATGAACAATTAATTCACAAGAACTCATTAGACCGGCCATTAAACGGCCAGCTAATCGCGCGTTCACAGAGCCTCTCTGGCTCTTCGTTGGAAAGGCTCGCTTCCAGATCAAAGATTCGTTTAAATGGCTCTCCGGCGGAATACATAAGGGCTCGCTGGAAAATCCACTTTATAGTCGGATCGTGTAAAGCGGCGGGTGATTTAAATGACGCCGGTAAAAAAACGAGTTCGTTTTAATTCTGTCGCGTTTCCCGATCGTCTCGCCGGCCTGCATACAATGTAATATAATGTATACCATTACCTGTGCCGCGGAGGAAATATAATAGCTCTGAAAGTTAATCGATCAGCCAACCAGAGAGAGAGAGAGCGAGCCTATACTCTTTGCGACCGTACACACACACACACAACGATGAAAAATTGGGGACAGCCAAAGAGAGAGAGAGAAAGCACACGAAAAACAGAGGTTTTTTATCGATCCAAAGACAAACGAATTTCCAGAGATATTGCTCCAGGGATGGATCTGAATTAATCTCGTAGCTTCCATCACGAAATTCGTATACATATATGTGAATATACATATATATTCCTGCAATTCTTTTTCTCAGCCGCACTATATTTTTCGGAGCTTCTTCTACTGTGTTTTATGACGCTTCCCGATGCTTCTGTGGGCCCTAAAATGTTTTTACTAGTCCGAGCATTCCTTTCGAGGCACTCTCGTTCGACCTGCAGTGTTCCAGAATTTTTTCATTGCACGGGAAATTTTTTTATCCACTCCGCAGTTTGAGGGAACGCTCAAGAATTTTTTGGGACGCTTCAACACTTTTTTCAGATGGCTCGACATTGTATCGGGAGGCTCCGGAATTTTTCCATCGCACAGGAAATTTTTTTATCGACTCCGTAATTTTGGGGAACGCTCCAGAATTTTTTGGGACCCTTCAACACTTCTTAGGTGGCTCTAGAATTTTTTAAGAAGGCTCAACATTGTATCGGGAGGCTCCAGAATTTTTTGGGACCCTTCAACACTTCTTAGGTGGCTCTAGAATTTTTTAAGAAGGCTCAACATTGTATCGGGACGCTCTAGAATTTTTTCATCGCTCAGGAAATTTTTCTATCGACTCTACAATTTGGGGGAACGCTCCAGAATTTTTTGGGACCCGTCAACACTTCTTAGGTGGCTCTAGAATTTTTTAAGAAGGCTCGACATTGTATCGGGACGCTCCAGAATTTTTTCATCGAGCAGGAAATTTTTCTATCGACTCCGCAATTTGAGGGAACGCTCCAGAATTTTTTGGGACCCTTCAACACTTCTTAGATCGCTCTAGAATTTTTTAAGAAGGCTCAACATTGTATCGGGACGCTCCATAATTTTTTAGTAAACTTCAAAACCATTTAGAATGCTCTAGAATTTTTTCAAGTATCCCCAAACTGTTCAGGAGGGCGATGTTGTAGAAGGCTTCTCAATTCTTTGAAAGCAATAATAATAATCAAAACCGAATCTACTACATAATTTAACACCACAATGTTTCGATAGGCGATCAATGATTTTCTCGGTATTAGACAATCTTTCTCAGATAAGTTTCGATTTCTTGTTACAGGAATTACGTCGTATCGTTGACACAAGTATCCTGTTCACTGATAAATATCCACCCCCACTTTCCTACGATATTTATCTTGAATATCGCTATCTAGCACCGGTTCAAACTGAAGCAGAAACAATTTAAACGGTGCTTTAATTCGCAGCGAGAAGGGAATAAAAGTGAGCAGACACGATTGCTGGTTCTACGGTTGTGTGGGTGGATTTCCCTGTAAACTCTCACGAAATTCCCCGGCTCTGGACTGATAAGGGAGTTATCTAATCTGGGAGCTAGGCGGAGAGGGGGTGGTACTGCAAAAAGGAATCCATAGCTGAACGTGTGCATGCAAAACGCTCGTTAATCGTCGTCGTCTGCAAGGTCGGAAAAAAAAACGGGGCGGAATAGAAAAACAAATCTGGCTGCCCCGGCTAACTTGTTTCACATTTCTGCGAGCCTTTTTGCAGAACTCCGAGTATAGTTACAGTAACGGATTGTATCGTGTTATGCATTAACACTTCGAATTACTGGCTGACCGTTTTCCCTCGCGAATTAATATCTGTGATCAGACGTGTAAAAAAAAATACAAATTATAGCCGCGCTTCGTATGGCCTTAGGGGGGTGAATTATATCTTAGCACAATTTTCATTAGTGGAATTGTTCTACCCTGTTATGAGAAAGTTATAATAAAGTTCTGCTTGGCGATTATACCGTTTGACCTGGAAATGGAAAATTCGAGGCAAAAATTCTGTGGGAGAACTGACAATTATTAAAATTGCAGTTCGGAACTTTTGATTTTGAAATTTGCTGAAAATTGACGAAGTTTTCGAATCTCTGGATAATTTCTTTGTTGTCGAAGCTGTATAAAGATAGAAGAAGAACGGTGGGAATCACCTTTTAATTAGGCAGAGTCTGTTGGACCTAACGATGGTTAATGAGTTCAATTAAGCAGCACAGCATTTGCCAATGATAAATCTTCCTTTGCATCTAAACGTCTCAAGTATGATTAAATTACCATTGAAATGGATAGTCTGTTCGCTAGAGAGTCTCCGAGAGAGAGAGAGAGAGAGAGAGAGAGAGAGAGAGAGAGAGAGAGAAAAGAAGGAATAAAGAAGCGTTTCTGCAAAATTGCTTTTCTTAAGTCTTCCTGAAGGCTGATTCATTATTGATGGAAATTAATAATATCAGGAATTACTTTAGTCGATAATAAATTGGTTGTTCCATCTCCCCTGTTTATTATCCGTGCTTCTCGTCACTCAAGTAGCTTATTCTGATTAATTATTATTTAATTCAATATATCTGATGTTTTTCTTTTTTAATTCAAGTACTGTGTTAATTTTATCTGAATCTTGATGGATTAAACGATAGTCACATTTTTATTTGACATGCCAGGTAATCCTGGCAGGTCAATATATATTTCAATTAATTTCTACATTTGTAAAATTAACTTAAGAAGATCCGCATGCATAAATTGCACGTGCGCTAGCTGGTAATAAATTATTTGTTCTGCTCGTCATACAGATTCACCATTAAATAATTCAATTAAATGCCGGACTGCCAATCAATTAATTTATTATACCGAAAATAGTGTATGGATTAATGATTCTACATTAATATAGACAACTTGAAAAATTAAAAATAACAGAATTTCGCTTTCTGTTAAAACAATATTATATCCTGTCTCGGAATATTGATCACCGGCCTAATGAGATAATAATATGGCAAAGGGGTTAAATATTTTTTAATGAACGGTTTCAGGTAACAGATTGGTAATTGTTTGATGTTTTTAATTGCAGGCTAGAGCAACAGAGAGCAGCAAAAAATGGCGAGCCTAGGGGGTTGCGTTTCAACAATGGTGGACGACGAGGAACAGGAAGAGCTCCGTTGTACAGGAAGCGACGTCGAGATCGAAGAGTACACGGACACAGAGGAGTCGCCATATGTCGCTTATCAGACCAGTGATAAGCTGTTTGATACGGACCGAGCTGGATGGCAAAAATTCAGCTTCATCGCCACCCTCCTCGCCGTGGTCATGTCCATTACCTTTCTGATTATCACGTATCCCCTTTATCTGGAGAGCGTCAGCGCCGCTTCCAACGCGTACACAGGTTTCCGGCTTTGAACATTATTTATTATATACAATCGATCATGTTAATTGTAGTCCTCCAATCCCGCCCGTTAATTACTGCCCCGTTTTGCACCTACGTTCTGTCCCTACGTTTATCTCCACTTTGATTTATGGACGTTTCTATCTCGTTCCAAACAACAGCGTCTGCTCAAATTACTATTAATCATTATTTATTTATTTATTGATGCCGTAAACCGCGTTTAGTTTATATAGCACACGTTGGTATAACACTATACAATTAACAATGATGTATATATCGTTGTACTGAGCTAAATTAACACGAACGGTGGACGCTAAATACTAATCTTAGTCAAAAATAAGTTATTATTAGTTAAAAATAAGTCTCGCACGCTTAGAAAGAAATTAATAATGTAGGGAGGGTAGTATTTTAGATTGGGGAGCAGTGCAAAACATTTAAACGTATTATGTGCTATTGTATTAACCCTTTGTACTCGGCGCTATTTTAACTCAAAAAACGATTTTTTTTTTGGGAGAGAAAGATTTTTCCATTCCAGAATATTTCCATTCTATACATTTTTTTTCATTTTTTACATACGAAACTGATATAATATCTCATGTAATATGTAAATGTCTAGTACGAACAAAAATAATAATGTGAACAATATTTTTAAGAATGGCATAGCAATTTTCAGTGGTGCCTCAGAATCGTCCTCAGAGTGCTAAGGGTTAAATGCATAATTAAAAACTAGTTTAATTGCTGGAGTACAATTACATGTCGAACGGTCCGGGTCTCTTCAGAAATTTAATCTGATAATTGTCTTTATTTCAGGGCTCCTTTTCACGGCCCTAAGCTCCACCTGCATTCTCGGCATAGTGTGGTTTATCGCTGGAAGAGTATCACCGCCACCAGCACTGATTCCCAACAGCATGAAGATCAAGATACCCCGCTGTGCTCTGCTCAAAATAAGTTTTGTCTACGCTCTCTCCGGCATCCTGATTACTCTTTGCTTAGACGAGAGCAGGGTGCTTTGCCACTTGCAGGATCCCATCAAAGGAATCACCCTTGCCTTCTCTCTGGTCTACTACTTCTTCTTCTGTCGAAAAAGTAAATACATACCGTCCTCCAAATTGAATCTACAGTAGGGTGGACCTTAGCTGTACTTGGTGAAATTTTTTTTGCAACATTTTTTTCACGCCTCAAAATTGTGCTATTGGGTAAGAAAATAATTCCTGCAAAAGTTGATGTTGATCGGATAAGGGGAAGGCGTGCCGCATCGAGCGCAAAGGTCAAGAGTAAACCTTATTTTTCGACCAAAAAATGTTGGGCACGCCCCCTTCCAATATTGTTCCATGTCCTGAAAAAATGATATATCCAAAATTTTAGATCAATCGGACGTCGGGAAAGCGTGCCTAATCGAGCGCGAAGTTTTGAAATAGACGTTACTGCGCGCTAAATGTGAAGAGTATACTGCAGTATACTGTATTCGCGCTCGATTAGGCCACGCCTTCCCGACGTCCGATTGATCTAAACTTTTGGATATACTTATTTTTTCATGACATGGAACAATATTGGGGTGGGGGGTTCCCAAAATTTTTTGATCGAAAAATAAGTTTTACTCTTGACCTTTGACCTCGATGCGGCACGCCTTCCCGACGTCCGATTGGTCTAAAACTTTGGATATATCATTTTTTCATTACATGAAACAATATTGGGGGGAGGCGTGTCCAAAATTTTTTGGTTGAAAAATAAGGTCCACCCTAATCTACAGACACAGTTCAAACCAGACCGAATTATTATTAATCATCGTTGCACCATCCCACTCGCTGCAATTAATCTTTTGTATAAATGTCACACAAAGATTTTTCCTACATGCTGTCTCTGACATTTTGTAAGTGGAACACAGTGAAAAAAAAGTTCCAGGCCAAGAGTGTCCATTAGCATCGCCCCAAAAAATTCGTGAACGCTTCCCCAGCGTTTGGGGCAGGTCCATTAACGCGCATCTAATGATTCGCTTTCGAGATCCCAAGACAAGTGGGTGTAATAGGGAACGCCTGTTTCAGTGATGAGCTTGCAACGGATCTTCTCGAGCACCACAATCATTGTCGGGCTGTTCATAAGCGTCGACTACGGGCTGTGCGACGAGTTTCGTTGCAGAGGCAGAGAGGTTTCCGCCCACACAGCCAGCTTGAGAGGATCCTGGGGTGTAAAGGCTATTTGGACCTTCGTCTACGTGGGCTCGCTGGCTGCTTTTACCATGTTCTTCACTTTACTAGAGGGACATTACACTACCGAGGTGGGGAAATGAAAATATATCAATTGCAGTGTCAGCTCGATCCTATCTTTTTATCTGTTGATTTACAATCGATCGTATCAATTTGTACAGCTGTTGATCCGTTTCTAGACTCGGCCGCTAAAGATATTACAGTAAACGCTTGATTCTTGTCCAACAGCCGTGTTTTTCATGGACAAGAATCGTGCCCAGAAGTGCTTTTTGATTTATGACTGCGTCTAGATATCGCGCCAACCGCGCCGAGCGAGACTTCAATAGAGAGCCGAACATGGAGAAGGACAGAATGAAATACGGTTCGCGTGACTGTCCGCGTCTCTTTCTTTCCGATGCGCTGCCCTTCCTTGCGACCGAAACTTTCACCGTCGATTAAACCACTAAATACAATTGAAACTATATCGTGTTTGGTGTCATTTTAATCAGAAAAATGCCAGAAATAAGGTAGTGAAAGTCCCATAAACAAATAATGAAAATTAAGAGATTTGTAAAATCGATTCCTCGAGTCAATGCCGTGGTGTTCACACCGATATACCCGAGCCGACATCAATAGTTTACTGTATTATTATTTTTTCTTTTATTTCAGCAACAGAACATGTGCCAGATAGCAAGCCAGCAAAATTCCTTCCTGTACACTGTCTCTCGTCTTGTGTCGTCGAGAGATATCAGACGTCGAGGGTCCGAAGAGGAAGGTGGAAGGTTGCTCCATGTGACAGATCCTGACCCCACCGTCAAGCCAAAAAACATTCCGAAGCCTCCGATTTTGGAGACACTTTTCTACATCCATTTAATTACATTCTTCGCCATTCTGTCCATGTGCTGGTTGGACACGTTGCCGGGGATAGGCAGGGTACGCCATCGATTTTTTCATCCGCCTCTGCTGACCATACTATGCTCCATTATACTTCAATTTTGTTTACCGAAAGCTCTTTTATCGAAGTTTCACTTCCCAATAACGATCTCAAAGTATTTCTTGCAAGTCCGATTACACATATGGGTCATTCCATGCCGAATCGATCAGTTATTGCGGTCACCATCTTCGATTTTGTTCTAATTGAAATATGTTGTAGTCCGTATGAAATGAGGGGGGGTTTAAGTCATCATTTTGCCGATTTCGAATTTTTTTAGAAATGGCACAGCTTTAAAGTTTGCGATTTTTGCCCAGTTTGGCGAAAATAGGCCTCGCTTTACGAATTTCTCGATAATTAACTTTATAATGTCAAAAAATTTAAACAAATTCTTTTTTTATGTTTTTTCAATTTTGACCAGAAATGTAAATTTTGAAAAAAATATGGTTATATTCCATCAAGTTTCCTCTTCAAAATAAGACCTTTTAAAATATGGCATTTTTCCTGTAATCGTCACAATATGCTGGGAAAGGACGCGGTGTAGGCGAGTCGAGCGCACCGCTATTATGGTTATTTTAAATAAATAACCCTATTTGTACCTCCAGAACAATATTAGTAACCACTCTTGGCCAACGACACCTTTTTAATTAAAAGTTAAAACTGCCATTCATATTTAAAAAAACAAAGTTAATAGAATATCTTGACTTAAACCCCCCTCCCCCCTAATTTCATATGGACTACAACATATTTCAATTAGAACAAAATCGAAGATGGTGATCGCAAAAAGTGATCGATTCGGCACGGAATGACCCATATACTGTAGATCATTTTCCTGTGAAGTGTGATCATCATCTTCTTCTCTCAGGGCCTGTCACCGGTGGAGCTGTACCGTGCAATGGAGCACGGCCTCACCTGTCACTTCAGGAACCCAGAGTCCTGCGCCAGTATTGCTAGTCATGGTTGGACCTTCCTGATCGCTTACACTGTCTTCGCCATCTCGGCTCTCAACTTCCTGTCGATGAACGAGAGCGCTGTCTTCACGGTTGCCACGGCCACAGTGTCACTTCCACTCTCTGGGATCTGGTGGAGCATTTACAAGATGCAAACCGGTGCTGACGGTGGTAAGCCACCCTCTTACCAACCAGGAGAAATACTCAAAACTAGAGATCACGGTTTTGGACGTGTATTGAGGATACACGTATTCACGTGTTCACGTGTAGTACTACACAAAAATTTCATTAATGTCAGTATACAATGAAACAAATTATCTGTCAATGTACATCTTTGTACACGGATACACGGATACTGAAGAAAACGTGTATGTACACGCATATTGAAACACACAGATAATATACGGGTACACGTGTATCAAGCTACACGGATAATACACGGGTACCAATATTAATTTGATTAATAATAATAATACATTCGGTTGGGTAATATGTAAATTTGTTTACCTTTAATATAAAAACTTTAATTCGCTGTAACTTTGTTAAAAAAATATACATTTTCTTTCACACGTGTATCAAAATACACGGATAATACACGTGTACCCGTATATTCAAGTTCACGGTTATATATGTATTATTATCCGTATATTTTGATACACGTGTACCCGTATATTCAAGTTCACGATTATACATGTATTATCCGTATATTTTGGTACACGTGTACACGTGTATTTCAGTACACGTGTATCCGTGTATTAAATAGGATCCGGACTTCTACACGGATATATTAATTACACGTGATATGGGTATCTCTACTCAAAACAATCTTACCGACCACGCCGACAATTTTTATTCAGCACAAAATATCTAATAATGAAAATTGTCCTTTCCCCACAGGATACCTCGTCTGGTCACCGGGAGTCACCGGGGAGCTGATCTGCGCGCTCCTGGGCCTTCCAGTGGTCCTCCTGGGCCTGGGACTCCTAGTCAGATCGCACTTCAGGGACACGCAGCCTTGCTACCTAACGATGCAACCGTCGGACGTGCAGTACGAGCCGTCTCAGAGATGAACGTCCCGCTCGAGCCCGTCATCTTGAAGAAGTCATCGTCGCGAGGGGTTCTCGTCGCAGAACCCACCGGATTCAATCCCGGAGCTTCGGAGTACTCGAATTTCGCCGCGTTTCTTTGATGTCGATGTTTTATAGAACCTAAAAACCAGCTGAAAAGGCCCGAAGCTCCGGGATTAGAAACGGTTGAGACAAAACGACGCCACGCGTTAGTTGTCAGAGAGACGATCGTCGGACTCGACCGGGAGAGCTGACCTAATTAGCTCTGAATGCGACCAGTGGCGTAGACAGAAATGACAAAAATGGGAGCAGCATCTTCTTTGTCTCTCTCTCTCTCTCTCTCTCTCTCTCTCTCTCTCTCTCTCTCTCTCTCTCTCTCTCTCTCTCTCTCTCTCTCTCTCTCTCTCTCTCTCTCTCTCTCTCTCTCTCTCTCTCTCTCTCTCTCTCTCTCTCTCTCTCTCTCTCTCTCTCTCTCTCTCTTTCTCTCTCTCTCTCTCTCTGATCGAATCGATCGCGCTAGTTTTCTGGTTGATTCTCCCTGTCGACGAAGTTTCGTTTCTCTGAAAGAAAAACGAAAGACAAAGAGAGAGCAAAAAAAAAAGTTTCCTGGTGAAGTTGTGATAAGGGGGTATATATATACATAGAGAGTTAGCTGATCTGTGCACGTGTGTGTTAGATGTTGGTAGAGGGGAAACGATAATATTGATTATCTTCTTTGCTTGCATACACGCACGCACACATACACACAGACGGACACACACACGTGCACAAGAGACCCGAATAAAATGGGGCGGAGAAGGAAGGAGGAACGCGATCGATGTTTCCTATGTATTTGCCGACGCGCAAACGTCACATCCGTCGTCTAGCCGACGGACCACGTTATTGCCAATTTATATTTTATTTTGATAACGAGATATATTTCATATTTTCGAGACCGTTCGGGATTACCACAGTTGTTGTACACTTGAGACATGATTAAACGGGAGATGATTAACGTGAAAATGCGAGTGCGTGTGAGGGAGAGAAACAATAAATAACAGAATATTTTTTAACACGCTGCCACGGTGCAGTAATTCACGGAGACGCCTGGTTCTCCGGGTCTATTCCCTCGGGAACGGTGTAAACGCGTTCGCTATCGCCTGGCAGAGGCGTATTGTGCGATTGTAATTGTCGAATTTTCTTTACAACTTTTCGAACGACAGAAGGGACAAATTGTAAATTTGCTTCTTCTGGATCTTTCCCGGCACAAAACCCCACTGTCAGGCCACGACAGTCCTCGGTAGACTGCGGATTTTATGCATTTGTGACAAAAATTGTGCAAATCATATAAAAATAGAAGAACGTGAGCACACGATGTACGTTACTATCGGATAATCGGGATTATCAGCCAAAGAAATAAATTCTTATTTCACTTCCTGTTGTTATACAAACGATGCATAAATATCTAATTTAAAGATGCTTTAGGCGCTACCGTTTCGATCAGTTAATAACAATAGCAATTTTGCAAAAAATTATTTAATTCTTTCCTAACGTTTCGGTTCTGATTTCAACCTTTTTGAAAGGTAGAAATTTGCATCTACAAAAAAATATATATACAACAGTATAAAGAATAGGTGAATTGAAAATGATATGTTAAATGATTGAAACGTTAGGAAAGAATTAAATAATTTTTTGCCAAATTGCTATTGTTATTAACTGATCGAAACGATAGCGCCGAAAGCATCTTCAAATTATATATTCGACATTTACGATCGATAATTTGGATATATTTTTTTTATGCATAAATACTTTGTTTCGCATAAATATCCGCAGTCTGGTCCTCAGTCCTGTAGCTTTCTTCTTCCGCGAAGGCGTGTGCAATATTGTTTTAGTTTTGTTTTATATTTAATACCGGTTGTACTCCTACGGAGCATTTACTGTTTAAATAGTGAGTTTATATATACTTATGTATACATATATATTACGATAGCTTGTGTAAGTCGGAGACGTTTCCGAGGCGATTATGCTACTGTTGAGAGCGCAGTCCTGTTCCGCATGATTCCTTCTGCATTATACAGTAAACGCTTGATTCTTGTCCAGAGCGTGGGCATGATTCCTGTCCAGTGCCTACCCACTCCACTGGCTCGGGTATATCGGTGTGAACACCACGGCATTGACTCGAGGAATCGATTTTACAAATCTCTTAATTTTCATTATTTGTTTATGGGACTTTCACTACCTTATTTCTGGCATTTTTCTGATTAAAATGACACCAAACAAGATATAGTTTCAATTGTATTTAGTGGTTTAATCGACGGTGAAAGTTTCGGTCGCGAGGAAGGACAGCGCATCGGAAAGAAAGAGACGCGGACAGTCACGCGAACCGTATTTCATTCTGTCCTTCTCTATGTTCGGCTCTCTATTGAAGTCTCGCTCGGCGCGATATCTAGACGCAGTCATAAATCAAAAAGCACTTCTGGGCACGATTCTTGTCCATGAAAAACACGGCTGTTGGACAAGAATCAAGCGTTTACTGTACTTTTTATATTTTTTCTGAATGACCCTTGACGTGCATGATGCGCTATTGGTTTGCGTTTTGGGACTGCACGATTTTTCCAAGTGATTTTTGCTACTGCTTGTGGTAATCTGGTAGATTGCTTGACGTCGATCAGGGGCCCCTGCCATTTTTTTTGCCATCCCATTTATTACGCAATGCGAGTCCAACAGTAGCAGACCAGGTTTCAGGGACGATCTTTCGTTTAATGTACTTTGCAACTCTTTGTTATTAGTACTTTGTAACTGCTAGATACCAAAACAGTATTTAATCGACACACGTCTTAGTCACCGAGCTGTTAAGACTTTCCTCGTTTAGCTCCGCGATCATTGATCCACGGTAGATCACTGGATGATACATTTTTGTATCGTTTCTCGACTTCTCAGATATCTGCTCCTCCTTCTCCCCGGACTGGCACTCCTCAGTCTACTAGCATCAGTATAATAGACGGAATTCTACTTAGAAAAATATTTTATTTAACCAAACGGTTTCAATGATAATATTCCAACAGTATTAATGCGAATAGTTCGACAGAGATTGTGCTGATCGGACCGCGGATCTTTATGAGAAATAAAAATTTTCTACGCCAATGGTGACGAGCAGACAAATGCGTAAAAATGAACTTTCTATTTTAATAATTTCGACCGATATTCTTAACACTAGGTCTACGGAGCATTCGAAGCAACTATTTTACATTATAAGAATGTGTCTATCCTTTTTAGCCATTTTTTAAATAATATATATACCCGAAAAAATAAATGCTGACTAATTCCTCGCGGATACATCTTTACAATCTCGATAATAAGCGAATTAAAAATATTAGAACGCGATCCGTAAGCCTAGTGTTGAATTATTGTAAAATGGTATTTCTTGTGATTGTATTTAAAATGCTGTTTCGCATCCGAAAATGCGAATAGTGTTTTAAATACATTATTTTTTTTAATTAATTGAGGGATTAATTTTAATAAAAATTCTTATAATAAATTTAATTGATGTATACATGTATACTCTTTAGTAGAATTTCGCCTGTTGCTGAAGAGAAAAAAAAATCAGCCGAAGCTGACTAAAAAGAAATCAAAAGTTCAAAGAAACGACTCAGAGCAATGAACGAACGAAACGTAAACTCGTGCCAAACGACTCGGGTTGTCGGAAAACTCGACCGTAGGATTAAGCGTAAATAAAAAAAACCAACTCAGCTCTTGTATTAACTAATAAAAAATGAATGTTATTCGTGTCGACGCGACGTAGAATTGTTTGTTAAGGAATAATCGTAGTGAAAGTGTGCGAGACGCTCGCCAAAAAAAAGCCAAACGAAAAAATAAGAGTATTCGAAGCACGTCAATCATGTTCTATATATACATATATAATATATATATATATATATATATATATATATATATATATTCGGAAAGCTATACGTCCAACACACAGTTTTTTGTACGAGAATTGTAAACATTCCATTCGACTAAACTATAGAGGCTACAATAACGACGATAAAACAATAAAACAAAATGTACCAACGCTCTGTTGTGAAACGGTATAGTCTCCGCATATTAATCGTATTAATGAAACAAACTATAAATATATATACATATTATTTATGCAGAGCGTCCCATGTAACACTTTTCACGATTTTTCAAGTACTTGCGATAATCTGACAAAACAATATTTTCAACAAAAGTTGATCAGTTTTCGATTGGCTATACATTGGAATAAAAAAAAATTCGAAAATTTTCTTTTATTATCGTTGCGGCCACCTTTATTGTTGAAATTTTAATTTCTTTGCCTTCAAGGTCATCCGAAGGTCATGGTATACCAGGTCGTTGAATTCGTCTTGATACGGGCTATAATAATATTGAGTGAAAAATACAAAGTACCATTTTAAAAAATGAAGGTGACCTTGACAATGTATAGCCAATCGAAAACTGATCAACATTTTTTTTGTCAGATTATCGCAAGTACTTGAAAAATCGTGAAAAGTGTTACGTGGGACACCCTGTATACGTATATACACACACACACACACACGTAAACTGTAAACTGTTTCAAACTCGTAGACGAGGATTTTTTCGGACCGGAAAAAGTTCTAAAAGTTTTATATATTTAAACGGGAAAACGAGAGACAAAAGCGGGAAACCGGTTTTTTCGAAGCTCTGAGTTTGCGCGCTCAACTAGCCGTAGCGATTAGGTTGTGGAAATGAATAAAATGTCACCGAGACGATCGTTAGGTGTGCAAATTAATTCGTAGCCCATCGAATAAATAATTCAATCAGCGTTTTAAAGGGGACTCTCTCGTGTAAACACTCTCGAGAAATTGATCGATCGTATTTTGAATGATAGTAATCTGATTGCTTGTGAATGTTAAGTGACACGACATTAAGCGTTAGCAGCACGTCTATCCTTAAGTGTATTAAACGCGCAATGAAACAAGGAAAGGAAATTTTCTAAAAAATTTCAGAACTAGGAAAAGTCACGAATTAATTTGTACACCCGAATTCACGTGAATTAGGGAAATTGCGACTAAAGGCATTGAGGTTGTTTCCACGTGCAATATTTATTTATTCAAGCGAGACCCCGCAGTTTTACCGCGTGTGTCGCGTAGCTGGTTAATCTGTCGAGGCCCGTTCGACATTGTTTCACAGAAATGTTGTTCAATCGCTTGTTGTTATTGCCAAAAACCGGACGCCTGACGTCGCTACTTCGTGCACGGTGCGATTAAAAAATCGTTGAACGTTTTGAGCAAGGAACGATCCCGAGGCGGGAAATTCAAAAAATGATGAGACTTTCTGGACATGTAGTGGATATTTAAAAAAAAAAAAATCGGCTAAAAAATAGTGAAATTTTCAAGGCTCACTATATGCCCAAAGTTTCATAATTTTTGTTCAATTTTTGACGTTCAGGTTCGGGATCGTTACTTGCAAATTGTTCGATCGTTTTTTTAGGAGGAGCGTGCGCCACAGGACCATCGCGGGCACAACCGCCGCTTATGGCAATTTATTTTTTTAGTGGAGGGCCTCGGCGGGTTGACAGTGTCGACAGGACCGGCCGGGTTCGATTTTTGTTGTGTATCGCATGCCGCTGCCGACCGGCCGGCCGGTTATGGTCGAATATTTTTATAATGGGACCGTATAGCGCGGTTTCACCGGTTATTCCGTAAGCTAGGGCGTAACGCAGACGCGGAAACGGTCCGCGGGACCTTTCAGATAGACGCTTTACAACACTTGAATACTATTTACCAGCGATAAGCAGTGCCGTGCATCGTATCGGGCGATTTCTGTAACTGTAGGGCTCGGGCTGATGACTATAGCACCGCCAAAAACGGTACAGTTTTCGTTGATTTGTTACCTCCTAAATAGATGATCGTAGAGTCTTGCGTCGCACATATACTAATAATTTGTGATTGTTGTACTTAATTTATTGACTTGTTGATTTTTTAATATTATTATTGAGACTGTAACTTGTGAGATGTTAAGTTAGTCATGGTTGTATATTTACATATTGTTGTATGTATTGTTATACATATATATATATATAGGTTCTAAAGAGATAATAAGAAACGCTATTAAAATTGAATGTTACAATATTTTCAATGTATCGCATTTAATATGTTCAAAATCATGTTCTTCGGTTTCAGATCGTACGTAAAATAAAATTCCACTGTTCAGTGACAATGGCCACTGGTTCCCTGAATTTATTTATTTATTTATTTGTTTGTTCGTGATTAAGGGAAATATTAAGGTTGTTATGTGTGTGTGATTAATCATAGCTCAATATGTAAGTCGTCCAAGAGTAAAGAGAGTACCTCATTGTAGAGCGACAGTGGAAAGAAGTATGTAGAACGAGCGCATTGCCGTCGCCGGTATTTGGATTCGTTATTACGCTCAATATACCTACTATATTCAACTATTATGTACCGGATTATAAATGTGTTAATACGTACATATATATACTTATATAAAAAAGAAAAAAAGAAAAAAAGCAACACGCGTCTTAATTAGAACCTATTCGAATCCTCGCCACGCCCTCGTGAAATAACAAGATCCATTAAGCCACTGATTTCGAGACGAGTTAATTAAGCACTACTTCGGACCAGATCTAAACATGGTAAGCACCCCTGAAGAACACGCGCACGATCTTCAGGAACGTGACTTGTTAGCCTAACAAATTTTTTATTTGATTTTCCATCTTATCTCACAAAATTTCCCGTTTCTACAATGTATAAATAAATTATTATTATTATTATTATTATTGCTATAAATGCTACGTATGCAGTCTATTTATCTATTTTAAATTTAAGATTTATTCTAATGAATTTTTAATTTTTTGTTTTTATGTACTTAGAGCTTCAATACTTGCAACCTGGCAGACGCATGCAGTCTATTTATTATGTCTATTTATCTATTTTAAATTGAAGACTTATTCTAATCAATTTTTAATGTTTTTTTTTTTTTGTTTTTATGTACTTAGAGCTTCAATACTTGCATCCTGGCAGACTTATGCGTGTCACCTATCCTCTCGGACAATTTCGAGCCCCCAACAACGACATCCTCGTACCTAACTTCCCGAAGAATTTCAAAATTCAATTTGTCAGCTATACGCTGACTGAAATTCGACGCGAACACGCCGAAGATCAATTTCGGCACCACTTCTGCATTGACGATACCATTGTCGATCGAGCATCTCTTCGTGGTGCCGTTCAGGAGGCCTCTAGCAAACTCTATGCACTTGTTCACCATCTCACGACCGATTCCTCTGCCCTGGTACCTTGGATTCGTTCCTAAGTAAAATAACTCCATTGCACCATCTGCATTGTATTTTTCGAAAATGTCCACACTCGTTTCTACCTAGAAAATTATTTACCGATTAATTAAAACAATCAGGATCACTGCTATAAGAATTATTAAATAAAATTACATAATAGAATTACAAAATAAAAATTGTGAGAATCGGTATAAATCAAAATAACATAACAATATCTTTAGATATTTTTCACCGTTTTATAATTTACCCAGTTAATTTCTTCGTAAATGCATAAAAATCCGCAGTCTAATTAACTAATAATAACTAATTTTAATATTTACAAATACTGATAGAATTTTAATTTAAAAAATATTGGAATTTATTTCTGAAGAATAAACGACTGTCGCTGCAATTGTCTTACAATTGTCTTGTTAGTAATAAAATTTACAAAATACTGTGTCTCACGCATCTATCTTCGTTTTGATTAAGTAAACAATTTAAATGGCTCCAAAACAGTCGGAAAATTTCCAGAGTTTAAAAACAAAACGTAGGCCTGTTTGCTCATTGTTATCACTCGTATCATATATCAGAGACGACCTTCTCGAATTCGTTCTTCTTACATGGTAATTGATAAATTTTATCATCATTCGAAAAATAAGCAATTCCACGATTGATTTACTATAATACACACACATATAACAACTCCATTGAACTGCTATCTACAAATCCCAACAAACTCGAAGCGCGACCAGAAATAAGTAAATGTTCCAACAACCGTGAATATTAAACTCGATGTCCAGCGTGCAATAACAATTAACAGTAACAATGACAATTAGGCTCAATCGAGCCAATTACGAGCACTCACATCGCCTAGAAACTTGACCAGTTCCTGGCAAGACGTCTTCTTCATGTTCTCCTCGATGAAAACGTCCAGCTCGTCCTTGGCGCCTTCTCTGGGTCTGGCCTTGAACCGCACAGAAACGTTTCCGTCAGAACTCTCGCGTGGAGAACGGTACATATTCCGGAGAGATTACGATTTCCGTGGCCCCTCGTTTTGAAGTTATATTTGTGTTCTTGGGATTATTTCAAGAAAAAAATGTATAATAACATGGTGTCGAATCAGCCTAGTTTAGCCGGTAAAGTAGATTTCTTGTTTTTTATAAATCTGCAAATATCTCGATAACTATGCAAAATATGGCAAAATATCGAGAGACCTTTTTTGTAGAAAATAAAATTTTCAATAATTTATGTCTTATGACATTTTTCTATCAGCTGCGCAGTTTCCGAGTATATTTATATTTCGGTGAATTTGCAGAACAACTGCCTTTCCCCCGAAATAATGGTCGGGGGAACGTAAAGGCTCCGTTCTGAAAAGAACAAATTCTGGAAGACATCTACAATGGGAAGATTATGTGAACAGAGTGAGTTATGGTTAGATCGTGAGAGGGGCCGACCACGCATACGAAAATCCAGGGGTAGTGTAGTAGTAATTTCAAAAAAATTATTTTATTTTTAGTATATTTTTCGTGAAAAATGGAATTTTAACATCATTTTAATTTCCTACAAAAAAGGTCTCTTGATATTTTGCCATATTTCGCATAGTTTCCGAGATATTTGCAGGTTTATAAAAAACAGGAAATCTACTTTACCGGCTAAACCAGGCCGATTTGACACCATGTTATGTATACATTTTTTTCTTGAAATAACCCCAAGAACACAAATATAACTTCAAAACGAGGGGCCACGGAAATCGGTAATCGTGCCCATATTCCAAATTAGATATTAGGGACTTGCGTGGATCTTGTTGAAAGCGATCGCGGCCAGCTCGTCGGTCTCGTTATCAACGGCGATGATCGTTGCGCCGTCCTTCAGGATCTCTTTGAAGAGCAGCTGGATCTCTTCCGGCGCACCTGGCTCCTCGAACATGCCCAGACCTATCGCCAGACACTCCTGCTTCATTGTCTCTGCTTGGAGCTGCATGGCCTCTTGGATCTTGTCCTTCGTCAACATCTTGTACTCCAATTGACTCTTGGTTTCAGTCATGATCGCGGATGATCGCTTCGGTACCGATGTGCTGGAAGATTGAAAAAGAATTTGTTAGAATTGTCGACAATGTCGTTGGGAAAAATTTATTTTATTTATTTATGTCGATTTTTAGATTTATATATTTATTTATATCGAACATTTGTTCGGAGCCTAACCAATCACTGAATAGGTCGTCCTTTAGGACATATTCCTTCTTACGTTCAGCTAGCATTTGCTTCAGTTACATAGATCTGCCACCATTGAATAAAGTCCAATTTGTGTAACTCAAAAATTTTTTCTTCAATGTGGTTACATTTGTTTTGACAGCAAGTATGTGTTATATTTTATTTTCTTTTTTCCGGTTTGTATTTACACGGCTGTGTCGCAATGTTTCCTTCTAATTATGTTTACTTATATACACAAAAATTTATTTTTCACACAAGCCCAACAGCTTGAGTTTTTTTGAGACGTATAGAAGGATTAGTTTACTAGCTAACATGTAAATAATTTTTTTTTTATTGTTATTGGTCGTAATTGCGAAAGAAAAAGTAAAGGTCACGATTTTTAAATTTTTTATCTGTGCCTCTAGTGAAAATTTCTTTTCACTAGAAAAGTTGCCTTCTAACGTCTCAAAATAAACTCAAGCTGTTAGGTCGAATTTTGAAAAAGTTATTCGTTTTTAAAAGGTGTACGAATACTTTTCACACCGACTGTATTATAATTTCGGTCGAGAAAAATTCACATTATTTGTTCGGAGGCTCGACGGCGTTCGGTTTGTTCGAGGGCGTCAGCAGTCTTTTACCGCGGAACAAACCAGTCAATCCGCATGGACTGGACTGAGCAAGTGAAAAACTTTCTTTCTCGTTTCCAATAAAATTGCATAACTCTACCAGGCGTTAGACTAACCAATTATTTCAGTGCGCCAAAGAGGTACCTTCGGTGTGCCGCAGGAAGGACGGTCAGCGACCGGAAACCACGCGTACAGGATCCTCGAACTGATGTTGTGATCTATTTGCACGGCCGTTTCCCGGCACAATGAGACTAGATATATTCGTTTAACGCAGTCACCGTTTCTCGCTTCGCGAACACTATTTCGGGCCGCCGCGCCGCGTCGCGTCGCGCCGCGTTGCAGCCGCTTTGATAACAAGATCCCCCCGGTGCATCCAGCGCATATTAGGAAGCCGTCTCCGCGTTATTTGTTGAAACGCGATTACCGGGCACAGTAGTCTCTCGTATCTCCCTCCGTGTTGCCGTCGCCGCCACACGGGGTTCTTCTATTTAATTTTAGTTCAGACGCTCTGTGTGCCCGAGAGATATCGATCGACCGGTTTCACCGTCCGGGGGTGTGTGGGAATGCTAAATTTGCATCGGCTTTAAAAACACTCTTGTTTATTTACATTCGTACGCGCCATGAAAACTGGAGCACACGATATACACACAACCAATTGTTACCAACTACGGACTCGTCGTCGTCTTATCTGTCAACGTGTCTACACGCTGATAATAAAAGGTCCGTGACGAGTCCGACGGAACGAGTATGAAGTCAATTCCGTTACGTAATCACGGTAGAACTTCGATCGTGTTTCTAATTTCTTTATTGTCCGAATGCTATCCTATCCGAGGAATACAGTTCGATTAAGATCGATCAGAATTTATTACACGATTAAGGATTTAATATTCTGTTCCGAAATTAAGTAATTGTGTGCCACTGATTGGCACAGATATAAAATCGAGGTTCTACCGTGTCGGTCGCGCTTGGAAGGAAATTGTTATAAATAAGGACAATTAAATCTACGCGGGTAGGGTGGTCCTCAGCTATGAGGCTCGAAAATATTTTCGAGACTATTCTGGTGTACGCCGAAATTTTGTCATTTTCTCACCAAGTGTAACAATTTAGACTCTAAATTCTAGATTCTGGAAGACCGGAAAATTTAGAAAAATAAGGACCACCCTAATCTACAGTCTCTTCGCAACTAGAATACAGTTAGGATGCTCGTCTCCTATCCTCTCGCCGAAGGTTTTCCCGTCGAAATTGAAGTCCTCGAAACTGATTCTGGTTAGAGTCTCGAATCCACATTTGGTAGCAATTTTTTGGGAGTAGTTGGACGTCATAATAGCCGACGCTATGCTGGGTACAGCTGGCAGGTTCTTTATAGCGTTGTCCCCATTAATGGTCACCGGCGTCTTCACCGATTTGTCTCTCTTCAGCTCCCTGGCTAGCTCTATCGACGAGGACACCAAGGATTCCCCTATTCTTCGCTTCTGCATCTCCGGCAGGGTCGCTAGGAACATGCATTCGAATATACACTCGGTGTTGTAGTGCTTGAACAAATTGATCCTCGAGTCCACGCTGATCATGAAGTCCACCAAGGCCTTGGACGATTTGTGCTTGCAATTTTCGCTGAACACCTCGAACGCTCCCTTCTCCGAAGGATTCTGAAGAACCTGTAAAAATTTTTTACAATTTTTTTACCAATCGACGTTTTTTTTAAAAATTCATTCGTACCTGGATCTTGTTGAAGGCCACGCCGATTACTTCGCCGTTGGTCACGTCGATCGCCACCACGCTTACACCGTCCTTGGCAGCGTCTAGACAAAGTTCTTCAAGTTCTTCGGATGCCCCGGGCTCCGATGTCAGTGCTACGCCTATGCAGACGTTCTCGTAGACGAAGAAGCTCTTCCTTATCACTTCTAGAGCTCCCTCCAAGGTGTCATCCGTCAGGGACTCGAACTCTATAGCTCCATCCTCTATAGAGCCCCAGGGCCTGTACGACGGCATTCTAGTTCGGGTCCTGGGAAACATTAATTAGACCGTCTGTATAGTCGATTCACCGCAATTCGAAACTGTATGCTGCTCTTATTAGCACCTGTGTGTGGATTTGATGAATTTATGAAAATGAATGTAATTCGGAAACAGTAAAAAAATCAAATGAGCGTAACAGTGTCGATACACTACTTTTAACATATTAAAATTGTTAATGGGGAAAATAAATTGTTACGTATCTTTTATAAATCGTAATTGATGTGTAATTTATATGAAGAAATTAATTTCATAATAAAATTTAATATTATTGAGGAGTGATATTGAATTTGTATGAAGAAATTAATTTTACAATAATTATATTTAAATATTCACAATCATCTTTAGAATGACTTCAAAACTATCCTCAACATTTTATTTTGCTTAAAGATCCGTAGTCTAGTCGTCATATCGGACATACGCGATGCTGAGAAAAAGTACATGATCGTGAAAAATTTCCAGAAAAAGTGTTCGACATGTTTGTGAAAATTTTATCTCGTTCGCATTTTGAATTAAATTGCATTTTCATTCTATTATTTCCGCGGTTATAATTTTTATCTTGCATAAAAAGTCCGCGGTTTAATAACAAAAGAACGTTCTACTCTTCCAATTCAAATATACAACAGCATACTGGAATCGTGTACTAAAAATATCTACATATACACATACTACTAGCAACATATTGCTCGTCAGTATGCACAATTGCATACAGCGAGCAGCATTACGCAAACGTGTTTTGATTAGGATCATTAACTCCGAGAGCCACTTCCCTCCACTTGAACCGGATGAAAAAAATACATATGTCGAGCACTATACATATATCAGAATCGCGTTATAATGACCAACTGCCATATTCTCCGCGATACTTTTCAACGCGAGACCGTGTTCACTATTTACCTCATCGTTCCAAGTTCCAGCCAGAGATCCTCAAATGCTGACAGCTGCCTCCGTACTAACCTTTATCGAGAAGTCAGCTCGGCCTATAGCTATAACGTGTCTCAATAGCAATTGGCTCGAGAGTATGTGTCAGTATGTGTGCGCGGTATCGCCGCGTTATTATGTGCCCGCAAACGTAAACAAAATTATGCTCAACCAACTTGTGAGTCACACGGTACACTTGTTGGGAGGTAATCAGTCTGTTCAGGGTTCATCAGCATCCTCGATGACCTTGTACAGGGCTTTAAATCAGTGGCGGAACTACAAATTTTAGCCCCCCCCCCCCCCCCCGCAAAATATAATTTTAGGCCCCCTTTTTCCTTTCGATATTTATATAGAATTGAGATTTTTTAATGCTTTTTAGGAAGAATTGTAAATGTTCAATAAACCCAAAAAGTATATTTTTTTGTCAGTGTACTTTTAATTTAATTTTAATAAAATTACAAGATAATGAGTGCAAAAATGTTGGGCCTCCTCATATTACGCCCCCCCCCCCCCCCGGCTTACGGTACTATAGTTCCACGACTGTTTTTAATTCTCTATTTTCAAGTAGAATATGTTTCGTTTGAAATAAATATGTAAGTCGTGTAATGTTTAATGAAAAGGTTCAACAGTTATTCCGAAAAAATGTTTAAATGTGCAAAAAGGTTTTCAGGCAATTGTACAGTTCAGCCGATACTCTGTAAAAATATACAGCTCCTGTAATTTTGATAATTAGACTCCGGATTTCATGCATTTATGGCACAAATGGGTACGTGCAATTTAGAACAGTGAAAAAATTATTAAGTGTATTAATATATTATTTTCACTGTATTAAAATTATTAGTGAAAAATATAAATTTATATTTAGCTCGTATGTCTTGCAATTGACGCACGAACTTTTTATTTTGCATAAAGGTCCGGAATCTATTGATAATATTTACTTTAGAAAAATCACAGATACACTCGAAGTACCACGTGCAAAATTTTATTCGTGGGGAGTGAAAGGGAGAGCATTCCTTGGGATCGAATGAACCTATTGTAGTGGCTAACAATCGGCGATGGTAGTGGAACAGGCGAATAAAGAGCCATAAATAAGAAATGCGATACGCGACCAGGATAGCACGAATCACTGAACCACGTGGGTTTCTGCAAGGCCACGGGAGCATGGAAACGCTACATAGATAAATATAATAGTTGCCGCATAGTGAGTTCAAGGGGCCAGCAGGTCCGCGGGCACGCTAATTTCGCTCTAACGAAATGACCTCTCCATTCAGAATCTGCCTGTTAGCGCGCTCTGCATCTGGCAATCCATCTCGTATGACATGAACCAGTTTTTGAAACGCTGTTATTATAAATTTAGCAAATGGCTCTTCAAACTATATTCGTCAAATTGAGTAAAATAATTTATCTAGAATTTTTAACATTTTTGGAAAAATTCTTACACTAGCTTAAACTATTAATGGTAATAGTGCAATGAAACGAATGCTATACATTATTTAATTTAAATTCAGTACCCATTGTTTTAAAATACCTGTTTGTTTTCTGTCTCAGATAAAACGTTACTGAAGACTTTATTGGTGATATAAAGGATTCTGCGTGCAGACTTATGGCAATTAGTCATTGTTTGATAACGCACGAATGTCAATAATGTTCCTTTTCTTCACTGCAGACGATAACACTGGTAATTATAGTAGACTGTGCATTTATTGCAAAAACAAATGTTTTCTTCAAAACAGTGAACGATTTATTAAAATCATTAAAAACGAAAAGAAATTGTTTCTTCTGCATCTTGCATAATTTTAAAAATAGTATATTGAAAATGCTTGTTTCAAATTATACCCGTATCTATATTTTATACCCGTATCTATATTTATTTATATACTATGTAATTTTAAAATTACTATTATAAAGATTGCAGACTTAATTCCTAGAAATAGATAGTACCACGCACTCTATCAAATGATAAATTTAATATAGAAAAATTATTATTGATAAACATGGCGCTATCCTCGATAGCCTCTACGAACTGACACCTGTCAAACCAGTGAATCAGAGTGAATTTTATAATTAAATTAAAAACACTTTATCAACGCGTTATCCTAAAAAAAAAAATTAATATAATACTTCTGAGAGCGTTTACTTACAGTAATAATTTTTATTTAAACTGGAATCTTTTTTGCCAGCACCGGTCACATCGAAAGACGGCTATACTCTACAGAACAATCCGACCATCTGCAATGCGAAACCGTCTTGCTATTGTCTTTTGTCGGTGGGAATCTCTTTTCAATTATACCGGGACTTCAGGTATTCTTTCGAGGGTACTTCCCATCGGAACATCACCAGAAACTGTCATCTACCACTCTGTGCAACAATATTTATCGCAAATGTTCCTATGATCACGATCAAGCCATTGGCGTAGACGAATATAGACCAGGCTGCGCAACGAGATAGTCATTTGTACTATTTTCAATCTGTGTCATAATACACTAGACTGTCACGCGACAGATTACCATTGGCAGATGACCAGAATCACTAATGATTTTTACAACCCACTTCCAACATTATTATTTACAATTTTAATATTTCCTAGAGAATTAAAAATAATTTATTTTGGCCTGGAATATTTTCTACGCTATTTGCACAGTCCAAAACAATTTGCAAATTCTTTAATAAATCTAAAATAATACAAAATATGTGTCTTCATTTTTCTTTGCACTTTTTAGGACAGGATAATAAACGAGGTAAACAAATGTATATCCCACCGTAAATTATTTTATTCGACGCGCTCTACAACGCTAACACCAGCACAGAAACAATATTATGAGGCGGAGTGTCTTGAAAAACAGGATTTCCTCTCTCGTCCTTCTCCATAAGAAGATCAACCTGCATGACACTCCTGAGTCCCAGCTTCTCGGCAGCCTTGCTCGAGAAAACAGACGTGAACAGTCCAAAAATAAATCCCGCGTCGATGCTTTTCGCAAAGGATATTCCCTCCGCCATCAGAATCCTCGCCAATCCTTTTTTACGATGATCCTTATCCACTGCCACAGCATAAAATTCTACAGCTCCCGTGGCATCCGTGTACCTCTGATACAAATTAGCACTTTCGCTGATCTCCGACAGAAAATTAATATACTTCTGCATCAATCTTGTTTGCGGAGGATTGTTCACGAACACGGCTGTCACTCCGTCAGCAGCGTCATCGAATTTTGGATTTTTGCTGACTATCATCTGGTTCACAGCGATGATTTTCTTCGAGGATTTGTCCTTGGCAATCAGGCAAGGTGAGGAGGAGAAGATTGCCTTAATGATCTTCTCGTGATCGATCCACATGGCCTCTTCATCTTCGGTTCGATTATTCTTTCTCATGCTCTGCAACACAATCTCTTCTTTATCGAAATTTTCGTGCAGGAACGATAAGACTTCGTTTAAATGGGACTCGTCGGCCCATTCTATAGTGTAAGGTGCATTCGAATCCATTTCAAGGTTGCTGCTTCCTCGGTTGGTCGATTTTCTGTTTATAGTAAAACAGTACCCTGTTTTACCGACCCTTATGCCTCTCACTGATTTTCTAATGATCGTGTTGATTTATTCGCCCTGCACTGATTGGTGAATCAACTACACTGCTAGGGTCTGCTAACAGCGTTCGTGCAGCTCCGATAGTTCTTGCATCACTGATGCTCTCTCCTTCGAGACAAAATACAAGTAGATTCTTGGAATCTGGCCTAAGTTGTAAAGCTTAGGGTCCGGCTCTGATTGGCCGAACGGCCTACGCGACTGTCGATCGTTCATTCATGGCCGATGCGATTCAGGATCTCGGCGAACACAATCAAAACATTCCCTATCCTTCACGCGTAGCCGTCTGTAAACATATCACTATACCTTGTGCGCCAAAACAAGCTTTGAAATTGTCTTTGGCCACCTGTAAAATTAGTATGAGTAGAAATACCGCGTTGGTCTGACTTGTAAATCACTCTGTAAATTATTTATCAACTTTCCGCAACCTTAATATATATATAAATTGATTTAAAAATGCATTACCTCTTTTTAATAGCCGCAACTTCTGACTTCGGTTATACAAATCCAGAATTGCTCGACGGCACGATAAAATTATTTTTAAAAATCGTGACACTTTTTCCATTATTATTTTATTTCGTATGGTCATTATAAGGGTACATAAACTTTGTATACTATTTTCTAGAAAACAAGAAAATGACACTTTTCGCGTTTGAAGTTTAATAGAACCATGTAAAAAAATAGTTAATCAATTTTTCAGCCGAACATTAAAATGAATATGATAAAAAATTTTTCGAATTCGCAAAAAATTTTCATAAAACGATATATTCGCTTTTTATAGATGCACCTATTCCAGGAACCATAACTTCCACAAGTTCAAGTATTTCTGATCTTTCGACAAATTGCCAAAGAGGACCCCTCAAGTGCAAAGTGAAAGGTAACAATATAATTAATATATAAAAACTATTCAGGGTTCCGAAAAATGACTTAAAAATTATACGTTACAATTTCGAGTGGACAGTCTAAAAAATTCCCTGTGTTTTTCAGCTGGTAGGACACCCTCGGCTTGCAAATCGGAACTCCATTGCCGGAAGACGCGGTGAAAATTTGATTCGCAATCGTCCAGGGTCATTAATCGGGGAAGGTGCTTGATTGGGGATCCTCGAGGTGGCAAAGTTCGAGGGATCCAGGTGCCTCATTTTGGAACACGCTTTCCCATGTTCGCGGCAGAGCGCGCGGCAGCGCGTGCGTAGGCCCGCCGCGACACCAAAATAAGATGGCCGGTCAGCGAAACAAATAGAGCGCCGTTGTAAATAACAAACCGTCCGAGCACGTTCCTTACTGGGATCCGAAGTGCCGTAGATCGGTGTCTGCGAGGGACCGCCTCGGTGTGCCGTTTGGTTCTCGTGACCGGTCACAAGGGACCCGGTGATCGCGCGCCAGAGAGAGAGAGAGAGTAAGACCGCTCTCGGCTCTCTTCTCTGCGTTTTGCACGGTGGACCGCCGTGTGCGTGTTTGTTCCGCTCGCGGTGGTGCTTGTTGTCTTCTCTATCCACTTCACGTGTTCACCTCCACACGATAAACGATCCGTTTCGAATGCGCGACGCGGCAACATTTCAGCCAGCGTGCCACCAGCCGAGGACCATCATCGCCGCCAGGATGCAACTCCCTGACAGAGACAGTCCCGCGCCACGTCCTCGCCCACGGCTCGCCTAGCTCCTCATGCTAGTCTCGTCTTCCGAATTGCTTGGAGCACAGCATGAAGGAGATGCTTGGAGGGTGCTGCGTGTGTTCTGACGAGAGGGGTTGGACTGAGAATCCGCTGGTCTACTGCGATGGCCAGGGCTGCACCGTTGCTGTTCACCAAGGTTCTTGTTATTAAGCAAGACCGTGTCCTTTGCAAAGCCTCTGTACCATTGGTTTGCGAGTGATCGGAGCAGAACCACATATATCTTGGTTGCAAAACACACTCTGAGCCGTTTGGTATATTGTCATTGCATGACAATGTTTTTATCCCTTCGTTGGGCTCGATTATATTAGATCGGACGCAGCCTTGTCGTACCCGACGACATGCATGACTGTATCCTTTAAACTGCAGCTTCGTACTGTTGGCTCACTAGTGATCGAAGCGGGACCAATTGTGTCTTTATTGTAGTAGACACTATAGGCTGTTCGATCGATTGTCATCGCTTGTGACAATGTTTTTATGACTTTGTAGGACTTGAATATCGGACACGGTCTTGTTGTACATGAGTGATACTTAGTTATATATGTTTGTGAGCAGGTAGTAATACCATATTTGTTTTGCAGCCTGTTATGGTATCGTTACGGTACCTACTGGGCCATGGTACTGCAGAAAGTGTGAATCGCAGGAGAGAAGTGCACGTGTGGTAAGTTGGACCCTTTTGTTACTAGTTCGATAGACATGTTACTATACAGTGTCATTGGAGTTAACGAATGCAAATGACATGTATAGAGCACACAGTTCTTTAGAATCACTGATGAAGTTTATCATGGATTTAGATCGTCTGTTTATGAAATTCTATGTTTAACAGCGTTGCGAGTTGTGTCCGAGCCGCGATGGGGCGCTTAAGAGAACGGATCAGGCAGGATGGGCGCACGTGGTTTGTGCGCTGTACATACCAGAAGTACGGTTTGGTAATGTGACAACAATGGAGCCTATTATTCTGCAGTTGATACCATCCGAAAGGTTCAGCAAGGTAGGATCGTTCTTGCGTTATAAGTAGACCTAGGATACTGATACATTCACCCTATAAGATTCATACTTCTTTTGGAGTAGTGCGTTGACGTTGGTGTATGTTTCAGTCATGTTATATCTGCGAGGAACAAGGAAGAGGTAGTAGAGCGAACGTGGGAGCCTGTATGCAGTGCAACAAGACAGGCTGCAGGCAGCAATTTCATGTGACATGTGCTCAGGCTCTTGGCTTGCTCTGCGAGGAGGCTGGCAACTACCTCGACAACGTCAAGTACTGCGGATACTGTCAGCACCACTACTCTAAGCTGGTAAGGGGACGGACCATCTCGTAGAAAGTAACGCTAGCCTCGTCGAATTTTTCTTAATAGGAAATTGTGATCGTATTTTCAGAAAAAGGGTGGTAACGTAAAGACGATACCACCTTACAAGCCAATACCAGCAGATAATGGCTCGTCAGACTCATCTCCTGAAAAGGAAGCCGAGACCCCGATAAAGTCTTCGTCAAGTGGTAAACGAAAGAGTTCAAGTTCCAAATCCACTACCAATTCTAAAAACAAATCCAATACTAGTCCAAGCCTAGAAATAAATGGCGTTGCTGATGACAAAACCAGCAGCGGCCGTAACACACCCAAAGAGAACACCACAAATACCAGTAAATTCACCACTTCAAACTTCGTAGAGACAATCGTCACCCAATCGGAGAGCGTGTTCGGGCATGACGGCACTGCCTCCACGACCGCCGTCCAGGCGATCAAGCCGGGAACGAACCCGAGTACCGGCCACAAAAACAGTGGACCGACGAAATCGAACTCGTCGACGTCCAACAAGACGTCCAGCCACAGTAAAAAGAGAAAGACCGGAGCCCGTACGCCGACCGTGATCGGCAACGAGAACTCGAACCAATCGGTCAGCTCCGAGGCAAGCGGCTCTGTCGTGGTCGCTGTCACATCTGTCGTGCAGCAGGCTGTATCCAGCAACAACGTGCAGACCACCATTACGGAGGCAACCAGCCTGAGCACGACCACCGAACCCGAAAAGTCCAAGAAGGTACAATCCTCTAACTTTGCCGAAAAAACCAGAGCTTGAAAACAACCATTTTGGTCCCCAAAGTGGTCCAAAGAACCTCTGTTCTGAATGACTGAAATTTTCTTTTAAAAAATTCTTTTTTCACCGAATAAAAGAAGATGGCAATAAGAGGCGACAAGTAGCTCGTTGCTGCGAAATAAAAATTGTCTAAATTTGTTCCGAGGTATAGGAGCAACATAGACATTCATTCCTGTTCTTTATAATTTGATTAACTTGAATTAATTTACTCTTTTGCATTAGGTCTCCTCATCATTTCCCTAAATGCTTAAAATCTGCTGTCTATCAGTTCCTAGCAGTTCCTCTTGAGAACCACTTCAAGCCCTGGTGAAACAGGTTCCAAACTCTTGAAACGGGTTCTAAATGCTCCATTTTTCGATAATTTTCCAGTTGAAGGTCGAGAGTCCAATTCAGTCATCATCGAGTACCCCAGTCAGCACGGAAGCAACCACCACGCCTGTGATTATGGCAGTGACACAGTCGCAATCCTCGATCGTCACTCATTCCCCGACAACCACATCCAACAGCATAGTCGTCTCCGTGCCACTGACTGCCACTTCGTTGCCTAGCACTGTCCAAAGTGTGGTAACCAGTGCTCCAACGTTGTACCAACAGTTACAGCAAAGCATAATCACCACTGCGGCTGCTATAGAGCCTAGGACGAGTGCTGTGCCCAATTCTGAGAGATTTAATACGGAGGAAGCTCCTGTTAAGAGATCTCGGTAGGTTTTACATTTTTAATCATGCGTTTTATCAATGACGTCCTTACGAAATTCTAGATTGCTACAGATGAACATTCTAGAACAATCTCTAGCGTACAAAGAATATTTAAACTGTAATCTGCAGGGTGTAAATTTGGATTGTTTCGTAAGATTATATTTTAATTTCGTTTTGGTTCAATTGCTATGAGAAACAATTCTAATTACAAACCCATTTGAAACGTCCAAATTGTTCTCAAAGTGGATGTAGCATAAATTGAACACAACTTGAAAGATTTGATCACTGTGTTCTATGGAATATTTTTATTTCTTCTATTTTTACTCACAACAATAAACGATGCAGCAACGAGCAATTCGTCTTCAAAAAACCGTAGCCTTGAGAACGGTACGCCGTAAGTTCTATTTGCTATTCCAAACGCGCGCCAAAACGGAAGGCATCAAAATGGCTGTCCCATTGGATAAACAAGCCAGTCCGCTCCTAACCTCGTCGCGAGTATAGTAAAAATTCCTTGGGTAGAAAATTTTTACGGTCCTCGGGCTGATAATATCCTCGGAAAATTTCGTTTCACCATGCCCACGCGATTTTCGCGGACCGCGCCGTGATCCAACGGTGATGATCGTATGGTGTTTGCGACAACATTGTGCTGCGGGATTAGGCGAAATGATATGAGACTATATTTTCCATTGGCCCGTGTTTACAAGGGCATTTGTTTGCAAAAATCTCGCGGCACGTTTGATTGTGTGAAAAACTGGTGGTTTCCTCGTGACTTTGTCGCTCGTTGGTATCATTAAGAACAATTTGAGGTTATGTTTGTTTCTTCTGCCTCAAGGGGCCTCAAGGGCAACGAACGAAGAAAAGGAGTAACGTGATGATCTAAGTCATAATAGGTCCGTTTACCCGATTTAAACGCTCGAAATTCCTAAAAATTTCGATCTATTTATTCCTAACTCCATAATCAATGCGATGACGTGATCATCTCTGGAACACAGTTTACTCTAACTCTACTCCTATTTTTATCCATTTTCTATTCAAGGAATTTTGCGTGAGAGAATTTCATTTTTTCTCCTTTCACAGCTCTCAGTCATCGGACAAGCAGGAGAAAACACGCAAGCCTAAGCGAGGTTCCTCAAACAGCCAGCCGCCACTACAGCAGTCGCAGCAACAGACTCAGGCTCAGCAGCAACAGGCTCAATCTGCGACTCCCACTGTGGTAACACCGGTGTCCAGTAGCGCAGTAGTAACAACATCTAAAAGAGGAGGCAGGAACAATCATCAGACTCCGCCTCCTGCCGTAACTGTGGTACCTGTGTCATCCATCATACAAGGGCCAACATTGAGTACTGGCCATTTTAGCAGTGTTAGTGCGGGGACTACGAATGCGATGGGTCCCACTGTGAAGGAGTCTCCTCCAAGCAGTCCAGGTTCTGAGAGCATGAGCAGCAATGGGCCTGGAAGACGGAAAAGGAAGAGTGCTAGCGCTGCCTCTACGACACCTATACCCTCTGCCTCTAGTACTCCGACGTTGACGAATCCTAAGGAGGAGAAGGATGTCAAGCTGTAAGCTATAATCTTGTACTCTTCTTCGTACTGTAATAAATTATTCGGTTATTAATTTGTAAATTGCTACAGATTTCAGAACGGTGTCAGTGCACCACACATGTTAGGCAATCAGCTGAATCCAACATCTACAATGGCCCAGAAGATGTCTGATACACTGTCACAGGAGTTGGAGGCTCATTCTATTTTTACGGAAGCGAGCAACTCCACAACGAACCTGGTTGGACCGCAGCTTCACAGTCGAGTCATTGCATCTGTATGTATTTTGCGAAAAGTGCACTGTAAAATGTGGACGCAGTAATGTCTTCATATATTTAAAAACTGAGCAAAGCAAATATCGATGGTGAGATTAATTAATCCAATGGCAACACATTGTCTGACCATCAGATGAGTACACAGCTTTTTCACATGTATTGAGACATTATTGTATGATAGAGCGTCGTTGCTATCAGTATGTATTTTAACATACATCTATCCTTAATAAGCAGATACGATCGAGCCAAGCAGGTGCACCGCCCACGTCGTTCTCCTCAGTCTTCAACACCAACCCAAACACCAACACCAATATGGCCAGCACCGCTGGCAATGCTTCATTAGGTGGTGGAGCGATACCTCAGACCCTGGACCAACTTCTCGAAAGGCAGTGGGAGCAGGGGAGCCAGTTCCTGATGGAGCAAGCCCAGCACTTTGACAGTGAGTGTACGGCAAGGAAAAATATGGTCACTGTCGCATGGGTTTGGTGAAATTGGGGATACGTTTAGCTGTTGTATGCATTCGATTATCAATTGGACATAATCTTCGCTGAATTTATTATTAATTCGAAATTTATGGAGAGGAATGTGTTAATTTTATGAACTTGTTCGCAGTCGCTTCCTTGCTGTCGTGTCTTCACCAGTTGAGAGCGGAGAACCTTAGGCTAGAGGAACATGTAAATAGTCTTTTACAAAGGAGAGACCACCTATTGGCTGTGAACGCGAGACTTGCTATTCCACTGACCAGTCAGCCCAGCACTCACCCAGGTAACTACCCTTTTCTGTCGAATCACATATATAAGTATATAATAAATATAAACTTTAACGATCAACCAATGAAATCAATTTCAGCGAACAACATCCACCCAACAGTGAACCCATCGCACCCAAACATCCCCCACCCGGACGTCCCACCAGGTGCCACGGCTCCAGTTCCGAGAGTGAATCGTGAGCCCCGAGTGAACAACACGTACATGCCTCATTCCAGTTCCAGTAATCATTCGACGACGTTGGAGAACGGCCTGCCACCTGACCCATCCCCACCTGCAGCAGCCTCGCTGTCTCAGTACCAGCATAGGACATCGTTGGTCGCGCCTCAACCCAGTCCAACGATCAGGTAACGTGCTTGTCCTACGGATGACGGTTTCAAAACAGATGTTCCAACGTATAATTTTTCGCTTTGATCACGGGCAGGCATAGCCCTGCGGGAAGTGCGTACCATCAAGGTCAGCCCAGCAACATTGTGTCACCTGTACCTACCAGCAACACGGGTGTGGTCAGGAACTCGTCTGTCACACCTGATCCGCTGCGTGGAGTTCCAAGGTGAACAGAGTGGGCCCCTGTATTCAAATTCTCCTTGATCCCATTGAAGACCATTCAACCTGAGACCTCTCGTCAAAATTGGAGTCAAAAGAGTATAGCCGGATATGGTGGTCAATTGTGTCCCCAAAGAGAAACCCTCTGTGGCAAATTTCAAGTCGACACCACCACCGCAAGGGAAGAAATATAATCAGCTTATCCGGCTATATTCTTCAATTTCAATTGTAAAATTTCTGGTGATGGTAAACCGAGGTCAGTAATACCGTATTTTCTTCCAGGTCAGTGGCACAGTCATCAAGCAATTATATGTCATCAATGTACCAACCCATCACTATGTCGAGTCTTACAAGTAACCAAGTAGGTAATGTTCATAACCTTCATTCACATGGACCTTCTCCGCCCAGCCTCGGCCCACCGGGCAAACCCAGCTGAAGATAGATGGACGCATCGGGGAAAGAGAAGAAGCGTGCTGTACTCGTTGAGAGACGCGGTCAGTGATCATCCGAGGCGAGATCAGGGCCGAGAGGGCGTGCGAACAGAAGATCACAACTGATCAGCATCAAGGTTCACCATCATCGAATCCTCGTCATTCAAGATCAAAAGCGGATCGTGTCACCGAGGGGGGGGGGGGGCGTACCATTTCTAGGGCCAAGAAGAAAGTGATATAACACAACCATAAAGAACGAGAACCATCCGTTGCATTTACAATATGAACCGATAACAATTTTCTAAACGGTGTCGTTTTTTCCGAACACAATTTCATAGCAACGTTTTTTCTACGGAGATTGGCCGGGCACATGCGGTGACTAGAGTTAGTTCCCAACGAAGATGACAGTCATGTTTTTTTTCCGTTATTCCTTTCTTTTTTTGGTTTTCTTTTTTAGTATGTTTCATGTTCTCTCTCTCTCTCTCTCTCTCTCTCTCTCTCTCTCTCTCGTTCGTTATACAATATCCCTTGGTTCGCGCGTCGTCGAAAGCACGTTCGAGACAATCTCTTCCTCGTCGATGAGCATGAACAGAGTTACGGCAAGAACGCAGATGTACAAATCTTAGTCTGTAAGTTAATCTATCGCGACGAGAATAGCAATAATATTTACCGAGTAGGTGTACATTTTAATTGGAAGTAATCAATTTGTAAGTCCGGTGGTGCGATGTCTCTCAACCATCGTGTTTTATATAGAGGCGTTTGTTGCTGTCGATTCTACAACCGACTTTGTTTTATTAGAGTGAGTGATCTGTGGACTCGGGTGGGGAGGGGTCACACTGATCTAACAGCAAAAATGCTTAGGACATGCAGGAATTAGTAGCAGAATTATCCGAACGTTTCTGTAAATTGTGGAGAACATGTACTTCATTTATTTATTTTTAAAATTTGTGACATAGTGTGTACCTCCCGAGTCCGTGATCGCGATATTCCTTAGTATCGAATGCTAGACTGTTAATTTCGTTTCGCAACATCATCACACTGTCCAAGAAACATCATATAATTGAGTAAATTCTAGCTTGTTCTGTATATTATCCATATTTTTCGAAAGGTACAACTTTTACTTAAATCAGTTAGATTTTATCTTTCGGGTTTATTTTTCCAAACACGTCAAAAAATATGTGAAGGAATTTTTGTAAAATAGTCCACTGGCTTGAGGATTTGTTTAAGCCAGAGACAAAAATTACTAGCTTTAAGCTAGCTAATAATTTGCAAAGAATTTTCTAAGCGAGCTAAAGATTTTTAAATATTCCGAAAAAATAAATGCATTTGCTAGACAGTGTAGAATATTTCCACACGAAAAAATTGTGTTTAACATTTCCGATTCGAGAGTTGTTGAAATTTCTTGGACAGTGTAAGAAATGGTTTTGACCTGGCCCACAGTCGTCAACTGTATATTCTAATCTTATACATAAAACATACTATGTAGATGTACAACACGAGCACTGCCTTCCACCAATCGAGTGTCGCTGTGGGCCAGGTCGACCGTAAAAAAAAAGAAAGAAGAGGACACTAATCATAATCCTCTCGATAACGAGCCCGTGATTGTTTTCACTTCAACTTCCACATGGTTTAGCGACGGCGGTGAGAAAAGGAGCTTAACACTTCTCTGATACTGGTTTCGCGATGATTGTTCCATATAGGTTCGTGTTCAACGTGTTTTCATTTCCGGTTCGCGTTTCCCGTGACGATGGCGACCGCACACTTTTTACTCGACGACTGCGACCATCGTCGATCGCTGCAACGATAAAATTGTACGCTAGACATTAATCAAAACTCGTTAGAGGTGTACCCGGGGACCTGTCGGAACAGGTCCTCGTCAGATAGTACTTTCGCTCAAGGAACTAGAATTCTTTGTACTACGGCTTGAACCGCTAGCATGATTTTTAATCTCGAAACTGAGCGCTAAAATTCTTGGATTCCTCTTCGAACTAATTTTTTTTCCTGAAGTGTATTTTAATCGTCTTGCCTCAAAATCATGAATGTGAACGTACTCCTCGCCACTTTTTGAAATAATCGTCTCAGTTTAGAGTGACAACAATCATCTGGCGAGTTCAACTATATGAGGAAAAACGTGGTTTGTCTCTTTTATAATAAAACAATTGGTATAGAATGGAGTGAAACCTCGTAAGAGAAGGACAAAATAATCGGAAATCCGTCTTTCCGTCACGAAGTTGAATTTCAACGAATGAATTTTCTTTTCTGTCAATGTCACTGCCTTGTTAGATTAGTATTTAAATAATTTGCTTTCGTTGTGTCGAACGAAGCTGCGTATGTAAAAAGAAAAATATGGTAACTCCTTTTTACCAGTTGTTGTGTTCCTTATTTTAATTAGTAGTTTCGCGGAAAGACGATTCGAGATTTCGCACGCTGGTGGGTCTGGGATTTTGATGGAAAATCGATTCGTCACACTCTCGGCGTGAAATCGGGGAGATGATTCTTCTTTAGGCTAACGAGGATGATAGTGGTAGATCACGAGGACGTCGAACCTTCAAAGAGATAGCTCGTCACCACTCAGGGAAAATCGATTTACTATTACACGGAATTCGGTCGAGTTCTCTTCGTGCGCGTCTTGCTGCTATTTTGTAATATTAAAATCGATGGCCGTCGGTTACTGTACTCAGGGTCTCGGAGAAATCGTCAGACTGATTCAAACCACTCGGAATAAATGAATAAAAATTGTACATAGAAAATTATATAACATTAATTTGATAATTCTGGTCAGTCACAAAAATCCAGAAAAATCTGTTCACATCTAGGCATTTTTATAAAAGAAACGATATGATTTTTATTTGCAAAAATATACAAACTCGATTAGGTGAGGTGTATTGCTAGTTACAGTTAAGAAATTTGTACCTATATTGTTTAATTTCTGATGCACGGTAGATTTATGTGGATTTTCGTGACAGCCCATCGACTATATCGTTGTCAAATTAATATTTGCCGTATGAACAAAACGCAATCGGACTCAATTTGATATTTTACTACAAAATGATGATTGGTAGTGTGAACTGTGACTCGCTGAGGATCCCTAATCGACGAGCTTGGGTGTTCGAAGGGATTTCGAAGGAAAAAGGAGAAAATTGCGAAAAAAAAATGATAAAAATAATAATTATTAGTGTTCGTCGAGTACGAGAGCGCGTTTATACCGATGCAGAAGAGTATTTTATGCATTTTCATTGTAGTGTCACTGTACGTTAAGGTAAACTATGCGGTGCGTGCGAGGGATGCGACAGTGAACAAGAGAACCGAGGACAAAAAACCGTAGGAATAAAAATAAAAAAAAAATGCTAGAGAAAGAAAAAGCAATGCGAATAATATTTTTCCACAGCAGACCGTGCCAAATTTTTGCGATCGAACCATTGAGGGGATCTCTTTTGATTGAGATTACGGGCCAGGCCTTTTTAAACAAATTACAAACTCGAACCCCATCATTCTGTATTTAATTGACTCACGCTGCAGTGGCAATTATTTTCCGATTGCTATATTAAATAAATTATTCTGTTCAATTACTCGAAGCTTGGACAATCGTCCGAAATTTTTTCCTTAGTTAATTATATTATTTCTCAGAGGGTCCTGTCGATGTTAGACAAAATTTTGTTACAGAAAGCTTTTCATGGGAGTGATTGTTAACTTTGTATAAACTTGAAAATGTCAATCGAATTGTTCCGTAGGTTCGTTAGAGTTATTGTAGGTGTTTATGTAAAACGAATCGTAGGATGGAAATATTTTCAGTTTCGAACAAAGAGGAAATTTTTTTAGAACAGGCAGTGCTTTAGTCAGGCCTCGGCAATGCTTTGATTGACCGAAATCTTGGCACATCACCGTGAAATTTTGATACTCGAGAGCGCGACACGTCGCTGTCGAACCAAAGTAATACAACTGGGCTGTGGATCTTCATGCGATTTCTCAAAACTAATAGTTGTTCTTTAGACTCGAAAAATTTACCAGCTCAAATAAGCCAAACACCTGTTCTCAATTTTTCTGTCGTCTTAAACAGTGTTTTTAATCGGCGTAAAAAAAAGCATGTTTAATTTGATAGTTTTGTAAAAGTTTCAATGTGTATTGTTTTTAACAAAATCGCGTGGAGACCTACAGTGTAGTTTTTAAGTGTGCGCGAGCGTGTTTTCATTTTTCTACGAGGAAGCGAAGCGTTAGTGGACCTCCAGAAACAATTCCGGACAGAGAACATTGTAAGATAATTGCACTAGCTGGAGAACAGTCGCCATAGTGCGCTTGCAGGTTTTCCCAAGTGATTTCGGTGATCGGACAAATTGTAAAAAAATAATCGAAAAGACTCGAATCGAGATGCACGCGAACGCTTGGGACAGGCTGCAATCATGTAAAGGGCGCTAGGTATTCGTGTAAAAAAGAAATAAAAGGGTGTTTCACTTCGAGTATCGGGACGATTCAAAGATGATCCACTCGATCGTGGTCTTTTGTATATTTTTCAGTAAAAAAGTGAGGAAAAATAGGAAAACGATACAGGCAGCTAAGCGATCGTGTTCACTGTCTTTGAATCGTCCCTCGGACTGTATGTCTGTGTCGTAACCCTTTATGTATGAAGAGAAAACCGTGCGGACCGAAATGCCATATGTATTTCCACAGGGGACAATTTTCTATCGACAACAAAAAGTCTGATTGTTTTTTTAAACGAGCGTATCCGAGTCATTGGACGCCTCGTTTGCCCCTGACATTATTGGTCTTGTCTTTGGATCGGTGGCGATCTTGTATTTTCCTGGAATACGATTTTTCAAAACACGGATAAATATGAATATGATTTTTGAAAAAATTGTAACGTAACTCTCTTGGAAGAATTCCACTGATTTTTCTTTTCAAACTTATACTGAAAGTACATTTCTGGAATTGTTCTATCAGACTCCCGATAGTGTGTAATCCTAATAATAAATAACTAGTCCTTACTTTACACTCACTGTTAAAGCGAATAAAAAAGTATTTATGTTTTTTGTAATGAGAAGAAATTATGGTGTGAGTGAAGGAGGTTTAATGTTGTCTATGCTGTTATTAATAAGTTTCCGATAAAATCTACACTTATATATATAGTTTTATAATTTCTTTTTGTTTTTTAGATTGTAATTTTTGTCGTCAGAGGTTGCACCGATTCAAAAATGAGTATCTAAAGAAGCCACAGGATGCCTAGAACGTTTCATTTTTATACCGACATCTTGATAAGAGATTTACACCGTAAACATTAAGGAACAGGGTGGTTTCGATTGGCCCAGGGGCGAACGGGGATGGAAATTCACCCCTGAAGAGGGACGACGGTTTCTGATCACGCATGAGAGGAGATCCTCCTCCGAGCTGTCAGAAACGTTGTCCTGGAGTCGCGTGGATCGGTTCCGGATCCAGGGATGTAAATCATTGTGCGATACCGTTTTGTAATGTATCTGTGCATACGGAAGCATGTAATAAAAGAAGACTAAACGACTACTCATGTATTTATCACCGATCGTCAACCCTCCCCCTATTTTTTCTCCTCTTTTAATCAATTCTCGAAAAAATTGTATGACGCATTACCAAATTATTAACACCATATTTAACTTATTTTTACAATTATATATTGTTTAAATATCACATACATATTATATTTGATTTTCTAAACATAATGTCATCTTCACCGAGCAATTATATTTTCCATTATTTCATTATATTTTCTCAAACCACCAATTTAATTACGTAGTAATTCTTTACAATTTTTTAGAAATTAATATAAAATTGCACCTGGAGAATTTTTAACGTAGATCAATAATGGTTTTCCTTTTATTTCGATCGACAATGTTGAATAAATCTAATTAATGCTATTGGCGCACTGGTACGATCATTTGTTACTATTAAGCACTTTTGCAAATTGTTACATCAACCAATTTTCGACGTTTCGATCTAAAAGATCATTTTCAAGAAATAATTTTGTTGTAATTGCGTTTGTAAAAAATTTTTTTTTACCCATTGATAATAGTAGTAGATCAATAATCTTAGAATAAATAAAGTTCGAGCATTTAATGCAGCCTTATTATATGTTTATAGAGATTGCGTTGTTTATTTTCCCCAGTATCTCTTGCTGTTTATGTTCGCTATTTTTATTTGTCCGTATTTAGAGATTATCTGTTCGAGTGTTAACTCCGATGTGGTATATTTATTATTTCGTTGCAGATTGTTCGCAATGTTATTAATGAGAGAGTGTTGGTACAATGTATCTAATTGTAACAATGCAGACAAATCCGTGGCGTTTGCCTCGGTGCCGGCGAAACCATCGTGGGAAATCTCACCTGCGACCTCGTCTGCTGCGAATCAATATTACACGAGTGTACGAATACACTATGGTTCGTGGATAACGCTGCGAACTACTCTGCTATCAGAACACTGTTGTTCCTTATCAATCTACTGACCTCGAGCAATAAGAAACTCCATTCTACATAATTCAGATCTTCCCTATATAAACCCCGCGATCCAACCAATGCATTTCCCATACAATTTCTCATTTGCGATCTCTTCGAAACAATACATACACTTGATGGTTTATCCTTAACTATAAATAAAAAACTGCTTTTATCAAATCAAAATTTACAATAAAATAGGATTAAAAAAAAGAAGCCTACTTAGCTAACAAATTTATAAACATCAGTATACAACTCATTAATGCTGTATATGTATGTATACAGGGTGTTCACGCTAGTATTAGCCAGCGATTTTCTTGTAAATAGTAAATATTAGATAAAAATGAAAGAGGAAAAAGTAGTACTGTTTTTGCTACGCAACACAATGGCGTGTGTAATTTTTTTGTGTTTATACTATTTTGTTAGATATGAATAGGTGACCTTCAATTGTTTAAATGGAATGCTGTATATTTTTTTATATCACATTTGAAAGCGTGTGTCTAGACGAATTCATCCGTATACTGCACAATGACCTTCAAGGTCATGCAAGGTCAGAAATGGAAAAAATATTTTGAATATTTCATACCAAAACATCATCTGATTCGTATGATAATAAGGTATACAAGTAAACGTCCTGAACACCCTGTATATGAATATGTCCCATTAGAATTTCAAAATCATTCATTTCGTTCAGCAATAAACTATCTCAATGAGTTGCTGTTTGTAATTTTAATAAAAAGTGTGTACACACAATTTTGAACTTGATAATATACGTATAATAAATAGTAGAGATTATTGAAATGCGAAGTCTTCTTTTTACTGTATGAAGTTTTTCTATTTACATATCTATACGATACAAAAAAAAATTGGTGATGAGAAAAAATTATTCTCTCTCATTCTTGGTATCTTTTACAGTTTCCTTTTTTTTTATTATGTATTCTAGATTCTTTCAAACCGCCATCTATTTCTTTAACTAAATGTATTAACTAAATGTGTCAGCAAAATCAGCAAAATCAATACAAAAAATTGTTCTTCCTATGTTTCACACTAATGTATCTTTAATATCGTTTTTAACAGTGGTCCAGATCGATCATGGTCCCCATAAGTTGCTCTGAATAGGCCCCATATTAAAAATTGCACACCACAATGCGAATAGGAGAGCTATGGGCCACCATTGTCCAGGAGAAGATACGTCGGTTATGGGGTAGGCGCGAAAGTTCAATACCTGAGGTTGAACCTAATCGGCTCGAACGTCACGGAACCGTGGCATCGTGAAAATTAGCAAACCATAGAATCTATGGTTGTTGGCGAAGAGAGAGAGAGAGAGAGAGAGACCCTTCCTTGTATTGGAGCCGCATTAAGAGCACCCTCTTGTCACGAGGGTGGCACTTGCGTGAATCCACGCAGCTGGAGTGACACACAAATAAAGTATTAATTCTCCGTTCGTCTCGTAATGGTGACAGTGCTCTCAATACTCTATAGTACACTATGCTAAAACCTAAAACTCGTCTTCGTTCTATACGTCCATTCATTGGGTAAGCTGCGAATCCATATGAGGGATGAAAAATTCAAAACTTAAAAAACTCATCGATCCTCTCGTACCGTAAAGCAATTTTGTTATTTTCCATTATTATTTATTTATCCCTTCGCATCGCTATAATTTATTTCACATTAAAATTTCTCAAATCGAAGGTGCACTATTTTTAATATTTGCAATGGGATTTTTCACGAATGTGTGATCTCAGAAAGTTACACTATGTTAAATTGTTGCCATACTTTTCGAGGACAATTTGTTTCACCATGGGGTAATGACAATCAAATCAAGTGTTACATTGTCCCCCATAAAATCGAGTTCGGGCATTTTAGGAGGGGGTGAGTCCAACCGTGGAAGTGATCCAGTAGGGTCCAGTGGTCGATGATTCTGCTGGAACTTCAGAGAACATCCCCCTGGGTGCAGCTGCCCAGGTATTTGCGTGCCCCAATTTTCACTGCACCAGGATGGATCATGGGGAAAAGATATACCACGAGGAAGGGTGGTCGGTTGCTCTCTTTTGCTGTCTGCACCCTTTCGAATGTTCCGGTGGGGTGTAATGGAACCCCATGGTTTCACCTTTAGCTGTAACACCCTTAATTCTATCTACCTTGGCGCTCTTCTATAATATTCTTTGTTGTGTCAGTTCAATTAATATATTGTCACTTGTCTTGATGCACTATTTTATTCTTTATGCATCTAGACCAGTGGTTTCCAACCTGGGAGACGCCAAACACCTTCTTATTATTCTGTTAATTGTAGTTTTCAGTTTTTTTTTCGTAATAAAGTTTTTATTATTTAAAACATGCCTATATTATTATATCTATTGAAAAACAAAAGGTAGGGAGGCGCAGAAAAAATTTTTTTTTCGGCGAGGCGTGGTACATAAAAGTTGGAAACCGCTGATCTAGACTATCTTTTGTAACCCTGGTAAAAATTTCTTCAATGACGAAATATGTGATCGATCAAATAATTTGTCGAAGCATGAAATTGGGATTTTTAGATAACCATCGAAAATCCACTGTGAAATTCACCGTGAACATTCTAGACTCTCTCGAACAAATCCTATAGTAGAAAAATTAAATACAATTTCATACTGTGTCCTAATTCGTAAGAATTTTTCATAATAAATAACGGCATTTCGAATTGATACTTCTAATGTTTCCTATGAAGACACTCGTACTTACCACAGCATCAGAAAGGATTACAGTAAAAATGGCAAATATCGATGAAGATAGTCGGAGACAGAATATTGCCACTCAAACCGATATATTTATGGGACACAAGTGGTGTGTGTAGACGGGGATGATAAAAGCAGGTGTATGAACACACCTGCGTCAATCGTAGATAATATTTTTGAACCACTTTCGATGAACCGATAAAATCCACCCCTCTAATCGTACACTAATCTTCTGTATCATTTAGTTCCTGTAAATGTCTTCTATATTGGTCTTCACGGGGAAAACTATAATCCACTGCTATCACTTTATTACAACCAGACTGCTCATATCTGTACACCCATAATTTATAAAAATTACTATAATTATTAGACTGCGGATCTTTATGTATGTGATCTTTAAGAAAATTTTCAAGTAATAAAGTGAAATTACTCATTAACTATTAGGTTTAGGACTGATAACGGTCAATACTTTTTTTCTTACAACTCGATACTCTATCATATTTTGGTATAAAAAATATAGTATTCTATTTAAAAAAACTGAGTTGACCTTCATATCTCCTTGACGCCTCCACCTATAAAGAAAATTAACACACTACATAGTGTACCCTTTTAAGCCATGTAATTTGTATATAAAATTCTTTCGTGCAATTCGCATATTTTGGTAGTTATAACGGTGCACACGTTGGGTGGACCACCCTGTATATTAGAACATGTTGAAAGATGTTGAAATATGTTAGAAGATGTTGGAGGATTCCGGAAGAACGGGGTGACTGAACATGGAGAAGCAAAGATGTCGAAGGGAGGTGATGGGCTCGATTGGTTCCTAGGGCCAAGCGTATCGTCCCTAATTGTCCACAAATCGACGGCCACCCTCGATTTCCGAACCGTTAAGTACAACCACCCCTGCGAGGAGGCCAGGGGCGTTCCGCTAGCTCTGTCGAGGGGGTCTCGATACAACAGAGCAGAATATGGATTCAATTACACCTCATTGTGCCGCGGTGTCTATAAACAATGCTGTTTTCACAGCTGATAGTGGCCCACGTTTGTCTGCGGGTTGACGCGATCTCGATGCCGCTCACCTGGTGGACGTCTCTTTTCTGAATCGAACACAATACTCCCGGCTAATACGTTCTGCATTGGACATTGTCAATAAGAATTTCTGCAAACACTATCAACAATCTTCAGCGGGACACCAGTTCAATTTCTTTGATTATTGTTGTTGTAAGTGTAAAATATGACTGGTAAATACATATGTAAAACTCTGTCCAGTAAAATGGGATTAATGTATATTTTTCGTTATTGCTGTTATGCTTCCATATTGTTCAAGACTGATATTGAGAAACACTGGAAAATTAGCTAAACAACTTTTCTCTATACAAATAAGGCATACACTCACTTAGGTTCCGACGTATTTGCAAAAATTGCCGATACTAGAATACTGAATTCTGCCTATTGTTGTGCGTCTGTGGCTGTGTACGTGTCGGTATTGGTGTCCATATAAAACGATATATCCTAATATTTATAATTTATTAAAAATATTTGCAACGCTTCCGGTAACGACGTGCGTCAGTGAAAGATCATTTTCTACATTAAGAATTTTGAAAACATATATTTAAGATCCACAATGACACAACCACGACTGAATGGGTTGGCTTTGTTATACATATACACAGAGACATTCATGTAACTATAACCGAAGTAATTGAAGAGCTATGTAAAAAAAACAGAAAACTAGATTTTATTCTATAAATAAAATATTTAAAAAAATCTAAAATAAGTCATTTTGTTCAACTCGTCCCCCTCTAAGATGAAATCCTGGGTGCGCCACTGTTGAGAAATAAATATTCTGTATGACGTTAGTAATTTTGCAGTTTCTAAAAGTCGCTATTTTAGCTGGTACGTATGTAGTTTTGTAACATTAGAAGATAAATTCTCGGTTATATTTTGTCTTGGGAGTAAATAAATTAAATAAATAAAAATAAAAATTGATACGAATTGTGCGGTGGATGTATCGACGTGGTTCGATTAACTAGAAAATTGGACAGCGAATGTACGTGATAGTGTGGTCACCGGTCGGACAAATATTATTAGCAATCATGCTCTGCAATTTTCTAGGGATAAAGTGTCTGCGAAAGTACTCCTTATTAACTGCAGAGGCTAGAGCCGAAGGAAACTCGGGTAATTCATGTTGAAAAAGAGCGAAGAGGGAACCGGAGAATGTCGTGGGAAGATCCGCACCCGGCGACGCCATTATTCCCGCAACGCAGGACGTCGCGACGCCGCGTTATCGACGTACCGCCCACCATTCTCTCTCTCTCTCTCTCTCTCTCTCTCTTGCTTTCTCTTATTCTCTCCTTACCTCTCGCGTCCCTCTTTGGCAAATTGTGGCGGAGAATTTGGTGGAGCTTGTGGCCCTTGTCATGGCCATCATTTCGCGTTTACGCAGACAATATGCTCCGTGGAATTTGCAGAATCTCGGAGCAAGATGCAATTTTTGAGAAATTAGGGGAACAGGAAAGGAAACTATGGAAAATTAAGGACATAGATATTTGGGAAGTCTTGAAAAATTGAGTGAGCTTGGTATTTGAGGAAAAATGTGGAACATCCTGGAAATTGGGGAATAGGAAAATCCTGGAAATTGGGGAGTAGGAAAATTTGGAAAATCCTGGAAATTGGGGAATAGGAAAATTTGGAAAATCCTGGAAATTGGGGAATAGGAAAATCCTGGAAATTGGGGAATAGGAAAATTTGGAAAATCCTGGAAATTAGGGAGGATTTGTAGAAGAAAACTTGCAAGTCGTTTTAAACATGTGGAACCTATTTTATTGACTCCATTGGCAAGAACGATATGACACCATCTTTGCTCTTTACGTACAAACGATACTTAAATTATACTTAATCCTAGCAGTGTGCCCTATATTTACAATCGGTAACATGCGTTTACGCGAATTCTGTCGGCTTCACTTCGCTAGATTAATGTTATTGCCAGAGAGAAAGACAAATATCCCGACAGAATTTTCGTAAGACTTTTGCCTGTTCGCGACGAATTCTCTGTAATTTACAATAATTATAAACTCCTTTAGTTCTTAAATAATTGTTTCCTTCCGGTTAAAATATTGCAGTTAAATATATTCTTAACGATAATAATACTGCGGACCATGATCTGACTAGGTGCCAAAAAATATTTTCAAGACTTTCGTAAAAAAAAAAATTGCACGCCGAGAATAATTTAAAGAATCGACAAATTAATTTTGTTTCCAACTCATTTCTTCGCCGAAATTAAATAATATTTTTTTTCATGAACTTAGGGTTAAATAGTTGAAGGATGACTAGGCCCTATCTGCACTTAAATACTAAATAACACTGGGACTCAACAATTAAATCCTGAACAGTCTACTCGAATGTCGAGCTGTTCTTCGATGTCCTCGGGTCTTCTGGTGTCCACACCTTGGCATACATCGTTCCATTAGGCGAGATGTCCGACTTCCTGGACCAGGAGAGCGAGTGAAAAATGAAGGGATTTCCCTCACTGCCTGAAAGTTAATTGTTGTCGTTTATAACAATCCATCGATCCCCCAAAACAATATTCAGAACTGTTCGTTCAGAGTGAGACACTCGAATGTATGTATTCAGAGTTGGGCAAAAAGTAATTTCAATTACAATTACAATTACTTACCAATTCCTGTAATTTGTAATTGCAGAAATAAAATTACAATTACATGTAATTGTAATTGGTAGTTGCAATTACTTAACGCCAAAAGAGTTGAAGTTTAATAAATAATAAATATTTCCTAACATATGTTTTTTGTTTGTTCTTTTTAGACATTTCCATTGAGTAGATATCTAATTTTTTTTTTACTGTCATTTTGGCGTTAAGTAATTGCATCTACCAATTACTTTGGCTCAACCAGTAATTGTAATTGCGGACCAAAATTGCAATTACAGTAATTGCAAGGAGTAATTGCAATTACCAATTACAATTACATGTAATTGTAATTGCGTCTAACAATTACAATTACAGTAATTGTTCTTTTAAACCACTATTTTGATGTTTTGGACCATTTTACTGTTTTCTTATTGAAAATGTAGGCCACTTTTGCTCATGTAATTGAAGATGTAATTAATTATAATCATGTAATCAATTACTGCCCAACTCTGATGTATATTGATTACACTGTGAATTCTGAGCATTCGGATAGTCGTTAGATAATTGTTAACAAAATAGGAAAGTGAGTGCGATTGGTATTTGCCTCACCACGAACTATGACCTTCTTAGAGTCGTCCCGACCGGAACACGTTGACAGTCCTCCATTTCCTGTCAGATTGTCGTTGCCAGTGTCAGCTCTGATCAATTCGTTGAGGAACTTGATGTACCCAATTGCTATTTTCAGGGTATCGACCTTGGACAGTCTTTTCTCGTATGGCAGGGTTGGTATGTGGGCCCTGAGGCCCTCGAACGCGTCGTTTATATTTTGCATACGTCTCCTCTCTCTCATATTTGCCGCCTGCCTTTGTTGCACCGCCTGTCTTGGACTTTTACCCGAACCTCCATTGCGTCTGCTGCTTTGACTTCTTCTGGAAACAATTGTTCATTCACTCCTTGTTAATTATTTCCCCTGAACGATTGGACTCGATTGAAATGTACAAAAATAATTGTTAGAATATAATATATGTCATCGATCGACTCGGAAGAAAATAATTAAGCCTAACAGAATCCCCCTAAAAAATGCTCGCAGTCCTTCTCAAATCATAAAAATCAGGGACATGTAAATACATATATCATAAACAATATAAATGACATGTAACATAGATACATAGATCACAAAATACATAGATCACAAAATACATAGATCACAAAAATATGAACATCGATAGAAAAATTAACGCCCCTTCAGACCAGAATACGCGGGTCACAGTTGACCCGGTCTTAGGGAGCTACATCCACAGCCGATACTTACTCCCTAGCGTGATTCTCCTGATCGCTGCTGTAAGCACTCTCATTGTCGCTGCTGTTCTCGTCGTACAAATAAATCTCGCTGCCACTGGAGCTGCCGGTGCTACCAGGAGGATGCGAGGCCAGTTGCGACGGTATGGAGGGCAGAGTAGCGGTAGTCGGTGCTCCGCAATGGGGTGGTAGTGCCGGGATAGCAGGATTTCCCAAGAAACTGTGCGCTTCGTAGATATACTGGCGATTCATCATGTCCAGCTCGATATTATCCATGGAATACATCTTCAATTTGTTTATTCCTCTTCGACTACTATTAAAGACACACTACTGTCAGCCGACAATTTAGACTAGAATGACTAGATGGAATTATCAGTTAGTCTGTTACATCGTCATCATTTTTCCTGATCGTTCACTACATTTTCTGACAAGGTAGCAGTTTTTTTATTATATAAGTTTTGCACATAAATCTTGAGGTACAAATTCCTGTTCAAACACTGTCTCTCAAGTTCCTGCACTATACATACAGCACCGAGATTAGCCGATCATCTCCACTGGAATTCCACTGTACACACCCTCGATCACGTCCCGAGGATCTAGCGATCCTATCAGGGACACGTGTCCCAGCCGCGTGCTGGCAAATACTTCTAAACAGCGGCACGTGCTGCCCTGGGACCAATACACGTGACCAGATTTGTTGGAACTGTTATCGGAACCCTTCCACAGGTTCTTCAGGTCCCTGGATCTCCAAAAGATTCGGTATCAATCGTCTTCATCCTTTGATCCAACTCACATAACACTACCAACATAATCCGTCATTCTGTAGTATAACGCTTCTTCTTCAAGTTTCTTCAGCTTCGATCGAGCTTCTTCAAGTTTCTTCAGCTTCGGTCGAGCTTCTTCAAGTTTCTTCAGCTTCGGTCGAGCTTCTTCAAGTTTCTTCAGCTTCGGTCGAGCTTCTTCAAGTTTCTTCAGCTTCGGTCGAGCTTCTTCAAGTTTCTTCAGCTTCGGTCGAGCTTCTTCAAGTTTCTTCAGCTTCGGTCGAGTTTCTTCAAGTTTCTTCAGCTTCGGTCGAGCTTCTTCAAGTTTCTTCAGCTTCGGTCGAGTTTCTTCAAGTTCCCACAGCTACCTCGATCTAGGTCGTAACTATTTTTTCTTCATAGATCAGAGTTGTAACCACCACGTTCCACTGTTAATTTTATTAGAAATATTTTTTCTTTTTCATTTTTCGGAGCACCCTGACAAGGTTGACGATCCTCTCGGTTGGAGATGTTGAAGTTGCTGGTGGAGTGTGTTGCCGAGATTGAAATATAGTGTCCGACAGGGTAGTATGCTCATGTCCAGGGACCTGGGATGAACATTTTGCCACGGTTGATACACTATGACTGAAAAGGAACAGCGGGAGGAAGGCGGAATCCGTGAGCAGGGGTTGAAGGTTCAAACGCTATCCTATTCGTCGAGTTGAAAGCTGGCGGAGCCTGCCACCCCCGGTTGCCAGGGTGCTAGGACCGCCTCTTCATCGATCTGATAAAGAGTACAGAGGCCTCACGGTGGTGGATAACCGGCGGAAAAGTCGGCAATGACAATCCGAGTCCTATCTCCTCATGAATTCATATTTTTAAATTTGAGGGTGGTTTTTAGGGGCGGGGTTGTAGGCTTCGGAAATGTACCGACAGACGTTGAAATCTGTTATGACAACTCTGGACATCACCCTTGATTTTTACGAATTTTCTCAAGCTCGGTTATTGTTCAACAAAATGGTGAAACCGTCGATAAATATTCTGCAGAAATGATCGTTGCAGTGAATATTATATTTTCTAAAGATCGTTAAAAGTTCTGTGTGAAAGTTAAGTAAAAGATATTTTTAAACATATGTGTATTAAGAAAGAAAATAAATTTCTATTTCACTCCAGTCCACTGCAATTCAGGTAGAAAATTTTGATTTTGAACGATGTCTATTCAGTCTGACTCGATATTAGGGTGAAAATGATTTAAAAAATGTTCTGAAATGCATCTTTAACCCTTTGCACTCGGAGCTATTTTAACACGAAAATTAAACATTTCTTCCGACCTAGAATAATTCCATTCTATATGATTTTTTTTCATTTTATGGATATGAAATTGATATAATACCACATATACCACCATATTTAATAATGTAAACAATACTGCGAATAATGGTAGAGCAATTTTTAGTGGCGACTCTGAGTGGCCGCTCGAGTGCTAAAGGTTAAATATGTTTTCACAAATATTTAAAAAAATATTTTCATGATTTAAGAAAACTGTCCGAGTAGAAATTCGTTTTGCATCGATGATTTATGGAGGATGTCCCAGGAGCGGAAGCACGGTGAAACTCGAGGCTAATAGAATTTCACGGCACCGAGCGAAGAGAGCATCAATGAATCAAAGGTGCAACGGCGAAAGAAATTGCCGGCACGTGTCGTTGCACGTGCGTCAGAAGCGCAAAGGGTTTCGGTCGAGGGTTAACCGGGTACTGCGACATTTGGCCCTGGCCGCAACGTGTAATTATCAAGCCTGTAACAGGTCAATCTGATTTTCTGGTGGGTTATTACGTCCCGCAGAATTTCTATTATTTAATAGGCTCGGCTGTCGCAACAATATGTTCGCCGGAACTTGCGTTTCCTACAAAAATAAAATTGCACGGTTGCTAATGCTGAAACTGAAAATTGCCACTTACCGATAGAAAATGATAACCCGGCTTATTCGAGTATTCTCAGAATTTTTGGCTCGGTTTATGTCAGCGATAAACTGTCCGTGCAAACGTGTAGTTAAATAATTTTTTAAATTGTTGTATTTCTGAGGGGGTTGGAATTAGACAATTTGTGCTTCGTTTGAATCGCCGACATAAAGTATTTCCTATTATCGGGACCCTAAGAGATATTATATACGTCCATTCAGGGGTAGTAATTAACACAGTGGTAATTAGGAGGGCTGCCGGGTGGTGAATTATTCGCTGCATCTGGCGTTGTATTCCGTTGAAAATCGTGATGGAGATTTGTTTCCCACGGATGCAATTTGGGGAGACATCAACCGAATGATACTGCCATGAGAAAAATTTATTACACACTAGCTATATACTTTCTTATTTTTCTTTATTTATTTATTAACCGATTAACATCGGATGTTCGAATTTGCAGGTGCAGAAAATTTCGCGAAAAATCGATTCGCAGATCCGAAACCGCAGTCCATTCGGATTTAATCCGAAACGAAAATAGAGGCTCGAGGGGACAGGTCCATTGTCCAGAGCCGAATTTTTGATCCTCGAGATCTAGAGATAACCGAAGGGGATCGGATTTAAATGGCAAATCCTTGCACACGTGCGCGAGCTTCCATCCCGAGTGTTATCTCTGAGATGAACAAGAAGTAATTCTGATACAATTCAAAAACAATTTATTCCTCTCCCGAACTGTTTACAAAATTACTCCAACAATTACTCAACGTAGCAGTAATAATTTACTAACATCGATCCGGGAGAGAATTTAATTTTTTTAGCAGATCTTGTCACTAATATTTTTATTTATTTTTTACAATAGAATACATTTCTAATTGAACATTTTATAGTGTTCGATGATTTGGTGGAGAATCTTTCGGAATATTTTGACACGACAAGAAAAATGTCGATGAAATTCCTATTTGTTTAAAAAAAATTTACAAAAGCTACGACAATGTCTAACACAGCTCATCCCTCCTCAAAGAAACACACGCCCCATGTAAAACCGATTTTCCATGGCACATCCTCGCACCCGTGGTCCCATGTCTAACACCTGGTAGCCGGGACAACCCCGTGAACATCCTGGTACCCACTCGAACCGCGTAGCTCAGTCCCTAAGTGTCTATTAATTTATACTCAGCAGGAGTGTGAAATCGATTTATATGCTCGGGTTTCTCGATTCATTTATTTGGGGCTGCGTACTCCATCATCTCCCCTCCGATGATGTAAAACATTGTGTCACTGTACCTCTGGATATTTCACAGACATTAACTTAGGGCTACGGAAGAACAGAAAAATTGGCAGTTTCATTCGCGAGAAAAATATTTTGGAAGCTTTTGGGGAAAAATGGGTCTTCCACTATACTGCGAATGTAGAGGCTTCAGCTTTAAAATGAGTCCAGGCTTATGGTTGTATGGAACCAACATGTGGTTTAACAACTCTTATGAGTATATATTAAAATTTATTAGTTAAGCAAGTAATTTTATTCTTTTTCTTTTTGTTTTCTGTTCCTACAATTTGGCTTGACTGTTTTAGTCAACCATATATGAATCAATGGGTAATATAAAAAAAAATTTGTTACAGACGCAATTACAAAAAAATTATTTCTTGAAAATGATCTAAATTTAGATCGAAACGTCGAAAATTAGCTGATGTAACAATTTGCAAAAGTGATTAACAGTAACAAATGATCGTACCAGTGCGCCAATAGCATTAATTAGATTTATGGTTGTACTATTTGTTTCTACGAAATTATCACAATTTCAATATCGCCATTTTTGCTTCTTGCAGTATATTGTAGAAATTTTTTTTTTTCTCCTAAGTGTCTACAGTTCAGTTACAATTATATTAATTTACAGCTTTCGATATGACTCAGTTCCGTGACTTTAACGTGAAGTTTCGAAAGTGACAAAGCAGAAACTTTTCTAACGTCGTTGAGGTACACCTTACGCAATATTTGGCCCAAAACATCCGGTAGATGATTCAGGGTGTAATCAAGCATAAGCTATATCGTGGGCGGCTAATTTAACCATCAGCCTGTCCCGGCGAATTCCTAGCCACCTGTCTAATATTCACTCTCGCATCCGTTTCCGGTATGCTAGGGGATGTTACCCCCAGCGGTGTCCTCTTAGCAGGGGTACGCGACCCCTTGAACGGTCTATGGTTCGGTGCCGTGGCACCTTGAACCCCTCGATACCCCATAAAATCGATTCCCTTATCATTCGATAGAGGTCCGAGCTACCTGGAGTTTTTAGGACAGATGGATGTTGGGACGGATAATAGTTGGCACCGCAGAGGCGTGCATATTCTCCCCCCACTGGGAATCGGAATTATTTTCAACGAGATGTATCTGTGGATATTACGATAAGACGATCAAGATATCCGATCTATGCAGAATGAATGGAACGTTTAATTCCTGAACTGTGAATGCTGATCGGCTATCTTGAGATCTATAAATCCTCCTCTCCATACTCGTAATCCAATCATGCTGTCTTCCCTTCTTTGCGCGATGGCTGACTCTGTTGATTATTCAACAGCTGTTCAACTAATAAATAAAACATTTTTTTGTTGACCTGAAAATCATTTTTCTCCATCGTACTTAATTTTTGGAAACTTTAATTTTCAAGGAGGCTACTTTTCAACTTTATGAATTTCCTATGCTGTAACTGTAAAAGTTACATGAATAATAATTCTTACATACTAATGATCCTGTAGACGACTCTACCGAATATAATACTATATATTTTTTAATAACGTTTCATGACAGCTAAACAGGCTACTAATGCAGCCATTCTATTTGGCATTTTCTGGACGTCGTTCTGTGTCTTTAAAAAGTGTTTAAACATATTTATAGAGACAGAAGGAGAGAAAAAATAATGTTAATCCTGTTCATCAATTTGTTAAACATTTTCACCTCGCTGGGGGCCCAAATGGGAACCAAGGTAAGCATGTATTTGTCACTTGATACGTGACTGTCGCACGCCTCTGTGACGTCCGCGGCTTATACCGTTGTTGGACGGGTTGCCGCATTTTAGCCGGATTTTGAATTGTTAATAACTAAATAACGAAGCCGATATCGAAATTTTTTTATTATTCATATTCGACTTGTATTGTCATGGAAAACCATTATCGTATATCTTTAATGGTTTAAAAAAATACCATTGTATTTGGGAAAGTCTACACAATCATTCTACACAATTATTGACATAGCTTTAGTTTTTGCTTGCCATCTGCGGTTTCCACGATTTTCTCCAGTTGACACTCCGAAATCAATTGTACCACAAAAATCACATCCCTCCTGCCACCTATGAACAAGAACTCAAAGTGGCATAAGTAAATGGATTTAGTACCGCAGGTAATAAATAAATGTAGAATGCTAACATTACCCATTCTGTAATTGCTTGGAAAATAATTACTTTTTATTGTATAATTTCATTACTCTCTTATTGCCATTAAATCTGAGGGAAGGTGACATTGCAAAATGTTATGGAAGGGAATAGGTTTGAAATGGATATTAATTTACAAGATCTTTATTAAAAATCTTTCAATACATTTGTTCTTGCATCTAGCTAGCATGTCTTATATTCTAGTATACAATATTAACGCAAATTCTAAGTGTATAGCTATTAGCTCGATATTATTCACTATTCGTAAGATACTAGAAGTTCTTACAAATAGAGGATAATACCGATTGCCGAGGGCTCAGCCGAATAATATCTGTGTAAAATTTTAACCCTCTATCTCGATCGGGAGGGTAGTTATGGGGTAAAATCTAAAAATCAGTTTTTGGTCTATTTTCCCTAGTTAACGATGTTTAGAAATTCTGAAAAAAATCTGAGACATGTCAAGTACCCGAATACATACTCTGCAATTCGTTTCAGATTTTTAAATTAAAAATCCTACTTGTAAAAAATCAAAAACCTCAAAAAAATCGAAAAAATGCAGATTTCACATTGACGTTATAAATTGACAATCACCATTTTTTTTACAGTACCGACATATTATTATAAGTATCGTTCATGAATTTTTTCAGATTTTATAGGCGCTTCGGGTTGCCCCGGGGACGCGACACCCCGTACTCACTCACGGCCCCATCCGTGAGTGAGCCCCTGAGGGACCTCCGATCGAATACCAATTCGGATATGAGAAATAATAAGCGACAGCATTCGTTGAATTAACAGTTCACGGAGAAAATTGTTGAAGGTGGGCCAAGGGTAATCAACAAAAGCATTGTAGAACCCCTGGCCCATCCTGTGCTATAAAGTGGATTACCTCACAAATTTTTAAAAAATAGTCAAACTTACCATTGCTGAAAGTGGGCCGAGTGAATGACCAGTGGTCAATTAGATAGATGACCAGTGGTCAGTTAGGTGGATGACCAGTGGTCAGTTAGGTGGATGACCAGTGGTCAGTTAGGTGGATGACCAGTGGTAAGTTAGGTGGATGACCAGTGGTCAGTTAGGTGGATGACCAGTGGTCAGTTAGGTGGATGACCAGTGGTCAGTTAGATAGATGACCAGTGGTCAGTTAGGTGGATGACCAGTGGTCAGTTAGGTGGATGACCAGTGGTCAGTTAGGTGGATGACCAGTGGTCAGTTAGGTGGATGACCAGTGGTCAGTTAGGTGGATGACCAGTGGTCAGTTAGGTGGATGACCAGTGGTCAGTTAGGTGGATGACCAGTGGTCAGTTAGGTAGATGACCAGTGGTTAGTTAGGTGGATGACCAGTGGTCAGTTAGGTGGATGACCAGTGGTCAGTTAGGTGGATGACCAGTGGTCAGTTAGGTGGATGACCAGTGGTCAGTTAGGTGGATGACCAGTGGTTAGTTAGGTGGATGACCAGTGGTCAGTTAGGTGGATGACCAGTGGTCAGTTAGGTGGATGACCAGTGGTCAGCCTCTGACCACTCCTCCTCAAGTCGTCCTGGTCCCGTAGTCCGACCGCTCCTGCCGGAATCCCCGGCCCGTCTGACTGACTGACTGACTAATTGTAAGAGTGCTCGCCGAGTTCAGGCGCACCTGCGCAGAGACGTGAAACTCTCCCCACACCATCTAATTTCGGTTGATTTCGATCGCCGTGATAGTAATTATTGCTAAATTTATTATTTGTGACTGTTTAATGTTTATAATAATTACCATTCTTTTTGCCAACGATGTCGACAAGCACTCCCTTGACAATCTTGCCACCTAATTTTTTACAGTAAAGTCTTGAACCAACTATTGATCTTACTCTGTTTTTCAACATATTTCTGTTCCCGCAGATCGATTCTTGGAACAATTACGTATAAAAAGAAGTGTCAGGAAATAATGCTCGTTTATGAAATATTTTTAAATTACAAATTGAGGTATCTTACATGAAATTTGAACGTCGGTGTCCCAGCTATGAACGTGTCTCTTAAAGATGGGGCGACGATCGGGAAAAATGGGCGTCATCTACTGACGTTGGTTGGAAGTCGGTTCCCGTGCCGGCCAACATCATCAGGTCACGTGACAATAGCATATTGATACGTGTCCGACGAACGGAGCCACGACTCACTACGATTTGCCAGTCGGGCATACGCGGCCAGGTTTACTCGTGTTTTAGATTGAGTCGGGTGTCCTCGCGTCTGTGTCGATCCCGGACATCGTCAGTGAGGATTGTTTCCTAGAGTTATTGTCAGCTCGCAAACCTCGGATTCAAAATGGGATGTGAGTACACATAATTTTCCATTCAAAAATATATTAGAGAACTGTTTTCGTGGGGATTAACACGCCGCGGTGGTCGCCCGTGACCGTAACCTCTCGGTTTCCCGTTTTTCCCCAACACATATTGCACGCGTCCTCGAAACCCGATCGGTTTCAGTCCGAAACTCGTCCGCATCCACCAGAAATCGCATAATCCATCTGGCCAATTCTATTTTTCAGTCAAATTTCTGGAGGTGATCAAACCGTTCTGCAGCATACTCCCGGAAATAGAGAAGCCGCGGCGAAAAGTAAGTTAACGGTTGATCCACTTTCAATCTGGCCCTGATAGATTTTCTGTTATGGGACATGAGACGCGGTTTATTCTACATTTGCCATCTGTTTCGTAGATCCAATTCAGGGAGAAGGTGCTATGGACTGCGATCACGCTGTTTATATTTTTAGTATGCTGTCAGGTGAGACTCTACTCTAGGATACTTAAAGTCTGCTTTATTTTCATTATTATTTTATATAAATATTTCGGTTTCGTCGGATTTCTAGATTCCTCTGTTCGGTATCATGTCTTCGGACAGCGCGGATCCATTCTATTGGATCCGTGTGATACTCGCGTCGAATAGGGGTACTCTGATGGAGCTTGGTATCTCCCCCATTGTTACTTCTGGATTGATCATGCAGATCTTGGGTGGTGCCAAGATCATTGATGTTGGTGACACCATAAAGGACAGAGCTCTTTTCAATGGGGCACAAAAATGTAAGTTTCAAGTATTTAACGAGCATTTTAAATAGGACTGTTGCTATCGCTTGAGTCTACTGGTGCTAGATCTTGAGTACTCGAATCCTTGAACAACTTTAATGCGCTCATTGTATTTAGATACTCGTTCAATTTAAATCCAAGCGCGTACATACTCTGTCCTCAATACTAAATACTGGGGTACACCAGAAATCGAAATTCTATTCTATTCGAGTACTCAGGTATTCGATTCGTTTAATGTTTATTGAAGTACTGCAGTACTCACTCCTTGATACCCAATAAATCGAATTTTTTCTGTATTTGAGTGTTTATGTACTTACTCAGTTTGAATCGATGTACTCGTGTACTCTAACCTCAATCTTAAATACTGGGATATTTCGATTGAAGTACTCTAGTACTCACTCCTCGATGTTAAATCCTCAGATGCCCAATAAATAAAATTTATATTGTCGCCAAGTACTCGGGTAGTGTGGTACTCATTGCATTTAAATCCAAGTATCTGAATATATTCGATTACTATGCTTGAATACTAAAGTACTAATTTTTCCAAATTCAGATGCTAACATCCAGCATTGAACTAGAATTCGGCCAGTAACGAATACCTCAAGTACCCGGATACCAAAATTTCCAATGTTAATACTGATTTATTTCTACAGTATTCGGTATGGTGATCACCATTGGTCAAGCCATAGTATACGTGATGACAGGAATGTACGGTGACCCAACCGTAATAGGAGCCGGAGTTTGTTTATTAATCATCATCCAGCTGTTTGTTGCTGGATTGATCGTATTGTTGTTGGACGAGCTTCTCCAAAAAGGATACGGATTGGGAAGTGGAATTTCTTTGTTCATTGCGACCAACATTTGCGAGACGATTGTATGGAAAGCCTTCTCTCCTACCACTGTCAACACTGGTACGTCTCACTGTCAATAACAATCAACAATATCGAATCGCATTCACTAATTCGTGTGATAAACACTTTATAGGACGCGGCACAGAGTTCGAAGGAGCTGTGATCGCTTTGTTCCACCTGTTGGCTACCAGACAGGACAAAGTTCGTGCTCTACGCGAAGCTTTCTACAGGCAGAACCTTCCCAACCTGATGAACTTGCTGGCCACCATCTTGGTGTTCGCTATAGTTATATACTTCCAGGTAAAATAAGACGATAATTCATTTTTATTGTGGTATAGAGTCGAATTGATTAAATTGGATTAGAATATGAAGGATGTAGAACCAATATGAAGATTTTTTGTTTATGCAGTCAACGATTTTTTGTTTGTTAACAACGATCAATCAAAGTTCCAAAATCCAAAGTTAGGTGTCAGTTACCGTATATCTCGGATTACAACCATAACTGCATTCCAGGGCTTCCGTGTCGACTTGCCAATCAAATCTGCCAGATGCAGAGGCCAGTACAGTAGCTACCCGATCAAGCTGTTCTACACCAGCAACATACCCATCATCCTTCAGTCCGCGTTGGTATCGAATCTATACGTAATTTCGCAAATGCTAGCGGTCAAGTTCGAAGGGAACATCATCGTGAATCTCCTGGGAGTATGGTCGGACGTTGGCGGCGGGGGGCCTGCTAGGTCCTATCCTGTAGGAGGGTTATGTTACTATCTATCACCGCCAGAATCCGTAGGACATATACTTCAAGATCCTATACACGCTGTTCTATACATCTTCTTCATGCTGGGATCCTGCGCTTTCTTCTCGAAGACGTGGATTGACTTCTCCGGCAGTTCAGCCAAGGATGTACGTACTATTCATCAATATTCATTCAACCAGTACAATTTATTTCGCACTCACTCGTGATAATATTCGGATACTCTTAAAAAGACAATCACTTTATTTTAATATTCTATAATTATTAAAATAAGTATTTCAGAGTACTTTTATAATGAAACAAGAAGCGTATGAGCTCTAATTAAAATTGTCCTCTGGTCCATTGATATATGTGTTAATTGAAATTTGGTTTTCTGCAGATTGCGAAACAGCTGAAGGACCAGCAGATGGTGATGAGGGGGCACAGAGACCTTTCGATGATCCACGAGTTGAACAGATACATACCAACCGCGGCGGCGTTCGGCGGTTTGTGTATCGGTGCGTTATCCGTTTTAGCTGATTTCCTGGGCGCGATCGGCTCCGGCACCGGTATCCTTCTTGCCGTGACGATCATTTACCAGTACTTCGAGATCTTCGTCAAGGAGCAGAGTGAAATGGGTGGCATGAGCACGCTGCTCTTTTAATCCGAATTCTCCTGATAGACACTTGAACAAAGTGAACTTTTTTTTAATTCCGAAGAACTGAAATAATAATAATTTATTGTAACGCGAGCCACCGTCCGTCGACGGTTTGTTCGATCGCTAACAACCGGCGGACTGTAAAACGGTGAACCGGTCTTCATTTTTTGTATCGAACCGCACAGCAGCAAAAAAAACCTGAGAGAAGAAACATAAATCGTCGTACCACACATATGGATGTGTTTATGTGTTAGACTTCTCCCTGAAACAATTTCTTTTTTTTTTTCTGTCGCATATACGATCGTCATATACTCGAGGAATATTTAATTATCGTTTCATGCTCTTTCATATATCGAACTTTTAACCGGATAGTATCAACGAGACGCATGTTGACGAAGCGTGAGAGGACACACGTTCAACACACACATACATACATATACACACAGAGAACACGCATACATACATATATACATACAACATATATAATGAAATGCTCGAATGTAAATACCGGGCTTCGACGTCCGGGTTTTCCCAAGCGAGGATGTAATATCTGTTACACGACGAGCGATGTACATAGGAAGAAAGTAATTAAATATTTTCAACATTTTTAATAGTGTTCTATACTCCGAGTGATCGAACGATATCACGCTGAAAACACTCTCTATCTCTATCTCCATCTCCATCTTTCTATCTCTTCTTCTTCCAAAATGGCGAGATTCGAGTGGCTAAAAATCCATCATACATAATCTACCTATATGTAATCATTTCGCGAGGACGAGACACCCACCTAGGGTATATTCGTGGAACATGTTCAAAACAGGTGTTCAATCGTACCATCGTTAATTGCTTTCTCATATGTATTTAGGAAGGATGTGCTTCTGGAAAGACTTCATTATTGTTTTTTGTTTTCCGTTCTCTCTGCTAATCTGTTCCTGCGCTCTAAAAGATGCGTCGAAAAAACTGTACGATTCGAGCATGCGAAAGGTTTCTAATTGTAAGCATACTCGCATAATATTTATACGACGTCCTATCGATTGTATATTACTTAGTTGTACAACAAACAAACAAAAAAATATGGAATTTCTTATTTTATATACCATACACAAATGGTGGCCGTTTATTTTGTATTTAGTATTGTTATTAAAAAAAAAACAATGTGTCCCAACCAACGGTGTTCGAATGTGACTCCGAGGCAGAGCTCTCTTGCTACCCCCGACTATCCGAATTTTGAGTCTGGATATACAGGGTGTCGAAGCATTTACTAGCTCGTAAATATTATAAACATTCGATAAAAAAAAATTAGAAATGAACGAAGAAAAATGGTACTGTTTTTTGTAAACAATATATAATGACCTATACAAATTTTTTGGGATTGCAATATTTTTTGAGAAAAGGAGACCCTTTAATCATTTTGTTTTTTACGCGACGTATTTTTTAAGCAAGCATAATAGCCGTCAGGGTCGTAGATCAAGAATGAAACAAATATTTTAACAATTTTATTAGGTCATCTCGTAAGTAATGTCGTTTTTTATCTATTTTTCAACGAGAAAGTTAATGCACTTTATCTTCGACATATTGATCGTCATTTTCTATGACCTATTACTGGAAAAAAATGTTGCAGTTTTAAATTAAAAATAAGATAAAAAACATTTTACTCATGGGTGACCTAATATATCATTTCGTGACAAACGTTTCTATTGTATGATACAAATTCTCCCGGACAGTCTATTCAAAGGGTTGTATGTACAGGTTGTGTGCGTGTGTGTGTGTGTGACAGACAGTTTGTTGAATTATTTATTTTCATTGTAAAACAGGGTGGCGTAGAGCGGGCCCATCGTATGAATGTTGCACAGTAAAACTAAACGGAGCGTTTCCGTGAACCGCACGTTCGGCATGGACGTATCCGTGTCTCTCCAAGCGATATTTGCTCCTTCACTGCGAGTGAACAGTGCTGGGGATGGAACATTCTCGCGCATGTAGGCCCAGACGCATTCCTTCATGATTGTGTTGATCTGCGAGGAGCAATCTAGTTAGCAACTTCGACTCAAAATTACACTGGGTGAGTCGCTTAAGTGAATTATTGAGTGCCACATAATTTACCCGTACCCTACTCGTTGCATAACAATAAGTTTCTTTACATTCACTTGTTTACTTTTGTTTGAAACATTTTCCGATGCAACAAGAGATAACGAGTAAATTCAGCCTAAGTGACTGACCCTGTATATGAACATAATTAACAATATGGCAAACCTGATGCGATTCCAAGACGGGCAAGATGTCCCTTATGCTAGCCAATGGCGGCGGTAACAATTGACCCAGTGCCATGACACTGACCAACGAAACACCTTCACTCGTATTCCAATTAGCCATCACAGTTGCAGCAATCCCCCTTAATAAAACTGAACAGTATGCCAGGGCTGGCCTGTACCAAGCCGTCAATTTTAATAGTGTCCACAATAATGGCACGTCCCTGAATGTCCTTCGGATTTGCAAGTCCCTCTCTATAGTCACCTACAATCATCGAAAAGATACAATCAATCGTACCAATTTTGTTTAGCACTGATGCCATTAAAAATTGTAAATGTACTTTCGTAAACTCTTCATCGGGCCACGGTAGTCCATTGTACATAACATCAGGTGACACCAACTCGACCAACAGTAGGCTAACCACAGTCAGGGCGTCCAGATTCACAGGGTACCGCTCTGAGTCCTTGGTGCTGCAACAAGCCTGCAACATTCAGATTTTCAGAAGCACTCGACACGATCAAAAGATTTTCTACAAATCTTCCATGTCGTGTATCTACAGTCAGTCTCATAATTGATGACACACTTTAAATCGAAATCACTTTTATTATTAATAAACAAAAACTGAAGTCGTTCGGTTCAATTATAGAAAAGTTATTCTGATTTAAAGTGTGCACCATCAACTGTGAGACCGACTATATATACCGGATACCGTAAGTTCAAGGTGGCACACTTTGCCAACATTTCAAGACAAAAATTCGTCCAACTATTTTTTCAAAACCTGGTACCTTTATCACGTCCATCAACAGCATCTTGTTCAACGCAATAATTTCTTTATCGGTCGTATTTTCAGGTGGTGGTTTCCGGGGACCGTGGCCAATCACCCCAGCATGGAACACCGAAGAGTGTTTTTGAGCTAACATAGTACTGGTAACCTAAATAACAAATCCATTTGTTAGCTCAATTTTTTAAGAATTATTCCTAACGTCTACCTCCACACCTGTTTATGATTTTGGTGTAGAAGCAACATCTCCTCGAATCTCGGTTCAAATTTCTCTTTGGCGCCAAAATATTTCGCGGGATCGCCACTGATAGTGTGTCCCAGAATTTCCCTAAGCGCTAGAACTCTGGCACAAGGGGAATAGCAGGTGAAATTCTTCAGCAGGTGACACACCATCTTCATCCCCTGCTGTTTATTTATTATATCTGAAGATGATATTTTAATTAAAAATTGCTTTGGACAAAATAACAGAATTTCACTGTTTCGCATGCCATATGCTCATTTTTGTCATAATGCATAAAACCCGCAGTCTAGTCATCATATTTTGGGACCCACCTTCTTCGGCAACACACAAAAAGAAATACTGGATCACAGCTCTGGTCATCTTCAATGTAAGTTCCACATTAGGCAGGAAATTATTTTCTTCAGGTGCACTGAACAGGTCCAACATTTTGACTATGTCGTTGGCTAGTGCGAAATCGTACGTCTTCGTCAACAAAGAGGAGATCTGATGCAGATTCGACTTTATAGCGTTAGTGATCATTTTCGACCGGAAGATAGAAGCTTTATTAGACCTCTCCCACCTGCGGAAATTGTTAAAATTCTTTATACATTGTATAACGCCGCCGTTTTGTAATTTTAAATAACAAAAAAATGTGAAAGTAAAGTCAAGGAGTTGCTAAATATATCCCCTAAAAATTATTTAACAATTACTGCAATAGAAAAGAATTTTAAACGAATTAAAAGATCTTACTTACTTCAATAACATAGTGAGATTTTGGAATAGCTGCCTCCTTTCCTGTTTCTCCAGCACATTCTTATAATTAATCTCCCTCAGTGCTTGCTCTATCACCTGGGTGAAGTAACCATGGCTGGCTAGCATATTTTCGGTGTCAGACTTGTTCGAGGGAAAGAGTACAACATTATTACAAACCAGGCGTATCAGAGCCGCAAGATGGAAGTCGGTCACAGACTTAGCTAACATATACGATGCAGCGGAAATCAGTATATTAGGACTTTGGCTCCCTAGGAAGCACAACAATCTAACAGCAGTCTGAACCCTCAGCGGACTGTCATTTAAAAGCAACGGCAGTATCACAGGCAACTCTTGCTTAATCGAAATCAGCAAGACAATGTTCGCAGACTGAGGCCCATGCGTTCTCAAAAGAAGATCGATTTCCTGCAACACTAACTCCAGAATCTCACTACATACACTCTTCACACTCTGCGCAGCGTTGACACTATGATAGCCAACGCTGGTGGTATTCAGGGCCGTGTTTAACAACAAATTGATGATCTGTGATGCACCTTGCTCGCATCCCAAGACTAGATGCACTGTCAAGTCTATCAGAGCTTCCGGTTGGTTGTCAAAGTACTTGCACCAGTCTGTAGCGAACAAAGCTAGCCGTGGAATGATCTCCGGCTTCAGAGTTTGCAATACATCGCTCGTTATAGCTTTCAGAAGTGTCTGCGACAAGGACGCTAGATTTAAGAGAAACGGGACGGTGGCTAGCTTCTGCTTTTTCATGTCCTCGTCCACAGCTGCTTCCTCGCTCATGCACCATTTAAACAGATCCAACAAGGCCGTTCGGATGTCCTGGAAATGGCTGCCAGCCAAATGGCCCAGGATCCCCACCACTGAATTTAGCTTAGGGTTCTTTACGTTGTGCTCGTAGCCCATCGAACAAAAGTCTTTCAATCCACAGGACAGTACTCTGGTAATCACTGTGTTGGGGAAACAACTTCCAACATGAGCAACTACCCAGTCAAAGTGGGGACTGTGCAGTACACTGGTGTCCAATAACGCTTTGATACAGGACTCGGTGTCGGAGTGCATTAGACACTGCAGACACTGGGCTGTGATGTCGATGAGCGTACGAGTGGCACGACAGGACATCCATTGCTGCAGGAAATCATTGATTCCGGCGTTGATGGGCAGGTTGCCTCGTTTTGCATAGTCGGACGACAGTTTGCCTACAATGTAAATTAATTACAATGTGTTCCGAGATCGACTAGGTTGAAATACTTTGACAAAGTTGTACCTAACAGCTCTAAGGACCATGCCGAGATGATGGGAGCCCAGGCTTCGGGATTCCCATTGATGAAACCACTTAAAACTGTGTGGATCTCTGCTATAATCGACTCCTCGCATATCGCTAAGTTTTGGTTCGTCTGAGAAAATAGGAATTATTTATGAAACTAGATTTGTTTAACAAGAACTTTGTTTATATTTCGTAAGAGCGTGTATTGTATTTAGTAAAATGTTATAACTGGGAAGACTGTTGAAACAAACGCTGGTTACGAACGTGTTTGTTAACTTACTTCGATCTGACGGACGTGTTTGGTGACTGCAACGAAAAACACGTTGCAGAAGTACTCAAGCACTGCATCTCTAGCCGCGGGCACATTTCGCAACAAAGACAATGCTGTCCGAGTGACATCGAGGGTGCTGGTGCTATGAGTCGGCCTAACTGCACCGGAAATGAACTTTCTCACCTCCGCCAAAATATCTTGCGGCGAAAGCGTCCCCGTTGAGTTGTACATTTTGAATCGCTGCTTTCGGTCAACAAATAAAATCGCATGCTACCTTAAAGAGTTACGGTCACATCTTCTGTCGAGTGGTTAGGGGTTAGACACGAGCATCGCACGTTTTCGACTGCGATGCAACATCGTGCATCGTTTTATCATACTTCCTACGACCACCGTTACAATTTCTTTGCGATCAAGATGGACCGAGGGTCTTCGAGGGATGTAAATATGTTTATAAATAATATGCAACGTTTACACCTTTTTCATAGCAATCCCTCACTTGTTTTGAGTAGGTGGCAGTGTGGCAGCATAACGAAGCGGGAACGAGGTGTTACCTCGTTTAAGACGCGTTCGTCGACCTCTATAATGTCGCGTTTATGCCCCTATCTTGATACGAGGCTTCCAATTGTATGCCTTTTTGCGAATCGTTAGGCAATCAGGATGAAGAGCATCTGAATATTTTTTGTTCTAAAGTCTCGTTGGGATTCTGGTACTGTGCGACGTTAGAGAGGAAAATTTACTATCGGTCTTTTCCAACGAATGTAGATATTTTTGAATAAGACCAAATGTTGCAGAAGGCTTTATAGATAGTTCTGATCATTTTAAAAATTCCGAGATGGTGAAAAAGGGCGATAATTTTACGAGAACAATTTTTATTCAATATTTGTACTGTGGAGAACATCATTGTAAACATTTCTGGAACAGTAGTAGTATTCGAACTGTGTCTATCTCATTGGAAATAGTTGTAAAATGTATAAATGCGGATCACCCAGTTCCTCATGGAATAAATAGTATAAATAAATATACATAATAATATCTAAAAAGCAGTCTTCTGCTAATATCTATACAAGCAGTAAATATAGAGTCATGATGTTGTTATGCAGCGATTCAACGTCTTTTCTTCTTCTCCTGCTTTCTCGGTCTGTGCGGTCTCCTAGGTGTGACCTGGGGACTGTTCTCCGAGCATTCGACATCGCTCGGATCATCCTGTAACGAAAACAATTAATTAATATCTCAAGATATGATGGTCGACAAGAACCATCAACAAGTAAAATTACCTTCAGCGCAGCAATGCCATCGGATGGGCCAGCCTGATAAACAACAATGGCCAGTAAACATATAATTTGAAAGACTGCTCCGACGCATAAGCCGAATCGTATCAATTGTTCGAACAGTGTCTCTTCGGCCGGAAGTAAAAGTCGTTTCAATTGCGGATCAGCATCTGCCATTTCTAAAGACGAGAACAGACGTTCCTGTGTTTACGTTAACGAGTAATTCGTTAAAACAATCGAAAAACATGAAAACAAAATCGAATGTTTACGTAGTTACAGAGAATATCGAACAACGAACTGGAAGAAGAGGTTCAAACTCGCAAATCGCGACAGTATTTCGCTACTATTTTTCCGCATCTTTTATTGCCATTTTTTGTGTTCGAAGTCATTATAACCCGCGACGGGTTTAGGCGATTAGCGCAGACGAGTTTGATCGAAACGCGGCATTCTCGTGCCGTAAAACCGGTATACCTGTCGCTCAACAGTCACAGATCACTATAATCAAAACATTTTTGTTTTCTCGGTGAGCATTGTCAGCTAGAAATCAATAACCCGAGCAACAGTGATCGTCGAAGTTCTCGCACCGTTCGAGAGCGACAAATACTGCCAACTTTCTCGACAACGTTCCGGTCTGTTGATAATTATTTAAACGTCAGTCGACTTCGATCAACCTCTCGATCCAGCCACCGACATTTCCGAACGTTTCATCGAGTCGGACCGGGTTCGATCGGTTCATCGAAAAACCAGCTACTCGAGGATCGATCTTAGATCCTTTCATTCTCCGATTCTTTTTTTCAAACTCGAACGAAACAGCCGAACATTATGCGCTCGTTTCGGCTGCCGTGAAGTTGGCAACGGAGGGCTCGTTCGTATATTTCCAGTCAGGTGGCGTCAGAAATTATTAAATCTACCGGAGCGCCAACTGTCGACTAATTCGAGCACTAATAGGTCTGAAATTAAAATCGTAATTAACAATTACACGATTGTTGTAGACGACTGTAAGAGGTTCGAGTAATTCGAACAGACCTAGAGAGCGAGATCAATTTACGAAATTTGAATTGCGATACGGAGCTCCAGAGTAATTGACAGTTGAAGTTTCGAAGATTTGAAATTGGCGCGCAGACCGCAGCGCCGGAAGCTATCTGGGTTCGAGGCTTGATCGCTCGCGAGTCCGTGGATGTGAACCTTTGTTTTGTACAGAAGAATGGCTGCCATCTTTAGTTTTCGATGGATGTTTTCCGAAGAGATCGTGAATTCTCGTATTTATCGCGATATTTAATCACGTAGGAAACTCTCGAACAGTGAAATAACGTTGTCCGCGATGTAAAGAGTGTTCTGCCGTTCGTTATCGAAGCTGCCCTGGTGTCAGTTCCGTTGAAAAATGCTTGTGTTTACATCCAAGTTTAAAGTCAGCCTCTGTATTCCTGTCATATTAAGGTAAGCAAGTCATTTTCACGGGTTTTCGGGATCGGGAACGCTTGGGGGACGACAATTATCACGCAGCAAACGATCGAATTCGCTCGAACTGTCATCGGAAACATACTTGCAACAATACGTCGCTGTCCGTGTATTATGAATCGTTTGTGACGTTCAAACGATCTTGTTAGCCAGTGTTTTTCGCGGCTAGTTATCATAGTGAACGAGTGTTGATTACTGTGCTTGGCGCGATTACGCCGATTTCTTTCACGGTTAATAAAAATATAGTGGTAGCGAGAGTTCGTCGGGCATTTCACTTAACCAAAAAAAATTTTTGTTCGCCGAACTTCCGAACGGGATCGATCTCTCGTCTGTCGCGATTGATTGTTGGGACATTTTCGATCGGCTAATGGTGGTTGTTGTTGCGACGATTCTCGAGACGAAAACCGATTGTTTGAAAGACAGATCTGTTTGGTGCGATTTTCGTGTCCGAATGGTGGCAACAATGGCTGATAAAATGGAGTGTGACTACAGGTCAACCACATCGTACACATACCACTCTACCCGGGGAATTTACATAGTTGTTAAACGTCCACTACGGCCTTTCAATGTTCTTTATCCAAGGCACGACCAGCTCCCCATGATTTTTCTCATGATTCCTATCGGTTAACCCTCGGTGACAGTACTATCCTCTATACGTGTCAGATCTGAACAGCTTGTGTCACTTTTATTTATATTCGTTTCAGCCAGGCAAGTGACTTTCCAATTTTCTTTGCACACACACCTGCGTGCTCGCTAATCATGCTCGCTACAACGTCGATAAACTTGACAGGAGAGGTTCACGAAAATTGTGCCAGGAGAAAGAAACACGGTTCGTGACCACAATGTCATTTGTAGCCAGCCTTTAGCAGCGGAGGCTACAACCGAGTTTTACGGTTGCCTTGTTCGTTGAGTATCTTTACAACCAGTGTCTGCCGTTAAGGTATCTCGTCCACTGACTGCAAAAGGCCTTTCGATAAGAACCGAGCGAGACGGCGAACAGATTTTTAAGTGTCCGCAAAGTGGCGGTATAATATACATACTAGATAACTTGTCGCATTAAGGAACATCGAATGCTTGTTCTTTTGAGAAGACTGAAATTGATCGAAACGTCTGCATTCGGATTCGACTACTTTCATTCTAAGATAAGTATTTCAAAAGCTCGAGTAATTGAATTACGTTCTGAAAGTGTTGTTTATAGGGGTAGGTATCGGTGTAAATGTTGGTTCAGATCGTCGACAGTGACATTGTCTCGGATGTGAGCGCAGAGGCTTGCATCCCGTCCTGCTGAAAGTTTGAAAAAAGGCGGAAAAGAGAGAGTTCTGGATACAGTCGTTGAGCCTGATTTTACGGGCGCGGGAATAGAAAAATCTGCTAGGCGGCGCTGGTCTCTCGCTCTCGAGAGCCGCCATGTTGCTCGCTCTGTTGCTCCTGTATCGTGTCGCCTCCCTCCCCCTCCTCGGCATTTACTTTCGTCGGCCCCTCTCGTTCTCCTTTTTCTTAATCTTTTCGCGATCCCTACCAACACAGAGGTATACGCACATTCACAGGGAGACACCGTGTGTCTCTCCTATTTTCTCTTTCCACCCCCTCTTCCGCGAAACCTCGCGACGCGTTCCTCTTTCCTGTCACGCTAAATTCCCTTCTCTCCATGTCTTGTATGCACCTTGGCAGAGAGAGAGAGAGCAACTTGTCTGCATCCTCAAGATCCCCAATTTATCGATTCTTCAATGTATTTTTCCCTCTCGCATTTCTAGGGAATTTCTGGGGAATCTATTCAAAAAATTATTACCTATGAACAGGTTAAGCTTCAATTACACGGAAACTTCCAGCCCGGTTACCAGGAAACGCAAGAATCCTCGGAGCCAAGTTCTTGTAGTTTCTCAGAATTCCAAACTTACTCACCAATTGTTGTTTCATATTTTTTTAATACTCCATTTCTAGAAAATTTCTAGGGAATCTAACTAAATTATTTCTCCGAACGCTTAGTCTTAAATTAAGCGCAAACTTCCGGTTTCGGTTATCCGGAAACGCAAGAATACTGGTTGCGAAGTTCCGCAATTCTCTGTCTTGTAGTTTTTCAGAACCTGGAATTTATCAGCGTACTGTGATTGAAATAATTTTTAGTGTTCCATATCTAGGGAACTTTAGAGGAATTCTATTTGAATTATTGGAGAATTTTCTGGCCTATTGTCGGAACGCAGACTTCCGGTGCCGATAATCCGGAAACAGAAGAATGTGTCCGGAGCCGGGCCACTCGAAATCCGATCCAGATAAGCAGATAACCTGGTTATGTCAGATTATCAGCGGGGGAGGGGGGGGATGAGAAATCGTGTCGCTAATTACACCGGGGCGATAATGTTGCGGGTGTACACGCCAGATCAGGGATTAATTATCGGCCGTACGAGTTCCATCGGATCGAATCGTATCGATCCGCGTTAATCCGCTGTGTCATGCAGGTTAGCCACGGATCAGTCGTCGACTAGATCGTCAAGCCCGCGGGCGAATCTTGCCCCCTTCCTCCCTCCCCCTCCCCCAACAGTGCACTGGTAGCCGTAGGGCTTAGCGTCGAGGATATCCTTCTTAATATTTAAATAATTCGTGGCACAGTCTCGTGTATGCACAGGATGTCTCGTTTTAATTTATCCGGCCGATTATCTTTGCATCTAGAGGTCGGCTTAGTCATACATGTAAATAACATCTATCGCAGCGGTGCTCATCCACCATGTTTGTTACTCTTTGAGATGTGTGATTGCATGCGATGGCTCTTTTGAGTTAGGTGGTTGATGATATATATATGTATAGCACTTGATTCCGGAAATTCATAAGCACTCGTCGATCCTCCAGCATCGATAAATCTTTCAGAGGTCCAGGCGCGGTTTCTCTCCGGCTATGGCCGGATCAAGCCACTTCCATGTAAAGTTGTTCGAAGTGCTTGTTGTAAAGTCAAATCTCTGGCTGGTTGCACGCGGTGTAGGGAAGGGGGTGTAGATATGGGGCTCGTGGGTGGTTGGCGGCAACCAGTGGCGCCGCAACCAATTTTTTTTTTTCTTCCTCGCAAATACCGATCGATCCTCCTCCCCTGTCTCCCATTATCCCGCCGCTATCGCTCCATAGAAAAACGCAGTCACCAGAGTACTAACGACTCAATAAACAGCTCTCGCAACGGAAACGATCCTCCGCAGTATCTAAAACATTTTTTGTAGATTTTCTTCTGTAGACTCCAGCCGGGAGTAAAAGCTACGCAAAATATTTCGACTATAGTGTCTTCTATCTCACCCTTTATGACCCTAATATTTTTAAGAAACGTATACAACTTGATCAACAAGTATTACCCCTCCGAGTTAGCAAGTAGATTTTTAGCAGATGTTCCGAGGAATTGCGTAGGCGTTTGAACGAGAGTGTGGGTGTTTCGAGGGAGTAAAAAGCTGACACACTCGAAATGTGGTCGATGGGTACGCCTCTGGTTGGTAGCATTTGTCGACACGAGGTGAAATCGTATCGACCGCAAGGGAAGTTTGCGCGGAGTGACGGGCACGCGCGACACATACACATACATACACTCACACAGAGAGACAGACGCGTAGTAAACGCGCAGCCGATCCACGGGGAACCAGAAGAAAACGGTCGAAAGGCATGCCGTTTTTTCCAGGATGTGAAACCAGCATTCCTGACGATATTTTATTACGCTCTATCCGCGAATCCGAATTGCCGCGAAAATTCTTACGGATCGCTGTATCTACAATCATCCAAGATCCCATCGCAATTCAATCTAGACACAATCCTGGGATCACATAGATTTTTACCAATTCCCTCCATTTAACAATTTGCATAAAAAACAATTAAAAAAATGTTGGGTGCAAGGAATCTTGATATTTGTGTAATCTTTACTAGTTCGTTGCGTGCAGATATTTAGCTACCGGCGTGCAACTGGATAAAAAAATATCGACCTGTATTGTCTTTTAGTTTCATTTTTCGACCCCCCCGATGGGCGGTTTTTGGCGGGGCGGTGTGGGATGGGCTTGATTTCGGTGGATTCCGTATGAAACTGGGTCGAACCGTGCAATCGCCCTGCCATTGTCCGTTTTATTAGCTCGCTGGTAAAGGACCGAGGCACTGGGATTTATACGCGTTGCTGATCCAGTCCCTGCGGTATCCATTACCATTGGCCACCTCTACTGACGTCATCGGGAAAGGTCCAATAGAACGATGTCAGTGCGTACGCACGGTCGAGCTCCTGCTGCTGCTGCTGCAACTCGGTTGCGAAGTGGCGGCCAGCGTGTCCTGTTGTGCCCTCGAATTTGTGTCATCGAGAGATAACTTGATTATCTCGCGATCATTGACTCCGGGCGAAATAGAATGCATCAGGTATCGCTTAACCTCCGGCGCAAATCTAATTATCCACATTTTTAAAATACAAAACAAAATTTTTGAAAACATTTCTGTACATCCCCCTAATATTTCAAAGGTTGGTAGCAAGATATAGGAAGCAACCATATGCATAGATATCGTCAATGTTTGCTCTTCAATATAAAATTTCTGGTTTTTGGAAATTACACGATAAAGTGGATTAACTATGGAGGGCACAATGGAGTGTATTGTTTGAGATATTTTACATCGTTGATTACACTGGATCATGATCGATTTACCTCGAAGTTGATCATTCGTTTATCAACTGCAAAACCTCGTATTAAGTTACATCGGTTGGTTGAAAACGTTGTGGGGGGGGGGGTGCAACGAGCAACTAAAGCGGTGCATTGATCGATTCAGGGTGGTGGGGGCGGTTGAAACTGACCAAATAAGAGAAGCAAGACTATTTTCTACGAAAAAAGCCAGTGACACGATCCCCCTCGCAATGAACGAAAACGCAAATACATATCTTTACCAAAATCAAAAATACAATCCTTCAAAAAATTCATATGCAATTTTAATCTTGTTAATATTTTACATGAAATGAGAATATTGTTGATCAACAAACGGACAAAGCTAGATGTGTAACGTATGGTAAAAGAAAATTTACAACGCAAACACGTTCGACAAAATGAAAAATATAACCCCTCCTTCGAAAAATTCGAAAAGGCAATTTTAACAATGTAAATATTTGGCGGGAAACGAGAAGATTGTTGATCAACAAAACGGAGGAAGCTGGAGGTTACGTATGGTAAACAGGCTCGCAGTAAAAAATTTGTGAACGCAGTTCGTTCGTGGCCCGTGCGTTGACTCGGAGCGCTATAGTGGTCCGAGTAGTACTTGTTCAGGACTACGTTTTCCCGCGGGTTCGGAATAGTCATGAATGGTTAAATATAGAAGCCACCATCGTTCCGACGAGAGAAACTCGCCGGGAATTTTGCCTCTCTCGGCTTCGATCGAAAATCAAACGCGAGAGAACCCGCGGACGATTTCGCAAGATCCGCGCCGTGCAATGTAGTATGTACCGATGCATTTCTTCACGGTGACGTCAGTCTGTATTAATGGTGCCCGCGGTTACTATGGGAACGATGTATCTGCGATGCACACGCTTCTTCGTGACTGCATAACCGACGCGACGTAGCGCGGGAACTTAAAATGGCGCGCGTCCGCAAAACTATTTATTTTTGCTAGCGATTTATGGCTTTTCAAGCTTAGAAATTCATGCTTCCCCAAACTCGCGAACGGTGCGCAGGATTTTCAAGAATTTCAACCAATCCAAACGTGGGTCAACATTGACCCCATCGCACTTTCAGTGTATTACTATTATTTTAGACTATCGTCGAGTTAAATGGATTGAAACACGGGTCGAAATAGACCCGGGATGGGTGGATCTTTACCATGCTGTCATCTTGTTACCGAAAACGGTTTCTCATGTCTCGTTTCAAATTTTTTACGACGCCAGGTTGTGTAACTCTAGCCTAAGGAAAAGGGAGGATATCCTTAACATAAAACCGGGGAGAATTCGTTAAGAACCGGATCCACGTTGCAATGAAATGTAATAAAATTTAGTCTGGTCGCGGGAGGGGGGGGAGAGAGAGAGAGAGAGAGATTTGCTGGCGTAAGGGACGGGGCGGGGGAGAGAAAAAGAAATGAGCGCTTCTTGGTAACCTTGGGTGTAATAGCGGAGGTGCACAATGCTGGATCTTGGTCCCTTGTCCCCCCGTTCTTCCGAGTCACCCACGTAACGCAGCGCCGCTCCAATATTGCGGGTAACGAGCGTCGTCGTCTCCCGATATCGATTTATTCAAACCTGTCGCGTGCCTTTTCCTTTCTCACTTACCAAAACTTTCCCGCTTCTCGTCAGCCGAACAAAAATAATTGTCAAACAATTTCCCCCTTGAAGGTCACCTTGAGAGGATCTATGAAAAAAGATTATTTAAACTCCGCAGAGTCGTCTGCAGGATCTGTAAAATTTCCAAAACAAAGCAACTTCAGTTTCTTGGTCCGTTTTACGTCGAATTGGGATTTTTTGGGGAAGCTTAGTTCAGGGGTTTGAAAAATCGGCAATTTTGTCTGGGGCAATTCATCGATCGATTTCGTATAGTGTATAATTGTTTGCGCAACAGAGCCGGTTATGCGAGCAGCAAAATTTTCCCCACATCTGGGAAAATGGAATGTCTTCGGACCGGCGGCTAAGCATGGTCGCAGCCTCCCCTCGAACCGCGGTCGCATTCCTGAGTGACTAATCCACAGAACCGCAGCGCGGAGCTGCCGACGAACAGGAACAAAACCTGTCCGACAGTGGAATCTACTCTTCTATCTACAACCGTGGATGCATTTGCGTCTCTCGACCTTCATCTACAATCCACACCACAATTCCGTTCTTTATCAATATTTAGTCCAACAATATTTGAAATACAGTCTGTTAAATATCTGCAGCCTATGGCGACGCGAGAGTATGAAAAACAGATTGTAAAAGATGCGGGTTCACTATCGCGACGCTCCTCTCTATGCATTTACATGCACGATCGTGTCGGGGGTGGGGGGCGCAAGCGCTCTCTCCGTGAAATCGAGTGGTTGTTCTCGGCGACCGTCTCTGCTCGCCTTTTTTACTGGGATTCCCGAGACGTGCGAAAAAATCTCTTTCCTGAAATGAAGGTCCTTTCATCTGTTAGACGATCCATCATAGATCTTCACGGCTATGAATTAAAAATCTAACAGATCACTTTAAATTGCGTAAATATTTTTCTCGGAACGTCCATTAATTTTCCAGGTTCGGCAGTGTTAAATAAATTGTTGGGAAAAATGTTGAAAATTGTTCGGGTAGGTCGTAAAGATTTGATCTCTCGGTGGAAAAGCTTTCGCACGGTGGCATCGGGTTCTGCAGAGTGTACACGGCATTGTCTCGCATCTTGGTTCACTTCCACCGACGTTTCTCGTTCACTTCTCATTCGGCCCCGCCCCCCTGCTCCGTTGCCCCCGCCGGTGCAGCCTCCGCGAGAGCGGGAGCAGGCGAGTAGAAGACGGCTCGCGAGCGGATAAAGGACAGCCTGATACCGGTTATTGGCGGGGACTGGCATATTTCACCGAGTGTCCGGCAATCAAGTCTTTGTATACGGCATACTGCATGATGTACGCTCTCGTGGCTCTCCCTCGCCGGTCTTAGGGAGCAAGCGAAAAGATAAACTTTACATCGCTAGAGAGAGGGAGAGAGAGAGAAGGGTTCGAAAGGAAGGGGGAGATGTTCGAACGGTTATTCAACGGCGTAGGACTAGTCGCACAGGTACGGTTAGTATTCCCCGACGGTAGGAGACACCGTACTATGGCGGTATAGCTCTCCACTCTTTTCTTTATTTCCGCAATTGCGGCCATATTGCAGGGAACCGGACTGCACCAAATTTCCCCGCTCCTCGCATTAGTTTTCTAGTCTCCGATTCAAGGATGCGGAATTAATCCAGAATTTTACAGGTACAGAAATTGGACTGAAACATAGGGGATTCTATGATAATTCACAGAAGTTGTCCAAGTTAGTTGGCCCTCCTGTGGTGGGACTAGATCTTGAAACACAATTTATTGTATCGATTAGGGACACCTAGATTTAATGTAGTTTTTTCTCAAATTTAATAAATATTCTACCCCTATTGTGAATGTTAAATTTTGTAAAATTGTTAGAAAAGGACAGTGGAGGAATTGGGAGAATCTTCATCTTGGATATTTCGAATGGAAATGGCGGTCTCTCGGCCTAGACCAGTACAATTTATTGTACCTATTAGGGACACCTATGTAATTTTTTCTCAGATTTAATAAATATTCTACCCTTGTTGTGAATACTAAATTTTGTAAAATTGTCAGGGAAGAACAGTGGGGGAATTGGGGGAATCTTCAGCTTGGATATTTCGAATGGAAATGGCGGTCTCTCGGCCTAGACCAGTACAATTTATTGTACCTATTAGGGACACCTATGTAATTTTTTCTCAGTTTGAATAAATATTCTACCCTTGTTTTGAATGTTAAATTTTATAAAATTGTTAGAAAAGGACAGTGGATGAATTGGGGGAATCTTCAGCTTGTCTATTTCCAATGGAAATGGCGGTTCCCCGGCCTAGACCAGTCGGCTAGGTCTTTTTGTTATTGATTTTCGTGTACGGCACGGAAATGTTGGGCAAGCATGCGATGTGAAAAATCGATATCGCGTGCGTCGTTCTTCGTTATGCTCGAATTTCATTCTTCGTACCCCCGCGGATAAGATCCGCGGTTAGATGTGCATTCTGCCGATTTTAGGCTCGTTCCGATGATGTTTATGCCGGATAGCTTTGGGATGACTGCTAACGTCCTAGATTGACGCGCAATTTCCGCGTCTCTGTGTGTATGTACCGCCATTTAACTTTCCCCACCACGTTGCCACGCTCTCCGTCCTCGTCGGCGACTATTGTACGACGGTTAGGTCTACCAATGGTATAGGATGACCAACGCAATTGATATATTCACTGGTTTCAGTGAGCTTATTAGCGGGGAAGCATTATATCTAGACTGCGGATAGAAAATAAACGTTTTCTGCAATAAATCGTAAAGAACAAGTAAACAGTCTTCTTTCTTTCTCCTGAATAATTTTAGAAATAATGTTTCTAAATTCTCATAGTGATTTTACGGTAAAAATGTCTAAAATCAGCTTATTAAAATGATTAAAGGAACAAAGAAATTTCTGTTCGGCTCCATCTCATTGTAATCGATACAATCAATTTTTATTTCGCATAAAAATCCGCAGTCTACTAATTATAACCGCATCCTCGAAAGAATTGTTACTAGAAAAGGGGTTCGCAGAGTGATGACGCAATATGGTGGAGTAGATGAATTTCTTTCTGTCTGGATGCTGAACTAGACTGTAGATTACCGATGACCCAGGCGGACTTGTAAACTGTTTCTTTTGTCTATAGATGGTGACCGGTTCAGATGTGTTTTTCGATCGTATCGAAAGATTAGATCGGTTACATCCGCGCGGTTATTGTCAGTGGGTTGGCTGCATGGCAATAGAATGCGCGGTTAGCGTGCGCACTAGCTAGTAGAGAAAGACCTACACCGTTTCCATGTAACGTAGCGCACTAGCTGCTAGAAAGAGACACCGTTTCCATGTAACGTAGCTCCGGGGAACGGGTCACAGCAAGTTTTACACGCAGCGTTTCAAACCTTGCTTGCTGGACAGAATCCTAATTTTCTGCCACAAAACGCAAGACTGCCAATGTCACTTTTTCATAAAAACAATCCTCTATACAATCCATTATTCCTAACAAAAACATTATCTATGCTAGTTCACTTTATAAGATCCCATCTGGCAGCACTGTAAACATCCTCGCAGCAGTCTGAAACGTCAAAACAAACATATTCCTCCAATTGACCCCTCCGCCATCTTGGGTCACCTTGAAGGCTGCCCTAAATTCTGCAATAGTGTCCCTAAATGGTCCCTGAAGCGTCTCGCAAGTTCCTCAGCATCAAATTTCTTTGGTAAAATTTTTGTTCATTTTTTGGCGGGAATGAGATGGAGCTAGGATTCAGGAAGGTGGGAAATTTTAATTTTTATCGCTCACGATCGACCGGCAAACGGCTGTCGATATAGCGTTGACGTTGTACGAGGATGAAACGCTCGAGTGGGAGGAGGCAGGGGAGGACAGGGTTGTACGATAATCGTTCGGGAATAATTTTGGTTCGCGTCGAATCAATGCGAGGGTCGAGGTACGCCAAGTAGGTCGTCAGAAATCCCATTGCTGCCAACGCGACAAACCAGGCTGCAACGTTGCACGCTCGCGCGTTCTACTACGCGGCGAGCAGCTCGCCCGCTCGTTCATTTTCGCGTGAGCGTGCCGATACCGGGGGAGGGGAGGGGGGGGGGGGACTTTGGCCGAGAGACTCTCCGTTGCGTCGCACCGCAGCTGCTTTGCTTGCGTTCCTTCCGTAACTGCCTTTTACGTTAGAAATTCATTTATCAAATTACATCATCTCGTTAAAAATCGTACAATTACAATCTTTACAGTACGTGACATTGACTCGATCTTTTAGAAAAATGTGAAAAAATATTTTTGTTCTTTGGTACAGACTTGTAACCTCAGATATGTGTAGACTGTGTTCCTAGAAAAATAAAATATATATAGCGGGTGTACAGTGTAGAAGTACAAAAAAAAATTAATCAGCCTTGTCCACAAACTGAACTAAAAGAATTTTGTGAACGACTTGCCTTTTGAATGAACAGTCAACGACATCATGATCTCCGTGAATGGCACTACGTATTTTTGACATGATAGGGTCGTAGCCGATGCCAAGACGAATTCAATGATCCACTACACTATGACCTGCGCGTGACCTTGAATTGAAATATTTTGGCTCGGCGATTAGGAACGTTACAGTTCAAAATTTTCTACCGATCAAATTACACATTCGAAACAGAACAATGTTTTTAACCGTTTAAAATGTACTTTCCAGATACATGTACTGTAAAGTATATTTTTTTCGCTTAATTGTAGGTTAACATTTCTCAGAGGTGCGTTTCTCTTTTCAATGAGAATGAGGTGCACTGTGTGCGCCTTTTTTCGAGTACGCGCGAAATACTGACGCGCCTGCGTCGAGATCGACCTCTGACCTTTCTCCATGCAACTCTGTTCGATTATATTGCACAGAGTGACCCGAAACGCAGTGTCTCTCAACACAATTTTTTTTTCGGACCAGTGTTTATTGGACGTATTTACGTATGAAGGATGGCGAGGGTCATAAATTATTCCTCAGTTTCGGAAAAAGGGAATTGACGTAACGTCTAGAAAGTATGGTTATACAATGGCGTCACTGGCACCGGATGAAAATCACGCGTTTCGCGAAAACGTATCGTTGCGCGTTTATCGGGCAGTTAACGATGCCATACGTAACCGTTGCAACGAGGTTATATTTAGTCGCGGGATGTGTATAGTTTTGTTTCTGCCGTGGGATCCACGCTCGCGTTTGGCAGTATTCCTGATTTCTCGCCATCTGAAATAATACGCTTGCCCAGAGGTTCTCAACTCCCCGAGAAAATAAACAAAATTTTTCAGTCACCAAACTGTTACTCCTTAACCCCTTTCCTACATTAAAACAGCCCCAGAATTAGTGAAGGGGTAATAAAATATGCGGGCTCCCTAAAAATTTTTTAAAACATTGGAGAAATACTGTCAGGTGCTATAAGCCAAGCCAGCAAAGTCAAAGGGGTCGTAAAAAATTTTTATGGGGTCCCAGTACACTACCAACCCCGCTGACCCAAACCCCCAGGACAGAAGGGTTAACAGTTGGAGGTTTTATGTTGTCCTGTGTGAGATAGGGGTTTGGGGGAATGATCCATCAGTTCATTAGGTTGCATTAATTGATTTTGGCGAGGTACGGTTAGTTTTCATCGGGAGGACGCGTCGCAACGCAGCTGAAAGACCGAGAGTGCATAACCTCGGTTAACGAACGGCTGCGTGGCCACTCATTCGACCGGGGGAACCCGCCGTTGGCGTTTTGACAGTGCCGATAACGTCGTTACGATGCGCCCGGTCACGTGGCACTGTCGTGATTCGCCAACATACCGACTGGTCTCGCTCGCCGCGACAAATTGCCGGCCGAGGTTCACAGCGAAATCATATCCTTCGGGAATGTCCTCTAGCAGAGAACGTTGAAGGAGAAAGTTGAAGGAAAGGGGATTCTCCCTATACAATCTCGATACCTTCAGAGAAAATAACATGGTAGCGATGAAATTAATTACAGGCTTCCAATATAGACCTCAGGTTCTAGCAGATAAAATTGCAACGCTTGTTGTGGGATAACTGATGTGGTGTATTGGCATTGATTAACCAAAGGGGTCTATTGTTTTGGAGTAATTACTAGGCTAGATTTATGCATTTGTTCAAATATGTAGGTTCAAATTTTTAATGAAAGAAAGGATTTATTACTTGGCACCTGTCTTTTACCATTCAAGTCTCATTTTGTTAATACAAAGAAAAAAGGAATCGTCGAGTTCCTTTGACGTCAGGGTGATCAGATATACTCTTCCCTAATTGTAAGTCTGGGAGGGAGCCTACGCTGATCTACATATATACCCTAGCACGACTGGTGCACACCATTCGGCGGATTCTGGTACTAATCAGTCTCTAGATGTATTGCAACTTAGAAAAATTTAAATAAAATTTACATTAATTTAAAATAAAATCTATGATCCTCCGAAGACCTTCCAACAATTATAATGTTAAAGTTTAGAGACCGCATCATCATTAGGTACACCACGCTGATTCCTTGGGGGTGCGAATTATGTTATCGACTGGAACAGGTAGCCGATAAGTGACCAACTTCAGATACTTTCCCACATTTTTCTCTATTGAGTTTGTTATTTTTGTCATTTACACTGACTAAAGAATGTTTTATGTCTACAATGTCACTCGATATATGAAATACAATAAATAGTGAACGGCCTGGTGAATTTTCCATAAACTAGCGTTAGTTCGTTATCACCGGAAGGTCGTATCAATTATGGAAAGTCACGTGCCCATAGTTACCGTTACCATCGCACACACCGGATGTTGTACAACACTCGCGGTCTCCCTTGTCGCGTGGCAGCAGTTATGGCAATCTTTTTAGGGCAAATAAAATCGCGAATAGCCGCGAAACGATCGGTTCCAATAACCGGCGTTAATACGGAACGTTACTAGTCGTCGAAATAGTCACTATTCTGTGGACGACTACATAATCCGGGCTTATCTTTTCGATAATAAATTACGTGCACGTCGGAAGCACTATGTTCTCGGTGATACCTTATCCGTATCGACTTTTTATGCTAGTCTTAACCGGATGCTTGTTAATGCGAAATACAGAAAAAAAATGGTAAAAACAATAAAAATGATTTTTTAAAGTTTAAGAATTTTTTTCGATTCTTTTTTTTTTTGATTCTTCCAAATATAATGATATATTTTTTTATACTATTATAAATATTTAAATATGTTTAAACGCGACGATACATAGATTTATGATTGACGCAATGGTTAATGTTTTTTGAAAATTTTCCATTGCATGCAATTCGATGTTTGCAGTGAAATGTAACGCGTGCATAAGAGCACGTGCTGGCCACGTGATCGTGTTTAAATTTCCAGGAAAAAATCGCCCGAGAGAGTCATGCTTCTCTAAATTATGCGCCTGCAGTATAATCTCGATTCCTTTCGTACAGAGATGTTACAGCCGAGGTTGCGAAACATGAACGCCGGTTATCCTCAGGGCCGTATTATTTTCGATAGGCCCTGGTATTTAATACGACTCAATATATATTTAACATCCCCACTATTCATTTTACCTTCTCCTACCCCTAAATTATTTTATTCTGGATAAGGAAAACTAGAAAATTGTATAAATTCTGTATCGATAAATTGCCTGTGTAATAAATAACCAAATGCGTCGTAATAATTGGTAGACGATCCAAGGAAAATCTCCGCGTCCAAAAAATTCAGAATATGACATTAAAAAATTAAATATAATAATTGTTCAACGGAATAGGGGGTCCTATTGCGCCCCAAAAATTCAACCAGAACAATACGGTCCTGATTGCACTTGGAGTTATCGCGCGGGAGCATGGGACACGATCGGCAAGACAATAAAGTCATTATACAGACCGTAGCCTTGGTTCGAGGTTTATTGTTATTCCTCCTGATTTGCATTCGTATCTCTGGAACAATTATATAAAAAAAAAATCACCGACGAACCGTTTACATTGCAAATGAGCATATACGTTCAAAACGAAAATCCGGAAATTCAGCGGCAACGAAAAACCAAGTCATTAATGATGTAAGAAGAGCGGCAGCGAATATATCTGGTCCGTTCGATGCGTCACAGTAAATCATTCATGGGACATTGTGGAAACGATGCATCGTTGGACAGCCCGCGGGGGCTTATCAGCAATAAATATCGACACGTTACGACATTGATGCATGACACGCATAAATAGACACAATAAGCTTTCCGGTCCAGTTGCGTGATAACGCGGGCGAAATCAACTTTCGCGACTATTGCTTATCAATGCTCGGCCGCTATGTAAATTGAATTAGTCTCTCGGTATAACCGTGGATAAATGTAATCTATACACCAGCGATATTATATTTAGGCGTGTTTAAAAAAATTTCAGACAAGTTCCAAGACTTTTCGGCGCTGGGTCAAGATTGACCCGGTCACCGCGAGACGTGGTTCTTGGGCCTCCGGGAACGCCACTGTTGCACGCTCCCAGATTAGATCTGACTGTTTACATTGGCGTTGCATTATCCGTCTTATTCTAGGAAATTGATCGCGTTAATTGATCAGGGGAACTCGAGGCACCAAGAGGTGGGCCGATACTTAGGCACACTTGGCGCGAGTCCAGCTGTACGTGCGCTCTTGACACTACTCGATCATTATTTTTACGTGACGCGCGTCACGCTTCTCGGGCGATTCTTTCGTTTTGCAGAAACGTTTAATGTCGATTTTATTGCGATGGAAACGGTCTGTCCCAAAAAAATTTTAAATTTAAACATATAGCTAAAAGTCACGTTATTACACCCCAAAATATTCGAATTTTCCATGCAGTACTTCTCCCTAGAGAAATTCCCAACCATAAGGGTGCTTTACCCCCTTAACGTCTCACTCGAAGTTTATGGTAACTGATGCTCTATACCGAGCAAGATGACCGACAAATGGTAACTCTGTAGGCATACTAAAGCATTAACTTCGTCGAGGGTAATTAATTAGACTCGTCAACACTCGATTAGACTCATCAAAATTGATGTTTTCTCGCCAAATGGTTCCCCAGAGGAGAGATCCATGTCCCTCAATGTTTTCGATCGCAGATCATTTTTCGCGACCGGTTTACTCAGGTTGCGCGATCGATTGCTCGAAATGCTTTCGTCGAAAAATGTGGCGATCATCGTCGAACAATCTCTCTCTAGCGGGTAGGAAGTTCTTCTGGATCAATAGCGGTGTATATGTTGCACTGCCACGCCATGGCTGCTGAATAGTTAATGCTTGTTGCAGGTTGGGCAACGTAGGCAGCATGATTTTCACCGTCGAACCGAAGGAGAAGTCAACTCGTTCATTCTGTCTCGATGAATTCTATAATGACCTTTCACTTCATTTCTTATGCCCTTGTCCCTGCGAAAATCTGGTCCCACGTACCGGGTGGTTGCAAAGTTACGATAGAAATAAACGTTCCTAAATGTTCTGAAGTCAGTACTTCCGTGATACCCTGTATGTATATGGTAAACATAATCACATAAAAGAATGTAGGGGGAAGGGGGAATTGTTTATATTCGTACTGCAACAGTTTTTCTGTAGCGTCGCTGGACGTTATGGAGATAAAGCAAACATAACCTAAATAGAAGCAACTAAGGTTAGCTAAAGCTTCCTTCTGGTAGGTTAAGTGTTTCTCTTGAGATCAAAGGAGGTCCGGGTTCATATTGTGAATGGGTAGCTCGAGAAAGATTGTTAACCGACATGTTTCCGTTTGTTGCAGCCTATGGTTCAGGATCCTCAAATAGCGGAATCGAAGAGCGCGGTACACGGCGACGCTGCCGGCCGAGGATAGCCGTTCGGTCAAAACTCGCTCCAGTTTCCCAGTTGGCGTGATTGAAAGGCCTCCAAAACGTCGACCCCGTCGGTGATCAAGTTATCGGGGGGTGGAACAGGTGGGGGTGGGGAGCAATTGTCCCCAGGGCCTGGCCCACCTCCCCCGGTGTCCCCAGCCGAGCGTGCCGATGAACAAAAGAACAACGATGCGGTCACGTCATCGAAATGCGTCGACAGCAGCTTCCCGCAGGCTGGTGAGACCACCATGAGCTTCGTTTTGCAGTTGGGAACGGTCGAGACACCTGTGGAGAAGAAGAACGGTAACAGCCACCAGTCATCATCATCATCGTCGTCCTCTACATTATTGAGCCAGGATGGGTCGAACGTGGTGGTTGAGGATGCCGGCAAGTCCCAGATCCTTCAGTGTTTGGAGGCGGCGACGTCGGAGATCCCTACTGGCCACGTGATATCCTTCGCCACGATGAAATCGGTGAACGTCACTTACCCGGTCGCTAAATCAGCTAGAGAAGTGCAGAGGATCGCTGGGTCTCAGACGAACACCACCCAGGTGCTGACGACCCGTGTGATCTCGCAGAAGCTACCATCTACCGGGCATCCAACGCTCAACGCCGGGCCACACGTGACCCACGTGCCGGTGAACTCGCAGACCTTATCATCAGCGGGTAACGGTGTGGCGCACGTGTATCCGTTGCAGTATGCATCGTCGGTGCAGAGCAAACAGCTTCACAACAGGGGTCAGGTGATAGAGGGGAGCAAACAGCAGTCGCAACAACAACAGCAGACTGGTGTGCAAGGTCTGCAGGGTAACGTGCACCAGAAGACAACGCAACAGCAGGTCTCCTCGCAGCAGTTGGTCACCGGGAACGCGGTGAAGGCGATCAGCACGTCGGTACCGAACATCCAGAGGATACACGTGAAGACGCAGAATCTCGTTGGCCAGGCACAGACTGTGAATCTACAGAAGGTGAAGACGGTGAACGCTAACCAGGCGGTCGCTGTTCAGAGGAACTCGTTGCCAAGGATTCAGACGGTGCAGAAGGGTCAGACGGTGTCGACGCCGGCCACGACGAACCAGTTCACGGTGAACACGGTGAACAATACGACGACGGTGCAGAGAGGCCAGCAGCAGGCCGGGAACACGAATCTCCAGAAGGCGCAGGGGACGCAAAAAATGGCGCAGCAGGTGTACAACAATCAGAAGGTGTCCGGTCAGATGATGACCGGCCATCCGAATCATAAAACGCAGCATCAACAGATAGGGAATCAGCAAGCGGGTTTGCAGAAGCTGCAGGGCCAGCAGCAGAAGAACCTGACTGTCACCAGGCAGCAACAGACAGGCACAATGAACAATGTACAGAAATCTAGCAATTCTGTAGCTGGTATACAGAAGGCGCAAGCGCTAGGACAAGTGCAGGGTCAGCAGCTGCCGCCGGTGCAGGTTCAGAAGCACGTGCAGCAAGTCCAGCAGGTACAGTCATCCTCCCAGAGGATCTCGCAACAGTCCACCGGTCAACAAAAGTCCCAGACAGTGGCGACGGTGAATTCTAACAGAGTACAGACGTTGGCGAACGTTGGCAAAAGCAACAGTGTATCCAACATCGCTAAGATGCAGCAGAATTCGAACCTGCTGACCGTGAGCAAGCAGCCGCAAGTAATCTCACAACCTCAACAGCAGATTCACGTGCAGGCGGGGTCGTCGCCTCAGCTGCAACAGCAATTGCTGCAGCAGACCTCGCAGCCTCAACAGCAGGTTACTGGTAAACAACAAGGGAACGCGGGTCAGCAGGTGCAGAGGAGCCAGAGCCTTGCGAACGTGCACCAGAAGGTTACCGCTATTGCAACTATGCCGAACAATCAACGCACTCAGGTGTCGAACTCAAAGGTACAGCAGCAACAGCAGATGGTGATGAGAGTTGGCGTGCAGAAGACCCAGGGCCAGGCACTACAACAGGGAAATTTGAAAAGCATCCCTCAGAAGGTCGTGAACACCGTGAAGACGTCGAACGCCTCGCAGAATGCTGTCCAACAGCCTCTGCACAGGAACACGACCTCGCAGCCTGTGAAAATCATTCAGCAACAACAAAACGTCATGGGCCCGCAGAACACCCAGAAGCAACCAGGGTGTATCAAGACTATACCACCGCAGAAATCCGCGCAGAGGAATCATCAGCAGAAAGTGACCGGTATCAAGACCTCGTTGAACACCAACGTGACCGCGGTGAAGGGCCAAGGGCCTAGCACCGCGGTCCCGCAAAAGACCAGCATCAAGACTCTGTTACCCCAACAACCCGTCACGCAAAACATGCTGGTGCACAAAAGCCAACCAATCAAAATACAACAGCAAGCCATCCAGCAGAAACAACAGCTCATCATGACCTCGCAGTTTCCTCAGCAGGTCCGACAGCAGTCTGGGCAGATTAAGACCCTGCTGCCGGTTACCAGCACGGAACCTCGCAAGGAGGTCGAGAACAAGTTAGTATTTCGAGGAATTTAAGTTCACTAGTCAGAATAACTGTCCACGGCACTCTAGTTGCTTCAGTCTCGTAGCTAGTGGATTACAGGAGTGAGGTGGACAGTTTATGTGACCATGATGACCCCTAGTTTGAGATTAGATACAGGCATTGTTAGCTGGCGCCATCTTGAGGGACACCTTGGAATTAATTCGTTTGAAAATTTAAAATACCGACTTTGCCCTCCGTTGAGGTATAAGAAAACTTCACTCTCCTACTAATGATAATTTTGTATACAAAGACTACCCCAATAAAAGCGTTTTCTTAGCAATATTTAAATTAAAACATCTGCTAATTACATATCTACATCTGCTAAGTAACCGGAAATTGTTGTATGTTCAGAATCGAGTCGGAGCCCCGAGTACCTGAAGAAGATGACCATCAAGAGCCGGCACCTAAGTCTCCAGTGAGAAGAATGCCCCACCCCTACGAGGTAACCTATGTACTGTACTGTCCCAATAACATTTCACTGGAAAGGGTCCGAGCATTCGGTAAGACGTCGAATTTCTCGTTACAGTGTCTCCAGTTTGTCCTGCAAGATCACAACTATGTGGCTCCACCGCCAAGGTCACCATCACCTCCAACACCACCACCCCATCCGAAGCAACAGGCCATCAACGGTGCTGGAAGTTCTGCAGCAACTTCTCAGCACACTTACATGTTTGGCCAAGGTACTTGCACCTTACGACCACCCGTTAGATCAGTGTTTCTCGAGCTACGGTAAATTTTTAACAGACTGCCGATCTTATGCAAAAAAATGCCCGAGTCAAATGTAAAAATTTAAAAATACAAATCTGTTACTTAATAAGTTAAACAGTCGAAAATAATTCGATAATATTTTTTTAAATTCCTCTAACGTTTTTTCAGTTTTGTATTCGACCCAATTTTTTTTTTATCAAAAGTACATAAAATCCGCAGTCTAATGTTTAATGAGCCGTGAAATGATGGGTGCTACCTCACGGATACTTTAATAGATCGGTGAGAATAGAAAAGGTTGAGAAACGCTGTGTTAGAATATAGTGGAACAGGTGTTCATAATTTTGTTGATTACAGTTGTGAGCGGTAGCAACGTGGAGGATGATGCAGCCAGTGCTATCAGCAGTGAAGCTGGCAGAGAGGTAGAGCCTGAAGGCGAAGAAACCGAGACTGCTCCTGAGGGTGAAGGGGACGACGAAGACAGTGTCACTAGGTGCATATGGTGAGTATTATTAATCACTAGACTGCGGGTTATATGAATTTACGACAAGAACGAGAAAATTTTCAAAATTAAAATTATTAGACAAAGAATTTTTAGTTTGCATAAAATCCGCAGTCTATTAATCATCTTCGATGGTGTGATCAATGAACAAATTGAACAACGGAATTGTCTCACGTTTTCAGTGACTTCGAGCACGACGATGGATACATGATCTGTTGTGACCGCTGTCTGTGAGTACTCCTCATCCTACGATTAGGTCTGGATCAGGCTTGGGCATTATTCGAGTAGTATATTCGTCAAACGAAGATTCGAATGATATTTTATTTAGCTAGATGTTACCAATGGAATGAGTTTTTATTTATTATTTTGTACCTGAATAAATTTTTACTTGAACCGTTCGTCGAACGGGAGCTTTTCTTACAATCGACACTGTCATCATCTACTCCTGCGGAGGGTTGCAAATCGCAGGTGTACTACAATGTGAACGGAAGAAGAACAATTTCGAGGACCAATGTGGTTGCATTACAAAAATTCATGGACCCTAATAGACTCGCGAGGTTCGAATATTTTCACAAATATAAATAATATCTCATCGCAACCTGTTTACAATTATTTGAACGTAGCTATGTTCTCTGTAATTTTCAAAATGGAAGTAATAGCTCGGTCGACAATAGATCATAATTTAAAATTCTTGCGGATTATGTTGTCGCAAATGAAATGTGCCCAAGCCTGAGGTGTGATATGGTGCAGAGCTTGAAACGGTCCCGAAAATAACTGATTAAATTCAGGTGGTGCAGTTAAGTAACTCAGCCGGTGTATTTTAAGTTTTCAAGCCCTGTGTTATGATATGGCAATGGTGTCTCGGTGGTTCACAGTGTACGTACGCTGTTCCAGGGTGTGGCAACACGTGGATTGCATGGGGATAGATCGCTCGAACATTCCCGACGAGTATCTTTGCGAGATCTGTCGTCCGCGGCGCGTAGACAGGCAAAGGGCCCGCGCCCTTCAGATGCGAAAACGCGAGGAGTTGTTGAACTCGGATACGTCGTCGGACACGTCGTCGACGAGCTCGGCGGACACAGACGTCGGTGTGAACGCGATCCCGAAGAAACGTACGTTGCCACAGCAGCAACAGCAGCCGCAGCAGGTACCCAGGCGGAAGTCCGATCCGCCGCCGCAAGTAAGACGTCTGAACAACAATAACAATAACAATAATAACGTGGCGAAAAGACAGAGGAGGGATTCGCATCCGAGACAGTCGAGCACCGTGCGTAAGAAAGAGGCAACGAAAAGAGGACCGGGTAAACGTAAACCGAAACGTCGGATGAGCGTCGAAGACAAAGAAGAGGAGACCCAGGACTCGTGGAGCTCGAACGTGGCGCCATTAAGGCAATGGATCGAGCGATACGAGGAGGCCGTCACGAATCATTATAGCCCCGAGCTTAGGGCTAGAATATCCTCCATCAAAGTAAACGGGACGCACAGCGACCTCAGGCAGAGCAACATGAACGTCATCGCGTCCGGGAAGTGTCGACTCAACGTCCACAGTAATAACGTTAGGGTAAAGAACTTTTGCTATATGCAGTTGTACAATCCGTAGTGTCTATACGTTAGAGAATATTCAATGAATGTTTTGTTTGTCTCTTAGTTTTTGGTAGCAACGATGTACCTGCCGCCTAACACACCGGTGGTGGAGCTAAGGGGCAAGTACATGTTGAGTACGCAGCACCGACCGTCGCATCCCCAAGGTAGACAGCACACACAGAGGCCGGGCCCCTTCGTGTTCTTTTATCGGTTGCCACGTGACGGTACGGAGGTGTGCGTGGACACGAGAACGTACGGGAACGACGCCCGGTTCGTGCGGCGTAGTTGTAAGCCGAACGCGGAAGTGAAGCACTGTATAGAGAAAGGAACGTTGCATTTGTATATCGTGACCACCACCGCGATCGAGAAGAACGCCGAGATCACGATCAGGCACGAGCAGCATGACCTGCTGTTGTCGCCGAACCCGAACGGCCCGATGGTGCCGATCGTGTGCGCGTGCAACAACCCAAGGGAGTGTCAGATCGCCTCGGTGAACCAGCTGACCAGAAGAGGTAGCAACGGGGCGCTAGTCGAAAATGCCGAGTGAGTTCAAAAATTTTTAGTGTCATTTTACATGTTGATTTTAGTGAAATTAAATAACAATTTAAAAAATTTGATTTTTCCGCAATTCCCTAATTACGTACCGATATTTTATTACGATTCACGTGCATGGTATTGATTAGATTGTCATTTATATTTGTAATATGACTTGTAACACCCTCAGTGGCCGCGAAAGGAGACGGAGGGGCAGACGGAACACAGTCTGCGAGGACAGCGACTCATCCACAGCAGCGCCAAGCACGAGCGTTGCGCTACCGACGCCTCCCCCGGTAACAACAGCACCGCCGGTGTCACCAGCGCCAGCTAGAAGAACAATTACCACCACGGTGGCGACGGTGACCCGACAGACGCCTAAAGAAGAGCCACCAACTCCTCCAATTCAGCAACCACAAACATCCCCAAATTTGACTCAAGTAACAGTTTTGGAGACCAAGAAAGACAAAAAGAAGATGACGAGGGAAGAACGCAAGATGGAAGCAATCATGAAGGCGTTCGAGAGGCTAGAGAAAGCGGAGCAACGGAAACAAGAAGTACAAGCTAGGAACGCGCAGAGGAAAGAATCCGGCAGCACGCACAGCGACAACGAGGACAATCAACCGATTACGTTACCACCGAAGCAGAAGCAGCAGGGTTCTGAAAGGCCTCTCAGGCGGAAGAAGAGGAAAGGTAGAACCAGGACCACGTCTCAATCGCAGAGCGGTAGTCGGAGGTCCAGACTGAACTCTGCTGACTCTGATTTGTCGTCGGGAGAAGAGAGTACTTCGATGCAATCGCCGCCATTATCGAGTCAGAACCATTCGCAAACCCGCGACGCACCTTACTCCGCTCATTTACACACACCAGCTAAAAATACTAATGACAATGCGAGCACCGTGTCCGCCCATCAAGGGATACCAACAGCTGCTGGTCTGCTGTTGGCTCTGGCGAACTCCAACGCACCCGGGCCTAGTTCTCCACCTCTTCAGCAACCGACGCCTGTTAAAAGTCCCACCTGCGACAGCGGGGCGAGTAGCAGTTCCCAGAGCTCGACTCCACCCACGCCATTGTCTTCTGCATGTTTATTGGTGGCTGCAGCGGTTGGTCCGCTGGCACCAGGCTTCAAGTTCCCGAAGACCAAGAAGGTCCTGATGAATGAGTGGCTGAAGGAGTCGCCTGACCCACCTCAGACCAACGTGCCACAAATCTCTCCGCTACCAGCCTTGCCCACGACTCCGATCTCCAATTCTATCAACCCTCTATGCAGATCTTCGGACTTCTCCCTGCCCGCAGATTCGTCCGCGGAATTCCTTAGCCAGAGCTACGCGGCAAAGAGTTTAGCTACCCTTGTCCAAGCCGCCAATTCTGTTTCCGGTATCTGTGATTCACCACCGCAACGTAAGCAGACAGCTACTGGAAACACTGGTTGTCCTGTTTCTTCAGGATCAGCCAAGAAAAGGTGGCTCAGACAAGCTATCTCCGAGGAGTGCGACTCTCCTAACAGCAGACCGGAAAGTCCTCCTGCTAGCGAGCTGGTCGCTCCCCCGAAGAAAAGGAGGATAGCCAGGGAAAGTTTGTCCTCGGATAATTATACTCCGCCTACCACGCCAACCATGTTGCATCCTGAAGCTGTTCCTCATGTTAGGTCACTGTGTCCGACAGAGGTATGTGGAGTTTTCGTTAAATTTGTTGGTCGATAGGAGAACAGTCGTCGACAAAATTAAGTGTGGACACTTTTAAAAATTATTGTATACTAATTTTCTCTTCCAGGACGATTACATCGAGCATCCACAGTCCCCCCTAACAGAGCCCACGGACGATAGACACCCTGAGTCCACGGAATCAGTAAAACAGGAAGAACCCTCGGAAGACAAACTTCGTCAGAAATTATGCATCGAGATACCGGGTCAAAATTTTCACACGAAGAGTATAAAGGACGAGGAGAATTTCGAAATCGTTCCAATAGACGGATTAGTCAAAGAAAAGAACATCGAACTCAAGGTCGAACTGAAAGAAGAGAATATGGACTGCGAGGCCACTGAACATCTGGACTCGAAGCCCATCAAGGACGAGTTCCGATTGATCAAGAGCGAGATAGACTACCAGAGGGACAAGGTCAAGAAAGAGCCCGTAATCAAAGAGGAGATCGTGCAGATTGAGAAGGGCACGGTCGAAATAGTGGATCGGAACGAGGAAGGCGACACAGAAATGGAAGACCTGAGCTCGCCGATCGACGCGATGGAGTCGGACGCCATCTTGAAGCAGCGAGTGGACGAGATGAGGTTAGAATTCGGTGGCGCTATAACAGAGATAGAGAACGACAAGTCCGAGGACGATGACAGGAAACACGACAGCGCGAAGTCCGACGACAACATGTCCATCGACGAGTTCGACGTTGAGGCTCAGATGAAAAAGATCACGGGGGACGACGGGAACGATTACAAGGAAAAAGTGGACACCAGTTCAGAGAAGGATAAGAGCATGGACGGCATAGAGGGTCTGATGGAGAGCTCGAAAGAAGACTCTGAATCCGAGGACAAGGACCTTGACGACATCAAATACGAAACATCGTTTAAGTCTTTTAGTATAGATCATGAAGAAAGATTGTTCAAGGAGTTCGAAAGTAAGCCGGACCAGGAGGACGTCGTGGATCACGACACGAAGGAGCTGGAGCAAACCGAAGAATCTCAGAAGGCAGATCAGCCGTCCGTTTTCGTAGCCTCGTCGGAGGAGTCAATCTTCGAGTCCACGTCCTCCAACATGGACACGGAGTCCATCGTCGAGCCACCGAAAATATTCCATTCCATTCCACCATTGAGCGAGAGGATTCGCAAGAAGGCGGAGGCTAGTACTTCAAAGAGCCAGCTTAACTTCGAGGCAGCCATCATCGAGTCTACCATCGACATAGAGTCCTCCGACGGGTCCAAGAACGGCGAGCAGAAGTCCATGTTGTCCACAGCACTGAGGGAACTCTTGGAGGCCAAGCTGGACGACCTGGCGCCCGAAGAGATCAAAGAGGAAACTGCCGATGAGAATAGTACCACCTTCACTGAGCCGAAGTCTGAGACCTCGGAGCAAAGCAGCGTGGACGTGCCAGATGTTTCGAAAGCTACTCCTCAGGAGCCTCCTGTTGAGGATTCTCCGGTTAAAGATGAAGACGTTTCTCCGGTAAAAGAAGTGAAGAGATTGAAGGACCCCAGAACCGTCGTTCCAAACAGTATGCCTGCGCCTGCATTTAAGCCCGACGCGAACCCGCCTGTTAAGCGGAAGGTAAGAATGATGAGACATAACTTCTACTACACTGGCCTTGTTCAGTGGCAATTTTTGAACGAAAATTTAGTGATCGTTTAATTTTCAATCTAACTTGAGGTTTCCATGGTTTCAGTTGTCCATATCAGAGTATCGGAAACGTAAGCAACAGTCGTCCGGTACTCCACCGGATCCTGAGCCATCGTCCAACGACGCAACCTCCACAGACAAGGGTAGTGCGAGGGGCAGATCAGATAGTGCAAGTAGTGGCACCTCGTCCCTTAGTTCTGATGAAGAGGCGTCCAAGATTCCCTCCCTTTCCCTCGATCTACCAAACCTCACTGCGTTACCACTCTTCAACAACGCTGAGACGGAAGAGAAGAAAGGTAACGGTTAGTACAAAGGTTCGGCCACAGTGCAAACCAAAGGTTGACATGTTTGATAACACTGTTTCGCTTGTTCAGGTGTTGAGGAAGGTACCATCGGTTGGTCAGCCGCACCAACTCTAGTCGAACGCCAGCGGGAGAACCTCACCGAGAGATTAAAACGAGAATTTGGCCTGTTCCTGAGCGACGACGAAGAGGAGAGAGCTCGCAAGCATGGTAAATATCTCGCGTGGAATGACCCTATACAGTAACTGTATGACGATTTTAAACAGTTACTTCCATAATGCCAATTAATTTCCCAGGTCTGACAGCAGAGGCTATACTGAAGGCGCGCAAATCCTCACCTCCACATCCAACAGTGTCAAGCACCCCACCAGGCTACCCTGTTCCTCCTCAGCTTCCTCCTCAACCTTACATCCCCCCTCCTGGCTCCGCAACAATCCACTATCCCCAGTTCCAAGCGAAACCTTGTCCAGTTCAGTACCCTAACTTCACGGTCCCGCAGACCGCACCGCAGCCAGTGTACGCGAATGCACAAACGTCCAGCAACAAGCAACAGCCTCAGCAACAGTTCCTGGTGCCCCAGGCGTCGCAGGCGCCGCCGGGATCGAACCCGTACCCGCCTCAGTTTATTCCACCGACGACTACTGCTGTCTCCATCGCGAAATTCTCGTCGAGCACGCCTCCACCAGGAAACCAGATCTACCCGGTCGCCGGTCAGTCTCAGAAGCCGTTTTACAACCATCCGGCACCCAGGTCTTAACGCGCATAACATTGCGTTGCTAGCAGGGACGTTCTCGTTAGGGCTTGAAATCTATTGTGATACCATCTTGGTTCTTCGACTGGTCCTGACGACCCTTTGCTGACTGGGAGAGGTCACAGTCATCAGATTGTCAATTTTGATAAAAAGTTTTTCCGGTGAAACTACAGCAAAAATAAATCGATAAACCTTTTTTTTGCGGTTTTCGTCAATAATCAGACTGCGGAGTTTATGCATTTATTGCAATGAGTAGGTGCATTTAAATCAGCCGAGGGAATAAAACAATTTAAGGGTGTCAATATATTATTTTCAGGTTTATTCAATTTTTAAAGAAAAGAAGAAATTTGTATTTGGCTCCAGTGACTTGTAATTGACGAAGAAAATTTTAAATAAGTTTTTTAATTAATCCAGTAATTGTAGAAATCACAAAGATTAAACGTAAACATATGGGTCGACTAATTTTTCCTCTAGATTCATTGGAAAAAGTTTTATCAAAGGATCCGATGACTGTGACCTCTCCTGGTAAAAAAATAACCGGTTGGAAGTACCGTAGTTGCAATTTGGCTCCATGACCTATTAGGTGTGTCTCGCAGGGTGAGTCAATGAGAACTACCGTCTATAATAATTTAAGAGTTATTTTAGATGTTAGGTTGTTGCATATGAAATGTCCGATTTCGCAATGTAAATACAGGATGTTTGGGACACCCTGTATTTGTATTCTAAAATCGGACATTTACAACGACCTAATATTTATTCAGTCGAGCTGTATAACTGAAGAACAAAATTAATAATTGGGACAAAAGTTGCTCAGGACTGTGTCAGTGAGAACCTGTACACAATAGTTATTTCTATAGCTCGAACATAGACAACCCTTAGACGACAATTTCTCGTATTTTTCCCACCCTGCGTAAGGGTGGGGGGCGTGCAAATTAAACGAATTAGCGACTCACGTGTAATTAGACGATTCACCCAGGTGCTAAGAATGGTCCGCCGGTGGACGGTGGACGCGGGAGATTCAAATTGGGATTCGCATGGCCTAACACAAGTGATAGTTTAAGTATTTCCGCGAAGACCGAATTCTAAACGGGGTTACGCCAGCATTTGCATTTCAACAAAAACTGGTTGTCCCGAGCATTCGCCAGTCTCTCGACATTCTAAGCGATTATATAGAAATATAAAAACGGCCAAAAGTGCGTGCGTGCGTGAAAACCACTTTCTCTTCGCGAAAGAAAAACGTTTATACATAGCTGTAGTTCAATTTTTTGATGGAACTATAATGAAAGTCGGGACTGGTGATCCGAGGCGATGAGAGCGATCATTCCTCGCCTCGGATACTGAACCGTTATATAAATATATAAATATATATATATACATGCATACACGTATATTTGTATATATTTATATATACACACATTATATATAAACGCCCGAGCGAAACACTCAAACATACACACACAGAGAGAAAAAAAACATGCACAGGAGCGTTATTCGATTCTACTTGTAAATATACGCATAATGTAACGATATTAAGAGTAGTGTATTTAATCTTAGTTGCTCGAACTAGTTTGTTACTGTCTCGATGAGGCTTATCGTTTCGCTGTTTTTTCTCATTGTTATTCACGAGCGCCGTGAACGGAAACGAAAGCGTCATCGAAACGGATGACAGGCTCCGAGAGAAAATAATTAATAACTCGGTCACTGTGCGCGCAGGGATTTAGGGCGCGAGAAATCGAGGAGAGCAAAAGGGCTCGCGATTAACATTGTACTCGATCCGTACTGAGTGCCAGGAGTTAGGCGAAACAAAAATTGTACAGCGCGACTTTCCTTTCTTCTTCTTCTTCTTCTTCTTCTTCTTCTTCTTCATCTTCTCTCTCTCTCTCTCTCTCTCTCTTCGTCTCTATTTTTCTCGGTCAAGGCTCTAATCTAAGTCCTCGACAAAGTCTGGAAACATTCGAAGGCTCGTTTATCTCGTCTTTCCAACCCCTAGCTTCTTCTTCTGTTCACCAATAGCTAGCGACTGACAAAGAAAATCTCAAACCATAAACGAGATAACAATTCTAAATTGTCTAGATCTCGTTTAATATTTCTTTGTTAGTTATTTGTTCGACGATCCGCGCGAGTCCTGAAACTGAACATTCATTCGCAAGTACAAAACTGTTTAAGGGGTTACTTAGGAAGCGATTAGGCTAGTGCGAGAGAGTAATAGCTTCTTCTTCTTCTTCTTTTTTTTTCTATTCGTTTTGGAAAATTATTCTCTAAGTATTTATTGTGCGTTCCGTAGCGGTGTATATGTAAATTCGTTTTCCTTTTTTTTTTTCTTTCTATGATTCTTGCTTTTTTGTCGCGTTCTCTTCCCCAGTTTCTTTTTTTCATATTTTTTACTTGAATCCGGTGATATCACGGAGTTTTAACAAAGAGAATGTACATGTGTCTCGGCGGAGAACGCGCGCGCGTACACAGCGGTGTAATTTAAAACGATTAGTGTACAAAGTTTCGTATTCGGAATTCTCCTCGTGTGTATATATCGAACTGCGTTCATTGGTTAATCGTAATCCGTCCGTTGTGGCGCGGGTCGCTCGTTTTCAACGATAAGCTTTTTAGCAACTTTGTCGACTGCCTCGATAGAACTTAGTTCTACGATTAGGGCAATAGCCTAAGACCTAAGATAGCACGATGTACAGGAAACACGAAGTTAAGTTGAAAAATCACAAACATTTACAAGAAACTTGTAACTTAATTGTGTCAATTGTCGAGGGACAAGTTAATTTCTTAATTAGTTCGCCCTTTAAGTGAGAGTCAAAAAAAGTATTCCTTACTTTATCCCTTGGATTTTTACGACACAATGTAGCACACAAGAACCTGTACAGATCGGTAAAACTGTTTCCTTTTCGCCTCTGTTTTTTTTATATATAATTCTGGAACTTTTGAGTGTTTGAACGCACGAAAAGTTTAGTGATCTGTGATTTAAGAGGAAGGTGTGAGGAAAGGGGCAAACAGTGTACATAGAAATTTGGCAATTCTGAACGCACCATTTATCTCGGAAATTTTATTCACTGTTAACCGCTTGGATTGTAATGATGGAAGTTAGCGTTTCATTTTTCGCGTCCGCAGGAACTTAAAATGAGGTTCGTGGAAACGAGACACTCGCGATACAACGGACATTTTTGGTATTTGGCGTTCGTTTATATGTACCGGGTGACGCGCGTAAAATCGTACCGGAACGCGACACGCAACTTTGTTGACGTTCACAGCGTCATGATGTTAAAGAGAACAGTATTTTTACTGCACGCTCCTCGGATGAAAATTTTCTGTTTTAGATGCTCTAAGCATTTGTACATTTCTTTATTAACCAATTGCGAAAAAAGAACGCTGTTGCAAACAGCAGGAGTTAAGGTTGATATTAAAATACAAAATTGCAGGCACAATATGGGTGAAACTGAATTGTAAAACAACAATGTACATTCGTTGCAACGATATTAGAGCAGCGTGCGTAGGTCAAGATTTAAGATTGCCCAGTCTGCCGGGCCAATTTTATCGTTAACCGCGACATTTTATCCGTTCAAATCGGTAGCCTAATCTCTCTCGAGGTTGCGTTTTGCATTCTGAGGTGGGGGGTTTTGCGCGTGCCACCCGGTAGTTTAGCGGATATTTTGTAATAAACCGTGTATACTAGTGTAAGTTACTCTGCGAGGAGCCCGTTCGCAAGGCGTGGGCGTGTTTATTCGGTAACGGTGTACAGGCTTTCTCGTCCCCCGCCGTGCAAAAACGGGCGTCGACCTGTGAAAAACATTGTAAATATTTTTGTAAGATAAATTTAAGTCTGGACACAGTGGATCCTCTCCGAGACCTTCAAGAGAACGGAGAAAAATAACAAACGTTTCTTTTGGATGTGGATAAATGAAAAAAATGTAGTGACGGTAATGCGATTGCTTTTTGCTGCAAACAACATAATACAGATACACGCGTACACGCAGATATAATAAACACACATTGTAGAGTGAGAGAAAGAACGATAGAGTGAGAGGGAGAGAGAGAGAAAATATACATACAGAGACAAAATAGAGGACAATTACAGACTCACACACTCGAGCATTCAGCTTGCAATTAATTATTCGTTGTACAATTCTACTGTATCTGTATAATGACATTCTGATAATAAGCGACGACAAACGCGTTCTGTTATATTATAATGATTAAAAATGTGCGAGAGAAATGGCAAAACCCATGGGCAAACCTAAATAAGGTACCACAATCTCTAGGTTGTAAACCACGGAACCGAACCGAAAGAGGTTTAAAGAAAACGCTCGTTAGTACAATAGTTTCAATGTTGTAAATAAAGGAAACAGATCATAGTGATGATGATGATATATTATTGTATGTACATACATATATATATATATAAATATATATAATTATATGTAGGTATATAATTATATATATATAAGATGGAAGACTCGTCTTTATAATAGTATCGGAAGAAATCGAGAAACACATAATTTTTTTTATTTGCAATTCACTGTTAACATGTATGTGCCTAGTTATAGCCACGTTGCATTATCCTACATATTGTATGATAATTTAATTCGTACTACCGATTAATGTATGTGAGAAATACACACACACACAGACACTCTGAGACACATGCATACTTACATACGCAGAGTACATACACGAGAATATACATATACACACAAGTTCTTCGATATCAAACTCTCCTATATATTGATAATATATACATATATAATATAATGTGTGTATACGTGGTCCGGTACGGTATGTGTATTATACTATATGTATATATATTATCGCGTAACGTGTAAAGAGCTCATATTTAGGCATACATGAAAATTTAATAAATCGGAATACATTTTACGAATTAAGTTCCATATTGCGATTCTCTTACTGGTGCCTCATCTTCTCTTACTCTTTGTCTCTGTACCCATTATAATGCATTCACTGTCAATAGAAAAAATAATACCGGAGACGACAATCACAAACATTCTATTCGAGACTTTATTTTTTAATAATTCCAAAAAAGATTAGAAATAAATAACAGAGATAGGAGTCGTACTTTGTACTTTATGGTAAAAAATATTGTATAATATGACAGTGGTTGTTTGTCAGGATATTCACCATGGCAGTGAATGCATTAATAAGTGCTCTCCTGATTTTTTTCACGTTTTTTATATTAGCTCGTACGATTCGTAAATTAAACGCTTTCAACGTTCCCTGTTCGTACTCTTTGTCGATTACATCATCGCGTTAACTGTCTATTAGCTCGGGCTTATTTTCTCGTCGATCTTTGAGCAAACCGACATGGTCTTGTTACGTATTAAATTATGGCGGAGCCCGCCGTTAAGTTGCAGATTGAAGCTAGAACATTCTATGTCGGATAAGTTTAAACATTGAAGGAGAAATGTGCATTTATCTCGGCAATTTATTTAAATCAGGGACGCTTATTAATCTCAATATGGCCGCCGATGGCCTTCATGCGACCTCCATGGGAATTAATACTGTGGGTCGGTACGACAGTGTAGCTAATTAATCAAATAATTCTCAGCATTCAGTTTTCACCTACAAATTTTCAATTCAGTTCAATCTCCGTCGACTCCAGTGAATAAAATACATACTTATCCTTATATTTCGTTAAAAAGGAAACTGTAGCTCAAAGAGGTCATCGCGTACTCCACGCTGTTTATGCATTGTTGTATTTTAAAAGTCATGCACAGGTTATAGAATTTTATTTTTGATAAAAGCAGCACCGTTATCTCACAAAAACAAATTTTGATTACACCGAGAATGCAAACAGCGTCTGTACATTGTGTACCATTAAATCGATTCCCCGCTCGTTCCCCGAGATATGGTATAGCGATGGGTCAGAACATGACCACAGTTGTTTTTCTAAATACTCCATTCGTTATTTTTTTTTATGAGTTATCTTGCCTTTTTAAGTGCAATAAGGGAGAATTAAAAAATGTAGACATACATAAAAGTAACCGTCTTATTTATACCGTGACATTTCCTCCGATAAATGTAATTAATTTTTTTGTATTTACATGTACAATATATCCATGTATATTATCAGTTTTTTACCTGAACGACCCAGTTTTTATTTTAAATACTTCAAGCTACACAGATATCACGTGATTAAGCGGTGCGAGAAAATTTCGAACGGTTCGATTAAAATTCCGTGGAATATTATAATTGGACGTGAAGAAACGAGAAACGGGTTTTCAGGCGAGCGAGGAGCGTGACTAGGGGCTCGGAGGGTTGCAGCCTCGTGCGTCACGGCGGCGTTTCAATTTGAACGGAGCGCGCGCTTTCGGTCGCGGCGGTTCGATTGATCCTCCGCGTACCACGTGACCCGGGATAATCGCCGGCAATTGGCGGAGGCAGGTTGGTCGCCGGGCGTCTGCTGTGACAGTCGAACAGTCGAGCAAGCGGCGTCCAACGCTACCGTCACGCAATGTCTCCGTCGTCCCAGGCTCAGCTGGACGCAACAGCTGTAGAAAATTTCCGAGAGTACCTTCGCATACCGTCGGTCCAGCCGAACATCAACTACGGTGAGAAACCATAATCCCGATCGCAAAAAGGACCATACTATAATTCTCGAAACGGTCCGAACCCGGCTGACAAATTCGTCCCCCGCTGGAAACACGCGTACCCTGGAAACGGGGTCGCTCCTCGTTTCCGCATTAAACAAATTACCGTGTCCGATTTAACTAGATTTTCTCTGCTCGTTTATCGGGGAATCACGGTGGTTCGAAACGTCGCTTAATCGCCGTGGACTTAGGCTTGTGGGCATGAGGAATATTCGCAGCGTCTTCGACGCTATCCAGCCATTGCCATGCCCCACCCTGCGTGCGAATTTTATTTCTATTTTTGTTTTCAAACCCTTTTTTCTTCCCGTCTCCGATTGCGAGAGTCGCGACGACACGAGTCCGTTCTACGGATCCGGTTACACGAACCAGGGTGTTTGAGAATTCGGAATTTTCATGGGGTCGGATATGTGGGAACTCCGGGCGACTCGTGTGTGACCTAAATTGTAGGTAAATACAGTGGGTCACCGTTGCTGTCCGGACGCTCGCGGACGCGGTTTGTTGAGGTTCCCTCCTGGTGTGTTGATTGGGCTTCAATTTAGATTGTATTGTTCGGGGGTGATTGGATTTTTGGTTTAATTGTAGTTTTGGTACAGGTGCACTTGTAGAATAGTTGGATTTTTAGTACAATTGCACTTTTGCTGTCGACTGCATGTCCATGGCTACAAATATTTAATAACAATTCATGGTTACCAATGGACTACACAACTTTTGTTTGGACGAAGCCTATAATTATCTGTTGATAAGCCTGGTTCCATAAATTCTGGCAATGATAAGATAAAATGGCTCCTCAGGATCACAACATGTCCAATATCTGGGGATCGTTTAAAGCCTTCTTATCGCTTATCAATATTTACGACTCCAATCTGCATTTTAATGTCTGGTTTGCATACTCAAATGATTTGCCATTGTTCATCTTAATATAGCGTATCCGTCTGGACCAATTATTTTCCATAGAGTGTTTACGATTTGATTTAAAATTGTTAATTATGAAATATATATATATACTAATTTAGTATTGCTTTTTTTTACAGATGATTGCGTTAAGTTCTTGCAAAAACAGGCCAAATCCTTGGACCTGCCTCTCAAGATCTACTACGCCCATCCTAATAGACCAATTGTGGTTCTCACATGGATAGGCACTGATCCATCAAAGCCATCAATCCTACTGAACAGTCACATGGACGTGGTGCCAGTTTTTGAGGTAAATAATTCACGTTGAGGTCATTACAAAACCAAAGTAGACACAGCTGAAAGAGTTAAAATTAGGGGACCTTCAATTTTTTCTGCATATATTAAAAAATTTTCTTTACATATTACATAGTGAAATAATCGCTCGAATGTCTCAAAAAAATGCATGGCTTTCGACCTAATTTTGAAAAAGCTATTCGCTTTTTGAGGGGTGTTTACTTAATTTTGTCCAGGACTGTATATCTATCTAGGTCTACCTATATCTGCCTAATTTATAGTAGAGAATCTGTTTCTAACGAACCAACATTTCCAGGACAAATGGACGTACCCACCCTTCAGCGCCCACATGGACGACAAAGGCAACATCTACGCCCGCGGCAGCCAGGACATGAAGTGCGTCGGTATACAATACCTAGAAGCCGTGCGTCGTTTGAAACAAAACGGCCAGCGTCTCCAAAGTACAGTCCACATCTCCTTCGTACCCGACGAAGAGATCGGTGGAGTTCTCGGGATGAAGGACTTCGTTCACACGGAAGACTTCAAGGCCTTAAATGTTGGCTTCGCTTTGGACGAGGGTGTAGCCTCTCCGGAAGAAGAATTCTTCATGTTCTACGGCGAGAGATCTATATGGCACGTCGCAATAGAATGCAATGGTACCCCCGGTCATGGGTCCATTTTGCTAGATAACACTGCCGGCGAAAAGGTCAGAGTGATCATCGATCGCTTCATGGACCTGAGGGCTAAGGAGAAGGCCAAGCTGGCGGACCCGAAACTTCAGCTCGGTGATGTTACGACTATTAACTTGACGCAACTGAGGGTACGTGTTTCCTTGAAGCTTGTTGAAAAATCATGTCGAATTATCTCGAAATTATTGTTTTACTTTTTGTATGTCTGTGCAATCAGGAGTACGCTGCAAAGTAAGTATGTCGATAGCTTGAAGCATATATGTATCTTGGTCTACCGGGTGTTTTAAGGATGATGAAATTTATGGGGTGATTCTACATTGAAAACTGAGTCCAAAATGTGGAAGAAACATTTTCTCATTCCTGGTTTTGTTTTCGAGAAAATCGATTCCGAAATTTCGTTAAATAAGGGGCAGATAACTGTACCATTATCCGTGGGACACCCTGTATATGCCTGCCAAATATATAAACATCCTGGTTGACATTTCAATCCTGGAGATTCCACATATACCAAAATATTATTGTACTTCTCTATTTAAGTTTCTGCCTACAATTTAAGAATCCTAAATCGTCGCTAACGTTTGTAAACAATTTTGCTTCAGGGTGGCGTGCAAACGAACGTGGTACCGACCTCACTGACGGCGATCTTCGACGTCCGCCTAGATCCTTCGGTAGATCACGAAGAATTCGAAGCCATGATCAAAAAATGGTGCCAGGAAGCAGGGGACGGTGTTACGTACTCGTTCGAGCAGAAGAATCCCAAAATCAAGAACACGAAGTTGGACGACAGCAATCCTTATTGGCCTGTTTTCAAGAAGACATGCGATGATTTGGGAATCACTTTGAAGTCGGGAATCTTCCCGGGTGGGACTGACAGTCGCTATGTCCGAGAGGTACGGTCAAAATGTTTTTTGTTTATTATCTTGGTATTAGATACTTCTGTACCACTACTGATTTCTTTTTTTTATTTTGGGCCAAATCTGTGCTTTAAAAAACTGTTCTGCGTGTAGAAAGTTAAAGAAAAAATGTATAAATAACATTTTCCTTCGTTTCGCAGGTCGGAATTCCCGCCATCGGTTTCTCGCCAATGAACAAGACGAAAATCCTGCTGCACGATCACGACGAGTATCTGAACAAAGATATATTCCTGAAGGGGATCGAGATGTACATGAAAATAATACCGGCAGTGAGCAACGTTTAATCGAAAAGAACGGTGTCAAGGCAACGAACCAAAGCTACCAGAACGATATAGAAATATTTTAAATAACATATACGGGATGCAGAGTAAAAGTATCGCCGAGGAGAGCAGCAATGAATTAGTGCGTCGTTGAACGCAACCGTTACAGATCATCTGTTTCAGATAGAGTTTAAGAAATGTTGTACGAATTTCACATTTTATAATCGTTATATATACAGTTCCTAAAACAGTCGTCGCGAAGATAAAACGGGGAACGTGCAATAATGTGGTCACGGTTAACAGATGGGAAATAAGCATCGATGGGACCAAATCCGATACAAAAGGTATCCGGAGCATTTGAAATACTCGTTCAATTCGAAATAGCAACAGATTTTAATTACCTCGGTGAAATGGGCAACCCAGATTCAAGTGCCATGCAAAATCGCAAGATTATTGTAACATCTACGTAAAGCATGTAATTCTTTATTTTTTAAATCATATATACATATATATAAATATATATATGCGATCGTTTAGCATAAAATATTTATATATATACATACATATACAGAAATATATATATATATATATGCATATATATATATAAATATTTTATGCTAAACGATCGCAGGAATATACCCGGCGGTCTACATATATATTTTTATTCAAAGTTCGCCAAATACATAATAATTCGAAAAAGTAAAGAGGAAGTAGCCACTGGAACACGTCTATTGACCTCGGTGGTGTCGAAAGTCCACGGTTCCGTGGAAATTACTGCAAAAAAATCGCCGTCTCGATTGAATTTCCGATCGATCACCTCTGGGAAACATTGCGTGGAAGGTGAGACCGTCTTGTGTACATTTTCTCGCGCCAAACTGTCGAAATCGCGTGCGTGGATTCCCGCCATTATCGCGTTGGTTCATACTTAAAACGAGAATGGCCGACTCCCCTCCATTCGACAATGGACTCGTCCAAGGCCTAGGATCCTTTCCGACAATTAATCCCGCAGTCCCCGTGCCGAACATAAAGCGGATTCTTCTCGCGATCGATCGCGAAAAATCCGCTCTATTTTTCAACGGGACTAACGTGACAAAAGAAATCGAAGCGATCGGGTAACTTGCGATTTTCTCGCGGTTAATTCGGGTTCGGCCATTTTGGTAGTGGGGAAGGTTAGGGGAAAACACGGGGCGGTTTCTGTCAATCGTGCACGGACGACCGAGCCCGGTGCACCTTCTACCGATCGTTCCTCGCATAATCGATCCACGGTTGATTAGTATCGAGCCGGAAACAGCGTGGACGATTATTACGATCTCTGTAAAAAGACCGGGTAGTGAAGCGTCCCTTTTGGTCGGCCATGTGCATTAGCGGATCCGTTTGAAGTGTCCTCGCGGCGGACCAATCGCGCGTCGCCCGGCCGAGCCACGTGACCGCGGCAGTCCAATCGGCGGAGAGGGATTTGAAATCGTGCGTGGTCTTTGTTCACGAGCCAGGCCGTGTCAACGTTGCCTCAGTTCCTTAAAGGGGGCCCCGTGTCGGTGTCCGTTTCATGCATGGTCGCTGCCAAAAATCCGCGCGACTCCCTTAGTGAATATATGTGTGAGAGTGGTGTTTCGCAGCGAGGACGACGTGCTCCGAGGATCGTCGAACACACGGTAAGTCTACTCGACAATCCCACGGGTTTGTTTTCCGCGGAGTCCGCGAAAAATCCTTGCGTGTGTCCCGCCTCTGAGAAAAAACATTACGCGATTCGCCGGCCCCTGCTGAAACTCTCTCTGTCACAATGTGTACACACACAGTGAGAGGGAGCGGACGAATGCTTTTTTTTCTTCTCTGTGTGTCTTCTTGTTGTGTGTGTATGTGCTTTTTCTTCTTTTCACGATTTTGACCCAGGCGCCGGTCGTTGTACGAGACACACGGTTTACGTCGGTTTGTTTATTTACTCTATCTCGTTGACTCTCTCTTTTTCTTTCTCTCTCTGTCTCTCTCCCTCCCCTTCTCTCTCTCTGTGTGTACGTTTGCTTGTGTATGTGTGACTGATTATAGTTTTTATCCTTTTTCGTTGAGAGAGTTGCTCCTTCTCACTCGTCTGCCCTGCGCGTTGCCGGTCTCTACGTGCGGATTTATTGGCTCGCGTTTCGCGTTTTGCCGCGCCAGAGAGTGAGCGCGATTATGCTAGCCGTGTACGCGAAAATAAACAGACGGATCCGATGGGGCTCAATGAGTGATTCATCGACGACTTTCGGCGGGAAATGCGGCTCTGTAGGAACACGTCTCTGTATTTTTAGGATGGTCGTTGGTAGATATGACGATTGTTTAGGATTTTTTCATTTTTGGTTCGGTGGATTTATTTAATGTTGTACAGGGAGATATGGTTTTTCAGTTGGGTTTAGGTCCGAATAAATAGCTATCGATTTCCGGTTGCATGGCCGATCGAAATTGCACGGTATACCGCCTCCGGCAGACGACACTGCGTTTTCTGGTAATCAACCAGGCTCTGATGAGTTGTTTCTGTAATTACCGTCCGGGAGGGGAGTCCTCGAGAAATTGTTTTCGGTATTGAAATTCTTATACAAGGTGTCCCGTTTTATTTAAAGCCATTTATTTTAAGGTTGAACGTGATATTAATTTACGAGATATGTAGATTAGACAGCGGATTTTATGGATTTATGAAAAAAATTAGTAGATGTAGTTTAAAAAAACATTCGAAGAATTTAAAAATACTTTTTATTATTTTCAACCTATTATGACAATTAATTTCCATTTCAGTTTGTTGCAAATCGGGTAAACAGAATTTTTATTTTGCATGAAGATCCGCTGTCCAATTATGATGGAGACTATTTTTATTTTGCAGAACTATTTAGTAATTTCCAGCGAATTTTCAGAATAGTGTTGCGTATTTTTTAATTTGCTAAAAGTATTTATTCTGCCTTCTCCCGTTTACCTTAGCAAGGCGGAGTTGATGATGCAGATTCGACTGAAATAAAATTCTATTTCCCTGTTATCGATTTTTAATTAGTCTTGGTGGTTCGTATCAACTGACGATTTTACTTGGACTATACATTTTCGTTGCCTTGCAGGGAATTATAAACGTTGGGAGAATAAATTGTATTTGCAACTTTTGCGGGGAATATTAATTTTCCCTAAGGACTCACTATCTAATAACAATTATGGAATATTTCGAATTAATTGGAGGAAACACCGAATCATCTAATATTTATCAAACAAATGTTAATTTTGAATTAGAATTCGGTAACAATTACGAAATGTTGAGAATAAAATAGGGGAAGTTCTGAATTATTCCCTACAATATTTATTTTTACATAAAGATCCAGTAACAACCATGGAATATTTCGAATTAATTGGAGGAAACACCGAATCATCTAATATTTATCAAACAAATGTTAATTTTGAATTAGAATTCGGTAACAATTACGAAATGTTGAGAATAAAATAGGGGAAGTTCTGAATTATTCCCTATAATATTTATTTTTACATAAAGATCCAGTTAACAGCCATGGAATATTTCCAATGAATTGCAGGTAATAAAATGAACTTCCGAATTGTCTAGCATTTGAAAAGGGCCCGAAGGGTTTATGGGATTGCAGCAATTGACCCATTGCATTTTACAGTGGAATTTTGTCTGAAATTACCCGGGCCGAAATAGCCGTAGGTAATCGATACCGTAGAGAGGGGGGTAGGAAAAGGAAGAGGGGTAGGAGGAGATAATTAAAGGAGCCCATTTTCAACGGGGATTAGGATCTACGGAAACCGTACTATCGATTCTCAGACGACGGGTACGAGAAATCGATTTACGAGTTGGGATTTTCGTGTACCTAGGATGGCCATCACGTGGTACCCTTGTGCTGGAAAGATTTATCGGTTTTCCTGTCGGCCACTTCCCAGAAGGACGTTTTTCGAAAATGTTGCGAATAACGAGCGGTAAGGGTGGGGGAGCCATGGGGACCCTCGAGCACTTTCAAGCATCACCGCCATGAAAGCTATTGACCGTGGGAACTTTCTGGGAACTCTACCCCTCGCCATATGCCCACCGCAGGAAATATTTTACGGGCACCGGCAAAATCAAAGCCGGACAAATTTTACTGCCTACGAAAATACTCGTGTTTCCTGTTTCCACGTGCAGTAATTTCGCCATTTAAAATGTGTATTTTTTCGTTTAAATTTTATTGTAAATTTCTTTCATATTTAAGTAAATATTTTGTACATTTTTTAAGTATTTTCCCCGAGCTGTTTACACTGTTGCTGTACTCCTTAAAAAATTTCTGACAAATACCTTTTAATAAGTAATAATGTGCAACTCATTCTGTAACATTTTTACAATTTTTTACGATCACTAGAACACAGCATTTTAAAAGATTGCTAAAAATTCTGAGGGGTGTTACCTTCGACATGGAACCGGAAGCGAGTTAATATTGGCCCAACGTAAAATGAGACGTTGTAACGAAAGTGATATTCGTCCCCACATTTGTATTCATGGATAATTACATTCGTCACTCGGAACGAACCGACGATCCAGAATTCCGTGTTCCGTTTATAAAATCTCTTTTTCTTTTTCTCTCCTCACACTCTCTTTCTCTCGCGAAAAGAAAAATTGCTGTTCAGCGTGAATCGATCCTGTGTTCGGCCAGTGGCCCTTTTGTGGCTCGTAGTATATTTTTTTTCTGCTTTCTTTCTCTCGCGATGTGATTGTCGGGGTTCCAGGAAACACAATAATTGTACATTTTGAGGTTGCCCGTTCTCGTTTCTCAAGCGGATACCCTGTCTCGCTGTGGGAAACGCTGTTTCTCGTAATATGTATTAATAATTTTTTTTGTAACATTTTGCCGACAAACTCGGGATTTTATCTACAGCAACAAAATTTTATTGTAACGATGTGCGCGGTATTTTTGAAAAATTTCTCTGTCTTCTGTGAATAAGCGGTGGAACAATGGAGTCTTCTTGCGGCAACAATGAACGGCTAAACCGTAGAATCTTAGCTCGGTCGTTCGCTCCTCCATTTTTTTTCGTTTATCAAGGAATCGTTCGAGAGGCGAGCATTTAATTCGCACAATTGTTCCGTAACGAATGCCCCGGCGAGAGAAGTGTGTCTCTCTCGGACGAGTTAGAAAGTCGCTTTGGAAGATGTGGAAAGAGAGCCGTAAAAAAAGTTCGTAAATTACGTTCTCATGCGGCGCTTATAGTTCGCTCTATCCCGAGAGAGCATACATATACCGTCTCCACTGTCAGCGTCGATTGAAATTTTTGTTGTGCAAACGACACGCGACCGTTTGACATTGTTACAAAATCCTTTCTCATTACCCTGTTTTAATCAAATAAATATTTTCTTTTGTCGTTCTATTCCATTCGGATAAATTCAAGTCCGAAAGTTAGCAACAAAATTTAATTAAACAGTCCCATAGAATCAATATTGTTATTTCTATACCTTGAATTTATTTAGTAATAAAGTGTAATTGATTTTATAAATGAATGTGCTATTGTTTAGAGTGCCCCAAAAATATTAGAACCTACAGGATCGCAAAACAAAATTTTCCAGATGAAAAAAAAAATTTGTGCCATACTTTAAATAATCCTAATCGAATAAAAAAATGTCCTTTGGAGTATTCGTTCTTCTCACGACAAAAGAAATTCGCAAACCTTTAAAAAAAAATTGAATAGAGTGCCCCAAAAATGTTGGAACCTACAGGATCGCAAAACAAAATTTTCCAGAAGAAAAAAATAATTTGTGCCATACTTTAAATAATCCTAATCGAATAAAAAAATGTCCTTTGGAGTATTTGTTCTTCTCACGACAAAAAAAATTCGCAAACCTTTAAAAAAAAATTGAATAGAGTGCCCCAAAAATGTTAGAACCCTACAGGATCGCAAAACGAAAATTTTCCAGAAGAAAAAAAAAATTCGAAATAATTTTTTAATTCATTGGGGATGGTTCTTGAGGCACCTTGGGAGTTCCCGGCGAACGAGCCTAACCGAGACCCCTAAACCTTGGATTTTTCTTGGTCGCCAGATTTTTTGCCATAATCAGCGTGTGCGGTATCCTTCGCTGGCAATTACCCCGCTGCCATTTGCGTTTGAATGTTCGCGCAGGGTGCCGCGTGTCCTTAATCGGGTACGAATCTAATTGAGATCGAGGATCGATCTTGTTTCCCCGTGTGCGACACGCAACAACTTGTAGAGCTCTCGCGGAACTCTCGGGGCCGCCGTGCGGAGAAACGCGGCTTTGTCGAACGTGGATTGCGTGCCGCGCGTCGGAACACGCGAAATTTTTGCAAGAAGCGGACTCGATTCCCCGGGTGAAAGCAAAATGGCGCGAATAGAGACCGGTTAAATTCGATCCCGCGGAGTAGTATCATTTTGAGCCCGTAAAAAAAACCATTTTCTTTCAGTTACTATTGTTGTTTCATTTTTGACCTTGAGTGACCTTGACACAGTCATCGTACAGCACACAGCTGAAATTTGATCAGGATATCCCGAAAAATATAAATTAAAACAATAAACCGTGCCATTAATTAAAGGGGGCTACCTTCGTATCTCTAATTAACGTTTCGATTAGTCGTTCGGACAATGGCAAGCGTGATCGAGCGAGAAGACATTTTTTTTCGCGCCAATTTACCAGTGACTCGCGTCCACGTGTACGCAACGTTCCCGCGTTCGATTCTCTTACTCTGCGTTTGCCACTCTGTGCTTTGTACACGCGATATCGCATGAAATATGCACCTAATGCGCCGTGCTATAGCGTACACATGCACCGTGTTATTCAATATTGTAAATAATTTTTAAAATTGATCGAATAATGCTAAGAAATTACATTACCTTTTAGAGTGATAACAATAACTTATTTGGTGCATTAGAAACAATAAGTAATAAAGAAATGAGGAAGCTTTTTTTTTAGCGTCGATAGTTCTGAGGAATTTTTTAATAATTATTACCGCCCTTGAAACCGGGGTACAAAGTGGCCAAGACATCCAAACTTAATTTTACGATTCCTCGAGCAGTGCAGCCACCCTAAAATCCCTCAAGACCAAAAAATTCATCGAAAAATCTACGGAAATTCATTAAAAAAATGTACAAAAATTCGAAACGTCCCAACAATATTGCAGACACCCTAAAATCCTTCAAGACCAAAAAATTCATCGAAAAATCTACGGAAATTAATTTAAAAAAATGTACAAAAATTCGAAATGTCCCCAACAATATTGCATTTATATTTGAAAAAGCGAATTCGCAAGTGGCAGTCTGGTAATATCGCAGTGTTTAGCGATCGAGGCGAGCTTATAAAGCGGATCAGGAAGGAAGAACAACACGGTTGAATTTTCAAACGGTCTTGCGGCAGCCGTGAGCCGAGTTGTGCCCCCACCATTACCATTTAGTTGTTGGTGTGGGCTCGTTGGTGAGGCGACAGGGCTCGTGCACACTCTCACCACTCGCAGCAAACATTGGTCGACTGCCGGCTGGGATATCAGATCGATACTCGGCGAAAAGCTTGGGGGTAGGAGAGCCACGGCTATACACGGTTGGTCCATCGCGAGATCCGGAGTGCAGACTCCGCTTGTTCACCCAACGAAATCTCTGGCCGATTCACTTGCATAATACCGCCGTTATTTAACCAATGTCTGTCCCGCGAATAATGGAACATCTGAGCCTGCGCCCGGCCAAACAGACGACGTCTTTTTCGGTTTCCAAACAAATTCGGACCCGGTACTGTTCACTTCAAGAACATGTCTCTGTTTTTGCGAACAGAAATACTTCTCACCCCTGAGGAACTTTTTTTCACGAGACCGTAATATTTAGAGGACGCGTTCGAGGATGTTTAGCATAGCATACATGTATGCACAGAATTTATATTGATCGAGATAGTCACTATATACGAGATTCAGTTTTTCATTTAGGATAACTGCACCAGTGAATAAACGGGCACCAGTAAATGAACGCTTTTGTATTTTTGTATTTTTTGCTTTTCCATCATTGTTCAATTACTAGAATGTAGTGTTCATTGACTGGTATTTCTTATATTTTTTATTTAACGTTTAATAAAGACAAATAATAATAATTTCATTTTATTTGTGTTCATTTATTTTTGACAAATGAAGTAGAGGGAGCCATTTGGCATATATGAGATTCCTTTAATTCACATATTTGTTTTAAAATAAAATTTCCTGAACAATTTCTTAAATGTTCATTCACTGGTTCAGTTACCCTATTCATTAGAATGCTTAGTGGATGCGTTTCGGGATATTTTACTAGTGTACATGCTTACAGGATTTATTTTTTTATTTATTTATTACTTTTATGGTCACTTTGACCATTAAGTAAGTACAGGATTTATTTATTCGTGATATGGTTTACCGAAGATTTTAGTAAAATGTTTATTGTGGAAGGGTTATCAATTGAACAAGATTTTCAGAAAAATAACGTTCCATGATGTGTTCAGCTTGTTTAGCAACAGACAGTGTCTCGACGAAACAAGTGTTTTTTCTTGTAGCAGTAGCAGCATCTAGCAATCAATTAGGATAACGACGGGTTGAAAGGTTGCCAACAGAGTGGAATTATGATTCGCCTGGGAGTAGTCTCGTTGTTGTAGCATCAGTGGTGGGTGGTTGTAATTGCCGGGATTCGTAGGAAACGCGAGGGAAACGCGAGGGAAACGCGATCGAACCGCTCGACGTATGTATGCGTAAACCGTGCATACCACTGTCTGCATATTCTTGCTCATTTTGTGATAGGAACAAATTTTATCCGCGAAGACGATTTTAGGGATATTGAAAGAGGAGATGTAACCTTGTAGACTAAGCCTACTTCCATTGCTGTACCATTTTTCACACGATGTTAGAACAATTTAAACATCAAATGGCAAAAAAGTGGCAAATCGCCATAAAATGAAAAGAAAAAAATCGTAGATCAACATTTTTGAACTCGTTCGAAAGAGGAAACCTCAATCTTCGAATCCCAACTGCTTTTTCCCCCGGCAAAAAATTTTTCCCGCTCCGTGTACACATTTGAATTCGAACAGTTTCCAAAAGGTACCAAAGGTACGATTTTAGGGATATTGAAAGAGGAGATGTCACCTTGTAGAATAAGCCTAGTTCCATTGCTGTACAATTTTTCACGTGAAGTTGGAACAATTTAAAAAGCAAATGGCAAAAAAATGGCAAATCGCCATAAAATGAAAAGAAAAAATCGTACATCAAAATTTTTGGACTCATTCGAAAGAGAAAACCTCAATCTTCGAATCCCAACTGCTTTTACCTAGGCAAAAAATTTTTCCCGCCCTGTGGACACATTTTAATTCGAACAGTTTCCAAAAGGTACCATTTTGAAATTCGCGCCCACGCGTTTTTGTAAAAATAAATAAAAAATATAATCAGCTTGGTGTCCTCGAAAGCAGAGATTTCGCGCTTCGAAACGAGTCCAGGCACATCATTGTCCGATTATTTTCCAGTCAAAGAGATACAGAAACCTATTTGCATACAACGGCCAAGGAAAAAATACGCTCTCTCTCTCTCCCTCTCTCTGAAGTTGAAGGAGTTCTTCTCTTGCTCTGTTTCTCTTCGGAGTCCAGGTTAACGAACATTATCGGCGGAAGCGTATCCCTCTAGAGAGGAAGTGTGGCCGGTAAGGCACCATGGGAAAAGATGCGTCGCCCGATGCACCTCGTGTTTTCACGACCGTGAAACCGTCGTAGTTCGACGTATGCATGTTTTACACGTTGCAACGTCCCTCGCTTCACCGAAACCTTCGGTGAAGTCTCCTGGAACGATCACAGGCCCGTGACCGTAACGCTACCTACTCGGCAAACAGAGAATTCTTAATCCCCCAGATGTTTAACACTTGGGATTCGCCGACGGTCACCGGTGACCGGCGATAAATTCACCGAAACAGCTCGGGCCAAACCTTCCACTAAATTCGTCTTCAGTCGGTAGAAAAAATTTGTTTTTAAGGGGCGGACCCAACTACCACCACCACCCTTACCACTCACACATCGATAGATCCGCATATACGTATACGAAATGCAAGGGTTTAATGCAAAAGAAACTGACGCCTCAATATTGCAATTAGAAGTTCAGACCCGGTCGATTATGTTTCCTAAGACTCCTGGCCAGGGTGGTTCAGAGCCCAAATTTCATATTTTTACGTTGTTGAAGAGTAATTTGCAATAATCGGCAGCGCTGACTTGTGACAGAAAGTATTCTGCCGATTATTACAAATTACTCTTCAACAACGTAAAAATATGAAATTTGGACTCTGAACCACCCTGGCCAGGACTCTTAGGAAACATAATCGACCGGGTCTGAACTTCTAATTGCAATATTGAGGCGTCAGTTTCATTTGCCGGTAAACCCTTGCATTTCGTATACGTATATGCGGATCTATCGATGTGTGAGTGGTAAGGGTGGTGGTGGTAATTGGGTGCGCAAATCCCCTTAAGGAACCCCTTTGAGGCGCTGAAGGTAGAGACTTTGAGCACTTTGAGATGAGCCAAGTTACGTTATCGTACCATTTTGTTCCACAAAGTTGTAGTCGTTGAAATATGAACAATTTTGTTCCGTCTCGGAATATAAATTGGTAATTGTTTAATTTACTGTTGGGAAGGGTATTCACAATCATATTTCTGCAGCAAGAAAAGAAAATTCGTTGCTCGTCTTTACGTACCAGAGCGCAAAATGCCATGAAAGAGGGTTTAGGGTAAACGGGCATAAATTGGCAGGAAGTATTGGGCCCGAAGCAATTGACCGGTCGTTAAAATTTCGTAGCTACCTGTCGAGAAAGACTTCCGCCGCCGGAGCGCTTCTTACCTGACTGTGTAATGGCAGTTTTCTGAGGAAAGGGACAGCCGGGTTTACACCTGTACCTGGGGGCCGAGGTAAAAACTCGACCCCGGACGAATATATTCGTTCCGGATGGAAAATTTTCTCTTTCTTGAGAAGCCCCGCTGGCTAAACCCGCCTTTCCAGGTATATTCTCAAAATCCCAAGGACCTTTAGAAACTATAGAAACTCTACTGGGTGAGCCCGGTTTGGTCATTTCAGTAACAGTTAGGGTCGCAGATTTCTTCCATTGTTTTATTTAAGACTACCAAAAATTCTGCATATTTAGATATATACCGTAATAAAAATGGTACAAAGTCAATTCTGTTATTAAGTAATATTAGTTATAAAGCAGTATTAACCTTTAGCACTCGATTGCTTTACCATTAATCAAAATATTGTTTATGTTATTAAGTATCTTGGTATCAAATCAATTATTAAACATTTAAGTATTGTATGAGATACTATATCAATTTCATATCCATAAAATGAAGAAAAAATCATATTAAATGGAATTATTCTAGGTTGGAAGAAATGATTAATGTTTAAATTAAAATAGCTCCGAGTGCAAAGGGTTAATAACAGGATAATTTTAGAAAAGGTTTTTTTACGGTCCGGTAGTGGGGGCTTGAAGTTTCCTGGACTAGGAAGTTGCGAGTTGAAGGTCGAATTTCCATTATCCATTGGAGAAAAGGGTGCGGAAGGGCGGCACGGGGAAAGGACCCTCCTCACAATGAAATCGACTGATCCTGGCAGCTGGCTGCCGAGAAGTTACACGGGGATAATAACGCGGAGAAGTTTTCGCTCGCGGAGAAAATTTAGGGGGCTTTTTGGCAGTCGATTATCGGGTCGCGTGGCAAGTTTATGGGATTTTTGTCCCGTGTTTTTGTGGACTTTTTATAGTCTCCACAGTGGACACTTTTTATACAATTTTCGAAAGGAACCATTTTGACTTTCCCCGCTCGTTTTCAGTGGAAATTTTTTTTGGAAAAAACTTGCAGGAGATTTCACCCTTCGAGATGAGGTCCATTGCGGCATTGGCCACTAAAACGTGCTGTTCCATTATTCACAATATTGTTTACATTATTAAATATGGTGCTATCTAATCAATTGCTAAACATTTAAGTATTTCATGAGATATTATATCAATTTCATATCCATAAAATGAAAAAAAAATCTTAAATTGTCGAGTTAAAATAGCTCCGAGTGCAAAGGGTTTAATAACCATGGTTCACCTAACAAGGGAACATATTCAGATGAGAATGGCCGATTTTGATGAAACTAGTGCGAGCTATAGTTCTTTGAAAAATATTTGACACGTATTTTTTGTTATCGGCAACCATCCACTTTGAAGGGGTGAAAACAGCCCTCAAATTTGGGAGTCAAAACCATATTTTTTGAGATATCTCGGAAACCGGAGGTCGAGAAAATTTGAATTTTTTTTTAAAGTGTGTGTTTTTCAATGGGAAATGTAGTCGCGCAAGAATTTTTTAACAAACTTTTTTTTCTCAAAAAATGTGGTTTTGACCCCTGACTTCGAGGGCTGTTTTCACCCCCTCGGAGTGGAGGGCTGCCGATAAAAAAAATACGAGTCAAATATTTTTCGAAGAACTATATCTCACATAAGTTTCATCAAAATCGGCGTGTATCAACTAAATATGTTCCCTTGTAAGATGACCGTTTTGTTTTGAATCGAAAGTTAGCAGGCCCGTATCGCATAGAGGAAGTGAGAGCGTAGAATAATTCGTTTCCTAAGGAGCTAGGGAAGTCGGCAGCGGTGAAACGGCCACACGATAACTTACACGTGTTTCGTGTCTGGTAACCACCGTGTTTTCGTAACCGAAAGGACCTAGAAGCATCCGTAATCGTGTCAACCGGTGTCCGTGAACGGGCCACAGGGCTCTCTCGTAGATCGTCGTTATCGGCGTACGTCCAACAAAAGTCCATTTATTAGACGAACACGATTCACGTTCGATTCACTTCATAAGCCGTGTTCAGTGCGATTCAACAGAAACCGGTTCTCCGGCTGCGATCACAAAGAAACCCTGCGTTTTAAGCGCACACGCGAGCACAACCGCGATTGCCCCGGCCTCTCGTCCGTACCCTGCGTTTTCATAAACAATCGTTTCCCAATTTTTCCATCCCTGTAAACAAAAACAGGGATCATACAAATATTTTCGACACTAAAATATTTCTTCAGATTTCCATCTCTCGGGTCGTGTACAAAAATCATTAAAAAAATGGGAACAACAGGGTGCATAAGTAGAGGTTTCAAGCTACAAAATGAGCCCAGGTTCATTGCTGGGCGATCATTTTTCACGGAGCTGCCATACTTTAAATAATCGTAATTGCATAAGAAAATGTCCTTTGGAGTATTCGTTCTTCTAAAAAATTCGCAAACCTTTGAAAAAAAAATTCCACCATATTCAGAAGAATCTACAAAATAATTCTATGAAAAAATCGTGCACGTATCTTTCATAGTTGCGTCACAAAAAATTGTCAAATTTTATAGAAAATTGAATTTCTTGAAAATACAGGGCGAAAAATAATGTTTGGGGTTGCGTTGAACGTATGCGAATGTACAAGCGCTGTCCAGTGATTATTAAAACGTAAAATTGAAGAGTGTATGCTTAGATAGATGGCCTAAGCAGGGCGTGATCGTGCATCGCGGTTAAAGGGTTAAAGAGAGGAGGCCGGCGTGGTTTTAACGACGTTAGGAGGCGCGTACGCCGCGCGCTGAAATCGAGCACGATAACTCCGGTATTGTTACAACAATCGACGAGATTTCCCTTTCACCGTGGCTTTCGTAACTGTGTCTGTATGTGTTCGTGAGAGAGCGCGGTGGGCGCAGCTGTGAGCCTCTCGTGAACACCTGACGAAACGTCCGCGAGACGATCGGGAACTGATAAAACGTGTGCCAACACCGAAACAGGAAGAAATGCTTTCCATCAGCTTGCACACCTTTTGGGTTATGTTGTTTTCCCCATTGACCCCTTCAAAATTACCATGCATACAGCACTGTACTGCGAGGAACATTTAAAGTTCACTTCAAGGAAGTCTAATATTTTGCCATAACCTTTTTGCGTTTATTTTCTTATGAAATTATTACAAACTCATTTATCAAATTTTTGTGTTTAAAACGAGTCCAAACACGATACAATTCTATACGTATTGGTCTGTGTAACCCACGACTTACAAGGAGAGGCCGCGTCCTTCGGGTCACCGATCGTGTTGATACTTCGCACACTTATAGATTTTGGTCTCCTGTTTACGAATATATACCATTATAGGGGCAGACGCTCAATAGTTTTTGAGATATTGAAGATTAAAGTTTCATTGCTCTTTATAGGTCACAGCAAGAGCCGGCGTGGCGGCAATAACTTTAATCGTCAATATCTCGAAAACTATTGAGCGTCTGCCCCTATAATGGTATATATTCGTAAACAGGAAAACAAAATCTATATGTGTGCGAAGTATCAACACGATCGGTGACGCGAAGGACGCGGCCTCTCCTTGTTAGTAAAACCTCTACTATAGGAACTACTAGGTTCAAAGATTCTATTTTATCCTGATATGAACGAAATTCCATCCTGTTGGGTATCATTTTAATCAGAAAAATGTCAGGAATATGCTAGTAACAGTCTCATAAATAAATGATTAAAATTTAAAAAAATGACATCACTGAAGTCTGTGATATTTTAAATCACATTTCTTTATGTGCCGTTCAGCAGCCGAATGGTCGAGGAATAAAAGTAAAGGTTATGTGAACGTGTTCCGGGAGGTTATGGGGACGTCATGGTCGTGTTGTAGGCAAGTGAAAAATGATTTTTGCCGTAGGGTGTAGTCAAAATAATGACGGTAGGAGGGCGGAGCAGCAGGTTTGTCAGAAGTCATGAAGATCGGGTTGGATAAGTTAAACCTGGATCAAAAATCTTTGGGCATGGTTCTCGGCTAGGATGGAATAGAGAAGGTGGCCTCTAGGGGGGAACCTTTTATGACCTGCGAAGGATTTCAGGTTGAATAGCTTCGGGGTCTAAGGATCGTCTGTCGCTCGAGGACCCTTCTTGGAACTCGAGCTTGAAGAGCCAACCAACGAGAAAGATTATCCTGTTGCATGAACCAGATACAATTTTCGGGGCCTGCCTTTCCCCGCTAATGGCCACCTGCAGCGATCACCGAATTTATCTTTTCGACCGCGACATCCAAAAATCAACTATCAATTTTCTAAATAACATTTTATACTGCGTGAAAATTAAAAATTCTAAAATACAACACAAGTTAAATGCGAGGTTGGCTTAAAATGGAATGATCCTGTCATTTTTTTTAAATTCTCATTTTTCCATAAACAAATTTGAATTTTACATTCGGTCTAGTAACTTTTGGAGCCACCCTGCTGTTTCAGGTTAGCGTAGAAAAAACTAAATATCAAGGCTAATTATTTTTCGATTTTGAGAAGATCCAAAAATTATTGCAAATTTTTTTGGTGTGAGTTGATAGGATTAATGTGGAACAAAATTTGAGTTTGGATGAAAACAGAGTTTTTCGCTTTTGGTGACTCGATCACGTGGGACTGGGCGTCTGTATTTGTTTAGGAGTACGAGGATTAGCATGGATTTTGAGATTGGGTTTTTTTGGGTAACAGGACGACCACCGGTCGGCGAGTCGTTCTCAGAGGAAACGGCCGAGTGGAACGACCATTCGATACTCTGCGATATTATTACGGGCATAGGCGGACATTCTTTTTCAAGGTCTGCTCGTCGTGTCCCTCGGTCAAGTTTTCGCGCGAAGACATTGAGGAACGGTCAGGGCCGTCGCGAGAAACTCTCCGATCCCGATGAACATTTCGACCCTTTTTGCAGACCGTAATTTCAAAGACGCAAACACGGTTTTTTTCAACATTGTTAATGAATGACTGAGAACCACCAACCCTTGAAAAAACGTTTACAAATTTTTATGGATTTTTTAAAATACATTTCCCAGGTAATTTTCTGGAAACAGAATAGTATTATTGATTTGAATAGGCTAGCAGTTTTATTCTTCTGCGAACCTAATCTCGCCCCTAGTTTGACACAGTTTATTGTGGTTTGAAGGCTGACCTAGTTCCTTTCAGATTTTTCCACCTCATTAAAATACAACTACTATAGAAACCAGCACATAACGAATCACACGTCACCCTTTACTCGTTATACAGTAGTGGCACACGATATTGCACCGTAAAAATAATGTTTTTAAATTGAATAATTTATTGACAATTTTAAAAAAATGAATCCCACCACCTTCCTAATACCACCACTCCCTCCTTCCTATCAAAAATTGTAACAGTACATTTTTTGGGGGTTCCACAATCCATCTACAGTCCTCCAAAAAATTTTTGAGTTACTTTTGCTTGAGAATGGAATGTCGTAAATGATCAGAACAAACATTATTAGATTGTATCTATCTCCAAGTATAACAAGAAACTTTCCAGGAGTTCCTAAATGTATCTCCACTCTCTCAAAAAAATTTTGAGTTACTTTTGCTTGAGAATGGAATATCATAAATGATCAGACCAAACATTATTACATTGCATCTATCTCTAAGTATAATAAGAAACTTTCTAAGAGTTCTTAAATGTATCTCCACTCTCTCAAAAAATTTTTGAGTTACTTTTGCTTGAGAATGGAATATCATAAATGATCAGACCAAACATTATTACATTGCATCTATCTCAAAGTATAATAAGAAACTTTCTAACAGTTCTGAAATGTATCTCCACTCTCTCAAAAAAATTTTGAGTTACTTTTGCTTGAGAATGGAATGTCGTAAATGATCCGAACAAACATTATTACATTGTATCTATCTCCAAGTATAACAAGAAATTATCTAGAAGTTCCTAAATGTATCTCCACTCTCTCAAAAAAATTTTGAGTTACTTTTGCTTGAGAATGGGAGGTCGTAGCCGATCAGGAATGGTTGCTAATGTTATTGGTGGAGCGTCGCGACAATATGAAGAGATCATGCGTATTTGCCCGTCCCGTTTCGCTGGCTAATCGGTCTTTCACCCGCGAGACCTCGACGAATAACAACCTTGGGTCCTTGGCCGCTTTATTTTCGTCTGTTTTCGAGTCTGGCGTCGCGGTCGCCTCTAAAACGCTTGATGCACACTCGTCTGCCGCGCCCACGACCCCCGACGTCTGGTTGCATCAAACGTCTGGCCTGTTTTTCCTTCCTGCCTCCACCGACGAGAGCTTCCTTCTGCTCTTTCAGTTTTTTTTTTTAATCTTCTCTCTCTCTCTCTACTTGTTTTTTCCCTTTGCCACGTAGCAAGAATTTCCATTCAGAGCGTAATTTATCTCTGGAGGCGCAGGATTTCGGGCGCCATTATTAGAAACGCCAGATGCGAGAACTCCGTTCGGTTAAAGAGGAATCCGATGCAGATGCCGGCTAATCGTATGGTGGCCATTCAATGCTCCCGATCATGCCAATCAATGAGATTTGTCTCATAGTGATTTTTTCGGAGCGACTATACATCTGCCTCGATCATCGACAATTTTTTCAATGTTGATATTTAAATCCATCCAGTCATTAATTTGATTGGTTTACAATATTTTTGTGTAGTATATCTAATTTTTTTGAGTGTACAGTATCGTTTGAGAGTAACTATACACACGTGCCTAAATGCTCCAAAATTTTTTCAATATTGATATTTAAGTCCATGCATTCATTTGATTAGTTTAATAATTTTCTGTAAGTATAGTCAATTTCTTACAGCTTTATATATTATTTAATAGCAAGAAAAAAATAGAAGACTATCCTTATTCGACCCGTTTCATTCATTCCTCCAGTCCGGTTGTTCAATCTTGTTTCTGGTGTATAGTTTATTTCGTATTTTTTTTAATGCAACGAAAACTATAGTTTCCTGGTTGCCACGAGCAACAGCGCGCACTGGTTGTATGAAAAAAAAAAAAAAGTTAAATGTGTCGCTGATCGGCCGAGCTTGATATTATATTCATTATCGTGGGAATCGCCACGTAAAGTATAGTAGTAGACTTTTCACGACGTGAACGAGGTAATTGGAGACGGTCGTTACGCTTCGATCGCGGCGTGTATCCATTGCAATTATCAGTCCGTGAAAATTGCACTCGGTTGCAGCGGGTTGCGATTCATGCGTCGACTTTCGACCAGCGATTCAAGATCATTGGTCCCATTAACCGTGGTTTGCCGAGTATAGTTGTGCATAGGGAAACGTGTCGTAACAGCCTTGTTACTTTTTAACAGATGGTGTTAGTGCACTTTCACAATGCTTCTTAGCTGCAACTATCTTCGAGTACACACTGAAACTTCAGTATAGTTGAAGTACATTGATATAGTTGTTCGAAAAAATTATTTCCATCATAATTTACAGTATTACACGAAACACGATGCTAGTACAGTTGTAAAATATTATTCAATATATTTGGATATTTGGATATAGTTGTACGTATCCTCGCAGTGATTATAGTAGTTCCCCTAAATAAATATAACAATTCAAAAACAGTGATTCACGAATATCATAAACAATACGGTACATTTTCATGTTAACGTAGCAAGTGATATCTCCGTTATAGTTGATCTAGTGGGACTATAGTTGTTCGAAAAAAGTTTTCCAACCGGTCCTTGGATCATAATTTATAGTATCCCTTAAAACACTAATGCATATTTAAAATACAGTTTTGTTAATAAATATGTTTGGATATAGTTGTGAATATAATAGGTCCCCTAAATAAATATAACATAATTAAAGAACAGTTATTCACGAATATCATAAACAATACGGTACATTTTCATGTTAACATAGCAAGTGATATCTCCGTTATAGTTGATCTAGTTGGACTACTAAAGAAATGAGGAAGCTTTTTTTTTTTGAAAAAAAAAATAAAATTAATTTCATAATAAAATTTAATATTTGTATAGTTGTTCGAAAAAAGTTTTCCAACCGGTCCTTGGATCATAATTTACAGTATCACCCAAAACACTAATACATTTGTAAAATACAGTTTTGTTAAATATATTTGGATATAGTTGTGAATATAGTAGTTCCCCTAAATAAATATAACAGAATTGAAGAACAGTGATTCACGAATATCACAAACTGTACGGTACATTTTAATGTTAGTATAGCAAGTGATATTTCCGTTATAGTTGATCTAGTGCGTGGGACGCTGGCATTTCATAGTGCATACAATAGTTAGCTCGCGGAGCGATGGAAAGCGGGCAGACCGCTGCGCTGCGCTGCGCCCGTAATCGTCGCAAAAAAGAAACCTTGGAAAAGTTTGTTAACCGGGGCTCGAAAAGCTCGAGAGAGAAAGAGAGAGAGAGACCGCGATGCATCGTGTGGATGCACCGAGCGATGCATACGCGATTGCATCTGACCGCGGATTCCACGGAGTACTCCGTGTAAACGTGCCTTGTCCATTACTGGCAACGGCAGCATTTACACGACGTTCTTGCGTTTGGTCTTTCCACCGGTCTGCGCGCTCCTTATTAAATGCTAAAACTTAATTGCCCCGTTCTTTTTTTTCACTGTTTATTTATCGCCGACCCTAGTACAGGCCGGCTCGAAGAGGGTAGAGCCTTTGTTTGCAAAAAGTAACCGACCGGAAAAAGATCGTGGGCGTCGAAAAGTCCGTTCGAATAGCTGAACGACCGCCGCGAGGATCCATGAAGATCCATCACGCCTAAAAATATCGTTCCGGCATGCAGACTTGAATGTCTCGTGCGCGTAAAGGTTGCTCCACAGGGCCCCGGTGTGAAGCGGGGTCAGTTCTTTATTACCCCGATCCTTTTTCCTGCTCCGTTTGACCCTCTTTCGTCGTTTCGGTTCCTTAAAAAAATATTCTAATTAGAAAATGAAAAGCAATGAAAATACGTGAACGGTTCTAAAATACTGTTTTGTTGTCGGCTTGTTAACACTGAACCTACCGGTCAAATGACCGGTTATATATACCTATATTATTCATTTTAAAATTATTAAAATTATAAAGTTACTTACCTTAAATTTTTTTATCCAAGCAAGTATTGTAATAAAAATTGCATAAATTCTGAATAAATAGAGCCTTGTCGTTTTTATAAGCTGAAGCAGTTTTAATCGCTTTTACTGCTCGGTAGGTTTAGTGTTAAGAAATTGTTGGCCACTATTTTTCTGTTTTTAAACGGTTCTAAAATACTGTTTTGTTGTCGGCTTGTTAACACTGAACCTACCACTGCCGGTCAAATGATCGGTTATATATATATTTTTCATTTTAACATTATTAAAATTATAAAGTTACTTACCTTAAATTTTTTTTATCCAAGCACGTATTGTAATAAAAAATTGCACAAATTCTGAATAAATAGAGCCTTGTCGTTTTTACAAGCTAAAGCGTTTTAATCTATCTAATCTAATTTAGTGTTAAGAAATTGTTGGCCGCTATTTTTCTGTTTTGATTTTCTGTTCCAAGGGAAGAAGGAATCCCGAGAGTCAATGTGTGGGGGGTGGGGGGGAGAGGAATAATTAATCGGCGTTTTCCCTTCTCGGCCGGTAACAGTGGACAGTAATGGCACATTGTAGTGCATTCATTGCACCGTGTGCACGCGAGGCCCGAGTCTTCTGTGCTCTCGGTAGGCCACGGGCTGCCTCGGTCCATGTTCCTCCCCGTTCCCCGTCGATCCCCGTTCCACCGAGTCGTCAAACCACGAAAGACAGAAACACGCGGGAGAGCTTAGCGAGCAGCCTCTATGGGGGCTGCGGGGTGAGGGGTGGGGCGGGGGGCGAAGGGGCCGGGCTTTGAGGAACGGGGGGCAAGGGGCGGGCCGAGCGAGGGATTCTCTTCGTGACGGAGAAATAAAATATCGTGGCACACGGGGGATAGGAGAGGATAGAGAACCACCGGCGAAAGGATACCGGTGGAGAACGAGGGAACGAGAAGAATCACGAAGGACAAACACGTATAGAATGCCTCTCGGAGGTGGCGGGGAGAGGTAGGAAAGAAGATGGTTGCTCGTAGAGAAAAAAGGAATTGATAATACCCCGGATCGTTAATAAGATGCGAGTCGGGGTAGAGGCATTCGAGGGCTTTAATGATACTGGTCCTTCGGGTGGTACGTGGGCCACCCGATGACTGGGGGGACAGGGGAAAATGATCACGATTTACCCCTGGATACCCAGAAAAATCCCCCTCCCCCTCCCCAAATTTACACTTTTTGATATTCACCCATAAGCTACAGAATTTGAAACGTTGAGAAATTTTATTTCTGCTGTGTACATGCAAAATAAGGGTGTGCAGAAAATTTCGATGGGGTTGCGGGACACCCTAGGGTGACGATAGAGGGTTAAATGGACAGAGGGCTTACACGCTCTCCGGCGAAATAAAATACAAACTACGGTCTGTTTTGGGGAAAAAAAGACATTTGAAATACATTCGAAAACGTAATAGTCCAGGATCCATGGTACATTTTTACAATTGATTACTATCGAGCTAATTTTCCGTGAGTAGCTTCATTTTGATGAGAGGCCCAACTTTTTCTCTTAAAAAATTCTCGATTATGGTAGCTAAGAGGGGTAGCAGGGATAAAATATGTCGATTTGACGATTCTCAAAAATGTATTACTACCTGGGTTTTTTTTTGTTAAATCTCAAGATAATTATTTAAATCATTCGAAAAAATATTTGTCCTACAAAATGTATGGTTTTATCAACGAGTCCCCTCCTTCCAACATGTATCAAAAATGATTACTAACCAGCTGATTTTTTTACTGTTGCTTAGTTAATATTTATATAATTTAACAGCCGGAAAATTAGCTTGATCCTGGACTATAAGGGCTGTCCTTCTCGCTGTATCAACAGATACAATTTGTCAGAAAATTTTCGGAAGATGATTTTGTAGGAAAATCCATGGGCAGAGCACGCGTATATCCAGTAAAGTCCCAGGGTCCAAAATAAACATCCGCGGGAGGTTGGGAAACAAAAGCTATAGCGCGTCCAGAAGGGAGTAGTCATTAGCCGGTCGGAATCATCGAGCGAGTCGGGGGGGGGGGGAGGGGCAGGACATCAAACGTTCGAAGAAACAGACGTGGAAAAAGGGGGTTCGGGCATAAAAACGCGCGGGAAAGGGACGGAAAGATGGCGGTCGGTGGTAGATAGAGGATCAAAGAACGCAACAGAGAGAACGGTGCTTCTTCCTTCCCTTGCGTCGCGTGGTAGTGCGCTCCGAACGAGTGGAACAGAGACGGAACGGACCGGTAGAGAGAGTGGGAGTTGGTTTGCGATAGTTGGAGCGAGATAGACTGATGCTAGGTAGATAGTGGGAGGCGAGAAGAACGGCTAGAGAGAGGGGGAACGATGAACGGGGAGGAAGGGAACGAGCGGAATAGTTAAGTGAACGCGTTGGGTGGGGGGTACAAGCGTCGGACGGGGTACCGGGGGGACGGAAGGGAGGAAATACTACGAGTCCACGCGCTCCTATAGTAAATCGACTATAGTACTATGAGTCAGTCACACCCACAAGCCGGTTGTGGGTTCAAGACCCTTGTTGCACGTTCGTGCACCGCTCTGTGTACACCTACACACACACGCGCGCGTATACATGGGCGCGAGCGAGCTCGCTTACGAGGTCACGCGTACGGACACGGTCGAGAATCTATTGGCCTTGCCACGGGAGATCGTAAGGATCATCTCCTACGGACGAATAAAATCATCGAAATTCACGCGGCGGGTCAGCCTATCGTGACGAAACTGATGTACACGTATGCGTAAATAAAAAGTTATTTCATTCCCGAATCTTGAATAAAAATCATGGTGCAAAAGTTATTCTCTATTTTTTCGCTTGTGCAGTAAACGATAGCGTTGGTTGTTTGTTTACGGAAGCGGAAGCAATTTTGTTGCCAGAGTTGAATATAAATATTGTTGGGAATCTTTTACATGGTTGTTTGCAGTATTAAGGATTTTAACTTTGTATGGCATGATTTCTGAGACACCTTGTATTAGGGGACCTAACCCGGAAACAATTTTCACTGTGTGTGCGTTAAACGGTAGAATATAATCAACTTTAGGAATTTTGTTCGGTATGTCTAATGTTTGGATGTTTGATTTCAGTCAGGTGAATGTTGGATACGGAGAGCAGACATAGCACTGGGCTGGATCAGGGGCCGACGAGGGACCCTTGGCTCACAATGGACTACTACCTTGGCACCGACAGTCTCTCGCTCCAGGAGATGCTGGACGTGGACATCAAATGCGAGATCGAGGGTGTAATCGGCGGCCATCCAGATCTGGGCTTCAATTTCACAGACATGGCTACGCTGGAGATGGACGACGATCCCATTGGTTGCCAGAACGACCTTAGCGGCTGGTTCGGATCCACCAGTTTGCTAAACGGCAACAGCAATAGTTCCAACAGGTGGTTATCTTAAAATTAAACAAAAAAAATTGACAGAAAATCGGGCATCGGCACAGCCTACTCTAGTGCTAGCCATGCTGAAGGATGTGGCAACACAGTGAGAGTCCTATTGTATCTATATCTATATATATAATATATATATATATATATATATATAAAATATATATAATATATAATATATATAAAGTATATACATATAGATACAATAGGACTCTCACTGTGTTGCCACATCCTTCAGCATGGCTAACACTAGAGTAGGCTGTGGCATCGGTTATGGTTGCGAGAGGGAAAGAATAATTGTAGACCCGGCAACCAACCTAGGCCTGAGCTAGACCTAGATACAACTCCAAAAATTAAAACCCCCAATATTCAACTTGTCCATTCTCTTTCAGCAATTTCAATCTGGACCTGAGCGGCGGAGACGCAGCCTCTATAATGGTGAACCCTAACTCGGTGATGCCGCACATGGCGGTGAGGACTCCAACTCCGAACCACGCCAGAAGGCATTTCTCCTTCTCGCCGAAGCGGGACATCAAGGAAGAGAAGATCGACGTTGAAGAGGAGATGGACAACGAGGCTGGTAGCTGCACGGAGAACGAGAACGACAACGATCAGGAGAACGACATGGAGAACGACACCGAGACAGAACAGTACGAGAACGACATCACGGAGACCGAAGAGGACTCCGAAGACGAGCAAGAGATCACGAAGCCGTTGACGCCCACCAAGTCGAAAACTGTTTCTATATCCACCGTGAAGACCGTCGCTCCTCAGTTTGCAAGGACACAGGCCACTCCAAAGATGAACGGAGTGTCCAGCATCAGGATGCAGAACTTCAAGGTGCTGCAGACACCTAGCCAAGCACAGCAGTACGTGCGGAAACAGATATACAATAATAATGTACACGTTGGTCCCGGAACTACTACTGTGGCTGCTATGAAGAGGGAGAAGGAGTTCGATTTATCCGATTACGATGATAAACCGTACCCTAAACCAGCCTACTCGTACTCCTGTCTGATCGCCATGGCGCTGAAGAACAGCCAGACGGGGTCTCTGCCGGTTTCGGAGATTTATAACTTCATGTGGTAAGTAGACAGTGGTCTACCCATCCTGAAGAGTCATTTAAACATTGTCTACCGCGCGAGCAATCGTAACCCTCATTGGGAAATAGTGCACAAAAGACTCTCGGGTGGTACTTAACCCCCTGTTTATTTATGTGACCTTGGAAACTCGTGCGGTAACCTTGAAGAGGGGAAACGTTAGTCACCAGATTCATTGTGAATCAAACCATTTTTTTTTCTGATACACAATATTTCGTAAATGTGGCGGAGATATGTTTAAATGGACAGAATAAATGAAACAGCCTGTATATCAGTATTTTAGCTAGAAAACGGTGTTGATAAACTGTTCGAACGTTGAATGATAATTTACCGAATCACCACTAGGTTACACAATTTTGCGAATAGAAAAAAAAATGGTGGACGAATAGTTGCAAGTTTTTTTAGGCGACAAGGGAACAAACAATGCAATGGAAAAATCCTGTCCGGGTGTAAGAGGGTTGAAGCGTGATTAATATTTTCTTGATACGGCCGTCGAACAATGGCGGCGAACGGTTCCTATTTGACAAACGACGTGTTGCCGACCTATTCGTTTATTTTCGACCATTTGGCCGGAAGGATAAGGGCTGGTCGAAGCCCTCCGGTGTTTAGCCTCGTGAGGGGAGAAAGTATTGTCGTCCCTTCCTTTATTCCCAAGTTACAAGGGGGGAAGCTGCCATTTTGTGTGGGGCTCGTGGAGCACCAGGTGCATGGCAGAGTGTACAGTCCCTGTAGAAAATGATGCGCGTGCCCTTTGTCCGACTAGCTGCCCTTCTATACCCTTTTTGTGTTGCGCTAACCAATTTTTCAGGACTTTATTCAAATTTAAACTCCCGAGTTAATTGAATCGATCGAGATACACGTATTTAAGGTAGCAGAATTATTATTAGTATTACCGATGTCTCGAAGCTTTAATTTTTATTGGAAAATTTACCCAGTTGTTTTATTACTACCCCTAGCCGGAAATACGAGAAATATTTCTGGACGTTCATTGCAAATGCAAAATAGTGTTGTATACAGGCTGTGAGACATAAATAATTGCCTCCCAAAAAATTGATTTAGCCCCTCGTACTATTTAATTTAAAAAAGTGAAATCGGTATTTTTATTATATTATATACGAAATAGCTTGTAATTTCTCTCTCTCTCTCTCTCTCTCTCTTTTCATTTGACACAACAGAACAAAAATAATCTAACCAATACAAATGTCCTCTTTCAGCGAGCATTTCCCCTACTTCAAAACCGCGCCGAACGGCTGGAAGAACTCTGTGAGGCACAACCTGTCCTTGAACAAGTGTTTCGAGAAGATCGAGAAGCCAGCGGGCAACGGTAACCAGCGAAAAGGTTGTCTGTGGGCCATCAACCCAGCGAAGGTCGCTAAAATGGACGAAGAAGTTCAGAAGTGGTCCAGGAAGGATCCCCTGGCGATCAAGAAAGCGATGATCTACCCGGATCATCTGGAGCTACTGGAACGCGGTGAGATGAAGTACGCAGGCAGCGGGGACATGTCCGAAGAGACAGAAAGTTCCGGTGATGAGGCTGTCGAAGAGAGCACAACGTATGACGAATCTATCCACAGTCATATAGCGGCGAACTCGGTGACGGACAGCTACGACGAGAGCAGCCAGGACTGCGACATTGACATCGTGGAGCACCTGTACGACGAGATCGACATCGAGGACAATAAGGAGTCGCTGCACATGCAGCTGAACATCTCCAAGCAGGAGACGTTCGAGTACGAGCTCAGCCCCAGCACAAAGAGGCAGAAGACTCTAACGGGGGCGATACAGGGGAACTATGTCTACCAACCCGTGACAACGTCCAGGAGAAAAGCTCCACTATTGCTGCGAGCCGGTGCTGGGAACGGCTCTTTTCTCAAGATAGATTGAACTCCCCGGCTGGGACTACTCTAGAATTTCTAGTTTTCTATGTATCCGGAGAGCGAGGACACGCGTTTACACGAGACGCTTCGAGGAAAATAGTTGACACTGTTCTGATAACTATGGGGGACTAGTACTCGAAGATTATAGACGAAGGCTAGCTTAGAGTTAAGGTATCAAATGACGTACGACACAGTTTTGTAAATTTCGTGAAATGCAACATACTTATACTAGACAATTAATTTCAATTTCAATTAATTTTGAAAGAAAGTTGAACGTTTGTAAATCGAATGACGACGTCCCTTTTATCCATTTGTGAGACACGACAAAGTAGATTGACAAAGAGGAATGACTCCCGTGGCCAACGAATGAGAGTCCAGGAGACCATGCAGAAGCTCCTCGATTCATAGAATTTATTTTACCACGAGGCTGCACATTTTTTCTATTTTTCTACCGACGTTCGATCGTGTGATGTTCAGTACAATTTCTACACTGAGAGACCAGCTTCTGCGCGAGTCTCCTAGTCAGTGACACGAGAGCCAATCTTCTCTTTAATTTCACTTTAAACAAAAGTTTATACAGTATAGTCTCTGTAAGGTCGCGCCTGAAACGCTGGGGAGCAGTGGAAGCCATTTTGTGCGTGCCCCCATTGGTTGTCTAGTGGTTCCGTCACGAGTGGGCGGGGCTAGAGACGCGACGCTACGGAGAGACCTGTACCTTGATCATTATAATTTACACGACCTAAATCTGTTGACCGTTGGAACAATTTTTTTTTTATTCTAACAGTGTATCTATGATCAACAGTTTTATGTCCTCGCAAATCGCGACAGTGTGCGAAAATTTGACAAAAATCGTGGCAATTATTTTCCTCTCGTCTACAGTGTGCGCCGTTCGAAACTTTCTTCCCCCCCCACCCCCCCCCCCACTTTTAACCTAAATTGATACAGGACCGTATCTAGTTCTTCGAGCAACTTTTTATACGATTGACAAACTGATTTTCCAGTCATGGAAATATTGTTTAGTAGTAACAAACAAACAAAAAAAAAACGGTCGTAGAAAGAAAAATAGAAAAAAGAAAAATTGTGTACCGAGAGCATGTAGGACGAAGAAGATAGGGTTATAAAGAGGTTTAAGTCGAATAAGTATTTTGGTCAGCGGACTGGCCAGACTGATGTATTATACTTTTTTATACATTGCTGGATTGCAAGCGATTAATTGTAAATGTTCCCCGCGTTTTTGTATACCTGACGTAAGCGAGAGAGAGTGAGAGTGAGTGAGTGAGAGAGATGACGACGATGATGTTACTTAGAATTTCGAGCATATTAATTAACGGGACACAGGTATATAGAGTACAAAAGATGAAAAATACGTGGAATTACGACAGCTGTAGAAAAACGATTTGAATTTGTGAAATTTTATAGCATGTATAATTACAGTGGGGGGCGCGCGGTTGAGAATAATCGTATTACCTGATTCAATCGGAAGATGACAAGATCGTGTTCTTTTTCGCGTCCCCGAAAATAGTTCGACGATATTCTCGTCGCCTTTTGTATTTCTTCTACTATTCCTTCGCTCTCCCAGGCTTTTATTTAAGCGTAGCAAGTTCGTTCCTCTATTCGTGTTAAGCCAGTGGAGCCACTCGAGCAGATGAATTAGTCCCCTCCCGAACTTTTTTTTATTCGCAAACGTATATACTTGTATATACATATAATTTTAGTCATTCATCCCGAGTGGGGAACTTAATTTTAATTTAACCCTTCTCAGCCCTTGCACCACTGATTAACCCCTTGCACTATAACATCGAGTCAGACGCGTCACCAAGATTTCGAAGAGATTCTACTAAATATGTATCTAATTAATAGACTGCGGATTTTAAGCATTTATTATTAAAAATTGAGTATGTAGAATATAAAACATAAGGTAGATAAAAGGAATTTAAAAGCGTCGATATATCATCATCAACTTATTAAAATTGTTAGAGGAAGAAACAAATTTTTATTTCACTCCAGTTCCTTAGAATGATCGCAGAAAAGTATCATTTTTTACGTAAAGATCCGCAGTTCTAATTACTGTTGCCGTGAAATAGATTGGTAGTGCGAGGGGTTAAACTGTCTTTAGAATAGCGAGGAGAAAATTGAAAAATATTTTCAAGTATTTTTTAGCAAGTTTAGTAGAATCTTCCGGACGAGGGAATTCAAATTTCGCGCGCCGAATAGTGGTGCACGGGTTGACGGCGGCAAAGTTTGAAAACTGTGTTATCGTGCAGGGTCGTGTGTTGGAAGGTGATCCGCTGACGTTTTGGTTGAGAGAATTCTACAGCGTTTCTATTGTTTTTTTTTTCCGTAGACTGTAAAATTTGTAAATAACCACTCCGGGCACGCTGTGTTTTTCAGTCTCTGTCGCCGAACCAACCGTGGGAAAAGAACGTTTTGCGCCACCTCTCACCGGCTCTCATGTACTTTTCCGTATGATTTCTCTGTATCTTCGTCGAAAACGAGCAGGAACATATTCTAAAGGGTAGATGAGAAAGTAGTCTCCGTGATCTGTACATAATGCGCTGTATACACTGGGTGGAACATATAACACGGTGCATCGTCTCGATTAACAATAACAATTCTAGTGGGAAATGTCTGGTATATTCATGCCAATAATCAACTAGTTTCAATGGCAATTTAATTCAACGTTATTGGTCCTTTTCTCACAGTTTTCTCTTGGAGGTCATTTAACGGTCAAATATTTCTCCATGAAATTATATATTTTCAAATACACCAATAGATACAGTTTGAACACCTCCACAGAAAAGTACTGTACCATTTGTAGGATGTAATCATTAGTTCGTGAGATATTTCAATTTAACTACTTTTCAATTGTGATCAAATATCTCTTAAACTGAGCACCTTCAGTACTTTCCTGTGGAGAATTATTTTCTTCGTCGATCGGTCGATTGGAAAATATATAATTCCTTTAAAGTACAAATTTGACCTCTGAGTGACCTCTAAGGATTCATTCCCGGTAAAAACCAATAATGTAAAATTATTATTCAATACGTTCTCCGCTGAAATGGTTGCTTAAGGTATTTCCGGTTGCATGTTCCATTCGGTGTATACGATATACATATACATAATTATATATATACATATATAGTATAGTCTTTTTTTTACGAACCAAGTTTTACAGAACAAGTACAGTAGATTCGTCTCAAACAAAAATAGAAAAAAAGTGACACAGCGAGTCGCTGTAAGGTGTACAGAAGCTTAAACTTTCTTTTTTTTTTTTTTTGTTTAACGAGAGGCAGAACGAACGCGGCGAGAGAAAACGGGAAAAACTGAAAAAGAGAGAAATCTAGACACGTGGGACCAATCTGTATTTTTAGAGTCTGTTCTAATAAGTTTAATCTGTAAGTTTCTCGTACCCGACACTCTGTTCTATGATTTTCCTGTATAGTCCCTGTACATACATCTAGCTTCTCATTTTATCCCCCCCCTCCCCCCTCCAGTAAACTTAGACGTTTAAGAGTTTTTTTTTAATATTTGCAAAGAAGGAAAGAAACAAAAGATAAACGAACTGAATATACCTGGTATTGTGTCTGATCTCGTGGGAGTGCGTGCGCGTGTACCTCAGCCCCCCTCTCTTAAAGAAAGAGTTGTCAATATTATACTAATCGCACGGACTTTAATTAGTTCGGCGAAGCGTGATATAGCTTATTTTTTTATTTGAACGCTCCTTGAAGCTAGACGCACCTGAACGGCGGGCTGCTCGTTGTACACCTTGAAAACAATGCCATAATACTAGTTAAAAAACGATACCGAACGTATTTTTTTAAACGCGTTTTAAGCGAACAGGTGCTGCGAGATTTTTCTGATAGCGTACGTTATAGAGTTTCTCTTTTTTGTAAACCCCTGTACCCTTCGGCGACCGAGCGTCTCCGGAATCGTTGGAATTCTCTCTTGCGGAGTATTTGCAACCGGTTTGCAACAATGTTGCTGCATTTCTGGTTGCGCGTGATTCGGAATCGAGCGGGAATCCGATGGGTTTTTTTTTAATCTAAACGAGCGGGGACATTGGGACTTGACCCTTTGTAGGGCCGTGGCTATAATGGAAAAATCGTCTTCGAAAACATTGTTACGAGTAGACTGCAGATTTTATGTGACTGTGACGGAAAACCGCAGGCGAAACTATAAAATTGTAAATGTATTGGAAGAGGATGAGAATTACTATTGCTTTGTAATCCACTTAATATTGTTTAGTTGTTGCTCAGAATTTTTTTTTCCACAAAGAGCTGCAGTCTAGTTCTAAGACTTCGTTACTAGACTGAAAACAAGTCTAGTAATTAAAATGATCATACATTGTGTAGAGTAAATGTATCCAATTATAATATACAGGGTGTTCATTCAGTCACAAATGACTAGCAAAATTTTCTTAAATGCAAAAATTGTCTGATATGCGCGTAAACACCCTGTATAATCGTTAGAAAATTAGGCTGAATTAACCAGTAGCGATCAGAAGCCTATAGAGGGTTGAAAAGGATCAATGGATCCCTGAAATAAAAAAATGTATTATGCCCCATTGAGAACCAAATTGAACACACGATATACGACGATTGTGGAGCATCGCTGATAAGACTATGTACAGCGACTCACGAATTTGTTCACCGAAAATTATGAAATTTATTTTTAAAAATCGAACAGCCAAAATCGTTTACATAAAATTAATATATGGATGGTGCAACAATTTTTGTTTGAGTAGTGTGTGTGAATAAATCGGTGAGCCTCTGTATGTTAAAAGTGATAGCGTGAGCAAAGTATTAATTATCTCGGAAATTGTATATTTTTTATTTATTATTCGGTCGGATGATCTCTCTAGCAGACATGTAAAGACTTAGGATTTGAATAATAAAGTATGTAACATTATACGACTCAGTACTCATACTATGAACCGTGTGATCGAGTGCCTTGGGTTGTGATAATGCCGTTTCTTTTCTACAAACATTTTCGAAAATTCATGCTGCACTGCCTTCATGAAGGGGACGGATGCATTTTGGAAACGTCACTGCCAACTTTTTTCGAAGATCTCTTAACGTTAATTATTTACGTAAACAATTTAAGCTGACTGCGGACCTTTATGCGTCACAAATTACTAAAAACGTGAAAACTTAAAGTGAAAATATGTAATTTAAACAATTTTATTTATATTCTTTCTATCGACGATGCAAATGCATAAGCATCCGCAGTTCAGTGAATATTTTCATTGACCTCCACGTAACATGATGAGCTGTTGATTATGCTAATCCCTCTGGCTGCTGTGGATCGTGAAAATGTATAAAAACTTTTCTTTTGTATTAAACGACCGAGGGATTAATTGATCGAGGAACGAGACGAACACTGTACATAGCCGCGCAGATAGTGTCCATTGTGATGAACAACCCAATTAATTAATTAATTAATCGAACGATCAATATTGTTGGATCTGCATTCCGCCCGATGGAGGATTAACCCTTTATTTAGAAGATTGAATTAGGGCAATAACAAAGGGGTTTTCATTGACATTGATCAGTGAAAATATAGTCTCGGACAAATCTTCTTCTTATTTTTCTATCGATGTACATATATATATCCGTATATATATATAAATTCACATTTTGAAAGTTCACATTTGTTCTTCGACGGTTGAAAAGTCGTTTACGAATAAAGGGTTAATTAATACTTGGAGCTGGATAGATTACAGCAGCTTCCTGTTAATCGATAATCTCTCTTTACGAAAAACGACGGTAATTTGTAATCCATGATTAAGTAAGATAAACGATACGATATAAGGGAAGTAGAGTAGTTTTTGTACCTGTTTGTAATATTTCTATACGATATTATAAATGTATGTAATGTTCGTGTAGATGCAGCAGTGGTAATTTGTAATGATAATGTATATGTGCAATGAGAAGTTTCAGTAATAAAATGTTGGGAAATGCGATCTTATTCTTGCACGATATTTTGCACGATACATATATACATATATACTAGAAATTTTGAAATTTCTCAGCGCTCAAATTAGAGGTGGGGGTGGTATTTTGTGATAAGGGCACTTTGGTTTAATATAATTTAATACGAAGGCATGTTGAAAAATATATAAAACTCGATCGGTAGCCCGGACCAAATTCAGTCGATTTTTAGGGGATTTTTGAGTTAATTTTAGACTGCGTTCCCATGGGAATTTTGGAACGTTCGTAAGCTTAAATTAAAGCTGGAAGGGTTGCTTAGGTTTAAAAGGAAATTCGGTTTCGCATAAAAACAAAATTCAAAATCCCGCCCAATAAATCGGAGTAAATGGAGCGATATCAAGGGGTGTTTCGGATCGATTTTAGAATGTGTTCCCGCAGGAATTTTGGAGCTCCTGAGGGCTTAAATTGAAGCTAGAAGACTGCACTATGCGGTAAGTGTGCTGCGATTTAAAAAAAAATAGGAAATCATGTCGAAAAATTTATAAATGTCTTTGATATTACAAGCAATAGTGGCGCTACTTGCGGCGAACTATCGAAGCTCCGAAGGGGGTCCGTTCAGCGCCAAAGCACGTAGTGAGAAAACGCCCAAGCTTGTCGTCGATTTTAATTCCACCATTTCCCGTAGATGGCGCCACCCATTATTTCCCAAATGCTATTTATTGATTACTAAATACCAGAGAGTAGTTACTACTGTACTTACACTGACTTACACACATTTTTCTAGGTATCTCAATAAATAGAAGATGGAATTCACGTTGCAGGATACCGCAGATATGCTGAAAGAAATGCGGACGGAACGTGTTCAACAGATAGATGCGTTAGTGAACAAAATGTCTGAAATAGATCCGAAGAGTTTAAAAGGGAACGTTGGTTATGACGAAATACAGACAAAACAATACAAGATGTGCCATAGTCTGATGAAGGAAGTTGTGAAATATGAGTCGAATGACTATCCTATCCCTAAAACGTTAGATTTACATGTGGAAGTTTTGAGAGGGTTGGAGAAGGAAATTCGATGCTCCAAAGACCTCCTTGAAAGCCTCAAAAAACATCTGACGTCTATCCAAGAAGATATATCGTAGTCAGTAAAATGACTGTGCAGAGTAGGCACCTATTTATAAGATGGCTGAAATGTTGCTATTGGCCCCAATACAACACGTTTAAAAATTACTTTAATCCTCTTTGGCCATATATCATTCACAAAAATCATTTAACACGTCGAATCATGCCCAGATGTATTATGAAAAGATTTTTAATTTTACATCACCTAGTTGCCCCATAATATCAGGTCGTCTCATAAATCGTATCGCGGATATGTTTATTCTTTCCGCGTTGTGTTGTATAAACATAGAGCGATAAACGCCTGAAGGGATTAGAGTTGAGAGAGAGAGAGAGAAATGAATAGCCGAGAGGGTGATTACATTTTTTCGTAAACTTTAAAAGTATGCTTCATGTACAAATTTAAATAGTAGAATAAGCGGCACGAACTTATGAGACGAGCTAATAAATTCGTAAAACTTTCCTTATACCCATAATCCTTTATTTATGTGGCCTTAATCCTTATGTGGGAAATCAAAATGTATAAATAATTCTATATCTTCGACACCTACGATTATTTCGAAAATGTGACAAGGGTTGTTAGAACAGGGATTCATAATTTTCTCTTCCCCATAAAAACCAATTTTTCATATAATTAAAATTGCTGAACAGTTATATGGGGGTCTATAGTATTCGAAAAATTTGCAGTTTGCAAAACAAGAAAACAGGTCTGGAGAAGATGAAACAGGCCTACCTAGAACACGAAGAGCTAACAGCGAACACAACATACAATGCAGAGCAGAATATAACCAGGCGTATATTCAGATCAGTGAAAACCGACTTGGTAAGTTGAACAAATTATATTAAGATACATTCATCACAACGATTTTATTAATTTATAATATTACAGGATACCGTGGTCACCATATTGTTTCATGACAATGAAGACATCAAGGCATTCCTAGCGGTAAAATTCGAACGTGTGTCTCTCCGCTGGCAGATCTTTTACATAAATAAATTTTACAGGACCTGGCCAGTTTGTACGCAAAAGGCGGGGACGAGGTTTACTTGGACATCACACCCGAGGTGATTGATTTCGCGAATTTTTTGTCCGAAGCGGACATCGGTGCTTACCACAGGAACGACACGAACAAGATGAGGCTGGTGGACATGATATAAACTCTCTACTAGCCTTGGAAAATATAAAAATTGGAAGTTTTGTACTTTGAAGTTTCACCACATGAACGGTGCTCTTTCTCTTAACACCCTAACTCCTATGTGCTCCCATTCTTGCCGACCGATCCAGAGCTCTTGAGCGGACTCTAAACAGCTTAGGATCGCTGCACCTTTCCAGGCTGTCATGCCCGGGTCCATTTCTTTCGGCTGCGTTATTATGTCCAGTTGCTCTGCAACAATTTAGTTAAATAAATTTGTTGAATAATTCTTCATGCATGAATTAACGTAGGTCGTACGATAACTTTGGAAAAAATTCATGAATATCGACCCAATCGATTAAATGAGCTGAACCTACCAGCTCTGTACATGTAGGGTATCTGAAGGGATATTCGATTATGGAGCCACATCCCAATGCCCTGGAACTTCATCCCTGATCCCACAACTAGCACACAACTGTACATCTTCCTCTTCAAGTCTTCAGTAGCTGCAATGAAGTTACATTAATGTATACCAATCAGTAGACTGCGGATCTTTATGCAAAATAAAAATTTTCTGCATTTTTTACGAGATATAGGAGCCACTCAACACGTTTTGCTTTCTTCAATAATTTTTCTAGATCGAAAGTAATATATTGACGTTCTCAAATTCTTTTAATTTGTCTACTGCCATAAATCATACCTACTCATTTTTCTCATGAATGTATAAAACCCGCAGTTTACAGAGATCCACTATTACAGTAGTAAATATACATACGACAGCGATCGATGCTCTGCAGCACGGCATGATCAAGACCAAGTAATTGTTGTGGACCAACCACGAAATCTCTCGGAGCATCTAAATCGCGATTAGACAAAGCAATCGGAGCAGAGTCTACAGCGTCCACAACCACCTCTTCTTCCCCAACTGCAGTCGGAACAGTTGCTTCCTCTTGCAACTCAGAAGTTTGTTCTAAATTTTCTTTGATACCCCTCCTGCTAGTCTCTCTCAAATAATTCTCATCGTGTGGATCCTCCGGGTCGCCCATCGATCTCTTTTGTATGTGCACATTGTGCGTTCCGGTAACCTTGAACAATTCCGGTTGGAACAAACTGAGAGGCGCTACGAGACACTCGTCGCCCACTTGTAAAGTATACTTCTCCGTCTGTTGTTTAGGTTTTCGAACCACAAACGTCTTCTCTTGCGAGCCACATACGTTTAGGTCAACGTGGCAAAAGTCTTTTTTGAGTTGGTTTAGAAGCAGGGCGTCTAGTTTGTTCGAGGGATCGCATGTTTTGTAGGGGAACGCGCATTTTTGCAGCAGCCAGAAGAATGTTTGCGTTATGTCCCCGCCTCCATAGTCCATGCGGACTCTTGTGTTTCTATGGGAAATCCCGTCCTCCACGCAGGAAACGGAAGTCTTCTGGTCACCCACATCAACCACACAAGCATAGCCTAATCCCGCGCCGAATGTGGCTGCTACATGATCCTTAATAAAAAGAAGAGATTAGTTTGCGCTTAAAGGGGTATTTAAGTTTAAGAATTTTAGACCATAAGAGCTCTAATTGAAAACCTGTAGTAAAAAGCACGCTCCGAATCCAATCTCGCACAGCATCAAAGTCGTCAACTCCTTCAGATACTGTCTATTATAGATATCTGGAATAATCAGAACCGCTCTGTAATGTTTTAAGTCTCTCAGAGGAATGTCCATCTTATCGGTGAGCACGTATTCCCAAATTGTCTTCAGATCAGCCATAACGGCTCTTAGACTTCCTCCAGGACCAGAATGAACATTCAATTCTCCTCTCCTGTATGGGAAATGTACATTGAAGTTATCCTCGGGGTTCAATGACAGTATGTCATCCCCAACCACCACGTCTTTGTTCGTTTTAATCCACTCCACGCTGCACGGAGAGGATACTTCTGGGTTGGATCTACGGTTAAAAGCAGCTATTTGTTGTGGCGGCGTGGCGTATCTTCTTCGTCCATCAGACTGGAGGCAAGATTGCAGAGTATGCGAGACTTGTAGACGAGACTCTTCCATCGCCTGGGTCAGCTCTTTGGTCTACTAAAGGCGCAGAGAGTTAATACATTTTTCCGATCAGTCTTTCATGGGAAACTTACTCGTGGGATAGCAGGGGGTAGTAGACTGTCCTTGAACTCCAAACCAGCGGGTAGTCTTCTTCTAGCGACAGCGTTTAATATGGTACACGGGTTCAGATCTGAGGCTCTACCCATTCTGAGGTACATGGAGCCAGGGTGAATTATAACGATTGTCTGTGCTTGTATTTGCTGGGAGAAAGATAAAAAAATTACACACACTGATGTTCAGAACCTGGGATGCAATGGGAAAGAATTTAGTTTATTACCTCTGCACAGGACTCCTGGAAAACAGGCATGATTAATTACGGGGATACCTCGATGTGTAATTAAGGGATTACGTGTGTGTCTCATTGAACCAATTCGCGAATTATGAAGTTACTACATAAGTGAAATTACTACATAAATTCACGAATACGTTCTTCGTGTTTTTCGGTGCAGTTGTGGTTGTGATAAATAATAGAATAGACACGTGGCGCCATCTAGTTAGGAAACGTTAAACTTTTTAGTTGGTTGCCTGTGCGTTTTTACCCTAGGGGGTAAATGGGAGGGCCTAGGGAATCGAGAAACAAAAGAGAAGGGACTAAGGATTAGAAAGTAGAGGAAATACAGGAAAATAAGAGAAAGTAGAGAAAATAATGGGACTGTTGGGAAAGGGCTAGGGAATGCTGGGAACTGGGAAATTGAGAGAGCCGACGGTCTAGGGAATATTAGGCACCGACGAGATACTTTCGTCGGTGTATGAGGAACTAGAAAAATGGCGCCTCCACTCGATAGATAAAGTAGTTCATCCTCAAGTTTCCCACGTGGAACAGCAGAGGGCCTGTAAACCAAATTCTAGCAAAGTATAGATAATCACAAATTTTCATCGATAAGAAATCGAAGGATCCCAATCGCAGGATCATCAATGATTTCAGATTTTAAAAGTAGCACTATCATCCTCAAACCTCATCCGTAACAACTAACCCACAAACAAATGATATAATGTCCCATTGTATACCTAATAAAAACTGTCTAACGAAGCAGATTTTCTTCAAATTCTGATAGTCTGCTTATTGATACATGCATACATGATCGACAGTATTATGATTTCAGTACATAGATTCCCCGAAGCATCGAGGTACAAATCGGAGTAAATACAAATGCAACATTTGATGGGGAAAAGAGAGGGGGGTCCGTCGTGTCGAAGGGTTCCACGGTAAAGGGAACCGTTCAGCAGTGCAACGACACGCTCCTGCGAGTTGTGATCGTATGATCGAGATCGAGAGAGGCCTATTCTGCTGGATCGCTTGTTCCGAGGGAATTCATCAAATTGGATCAACGTCTGGCTGGTTCGTTAAACGGATCAACAAACGACTCGGTGCGCCGCTGAACGATCGTTTAACCCAGTTGTTGCGAACGACGGAATAAAACGAAGTGATTCGTTGATTCGTATGTGCACCGAGGTAGGATCAACGATCTACGATGGAGGCATGCTCGCGTGGCCACTGAATTGTTCTCGCGATAATAACGGCCGACGATAAAACCGATAAGCGCAGATTGTCCAGACCGAGGAATTTTTCTGCGAAAACGTTAGGCCAGATATGACGTATCGCTGCAATATTTTCGCCTGTTCGCGCCACTAGCAGCATTTGTTTTGTTACCGGACGTCGTACACTGTACACTACAACGTATAGAGACCAGGTAAGAGACAGCGCAATCATTCCTCAACGTTGCGTTAACGCGTTGACCGCCGGTCACCGGTGGGCGGCACTTACTGTCGGGGGGGAAGGTGGCACGGTTGACCGATGGCCTTGGAATTGTTGTCTTTTTTATTAACTTAAAAATTTATTACGGCCCCGTCAATTGTTAGGAAGACTGGGTCAGTCCCGAAAGAAATTATTGGTCCACATATTATACTCGAGACTTAAAAAAAGACCTTCTGATGATTGTTAATCTTTCACTTGTAGAAAGACTGGGACTTTGGTAGAGATTGTGAGTCACGTATTTGAAGATTGTTATTAAAGATTTTGTTTTTTTTAATTGCATGAAAGAATTGTTTAACGATGTCTCTGTTATTTTATAGATTATAAAGATCGATTGAACGTATTGTGTTGGAAAAACGTAAACCGAGAGGTCGAGGATCGTTGAACCGGCGATCGAGCGGCCGATCGCGATGAAATTAGTAACTGTGAGAAACTGTAACACGATACGAACAATCTGTTAAACCGGTATCACCTGTCTGTGGTTTCGTGCACTGTTACAAGAAGTTGGATTCGTTCCGTTATCGTTATCGTCACACTAAGCACACAGACTCTCGGTTATCGTTTGCTCAACGTATCCCCCCCCCCCCCCTTTTTTTTTATTTCTCATTCGTGAGAATTTTCTATATGTCGTCATACGATTTCTAAATTTATTTACGTGTATATATCTTTTCTTTCGCAGAGATATGCCGCTGTTCAAAGCGCGAGCCGCTCAGAGATCGCCGACTTCGGATAAATTGAATGGTGGAAGCCATAATGGCAATAATAATCACTGCCAGCAGAATGGTAACGAAGGCGAGCAGACGCCATTGGATGCTGGCAACGGCACACGTGCGGCCCAGAAAAACAATGCGGACGCGCAGGAACAACGTCGCTCGTCCAGGGTCACTAAACCCCCTCTGGTCTTTCATTGTCAACTGGCGCATGGCAGTCCCACTGGGCTGATATCGGGCTTCAGCAATGTCCGGGAGCTCTATCAGAAGATAGCAGAATGCTACGACCTACCTGTGGAAGAAGTGAGTTGGCCAATGATCGGGTAAATTGGCCCCGATCACGTTAAACCGACGACAACTATTTTTTAGCGATTTTTTCACGAAACCGTAGACATTTTTCTGATTAAAATGATGACCCAACACGATGTCCTTGTTTGGGGTGCACAATTATATACTCGTTTCATCCACGATAGAGTGGAACCTCTGGAATAACCGTTTCACGAATGTGTTCGTGAAAGTTTCATAATAGCCAAGAAAGTTTCCTATTGCTATCCTTCTCTGCGTTGGGTACAATATAAACAACGTGAGTTTGTTTACACTCGATTCCTGGATGATATTATTTTGGATTGAGATCCGTGACACGCATAGTTGAACGTTTCGACGTGCTCTACGGATAGTGCGTTGGTTCCGGATACAGGAAACATCGGTTACGGGCCGCGGCCTCACGTCACCACACACATCCTCTTCGAGAGAGACACGTAATAACTGGTTGTAAATGTTGCGGACACGTTTCCTATGCCGACAGCCACTGGCCATTTAAATAAGGACCGAATCGAACGACTTGTCGCCTCGCTTGCGATAGTCGCCAGTGAAAGTTGACGCGCCACTAATGATACAACCGCTTGATAACGGGCGAGATGCTTTTCTATTTGCAACCTGGTGCGTTTAATAGAACGGGCCCAATTAGCGATATAATAGTCGGAGACGGCTGTATCGAATTAGCTTCGAATTATGTTGAAAATATTCATTCAATAGCATTATGGTATTGAGCTTAGCTAGAACCGAGAATGGATACAAATACAAATTGATCAGAAAGAAATAAATTGAGAAACAATCTGAGGGAAATTAATCTGTAAGGATTTTAATGGAACCAGTCATAGGGATTGCAGGATTGCTAGGGGGATTGCATGGGCTGTTTTAGCTCGGCCATGCGTGTTAGCGTTTATTAAAGAAATATAGCGTGACAATTAAGCTGGATGCTGGTCCGTTTAATTTTGCGTGTAACGCGTTCACCCGCTCGCTAATCATTATGCTCCAACATGAACATTCACTTTTTATGGGGTCCTAACGACTTCCTTCTCTTTCAGATACTGTTCTGTACGCTGAACACGCACAAGATAGAGATGACCGAGCTGTTAGGTAGCCAGATAGGGGTGGGTGACTTCATATTCGCTCACAGGAAAGGTGAGTTGCTATTAATCTGTTTATCTTGAGATGTTAGATCCTTCGGATCGAAAGTATCTAGGAAAAGAAAGATCTATCTATCTAGGTCTGCATAGTCAATTGTTTAAATCTCTTCAGGCCGTCCCAAGGAAATCGAGCTGGTGAAATCGGACGACGCTCTAGGGCTAACCATAACCGACAACGGCTCTGGTTATGCGTTCATCAAACGCATCAAAGAAGGCTCTGTGATAGACAGGATAAAGGTGATAGAGGTCGGTGATCACATAGAAAAGATAGATTCGAATAGCTTGATCGGTAAACGCCACTTCGAGGTGGCTAGGATGCTAAAGGACATTCCTAAAGGCTCGTCATTCACTCTGAGGCTGGTGGAGCCATTGAAGAATGGTTTTGGCAGCATTGGTCCAAGGGGAGACCTTAAAAGGGGGAAGAAAGCGGGTTATGGTTCTGGAAAGGAGACTCTGAGATTCAAGGCCGATGGAAGCGCCCAGATTGTGGAAACAGTAACTGTCTCTTCAATTTAAAAATGCAGAGAATCCGCAATCTAATCGTAAGATAATAATCGAAGAATATTTTGCAGGTGGATGATGCAGCGACTGTGGGGATCGAGAAGATCAACGTGATCTTAGAGAGCTTCATGGGGATATATGACACTGAATTAGGCATGTGTTTTTATAACCTGTTGCTACAGAAATTATTTATGACTCCGTATAGTATATTGTTGAATAAGTCCCTTCATTTTGTCATGTTGTATGTTTTTTTAAACAGCGACACAAATCTGGGAGCTGTCGGAAGGCAAAGGCAACAGCATCGATTTCGCAGAGGCCATAGACAATTCTGATCTAGAGGCCTTTGGGTTCACAGACGACTTTGTGATTGAATTATGGGGCGCGGTTACAGATGCCCGAGCTGGAAGACATCGATGATGAAAACGACTAATTGAATTATGGCTATACATCATTTTTAACGCCATAGATTTGTACATTTGTTAAATGCTCGCTTCCGAAGCGATTCGCGATGGTCTTCGTCGTAGTTTCTCAATAGCAACGGTGAGGATACCTAAGAGACGTTGATCTTCCAATTTTTGGTTATTTTGTATTTTTTAAAAAAACAATACAAACTTTGAAAAAATATGGCCATCAGCCAGAAAAAAAATTGGGAAACTATGACCCACATAGAGATATAATGAACAGAGTAATTATTATATATAATGTAAATTATTTCATTGTCGACCTAGTGCAATTAGAACAAACTCAACACAGAGGCACATAAGTCTCTAGATTGATCAAACGATAAGAAATAAACAATCTGGAGAGCTTTATGTTCGAACATGTTTCACTTCCCTCCTGACAATTGATTTTTCATATTCTCGGTACTTGAGATATGTTTTCGTACAATTTCGTTCTTTATCAGTCGATTAAGTCCGACCAATAAGAACCGGTTTGATTTTAATGCAATTCACGTATATAAGTTTGTTATCTGCACAGTCGGTATTGATATCTATACGGAAAACATCTTATATATAGCAGATATAGCAAACAAGTTTCGACATCCGTGAACAGTACGGCGTAGGCAATCATGGCTTTTGCCATAACTAGGGCTAGTTGCCTGCTCTTTCGCATCGGCGAAAGTTCAAAAAATTGCTATACCAATTTCAAGCTCTCGAGGGTATGTGAAAATTGTCCAAAAAAGTATTCCGTGGATCCAGACATAACCTATACTTCCTCCCGGTACTTTTATTTCACACGGGGTGGAAGTTTATGGAAAATAAAAATTATTTAATTACGAGCTACAGGAGCTATATGAACATTAATTTCTTTTCTTAATCATTTTCTTAAAGAGTTTCATTTTTTGAAACTCTTTAAATGTTGCATAAAATCCACAGTATCTGCTTATTATTTAGCAATAATTTATTATCACGAATTACGTAATCCTTAACTGTGTTTCCAATATCGAATTAAATCACGCAAAAACTTAATCAAGTTTTTAACATTCATTTTCGTCGAATTGCTCAATTTAAATTAATTTTATATTAATTTTATTCACAGATAAGCGCAGTCAAATTTTCAGTCAAGACCAATATTTCCGAAACCGACGAGGAATCTCGAAAAGCTGGGCCCGTAGGGGACGGAAAAATATTCAAATGCGTCGACGAAGTAATTTGCGACATGCCGGACGGTGCAAAACTGTTAGTCGGTGGTTTCGGACTGTGTGGAATCCCGGAGAATTTAATAGCAGCTGTATTGAAAAAGGGAATCAAAGATTTAACTGTTGTCTCGAACAACGCAGGCGTCGAGGACTTCGGATTAGGTATACTATTGAAAGAAAACAGGATAAAAAGAATGATAGCTTCCTACGTGGGCGAGAACCCCGAATTCGAGAAACAGTATCTCAGTGGGAAACTAGAAGTTGAACTAACTCCTCAGGTGACTATTACGAATAATCAAAATTGAACTAACAACACAATAAACTTAGTAGTTGACCATTTGTAATACAGGGCACATTGGCTGAGCGTATTCGTGCTGGCGGTGCTGGCATACCAGCGTTTTACACCCCTACAGCTTGCGGAACTTTAATTCAAGAGGGTGATGTTGTTGTGAAGTACGATAAGAACGGAGAAGCAGAAATATCTGGGGAGCCAAGAAGTATAGCAGAGTTCGATGGTAGATACTATGTCATGGAGACTGCGATCACTGGAGACTATGCTCTGATAAAAGCTTGGAAAGCGGACAAAGCAGGAAATTTGGTTTTTAGAAAGTCAGCCAGGAATTTTAACCCGGTAATGTGCAAGGCTGCTAAGATCGCAGTTGCTGAGGTTGAGGAGATCGTTGAGGTTGGGGAACTGGACCCTGATCATGTGCATTTGCCTGGGATTTACGTGGACAGAATAGTCGAGGGACCGTCGTATGAAAAACGTGTTGAGGTTGGTCTACATTCAGTAAAATTGATATAGGATACTTAACAGAGACCCTTGACAGACAAGTAGACACTTTCCCTATCTTTTTAATCAGAAATGCTACACGAAAGAAAATGTGAAGCCGAAGAAGGTCACACCGGCTAGTAAAGCTAGGGACAGGATCATCAAACGTGCTGCTCTTGAGTTCAAAGATGGAATGTATGGTAAGGACGACTTACTATTAGGTGTGCACATAATTATACGATTTTGAATACATTAAGGTCCCAATAAATAATTTGCAGCTAATTTGGGGATCGGCATACCGGTCATGGCGTGCAAATACCTCCCCAAGAACGTAAAAGTGACTCTGCAGTCCGAAAATGGTATTCTCGGTCTCGGTCCATACCCTGACGAGGACGAACTCGATCCGGATCTGATCAACGCTGGAAAGGAGACGGTTACAGTGTTGCCAGGCGCGTCGTACTTCAGCAGCGATGAGAGTTTCGCCATGATTCGAGGGTACTTGTTCAATATTTTACGATTCTACTAAAGAATCGATGCTAGTTTTGAATCCTTTCAGGGGTCATATCGACTTAACGATACTCGGGGCGATGCAGGTGTCTGAAAAGGGGGATCTGGCAAACTGGATGATCCCAGGAAAGTCGGTGAAGGGTATGGGAGGGGCCATGGATCTGGCAGTAGCGCCGGACACGAGAGTGGTCATCACCATGGAGCATAAGACTCGGGATGGGGGCCCGAAAATCATGAAGAATTGCACAATGCCGCTGACAGGTAATGCAAAATAAAAATACCGACTTGGACAGTTGACTAATGATGTTCTCCGACCTGCCAGGGCATCAATGCGTGGACCTGATCATCACGGACATGGCGGTGTTTGAGGTGATGAAGGGAGGGGGTCTGAAGCTCATCGAATACGCGCCTGGTGTTGAACTGAGCGACATAGTTAGCTCGACTGGGTGCGAATTCACGGTAGCCGACGACTTGAAAGTGATGAGACAGGTGGATTCAGAGGATTGTGAATAAAAACAGCGACTTGATACTCTTAAGTACACAATTTCAAAACTATACACACACACATTCTTTGTGTAGCTTAGTTTAAGTCTACTATAAATACGCAATTAAATGAGCCGTTCAATGCCAAAGCGATGTAACTCAATATTTGTCTGTTTGGTTCGACACCGCGCCTCTAAATGGTTCAATCGTCATTGAATAAAATAATAGTAGCATAATATCAGCGTGATCCGCATAATACATTGTACTTAATTCTTCGTTACCCAATGATTCCCTGTTTCGACTTGCACCATTTTTGCATTAAACGGCTCGATTACAAGTTAACGGCGGCTAAGTCTTGGCGGGCGGTGTAACATAATTTTGTAATCGAATAAACATGTTTATTCTCGAAACTTCGCTTTCACTCTGGCGGGTAGAGGTAGCAGATAGAGCACGCTGTTGAATATACAGAGTCCCACAGCGAACGCCAGAGAGATCAGCAGGTTTAGATCGACATTCAGAACCTCGGAGATGTTCTCACCCTCTCTGGTGAATCGTTCTATTAGATAGGTTCTTCCATCCGGGTACCTACAGAGCTCAGGTACTCCGGGACAGGCGAAGGTCTCGTTGTACGGAAGATTCAGGAACATTGGCATGTCGATGGCCAGTTGGTTGAGTGCCAGAGACGCGTACCTAGCTGGCAACGCTGTGGAGACCGCTGCCAGCCAATATGGCAGGCCCTTCAGGCTCCTGATCGCTCCGGACGCCACCACGAGAGACGCTAGCGTCATGTACAAGACGGTTATGGCACCTGTTACAGGTTTCCCGACCACCATCATCACTGCCACGGTCACTTGCTCGGCAGCCACGTAGCTGGCCCATAATACTCCGGATGCGTAGGCCCAGGATGATAGGTCTAGTTCTAGGATCGGTGTTAGGATGCCTATGGTGATCATGGAGGACAGGAAGCTGAGGGGCAGGCTCAATAATGCATACGCTGTTAGGAACATGGCGCCACCGTAGAGGCCCTCCCGTTTCTCTTGATAGTATCTGGCACGATAACCTGGAACTGATTAAAGGAACTTTCAGGTGTAATAGTTAACTGACCGGACAAGTAGGTGGGAGTCTACTCACAGAGTAGCGCCGTGGAGGCAATCCCAGCTACGTAGAACAACGTCAACACGTTGAAGGTCAGGCCCCCAGTCTGCAGAAAAATCCTGGACTGAACAGGAGTCGAATGAGAATAGAGGATGCTCATCAGCGCCACGGAGAATGGTAGCAACAGCAGCCTAGTTGCGAAGTGTCCCAATCCCGATTTGTTGAACGCGAATGTCGCTGCCATACCTCTCCTAGGATGTTTACACTCTGCAGTTAGCATAGCTACAAAATCCGATAGATTCGTCGAATTGAATCATCGTAAATCACTCACAAATAAAGAGCGAGAAGTGTGGAGAAGCATCCCGGCTTGATCCCTCTTCCCAGCCCCTTGTGCATGATGCCGAGGGGCGTGTCCTTCATGTTGGGCGGGACCTGCGGGGCCTCTTTCATATAGATCACGCCCTCAGCTTTGAACTTGTCGACCAGCACCGATATCTGCTGATTAGACTCCAGGAAACGGTCTCTGGAGCGACGATCAACCGTGGACAGGCATACTGAACATTCAATTTCCCATAATGCTCTTCACCAGAGTTCCTCAGCCACCTTCCTCGAAGGGTCCAAATTCCCAAGATATACTTACAATAATACATCAAGGGGTTCTCAAGCTCAGGACAAGGAAACCCGATATACGTGAAGTAGTCCAGCATGCTCCTAGTGGGCCCAGAATACACCACAGCACCCAGGCACAGCAGAGTCACCCGACTCACGAATGGGAGGACATCGGACCTAGGTGTCTCCATAGTGAGGACAACTATGGACCCCCTCCTGGTAGCATAGGACCAGAGCATGGAGACGATCAGATAGGTGTTTAGAGGGTCTGTGTCCCAAGTTGGCTCATCGAGGAGCAGCAGTGTGGGGTCCTTGGCCAGCTGGACTCCCAGCATCAGCCTTCTGTATTCAGGTTTGGTCAGGTCATTCACTGACCTATTGGCTACCTGGGACAGTGCCAGGTCTGCCAGAGTCTGTCGCACCCTGGCCTCCCTGTTGCTCAAGTTTGCCAGCCAGATGGCATAGGTTAGAGTCTGCCGAACAGTTAGGCTGGGTAGCAAGTGGCATCTGTGGGCTACGTATCCTCCATGACGTCTGAACAGCTCTGGGGTCAGCAGGTTGTTGTTCAGGGTGACCCTGCCTCTTGTCTCTCCCTCTGCTCTGCCAGCTGAAACATAGATTAGGCTCGTTACAGGCCCCACACTCCAAATTAAGTAGTACTATTATTATTATTTATTATAATTAGTAATATAAAATTGGTGGGTGAAATTTGAAACGGTAAAAAGATTAAGAGAATTTAAGGTTATCTATGTGTTATATTTAACTTGCCAAAATTATTAAGCATGAAATTTTTACATGGTTCTTGTGTCTTAGAATTAATGAAGGCAATTTGTATTTTCCAAAGATCCGCAGTCTAATTGAAATTATAATCCTGGGAAATACTCACCGATGACGTCTAGCAGAGCCCTCTTGCCCGACCCCTTGGAACCCAGGATGGCTAGGACTTCTCCACCATGGACCCTAGCAGACACATCCCTGAGCACCGCGGTGGGCTCTGTCTTGCTCACGCAGCTACCTTCGATCACCACCGCTGTTGAGTGGTACACATTCGATATATCCAAGGTGCAGTCCGACGGGATCATCTTTTCTGATTCGTGGTTAGTCACATGGAAAATCAACTGGTAGGTTCACTCCACTAAACGGGAACTGTTCAAATGATTTTTGTTCCCGAGGTTATAGGCTAGCCGAGACGAAGCAGGACAAACTTGCCAGCAGAGTGTCGGTGGAAGCGGCTCGCCAGCCATTGCAGCTAGAAGGTAACCCTCGGCAGCGATACCTGGACTTGGGAGTTGGCTTCGCGAGGTGAATGTCTCCTCTCTGGAGAGAGATTGGTGGGAGGTCGAAGGTACACACCATCGGCGGGTAGCGCAACCACGTAGCTACCTGACGGGGATCCCCTGGATCAAGGATTTGTCATAGAATTTTGCAGATCCTTGAAAATGAATTTTATAAAATTAAATAAATTGTCATCTTTCACTAAGGTTCGCCAGGGGTCATAAGAGCTGTCCATACCCTAACTTCTATTTGAGGCACACCGTATACGAGTTCTATGAACACGATGGACATCTATACTATGACTGTAGGATGTATCTCAACTCTAACTCAGACCATTTTTCGACGTCATCAGTCACTTTAGCACCCTTCCATCAACCTCAGAGCTTGAATAAGCATGAATAAAGAAGAATTTTCGAAACGAGCACAGATGAAGTTAATGCTGTTTGCGTTGATTAGGGGTCAGAGAGGTCAGATGCACCGGGGCCCTAACTGAACGCGAGTGCGCCACTGCGAACTTGAAAGACGTAGCGTTGTCTAAGGAAGGGGCCTGGCCCGAGAGGGGGGTCCGGGCCCTCGGAAGGCACGTCTGTCAGAGAGGGCAGCGTTCAGAAAAGGCTCCATGCGAGTCAGCAAGCGTCGCACATACCGATCCGTTGTCTGTCGCGGTGTCAGTAGCCGCGGAGCCGAGTGATGCGTCCGCTAGAGACGATTTCTGTGCGGTTCGACCGAGTGGTTCGCTTGGTACGCGTCGATTCCGTCGTCACGGGGAACTAGAAGATACCTGGAAGCTGAAGAGAAGGACTCCCTGTACCATGGAGGAGCAGCATCGTCACCTTGACTCGACGAGCCTCGGTTGATAGCTCATCGTGAACGCCGCCGGTGAGTCATTGTCGCAGAAATAAGACTCTGAATTCCTCCCGAGGAACACGCGGAACAGAGAGAGAGAGAGAGAGAGAAGGAGAGGGAGACGCTAGAAGGCTTCCTGAAGAGATTACGCGAGCGGATTTTCACCGGGTGTTGCGTGCGAGATTACACGAAACTCGGGGGGAAAATCGGAGAAAAAGAGACGCGGACACGATAGAACGACCGGCGCCGTCCCGGTTCAACGACTGCGAACCTGATTTCGTGGAACGAGAAAGCCCTGGGCCAGGTGAAAGCGACAGCACATTAGGCAACCACGGATTCCCGAAATTTTTAGAATTTTCCGCAACCCCCTGCTGGTCAATTTTCAATTGGGAATCTTATTCGAATGGGTCGAGTGGGGTATGGTTAGAGAAGAATGACCTGGGTCACATGGGACCCATGGACTATCTTCTGATTGGTTCATGTGTGGATCGAAGAGAGCCTTGGGTCACTTGTGATCTATTGTACTATGAATGGTTATTTTTATTGAAAAATGCTCTGGGTCACTTGGGACCCATGGTTCAATGTTATGATTAGTATTTTGATTGAGGACAGGTCCTATTTGGACAATTTTTTTACATGGTTATATTGATTGAAAAAAGCCCTGGGTCGCTTTTATAGCAGAGGTATAATGATAATAAAAATGAGTCTCTATTGCGCACTGGGCATTCAGACAAATAGAGAAGAGGGAAAAAAAATTAACGCTATTAATGTAGAAGATGGTGGGAATAACGATGGGAATAGATGGAAGATAGTTGGGTAACTATGGAAACTGTATAATTTGCTGGAAGAACGTTTTGCATGAAATGTGCAAATTATTAGTTTACAAGCTGACACATGGAAAATTCTTGTGGGAGTCGTAAGAGACCCGACATCAATTTGGCTTATTAAAAATTGATTAATGTGTTGCATATCCCTTAGAAGGTTAAAATAATTTTTAGCATTTTCTTCTTTCGGTAAATATTAAATGGATGAGAGGAGACACGTTCTACGGGGCCGTTTCGCGCGGGCAATTTGAATTTCGCCGTCGTCACTTTCACCGGGCCGATTATAAACGCCGTAACGCCCGAGGGCATCGCATTGAGTCATCCGAACAATGATCGCCGGAGACTTCGATGCGCGCACGAGACGTTAGCTTCTCCTCTAACACTCGCCACGTGACCAACAGTATTTTTTTCGTCGCAAATTTTTCATAGAAAGTTCTACAAATACGTTACCAGGTTAATTTAAAAACACCTTCATTTTTCATATACATTTTTAAGGTAATACCAGCAGTGCACAAGTACATATTGATTTCACCTAATTTTTAATTGCGTGCAAGCGTTATGTATTTGTTTAGAGATTTTTATACATTGTGGCCAAGCGACCGGATAAGTTTGATAACGTGGAATGCACACGATAGATCCAGGCCATCGCCTGGATTAGGATCCAGGCTGTGGATCATGAGTGCACGATCCAGAGTCGAGTATAGAAATCGGTGCGTGGGACAGTCCCACAGCCACCGGAAGAGATTTCGAAACCGGAGTGTGTGTCGTCCCCCACTCTTCAGGACCGTCATGACAAGTTCCATGCCGGCTGACGACAATTATTAACACGTCGTCCATCATGGTGGTCACCTGGTAGACATCGTTATTAAAACAAAAAAGAATATTTTCCCTTAACCTCTTGTCCTCATCACTTTATCAAACCATTAAGTGCTTCAAGAACGCAGAAATTAATTGTGAACATGCTTAAAAAAGCATGAACACATTTCTAAAAAATATGAGAGGTTGGGAAGCACTATGAACATTATTTTAAAAAATTGGAAGGGCTTAAAATAATGATTACTTCTTCAAGCATTAATGTTCTTGCAAAGGGGATGCAAATAATTGTGAGCATGCTTAAAAAAGCATGAACACATTTCTAAAAAATATGGGAGGTTGGGAATCACTATGAACATTATTTTAAAAAATTGTAAGGGCTTAAAATAATGATTACTTCTTCAAGCATTAATGTTCTTGCAAAGGGGATGCAAATAATTGTGAACATGCTTAAAGAAGCATGAACACATTTCTAAAAAATATGGGAGGTTGGGAATCACTATGAACATTATTTTAAAAAATTGGAAGGGCTTAAAATAATGATTACTTCTTCAAGCATTAATGTTCTTGCAAAGGGGATGCAAATAATTGTGAGCATGCTTGATAAAGCATCGGCATGTATTTAAAAAATGAGGAGCGGTGGAAATGATGATAAATCCTCCTTAAAAATATTAGCCTGCGAGCCTTCACAGAGGATCGTCCTTGCAGAGTCTGACGCCCGACAAAGGAACAAAGAGCAGAAAAATCCTTGCGGAATTTCGTCTGACGCGATCGTTGGCCTCGTAGCCCATAACTATCGCTTTTCGAAGCGCGAAAGTCTGAACTCGAACGGGTCGAAAAGTGAATTTGCATAGGCACGTACATACCTAATCCTGTCGGTATGCGTGCCGAAGTGTGTGCATGTGCACGAGTCGGCAAGCTAATGGTCGGCGATGAAAGCCAGCGGACCGTGAGTGGACGGTCGTTAACGAAAGATATCAATTAAATATCATTTTCCCACCATCGGGAGGCTGACACATGCTCCACCGAGCATGGTACGCATGTCAGCGCGTTCCTCGAAACGACCATAAGCGTCCCCGAAACGTTCCGCGATTTCGTTTCAGATGGTCTGCTTGTACAGTAAAAGCAAGATTTGCTGGTTTTTCTAAAAAATTTCGAGTTCGAAATTGCTACCAGGTAGGCAACCGTCGCAGAAACGGGATATGCAAATGAACAGTTAACTCGCATAGGTCTAGTATAGTTATCGGCCGGCCGAAAGAACCGTGACGCCTTACGTAAAAGAGTCTTCCATTAACGCTATAGCCACCGGACCACGGAAAACTAAAAAGATTATGCGAATTTACATCGTCCTCCCGAGTTGTGGATCGGTCGTTGACATAATCAAAGTCCCGGCGAACGGTTCAAGTAATTCTCGTACCCCATTCTAGAATAGAAAAATGCGTTAGAAAGTGTGCAACATGAATATTTTCAGTGAAATTCCAAAGGTAGTGATCTACAAAATTTTCAGAGTGATTCTTGATTTTCTGACATGGTTTTCTTTGTAAGATAGTGATTTAATTTAGAGGTTCGATGAATATTTTTCTGGGCCGTAAGAAACTGGAGTGGAATAGAAATTTTTGTTGTTTCATTTGTTTCATTCGAGGAGGATGTATAATAGTTTTTACTGTTTTACCTGTATACTTAGTTTTGCTGTGAATATTATACATATTATAATGTAATTATAATATCGTAATCAAGTTGCAGGCAGTTCGGTCGTCATGGCAGTAACTTGAGGATTCAAGATGGCGGCGACCCGCAGACGCTTCGTAGATGCGGGTATAGGGTCATACTATCGCTAAAAGCACACGTAAAACTGACTATCGTATTTCGAAACTTCCAAAATGATAGTATTATATTTTTCAGTTCGAACATAGTTTAGAAAAATATTTTTAGTTCAAACAAGTTCAGTTTAGCTAATAAAGGTATTTTCAGTGAATCGTTTAGGGTCAGGATCACCCAGTAGGTGGTCGTAAAAATTAAGCATGTGTTGCCATGATTTGAAGAAAATTCCCCAGTTACACGATGAACTGTTCTGGTCGTAATTCCTCCGAGTTCCACCGTAATGGCAGTATCGGCTGCAGGAGCAGTGATTAGCGTCGCAAATAACGTAGAATCTTGGCTAGCGTTTCAGGCGATCAATGGCCGTACCGTTACAGTCCATCATCAGTAAAAATATCAGCTGATGGTGGACGTCAGACAGTCTACGTACCCTAACTGTGTCCAATTCATCAGAGCCTTCATCAGTGTCTTCGCGTTTCACCTGGTGGAGCAGGTGCTCGAGCAGGGTGAACGTCAGTGACTTTAATTTAAGTCTGATACGATAATATGCACTTCTGTTCATTTGCAAAAATCAGCTTGTCTGTTCAATAGTTCACTGGATAAAATAATCGATAGTTTATAAACTCAGAATGAATTCATAATAATATAATAATATATAATATACAGGGTGTTCATTTGAAAACTTTCCAGCCGAATATCTCGAAAAATATGAAAGATATTAAAAAAGTATAAAACACGTGTCCAAGGATTTCGAGGGGGAAAAGGGGGGGGCAGTATCAGTTTTTTATTTGGGTGGCGTTTTCAAGGTCATTTGAAGGTCAACTTTGTTTTTTCAAATGGAAATCTATATTTTTTATTATGGGATCTTATTGTACGTAAAAAGACCAATATAATTTTCGTAGGATACTTTTTTTTATCCGCGCACTTTTTTATCCCTCCCTTTCCCCTTCGAAATCCTTGGACACGTGTTTTACACTTTTTTAATATCTTTCATATTTTTCGAGATATTAGGCTGGAAAGTTTTGAAATGAACAGCCTGTATATAATATAATAATATAATAAGCAAGAATTAACGCAAACGACTAATTGTACTCATCACCCGATTAACAAGTCAACCATGAACACTCGCGAACGTGGAAAAAACAAACGTGCGAGACTCGTCGAGAGGAGGAAGTCGAGAATGCAAACGACGTGTGAATACGTCCAGTGTCGTCGCAATTAAATAAATCGTTTCGGGGAACCCGCATCGCGACGAGACGTTCGTTTTTCGAGAACCTGCTCAAAGGACGTTGGGTATCTCGCTGGGTAGCGAAGTACTACCTTAGCCGTGAGTCAACAGGCCTAACGGGAAACTTCGGCTCTGTTGTAAAAGAACGAAGTACCATCGGACGCTTAGGTATTTGCATGGGCCGTGGAAAGAACAGCCTCTTGCACTAGCCGGTCCCGCGTTATCGTTCGCACTGTCGGGAGTCTTCATTCTTCACGACTGAAAATGAACAGTTTATCATGTACAAAACAATTTATTTATAATTTAAACGTATAGTTTATGCTATTAAATTCCCCATTCCAAAACGCACATTTAAAAAAAATGTATTGTTCTACACCTTCTGGGCCTTACTGTAAACCGTTTTCTGAACTGCTCACTTTGGGGCCCATTTTCACTCCCCTAATGTGTACTGTGGGCCCAGGAAATAATATGTTATAAATAGTTTTTTTAAATTTCAAGATTTTCCTAGTGGAGATTTGAGCATGTTTTCCTGTGAGTTTCAGTCCCGCGAGTTTTCTCTTTGGGCCCGGTTTCGGGCCGGTATTCTAGTCGGATATTTTCCTTTCACGCTGCCGCCGCCGCGCCGCGCCGGTTAGAGGGGGAGTGAGAGCGACTGGCGAACAATTTCGAGCCTCCAGCAGCGGGGCCACTGATTCCTCAGGCTCGCCGATTATCCGCGTTTCGTTGTGCACGCGTGTTCCGGCTGGAATGCCGCACCGGGTCTCGGGCCCCGAATAGTATAATTGGCCGGGCGGTGATTCAAAACCTATGAAAATATACTGTCCAGACGCCGCAAAACCATGGGTTCAGAGGCGTGGGAGCTGGAACGGAGGTACTCGGTGCCTGGAGCCTTGGATACTAGGGGACTGGAGCCGCCAGCTAGCGAGGACCTGCATGCCTGGTCCATTTACAGGTGATTCATCCCTCGAACATTACTATAATCCAAAGATATTAACTTAAAAGACATTCACTTAACTGACCGAATTACCAAGTCAATAAACCAGCTAATAGTTGCTATAACGATTCTTGGTTTGCAGGCAAAACCTGAACTCGGATTTCACGGACTCTGCTCTGGGATCCGCTGAGAAGTCGCCCCTGCCTTATGGCAATTTCCAGCTGCGGGACTCGACGGTGCAGAGTATCCTCAGGCACCCTAGATACGGGCCCAAAAGTCCCCTAGCTAGCAACTCCTACACTTACCTGAAGTTTGGTCTTCCAAGGGTCCTGCCCCCTAGTGCACGCAACCGGGACGGGTCCAGCGGGTACGATTCCAGCGAGGAGGGTCGTAGAGTGTCGCACGCGGGTACCTCGGGTCATGGGACCTCTGCCATGCGATCAGCCAGGAGCGACCCTGACTTTAGGCATGTCCACGCGCCGCCTAGAGAGCACGCGCACTCTCAGCTGACGGTTTCCAGAGAGAATCCGAGGTTGAGAAGTGCTAGCGAGGCTAATCTGCTTCAGGGTGGGCCGAGGAACAACAGAAGACACAGTATAGCTCCTATTGATCCGGGCTATGGTGTCCACGAACCTAGAGGTACGCTCCTGAAAGGTTTGATATAACATGAGTCTACTGTATTGCTTTTGTAAATTCATTACTAAAGTTTTTGAACGATTTAGGTCATGGTATGCTTGGCCCGGAAGGCTACACCCTGCCTCTGAGGCCTGTACCTTGTCTGCAACACCCTCATCTTCAACTAAGAGGCGTGGAAGCTTCCGGAAGCGATGGGCTACCTCTTCTCCGAGGAATCACCCTGGAGGCTGGCGCCACCGAGGTCTTGGCCATCATGGCGACCACCGAGAAGGAGGGGAAGCACATAGTGGAGACCATCGCTGGCCGGAAACGTATCAAAAGGGGGGACATCCTTCTGAACGGGAAGTCCGTGTCCTCGCGTTCCTTACGGTACAAAATTGCCACCTTTCTCTTCCTCGTTTCCCCCATGCAAAAATTACCCCTTTCATAGAACACAATGTTGTTACCAGGTCTCGTGTCGCCTACTTGTCTACGGAGAGCAGCCTAAGTCCCGGTCTAACAGCTCAACAGACTCTCAGCTTCTACATGCTGCTGAGAGGCGGTCCCAATACGTCCAAGCTGGAGGCTGAAGCCGTTCTTCAGGAACTGGGTCTGGAAGCAACTAAACACTGTCTGGTGAACTCGTTGACGACTTCGGAGGCAAGGAGACTGTCTCTAGCTTGTCGTCTGCTTCAGGACTCTCATATCTTGGCTCTGGATAGACCCACCCATGGTTTGGACATATTCGACGCGTTCTTCCTGGTGGAATATCTGAGACAATGGGCCCGCAGAGGCCAGAGGCTTGTCATCTTAACCTTGCACCCGCCCACTTACGAAATCCTGACGATGGTGTCGAGGGTGGCGCTGACTTCCGGTGGCAGGATCATGTACTCCGGTCTCAGGCGGGACATGTTGCCATATTTTGCGCTCGCCGAGTTCCCTTGCCCACCTTTTAAGAACCCTTCGGACTACTATTGTACGTACCCTAGAAACAAGTAAGGCAAGGAAGTATCGGTAAGGACCGAGCTGATGTTTTCTTTCAGTGGACCTAGTGACCTTGGATGACCTATCTGCCGAGGCGATGCTGGAGTCCTCCCAGAGGATAGACCACCTGGCTGAGCTAGCCAGGACCAGGCTGCCTCCTCTGACCGATCCTGGACCACCCGGCGCACTACCGCCCTCTATCTCCAGCCCGAATATTTTCATGCAGATCTACGCGTTGTTGCTGAGAACATTGATCTACAGTCAGCCCTGGACACTAACCAGATTGCTCAGGAAGATCGTAGTCTCGGCCTCGCTCAGCATTCTGCTCGGTGCAATATTCTGGGACGTTGCCGGGGACTCTAACCTCAACCTGAGGGACAGGGTGGGCTTCCACTATGCCAGCCTGGGCGTATTCTTCTGGCCGCTGTGCATGATCGCCATCTGCGAGGTGGCTGACTGCAGACCCAACGTGGAGAGGGACATCAAGGATGGCCTTTATGGTAGATTCATCTACATTCTGACAGAGGTTTGTCTATAGTTAGCTAGAACAAGTTACAGTCAGTGTAGCCAGATCAAGGCCATTATCTGCTGAACGGACTGTACTTACAATTAGTTATAGACACTGTTGCCAACCCACTTTCTTTATTTTAGCTACTTTGTGGTGCTGTGTCCTGGTGCATAGTCTACCTGATCTACCTGGCACCTGGCTACGCTATGTCCGGACTCCACCTGGTTCCTGACGAGACCCTGACCTCCCTGTGGAACTACTTGATCATCGGGTTGCTGTACCTCATCCTGCAGCACCTGATCTGCATCCTGTTCGCTCACACTTGCAAGTGGATCTACCTGGCTTGCCTGTTTTCTGGGATCGTGATAGGGGAGATGAGCCTGGCTGGTGGAGTGACTCTCCATCTGGAGAATCTACCAGGCTGGTACCAAAAGATCAGTCCCATGCAGTGGTCATTGTCCATGTTGTTGCCTGAACTTCATCAGCCAGAGGCCATGAGCAAACTGGCCAACTGCAAGCCTAAACAGATTCAAAGGCAAGACATAATCGTCCAGGCTGCCTGCGAACCACCGGACGGCGCGTTAGCGTTGTACGAGATCGCTCTGGACAAGTTCAACGTGCAAGGGGTGCTGTGGTTGGGTATAGGAATAGCCATAGTTAGCGTACTGATCATGATAGTGTTCTTGTGCATTAGGTATACCACTCCTAAGAGACTCAGAACCGCGCCAAACAAGCCATAATGTGCAACAACGAGTTCAACGAAGGGATATACATATACTGAGCCTAATTCTACTAGAGTCTCGATAGATATATATATATGTCTTTGTAGCTAAATCTATATAGCATATATTGTCGCAATCTCACGTGTGCAATAATAGGTATTGTTTCCATGGGAACGGTACTTCTATCGAGAGTACACTATTTTCTGTATCGTGTGTGATATGATCGTTGGTCTCGACCTTGTTGTCTACGTTGTTGCGACTTTCTAAAGCGACCAGTCTTCAGGAACTCGCAAAGTAGACTCGTGCAATAAATGTGTCCAAGACTCGGCGGGCCATTGTATCGCTGTTTGAACGAGAAAAAAAAACGAAAGCTATAGTATTTAGTAGAGTAATCCGCATTTATCACGTTGTAATCAAAACAAACGAAGAGAAGTGTTCTTACGAAATAAAAGCAAAGAACTCATCTACCTGAACTTATTCTCAAAACAAAATGTTGCAGCGGGAAAAAATTGTAATTATTTTATCGAATTTCTTGGTCGGCAACACAATGTAGCTACAAGTTCTGTCGGTATATAATTCGCGGAAATAATTCGCAAGCTCCATCTGCAATGTTGACTTACGTCGATAAAACAGTTTCAAGTTTAGTTCAGTCGGTAAGAACGATCGTGATTCGTTTAAATTGAACGATGCGAACGGAAATGCCCGGATTCAAAGAAATTGTTATTGCCAATTGACTTTCGCTATTTTTATAAGAACAGAATGGGTGAAAACAAATTAAGCGAAAATCGATGGGGAACGCTTCCTCGGTAAAATCGGTCTCGTACTTCGGTTAAAAACGATTCTATTATTTATTTAAAATCGTGGACTTTTGGACTGTCGGAATCGATACACTCTGGTCGGGTAAATATATCTGTCGGTTATCGCCACGGTGTATATATTCTAAGAGATAATTGAAAAGGAAATAGACTGGCCGTGTTGGCTAATTAGACAGAGTCGTGGTAATTTTACAGCAGATCAGCTAATATGCCGCGGCGATTTCATCGGACGGCTACTTCAGGATTTATCTGACGTCGATAATCAATCAATCCTCGAGTCAATTTCCCGTTTGTTATCTGACACGGCGTGTCATCGATTACGAGTCATCGATAAGATCGTTTTTCAATTTTTTTCATGTACAATCTATATAGAACCGGACGACTCTTTTCCGATCTTGAGATTGTACACTTATACGGATATTTTTATTTTGTTTGTAAAAAAAATATGTTACGGGACACGATAAAAATAATAATAGTTTTCTTTATTTATCCTTCAGAAAACGTCCGATAAGGTAGAGCTGAATTTTATTTCCGGTTGCAATCGATCAGCACTACTATGTCCTATTTCGGTTACGTTTGAACTTTTTCTCGGCGCTATTTACAAGAAACATTTAAATGTCAGTGAGAAATAGAATTTTATAATTCCTTGAAACACAGGGTTTTTAATCGTTTGAAAAATTAAATTTTATCAGAGAGGGAGAGAGAGAGAGAGAGAGACAGTTCGCGGGATTCTAAATATAAATGCAATGATGAAATTCGACGATCTTGCAGCTTTGTATCGATCGAACCACCGGAAGTCGCTGTTCTATAATTCGCGGGGCGTTGGTTGCTGAAACAGGCGGGCTTTGATGCGAAACAGAGCATCGTTCAAGTATAAATTATACTAATTGTGTAATTAGTTGCAAATTAATCTAACAATTGATAGCGTTGAATCGAGTAATTAATAGAAATTAAACGTTTATAATGTAATAATTTTAGAGTCCGTTGCGGCCGAATTTTCAGAAGAACAGCTTAAATTACACCTCTATACTAATTGTGTAATTAGTTGCAAATTAATCTAACAATCGATAGTGTTGAATCGAGTAATTAATAGAAATTAAACGTTTATAATGTAATAATTTTAGAGTTCGTCGCGGCCGAATTTTCAGAAGAACAGTTTAAATTACACCTCTATACTAATTGTGTAATTATAGTTGCAAATTAATCTAACAATCGATAGCGTTGAATCGAGTAATTAATCTTTTATAATGTAATCATTTTAGAGTTCGTTCCGGCCGAATTTTCAGAACATAAGCTTTCAATATTTTAAAAACTTTTTATTCAGAAAAATCATGATACGAGAGGGAAAAGCGCGCGACTCAATTTTTCAGAGCAGTTAAAACTGTCTTATTTTTATTGGACGGTCCATATTTCCAATAAAAAGTCAAGTTTACATACGTTTCGCCGGTATTCGAGCGCGAACGGTGCTCGACGAGTTTTCGAATTGGTTTTCCCTGCTAAAACACGAGGTTAAACGGAAAACTGTTGGAGCTACACTTTTCCCGTTGTTCCGTCGTTGCGACCGTCCAATTACCCTCTGAACAAGTTTTGCAAATTTCATTTTCTCCGCGGAACGGGGTGTCGAACGGGGAAAAGGCTTCGCGGCGGGTTTATTTTTCCAATGCGGAGAATCAGAAACGCCGAGGAATCTCTCTCGCCACGGGAATTCGAGACCCTGCTTGTGTACTTTTTCCTGGAATCCCGAGCGCCCAGTCGCACACGGCCTACGCGACGGGGTTAATTACTCTCATCGGCGGAAGCCGGCGTTTACGACGATTGCTCATCGTCAATTTATACTAATTCGGTGAACGAACGCCGCGGAGGAACGGTCCCCGGGGAAAAGTATGAGAAAAAGTCCGTCCAAGACGAAAATATCTCCACGAATCCTGCATTGGATCCTCTAAAAACCATCCGAAAGTATCCTGCAGTAAAAATATAGCGGGATGCCTGGGAAAATTTTCGATTCGAATTTGAGTCATTGAGTCAAGACTCGCTGAATCTTCGATTCAGTCGATGTTTGAATTGTTGTAACTTCATGAAAAACAACGGAGATCAATGAACCTATGCTTATTTTCAAGCTAGAGGCTAACAAGAAAATATATCAGAATTATAGCAGCATGCCTGGGAAAATTTTCCATTCGAATTTCAGTCATTGAGTCAAGACTCGTTGAATCTTCGATTCAGTCGATGTTTGAATTGTTGTAACTTCATAATAAAAAATCGGAGATCAATGAACCTATGCTTATTTTCAAGCTTAGAGGCTAACAAGAAAATATATCAGAATTATAGCACAGTAAATCTATAGCAGGATGCCTGGTAAAACTTTTGATTCGAAGAAGGAGGTTTTTTTAGGTTAGGTGACGTACAATTTCGGAAACCGGAAACGACAAGCTGTGCTCCTAGTTCCGGAATTAGCATCGGGACTGGCAGGATGTTTGAAGTCGTTGAACCAGGGTGCCTCTGTTGAAATAGCAACAAATCATTGCATACATAAACGCAATAACAAAAAGGGACATATAATATATATGTATATGTACGACCCTATTAGAATTACTGCGTGGTCGTACCCTTGTTTATTGGAAAATCAAAGGAGCGATAATAATTCTTTTCGAAAGCACTGAAGAAGTACAGACACTCGAGCGAGTCTCCCGGTAGGGGGTAGATAGCCTGTTTGAGAAAAAATAGTCCTCACAGCGGGGTCTTCCGGTTCCATTCGAAATTGAAAGTTGTGAAACCAGAAAAACTGTTCATTGATACTTTGAAGCCGGCGGATATAGCGAGCAGGGTCCAGAGCTGGGAATAGCTTGGCGGATTTTGGATAATATACAAACCGGGCCGGAAACGGCCGTGTAAATTAAACAGAGAGCTCTATTTCAGCAGTGGGGCGCTGATACTCTGCAGCTAGCAATTCTGACGGTGCTCGGTAGCAGAGAAAGCAACACTTTTAAAAACCTAAATAATTTCCAAAAAAACTTTTAATCTAGTAAAAAAATTTCGAGTATAATATGAAGTGGAGAGACGCAAATGAAGCTTTTGTCCAGCCGGTCGTTAATATTTGAGAGGCTGTGAGCAGAGCCTAAAGCCAGCGAACGCCAGTTCCGGAGGCGGCTGGGGACGTCGATTACCGGGTCGGATCGATGGTATTTATTGTCGGGATGATCGGACATGTCGTTTCCCGCGCTTCTCCGATCGACAGAGTAATCTGAATACAGGCAGGCCGCTTCTCTGAATGACTCTCGAAACTGGTGCGCCCACATTCCTACGGCCATGTAACGCCTCTCTACGGTGGCTGCGAGGCTGCCTATAGGATTTCATCCCGTTTCCCTTCGTGTCCCTGCTCGCCCCACAACGCCTATTGATGCGGATGAAAGTGCGCGGCTCGCTCAAGGCCGCCGCCCCACCACCGCCGCCGTCGTCGCCCACCACCGGGAACGCAATTCAATAAATTATATACCTGACTGTACCGGCGGCGGCGAGCGGCCTGCATAATATAGAAAGTCCTCCACCTGATTTTATTAACCAATTTCGGCCGGCTTCATTCACACCCTTCCCGTGACCTTATGAACTCGATTTTTGCAAAACGTTTTATGGATCATTCGCTTGGTAAACATTGAAAAGCCTGCTGCAAATCAGCAACATAGGTAGAACTTTATTAAACAGTGGACATTGGTGTTTGTACCTAGGCGAGCATTTGTATAACAAATAATAATGCTTCAGGAGAATGTCAATGAATAGAGCAAAACAGTTTGGCAACAGCGCGAGCCGACAGCGGTGCTCAAGGTCCGTGGTCCCCACACGTGTGTGCCTGACGCACTCGCAACTGCGTTCAGTGCTGAGCGCCACTGCCAGCGTACACTGTTGCCAAACTGTTCCACTATTTTACCGATAAATCGCACAATCCGGAACACATTCTCAATAGACATGTATGACCTCGATTAAAAAATTTTCTTAAATTCTTCCAACTACGTTTTCTTACTTCTAATTTCAACCAAAAATAATGTCCACATTGGTGTTTGTACCTAGGCGAGCATTTGTATAAAAAATAATAATGCTTCAGGAGAATGTCAATGAATAGAGCACAACAGTTTGGCAACAGTGCGTGCCGGCAGCGGTGCTCAACGCTAGCCCGAGGTCTGTGGTCCCCACACGTGTGTGGCTGACGCACTGGCAACTGCGTTCAGTGCTGAGCGCCACTGCCAGCGTACACTGTTGCCAAACTGTTCCACTATTTTACCGATAAATCGCACAATCCTGAACACATTTTCAATAGACTTTCATGACCTCGATTGAAAAATTTTCTTAAATTCTTCCAACTCCGTTTTCTAACTTCTAATTTCAACCAAAAATAATGTACCAAATTACATTAATAAGAGACGCCGTTTGACGGGATAAACAATTCATCGATAACAAAACGAAGGGGAACGACGAAGGAATAGCGAACGTACGCAGCCAAGTGCGTCACGATTGATCGGTTCGCAGGGGTTTGAAGTTTGTCTAAACAACGGCATTCCATGGGCGCCTGTTTGATGGCAACACAATGGGGATCGGCCGTTTAATTAGCTCGTTAGAGAATACCTTTTCCGTTGGGGATCTAAGAATACATTGATGCGCGGAGGTGTCGTTGTTGGTAGTTGGTCGTGTGTATGCGCGTGTGTGTACGCGAGAGCTTGTTGTACACAGGACGTATACTTTACCCGTTAATACAGGATGACGGGCACATGGTGGTAGGTGGGAAAGCGGTGCCGGAGTAAAATAATCAATGAAGAGGCGAACGGTACCAGGAGGGAGAAAGCGAAAGAACTTTATACGATCGCGCCCACGCGGACAGACCCACCAGCTCGTTAGACCATGCTGTTTTTATTCTTCCTGCCCCGTACACGCATTCCCGGAGACCTTGCCAGGAATTGTGCCGAATCGCAGCGAGATCTGGACGATTAAGTATGACACCACCGACTGACCAGGAAAGTTTCAGGTTCTCGCGTCGCGTCGCGTCGCGTCGATGAGAAATCGTCCGTTGTATCCGAACCCCCTGTAACTTTGCAGGAAAAAATCGTACGGCGTTCTGTCTGTGCTCGTTTTAAAGAGCGAAGCCTACGCTTTCGATGTACCACAGTTATTTTTTTCTAGAGTTCCTTGACTCTAGAATACACACACGATATAGTGACAATTAAACAGTCGTTTTCTGGAATTTTTGTTGGATTCTGTAGTACGACCAATTTTTTTTTAAGGAATCAAACAACTGCCGATGTTAAAGGCTATAGTTTTCGAAAGTGTCCAAAAAATTTCACCCTCGATTCGAACGAGAAGTGTGTCGTCAGCACCACATTCGGTGGCGGAACTACAATACCGCAAGACTTCACAACGCGGGGGGGAGGGGGGCAAAATTTTTGCATTTATCTTATAATTTTACTAAAATTATCCTTAATTTCAATTGAATTAAAAGTACACTGACGAAAGAAAAAACATACTTTTTGCGTTTACTGAATTTTTACAATTCTCCTTTCTAAAAACCATTAAAAAATCTCAATCGTATAAAAACATTGAAAGTGGGCTCAAAATTATATTTTGCCGGAGTCAGGCCGAAAATTTGTAGTTCCGCCACTGATCATAATATAATCCAATATTACCTAAAGTGAAGGTACTCTAAAAAAGAGACAATTGGAGGGTGTGATAGCATTAACCCTTAGCACTCGAGTGGTGACTCTGAGTCGCCACTAAACTTGCTCTACCATTATGCACAATATTGTTTACATTATTAAATATGGTGCTATCTAATCAATTACTAAACATTTAAATATTGTAAATATGTCTCTTCTATCGATCGTATTATTGTTAATAATAAATGTTAGATGTTATCGGCGCTACTTAAATTCTTTTTATTAAATGATCGAACCGTAGCGCCGATAACATCTAACATTTATTATTTAAATATTGTATAAGGTATTGTATCAATTTCATATCTATAAAATGAAAAAAAAATCGTACAGAATGAAATTATTCTAGGTCGGAAGAAATGTTTAATTTTCGAGTTAAACTAGCTCCGAGTGCAAAGGGTTAACTTTACCCTTTAAAACGAGCACAGGTAAAACTCTGTGCAAGGTTTTCCTACACGAAGTTAGAGAAGCACAAAAACGACCATCTATGAAACCAGTGTTGATAAAACAAAAATTGTCAGAGTATTGAGATGCATGGCTAATTTGGGAGAAATAATTATGTGGTTTTGGAGGGCCCGTCTCTCCCATAGGTTCATGGGACAACTGTGGCTCCTCGAACGTCACGGAAAAGGAGCTAAGCGATGCTCGGTGTCGGCGGAGCGCGCTCGGCGAAGAAAGCTGCCGGATGCAGGAGAGGCGAGGAACATCATTATCTTATCTCGAACCATTTCCTGTCAACCTGGGGCCGCTTTTCGTGGTAATCACACGCGCACAGGCCCACGCGTCCGCGGTATGCACCGACACGTAGCCGAGCGCGTGCACTAATGCCCAGCACAGAGTGTTGGGGAGTATTGCTTCCGGTGCGTTGCACACTCGCTCTACAATGTACGTGTGCGTGTTTGTGTGTGTGTGTGTATGTGTTGTGAGTCTGCTTGTTTCGTGTTGGGGGACGTTTACACCGCCGTCGATGCTGGTCGACTGGAACCCTTCGAAATCAACGACTTTCCACTGCACTCTAATCTCATTTCTCTAAACAATTATTTCAAAAACAAACAACAATCTGTTTTAGCCATACAACGATGCGCATAGGCCAAACTGGTAATTGCACATTCAATTTTTACGAAATTATTACTGATTCAACGATTAACAGAATCATGAAAAGAAAGAGGAAATTCGAAAATTTGTACAAGTTTAACGATGTTTAAACCGTTGCCATTTTATGAACAAAAATCGTACGACTATTTTTTCAATTTCGTTGTAAAGGGGAAGGGGTTCAGTCTATAAACTCGCGGTATATTCGGTACGGAAAAAAATTTTCAAACATTTTTACAGCATAAAGCAAAATTTGAATGTTTTCGGCGCATTGGTTCGATCAATTAATACTAAACACTATTTGCAAATTAACACGACATCGTTTCTCAACGTTTCGATCTTCATTTAGATCATTATCAAGAGAATTACAATAACATTGCGTCTGTAAAATAACAATGAATAAAACAATGTGTATATTGTGAAATTTCAATGTTATTGTAATTCTCTTGATAATGATCTAAATGAAGATCGAAACGTTGAGAAACGATGTTGTGTTAATTTGCAAATAGTGTTAAATAGTATTAATTGATCGAACCAATGCGCCGAAAACATTCAAATTTTGCTTTAGCAACTTACGATCGACATTGATATAACATTTTTACAGCATGTTTTCAGTAAAAAAACGTCTCTGCAGTTTCTCCGACGCGAAGAATTAACAATGAGTTTATTTACTTTTTACGAAATTACGAGAGTTCTAGGCGATTGTATTGTGCGCAGCATTTTCGAGTTGATTTTCCCGAAGAATTTTGCGCGGATCTCCGTGGATCGATTCTGCGGAGAGGCCGCAGGACCCAGACGCAAATAAACGGTTGGCGTGCGAGTTTTGTTTTCGATTCGTGGAAACCGTCCGGCCGTGCAGGCGGCTCGAAACGATCGACACACTTCCTGCGGATGTTTCCTTTCGACTCGGCGAACGGATCGAGCCGAGAGGGAGGTCCAGGCGAGATATTTGTAATGTACGGCGTATCACGACGGAAGGGAGCAGCCCGTGTTGCGGCTGGTCAGTATTGCCGGCGCGATCCGCTCTGCGAATGGAAAACTTTTTCTGCGATGCGATCGAAATACTCCCGATTCAATCACGTTGCGTTTACAATCTTTCTGCTTGCCGCAAACGTTACCGAAATATTCCCGATGCAATGAACGACCTATGCCCGATACTACAAGTGTCACAATTTTTCTTTTAAAAAAATGGTAGCAGTCCACAATTTGTCTTTAAAAAAATGCTAGCAGTCCACCATTTTTCTTTAAAAAAATGCTAGCAGTCCACAATTTTTCTTTAAAAAAAATGCTAGCAGTCCACAATGTTTCTTTTAAAAAAATTCTAGAAGTTCGCAATTTTTCTTTTAAAAAATGCTAGCAGTCCACAATTTTTCTTTTAAAAAATACTAGAAGTTCACAATGTTTCTTTTGAAAAAAATGCTAGAAGGTCACAATGTTTCTTTAAAAAAATGCTAGAAGTTCACAATGTTTCTTTAAAAAAAATGCTAACAGTCCACATTTTTTCTTTAAAAAAATGCTAACAGTCCACAATTTCTCTTTAAAAAAATGCTAGAAGTCCACAATTTTTCTTTAAAAAAATGCTAAATTCGAATATCAGTAAAAATATCGAAATACCATTTGAATTACACTAAAAATGTTATTGTTATTATCACACAATTGACTGAAGTATTTTAGAATGAAATGCTATTTTCCACCTGTTTTGAGAACCAGGCACTGTTTGCCGCCGAAAGTTATAATTGCATTTCAGCGAAAGTTTCTGCGGGGGCGAGTGGCGGGAGTGTTTAGAACGACTGTGTAAAGTAGCAAATCGTTTTTGTGACGAAACGAGCTGTCAGAGAGTGAGAGCGACAGTTCCAACGGGGGGGCACGGCACGGCCTACGCTAACAGTATGACGCAGCCCGTATAGTTCGAATCCCTGAATGACGAATCGAATTCGATCGCCACGAGAGACCAGTCACGCGAGATGCTAATAAAACAAAAGGTCCGCTGACGTATCGCGACGGCACTCTTTTTCCGTAAAAATAAAGAGGACTCGCTACGGGAGCTACCTGTACCCGACTACAATTAGCACGTGCGAGGCGTGGGACGTCGACGCATTTAGCAGCAAGTAGGATAAAATAAAGGGCACGCGTGTCTGGACACCGTTTCGAAAGACCCTAATCCAATATGGAAATCTGCAAAAATCGATTTCTGTAGCTCCTAAACCATGGTAGCACTAGGCGATCGAAAATCGTCTGGCGAAATTCATTTTTGTTATTTACGGCACTCTGCGAAAAAAATTTTTTTCGCCGAGTAAAACCACTGTGCGTTTAAAGGCGGAAGTATTCGCTTTCCAAAAAGGTCAAAAAATTGCACCTGCGATTTTTCGTTGGCGTTTTATCGCGATTTTGATGAAAAGTACCCCAAGTACAGGGAAATTATTTTTTATTTCTCCAGGCCAAAAAAATTTTCCTTGTTTTATTTGCACAAAACCACTGTGCGTTTAAAGACGGAAGTATTCGCTTTCCAAAAAGTTCAAAAAATTGCACCTGCGATTTTTCGTTGGCGTTTTATCGCGATTTTGATGAAAAGTACAAAGGGCCTAGCCGAATAAGATGGTCAAAACTGCCCTTGGAGCTTTTTCAATGGCTGTTGAACCATTCCAAAGCTGACCAAGAAAAACCCCTGTGAGCAAAATTTCAGCCCCCTAACTTGCCCGTGAGGGTAGTTATAGGGTAAATTAGATTTTAGCGCTTTTCCACTAATTTTCCGCTCTCTGATGCTTTCTAAAATTCTGAAAAAATGTGGCATATTTTGGATCCCAAGGCGGATTTTATGGAATTTTTTCAGATTTTTTTTTTGCAAACTGTGGCCGTATCATCAAAGCGTGTAGATCCGACTGAGCACGCCCCGGTCGTCGATTTTTATGGCGGTCACACCGCCGCCAATGCGTACGCTAAAGATGACGTAAGTGATACCTGTTGATGACCTTAACAGGTGCGCATACTTAATAACACTGACATTACGTATTTCGTGATGCAGTCGGAAGTCACTGGGCGCGCGTTACTCAATCACGATTCTACATAGCGCGCGCATTATGCCGGGCTGCATACTGCACGACGCTTTTCTCACGGACAGCTGACGGCGCGTACGATCGATGCAAACGACACGCTGCAGTCGTCCAATCGTACAAATTTAATGCACGACCGGTTTCCTCTATCGCGATGCCTCGTTTCCTCCGTTGCGTCGCGTTACGCTGGCGCTGCGCAGTCGCTGTAGCTGTACTCCCACCACTCTACGCCGCCATCTTCGATTCATCAGCCAATCGGGGCGCCAGGAGAATCTCCTCCGCTGCTCTCGAACGTCTCTGACCGCAGAGAATTTCATTTAAATACAATAATAGACCAGTTGAATTTAATAATTATTACAAATTATATTTAATAGCTTGTATGATACGTAGCAATTTGTGAAGAGTGCTTTCATCCCCTAAAGTTAAACGCGTCTGGCTGAAAAAATTCTAAATATATCAGTTTTTAATTACCAGACTCCGGATCTTCGTGCAAAATAAAAATGATGTGCATCAATTGCAAGACACGGGAGCTAAATTTATATTTTTCACCAATAATTTTAATATAGTGAAAATAATACTCTTAACGCACGGACCGCAGAGAATTTCATTTAAATACAATAATAGTCCAATTGAATTTAATAATTATTACAAATTATTTTCAATAGCTTGTGAGATACGTAGCAATTCGTGAAGAGTGCTTTCATCCCCTAAAGTTAAACGCGTCTGGCTGAAAAAATTCTAAATATATCAGTTTTTAATTACCAGACTCCGGATCTTCGTGTAAAATAAAAATGATGTGCATATCAATTGCAAGCCACGGGAGCTAAATATAAATTTATATTTTTCACCAATAATTTTACTCTTAACGTACGTACTAATTTTTGCCATAAATGCATAAAATCCGGAGTTTTAGAAAGATCAAAGTTTCTGCGGCTCGCAACCAAGGATAGTTAAAGATCCCGGGGAGCGCAAGCAATGTTATCATTTTCGTTATCTCGTTCCGCGAATACACAACGAACGCGCATAAACACCGCGGCAATCTTATCAGCGGGACTCGATACAATGCGAGAGCGTTTTGATTAACGCCTCGCCGCCGTTGCAGGTAGAAGTAGCCGATTCACGTAACCTCCATTCAGCGGCGCGTCTGCATCCAAGAGACCCGCGCCGCACCGCGCCGCGCCGCGCCGCGCCGCTGCCGCTGGGAGCGTAGAAGACTCCCAGGGAGCGGATTCATGCGGGAACACGTGTCTCCATTCAGAGAGTAGTAGAGCTGTTACGCGTCGCAGCGTTTATGTAAACGGTAGACAGGTTCCAGATCCGATATTTTCTCTTGTCAATGACTAAACAAGGAGCAACCGTGCGACTACCGTGTGACTCACCTGCGATCTGCAAACCTATCGTGTGTTATCGCTCTACTCTAAGACACTGACGAAACCGAGGGGCCAAGGGGGACGGTCCTTACGTAAATTGTAGACGGCCATTGATCGTGCGCCGCTACAAGGGGAGGCGCGACGCGACGCGCTGCAAATCAGGTGATCGGCCCGGAATTTTTTGCTCGGTAACCGAACACGACCGATCGTACCGATTATTTGTGAAAAATAATTGAAGTATAGGGAGCCATTTGGCATATATGAGATTCCTTTAATTCACATATTTTTTTTGTAAATAAAATATCTTCCTGAACAATTTCTTAAATGTTCATTCACTGGTGCAGTTACCCTATTAGACAATTTTAAACTAGATGCTGTTCGTTTAAATTTTTTCGGAACGTTACCGTACTACCGCAGTGATAACCGAAATTTTTTAAACGAACAGCATCTAGTCTAAAATTGTCTAATATAGGGTAACCGCACCAGTGAATGAACATTTAAGAAATTGTTCAGGAAAATATTTTATTTTGAAAAAAATATGTGAATTAAAGGAATCTCATATATGCCAAATGGCTCCCTATACTTCATTTGTCAAAAATAAATGAACACAAATAAAATGAAATTATTATTATTTGTCTTTATTAACCCCTTGCACTATAATACCGAGTCGGACTCGTGACGAAGATTTCGAATAGAGTCTACTAAATATTCATGCTACTAATTTCCTTTAAACTTTAAATTGAAACAAAATTAAAATTTTCTTGTTGTTGAAACCATTGGAGACTGCATAGGTATAAATTACATACAAACTTCTTTTTTTCTATGAAATTAGACACGACAAATAAGTTCTAATCACTGCAACCGTAAAATGAATCGCAGTGCAAGGGGTTAAACGTTAAATAAAAAATATTAAAAATACCAGTCAATGAACACTACATTCTAGTAATTGAACAATGATGGAAAAGCAAAAAATACAAAAGCGTTCATTCACTGGTGCAGTTACCCTACTATAAAATTGTTCAATGTTAGAGTTACTAGGTGATTTTTTTATGGATTTATGTGATATTGTTAAAAAATTATGTGACCGAGGATGTCACTTGTCAGAAGGTAGTATCGAACGGAAATATTTTTGGAAAATCAATGTTCGGATTCGGTGCTCACAGATTAAAGAAGGTTGTAGGCAGAGTAGTGGTCTTATCACGCGGCTCTCTCCCACGCGATCGAATCGAAATTCGTCTGGTTGCACGGACGTGCTCTCTGCGGCACGGCGAAGGCCACCGACACCGGTACAGCCCTTTTCGTCTTCTCCTCTCTTCTCGTCTCGTAACGGCGTCCTTCTCTATCCCTGTCCCCCGCCACGAGCGACGCGACGCGACGGTTCTAGGGGTCGCGCGATCAGGCGGCCCTGCGCTGTTCGCGTGATCGAACGTGAAAATCTTCAACGACAGCAGCCCAAATGAATGGAATGCCAGCCCACGCCTGAGAGCCGTCTGATAGGCTGCTCGATCCGAGGTGAGGCTACACGTACACACCACGCCGAAGCCGTCAGGGACGTACGTCCGATGGGGGTGTTCTGATTTACACCCCCACCTTTTGCAATTTTTTTATTTACAAATAGTACGATCCCACTGTATTGATTTTTTGCACGGGCATTCGCTACTGTTTGAAGTTGTACAATTATTTTCAAGCGACAATATTCAAAATTGTCGAAAACCTGGAAGAGGGACATATTTTTTGAAAATGTGTCTCGCTGGTCTGATGATCTGAAATAAAACAGTAAAGTAGCTTTCTCATCAATGGGGATGTAGCTATGTCGTAAACAATAATAAATAATCATTATTTACAACAATGACATCACTAGTTTAGTAGTTTTGATTATTTGGAACATTTTCCAGTTTTTGGCATAGTAAACAATTGGAAATTTTGGTTCGTGTGATAGCAGCAAGTCTGCTCAACATTCTCTCAAAATTTCAAGTTTCTCGAACCACCAGATTTTGAGAAAAACGGTGTCGAATACACCAAATACAACAAATACACAAATTTCTCATCAATGGGGATGTAGCTATGTCGTAAACAATAATAAAGAATCATTGTTTACAAAAATGGCATCACTTTAAAGTTTAATAGTTTCGATTATTTGGAACATTTTCCCGCTTTTGGCATAGTAAACAATTTTGGTTCGTGTGATAGCAGCAAGTCTGCTGAACATTGTCTCAAAATTTCAAGTTTCTCCAACCACCAGATTTTGAGAAAAACGTTGTCAAATACATTATGTATATGTATAAGATAACAAGGCTCCGATAAAATTTGCGGACATACGTTTGAATAAATAATATGCTTTAAGAAAATTGATTTTCCAAGTTGTATACCAGAATATTCTCTTAATGGGTACAACCCCTTAGAAAACGTTCGTTTATCGAACGGCACGGCTCGGGGTCGCGAGGCATCTGCAACCCTCCGTACACCTCCGACCACTCACCTACTCGTGCTTTAAATTTTTAATACTGCTCGCTATCGTATCAGCACAACCTGAAGCCTCCTCCAATCCCTTAGCTGTATAGCCGAGTATACTTCTGCTATTATTACCTAGAAAAACATATAGTTGAACATTTTTTAAAATAGCTCTCACCATCAGGAAACTTACAAATATCAAACAAATTAAAAGTGATTATATCTAAATACTGCAACTTCATCGAGTACCATAAAAATCGTAGGGGATCGCAATCCAATCGGCTCTTGCACTAGATTTCAGTCGGAAATCTAGCTTCCCTAGATGTTCACGGGGAGAATTGATCGGACCGATAAGAATTCGAGCGGTATCATAGTCCGTTAGCATAATGAATCCGAGGGGCCCCTCGTAAAAGGGGTCCACAGGTAGTGGTCTGTGTTGCAGGCCAGGTGGTTCAATTCACACAGTTTCATTCATGTTTTCATGTTCATAGATCCGTCCCGGGGCTGGGGGGGTGGGGTGGGATGGGGGGGGGGGAGAGGGCTTTCGAAAGCGGTGTGCGGTGGGCGTTATTGTAAATAGGAGGTCGGTCAAAGACACGGTTGCAGAAGACGGCGCGTGAGTGTGGTGGTCGGGTTGCAGGGGGCGCCGGGGTCGGTTGTGCCGCGCCTGCGACGACGCCGTGAGCACGTGCAGGCGAGTGTGCGTGCACGTCGATACGCGGCGTAGACTCTCGTAGACGACAAGGGGGCAACGAGGGACGAGCAGGGACGAGCAGCGACGACGACGAGCGAGTGAGCGAGCGAGCAACGCGGCGCGACGGTGGTGGGGTCCTCTCGTAATAATATGCGCCCACGCACGGGTGAGACGGTGTGCGAGACCGTGTAGTGTATCCCCCCCCCCGCCCTTAGCTCCGTATACCCCCTTACCGTGCCTCCTCCGAGGGGGGGTTACCGCCGGGTAATCCCCTCTCCGTCCCGTATCGTCGAACGACTCGGTCAGCGCCGACCCCCCGACCCATCTACCCACGCCTTGTTAATGAAAACATCTTTTGTCAATGAACTGACGTCAGTCCGGCCGCGGATTGGCCGATGCCAGCGGACCACGTGACCCCGAGCCAATCGGGGACGAGTCCAGGCGCCCCTACGCTCGGCAACCCGACCGCCATTTGCCCATTCTGTACGGGAGAACGGTCGAGTTAAGGTGTGGCCTGCGGCGGGCTGGCTGCGAGAGGACCCGAAGGAGCGCGAGGGAGACAACGGTACAGGGTCGTGCGGTGTGTTAGAGGAAGACAGTGTGATCTAGGAGAGACAATCCGTGTCGTCGGTGGTGCGCGAAGATAGAGTGGGAAGAGAGAGAGGTGACGACGGTGTGTGTAGGGAGAAGAAAAAAGAGAGGAGAGACGGCAAGCACGACGACGGCGGAGAGCGGAAAAAAGGGAAAAAAAGGAACAGGAAGTCGAGGTACGGCGGCCGAGGGAAGACGCGTCGTCGAAGCGATGCTGGAGGGATTCGTGAGGTGAGGGCGACGGTCTGCTCTCGGGCCGAGTACCTTGTTTCTCGCTTCGGTCCAGCGTGCGCGTAGACCCGAGGCAGCAGCATCCCTTTATCGGGAGAAGGAGAAAACGTGTGTGTGCCCGCCGCCGCCGTCGCCGTCGTCTGCCCCCGAAGGTTCGACGCCTTTGCAGAGCAAGCCTTCCGGAGCAGAGACCAGGACACGACGCACGCACGCACGCAGGCACGCAGGCAAGCACGCGATGCCACCGAGGATCCCGTGGAGCGGAGAGACGCGAGGTTCGCCGGAGCCCCGCGCGAGATAGACAGATCGGATCCGAGGCTCGGGCGGCGTGGATCAGCGTGGATCATGCGTTTGCCGAACGGCACACAATCCGCGGCTCCAGCGTTAATTGGGCCTGTCGTCTTTATTTACGAGAGGATCAATAATCGAGACGGGCTGCTGCTGCTGGTGCTGCTTGCCGCGGGGAAGCGGAGGCCGACGAAGGAGGTGGAGGAAGAGGAGGAGATGGTGGAGTAGAGCGTGCGCGGCCCCGTACACCACTGCCACCAGGAAGCGGTGGCACGACACGTGAGAACGTTCGCAACAGGGACCCAGACTCGCTCTGCACCCACATGCTCTGCCACGCAACTACTAGTGCCATTTCGCTGCGTCTCCCACGAATGCCCAGCCCACCGATGACTCCTGGCCCAGCACCGTACCCCTGTTCACGGTTCATGGTGCAGAGCCATGCGCCAGCACCCTGATCGTCTCGTGGCAGCAAGCGGTGTAAACGCTGCCGGACAGTGCCATAGGGTGACCGAGACCCGTGGAATACGGAGAAGCCTGAAGTATACCTGACGTAACGAGAGCTGACGTAGCCTTACGAAGCACGATGGGAGACTGCGAGGTCGCGGGCACCGGGAAACCACCTCTGTGAGGACGGAACCAGGGCCGGACGTGTCTCGCACGAATTGAAGACCAAAGAAGCATCAGGAATAAGAGTTTAAAGCACAGGCAACATGCCAGGAGGAAACGCTATGGAGGAGGATCTCGTGGGGCCCGAGTGGCTATTCAGGGAGCTAAGGTCGCAGGAGGGCCCCGGCAAGCTACTGATCCTCGATTGCAGGGCGCATTCCGATTTCTCCGAGACCCATATTAGAGGTTCGGTTCCTTTAGCTATACCTAGTATCATGCTGAGACGGCTGGCGGCCGGCAAGGTCGACCTGCTATCCACCATACGGTGCTTAGATCTAAGAAATAGGGTCGAAGTGTTTCTGTGTGGAGACCAAAACAATAGAGGAACATTCGTGTTGATCGGTGACTCTACAGACCCTGCAGGACATCAGGGCGAAACGATCCAGGTCTTGAGTCGGAGACTTAGGAGCAGTGGAGGATGTGTAGCTATTTTAATTGGTAAGAATAATAAGAAACTCGTAGCACAATTTATGTGATGGATCAGGAATAAACTGTTTCGTTGTTTGTACTCTCGTTTGCGACCAGTCGAGTGCAAAGGGTTAGTGGTAACAAAGTTGTAAATAACTGTGGGAGTTTGGATATTATGTAATGCACAGAGTAAAGTCCTTTGTACCCATCAATTGAGACAGTTTACAACAGTTGTGAATGAAATATTGATCTGTGCTGAGGGTATAGCTATTGAATGAATCACTTATGCCCATGCTATAGTTCACAGAGCATTCTTGAACTAGGGCTGCTCTGTAAAACAAGGAATACATTTCTCTTCTTTTTCACAGGTGGTTTTAGTGCATTCAGAAATAAGTATCCTGAATGGTGTGAGGTTAGTCAACTCGGAGGTGAATGTCCTCCTGGTCAGGAGTCCAACGACGGTGAATTGATGGGTCTGAGGTCTCTTCGGATATCCACACCACCGACAAGGTCTTACTCGGATTCTGATAGTGATAGTACGTGTGATTCTGTCGGTTAGTATCATCATTTATACATCATTGAAATACTGAAATCCGTGGGAAAATGTAATAAAGTTGTGCATGGACGTTTTCTGCAGGACCCGAGGAGGATAAAGACTTTCCGGTTGAAATTTTGCCTCATTTGTATCTTGGGAATGCAGCCAACAGCGGGGACAGGGATGCATTAGCCCGCCACAGGATACAGTACATTCTCAACGTAACCCCAGATTTGCCAAATGTATTTGAAAGCGCTGGTTCGATAAAATACATGCAAATACCCATAAGTGATCACTGGAGCCAGAACTTAGCTAGTTTCTTTCCACAAGCAATTCAATTCATCGGTAAGTTGGGATGACTGTTCGTATCAAGAGTGTGCAAGCGACCTCTAAAATAATTCAGCATGGGAGTCCTCGATGTTATGGAGGGGGTCCTTGTGTGCTCAAAGTAACAGTAAATATGTCCGCTACAATTATTTATTATGGAAGAATCGTGAGGGGGGGTTTAAGGATGGCTATATCAGGAACTGTGGACATTCTTGGGCTATCAACTCTAGGCATTACTAGTGTAGGAACTGTAGATATTCCTAGTGTAGTGAATTTGTCTGTAGATTAATGGTGATTTGCGTTGTTTTCAGAGGAGGCACGGAGCTCGCACAAGGGCGTGTTGGTGCACTGTTTGGCGGGCGTGTCTCGATCCGTGACGATCACCGTAGCCTACCTGATGCACAAGTGCAGCCTGAGTCTGAACGATGCTTTTAACTTAGTCCGTAGTCGGAAGTCGAACGTCGCGCCGAATTTCCATTTCATGGAGCAACTGCACAGCTTCGAGAAGGAGCTGAGGGACCGTGGGGACCGTAATAGGGGCAACGAGCAGAGGTGTATCGGCGCGTGCAGGCCCGACGGCCCGTGCAACTGTCCCGCGCCGAGTTTTCTCAGCCCGATCGATCTGGGCCTCAGTCCCGATTCAGGTATAGAGTTCGATAGATGGGCGGCCAGCACCCCGGCCGAATGAGACGGGCCAGGGGGGACCCAATACAAGTTTTAGGTCCCTCCTAGTGCGCCCTATGCCATATAGTAGAAGAGCCCTAAATTGAAGGGTTAACGGGAAACGAAAATTTTACATTCTGCGACATCGGTTCCGGTGAACCTGTGAACGCACGATCTAGGACACGATCTACATAGAAAGAAAGAAAGAAAGAGAGAGAGAGTGAGAGATTCATTATTGCTCGTCGCGTGTGCCGGCGAAATTGTTAAACGGCTCAGCCTTTCCGCTATTTTTCTACCAGACATACTTTCTCGCGAGCCATTTCTCTTCTTGTCGCACCGCGAGAGTGGCTACTGAGCTTTTTCTTTTCCGAAGCTGTACCGATTTTCACTTTGTAACCCTTTGAGGATCAGCAATGGATACAGTTCGTACTCTTATTTTCTGATAGTACGGTCTGCACCTCTGGGAAAAGTGACTGCGGACTGTCTCGTGTAAATGCTGAAGATTTTCTCGATTTTCAAGACCTTTTTTCAAAGTGATGATACGTCTTATAATATCTTTTTTTGTAATTGATTTATATATCTATTTTAACTCCAAAACAAAACATTTCTTCCACCACTTTGAAAAAATGCAACAGAAAAGAAATCGATTTTTTGACCCGTTTACACGAGACAGCATTATCCGACAAACAGGAGCAAAGTAAAAGTTTCTTTCCTGTTTCCAGTAATTTTAGTAAGTTGAAGATACATATTTATTTACAAATTATCTAAGCTAATATCATCGTGCCCTTTTCTGTTGTATTTTCGTAACGATTCAGGATGTCCCAGCCCCTTAAGTTAAAAATCGTTGCACACTTTAAACAGCCAAGAGGCTTCGTGTAAAAGTGTTTTTGATATTTTAAAAGATCCTCAAAGGGTTAGTGCGACGCAGGTCGTGTTTGTAGCTTAGGGGGAGAGAAAGAAAGAAAGAGAGAGAGAGAGAAAGAGAGAGTAAATGGGAAATAGCGTTTCTCTGTGACTATTTCTTTGTCTGAGTTGGTCGCGGATAGCGTTGATCACTGAAAGTATTTTATAATTGAGCGCCGTGCCGATTCCGAGGGGTGCGCTGTGTTGTGATTGTACGTTATGAGATTATGCTTCCAAGTTTCGAGATTTTTCCGTGCAGATATCGTCATAGTGTTCGAGACAAGTGTTGAGTTCGTTGGTCAGCGCTACGTTGCCCCACCCCTTCCAGTCCTCACCACCCCAATACATTTCTAGGGATACACTTTTATACGTAACACTATACTCCTCGAAAGACGAAAATCTATATTTTTAATACTTACTCCCTGAACCCTTCAATTAACGAGGCTGTGTTTGTTTAAATCATCGCAGACGACGCTTATTGCTGTCAGACCTGGGCAAATTTTATCTGAAATGAAAATTAAGAAATAATTTATATTTCACGCCGTTATTTTCAATACTATTATTTGAAATAATAGCAAAATTTCAAATAATTTATTATTTTCGTATTTTTTTATTTTAAATTTGTCAAACGATCTTTAGAATAATATTGAACAAAGGACGTCAATATAAATTAGACCCAAACCTGACGATCACTTAAATATAATTTCGAAGAACAATTTCACAATTATCTAAAATAATTATAAAATAAAATAACGTATTATTTGAAATGGTATTTTGAATAACGTCATTTCAAAAGTGCACAGATCTGATTACTGTGGACAGGATTCAATCACGACGCAAACAGGTAATTTCTCTAATTAAATCGTCGATCCCAGGCAATCACGCGTAAAACTATGGAAAGAAAATTAGAGACAAAGAGATCACTGCTTGACACACTAATTTTTAAGTTATCGGAGGTACAAAAATTTGAAGAATGTCTCGTACTCAACAGTTAGATGATAAAGTAAATCTATATATATATATATATGTACACATATGTAAAGTAATTTGAAACTCAAGCGTAATTTTTGACATAGTTTTTCAATACACAAAAGTGACTTATCTTGAGAAAAGGGTATTTCTCGGTGCACGCTGACTTTTCAGGGAAAAAAAAATACATGACGAGTCGTGTGCACGTGTTTTCTCGAGCGAACATCTCGGTTAAATAAATTTAAGGAGTACATCTTATGCGGATCAGTGCATTTCTATAGGGCATTCCAAATCTCTTCTACTTCCAAAACGAAAATCAGGGTCGTCGTGCACAAATACAATCGTTCTTTATTTTTTCCATCTCGTACTTTAATCGTAAACAATATTTATTTATTTTATCATGGGGCGCTCAACAATTGGACTGCAGATGTTCCTGCAAATTTCCATTTTTATATATCAACATAGCCAAGAAAAATTAAACTAGGACTGTAACTAAAAAATAATCTATATATTCAATCAACTTTTGTATTTTACTTTCTTTTTTATAAACCATCAGTCCGATAATGGTGGAATTATTCGTGAAAAAAGTTAGCATACAAAATTAACACTAGATTTACGGGACGCGTTTTAATATATTTTTAATTTACTATTACTGAAATCGTAAAGATTCATCCACGAGGAATTATTCAACAAATTTATTTCTTTGGGTATATATTATTACAAAAATTGTTGAAAATTAGGTAGACACATTTTTGTTATCTTTATAAAATACTGTTAGTCACTTGTAGTGCTCCGTAAGGCTAGTGTTAAGAAAAATCTAGGAGCTCGGAAGTGTTGTGGACAAATTGTAAAAAGCGTTGTTGTCTTTACGGTCTGATTTTAAACAAATCGTGTCCATAAAATGTTCTGTGCTGTTTTATGGAATTCCATGAGGTTGTTGTTGCACCGCGATCCTCGATCCTGTACGTCGACAAAAGGATGCAACTAAACGAATGCTGTACAGCAATTTGAACACTAAATTTTTGAATTGTACGAATCAGCACTGTTTCTATTTATCTTACAGATCTCAGATATATATTTAAAATTATTTTTGTAAAAACGAAGAAGCTAATCGCATTCACATTCCCACAATGAGCCACATTGACCTGATATACTTGTAACGACTATCTTTCATGTACTATATGTATTGTTCATCGAGCATAATTGAAAAAAAGTTAATATGAGTGTACCACACGTGAAACACACACACACACACACACACACACACATACACAAAACATACATACCATGATACACACACACTCAGTGAATGTTATTTTTCATGTAATTAACTAAAAAAAAAAAGTTGCGATAACGAACTCTTGACTATTTGCGAGGGCGAAAATTGATATACAACTAAGGAAATATATATTTGACGTTAATGTAATAACAATATTCTACTATTACACTGTTGTCTGTTGTATGTTTATCGGGCGTGATGCTCGAAAGATTTAATCAAATATTATGTATATTACATAAATTATTATTTTATATTCATCGTTGTACATATATTTTAATTAATTTTCATTAGAAATACAACTTATCTTACCTGAACCGAGTGTAACTATTCTTTAATGTATATATTAGCTGCACAAATCGATTCACGGCCCTTTCTAAATCTGTTTATTTACGTTTAGTTAAGCTATAATTCTCTTTTATTTTAGCACTAACCTCGTTTTCCAGTTATTAAATAGTGTACACAATAAATTATAAAAATAGTGACTACTTTCATCCGAGGAAGTAAATCAATTTGTCCAAAAAATTAATTTGTACAGCTAATGTAAACAGGAATCGCTCAGGCGCGTTCAGTATTGGTTCTTGTATGAAAAGACAGTCTCGATTATGGCAAAAATGTACTTTTATTAGCAATGAAAAATTATAAGGATTCAATTGTCAAACTGAGAAAGGGAGAAATATAAGAAACCTGTGTTTTCAGCGCGATCAAGTCGACGAGAATACATTTGTTTAATTTACGATATCAATTACTTGAGTCTTGTATTCGTGGTAAGAGCTCCTTAAAAATTTTCTATATAATTAACTTATGCTTAAACGATCAGATCGATGATCTGTTTCGAACAATTGGCCAACTTGTCGGTGGGCACGTCCGTCTCGGACATGGTTTTCAGTATGTTCAACGTGACCTCTGACTGTCTGACCGCTTTGATTAGGTCATCCCGGACCGTCGAGTCGGAGGTCGTGCACAAAAGCGTGCCTAATCCCACAAGGGTTCTGAACACTGCCTCGGGTTCGTTCAACCGAGACAAAATGTGGAACATCGCGTTCAAACACTGCGCCTTGCCGAATCTATCATCGTGCTTGCTCAAGGCCACGGTTAGGTTCAGTATGTAAGTTGACACGGCAACCTGAAAATTATTTAACGCATTAATTTCTTCGCTGGTTCTTGAGATCTTGAGAACTTAAAGGTACGCTTTATTTGGAATATTCTGTTGAAGCTGAATCTTACCTGATTGTTTTTGCTTCCAAGGGATTTCAAATCCGACAGAAGCTTCAGGATCTCGTCTTTGCTGGTCAGACAGAGCTCCTCCCCTTTTTCATGCGCGAACATGTTTGCCAGCAATCGGAACGTGAGCATCTGATTCGAGGCGGAGGCATCAGGGTTCATGTGTTTCTTCGTGATCTGGAGGATCTCGTCCGTGCATAGTATGTCGTTGATCTCTTTGGACAGGACGGCGAGTCTCGTTATGTCGAGGACAGGGAACAACACATCATCTGGCCAAGTCAACAGTATTTTCAACGTGTTCAAACCGTCTGTTCGTAATTGTTCGGAAGTTTGGTCTTTAGCGAGCTTTACCAAGGTGTCCAGCTTATCATCGGACGCTCTGAGGGCCCCAGTTTGCTTGGAGTTCAGCTCCCGTAATTTTTCTGCAAACGATCTGTAATTAACTTCCAATGGTCCTCGCTGGAACAGATAGGGTGGAACTGCAGAACAGCTATCCTACCTTCCGATTTCGATGATTTTTTGATATCGTTGTAGAAATTGGTGTTTCGAAATGTTCTGATTTATAACATATTGAACAATCATCGTAGCTGTTCTGCAGGTTCACCGCGGATAGAATAGGTTGCAATTACCTAAAATCGTCGGTAAGTTAGCCTGCTCTATCTTCAAGTATTTCGTGTGGGGGATGTAAGAGGAGGTGATAGAGGTGTTAGAGGAGTTGAGCATCCCTGTCCTCGAGGGCTCTGTGGCGCTCGCCGCCGAGCTAGGTATGTACCTGTTGCCTCCTGTGAAAGGGTCAGCATACTGACTACTTGTATTCATACCTGGCGCAGATTGAGAATTTTTTATTATAAAATTGGCAACCTGAAAACAAACGTCAGTCACCATGAAATAGTACAAACAAAGGTACAACCCCTAGCAAAAAGTATCTCCTCCGCAACCTTTTCTGAAGATCAATGATTCAACACACTTTGCCAGAGGTACGCGAATTTTTGTTGACCCATTTACCTGATCTAAAAATGATTGAGTGAGATTGTTATCGTGAAGAAATTTTTGTGCAACGAGCCACGGATCTTGGCCATTGTTGTAAGGCAATTTTAGGGGGGGTACCCCGTCCTGTATGTCAACAGAAAACACATAATCGTACTCTATCCCGTTGTGAAGCTTCTTCCCCGATGTGGCAGCACTGCCACCGGATGCCCCCATAACGTCTCCGATTCTGATCCACCTTCGTTCGTTCTCGGACCAACTGTAGGCTCTAACTGCCTCCCCGTCGTTTACTATTTTGGTTTGACCGTCCCTCTGACCAGGCTGCTGTAATACCTTCGCATCTGGCAAACTGATAGTACGCAAATCTAATTATTTGTCATACCTTATAAAGTATTATCATATTATTTGTCTTACTTTATATATTATGTCTTACTCTTTAATCTTGATTCCCCCGAGCTCCATTTGAGCACTCAACTGTGTACTTGCTACCTCCTTCTCAAACGCCTGCAAAGTATCAGGATCCGCGAATCTCTCAGGATCGCAAGTAAATATCCTAACAACACCGTCGGAGGTTCCAGAAACAATGTCCTCGTTGGACAAGAGGTCGATGCTCCATACCGACTGGCATGGCAACGTGATAGTCTGATCTTTCTGCCACACCCTAATAGTTCTATCCTCTGCACACGTAAATATTTTCACACTGTTCTCTCTGGAGATAATGCTATATATATAATTAGTGTGTCCCTCGTACATCGCCACTTGGACACCAAAGGACGCGTTCCAATGGCGCACCGTGGCATCGTTGCCGCAAGACAGGAATTCGTTCTCATTTACTATGGAGAGGTCCCTAACGCAGTCCGTGTGCCCCGACAGTTTGTGTCGTACAAATCCGTTGATCGTCCATACTATAACCAGCTTATCCGCAGAACCAGTTACGATGTTTCCATTAGACAAATCGGCCACGCACCACACGGAGGCGGTGTGGCCGGTTAGGCTCAGCTGTGGCTCGCTCAAGTCATTAACATCCCATAGTTTGGCGCTTAAATCCCACGAACTGGACAGAAACGTTCCCTCTTTAATTCCTGTTTTCAGTTTACATACTGTGTCCTGGTGTGCTTTCAGGACCTTAAAGGGCTCGTCTTTATCGGGTACGTAAACGCATATAGTTTTGTCGTTGCTGCCGGTTACTATGAAGCCCGTGGGATTCTTTTCGGACGGGTTCAACACGCACACGGAGCTCACGAAATTCGCGTGTCCCTTGAGCGTCGCTGCGTGCACGTAATCTCTGCCGTTTCTGTAAAAATGTTTACGTAGATCGTTCATTTAGTTTCTGCGTGTCTATCGGGCGGCTGGAATCATTGAGAATGAAATGCATTGAGAGGTTAAATACCCAGACGGTTTCCATACACGGGCTGTTTTGTCTCGGGATGTGGAAACGATGGTTCCATCCGTGAACGTCGCCACGGCCCTCACGTCGGACGTGTGACCGAACAGTGAGATGCTTAATTTGTAACACGGCTGGTCCATCGGTACTTCGGTGTCCTAACAATACGCGTGTATACAGGATTCGTGCGAATCATGCACCGTGATAATCTTTCCAACCAGAATGCGGAAACGCAGAGAGACAAATGGCAATTGGTTTTGACATTTAAAACGCGTTCGAGCATGCGTGACACTTGTTGGCCGTGTTCATGGGATTTCGAACGAATCCTTATCTGTACAGATGCAAAAGAAATTTAAACGGTAACCGTTCGGTTGAACCCCGTTGGTCACCGAGGCCGCAACGAGCGAATTTGCCCTGAGATTTTCCATAGAAAATCGGGGAAAAGTCGCTCGAGTTTCCTCTAGGTACCTTGCTAAAGGGTGTTCGCGACAGAGGGAAAATTTGAGGGGTGGTTCTTCAAGGTAATACAAGAGGGAATTGAAGAATGAATGAACCACGATTTCATCTTTGTTTTCAAGTAATCGGCGATTAAAAGTCATCCTAACCAGCCAATGCTAGCGAGAGTAAGTTAGATCCAAAGGGGTGCAGACAATGGGGTAGCTTCGAAAGACAGAGACGCAGAGATGGTGTGCCCGTTGCTATTGGTCGACTTCAATTTTTAATAACTCGGAAATAAAGAGGAAATCGTAATTTTTCTAATTTTTTATTTTTGTCTTGAATCATCAACAAAATTGTCCGTCGCATTTTGTTCGTTCGTTGTGGGATGAATTGTGTGGACGGATTTTCTCTAGTAAATTTTATTCGAGCGGTTTCATTGGATCACACGGAGGTGAAACTCGTCTGTCGGAACACCTTTGCTGTGACCAGCTCTGCTGTGACCACGGCTGTGACCCAGCTGTGACCCCATGTGACCCTGAATGGTCATCCATTGGCTATCACTTGCATGGGGATTGTGGTAGGGATTTTTGCTGGCATCGCTGTTTACCAGACCAACCGAAAGGTAGAGTAACAGTTTGCAATCATGGCGGACCCGTTAAGCTTGCTGCGGCAATATAACGTGAACAAGAAGGAGATCATCGAACGTGAGAATCAGATAATTTTCGGGGAGTTCTCCTGGCCGAAAAATGTAAAAACCAACTACTTGACATACGGGTAAGTCGTCCTTAAACTGGCCTAGCCTTAATCTAGACAGCTGTAGCCTGGCATGGTTCTTCCATTGGTCTGTCTTCTGTCTCGACGTCTCCCTACCACCGAAAATAACAAACAAACTACGGGAAAGTTGTCAACATTTTTAGCACACGATTCACCGTTATAGGTGTTCGTATATATATATATTTTCGATCGACTTTCCCCCACGATACCGTCGGTCATCAATATTTTGGTCACGCGAACAGAAAGGAAACAACACTGCAACGTGACATTCCTGCGCGATTGCAATTCTTTATTTCAAGACCGCGGGACTTACGACAATAAACATTTTTCACAGGCGTACAAGATTTACTTTTAAAAAAGAAAAACATGACCCTGCGCTTGTCTACGATCGAACAAAAATTAATATATTTATTTGTAAAATAAAAATCAAAATTACAATGCATTTTCTTATAGGTCCGGCAAAGAGGGGACCCCGAAGGAATACTACACCCTAGAGTGCCTGCTATTTTTACTGAAACATGTGCAGCTCACGCATCCCGTGTATGTGCGTCAGGCAGCCGCAGAGAACATACCTGTGGTGCGTAGGCCTGACAGGAAGGACTTGTTGGCCTACCTCAATGGAGAAACAGCCACATCGGCCGCCATAGACAAATCTGCTCCATTGGAGATTCCCACTCAAGTGAAAAGAACCGCGGAAGATGGCTTGGAGAGCGGCTCCTCTAAGAAACCACGCTACGAGGAGACCCATGTACAGAAGGTCAAGGAGCAACTTGCGGCTCGGCTAGACGCTCCTAAGGAAGCCTCTGTCACGGTGGACAACATCAAGTCTCTTTCAGAGGCAATGTCCGTCGAGAAGATTGCTGCCATCAAGGCTAAACGTTTGGCCAAGAAGCGCACAACCATTAAAGAGAACGATGACATCGGGATGGGCTCGGATCTGCGCGTGATTCTGATGGATGTCGACGATACGAAGGACATCGTCTCCAGGGAGAGGCAGTGGAGGACGCGCGCGACCATCTTGCAGAGCAGCGGGAAAATATTCGCGAAGAATATATTCGCGATTCTCCAGAGCATCAAGGCTCGCGAGGAGGGCAGGCAGAAAGGTCCTGCGGCTCCCACCCCTATGGTCACTCCTCGATCGACGCCAATGCGCCCTCTTCCTCAACCAGCCGTGTACAATCGTTACGATCAGGAAAGGTTTATCAGGCAGAAGGAGGAGACTGAGGGATTTAAAATCGACACAATGGGAACCTATCACGGCATGACCTTGAAGTCCGTAACGGAGGGTACCAATCCAGCAGTCAGGAAACCACAGCCGAACCCTTCAACCACGCCCAGTTCCGGTTTGCTGCCGACCTCAGCTGCTAAACTGACTCCTCAGCAAGCTGCTCAGAATAAACGGCCTAGCAGGACGCCTATCATCATCATTCCCAGCGCGAATACGTCGTTGATCACGATGTACAACTCCAAGGACATTCTCCAGGACCTGAAGTACCTCACCAACGAGGAGAAACGCGCGCAAGGCACCAAAAGAGAGAACGAGGTCCTCCTGCAACGGCGCAAGGAAGGAGGACTCACCGTGCCATACAGGGTTGTTGACAACCCGCAGAAACTTACCAATGCAGACTGGGAGAGGGTGGTTGCTGTTTTTGTCATGGGGCCGGCCTGGCAATTCAAGGGCTGGCCATTCGATGGCAATCCTGTTGAAATCTTCTCGAAAAGTATGTATGCGTATCTACCGCAAAGAGAGAAGAATTCCTGGTCTAATGCTATACTAATCTGTGTTTTTACAGTTTGCGCGTTCCACTTGAAATATGATGAGATGAGGCTGGACGCGAATGTGGCTCGCTGGGCTGTGACTGTGATCGAACTTAGCAGAACAAAAAGGCATTTGGACAGGGCTGCGTTGATGGTATTCTGGGAGCATCTGGACAAGTGTGTATAAACACCTAGACCAATTATATTATTACTAGATTGCGGAATTTTATGCAAAATAATCGTTGCTAGAAATGCATAAAATCCGCCATCTAGTTATTACACATTGAGTATCCACTAATTGTTTTAATTGATATCGTTACAGGCATATGATCAAGAACAAGCCGCACCTTCGATTCTGAATCGAGCAGCGTCGTGTGGACAATAGCGAGGACTTCCGGGCGCAATATTTTCGTTTCGTAACTATCGAAATTTGTACATACGAGCAATCAGAGTCTAACGCCTGTGTACATAAGTCTGTCGGAGCGCTTTCTATCAGGAAGAAAAGAATTAATCTTTTGTTTTTCCGCGCGCAATACTTCGAATCGCAAAGATTATCGTTCTTATCCGACCATAGTGACGCGAAGCTCTTGATTGTTATAGTTATTTAGCGTGGAACTGACACGTGCCTATCGTTCAGCGAAACAATTTTATTGTTGACAAACGTAACGTGTAGAGAGAGAAAGAGACCTGCAATGATTTTTATTCGAGGAACAAAAAAAATAAAGAGAAACGACTAATTCATGTAATCCCAAGGTGTTTCGCTGTTTTATATCCCCCCTGCCCCCTCCTCCCTCCTCTTGAGAGGATGAGAAGATAAATATTTCTTCGATTTCGTACAGAGTGAATTAGATTTCCCGGCACGGCGTCACGGTTCCTCGCGATTCGGGGCACGACAGATTGGAGGCGGCCCCATGGGGCAACAATGGTAAACTGTGTTTTCCCTGGCCAGGGTGAAACGCTTCCGGGCATCTAGAGTTGCCCGGCGATATCTCTCGCTGTTTATACAGACAATTGAATTTTCCTAACTCGATTACTGCCGCCCTATTAGCTCAGCGACCGCGATAGCGAAACTTTGCACTTTTGTTCTTCGAAGCACAACCGAGATATCTCAACCTTTTCGAATTGTGTGTGTGTGTGTGTTGAGCACACTCCGAAAACTTTATTTTCTAATGAAAACTGAAAAAATTAATTTCGTCATTTATGTCGAGTATACAGGTGTACGGTTCCGAAATTAAATAAAACAAAGGGTTAAAGAGGCACTGCATCCTTGAACCCGGGCGTTGTTTATCGGTAAATAACGTATAAATAGACTGCGATTGTTTACACGGTTTTTTTGCAACGGAGAATCGAATGGTTAAGAAATTAACATGATCAAATTAATTTTGTGCATGTCATTATTTATAATTCTAACTCATAGCGTATGAAATTCGCACAGCTTGTAGTCGTTTCGTTTTTGGAAATTAGGCTGCAAAAATATGAGCCGGACAATCGTCTACGGACAAATATAGCCAAACTATTTATGCCTGAGGCCTCGGGCTGTAAGTTCAAGAGCAACCCACTGTGGTTTAATACACCGGGTGACCAAAATTGTAACAAAAAAAAAAATTGCCGATCTTCGAAACCTAAAGAACATTTTACATATAAGGGAACAATGGGGGTTCGAAGATCGACAATTCGATTTTTTACCACGTTTTTATTAGCTCGTTTTCTTGTCTGTCTGTCTGTTCGGTACAAATTTTGCAATTGATTTTAAACTAACATCCTGATGAGCTAGAGACTTGAAATTTTAAACATAGCTCAGAACTGGATGACAATGCAATAGTTAAAAAAAATTTTTTAAAAAAGCCTATGCGTTTAGGATATATAAATTATTATTAATAAATCTAACCGTTATACCCCATCGCACTACCTGTACGTCCCCACTCTACTACGTGTTCCCACTCTGACTCATCCCCACTCCACTGACTCGTTTCGCACCGAAGGAGCTCAGTGTGCGTGGTGTGCGTCAGTGTGAGTTCGAGCTCCGTGCGGTGTTTACAAAGTTACTAAGTATTATTTGTTTACCAAGCGAAAGAACGAGATTCCCCGTCGAACCTTTATTGAACAATATTGGTATACACCAATATGGCGGCGCCCATATCTGCCACTTTCTGAAGTGAAACAATAAAAATTACTATAAAATTACTCAACTTTACATGCTCATAACTTTTTAACGAGTGGTTTCCGTGGTCTGGGACTTCGATATAGGAGTTTTCTCGCCGAAATGAACAAGATAAGACATATAATAATCGAAAATTTCTGGGTTCCGAAGAGAAAGTTAACCCTTTTAATCGATAGAAAAATTTCACACACACAAGACTAAAAAGCTGAAAATAATTATTGAAATAAAAATAAATTTTTTTAAAAATACCACGTTTTTAAAACGGACTAAAAAGTATAAAATAATTTTTCCTAGCCACGTACAGGTTCCTAACCCCATACAGATTCCTAACCCCATGCCCCATACAAATAGTCCTGAAAATGTGTGATTGTGAATTTTTAATAACTATGAAAATACTTCTAAGATTTAAAACGAAAAACGTGGGGCGCATGCAATACGTAGATATAATTGATACATGAATTGTTCACCTAAGTCACTAACAATTTTATTGCATTACAAATGACATGAACTGTTGTGTGTGTTTTCTCAACGGCAGCTACTCTCTACACTCCTTACTATTATCTTGCGCCCCACGTTTCTCGTTTTAAATCTTACAAGTATTTTCATAGCTATTAAAAATTCACAATCACACATTTTCAGGACTATCTGTGTGGGGCATGGGGTTAGGAATCTGTATGGGGTTAGGAACCTGTACGTGGCTAGGAAAAATTATTTTATACTTTTTAGTCCGTTTTAAAAACGTGGTATTTTTAAAAAAATTAATTTTTATTTAAATAATTATTTGAATTATTAACAAATAGGGGCGCGCGGACCTATAACTTTCATCTTCAATCCGCCATATTGTTGCCTCGAATGTGCCCTCTGATTCACGTTGGAATCGCGCGCGCTTGAATCTTTCGGCTAATCAGAGAAGGGTTAACGAAAAATTGACAATTAACTTGGTATATTTTTGTTCCTGTAACACCGGCGGATTTTTCTATATATCCTTGGCTGGATCGATAAATCCCGTGGGTGGTCTCTGAAACTTCAAGCACCGCACCGCACCACACCGGCCAGCAGAAATAAAAACGAACAGCAGTTTGACGGTCACCGGGAATGATATTCTAACAGGTTTTATTTCACGCTCGACGATCAAAGGTCAATCGATACGAGTGTGGAAGGCCACCAGTGGAGCAAGTGATGCGCGTCACGTCAGGGGCCACGCTCCGCTTGTCCCAGCGCTCGGCCGCGCTGAACTTTGAAGATTAAGGTCTGCCGATCACGGAAATCCCCTTGCTGATATCAGCAACGATCAGCGGCGAGAGCTCGTTAAGCACACGTGGAAAAATTTCACACATGATAACGCCAAACAACGATCGATCCGCCGCGCCGCGCCGCGTCTTGTGTCACCGTCGCGCGTCGTCGTGAACCGGGAACTCGCCGTTGCTCGCTGACTTCTTGCCTCTAAACTCATTGTTTACGTTCGCGTCTAATTTTACCGACCGGTTTCGCATTTCTACCGGGCTCCCGACATTTAAGTTCCTCTTAACAGCTGTGCAGAGAAAATATATCCGATCTGAACTACAGGGTGTCCCAAAAAGTCTTCAACTCCCGGAAATGGGAGGTTCCTGAAGTCATTTTAAGCGCCATTTTCCTTTTGCAAAATGTTGTCCGAGGCTTCGTTGGGGAGTTATTAACGAAAAACACGGACCAATCAGAGCGCGAGCTAGACGCCCGTTGGCATGTTCAGCCAACCGCCTGCCGGCTCGCCGCGCTGAACGTGCCAGCAAGCGTCTAGCTCGCGCTCTGATTGGTCCGTGTTTTTCGTTAATAACTCCTAAACAAAGCCGCGGACAACATTTTGCAAAAGGAAAATGGCGCTTGAAATGACCTCAGGAACCTCCCATTTCCGGGAGTTGAAGACATTTTGGGACACCCTGTATATCCACGAGGATGGGCAAGACTGCTAAATACAAAAAAAACGAAAACAGTTCATCCTGTTTTCGGGTGGAAGATTATATTCTAATTCGTAATCAGTAATTATACTCTCGCTTGTAAAGTGGCGCGAACAGAATTTACAGAAAAATGGCGCTAAATATAACCTATACATATCGAACCCCCTATAATTTCATTTGAATTTTTCGGTTTAAGGGAACTTGTAGGTGCACTGGGTGCAGTTAGGCTGCACGCAAGCAGGCATCCCAGGCATGATGGGGGGCAGATGAAGGAATCCCGGTCTGGACGGAAGGTGTTCTGTGACCTGGGCGTACACGTGATCCCTTATCTGTTGTTGGAGGCCAGCGTTGAAGTAGCTGTTGTATTGAACGTTCAGGGCAACGCTGTCTTGATCATGCTTGGGCAATCCGGTACAGGTGGCAGCGTCCGCCACGATGCTTTTCGGGAACTGGTCGGGGATGATGTTCAGCACGCAATAGCTGTCGCTGTATAGGCTCCTCGAGAGATTCGAGTAGATGGGTGCTAGCATGGAGCCGGTCAGTTGGTCGCTCGGTCGGGTTTCATTGATGCTTCGGCTGGGTGGCCGGAACGCCGACGTGTAGGCGGTTGAACCGATGCCAAGGCTGTCGCTGGCGAAGTATTCTATCGCCTTCAACAGGTCCTGGCCGCACCTCTGCAACACCAGTTGCAGCACCGACAGCTTCGTGTTGGGGAACAGCCGGGCAAGAGTGTCCACCGAGGTCTGTGACACGTTGCTCTCTTTCGACTCCTCTTGCTTGCCGCCGTTGAACACCAGGCTCTTCAGCTTCGCCAGGTTCTCGCCAGGCTGTCGACAAATTGGACAGACTGTATCAGCTAAAGGACACCTAGATACATCTCTTCAAATTATGATGATTAGATTATGGATCTTATTCATGCAAAATGGAAGGTATTTAAATGATCCCATTTAGTTGCTCTGTGGAGCTTGATGATCACCTTGAAATGACAGTATCGAACATGAAGAAGGACTATTAGACCATTTAGTTGCTCTGTGAAGCTTGATGATCACCTTGAAATGACAGTATCAAATTGGACAGACTGTATCAGCTAAAGGACACCTAGATATACCTTTTCAAATTATGATGATTAGATTATGGATATTATTCATGCAAAATGGAAGGTATTTAAATGATCCCATTTAGTTGCTCTGTGGAGCTTGATGATCACCTTGAAATGACAGTATCGAACATGAAGAAGGACTATTAGACTATTTAGTTGCTCTGTGAAGCTTGATGATCACCTTGAAATGACAGTATCAAATTGGACAGACTGTATCAGCTAAAGGACACCTAGATATACCTCTTCAAATTATGATGATTTGATTATGGATCTTATTCATGCAAAATGGAAGGTATTCAAATGATCCCATTTAGTTGCTCTGTGGAGCTTGATGATCACCTTGAAATGACAGTATCGAACATGAAGAAGGACTATAGTACCAACACCTACCGTAGGAGGTTCTTGACCTTGGATCTTGGAGTCCTCCTTCTTCTGGTTCTCGGACGTCGGCTGTCCTTCTTCAGCCGACGATTGTCCCCGTTTCTCGGTGTCAGTGGATGACTTAGGCTCGGTGATCGCCATGCCGAAGATCTTGCCCGGTGGTAGCCGGTTCAGCTTCTGTCCAGTCGCCACCTTGGCCATCTTCAAGGCGATGGCGTCCTCGGCTGCCTGTTGCCTCTTCAATGCCACCTTGCCACCCGCCATACAGATAACGAGAGGAGATCATCATTCGGCGTTCGATCGCGAACCGGATCGATCTACGGCCCGTGGTTTCGGTTCCGATTTAGACACACCGTGGACGTGCATGTGTTCGCTCAGCGGGAAACGTCAATAGAGAGATACATATGGGACCATTTGGCATCGTTATTCCCGCACCCTCCCCTCCCCTCCCCTCCCCTCCCCTCCCCTCCCCTCCCCTCCCCTCCCCTCCCCCCGGACCACCCACGGAATTGTTTCACTTTGTCTGGGTGATCATCGATCGCAACTCTGTGTGTATTCCGGACACTTTTAGACTTTACGACCGAACGATGGAGGAACGATCGATCGAGGTTCGACCGTTCACAGAAGACAGCAGAAGATGTCTCGAAGAATGGCTCCTGTCGCGATGATGGCTGTCAGGGATTCGAGTATTCTGAGATCCAGATAAGGGCAGTGCGCCACTGAAGGGCGTTTGGAGGGCCTTGATACTGTTGCTCGAGGATTCATACTCGACTAGGATAGGACTCGGAGCGATGATCAGCAACGGGGGAGCTAAATACTCTTATAGGACCCAGCTGAATATTCACTAATCGTACATATTAAAATCTTTCGACTGCCTCAATAGAGGATCCACTACCCTAGACATTTCTTTGGTAGACAACATTGCAGGTGCAGCGGTCGACCAGGTGACAAATAATGATCAACTACTGAAGCTGGTGTGCTAAATACTCTTATAGGGCCCAGCTGAATATTCACTAATCGTACATATTAAAATCTTTCGACTGCCTCAATAGAGGATCCACTACCCTAGACATTTCTTTGGTAGACAACATTGCAGGTGCAGCGGTCGACCAGGTGACAAATAATGATCAACTACTGAAGCTGGTGTGCTAAACACTCTTATAGGGCCCAGCTGAATACTCACTAATCGTACATATTAAAATCTTTCGACTGCCTCAAAAGAGGATCCACTACCCTGGACATTTCCACGATAGACAACATTGCAGGTGCAGCGGTCGACCAGGTGACAAATAATGATCAACTACTGAAGCTGGTGTGCTAAACACTCTTATAGGGCCCAGCTGAATACTCACTAATCGTACATATTAAAATCTTTCGACTGCCTCAATAGAGGATCCACTACCCTAGACACTTCCTGGATAGACAACATTGCAGTTGAAGCGGTCGACCAGGTGACAAATAATGATCAACTACTGAAGCTGGTGTGTACTAATCGTACATATTAAAATCTTTCGACTGCCTCAAAAGAGGATCCACTACCCTGGACATTTCCACGATAGACAACATTGTAGATTGAAGCGGTCGACCAGTTGACAAATAATGATCAACTACTGAAGCTGGTGTGCTAAATACTATTCTAGGACCTCGATGCATGCGAACAAGGAGTTGAAAAATATTTCGACTCGAGGATCCGCTGCACCCGAGGGGTTTCCTCGTCGCGAGCAAGCGTGGCCGCGTTTGCATCGACCGTGTTGGAAGCTGCGGGCAAGGTATCGGGTGTCATAATGCCCCCGCAAACAGAAATGAAACGCAATACCGCGCGTTAATGGATTTAATTCCCCTGTCCCCGTCGCGGCAAAGAGCGCCGGCAAACGGTAGAGAACAAGATCGAGTGGCACAAGTGCGTCGTCGATTGAAACCGGATCATCCCCCCTTTCTCCCTTGTCTCTGCTAGGGGGTTGGAAAAATCATCGACGATATCCACCGGGCTAATGAATAATACCGCATGGTCATTAAATATATCGTAGGTTTCTCGATTGACCTTATTCTACCGTTTCTTAATCGGCTTTCACTCCCTTTCAAATGTTACTCGATGCAAAAATCAACCGAACATTGATCATTTAACTTTTCTTCTATTTATCTTTTATACTATTTATTATTTGATATATGAATATCAATTTACTATTTATTATTCGATAACTGAGTATCAATTTACTATTTATTATTCGATACCAGAGTATCGATTTACTATTTATTATTTGATATCTGAATATCAATTTATTATTTATTATTTGATGTCTGAATATCAAGTTACTATTTATTATTTGATATCTGAATATCGATTTACTATTTATTATTTGATATCTGAATATCAATTTACTATTTATTATTTGATTGCTGGATATCAATTCATCATTTACAACCCACTGACACATTACGAATGATCGAAGGGCATTTTTACGCAGCCTCTGTATCTCGCAAACGGTGCAAAAAAGGTTATAGCCCGGTTTGGTAGTGAAATTCGCCCCCGACGAGTTTTTAATCGAGCTTTGGCTATTCGATAGCCTACCGAAAAAGTCCCCGATCTGCCAAGTTACAGCCCCATATCTCATCTGTAAGGGTAGTTATTGAGGAAAATCGAAAAACCAGTTTTTGACCCATTTTTTATATTTATTGACAGTTAAAAATTCTGAAAAAATTCTGACACATTTTGGATACTAAGCCACATATTAGGTATCATTTTCAGAATTTTCCGTCGCAAACTCTGGTTGTAAAACGCGAAAAACACGAAAACAATCGAAAAAATGCAGAATTCATAGAGAAATCGAAAGAACACTACTCCAGATTTAATTCAGAAATGAGATATTGTCATAAGTATTATGCTCAATTTTTTTCAAATCCCTGAGAGTGGTGCGTCATTGTTGAAAAAAATAAAAACCACTTTTTTCGGCGTTTTTCATAAGTTATACCTATCTTCTCTGAATTAAAAAAATATATTATGTTATATTAAACATTCCTACGTTCAGAGAAATTTTTTACAGACTTTAAAAGTTGCGTAGTACAAAAAACGAAAATAATACTAAGTCGTGGGACGACGTAAGTAAAATCCCTGATATGGACGAAAAATTCAAACTTCTTTTTCCTAGTAAGAGAGCTCATAGGATCGTTCTCTAGGCTTTTTGGAACAAGTAAAATATGAGGACATTCCAGGACATGTCAGTGATAACGCCATATTTCCGGCATATGTATCTAAAATCGACAGCTCGAGACTTGAATTTTCATGAAACCGTATCTTTCTATTTAATTGTCCCTAATAGTTTCCATTTTTTGGTAATGTCGTTGTATAATTTTTTCCTACTTATGAGGTGTATTTGAGCTGAGAAAAATATGAATGAAATAAAAAATGGCTTTATTAATGTTTAACACTTGATTTTTAGTAACGTTGTGGCCATTTTGCGTACATTTTGTCGCGTTACAAAAATGTTCCGATTTGTTCCGAAAAACGGACTCTACAGGTGTTTACCGTTGGTAACTAGTGAGAGAAATACGCAAAAATCATAGCCCACTTCGTCTGATTTTTCCCAGAAATCATGTTTGAACAAGTGGTTTCTAGGGTCAAAGTCCAGCAAAACGCAGTGTTTATTGACTATGTTTTTCTTAATTCTCCTCTTATCGGTATCGATTCTCAGCTTTCCGTATCCGTGTACAGCGAACAGTTTTTGAAATTGTGGATTTTCATTGCATGCATACGAACGAATAAAGATTGCAAATTATAAAGAAAAGAGTATTTATTTCATATTTCTATGACTTTTTACAAGTTTTACATATAATTGTAGTGTATACTGTGTAGAATGGTTAACAACAAAGATAACGAAATAATATAAATAAGGAAGACAAGAGCTTGTATTAACTTTCACTAAGATTTGATGAGGTAGAAGAAAAAGATTATATGCTGGGCTTTGTTGAAAAACCCGAATTGCTAGAAGAAACCGATAATAAGATGGAGTTTAACTGAAGGTACCTTATTTTCCTTATTTCATTTCTTAAATTTTTCAGTTGCTAAGTAGAGATTTTAATTTACTTTTTTTTGTAATATAAAAATTAAACAAATCATACCTTCAAAAAATTAAACAAAATTAAAAAATCGAACAAAAAATTAATTTTATTAATTCTTAAGTACATACTTAAGTAAGCATTAAATATGTTTTATGTACAAATAAAAAATTCCAACATCATTGTTCTTTGAATGTGCTATAGCTTCTTTCGCATCATTCAGAGTATGACCCACATTTAAATTTTTATAAAGGAATAACTGGGTGAAAAAGCCATGTCCAGCGAATCGCCCGTTTCGGACTGCGGAACCGCTGATGACTTTGTGGACCAGGTTCGAATCCCGCCCGGGTCAATCTTTTTTTTTTGTTTATCAGATGTTTTTTCGCTTCCTAACCATATGATTGTTGTTACACCATTGTAAAAATATTTTTTAACTATTATATATATAGTTAACTATTATATTATATATAATTTAGGATTTTCCGGTCGGAGGATACATCAATTCTCAGGAAATCGAATCTTACAACTCCAACAGTTATTGCTTTCTAGCTAGACCTTTATTTATGAATATATTTGGAAATAGTTTTGAATGCATTTCTTAAATATAAGTCAATCTTTTTACCAAACCTAATATAAATAACAAATAATCTGATTGGAATCTCTTTTAAACCTGTTTTAAAATCTGACTCGAATACTAAAACTAAGCTAACAAAAAAAAAAAGAATTGTTAGTCAAATTCATATAATAAATTGTCATATCATACTTTGCATACACGTACGTACTCAACCATAAACACAGTCTATGGTCCACCGTTTTTCGGCACATCAAAATTGAATAAATGGTTTATTTGATAATATCTCATTTCTGAATTAAATCTGGAGTAGTGCTCTTTCGATTTCTCTATGAATTCTGCATTTTTTCGATTGTTTTCGTGTTTTTCGCGTTTTACAACCAGAGTTTGCGACGGAAAAATCTGAAAATGATACCTAATATGTGGCTTAGTATCCAAAATGTGTCAGAATTTTTTCAGAATTTTTAACTGTCAATAAATATAAAAAATAGGCCAAAAACTGGTTTTTCGATTTTCCTCAATAATTACCCTTACAGATGAGATATGGGACTGTAACTTGGCAGATCGGGGACTTTTTGATTAGGCTAACGAACAGCCAAAGCTCGATTAAAAACTCGTCGGGGGCGAATTTCACCACCAAACCCGGCTATAGCCTTTTTCAACACAATAATGTAATTTTCTAGATGAGTCAAGGAAACTGTACATGCACTAATCGAGATAAAAGATAAAATTGTAAGAATGAATGAAAGGTTCGAAAAGGACAGCTTACCTGCGCCGCCATTACTCTCTGCCTCTCCGCTATCAAGGAGCACTTAGGGCAAAGACAGTCCCGGTACCGGCATTCCCTCTTGTGTCCCCTAAGCCACGAGATCAGCCCATGGTTCCGGCAACGTGCACACTTCGGCCTTCTCTGCTTAGTTTGGCCATCTTCTTCGTCCTCGTTCTCCGGCTTGCTTCTACTCTTCCCACGCAGCATCCTCTTCCAGTCGCTTCAGGACGAACTAGTGTGATTTATGCTACTTCCGGTCCCATCACTTAAGTTCTCTAGGTGTGGAAATATTTTTTTTTTCTTAATAATTTCAAGCGGAGGTAACAAGACTTCGATGACACTGCTAGCAAGATTCTATAGGTGATCAGCAGCCACAGAAGATTTGGGCGACTGGAAATCAATTTTAGACCTCGGTAACCATTGATGATAAATAAATAATCGCCCGTTGGGGATGAAGAGATTCGAGTGCACACTAAGCCACAGATAAGAAAATTTAGGTCCTTGTACCCAAAGGTGGCAAGGTCTGGAAGATGACGATATTTGGAAGAGTAGCTACAGATAATAAGGTCCGTCTATCTGATGTTAGGATTCAGACACGGTCAAGGGGGATTATCGTTTTCGCGATTCTTGATGCCCGACTGAACGGCAGCCCGTCTTTCCTCGCCGAAAGAAATCTCCGCGGATTCCATCCGACAGTGATTCGGACATTCTTCGCGACGATTGGCTCCGTGGATCGGGCTACGTGCCTCCAGCATCCCCCCGGACTGGCAACAAGACAAACATCCACCGGACCACCCTTTCCCGTCGATTGGTTCGCCGATGTTTGCCTTTGGTTCCCACCACTCCTCCTGGAGGACGCCGCACAGTGGGGTATTTGGCCAGTTTAGCGCGCCAAATGTCAATATTTTTAGTTTGTTCAAAATCACTAAAACTTTTTTCTCATAAACCTGAATATACAGGGTGATTTCCTGAATAATGATTTCCATAGTTTATTTTTGTTAAGTTGTTTATTAATCTATTTCAGAGCAGGTATTGTACTTTACTGTTTGTCTTGTAACTTGTGTAAATTCATTATTAAAAATTAAATCTTTAATTTAAAAAATGTGAATTCTTACATTGGAGTTCATTTTCTGTCCAATGTAAGCATTTTCCAGAAAAACGTATGAGACAAAACATTTATTATTTTTTTCATACAATCTGAATATACAATGAAAAATACCGAGTCCCATTTAAAAAAAACGACTTCCGGTATGAAAATCGTATTTCCGGTTAGTACTGGAAATTGCAACTACCACCGTTCGATAGAGCGTACCGGAATTAGTTATTAAATTTTTTTTAGTTTTCAATAAAAATCACTCTCCACCATTTTAATAGGGGTGGACGGATGGTCTAGGACACCCTGTATATTCGAGTAATGTACAATAATATTTTTCCAGAGAGTACTATCTAGTAACATTCAGATACTTGAAAGTAACATTTCTCGTGACCAAGAGAAGTGTCGAAAAACTTGTGGTTAAAGAAATGATTTGTTTCACAAGTTTAGTGTATAAAATCGAGAGAGGACCAAATCTAGGATGTAAAGGAAGGTGTATAGATTAATTTCATGGCTTTTTTGTTTTATTCTCTTCGATGGTTTTGATAGAATAAACAATCGAAAGTGATATATTTTTTTCAGAAAATTAATATATATATCATGTAATAACTTTTTTTCTCAGAATAACTCCTCTTTAATTTTTTGCGAGGTTAATCAGTAGATATTGCTTTATATAATCCATAAAAGTTTAGGTGCCAACAAGTGCCAACACAAAAGATATTTTGCTTTTTGTGCGATACATATCAGTATGGCATGAATCGACCGTATATCATATATGATGATATATGGAAATGATGAAATAATTGATCTGTAGGTGATAGATACTTGAAAGTAAATGAAAGAGAATGAATATGTCACTATTGCTAGAATATTTAGTTTATACAATTATCGGAAGAATGTAATCGTGGTTTAGCAATCGAGTGTCAGTGTTCCTTCGAATACTGTTATGAGCATGAGCAAGTATCCTTGCTACATAGTAAAGTAATCATGACTCGGATTTCTACATCAGGACACGTAGCGTGCTAAATAAATATACAGGGTGTTTCGTTTAAAACAGGACACCTAAATATCTCCTCTATCTCTGAAAATACAAAAAATGTGTCTGACGTAATCTAAATGGTTTCGAAAGATGAATTAGTTGGAAGAATCATTTTTTATAAATTGCAATTTTTTAATCGTTTTTTTCAAGGTTACACGTGTTTTTTACGTATATACACACATTTTTTGTTGTTGCATGTTATAACAAACATTATTGTGTATTCATCCATGTTTAATAGTACGACCTTGAAATGACCGTGAACTCTACAATTTTTCGTTGAGAACACGTGTTGCAATACGGGAAAAGTGTGCTGGACACCTGTCGTGATATAAAAAACGATTCTTTCATCTGATTCGTCTTTTGAAATTATTTAGATTACGTTAGAAACATTTTTTGTATTTTCAGAGATAGAGGAGATATTTACGAAAAAATGTTTGAAATAAAAGTTTAACAGTATTAACATAGGTATAAACTTCAATATATAAAACTTGGAAAAAATTTTGTTTAAAACAAAAAAAACAAGGTCGCTTCGATTTTTTAAACATTAAAAAATTACTTATTAATTCGATAGTGTTATAGCTGGTGTTAAGACGAATTCAACGATACGACCTTCACACTATTAATAACGTCGCAATAGTTTTGGCGCGCTAAACTGGCTAAATACCCCACTGTGCGCCGGCTAGGCCTCCTCTTCTGCTGAGGGATTCTGGTCTCGCACGGCGTCGTCGACACTTCCCCCGGACCCGATCGATATTGTTGCGAACGGAATCCGAAATTGATGCTGCCCTATGCAACATTTCTTTCAAATGTTCACAACGTTCGACAAAGTTTGTGCATCGAGAATTTACAACAAAAGTAGAACGTTGAAGAACTCTCGGTGGCAGAGTTGGGCAAATAGTAATTTCAATTACAATTACTTACCAATTACTGTAATTTGTAATTGCAGAAATAAAATTACAATTACATGTAATTGTAATTGTAATTACTTTGGGTCAACCAATAATTGTAATTGCGGACCACAATTACAATTACAGTAATTGCAAGGAGTAATTGCAATTACCAATTACAATTACCAATTACAATTACATGTAATTGTAATTGCGTCTAACAATTACAGTAATTGTTCTTTTACTCATGTAATCAATTACTGCCCAACTCTGCTCGGTGGAAGGTGTTATGGTGGATGTGGAAGGTATTAAATCGAGCCCCGACGGTCAAGAATCAAGATTGTATAATTTCGCAGTTTTATCTTTCACGAGTACAGATTCGCAGCCGGTTAACGATTTGTTCTGAGTGGATAATAATGAACGAGCCGTCGTAACAATAAATCCGGTCGTCATTCCATTCTCGTACTCATATTCCCATTCCGCTAATGTTTTGTTTCTCTCCGTATTTTTTTTTTTTTTCGAATTCAAACAACGCGCGCGCGCGCGCGTTCTTCTCGCGGTGACGTTTTTTTTCTGTATGTATACACACGCACACGCGTTAGGAACGCGCGCCAACCAGCAGCCATGATATGTGATTCCTTCTCTCTCTCTCTCTCTCTCTCTCTTTCTCTCTCTCTCACTCTCTCTCACTCTCACTCTCGTTTTCTCTACGTGGACGATCGCGATCAGAAACGAAAGAAGAATACCAAGAGAGAAACACAAACTATTATTATTGTTCTTTCTTCGATCATCGAGTTCTAGTCGTTAAGTATTTTTTTTTTCGAGAGACACCTGAGAGTCAATGGATGGTGGTGCGCGTGGTTATAATGATATTATATTGATATGGTACTTTTCGTTGATACGTTCGAGATACGTTAGAAATTTCCTACGACCCTACTTTACACATTTCACGGAACTCGATTCTTCGAGAAAAGACACTTTTCTCCCCCAGTTTTCTTTCCTTGTGGCTTCTCGCTTTTCTCTCCCGATTCTGGACGCGATCGCATTTCAAAGTTTCCTATTAGTTCCTTAAAAGATCCCTTTACACATCAATTTATTTTCCCGCAGAAAGCGCGACGTGCGGCAACAAAGCATGCTCTCTCTCTCTCTCTCTCTCCTTTCTTTTTTGTTTTTCTTCTCTCGATATATATTGTTTTTTGCAAATCCTTTCGTCTCCCTCTCGAGAATATAGAGAGGAAATTTTTAATCGTGTAATGTGGTGGTGGTGTTTTTGAAAATCGATCATCACTTAACAACAAGCTTAAGCCTAAGTAAACTTCCCATAAATATAACGGACAACGGAATTTTTTTGGCACGGACGACCGCTTCTTAGAAATTTTCGACCGGAAACACCTGTTTTTGCTCGAGGACGAGAGAGCGCACCACCATATATAATTCGATGGGGATTTGATACACAGAATTATGTAAACCTTTTTTCCACTTTTTTCTCGAGGACGTGCGGCTCCTCCATTTCCTCGAGTATAACTATACAAAGACGAATCTAATTTTTTTTCCCCTAATAAACTTCAAAGTGATATACGGGGGGGTCTCCATGATAATTAATTAATTATTTAAATATGAGGGCCTCTTAGAACTCGATCTATACTACTTGGCCAGATAAGTACAATTTCGAGAAAAAATCCTATAGCACTTGGTGAAGATTCGATCCTGGATCGGATCTATGGTGGCAGTCGGGATACCTATAGCAACGACGCCACCGAATCTGTAACATCTGGTGTATTACACCTCAGCTATTTAAGACACTAGAGTCACCTGACTCGAAGATTAGCGGATACATGAATGTCCTTTTAGAGGGACTATGCTACTATCATTATATCTCGTCCGAGTCGACTATTTTAGCGTTTTTCCTCTTTTGTTTCCCGATAATATCGCTCGGTTTTCGTCCTCGAGCACCGGTTTGCCTCGATCGATCGCCGAAATATCAAAGTACATACGTGGACACCGGGACGGAGGGGGGATGAGAGATTAGGGTTGCGGGGATTTAGGGTTGGGTTCGTTAATGTCGATCAAGATCCATCGCGGTGGTCGTGCGTGCCGTGGCTGTATCCACAACGCGATAAAAAATTGTGCTCTCGATGTAAATTACGCTTGCCGGTCGCCGATCTACCGCGCACGCGCAGTCGACCGGGCGTGGTAACAGAAATCTTCGTTATCGGCGATGTTCTCGCGCGAACGAATCGACCACTCGAGGATCGCAACACCCGGAACTGGGGAAACGAAGCGGTCCGCTCTCTTTCGGAGAGAGAGAAACGCTCGAAAATCGCATCTAAAAACACGCTATCGACAGAAAGTCCGGATTTTGGTTACTGGTCGTGCTGGAGACACGCGTTACCGAGCGAGCTCGTCGGTTTCATCGACCAACGTGCCAGGTGGGCGTGTTCTCGAGCGAATGGCGGGGAGTGGGGGAAGCGGAGGACCAATGGAACGGTCTCGGAATCGCCTCCGCTGCTCTGCAAGCGCGCGACTGGTCCCGGACAGCGCGTCCATACAGAGGTAATCCGTGTTTCGCTGAAATTTTTGGTCAGAGTAAAAAAGAAATGAATCGTTTTTGTGCGCGAGTTGCAATGGCTGTCGGATGAGGGGGGCGTGTATAGCGATAATGATTTTTGGCGGCTACCATTGGCTTCCAAACTTTCTGTCAGTGGTGTGCGTACCAAAGTCAGGCTAGAAAGTCGGATGTACCCTCGAACACGAAGAAAATCGTCGAAAATACGGAGGGGGCGGGGCGGGCGTAGAGTGTCGTGCGATTGGTCGAGGATCGAGTCGGTTGAAAGAAACAATTTTGCGGAGGCCCGCAGAAACACGCGAAAGGAACGGAAGTCGACCTACCGTCGCGCGGAAGAAGAAGCTCGCGATTTATGTGTTTGATCACACACTGATTGGCCCCGAAAAAATCAGAGGATATACATTTCTTTTTTTTTTTTTTCTTTTTGGTAAATTTTCTCACTCACGCGTGTACCGGTAAATCTCGCATTCTCATACTCTTCAATACTCATTCTCACTCACTCACACTCTCAGTGCGTGTGTCACTGCGTGCCGTCGCGTCGATGGAACAAATATACCGGGTTGGCGAACGAGTCGAGACGCGACTGGAGAAATTGAAAATTTGTTCAATTTGTTTATCGTCTTTCTAGTCGCGCCACACGTTGTTATGTATTTGTTTCATCGATGCTGTGCGCGTCTCTCTGTGTTGTATATGTGTGTGACTTCGCATCGCTTTGTCTCGTTCTGTCAGCCGGCCTTTCTTTTCACGCTTGTCGAGGGTCGATTTCATAAGGTCGGATCTCCGGGCGTCCCTTTGACTAGACTCTCCGTTTAACCTTGCGTCTAAATATACGTGTAACAGTGAGTACCGTATATGTATGTACATACAATCATACACAGATAAGCGGGTATACACGTGTGTGCTGTTTGTGTACATATGTGTGTGTGTGCATGCATCAGGTTGTCGGGAAATTGACTCGTTCGAGGGGAGAGAGCTCTCCTACCAATTTCAATACAAAAAGAAAAACAAACAAGCAATTTAAAAACAAATGAATATTATTAACGAATTAAGGTCTCGATTCATTTCTGGACAAATGAGTGCGAGCCAGTCCTCTTTAAACATACAAAACCCTGTATACAACTTCTCCAGAATCGTTCATTAATATAATTGTGCCAACGGTTCGAACGATTAATTAAATAATTAATTAATTATACAATTCGATACAATTCCTTGCGAAGCCTTCTTCGACCTTACTGCATTTCCATTTGTTTTGATCGCACGGTTCATACTGTTCATACGAGCACAGTATTCCCTCGTTACATGTCCATGCACGGGCCCGACGACGAACATGTATCGAGGTCGAGTCTCCCTCTTTCCAGTAAAATATACTTTCATCTTAATTTCCATTTTCTCCTGACTGCAACGAGGGACTATTGTACAAGCTCAGCAATATTTTGGTGTTTCGTCGAATACAGTATCACCTCCTTACATGTTCGTTCGTCGGGCCCGTGCGTGGACATGTAACGAGGTCTCCCTCTTCTCGGTAAAATACAGTCGTTGGGGATCCAAGGAATGAAACCGGCCCTCGAATTTGGCGGTGACGCTCGCACGCACGTAATCTATTCGCTATAATGAACGATCTGCCTTCGTGTTATCAACAACGTCGCGCGGAACAACACACGTGTGCGTCCCGTGTTCTCTGTCCGAACCAGCGCTGCGCAGCGCATTCCGATGGTTCGTTAACAACGGTTAACAATCGTAGTAACAGTGGCGTATTTTTTTTTTTTCACGGTTCTGGCGATCCCTATATTCGAAATCGGTAATATCGACGGTACGAGTTTTGTGTAGTTCGCTGATCGGTGAACGCGCTTTCGACATTTAAATTCGTCCCTTAAATGCTATCGTCGCGTATCGAGAGGGTGTATAGAGGCGTGTGTCCGTTAAAATGCCCGCCGGGGCACAGGGGTTCTCAACTCGGGGCTCCGCGGAGCACCAACGGAGCCAGTTAAACGCGTGGGGTCAAAGTCGCTCTTGACCGCGGGCGCGGGTTAAAATCAGCTCTCTGATCGCTACCGATCAATCGTCTAAAATACCCGGGGGCAGGTTCCTGATTAAAAGTCAGCTGAGAACCGCTGCGCAGAGGTCGCTGTCAGCGTCACAACTTCTGGCCAATCGCGGCTCGACCTTCCCACTACTATTGAGAAACCTGTCTGACGGACGTGCTCCTGCTGGCGCGGCGGGAAAAGCTTCAAGCTGACGGTCGACCATAACAAATGGCACGTGCGGGTGCACTTGCGATCATCGTGCTAAATAGAATTTCATACATCGCCATACTACTCCACGAAATCAAAGGACCATTCAACTTCAACAAAAAAAAAATATCTTCCAAATGCTGTGACTCCATCAAAAACAATCGTACGACATTTTATTTCCCTGAAGTCACAGCATTTCCAAGATCTCTCAATCACAATTTAATAATTCGTCGAAACTGTGAAAATGAAATTCTATTTTATTTCTGGAAAAACGAAACCAAAAATTGGTTCGAACACGTGGTCCGCAAGTGCCATGGGAACAACGCGGCTCAGACGCAGGCCGATATTCCCAAAGGGCAGCGCTTCGTGGGCGGGCGCCCCTGGTGGGCGTGGCTTCGTGGCCCTCGGCTCCGACGGAGACAGGGCAGCGGCCCGCGGGGCTTTCCGCGCCCCTGGTGGCTCTTCTCGGTCTCGAGCGCGTGCGGAGCGGATCAATCTCAGCTCGGATCGTGATCGTTAGCGCGGAATCTTTTGTACTTTGTTCGGGGCCGATCTCGACGCGCTCGAGACGCGAATGGAAAATATTTCCCGCGCGCTGGGAAAACTCGTGGAGTAGCCTGAGAGAGAGTCCCTCTAATTAACGTCTCCACGTGAACACTGAAACACGTTTGCGGTCTACGTGTGCACCACACGGAGTAGTACATGAGGGGGGTAGAAAAGGAAACAGGTGGAAAAAAAAGAGGAAAGCACTAAAAAATCTGGGTCAACGCGAGTGCCTAATGAACTCGTGCGCATAGCGAATTAATCGTGTGCGTGTATGTACGTATGTGTGTGTGTGTGTGTCGGTATGTTTGTATGCGTCTCATTCGGTGTATACGTGTGTGCGCCAGTGTAACCCACGATTAATAAACTCTAATTAGCGTCGTTACAAAAACCTTACAACTATTCAACAAAAACCAATCTCGTAACAACTTTTATCTAGTTTTCCTCGTTTCTCGTTTGCACGCGCGCAAGTCTCTCGGTGTGTACGTGTGTCGGTGCGTGTGTGTTTCTGTTGTGTCATCGATTCTTCTGCTCTCCCGCGTCGAGCTTCCGTCGCGCAGAGAAAATTTGGGAAATCCGGCTGGGAAATAAAGAAAAGTCGCCACGGTGGCTAATCTACCGGGTGGTCCGCGAATTCCATCAAATACGCTAGTTGGTTTGACACTGTGTTTGTCACACTGTTTGACAAATAAATGCTTCGTAGAAAAATGCATTAGCATCGAGCGCGCTCCTTACAAATATGACTTTTTTTTTTTTAAATGGTTGTCCAATTCATTTATCGAATTCAAACGGCTCTACGGAATTGAAAAACTTTTTTCCTAAGCTTTTTCCAATGTGACCTTATAAAATGAACTGTCCCCTTTACAATGGCGACACGAAAATGTATTTGCGAATTTTTGTATCAATTTTATAATACTTTAAAGTAATCCTGTGTCACCATATTGGTTCACCAGCCGAATTTCACGATAAAAAAAGCACAGTTCTGTTTAAAAAAATGTGAAAAATATTCCTGGTTTTTGCGACATTGTTCAAACATTCTGTTCACAATTTGTAAATTGTCGATGTCCATGCATTTTTGCTAAAAATCTTTGTTCTAAACGTACTGAATCAGTTGATCGGATCGAGCGGAGGAGCTTGTTCTCGTCCCGAGGAGGATTTCGAGCGACGCGGGCGAGCAGAAGAGGGTGAAAGAGGGGGTAGGAGGATGCTTCCGGAGCTCGATTACATCACGGTGCATTTCTCCTTGAGGCTGATCGCGTTGTTGCTCTGCACCGGTTGCAGCGAGACCGCCCGGTTCTTCTCGAGCAGCAGCAGATCCCGGAACAGGGCGTTCACGTTGTGGTTCGTCTTCGCGGAGGTCTCTAGAAATCCGCAACCCCAGTTCGCAGCCTCCGCTGCACCCTCGCTCATCGACACCTCGCGCACCGTCGGGCTCTCGTCGCATTTGTTCCCCACCTGGCGACAGAACCAGCCAAAAGAAATCAGTTTATTAGAATAAATCGTCTGGGTTAGGTCTGGGTTAGGTCTGGGTTAAAGAGACAAAGGAAATAGAGACAGCGAGAGAGGTTACATGGATAATCGTTTCATCTCTTCAAGAACGGTCTGCATTCATTACGCAGAAAAATGAAAAGACATGGGAAAGAAACCTTTAAGGGGAAGGTCTAGCGTTTGAAATTTAAAGTTGAACGCCGACTGATAACCAGGGATGGTGGTGACATCCATTTTTACAGCCATAACTTACTAGCAGAGCGTCAAGCTCCCCCACAAGGGGGAGAACCCGATGAAACCGATATTTAAATCTCTGAGTAGATAATAATTTCGGTGAAATTGGCGAACGATCTCCCTTTACCCCACGCGGACTAGCCTCGGCAGTGAAAAGCGCGATGCAATTGATATTTTGGCACAGTCAAAATTTCGATAAAGTCGGTTTGAATCTGTGGATTTGCCATAACTTCTCCCCAATGCAGAACACTTCGCGATCCCTTACTTTCATGCCCCCTTAGAATCAAAGATTAGGACTGGATTATATTCCAAGGGTGAGAGAGGGTAAATTTCTGGAATATCTGGAAATAGGGTAGAGAAGGGAGTAATAAATTGACGCTCTCAACATGTAACTATGGTGAAGTGGGGAGAGTCAAAACATGGGCAGGCGAGACAGCAGGTCTGAAGGTGAGACGGTCCAACGTACACTCCGAGCCCTAAAAAGCTCAAAAACTATCAATTTAGGTAGAATGGCCGTCTCATCAATGATGACCATCCCGTTTAGTAAGTCGACACTTCTGTAAGCGGCTCGGGCCATATAAAACAGAGGCTAGACCGAAAAATGAATGGACAATTGCAACCCAATAAAGGGCCGAGGCCGGCCAATTGTGATACCGATGATGAAAGAACGGTGTGCCTTAAGGAAGTGAGAACGACCGATTCGTGACTCCTCGCCAAAAGCATGACTACTACTACTACTAGGTCTGGGTTAGGTCGTCTTCGAAAAAATATTGTCGATTTTCCAACTGGTGTATCTTCGCGAGAAAACAAAAATTGGATCCAGCTGGTCTTATTTTAAAGCATTTCGTTCTATAAGATGTTGAAGATTATCGAGTTCGCCGAATGAAATCGGGAGGAAAGAGGTCAGTTTCCGTGGACGTAGGCGAGGATGTTCCGGTCAAGGCTTGGCTGTCAAGAGACCTTAGCGGCGACGGCTATCCGGGAAAAAATGTCGGTGGTCTTACCAGCATTATAGGTATCTGCGATATATCCTGTCCCTTGAGCTCCCTGATGATGGCCCAGATCGGTCGTAGCTCTTCGAGGCTTTGCCGCGAGCAAACCGAATACACCAGGATGAACGCATCGCCCTTGCTTATGGAGAGCCGTTGCATCGCCGGGAACTGGTGCGACCCGGTCGTGTCCGTAATTTGAAGGGTGCAAATGTTCTTGTTGCAGCTGATCACCTGAAACCACCACACGACCTAGCCGGTGACTTTCTCGATTTTTGTTCTTAAAACAAGTTAAATATAATAACGGTGAGCGTCGTTGCGTCGCTTTCAACAATTTCGCAAGAAATTGCAATTTCACGACCGTAAGGGATGAAACGGACGAGGTCAGAATATTTCAGCGTGCCGCTGTAAAACGTATCGACATTCTTCCCCGTCAACGAACTCGAATCTCCGCTCGGCTCTCGACTTAATCGATGCAGGCCCGCGGGGGAGGGGCAATTTGCAAGCGAAATGTATTTAAATGACTCCGGTATCGACTGTTCGACCCCTCCTAATCGAGGACCGGCACACACAATCTCGACCGCAAACAGGGGCAGGGGGATTCGAAGAAACTGGAAATATCGTTTCGTCAAGATCCGTCCATCCCTCTCCCCATCGCGAGATAATCGACATGGACGATCAACGAGACGCGGGAGGGACGAGGGGGTCTCTCTGATCATTTTGCATCATGCGTGAATCATCGATGAAATGTCAGAACGGTTTGCGTCACGCTAGCCTCGCTTATCTGATCCACGGAATCTATTACCGGTGTTGTATACGTATCGTGTGCTACTTGCACCGCCTGTCCGATCCAATTCCCTGCTACTTGTTCCGTTAATTATCGGCCCGACACGATCCACCCCCCCCCCCCTTCATAGGCCTTGCGCGAATCGTCGAACGGCTATAGATCACACGTGAACATTTCATTTTCTCGAACTCACGACGCGGAAATTGGTACGCTGCAGTTTCGTCTCGACGAGATAGTTTTTGCGTTGTTCATGCGTATGTATAACGTCGGTCAACTTGCTACATAGTGGCTGGCGAAAATCAGAAGGCATCGTTTATCTGTCACCTTTACGCCCCGAGGAATAATGAGAAAGAAACGAATTCTATATCTATCTTCTCACAACCTCTCGAGTACATTTTCTTGGATTTTTTTACTGCGCAACGGGTTGACCGAAAAATTTTATATTTTTACTATGTTAGTAGAATAGTGTGGAGAACTTGTATACAAAATTTTAGCTCAAACGGACCTTTCGTTCGAAAGTTGTTAACAGATTCGTGAAGGTACTGTGGAACGACACTTATCCGAACCTGTCGGTGGATGACGCTGTTCTGATAACGTAGGTCACACGAAATCGTCGATAACTTTGGAAAGAGAAGTCCGATCGAGCTGAATTTTTTTATACAAGGACTTTTCACTATCCTCCCAACACAGTAACAAAATAAAATTTTTCTATCCGTCGAACGTGCTCTAACAAAATCCGGAAGATTGTACTCGCGCCTCACGCGGATTGAAGTTCACGCTTCCCGAAAAGGGGAGCATAATAGTCTAAATATCTGGCACAATTGTAATTTCCCGATGGTGTAAAAATTTGTGAATGATCTTGAGACATGGGGGAATGTATTTCAGGTGGTTCCGAGGCGAAAGGTTTCGTGGTTCTCTGGTGAAAAAATCGCAAAGTTGATTTCTCGTTTGAGTTGCCGGTAGAGGATACTCACCTGTCTGTAAGTGTCCTCGATGGTAGGTATGTAGGACTCGCGAAAGGTTCCTCTCACGAAACGAAGGACGAGGGAGCTCTTGCCGACGCCGCCCGCGCCGAAAACCACCACGCGGTAATCGTTGCTCTGCTCCGGCATCCTGACATCTGCCGTCGTCGGCAACGACACCCCTAACGCACCCCCGTCGTTCAGGCCACCCTCTGCGAGATCCTCCGGACCACCCCTGCGGCACATACACACACAATCTCACGCTGACCACGCGGGCAAATAACACGCACCTCTCGTGGGCGGCCACGAGGCGAAAGGTTGCCACTAAAAGGTGCCAAAGGTGGCTCTTTCCTTTTGATTTAATTCTCAACTAGACCGTGTTTGTGCAAGACAACATTTTCTTAACCCCGACACCATGTTTCAAAAATATCAAATCATTTTCAACCACCGGACTTTGACTTTTTAATTATGTAAAGGGATAAAAATGGGGGAGGGTCAGGGTTGACCCGACGAACGCAATAGGGTTAATGTCCAATGGCTCTGGTTAAGTGTGAATGACGTATACATTTCACCCAATAAGGAGAAAAAATTAGGGTCGTCTTGAGAATTGCAATTTTGTGTGAAAAAAAGATTTCCGCGATGCTAAATAAAGATGTTGTCATGACAGATTATTTTTTGCCAAGCCAGATTATTTTTCTGGCGATATATTCCAGTTGAAAAAATGAACAATTCTAAAGGGTAGCTCGAGTATCCTCGCAGAAATTTTCAAGCAGCGTAAATATTATGAAACAGCCTGTACACTGGTATTCAACAAGTGATGTTCGAAAGAGTGGCCCTTGTTATAGTCGAACAACGGATCGCCCACGCTCGCTCGCGAGACTGTGCCGCTGCAAAGGCGAAAATAATCGGAAACTCGACTGAAAAAGCGACCGGCCGGGGGTGGGATATATAGAGGGGTGCTAGGTAGTGGAAGCGTGCAAACAAACGAAACGAGGAAGCAATACAGATTCGAGTAACTGCTATTATCGAGTGCTCGACAGAGGATGCGGATCAGCGTGTACACCGGGGCTTTTCTCAATGGAACGTATCGACGCGAGGGCTGGCAACCACGTGGCAATTGTAACGCTAGCCTGAATCATCGAATCCAGTTTCAATAGCCGACCGAAAAATCCTCCGTTCCAATATTTTTCCACCGAACGCCTCGACGATACCAGAAACCGTGAAAAAGATAAAAAATATCATACATCGCTTACAACAACATTTACGAAATTTTTGAACACTCCTACACAATTGTCTTTCATTTTACAATGACTGCATAACAATGCTTTCATCGAATTTCCGAAAATTCATTTTATTATAACAAGAAATCAATTGATATCAATATATACATCGTTTAAACACTTATTGATAGATATTTTTTTAAAAAATAGCAGCTTAAAATGATATGATTTCAAGTAATTATTGTCATTGTAAAAATACTTTCACCGGAAACGGTGTTATCATAACAGTAAACAAATCTTGTTGTTTCAATAAGATAACATTTCGTATGTTCTTTACGAATCTTGTTGTATCCGTCAAAATCACGACAATTTTTCCCGCGAGCAATAAGCCCGAAAAAATATTATTCGGCGTTCGGGTCCGGCTCGACCCGGCAACCGGCGTCCGAGGACAGGGGTTTCACGTGGTGACCAGGTCGCGGTTAACGACACGGCTCATTGAAAAGTAAAACGGAAGGGGTGGGGGCAGTATAATCATCGTCGGAGGGAGCGAGAAAGCGAGAGAGAAAGAGAGAGAGAGAGAGAGAGAGAGAGAGAGAGAGAGAGAGAACACTGACAAGAAATTCAGAACCACGACCACGGTTAAGCGTAAACGCGTCACGAGTCTCGTCAAGCGATAAGATCAGGATCGCGTTGACCCGTGACGATAAAGCGTGTATTTGTGAACCTGTCTTCTCAAATGTGTGCGATCCTCTTGCGTCCAACGAGATCTCGCCGCGAGAGAATTGGTATCCGCAGCAGCTGGTCCACGATATATTCGAACGGTAATAAAAAAATATCAATCTCCAGAATCAGCAGACCCTCTCTTTTGACTCCTCCGGAATACACTGGTCTTTGATTAAAAAGTCGCCAGCTATGTCTAGCTAAGTGTCCTTTCGAGGTGCTCACGAGGTCGAAGACACTGTGTCTATTTTCAGGTTGGCATGTTGCCCGATCTTCCCTGAGCCACTGATCCACCAGGTGATCTGTGAACCTGGCTGGTCTTCAGGAGCAAGAAAGAGTGAAGAAACGGAGCCTCGTTCCCGTCCGATGATCAGGAGTCACTGGCTCAGGATTCACAGGGTAACCTCCCTGCAGGACGACGGAGCCGGGCGGTCAGGACAACGACAACACTTGACGTCGCCTATGGTTGGAAACGTGGACGACACGCTGACGGACAGAGACAGGTCGACAAGCAACCAAGCAAGCAGGCAGGGACCGGCGACGGGTCGTTAAACGGTATCGGCGCGCACTATGGTTAATTAACGGATCGATCGACGGTGGTTGCGCTCGATTTTCACCGGCCGCAGGATCAGCATACTAGCTGCCTATTGCTGGCTCGCCGTGCACTCGGTTGCGTGAACTTTGACGATGATTTCGAAGGGAAACGAGGCGCACGCCCTCCGCACCGGGGCTCACCCCACTCGATCCCCCGAGGGTGGCCGTGTGTCTATGTGCTCTCCCCCCCACAGCATACCGTGCAGGTGTGTACCTGTATGCGCGATAGATGGGTGCGCACTACGGCAAAAGTGCCGGGGAAAATCAATAGGCTGTTAGGTGTATGCGTGTGTGCGTGTGCCGTTGCACACAGGTTCGTTCGCTTCTCTCGCTCGCTCTACGATATGCCTGATCTCCCGTCTTCTCCCAATTACTCATCCTTCACTCTGCCGATTAGCAAGTTCAATGGCCCCTTCATGCACTCCTCCGAGTCTACTCGAAACAGAGAGTTTCCCCAAGGACCAGAGGAAAGAATACAGAGAAACGCTTGTATAACTTTATTTTTTTCACCTTACGATAGTCTATCTTAGCCTGGTCAGTCTTAGCCTAGAAACACAGTTTGTCTTTGGAGGATCAAACAGTCCTCGCAACAGCAGAGCCACGGGGAAAATGCTTGCGAATCCCTGCGACTCATACGTCCTTCAGCATGGAATTCCTTATGACTATGTCGCTGCCTTCGTTCTCGATGGACTCGTAGGTCCACTTACGGTTCATCCTAGGAAAATATTTGTTAGCGATGGGAATCTACATAGCTGAACAGTCGTGAGGTACACACCTGCAGTCGTGGCCACACTTGGTGGAGGAACATTTGCTGCAGGGAAAGTGGCAGCCCGTGCAGCTCATGTTCAGACAGTCACACAAGTCTTGCCCCGACTGAATGTAGTGCCCGTGCTCATTGTACAATGCGTGCCTCTTGTGGATTTGGTTGAGTTTTCTGTGGAGTTTACGCTTCTCTCTTTCGCTGCACTCCGGGTCAAAGTTCGAGAGGAACTTTGTCACGCTGTCCAGCGCTTTGGTCACCCTTTGTCTAGAGCCTCTGGTGACCCTCTGCAACAAGTGCAAAATGACATAATGATTATCCAATTTTTATATCTCGAAAACTACAGCCAAATGACAGTTGTAACTGAAGTAAAAATATGTTCAGAATGTCGACCCTGACAACATATTTCAAGGTCATCACCGGGTTGTCCCCTTATACTACGTAATTATAGAGATCTGACAGAGAACTTACTCGTTCGACCCTCGGGGTTGTCTCTATATTGTTAGCGAAGGTGGAACCGTGACCAGAAGTGTTGTTCCCCGTGTCCATGACTGTCATCCAAGCCTCGACAAGTAGATCTTTCGAACGACCCTAATTAAAAGCCGCGGTTCGGTTCAGGAACCATAATCTCCAGCTACGTCAACACCGACGAACCGTTCGTGTGGTTGTATTTACCTCACATTGGATAAAATCAAATTTTTCCCGCGTGATTTAAACAAAAACAAACCGAAATTGTTCCGAGTTAACCTAACGTTCGGCTTGAGAAATGAGGTATTGGCCAGGTGTTCTCGCGCATGCGCGACGATATTAGCAATATCAGTAAAGTAAAATTCTGGATAAAATAGGGTATCTTCAGTCAATGATGAGATATTGCGCTCTTTTCACGCGCATGCGCCAAAATTTTAGCGTCAGTAGCGTAAACAATTTGGGTAAAATGGAGTACCTTGGTCACCCTGCAAAATTTCGCAAAATTTATGATTTATTTTTGAAAAATGAATGTATAACATGTGTATGTGTGTATATATATATATAGATATATATTAAAATTTAATATATACATATGTACTCATAATATATAATACATAATTATGGCACTTTCCCACCAATAATAGTTCCCCACTACTTTGCCTGCAAACTTAGGACGTAGACACGCTCCTGCCTTCGGTCGCGCATGCGCGTGAAAAAAGCACAACATCTCATCTTTATAGTGTAGAACTATAAAACTAAGTCTCGTACGTATAGATAGAAGATAGATTAATTATTCTAACACGACGCGTATACTTATCGTAAGTTTTTTCTTCTATCAGCCAGGTACAGAGTAAAAATACATATATATGTAACAACTAGATTATTCGTCGCGTGTACGCGGAGAAGATTTACAATTGAAAACGTATTTACGTACAGATGTTTTTCTCGTGTAGTTTAGCGAAGTCTTGCAACAATGTGAAATAGATTGAGAGAAAATTAAATTATACATGTTTACATACCGTTGATAAGTTTTGATATTCTCTTGTTTTTTTTTTACGAATACTTTAGAATACTTTAGAACTGCAGACTTTCGAAATAGATATACCTCGTGAATTGAAACGGGGAAACTTTCTGAAAGACTCGAAGAGGAAAAATTGGAAGAATTCAAAAGCTAACTTTGCCCCGGATCTTGAAAAAGCCCAGCTCGTTTTTGTTGTGCACTAGCGCACCTAGACCAAAGTAATTCTCTATGATAATAGATGAGGTTTTAACGTTGCACTCGACCGGCAATAAACTCAGGATCGTCGAGTGCAGACCCTCGACATCGAAATTTGCTTTTTCTGCCTCAGATCCTGTCAAAAATATATTTTTAAAATATTTATATACGGACTAAATTATTAAATGAGCTGATCACGAGCTTACCTTTGTACCAAAACAATGGATGACTAGTGTACGTGAGCCACGGTATATCTTTTGCGAACGGGTTCCATTTTTTAGTTAAAGGCAACGGATCCCCCTTGTTCCACATCAGTCTGACTCCGTACATGGATCGTCTACTAAACAATTAATTGCAAGAGGATAAAGAAAGTACGATCTATTGTACTTCAACTACCCATACCAAAACACATTGATACATTCAACCCTTCAAGTGCCATCTGTTAATACAACATGCCTAATTAAGCAATATAAATGTTACTATAAAGAACTACAATTATACACCAATTGTCTACAATGGACAGACAGGTTCAGTTCATATGCATAAAAATTCGTGCATTATATGTGAACAAAACCGCGTATTTGTTAAACAGCAACTGTATTGCAAAGTAAAAGGTGCAAAGCAACTATTGATCAAAACAATAGGGTTGCAAACTTCCTGTAACAGTTCGAAATACCTAAACTCGAATTGTGCAAGACCAGTACAAGAGGTGAGCGACGAAGACACACCCTCTGCCAATCCACTTAATCGTCTAGAAATCGTCAAATGTATTTATTAGTCAATTCATTCAATGGGATCGCCTGAATATATGCCTTATTTGTTGTACAAAAATCTCCACAGGAATTTCCTCTCAAGGTCACCTTCCGACAAGATTTCAGGTCATCGATATTTTTGTTAATGAATGAGAAATTTTGTACATGTGCTTGTTGACATAGCATAACATTATCTAGAGATGTGTTTGTATACAACAGTATTTAAGACAGGTATTCGGACACCCTGTACAATGGTGGAAGTATATTTTCTTCATACAAATCGCAATACTTACGGAACCAAGGACGAAGGTGGATAAATCAGTTCGCCAGACACTAGCGTATCAATCTGTGACAGTGGTATTCGATTGTACTCTAGTATCTTTAAGGAGATAAAGTCGTATTTTATCGAATAAATAGCTTTCTTAGTGAGTAGTACCAGTCTTTCCTTCTCAATGTCCCACAGACTAATTCTGCAAGTATTATCGGTCAAACAACAATCCGCACACAGAACACCCAAATCAAAACCGATGAACCGGAGCCTCTTACTCTGTCAGGAGCCAGCTTCCAGCTATGTCTTTCTCCTCATCGTTGATCAAGGTCTCTTGACAGTCCTTCAGAGCCTTCTCCACCACTTCGTTCCTATCCGTAAAGAAGGAATGGATGTCTATGTGTTTAAAAGGAATGTTGGAAACGTCCCTGGACACTGGGACTTGAGTTAAAATATTCCCCTGGTTCTCCATGTTCCTCCTAGCAGTAGTGATTTCTTGAAAAAGAGAGCACGTTCACAGTTTGAAAAAAAATTTAACAATTTTTTCGAATTAATTTACAAAGACCAATATATATCCGCGCTAAAGACCCGCAGTCCGTCAATAATGTATACAGCGCCGCGTTCACGTTAATCGAATAAAAGCTGGACAAATTACCGTCAGACGTAGACGTCGAGTGATTAACTTCGTTTCCGTCGAGGTCCTTCGTGATCTCCAGGGTGACCGTTTCAAAATTTCCCGCTGGCACCTCGTCGAAATATGTTTCGTCCATCGCTGTAAATAGGTTATTGTTTTCCTTTGTACACTTCGGGAAAACTAATTGTCCGACGCGTGACGTTGCTGTTATTCTTTAACTACGTCACAGGTGATATGTTTTGTTGCTCGACAGAGGCTGTCGCGACCAGAAAAAGCGGTTGTCGCGACTGATTCAGATCAGCGGCTTTACATTTCAGGTGATTATGCGAGCCGCCATGATCATGCGGCCAAAACTTGTCCGCGATAACGTGTTATCGACTGATAAGAGGCTTTCCGACGCAACGAAAGACCACTCTGCACCTTGACGCAGTCTTACTGCACCTTAAACGTATAGTAGGTCAAATGACCGGTTTCAGATTTTTTATCTTATAATTAGTGAAATTATAAGTTTTTGCATATAAATAGATCCGCGGAATAATCAACGACGCTCTTTTATCGAACAAAATAGAAGGATTTTCTTTATTAAATTATATTGACAGTGTGAAAATGGTCGGGGTGTAACAAATCTAGACAATCGTTGTATACAATAATAGATTATTATACACGTCGTCAACACGTTGATATTTTTACTAAATCGCTATACTATTCAATTCTTCCTTCGATAGAAATATATATAGAATACAGAGGGCGGAAAAAGTATTTGCACACTGCTGACCGTTTTCCATACTTAAGTAAAAGTTCTCTGTTTTATAACATCTAACAACGTGTCTTTTATAGCTAATCATTTTAGTCGTCACGATAGAATGGTAAACCGCACAAACACTTCGTCCTCCCGCTGACTATCCTGCGCCTAATCTGTACAATGCGTCAGACTTGTAACAAGTGTTCAAATAGTCCCGATCGTTTCTAGTAATGTACAGGTGTGTCTTTTTTAAGTAGATTTACACGCACGATTAAAGACAGAATGTACAATTATAATACGTACGTTTAGTGGCGTTATCCCCTCTCGCGACTTTCCATCTACCCTTATCACCGTTAGAAAATACGATCATCAGTATCGTTCGAACCAAAAGTATGCAAAATATCGAACATTGTTAATTAGAAAATAAATATCTATATTCTATATAAAAACTTTGGTTTCTTCTCTTTATGCAGTTTAAGTAGATTACGGTTAATGGATACGGTGTACCTTAGTCGTCTATATTTTACAAGTATTGTACTCACGTATGCACACGCAACACACACACGCATCAAACGCATACGGACACAAACGCACACGCATACCTGTGCGGAATTAATTAAAAAAAGAAATCTCTTGCAAAATCTCTTCGACCGGGTCATGCGTGTCCTTCTCTTTATCCTGCTATCATAGTATCAAAAGTATAACACGTGTGCTGCCTGTACGACAATGGAACGTTCTCTCCTCACGCTAGTTTCCAATTGTCATAACTGATATATACATAATCCCCCCCTCCCCCTGTGTGTGACGCTGTTGCGAGGAGCTTCACGCCGCAGCGTCGATGGTGCCTTGCGTATCAGTCTTGTCAACATAGTGTTAAGCGTAGTAAGGCATCATTATATGTATGTGCACTGTTACACAACGAGAAAACGGGATTAGAGGAGACGAACGGATAAAGGAGTACCTAACGTCTGACTAGTATGCGAAATGTACATGGAACGCGGAGTACAGAAACGTTCCCCGCCGTTACTTGTAGTATTGAACGTCGTCCAGCATGTTGTCGGACGAGGACAAGGTCAGGTTGCGTTCCTCGTGCATCCCCTTGGCGTAGTTGATCTGTTGCGACACCTGAAACAACAGTGTTTTCAGACTAAACCACGGTCAATACTATTTGTTAAAATGGATCGATATGTTCTTTTATTTGTGCAGGGCACGTTTCGAGACGAATAGAATGACCTAGGTCGTTCAAGATACTCTTCAAAATTATACCCACTCGTTTGGCAACGTCCTCGTTGTCACACCGGACCTTAGGTCTCCTCAGGAGCTCGGGCCCGTCGCTGTTGAAGATCATCGTCGAGTCTGTCCTCGATATCAGCTCTATGTAGTGCAACGTTGTCCCGTTGCTCTCCACCTTCTGCGTCGGTTGACAGTACAGCAAATCCACCAAACTAACTTCGGTCACCACACCCTTCGTGCCACCAGAAATGACACGGACCCTCTCGTTCGAGACTAATACCCTCAAATTCTCTGTTCCGCTGCGCAGACACTCGTACGACACAAATAGTTCCGAGTGATCGTGGTTATTTATGATGTAGAGGAACTCTTGTCCCTCTGCTTGTTGGCGGTTGTAAGGTGGCAACAGGCCCGCTGGACCGCTTGACACGCGAGAAGGCCTGTCCCTTGTTGGTATTGTTCGGTGAGCACTGGTGGCAGCAAGAATTATGGTTGTGAATATTATAGACACGTTACGGAAGAGGTATAGAGGGGTGGGCAAGGTCATTGTACAGTTGACTCCATGTTATCTGGTCTTGCTTTAACTAGTCAAAACAAAATGTTTCACGAGTTTCTAGGTCTTTACCTTCGACTGGTTTCCCGAACAGCAGTGGCAGTCTCTGTGGCAAGGTCCAGTACCCCCACGACTGGCTTCGTGATAGTCCCAACGACCCCTTTACCAAACCCAGCAAAGAATCCCTGCAAACATTTAATTCTTCATCCACACATTCACTAAAGAGTAATAATCATTTTTGTTAATTAATGTTATCCTCAATTTACTAAAATTGTTAAAGATAGAAAGAAATTTTGATATGGTTTCTATGTCTTGTAATTGACGAAGAAAAAATTTTATATAAAAATCCGCAGTCTAATTATTCCTACGTACCGGAAATCCTTCGTTCGCAGCACCGTCATACGTCTGCTTGAAGATACTAGTCACACCTCCTAGCAACCCGAACCCGAATCCCTTCAACCCCGCTACCAAATGATCACTACTCCCAGCAGTATTAGCCCTAATCCTCTGTCTAGCTTCTTCGTGTCTCTCGTCCATTATGACCCGTCCCAGTCCATCGGACAAGGACTCGGTAACCTTGGCAGCCGAGTTCGATATACCATGGGTCACATTCTTCACCAGAGTCTTCACGCTTCCCTCGTAGATCAAACCGGAAACTCCCTCTGTGACATCGTTAACAAATCCAAGAGGATTTCCCAAGAAGTCCACTGAGCCAAGTATCACCGCAGCCTGCCACTTCAGATCATCCTTATAGTGTTTTATAATGGAATGTACCAGGAACTGAGTACTCTCGAACGGGTGTTTCTTGATGAAAGGCTCCAATTCAATAGTAGCATCTTCGAACTTGATTAGAGTCAATCCCAACTGTCTTTTTATCGCCTGGAGGTGCCGGGGCAGCTTGGTGGTGGTCAGCACGCTGAGTTTCACCTGGCTAGGGACGATCTTCAGCGCCCCAAAGTAGTATCGTTTCGCATGAGCAGCGGATACTTCGGAGATGAATCTCTGGGCCTTGAAGTCGTTTTCGTCTACAGGGACCTCTAGCTCGGACCTTCCTGCGCCGACGAAGGCGGCTAGCTTCAGGATCAGCTTCTCTTCTAGGTGTATGCAGAGAGGCTTGATGCTGACGATCACGTGCTTGTAGATCTCGGCGTTCTGGTTCTTGGACTTGAGCTTCTCGGCCACCACGTGGATTGCTGGACGGTGTTCGCTCTCTATTCGTGCTGCCCGAGTAACGTACAGAACTGAGGTGCATTGCGCCTCGAACAGCTGATTGTCTATTTGGATGTCCTCTATGCTGAGGTCCACCGTAGTGTTTGCTGGAGTCTGCACGAGCTCCAGCGATATGGCAGCTAGCCTAGCAAATAGCAATTCTTCGACGGGCCTCCGAGAGACGATGGATAGTCCTATACCAGCTGTTAGGTTCACTTTCAGCTCCAGCTCTCTGGAGTTCAAGCTCTCGGCGTCGGTGTTTAGCTGAGTTGGACGGTGGCTGACGGCGATGTGGGACCAATCGCGTTCTTCGAGCAATGCAAAGGTCTTCTTCTGCAAGGATTTATTTATTTGATTATTATTGTTTGGTTAAAACGCATTTGTTATGAAAAATGTATAAACACTGTAAATGCATAAAGATCTAGCGATTAAATGTTAGGGGACTCGCGCACCCTTTCTTTGATGTCCAATACTTGCAAGACCCGTGTCGGTCCATCAGTGGCAACCCTAACCGACAAGAATCCGGATCCTGGACGCAACTTTTGCCTTCCAACGCGCTGCTCAATGGGTGGAGGGCTACTGTGCGTTTGTGGGCCCAACACTGCCTCGCTCCCTAAAAAATAGAGTGGCAAAGTCTTCATTAGGTGCATAACAATCGCGTTGGATAAGTTAAATGGCTGCATAAGAGACTCTAAGTTAAAATACAGCTTTCCCTCCGTAGCGTTGCGCCTCTACCCCTACCTGTTTCATTCTCCAGTCAATGAGGGCTTCCATAAAATCGCCTCCGCTATTCTCAAGCGTTTCACTGACCCCTAATCGCGCGACATTACGGAAGGAACGTTGTAGATATTTTACAAGAGATTATACATGCAAAGACAGCAATGAGTGCGCGTAGCGCTAATGAAATAAAAAAAGAAGCAAGCGAAAGTTTTAGCTGGTAATAGAATATTTAATACGTAAATTGACGGTACTCTGAGTGTACCCCGAAAACTATACGTACACATTTGCCAACGGGCGACACTGCCGCCTGCAACATTCGTTATCAATGTAGACCTGACCAGTCAAGTACAAAGGGATAAGAAACTTTCTCAGGTAGAAAACAGGACGCGAAATCATAGGCCTCAAATCAACGGGATGATGACTAACAATGATCTCGAACCCGGGGATTCGAGAAATTATAAAACTTTGGGTATATGTAGTGCATACGTAGGTATGTGTTACGCGACTTCTTTTTGTTGCCCAAATTCACTTCCATTCCTTGTAAATGTATCATCGACTACTCTGTATCGTCGCTTTTTACAACTTCCGATCTGCGTAAGATTTAAAAAAATAAATAAATCTGCATAGCAGTGACGATGCTCGGTGAGCAAAACCAGACACACGAAAGCTTTGTCAAACGGTGAAGAAAACCAAATGGAGTCATGAACGTGAACAAAAGATCCAGAGATGTACGGGTGTGATGACGAAGGGGTAAAGAGAAGCTCCACTAAGAAAAACGTGTGTAGGAGGTGATAGTTTCAGTCGAACCTTCGTGCAGTCCCATAAATCCGTCTTTCGACTGAACACACATATTTTTGTGTGCGCAACACAGCCTTCCGTCGTCCGTGAACCGCCAGGTTTGTGTGGATCTTCTTCTGGGATCCGGTTTCCTCAAGGCCAGCGCGCAATAGGTGAACGGCTGGGGTGCTGTGCCTGCTATGTCTAGAACCAACACCGTGTCCGGGGTCTTCGAATGCTTGTCCCTCGGAGGACTGGATCCTGCATCATCAAACATTCAATTATCCCATTACCATACCATGATCTTCACTTGGGACCATGCACATGGACCGCACTAAGGAGTGTCATAAAGCTAAATACATTCCAAGCGCTGCCATCCCCAAATAGAGATATTTTTATAATTGATCATAACAATAATAAATTCTTATCAATGCCAACCTTCATGCTGCAACTGGCCATCGCCAGTCATCCTCCACAACTGCGACCTGGCGCCATATTGCTTCCTCCTCAAGGCCACCCAGCCACCAGGACCAGCTTCTAAAACTAATCTCTGAGTCTCCAGGTCCAGCGGGTCAAATCCACACTCTCCTGATCCCAGATCGCCGTCAGACTTGAAGGTTCCTGGTGTCAATAGCCACATTTATAATCGACTGGACTAAAGGGTACATTCGGATAAGATGGTCAAAGTATCCCCAAACCAGATTAGTTTTGGAGCACATTTGACCACCTTTGATACCTGCGTGATACTAATGGCAGTAACAATTACCATTGAAAGCAATGTAAATAAAGTTCTCATACGTCAGTCCCCTGCCTTCACCGAGTATGTTCAAGTCGTACGTGGCTGTCACGCCTCCGGGGGCGGTTATAACTAAACCAGCGGTTTGTATTGGCTCATCTAATGCATAGGGCACCGACGAATGGGGTCTCACGGTCCACTGCAAGTTGTCGTCCACGGTGACCTATAAGAAAACTCTTGAAAATAATTTCTAATTAATTCAGTCAGATGGTTTAGCGAATGAGACCTGAGATCATACAGGATGGAGCATTTAGTGTCTCAGGTGAAGCTTGCTCCACCCTGTCGCAATGTATTCTGATCATGAAAAGCGTATTTTTTACTCATGCCGGTAATCACCTGATTGACCACCAAAGGAACCTCGGAGAAGTTGTCCACCCTAATCGGCGGCGGCATAGTGTCCGCGTCAGTAAACACTATGAAATACGTGCTCTCCTGGAGCACTACGTCAACACGTAGGAAGTGCATCCTTCCGGTCGAGTCTCTTATGTTGATCGTCAATGAGTAGTTGTCGTCTAACCTAATGCCGCCCGACCACATGCAATCCTTGACGTCTATGATGCGGACGCACAACAATAAGTCTTTGTCTAGACGAGGCCAATGAAAGGGCATGTGACAATCAGGCATGGTTCTGATATACGTTGCTTGAGCATCTGGATGAGTCTGGAAGATAATGACATACAGTCTCAGGCAACCGGAAGTTGGAGGATCAACTTACAATTGTTGTGGTAAAAGATTTTTGTGCCAACTCCAGCGTGAAGCTCGATTTATTATGCAACTGGTATCTGGGGGACAGTGTGACGACGGTTGTAGCCCTGTACTTTCCTCTGGCAGTCCTCGTAGCTACACTGATCAAATAAACTATGTCTGGTCTACCGTCGCGCAGGGATACCCTAAGTCTGTGCACCTGGAAGATGACCCAAGTTGATGAATGGTCTCTTGTTCGTTTGAATTTTTCTTTAAAAAATTGCAGTGTACATACATGAAAGAATGTACTTTCAAATACACACATTTTATAATGAAAATGATTTTTCACGTTTCAAGGTATACGTATCACCATAAACAAACCTGTATTCCAGGCTGCAGGTGAAAGTGCTGGGACCATTGCGGTATACCCTGAGGATGCACCGAGGTGCCAACCCTGACTGACAATGTCCTGCTAGCCTCCTCATCGCTAAAAGAGAACAATAGCGGCGCTACCATTCTAGCTTTCTCATGCTCCTCGAATTGTCCAGCTGCCTCAATGCCAACTCCCTCTTGCCGGAACACGAGGGGCAGGCCCGTCTTATTTAGAATCCAATACGGCGAAGTTATGCTAATCTGTATGGCAGAGCCTTTCTCTATATTAATAGCTGCGTGCAGGAAGAGTATCCTGCCAGAGAAGTCTGTCAGCCGGAGGCGAGCAGTGAAGGAGTTAGCGTTCGGTGGCACTAGCATCTACAAACAATAAATTCCTTTTTAAAAGAAAACCCAACATTTCTTCCGACCCAGAATATTCTCATTGACACTGAAGAAGAATCTCTCACCGTTCCCGATCCAGGATAACCATCTATCTGTACGGTAATTTCTACCAATTCTTCAATGTTCACCGTGTGCAGATCAGCACTGCCACCAGCTGGTATTCTGTCACTTTCAGCACCAACTTTGAACAGCACTTCGTGCGGCAGTAGATTGATCAAAGTGAGCGGTGCCATTACGATTATAGTATGCGCTGGCAACATGTGACCGATGTCCGGCGGATAATTGTCGCGCATAATCGCCACGCACATCCTACAAGAACAGAGTAATTTATAGATGCGTTAAATTATTCTACTTGTACGCGACGGTCACCTACCTAAATATATTATTATGATTAGCTCTACATGTAATACGATTTTCTAGAACTTCCAGTGGTTTCCTTACTGTTGTCCAATCTATCGTCTCCGTGCAATATTGGAACAGATAATTCATGTTTAGGGGTTTCAGGCACATTTGTACAACGGTGTGCGTCAATGGCACCGATATGGTGGACTGTGCGGGTACCTGGAAGATTCTGTCGCTGACCGGCGAGATCAGTGATAGATCTGAAACCATTCAACGGTTTGAAAAGTGACTAGAATTTTTTATTAGGTGTGCAAATCAGTTCGGTGGCTTTTGTATTCGATCGAATTTATTTGCACACCTAACAGAAACATGTGGACCTACATTCGAACTGGTGCAAGGACTTTTCCATCTTAATCTCCACCGTGTGCGCCAGCTTATTCGATATTTGCAATGCCGATCTAACTGTTACCAACTTCCTAGCTGATCCTTCCAACTCGACAGCGAACACTATCCTAGCTTGGGGCGCTACCACCTGAAAATGGATCAATATGATTAATAAACTGCTGATCAGAGGTGGACAAATAAAAACAAATAAAATTCCTAAAAATTCCCACAAAAACGGCCTTGAAAATCAAAATACAGGTAAACGTTCAATCACCTTTAAACAAGGGCTGCTCTCATAAGCGTGCCTGAAGTATATGCCAACGCGATCAACGGTAACAGGCTCGACAGCCTCCAATCCATCCACAAGCACTGTGATCTGATGCCTTCTAACACTGTGGGTAGCATGATGTCTCAGCTTACCCCTACCTTCAAACGTAAACGGCACTGTGTCACCTGGAACAACCTCTATCCACGTATCGTCTTTCTGAAAATTATTCTTCTGCTTGAAGTTCGGCCCCACGTCCTTGGTGTCATTCGCGGTAGCAATGATGGTCTTGAACCACAGATTGCAGCCGGTCTCGTTCTTCAATGCGAACGGGATGAACGGTAGCCTGCGTCGGTAGGACTGTCCATTCGCTGGTTTGTTTACATTAACGTCCTTGACCGAGGTCAAGTAAAAATCCTGCATCCAGTTGTTCTTGACCAGCTCTATCAGCTCTACCAACGTCGAAGTAACGTTCACGTCTACAGAGTTCTGAGAGTCTACCGACATCTGCAGCCTCTTCGACTTCAGGTTGTTAGTCAAAGTCTGCTCCCATTGGACGGTAGCCTGCCACGGCTCCACGAACGGCTCCCAGCCGCTCAGCACTCGATTATAGTAATCGATACCGAACATAGAGGACACCAGACCTGGCCCCATGCAGACCTGTCTCAGACTGAAGTCCGTCAACGTGACTTCCAATAACGGAACATCGGCGTCCCTGCAATCGTCGATGATGCAGATCCTGGCACAAGTAGTCTGTAGCTCGATAGTATGAAAAACGAAATCTTGTTTCGCGCCAACGTCGGAATTTGGCACCGCGTTCTGCGTCAACCACAGGGCTGCTTCGTCCAGTTGGCCGTTGGAGAGGTCCAAGGCTGCTCTACAATCCGAGTCTGCGAACCCTAAACCAGCTAACTTCTGCACTTGTCTCTCCGTGGGAGTCAGCACCTCGCTCGATCTTTGCTTAGCTACCAGAGTCTGCTTGGGCAGGGAACTCAGCATCCTGGAGAACATGGTTACGTCGTGGTAGCTCAGTCTGACGCACAATGGCTGCAGCTGTATCTCCAGACACTTGTCCTGCGTCAGGTCCAGACTGGCTCCTACGGGATCGATGATGGACAGGGCAGTCTCCTCCTCGAAGCCAGGTATACAAGAGAAGAGTTCACAGTGTGACAGATTGCAGGACAAAGGCTTCTCTCCTTCTTGAGGAACGGACCTGTACGACAGGACCGCCGTGCTCTTCAGGATCACAGCGTTGGTGTCCCTCACCGAGGTGTCCTCCACGATGACCAACTCGGAATCGGTGATATTGATCTTCAGCTCTAAAGGTATAGTTGTAGAAGCACTGTTATCTTGACTACTTTCTGCGGCTACCTGCGCTATGCCGATGATAGGTTCAGGTTCCGGAGAATTCAGGACCAGGAAGTCCCTCACGGCTTCCCACCAGTCCAAGATGGCCGTCAGCCGCATGCTGTGCACCAGAATGGTCGTCGCTGCGTTCGCCTTGCGTCTTCTATGGTGCACCTCAGCCTGGACACGGTTTTCATTGTTCGCGTTCCTCAGAGGCTGCAGGATCCCCGTGAACACATTCGACTGCATGCTCGATGGTTCGTCCTGGAACCGTGTGTCCGTGATCAATATCTCCTGAGACACTAGATCGATATCCTGCGAACCGTCGCTCAAAGAGTCCAAGGTCAGTCGGGACTTAATAAAATTGACGCAAGCCAGAGCAGCGATGTTGTGATTAGGGTGCAGCTTCACAGTCACGTTCACCAACTCGAGCGTTATGCAGGACTTCTTCCAGATCTTCTCTCGAGTATCTACGCTGACCATAGAGTACTTGACCGTCTGGTCCAGATCTTGCATGAACTGTCGCAGGTCCTCCAAGTTCTCTCCGATGTTGTAAGACAACAGTCCTCGGATAAGCATGTATTGAGCAGGGTCCAGAGCACAGTCCATCGTCGATAGGGTCCCGTGTATACTCAAATCGGGTATATCCCTGCTGACATAAGTGTCCAGGTTCCTCTCGATGCGCAGCTTCAGGTGACACATCTCCGTGAGCAACGAGGAGCCTAACTTCTTGATGAGGAACCCACCGACGACCAACGCGTCCATGTTGTCGCTTTGGTCGTCGCAGGGCACCCTCTTCGCAGCGTAAACGTCCATATTGACTAGTTCCAGAAACATTATATCCAGCATGCACTTGTCTATGAGCTCCGAAGCCGCGAACTTGTTGTGAGCAGTGAGTTCACCCAGGTCCAACAGTATCAATTGGTCGGACCTGGAGCTGACCGGCAAGAGTATCACGGGAGCCCCAGCATGAAGCTCCAAGGACAACCTCATGCTCCGCTTGCTGGTGTCTATGACGGCTCCTAAACCAGCTCTCAGGTTAGCCATGATGGTCCAGAGCTGGGAGAAGTGTATGAAGAACGCCTGCAGCTCCGCGACGAACCTTTGAGTGTGCACATAGTGGACAGCGGACATCTCCAGCTTGAGTTGAGCGTCGTAGGGCCTCTTCTCGGAGTCCACGTAGCTGGAGTACTGGAAGTTCAGAGCTTTCCTTCCGGAAGACAGGAACCTCTCCCTGTAAAACCTTCCATGAGGCGTCAGGTCCAACAGGGACATCGATCCCAAGGACCCGGACACCATCGTCTTCCCGTTCACCTTAAGTATATGCATAGTAGCGTTGGATACGTTGGCCTTGGCAATTTCTCTCTCGGTCTGTATCAGCACCAAGGTCAGGGACCTAACCTCAATCTCGGTTTCCGATCGTACAGGCAAACCGACTTTGTCGAGCTGGTCCACGTCGAAGGAGGTCATCATGGTGACTTTGGGGTTTGTTCCAGAGGGTCCAGCGAAACCAAAGAAGTCGAAGACCACCATCCAGGACTCCACGCTAATCACCAGATCCAGGCAGTTGAAGTCCACGGTGATGCTCTTCTGTTGGAACTGGTCCTTCTCCTGGTCAGGATATGGTTCGGTTATAGTGATGCTCATCAGCACCAGATTTTCTTCACTCGTAGAAGCCCCAGGCGATGGAGGTGGAGTGTTAGGTGTGTCTGCTAAAGAAACAGGCTTCCTACGCCAGTGAGCAGGAATAGTGCCATAGAGGGTATCAGTTTCTAGCCTATCGGGCAAGCTTCCTCGTCCAAACTCGCTTCTGAACTGCTGGATGAAGGCCAGGTCTGGACAAGACTTGGACACGCCAGCTGGAAGCTTGGCTCGTGTGGGTGCAGAGGACTGCATCATGCATCGATGCCTGGAGCCAACGGGACACAGCAGATCCTCCATCAGCAAAGATCGCAGGGCGACCTGGATGGTGGACTCATTCCTCTGTAATTTTTCATACTTAGCTACAAAGTCTCTCATGGACAGCTCGACCAACGGTTGCTCCAGGAGACCCTGCTTCAGCTCCACGTTCAAGGTGGGCAGCTCGAACAGGACTTTCATGGACACGTCCAGCTTGTCGGAGTAGTTGGGAACCTTGTTCATCGCGTGGGACTTTTGGACGACAGGCACTGCTACTGGCATCGAGAACATCCTGTTGATGGTGTCCAACAGCTGTTCGTATTGACCTCGAGACAAGGATACCTTCAACGGCTTGGTCACCACACCGTGGACCTGAACTACGGGACCATTCGAAAAATCATTGTCCAGGAAGAAGCTGGGCGTCTGCACCAATGTGTTCTCTATCTCCACTACGATCTTTAATACTGTGTCATGCAGGATCGGCTTCCCGGACTCTTTGCAGGAGTATATCTCCTCCGCTCTTTGGGGAAGATTGTTCTGACCTTGGCCAGCGTTAGGGGACACCTCGAGGGAGTACAGATTCATGTCCCGCACCTCTAGGGTTAGCGTGTGCTTCGCCATGGAGTCGAGATGGGGCTCATGCTGCATGGACATCGTGCCAAGGTGGGCAACGAACACCTGCACACTGTGGGACGAGCGGGGTATCACCAACACGGGACTGTCTAGGAGAATGTCTAGCTTCAGAGACACGCTGCTTGAGTTCTCCAGGTCTACAGAGAGACTCGGCAAGCGTCTACGTTGAGGAATGGACCAGTCTTCTGCGTTGACAAGGCCGATGGCCATGTCTGTGGCTGCTGCGCTGATTTGCCGGGCTAGGTTCTTTAAGTACTGTTTAAATTCGTCAGCACAGGAGCGTAATTCAGACAGCAGGTGGGGAGCATGGGTGTACCACACGCTGCCTATACGAATCGTCAAATCCACCAATGTTTCCACTTCATCCTGATGTTGCGCGTTCTGCTTGGTGCACCTGTTCGCCGAGAACCTCAACGCCTCGGGCTGATTCGACAGGTTGCTGAAGTGCTCCAGCTGTTGCTGATGGGGGTCCGCGATAGGATCCCTTCCGACGCTGACGATCCGCTGGTGAATCTTCCCGGTCGACGTCTGGTCCAAGACCTGCAGGCCTCCGAGGGACCCGGAGATCGATGTGTGCACTGCCAAGGTCGCCTGTATCCGAGCGTCGCACATCGTCGCGGTAGCAATCTTCTGACCCACCAGATGATTGTCGTGCATCACCGCCCTCAGAAGTAGAACGTTTAGTCTGTGAAAGTCGAAGGTAATCTCGGTTCTAGTAGACACTTTGGACTCTATAGTTTGACTCGAAAGCGATTCCTGCCTCTCTATGTGTCCGGGTCGCATCTTCGCGGACGGGAATATCCTCCTGAAGAAGCCCATCAACTCCACTATCGTCTCCTGATTTGCGATGATGTCTAGATTATTGAACTGTATGTTGGCGACTCTCAAGTTCTCCAAGGTGTCGTACACTAGGGTCAACTCCACCACGATTAGGGCCTCTGAGTCCATCTTGTCTAGCTCGATGAAGGAATTGTTTCTCGGGGATTGAAGACTCTTTGATCTTGTGGCTAAGTTGGATAATGCGTTGGTCAAAGCGATGGGAGAGGTTAGACGTTTTGGTATATTTGGATCAGGAGAGCCAGGGGACACTGGTGACACTGGTGAGGTGGGTTCGGAGTCCCTCAAGCTCCCAGAGACACTGTCCATGCCGACGTGTTTATGGCTAGCGACCAGCAGCTCAAAATCCGGACCGAATTCTTGAAGAGCGTCGACCAGGAGCAGACCGTGAACGGATAAAGAAATACAAATGTCTGCTGTCCTTTTGCTAAAGGCTGCCCTGACCCCAGAGACCTGTAGCTCAGCCACACTGCGTCCTCTAGACTGTAGCTCGAAGGTCATCTGATCAATAATAAACTGGACCATCACCGCGTGACTTAAAGATTTATCCGTCGTCTCCTCCTTCTTCGGACTCTCAGGCTCGTCGTTCACCACGCTGGTCTGCGAGATGCCCGTCGACTTGGAGAAGTTCGAGAGTAGATTATACATCAGCCTAATTGCCTCCACCTTTTGTTCGTTAACGTGCACTACCAGTCGTGGGAGGTTCCCAGACACCGTCACAGACGGGAAGTTGGGGTCTGATGTGTTGAACACACGTCTCTCGATCTGCAGAGATATGTTGAAACGCTCTAGGACATGCAAGCTGGACATGCCTCTAGTCCTCCCGTGCTTCCAATTGTCCTTCACCTTGCCCACCAGAATCTGCAGGTCCACTAAGTTGATGGAATAATGATCGTACAGCTTCTGGTGCAGAGCTGTCTCGGATATAGTCTGGAAGTCCTGAACGGACCCGTTTTCTTGACTGCCAGGTGGAGTCGAGCATGGTGTCTCGAACCTTTCATCTTCGTCATCACTAGTGGTAACAGACCCTGGCTTGATGATCACCTCATCATCCTGGACACTGTTCGTCAAATGAAGCTTACCGAAATCGACGACCACGACCGCGGCGTTTGAGTCTGTGAAATTCTCTACCAGCAAAATCTGCGGCGCAGAGATGTTGAACTGCAGGTCCCAAGAGGACCTATAGACAAAATCTCCTTCAAGAATTTGCTCCCAGTTCTTGATCAGCTGCCTGTGCGTCCTGCGTTTCATTGCTTGTATCCTCTGAGTGGTGGAGGTCCTATGTGGCTCGCACATAAAGTCGATGAGCCAGGAGATTACGGCAGGGTTGTATACCACGTCCAGCGACCTTGAGTTCACGTGCAACGAGTGGTCGGCCGTTATGTGCAACGGTCGCTTCTCGTAAGTCATTTCGAATAAATGTTGCGGTAGCTGATTGGCAAGCTTCTCCGAGGAACTGCGCGCTCTGGAGACTATGGTGGACACTACCTGGGGCTGCACCAAGATCGGAAAGGTCGAATTCTCCGTGAGGTAATCGTGTAAATACAAAGACCCCAAACTGATCGCAAATTTATGCGATCCCGATCTAGGCCTTGACTCGTAGTTCAAGTTCACTCGCTCGAACTGTAGCTGTATCACAGTTTTAGCTTGCTCGCTGTCTGGCTTTATTGTGCAGAGAGATATAGCTCCCTTGGTTAAGGTGAAATTGAACTGGCCGAACACCATGTCTCGGCGTAACAATGTGTCGTCGTCTATGGTGTCCGCTAGGACGTCCAGGAGTTCTCCATCAAAGGTTGAGGATGTGCCCTGGGTGTTTGTATTGGGGGCCTTCGAGTACCAGCCCCACCATTGTGGGAACCATTGCTCTAACATTCCACGACCTTGAGGCATGTTCACATCCACGTTTGGAACAGACTTCGGCGGCCTGACTCTGTACATCGCTATCTCCCTGAGGACCCTCAGCTCGTCGTAGCTGCGCTCCTGCTCCACCTTCTCCTTTATCTGCTTTACGTCTAATGGTAGAATACTTGTTGGCGTACCTGTAACGTGATAATGATCGATATTAGGTACCACGGGTATTCATAACACTCGCGCGAGTGTTAATGCGGTGACCTTCAAACGACCTTTCCCTTTTCCTGCCCGTATCTCAGAGAAACCACTGTAGGACTTTTTTACAGGAAATTACAGGAGTTTTAAAATCAACGAATTTGTTGGGTAAAATTGTGTGGAGTTTATTTTGGTTACCTAGCAGCTTGGTGCAGCTCTCGACATATAAAATATTCTCTTTGCCCCTCCGAAGCATATCCCCCCATGTTGGTTTGGTTTTGAGAGCCTCTCTGCCGAGATGGCAGCGTACTGCGTACTTCCACCATTCTTTAGGCGCTGCAGACACACTGACCGATGGACGACAGCGTCTCTGTTGTTTGTGACGCTCTATGTCTTTTAGACCTCTTATACATTTCACTATTTGATCATACTGTACCTAAAACCAGAGTCATCTTTTATATTTTAGATCGATAGGAATAGGAATTAGGTTACGTACATCTGTGAAACACAATGGTACATCATCCAGAAGAAGATCCACCACGATTCTCGGCTTGTTCGTAGACCTCAACGGTCGTTCTGACCTATCCCTTTTAATATAAGTTCTAGCATTAACAGGCGACAGTATGTGCTTCTTCGTTATGTTCTTTGGCTCGCTCATAGCAATCTAAAGGTTCGAAAAATATTCCTCAAAATAAATCGATCGCTTGTATATACAATGTTGATTAGTAGACTGCGGATTTTTATGCAAAATATTAATTCCTCTTGGGTATAAAAAATCTGCAGTCTATCGATTAGGCTATAGATTATAAAAAGTAAATACATACAGCTAAATCACCGAGATTGAGGGACCCAAAAAACTCGTCTGCTTTCAATTGGTTCCAGTAAACAGCGAGCCTGTCGAGTTCCATCAGCTTCAAAGAAGCGTCTGTGAGGTTCAACGTAGCGGACCCTGGTATCCAACTGGCATCGCAGCTTTGTGCAGTTAGAGATCCTATCGTTATACCGAGTGCGATGCCACCACCTTCGAATCGAAACCATTTTTGTTTTTAGCAATCGCTGAATTTCTTCAGGATCAAAGTAGATGTATTACCGTTCGACAATGTCACCCCATCCTCGTATCTTATATGTACATCCTTAATGTGTAACTGCAAGTTCTCGATGATGCTCGTAACCAACGAGGTGCCATAATTCACCCAAGAACTATAACTGGTGGCGTAGTAACCGGGATCACGATCTGTGTCTGCCCTCCATCTTGCTTCCAGGGAGTCCAGGCGACTCAGTTTGTACTCTAAAATAGCTTGTTCTTCGGCTTCGTTGTCGAACTACAACCAGGAGAACAGTTAAGACGAAAGGTGAACAATTCAAGATCGTTTCAATTAAGACTCTCATAGTAGCGAGAGTCTAAATTCCAGTGCATATACCTCATTCAAACTTATTGGTCCAGCCACTAAGTATAGTTGCTCTATGACTATAACCCAGGATGCAGTCCTGATCTGACGAACAGGTACCTGCAGCCTGACCTTGCCTATGAAGCCAGCTTTTATCTCGATTGGTAGCCCGATGTGCCTTAAAGCTTCTTTCTTCAAAGGAAGATTCTCCAATTCCACTTCCCCTACGAAGAGCGTACACATACATAAGATTAGTGATACTGTACGAAAACCACTAGTAGAATCACTATTAGTTGTACAAAGTTAATAATCAAAGATCATCTTGACCCATTGCCAGATTATAACCTTACCTGATAATAAAGCTATGCTAAGTTGATCCGTGTTCAAGTTCTCAACATATTTCCCGAGATAGTTGTTCAACACCCACGCGACGAGTCCTTCCAACATTTTGATAGTTCGTGGGGTCCCTTAACTGCTACAGCGAATAACGTGCGCACAGTAGTAGGCATAAATAAACTGTTTAGGTTATCCGCTACGGATTTCATTAGAACTTTCAAAATCCACGAAATAACAGCATCGGTGAATCATGTTGTCGACGAGACACGATCCTCTTCTTGCGAGTATAACGTCTTTCATCTTTACCAGCTATTCCATTCGTCGGGAAAACTGCGAAATCTCTTGTGTACCACTGGGAGTCATGTTAAACAATGTTGCATCGATCGTGCACCGACTCGGTTTCGTCGGATTTCCACATTACTGGCAAAAACTACAGTTGTCACAGCCCGCACGATCCCCTCGTGTCACCTATTTAATGTTATTTCTCGTTTTAGTTTTGTGTACAGCGTACTTACACGATTTTAATTTAACCGCATACTATGTACATGCACGCGAGTATTATTATTAGACTCTTGAGGTAATGCTCGCGTTGACGAGATCAACCGTTAGGAATTTTGCGTGTTCTAGGACGCCCACGAGCGGACAAAATCATCGGTAGTATATTATACCGTTAAATAGCGTTAATTCCTTGGCGGCCCGGTTATGTTCGCCCGACTAGCAGAAACGGTTTGCGGTTATTTCTCCATTCGAGACACACAGGCCCGTACAAAGTGCAATCGCGATGCACTTTCACCGGCCAATAAGGAACCTCTTTGTGACAACATTGTACACTTATAGAGTCGGATTCATTATTCAGTGATTCAACTTTGAGCACGAGGGAACAACAATCGAACAATCAAATATCTGCTATTATGTATATATTAGATACGTAAACATTATCGCAGGTCGTAAATTATACTTATCGTTAAACGTTATCCGACGGTCAGGGATAAAACAAAGACCTACTAAATTTCTATTTAGTATGTATTTAATGTCGCCTAACGTTTTTTGTACAGATAGAGCATTCGACTGTGCAAACAATCTTATCGAACATTTCCCTCATGTTGCATCCACCCCCCCCCCCCTCTCTGTTTCGCAATATTACATCAATCCCTCGGGGTCACCTCTGACCCGGCTTCAATCCACCTGTAAAAAACATCCTACATACAACAAATCAAGTAATTTATTAACTGTATTACAAATCGTTTAAAAAATCTGCTACCAGTGTGTAGTAAAATACAACATTGGAGAGACCAGTCCCGAAAATACATAATAGTCAACACCGTTCAGGGGTTAAGTAAACATGGACGTTGCGACCTTGCATATGTGCATACATTCTGAACACTCGCTTTTAATGTCTCGTTGAACACATCGGAATCGTATGCACGGAAATATTCATTCAGCCTTGGGTTTGCTGTCCTCTTTGTAATGGAGGAACAGAAGAGAGAACAAAAACACGCCTCCCATCATCGAGAACGCGCTGACGTAGTATGGGTACGCGCTCGGAATGAAGCGTTCGTATTGCGTATGCTGCAAAGGACGAACGGAGACCTGCGTCGTGTGGTACAAATGGGTCAAACCGATCCGGGTGTAGTCTACTTTGAACTGGTAGACCCCGTACACATCGGGAATTTTGAATCTAGCCTCGTAGCGACCGTTCCCAACAGGTTTCATCGTCATGCGGACGAACGGGTCGATCCTGACGAACTCCAACTGTAAATCGTTCGCTTCATATGGGACCCATTTGTCCCCAGACAGTTTCTGGACGTCTATGGAGTACACCACGTCGTCCATGATCGTGTAGGCTGCTGGGGGAGCATTCTCTCCAGCTCTATGGTGGTGCACAGAGGCGACTCGAATCACACCATTCTCCTTGAAGACCCACCTGGCGATCGCTGTTGCCACCGCTTCGTTTCCGGACTTCTCGTATTCTTGTCCACCTGCATTATTAAAATATTAATCCTCGTGCAATCTTTTCATAATTTCTCACTAAAATATTTTTTGGACTTACCTAGAGCTTTCTGAATGGAGCCAGTGAAAGCTTCATCGCTGAAGAAGTACAGTGAACCAGAGAACACGACGCGCGCATTGTTTCTGGCTTGTAGAGCTGCGATCAACAACGTGTTTTTGCCAACTGCATGGGGATAGTCCTTTACAGGGTTCAGAGGGTTGTAAGAGTATGCTGAGCTAGATGCAGTCAACAGACGTAGGATCAAGGGGTTATCTGTATCCGCAAGCAGACCTGTGCCCTTGTACAGCAGGGGCTGTATGTTCTTATTGCCAACGATTACAGGGGCATCTATCAAGTTGGATGGTTCTGCGATTATCTTGGTGTGGTAGCCATTATCAGATTTATCGTAGTTCAAGTGGTCTATCACCGCAGAGCCCTCTTCGTCTATCTCTAAGCCACATTCAGATGCTAGCTCGTGTAAGACATCGCCGGACTGAGAGGATCCAGCAATCAGGACATTTCCACCGCCGTCAATGAAGTCGGTGATTGTCTCTACGCTTAGGGCTCCTCCAAACTCCTCTACCGTTGGAGCAAATATGATTAAGTTTTCGTATACGTATTCTCTGTACTTGGTGAGCAGTAGATTAGCATCGTCTGCTAATTTGAACGTAAGCGTGTATCCACTATCTAAAAATAAAATTCATTGTTAATCTTTCTCCTGAAATATGCGATATTGTCTAATAGAATTATGTATGCATAGTGTATTTAAGAAATATTTCGTAGTAGGTTAAACGAACGAGAATATGAAGATGCGTTACTAAGTGTAACGCAAAGAACGAAGAGAAGTATTTCTACTAAAAGTACTGATTTCTCTCATGATTATCAAAAGAGAAAACGGTGCCGATAGAAACTGTCAGTGAGCGAACATTTCACCGAAAATGCCGGAGTGTTTACGTACCCTGTAATGACTTGAAAAACATCGAGTGCGTTTCCTTAATGGCCAAATTATCGAGCAGAACGAGAGTTGGCCCGCCAGCACTGGCGAGACCAACTATCGCGAACAAGCAGAGGAACTTATCCTGAAGTTTCATCGTGCATATGTATCAGTCGCTTGCCACGAGACACACCGGCTCATTCGGGTTTAGAGTTTAGAGTTGTGGCACCCATATCAAACACGTAACCAAACGGAAGAGCCTCTGTTTGTAACGGAAGTGACATGTACAGTAAAATATTCTAGGGGAAAGTTATCTACAAAATTCTTACCAGGAACTGTGGACAAATTTTTTCTTTCCGGGGCTCTATTATTTATTGTGGCCTCCAGAACTTGAGCTTCGGGATGGACGAATTTTCTCTAGTAAATTTTATTCTATTTATTTTCTATTTTTTATTTATTCTATTTACTTATTTTCTTTTTTCAAATCGAATGCGAGCCGAATCACACCCATGGACGACATCACATCATGGTCGTAGGATATGACACAGAAATGGTAAGAGGAGGACTCTTCATTATCGACACCCGGCATAATCGAATCCGTCGGTCACGTTGCTACAGCACTGTACGGACCTCTGGACGGAACAAATGATTCTTGCCGGAATTTCCATTACGTCTTATGAGAAAAACGGCAATAATCATCTGTGCCATACTTAACAAATGCTTTATAGCAAATACTTTCCGAACAATAAATAACAAACCTACATATACCCATATAATTGTCCCTAAATCATCGATAAGTGAAAAAAATTTCTAAATTTTGTTATATCTCAGATTCTACCCAAAATTCCCCTGTCTTCGAGTATATTCTTGCTAAATACACATATATGTTTTAGCTCGTTGTTAACAGTTGTAAGGTTAATAGGGCGTAATAAATAAGCACAATGACAGATTGCTTACGAGAGCCTGTCTTCGTTGTTGGTGACATCGACGATGAGATAAATCTCTCCTTGCCACCGGCTTCGGGTGAAGAGTATATCAAAAGAGTGGTGTAAGTAATTACGATCAATTTTATCATTGGGATTCGTTCATCAGTTAACACCGATTTACATTGTAGAATCGAGGCGAAACAATGCGCGGATGTTGTGGTAGCAAACATCGACCGAAGTAATTTCGTACGGCCGACAATCAATGTTGAACCTGTAAGTGTGCAAACACTATTTCGCAATTGCGTGTTCGCAAAACATGTACAAGTTAGTGGAGTATGTACTTGTACTGTATCCCTAGAATGTCTGGTATCACTTTACTCTAACATGTTCAGCTTTCTGAAACAAGTCGCACAAGTGATGAGTAAAGTCGTGCCAAACATTATAGGAGCAGTTTGTGCGATAATAATGCAAACGCAACAAAGTTATCAGGATGTGTGGAAGCACCGTCATGGCTAGGACCAACGCTAGACTGGCAGCAGTGCCAATTCTCAGATTTCTCCAATGTGAGACTGTACATTAGTCAGCTAAGAAATGAAATTCAGACGTCCAAACTCAAATGGAGACCACCTTCCATTAATTTGGTAATAATATATTTTCTGGATAGGTCAACAATGTAATTTCCTTCGGTGCTAAATAGTTAATTTTGCAGCCAAGTATAGATGACGATAAAGGATGGATTGAGTTCTGTTTGAGCAACTGTGAGGAGCACAAACAGACCGATCCCACCCTGAATATTATGTTTTGCCTGAACCAACCAATGGTGGAGCAAATACTGGAGTACTTAATAGAACATTTGCAGCTAAAGGAAAAGTTAATATACAAGCTAGGCCAATGGTTGTACGCGCTACTAGCTGTCCTGGAGATGCCTTTAACCCCCGAAATGTGTTCATGCTTACGCAACTTGGCCAGAACGTGTTCAATCATGCGCGCGAACTCGGTAAACCATCGTCGACAAATCAGCGTTTCTATTTTTTAACAAATCAATTTTTATTGCATAGTAGTATACAAAATTTGTCGTTCACATAATTGTTCGAATAATAGCGGGAAATAATTTAATCGAAAATCAATTTGAACCTACGATCGATGTTGAAAAAAGGTACAAAACGGTCGAACCAATCTTCGATCTACATTCGTCAACTTGATGTGCTCTTATTAGACTGCGGATTTTATACATTTATGATACAAATGAGTAGGTACAATTTAGGGCAATACCTAAATTAAAAGAATTTGAGAACATCGATGTATTAGTTTCAGGTTATTGAAATTATAAAAGAAAAATAGAAGCTTCTGTTCGGCGCCTGCTCATTTTAATCGATGCAAATAATTTCTATTTTGCATAAAGATCCGCAGTCTAGTTATTATTGTTTTCTTTTTTAGAAGAGTCTGGAATTACACGAAATAAGGTCGCTGAATTTGTTTATTTGCCTGGTTGCAAGGTATTTTCGTCAGCTGGACATGGCAGATCCATAGGAGTGCGCTTCCTGAGGTGCAGTTACGATTATACTTGTCTGTTTTAATAAAATCAATTTTTTCTTACGTTCAGTACGCGTTCATTCTTGCGTACCATCATCACTTCCTCGTGTTTATTTTCCAAGAGCGTTCGATCTCGAGTTCGCCTCGGGGTACAATCAGGCAACAGTTTAATTAAATAGAGTGTATTACAATAATCAAATAATAAGCGATATTGGAAAGTCCAAGTATCCTTAACCTATGTACTCTTGGTCCTGGAGGAGTGCGGTCGCTAATCGTTCTAGGTCGTCATAGCTGAGGTTGTTCACTTTGTTCTTCAGGTCTTTGATCAATTCGTTTACTATGGATTCTGTGTCTGACTCTGTGTAATAGCGCCTCAGAACTCTGGAGATCTCATCTTTTAGAACGTGGGTACCCGTTCTGCGGATCGGTGCTTTCCCCTTGCTGGAGCCTTCCTCGGCCTTTTTAATAACAAACAGGTTTAATTTGCTGCCATCTTTGATGCCTGGGTAAAAGCTCAGGGGATTTTCGTCTGAAAAATAATTTTCTATGTAGGCTACTGTCTTGATATTCATTTGGAGCTCTTACAACTGTTTGGACTTGCTGACCCAATATAGGCATTATAAGTACTACAAATACCCAGATAACTAAGAGCTCCAATTAGGTTAGTACCTTCAGGCTAAAACTGCCCAAATCCTTACCAGCCAGTGTTTTGCCGGTGTGCAAAAGCTTCTGTTGTGGTACTTCGATGCCCAGGAGATCGCTGACCTTATGCTTCAGCTGCAACACTGTGTCCGTGGGCATAATCTGTGAACCCAAACGACCATAATACCTGTTAAAAGATATCGGACAATACCAAGGTCCCGTGAAGCAATTATCCAGGAACGACGACGAAGCAAAGCGTGCCGAAATGACTGTTACTCACGTCAACAACGCATTCGTTTCCCTGGAGCTTCTTCACAGTAACTTTCATGATGCAATCTGCTCGTGGAAACACGCGTGGATCAGCACGGGAACGTGAATAATCAAATTCTTGGCGAGAACAGACACTGAAACGACGTGGACAACAGTCCGAGCATTTTATTTCGAGGTTATGTTTCAGTCCTCAACAACACCTGAGCTGCACAGCGTCATCAACTATTTCCATCGAGAACACGTTAACACATGCTCACAGATATCTAATCGGGGTAAAGTTTTTGAAATGTGTCAGTTTATGTCTATACAGATGCTAAATATTTAGTTTATCGATACGCAAAGCGCCATTGAAGTGTCCCACGGTTTCCCCCTTTTTAAGCTGATCGATCGTTCAATCACGTGTGGGTTGAACAATCTTCTATCGTTGTTGCAAATGTGTATTTAGTTTCGAATAATGATCGGGATAATTCCCTATCTGGCTCTGATTACTCGAAATCGATAAAAATACGATGTAATTTTCATGTTGTAATCCTTAATGGTCAGTCCCCAAAATGATTTTCGCTAGGTCTAAAGTTAACTATCGACTTTTAGCTATTTTCTTTTACTCCAATTTAACCTTTCTTGAAAGGAGTTCATTATTTTTACTTATAATAACTTTTCCCTTGGAAATGACATGTTTTAAGTTCAAGGGAAATGTTCATTGTTATTTTATCTACAAAATAGATCGATTTTAGGGTCATTCACCAGGTCCGTCCTAACAGATCATTAGAGTCGTAATTGGTTTCGGTAGAACCCGCGCTTTTCAGGTGCTAAAAATGGCGCGTACAGAAACGACCATAACTTCCAAAGCCGAATGCTGCCGAATCAATAAATTTATTCAACAATTCGTAAAAATTATGCTTTATTTTATCATCTCGTAAACAAATTACTTGTTTACAAATTATATCTTGGAAAATATCTGTGTTCACGATTTTGAACAATTTGAACAAATATCGATAGTCGGGACTGACGATACTTTTCGATACCGTAAATTCGTAAATGAATATCACTATCGATGTTCTCTTCATTTTTGGCGGTTAGTCCAAACCGTTAGACGTCCATTTTTAGGTTAGGTGTTGTACATTTCGCGCATCTGTGAGAAAGCTGAAAATATCATGGAAAATGCAAAGGAGAACGAGAATACGATGAATTCGGAGGAGAATGGCTCCGATTCTATGGATGGTAGCCTAATTACCAACAGAGGCGACTTAACTCCGTATTTCAAGGGCTGGGACCACAGCATCAACAAAGTTCATTTGTCAGAGGTAAACATGGAAAGGAGCGTTAACAAATCAATGAAAATTTTATTAGATACTTATAGATTATTGCTCCCTTTTCAATTTATAACTACATTTTATTGTTAGGTCCCACAAATTTGCAAGGACGAGCCATGCCAGTTGGGTATCGACGAGGCTGGTCGTGGCCCAGTCCTTGGGCCCATGGTTTATGGAATAGCCTATGCCCCGTTGTCCGAGAAGCAGCTTCTGGTGGACCTGGGATGCGCAGATTCGAAAAGCCTTACTGAAGAAAAGAGAGATGCTATTTTCGACGAGATTTGTAAGCATGGGAATACCATGGGCTGGGCAGTGGATGTGATATCGCCCAATACCATATGCAACAGCATGAACCGTAGGAGCAAGATTTCGCTGAACGAGGTGTCCATGGTTTCCGCGATCGAGCTAGCTAAGAGGGTGATAGAGGCTGGTGCAAGAATCACAGAGATCTACGTAGACACTGTAGGCAAGCCAGAGAAGTACCAGGCCAGACTGGAGCAGATTTTCCCAGGCCTGAAGATAGTAGTTGCAAAGAAGGCTGACTCCACATATCCCATTGTCAGTGCAGCCAGTATCTGTGCCAAGGTGTCCCGCGATCATGCCATAAGATCTTGGCAATTTCTGGAAGGGGACATTGACTCTGACTATGGGAGTGGGTACCCTAATGACCCAGAGACCAAGAAGTGGCTCTCGGGCCACGTGGATCCTGTGTTTGGGTTTCCTCGCTTGGTCAGGTTCAGTTGGTCCACTGCGGAGAAGATCCTGGAGACTCAGGCCCTAGCAGTTGAGTGGGAAGAAGTGGAGGAGGAAACATCACCAGGAGAGCAGAAGATCTCTAGCTTCTTTAGCAAATCCCCTGCAAAGTCCTGCCAGTCGCAGAGGAAGAGACACGCTTTCTTCGGTGAGAGGTGTCTGTTTAGTACATCCAGCTTCTGATGGTTGCTGCAAGCGTTGGTTTATAAATGAGGGGAGACACGGTGTCGCTTGTTCGTCGACGCAAATCCGTCGGGTTTATTATCAGAACGTTAAGTTAAAGATAAAAGTCGATCCGATTTATGTACATATGTACAGACTGCACGTCCTTACGCTTAAACCGTACACAAAGTGTGTGTGTGTGTGTGTTTGTTTTTGTGTGTTTTCTCTGTGTGTGTGTGTTTGTGTGTATGTGTGTGTGGGGCAGTACTAGGCAGAACGACGTCAACGCTACACACCCCATGTGTGGCTGGCAGTTAAGTAACAATTAGGAATGTTATAGCGCGGATGTTCTTTGGTAAAACACACGCCTACACGATCGCTCATACATACATACATGCATACATACATACCACGCGTACATCCTTACATACACACTGCTCACGATAACTCTATGATATAACGTATCATTGCTGCCGATTAATAGCGACTAGATTGATAAAAGCTACGACGCGAGAGACCGCTTTTAATTCTCATCGGGCTGAGTCTGCTCTCTCTCGTTCTCTGACGACCGGACGATAGAAACACTCGTGTACAATTATGTTAGAAATATCTTGGGCATGCAAGCCCTCGCAGTCACACTGGCCTTATGGTGATTGCACTGTTCAACGCTGCCGGGATGGCTAACTTTCAATTTTTTCATTTTTATCGAAATTGCTCTCTGGACTGTGGTAAATGATTTTTGGATATTTTTAATTTATTTCGGAAATGAAGACTGCTGGCGGAAATCTAATTAGTCCACGTGATAGAGCGAGCAATTTTCTTACGGAACACGACGAAAAAAGTTGTAATTTACACTTTCCTAAGATATGATGATAGAAATAGTTCAGCAGAGGCGCGCAACGTTGCCAGTGCGTTATTTTATGCCTGTGTTAAAAACATGATTTGCAACTTTTATTGACGGATTCTGTAACAAAAGTGCTCCAACGTTTGCAAACTTTAAATTAACTGAAAGTTAGTAATCCGAATGAAAGCATAGTTTGTTGGACAGCATTAATTCCCCCATGGCGGACTCCGGGTCCATTTTGATCCATAATTTACGTCTACGATTTTTTACAATTTTTATAATTTCACAATAATGATATATTAACAAAAATGTTAGCAGAAGGTGGTTTGTTATTTTAACTTTGATAAAACAACTAGGTTTATATGAAGATTGTATTAAAAATAAAGATCTATTCAGTAATAAACAATGCGAAATTTTATAATAAAAAAAAAAACGTTTAAATGGACCAGGAATTCGTCACCTGAGGCAGGATCGTTCACGCTCGTTCGAAATTCGATCTCTCCCACCCTCTCTCTTTCATATTGACAATGGAAAAGACAAAGAAGAAAGTGGGAGAAATGCAAGGGTGAAAGTTGCACGTTCTCCAATGCCTGGGGACACACAGACGACGATAGAGTCTTATAAATTTCGGTTGTGATTAAACTCTGTCCACTGAACCGTGTCAACGACTGGATAAAAACTGTTAAACAATCATGCTCGATCATCTTTTTTTGCCTTGAGTCGTACCAGAAATCTGTTCGGCGAACGATTCTCGAAAAAAAGGAAAATTGCACTCCAACTTTTTCAAATCAATTGTATCTTCAACCCCATAAAAAAATTCATCGCCGTCAGAACCTCTCTGTACTTTCAGTAAAAATTTCATTTAACTGGGTGCACACAGACTCGTGGTACGACGGTTGTACGCAACCCCTTCTAACACCCTAATGCGTGTGTACTTAAGTATATATATATATATGTATATTTATATACTCCGGTTTACGTCCCGCTAACTCCACTAACTGCTTCTTTATAAAAAATAGAAACAACACGGTTAATTTAGTACACAGTGATCTTCTTCGCACACAGCTTCTCTCGGAGGCCTGACCAATGAGGGAGGGGTTGGGTGGAGGATCAGGGATGAGCACGAATGACAAGTGACAACACACAGGGCTCCTCTTCTTATCGCAGGACCAGCAGGCTGACGATCATCGTCAGGATGCAAGGTGCTAATGTACTGCTTCCACTTCCTGAAACAGACAAAACAAACACAAAAGCAAAATTAGCAAAAGTCTCACGGAAAAAATAAAATAAATATAAATGGGACTCTGGACAGATATGAATTTGGGTGTACTAGTTGAGGGAAGGGTCGGAAAAAAATTCTCTCGGCCGATCGATGAGGAAAGAGATCCTCGAAGATGGGGTATCATCTTCAGGGTGCACCTGACGTCGTCGGCGACGTAATTCATAGGTTTTTTCGGGGACATTTCGCTGATACGAGTCATTTGAAGGCTTCCTCGCGATTCATTGATCAGATGACCGAGGGGTTGGCTGAATAGAGATGTCATTGAGCAAGCATGTGTACAGGGTGGTGCAAAAGTCTACCATATCTCTTAGTTTTATCATAAAAATAAATAAAAAATGCAGCAAATCATGGCAGTTCTATAGAGAAAAATGTAAAAAGGCGTGTTAGGTTATGGCAGGGAGGGAAGTCTACTCGAGGCGCTAGCTGGAAGCGCAGTAGGTAAGGCAGGGAGTGATACGGCATCGGTATAAAGTGCGGAAAAGGCGGGAAAGGTGTTGGAATTGAAGAAAAAAGGTTTAATGCCGAAGAGAATTGCTCGTACCTCCCAAGATATGTTCGGCGTGCGTGTGCCCTTGCGCTCTTGTCTCCCTGCTCTCCATTACCGGCATCTTGAGGGGCCTTTCACCCTCTATGCTGAGCTCGTTCGATTTCCAATACACGGTCGCTATCGTCGCCAGACATTTGATCTTCAAGTCTCCCTTTTTGAAGTGCTTCGTACGCAGACGGAACTCCAGGCCGAGCACCGCCGTCTCCAGACCCTCGCGATCCACCTCTGTGATGTGGGGCCCCCTCAAGTACTGCGGGTCGACCTGACGCAACCAAAAAATACCGGCCTGGTCCATCTTTCAGCTCGTCTGGCTGTCTGGGAATGTTTCTTAACGCGGGGAATTGTTGTAACATCGCAAACACTAGGCAATTAGTTATTAAACTTCTAGGAGCTGATTGCAGTTTGACCAGAAGACCAATTATTGGTCCTGATAAGTAGCCAACGTATGGTTAGGACTTGTTAACAGAAATGCTACCAAGTGTTTAGGTGCACAGGTCAAAAGGTGAGGATCTAGTAGATGAGGGCTGCACTGATGGGACTGTTTACGTTTCAGTGGAGTTGGGGTTGGATCCCGCAAATTCCCGCCGTTCCCACGGAATAGTGGTAACGGGGGGGATTTTCCACGTAAGTCACTTACAGGTTCCCCGTTGATGAACCAGCTGAGCATAGCGGCCGGCTTCGACTTCGCCGAAGTGCAATTGAACCGCACCACGTCACCGACCTGATAACGATGCCTGCCCGGTCTTCCGGTGATAACGGGCCCGTCTTCCGGTAAGGCTGAAAGTTTCCAGAGGCTCGTTAGCACCTTTCAAATGCCCCGGAGCCTGTACTAACCCCCGGCCCCTCCGGCCTCCATTCAGAACGAATCTATACTTCGTTATACTTCCCTAACACAAGATTTGTTATCTGATTTTTCCGTTATTTCGCCCGTAGAACCTTCGCCTATCAATAGTCCCCATTATCATTATTTCTACCATATATTCACTTGCGGGACTGTAGTTGCTAAAACATTATTTCTTTTACTTATCGTCGAAGCAAAAAGAGAGGGTCTAAACACGAATCTAGAGTCGTTATACAGGGTGTCCCAAAATGTCTTTAACTCCCGGAAATGGGAGGTTCCTTGGGTCATTTGAAGTGACATTTTCCTTAACAAAAATGGAGCCCGTGGCTTTGTTTAGGAGTTATTAACAAAAAACACGGACCAATCAGAGCGCGACCTAGACGCTCGTTGGCATGTTCAGTCTAGCTCGCGCTCTGATTGGGCCGTGTTTTTCGTTAATTACTCCCAAACGAAGCCTCGGACAACATTTTGCAAAAGGAAAATGGCGCTTGAAATGACCTCAGGAACCTCCCATTTCCGGGAGTTGAAGACATTTTGGGACACCCCGTAGATCGAATGATTTCCGGCGGAAGAAGATCGATGGATCCATATTGATCTATGTTCTTACCGACAACGAGCATGTCGGAGTGATCGGAGACCGTTTGGAAAGATGGCGCCTCCGCGGATACCTCGCATCTGTATCTGCCGGTGCTCATTAGGTTCACGGAATGGAGAACGACCGAGCTGTCGGTGGAATTGTGAATCTGAAAGAAGAAGAATAAGAAGAAGAAGAAGAAGAAGAAGAGCAGGCGTGTCCTGGCCAATTAACCGAGCAATTAACCCGGGCCGGTGTTCCCCGAATCGTTCGAGCCCGAGGATTCGTGGAACATCGCCGATTGGTGGGAGGGATTGGGAGGCTTGCGGCGCGGTTAGGGTGGAAAACGTGATCGTTAAATGGAAGTTGTACATCTCTTTGACGAGGGACCAGCCGGCGGACCCGTTCAACAAACCCGCGCCGCACCGCCGTAAATCTTTTATTATTTTAATCGATATTTAATAAAACGCAAAGAGCCCCATCTATTTTTAGCGGACCTTCCGCGGAATCGATAAAGTTCAAGGCGCGGGATGGATAGAGAAAAAAAACAAGGGCCTGTCTCCGCCTCGAAATCCCCATTAAAAAGATCGTTCGTTAGTTTAACAACAAAAAATAAAAAACCACTTCGTCATCCCTTTAGACTACCGCTAAACCATGATTAAGAAATTCTTGATATTCAATTTGCTGCAACTTCGTGGAAAAAGATCGTGGGTCGACGAACCCGGGCTCATTTTAAAGCGCAAACCCTGCGCTTTACAAATTTTCCAACTTTCACACTCTCTACAAAATTCAACAAATTTTTTTCGGAACTCGTACCGCAATGGCTTCGTAGATTCGAGTCTTCGCTTTCCAACGAGACCAAAAAAATTGCTCAAGGATTTTTTTCTGCTGTTTCATCGCACTTTGAGCGAAAAGTGCGCCACTGGCATCTTTGAACCGTTATAACTCTGCGAAAAAAAATCGCACGACAACGAACCAACGCTTATTCTAAAGAGTAAAGCCTGTATTATCATCATCGTGAGTTATTTATTTCTCGAACATTTTGTTCACTAAACTGCAAACAGAAAAGTAGAAACGTACGTTTATCGAAAGTTTTCCCGAACTCAAACGTTCGCGCAGAGTTCAGAATATATTTTCCACAACTCTAACCACTTGGAATTTGAAGGACGAAGTTTCCGTTTCCCAACGAGTGCAAAAAAAGTCGAGCTAACATTTTCCCTTCTTGTTTTATCGCATTTTTAATGAAAAGAATGCCGGCGGCAGTCCATATTCGAAGAATCCCCAAGAAAAAAATGTCCTACGCGACCCCCATCCAAGAAAAAAATAATTTAGAGTCGGTTAAAGCAGAGGTCTCGCCGTTCGGAATCAGCCAAGTTAGGTCGTTTCGCAATTTTTTTCACGAACTTGCAACGTCTGGTTGAATATTTTTCAATTCGTGATTCAACGACGATCCTTTAATTTTGATCGTGAGCGTGTAAAAGGAGAGACGCTTTAAATAGAAAGTGGAGGCAGGGACAGCGGTGCATTGGCCACGGGGGCAAGAGAAAAAATCAATAGGAAGTAATTCTTACGTTCGCCGTGACACCAGGCAGCTGAAAGACGAGCACCGGCGGCTTGTCCTGCGGCACGAATCGGTAGAACTCGTTCCCGTCTTTGTACCACTTCACAGAATACAGGGTCTCGCCGTCCAGGTTGAAGTTGCACTCCAGCCGAATTGTCTGGCCCCGGACCACGTGCTGGGGGACCACCAGGTCCAGCATCCGCAGCGCGTCCATGTCTTCACACCCGGAAACAAACGAAATCCCCAGATCAGTGATTCGACGTACACTATAACGCCATTTTGTGTTGTCAGCAGCACGAATTTAGAAAAATATTTTTTCAACGCTTCAATATGTGCACTTTAACAATACACACATCCCCTCAGGGCCGTCTTAAGATACGTGGCGCCCGTGGGCTAGTAACAATAATGCGCCACTTTTCATAAAAAAAAAAAAATAGGGAAAATGGGTGCGGGGTGACCGGTGAAGATTTACCAAAGATTCAGAAAAGTCAATAAGTGTATTACCAATAAACAAATAAAAATACAAAATTGCCGCCCCAAAAGGCTGCCGCCCCGGGACTATAGCCCATTTAGCCCTGTGGTTAGGACGGTCCTGCATCCCTTGTGATTAACAATATTCCTCACATTAATAAAAATTGTCGAATGTACTTGGAATATTCTGAAAGACCAGAAGACATTGGACGCCATATTGAACGACTTCCAGTGCAAAATTAGAAACAAATAAAAATATAAAATTGCCGCCCCAAAAGGCTGGCGCCCCGGGGCTATAGCCCATTTAGCCCTGTGGTTAGGGCGGTCCTGCATCCCCTGTGGTTAACAATATTCCTCACATTAATAAAAATTGTTGAATGTACTTGGAATATTCTGAAAGACATTGGACGCCATATTGAACGACTTCCAGTGCAAGATTACAAACATAAAAAAGAAAGAAGTTGTTCGCCAGTTCAATATTGCGCACTTCGATGCAACTGTTTTACTGCTAAGTGTCCCATTGCTCTCGGCGAAAAGATTATTGAGATGGCTGCGAAGTGTCGTACGACCAGGAAACCTCTTTAAGGCAAGTTTCCACTGGCGTTTTCCATCAGCGAGGGAAGATTTCGGGAGAGAATCGATTCCCAGGTGGGCACGTAGCCTCGGAAGCGAGCTATTACAGGACTTTTCTGTTACTCTTTTCCCGGGGACTATCGACGTCGAGCCGGGGACGATCGACGAGACTTTCGTCTTATCGCGAGAAAGGGGGATGATGGATGGATCTGTCTCGCCGGAAGAGTTATCGAAGAATACTTTTCCGGCGAGCGGAGCCACCGGAAATGCAGTTCCGCGAACGTTAAGACAGCTCACTCTTCGCCGTAGAACTTCGCCCGGTGTAGAACTCTCTTTTTCCCGCTCTTCGGGGGCGACGAACGATCGAACCGTGACTGCGATAATCGCGTCCCGCGCCGATGAATCGCTCGGATACGAAGCCGTTCTCACGCGTGTTTGCGCAACAACGAGACAATTCCATTGAATTGTCCCCGCCATTTTAATCTTCCGCGAGCGATTCCACGAGTCGAGCAGTTTTCTAACGCGATTACAGTCTCTCGACTAGGAGGGTAGTTACGGGGTTAAATTGGAAAAGTTCATTCTGGTCTTAAAAAAATCAATTGTTAATAACAGAGATATAGACAAAAGGTTTAATTTCAGAAAATTATTTATGATTTTTTTTCACAAAGTTGGAAACTTTATAGACACCCTTTAGATGTTCCGCGGCGTCCACAGTAGAATGATCGAGTTGGCGAGATTGATGACGAGATCGTTTTTATTGTCATTAGACCGGAATTAAAAAGCTGAACGATGGGACAGGATTGTATATAATAAATTGTGGATGTTATTGTATAATTAATGAATAACGCTTATACCGAAGTAGATTGATTTTTGCTTGACAAGCAGGTCCATCATCGCGCAGTTCGTCAATACGAAAAATGTGTCGATTGAATGATTTTGATCGACTGATTTTATTTAACGATAATTTCCCTTATTGTAAATTTAATTTATACAATATACATTTGTTCAATTTATCTTGTACAAATTTTCCTATTTGTTATCACATACATTAAAATGATTCGTGATAAAAACGTACAACAATAGGAAAATTGCAATCACTGAATAATTTTAAACAGTCGACTCTAGTTAGGGGTGGTTTCTTCGGACGCCCGGGACACTATATGATTTCCTTCGAATCTATGAATATGATTTGAATGCGATATTTCCGGGTTTCCAGACGCGGATTGCATCCCCTCGCTGTTTGAAAATCGGGGGGTGGGGAGGAACGAGGGGTTGGAAGAGAGAGAGAAAAAAAATGGCACTCCTCGAAGATAAGGGAGCGAAACGAAGCATCGGGAGCAACCGTGCCGCGATATGTGGCCCGGAAAAGCCTCTGGGGAGAAGAAAAAGCCTTGTTCCTCCGATTGTCGTGGCTCGTGATTCACAGCTGCAAAAACCGATCCAATTATTCCGCGAACGGTCGGTCGCCGGGGGTGGAAACGGGGGTTGGACGCCCGCGTCGCTTTTATCGGCGCACGGCCGCTTCTGCCGCATCGACCGATGCAACAACCCTTCCTCCGGTGCATCCCATGCGACGAGGGGAATTTTTCTTGTCTCTTTCTCTGTCTCACCGCCTACCCAACATTTATAAAAATTTTACTCTATTTTTTTTATTGTCGAGAAAAAATTCAGTCACCTATTTTCATACAGTGTCCTCCTCTTGGCCCTCCACCGCCATCTACAAATCCCTTGGGGATGTTTCCCGGAGGTCGTGCAAATATTTTCCCATCGGCCCGGAAATCGCTTGTTACACCCTAACTCCTTGCGGGGGTGGTTGGTTCGCTTTCGTCGAAGGGGTTGCTTGTCGTCCGAGAAAGACCCTAACCTCTCTCGTCTTTGCTGTTCGGTAGGGGCAGGCGCGGGAGCGGAGGAGATGAAGCGAAGGAAGGCGGTCGAAGAAAAGGAATCTCGTGTTGTCCGAGGAAGATAGCGGAGCCACCCCGGTTATTAAAGGGGACACACAGAGAGAACCGGAGGTTGAACGCGATAAGAAAGAGGGGCACGCGACACGGCGTTGAATGGCGATGTAAATGGCGCGACCGAGGGCCCCCGTGAAAAGGGAAAATGCGGCGACCATCGGGGCGGGGCGGGGCAAGGTGAGGTGAGGGGAGGGGAGGGGCGGGGAAACGGCGATAAGTGTGAAGACACGACGGAACGAGAGAGAATGAAAGCGAGATAAGGGGGCTCGATAACGTGTCGCGGCTGTGTACAGACGGAAAAGGGTTGGTAGTCGAGAAAAATATCGATTTCGAAACCGCGGGGTCCACTCTTATGATGCTCTACAGCAGCATAAAAAAATTGTGGACCCACGAGATAGAATATCGTTTAATATGTTTTTGATAAAATATGTTGAAAAATTAATTTACGCCCACGCCCTCCGCATAACAACATCAAGATTTTCGATCGCTCCGCATTCTAAGCTTCTAAGCCAGCTCGCGAGCGCAAGTGAAAGAAGTCACTTCTCCCGCGCAGGGGGCCAAAGTGGTTGTCTCGCGGCGGTGTTCGGGGAGGGGTTGCGTGAAAGGGCGACCCTCTGTGCCCCGAAGAAGTCGATCCTGGTGTCGATAGCTCGTGGAGAGCGTGTGTGCAGGCGCGTGTGAGCGGTTGCGACCTGCAGGGGCGCGCCCCGAACTGTGTAGGAGGGGCGAGGAGGGGGCGGGGCACGGGCTAACGAGCGTCCCGAGAACATCGCGAATATATGATTCATTCCCGTTGCGTTACGAATGATAACTCATGCATATTGAACACGCCAGGGGGTATCTCTCTTTCTCTCTTTCTCTTTCTCTCTCTCTCTCGCTCACCGTGCCCGTGATTTGTTCTGTGAGTCAGTGCACGCGTCTCGACGTCGAGACGAGGCGTCGTCGTCGTCGTCGTCGTCGTTGTCGTCGGCGTCGTCGTCATGCGTCACGGTGTAGGTGAATGACGATGAATAAGCACGTACACACATACATACACGGATAGCAAACACGAGAGAGAGAGAGAGGTTCGCTATTATCGTCGATGCCGGGTGTACTTAAACTTTCCGCCGCGGAGAATCGTCGCCCGAGGAGCCCCGACAACGCTTGTTAATTAGGTCGACGACGCCGGGCGTCCCCGATACTACCGACGAGAAGACGCGGACCCGATATCTCGATTTGGTAAACCCGAATTCCTCCTAATTAACCGTTTAACGGGTTCCCAATTGCGCTCTCGAGGAGCGATCGATCCACGGAGAGCGATCTTTCAGCGTCCCCGCCCCCGTGGCTCTCGAAACCCGCCCGGGAACAAAAACAGTCGAAGACTTTTCCTCGTCGGTCTTCAATATACCCGTTCCTATCGAGCGTTTTGTTGTTGTCGTTGTTCGGTGGACCGGGAATGCGGTCTGCGGGTTTGATCGACGTCTCCGCAGCCCCGGGGGGAGGGTCGAACGCTCCGATGGGCGGTGCCTAGCGGCGGGGCAACGGGCGGACGCGAGCTACGCCTCGGGAACGACCGATACCGTTCCCGGGCGATTGTTTATTGGTTAATGAGACGCGGAATCGTTTGTTAATCGGCCGGCTGTTCAACCGCGGCGCGGGAACAAAGGCCGGGCTGCTTTGATTCTCGCGGAAAGTTCGCGGAAAGTTCGCGGAAACGTTACCGCACCCCTCCTCCCCCCTCCCCCACCCGACCACAACTAGGCAGCGTCAAGAAAACACACGTTCTCTGGAGCTCGGAACTTTCGGTTGCGGTGTTCCGGGGGCTAAATAGAAACGGTGCAACCGAAAACTCGATCGGTAAATGCGAAACATTGTTTCAAGATAAATTTGCTGCGCCACTGTTCTACATTGGTCGAATAGAATTTGATTTGGACAAAAGTAAAAAATTGTCCGAAGCGATTAATAAACTTTTACGAACTACATTTACTCGTATAGGAGTGTACATTGTAAATCAAAGCTGCAAACGCGGTGGTCCGTTTCTTTCCCAGTGTTTATCTTCCGGTTCGTTCCGGTGGTGGGGGAACTGTTTTAGCGTAGTTTCTGTTGATTTAGTTTTGCCCGCGGAGTAACATCAGTTCTAAAACTAATACAGGCAACACGATAATGGTAGAAATAACAGCGGCTGGCAATACAGGTCGAGCGAAAAACAGGAGAGTTCCAATGGTTCCGGAACACGGCCGCGAACAGCCCCGTAAAAATAGCCTCGGCGCACACCGTCCGCATGCTAGCCTGAAACGCGGCCTGATAAAACCATAAAACCGCGGCCAATGAACAGCCGAATACAATATAGAACAGTCGGTGGGTGGGGCAGGCGGTCGGGGGCGGGGTGTAACGCACCGAGCTCAACCCGAGCCAGCCCCTAATCGCCGCCTAACTTCCCGCTCTCACTCTATCTCTCTCTTTCTCTCTCGCAACGCGATCCGCGTGAAATCGTAATCCGGCTCGGTCGTCCCGGTTGGGTATATATCCGCGTGTATCCGTCGACGAACAAATTCGCCGGCGGTTTCCAGTTGCAGGGAAAACTCCGTTAAACCGGTAATACCGAGACAGGCGATGCTAATCCGGCGCGGGCTCGGGTGGGAGGGGTCTTCTCTCGTTTAAAGCGATTAGACATCGGGGTATCGAGACGAATGCAGAAAAACGAGACGAACTGATATACACGTGGACAATTGGATATCAGTCGGGGTTGATCGGAGAAGCCCTTTTCCGCCGAAGGGAAACGGAATGATCGGCCCTTGCCGGAGCGCTGTTGGGCATAGCGGGGCATTGCGGGGCGGGGCAGGAGCAGCGCGACGGGGCGGGGAGAACGAGGAGCGGAGCACCGAGTGGTGGGAAGCGTCAGGTGGGACGCACCGCGGGGCGGGGAGCGCGCGGCGGGGCGTGCGAGACAGGCTCTTGAAACCGAGCACGAGAAAAGAGAGTAAACAGAGAGAAAGGGAGAAACGAAAGGGAATCTCGCAGGTGTGATCGCCGCGCCAGACCACCCTTCTTGCGCCTCCGTGTCTCCGGACACTCGGTTAATTTGGCCCCGGCGCGGCGGTGTTGCTTTACGGAAATCGTACACCATAAACGAAGCCCGGTATCTGCGATCGGCTACCGAACCGTTCTGGAAAGGGCAAACGGTATCGAGTGTCTGGGTTCCGGGCAGGGGTCGCGACACTGCCGACCCCGATGACAAAGGGACAACCAGACCTTCCGTTATCCCCCGTCCACTGCTCGCGTGATGAGTATTCGATCCCCACCTGTGCCTCACGCAAACTTTGTCGCGAAGGGTCTGGTACGAAGATGAAATTTTTCTTTTTTTATATGTGTACGTTCGAATAATTACGGTGAGTAGGGTAACTGCACCAGTGAATGAACATTTAAGAAATTGTTCAGGAAGATATTTTATTTTTAAAAAAATATGTGAATTAAAGGAATCTCATATATGCCAAATGGCTCCCTATACTTCATTTGTCAAAAATAAATGAACACAAATAAAATGAAATTATTATTATTTGTCTTTATTAAACGTTAAATAAAAAATATAAACAATACCAGTCAATGAATACTACATTCTAGTAATTGAACAATGATGGAAAAGCAAAAAATACAAAAGCGTTCATTTACTGGTGCCCGTTCATTCACTGGTGCAGTTACCCTACTATCTGTCAGGAGTGGTACAACGGCGTCAAATTTTATTAAATTTTGTGGTTCAAGAATTTTTGGGAATTTTCGTGGGCCAGAAATGCTGCTCGAGGATCCGCAGTCCGCTAATAATAAATAGACTGCAGAAGCTCTCGCTGCATCCCCTAACCTGCGGAACTCGATGCGAGCATAAAGATGTTAACAAACTTTGTAGAACTTCGCGTGTGTCTTCCTTGTGTTGCTCACCATTTTTCTTGTTTACGAGGAGGACCTTACCTCTCACAGTTTAAAGCCAATGCTCTTGATCGACGATTTTTCCGTCCAGGGATTAGTTAGCAGCTAAAAATGGTCACCACAACGTGGATTGATGTGCCAATTAACAGTCCCTAATTGTAGAGAAGAACAAAAGTGTGAGGGGTTCGGTTGAGCGTCACTGGGACGATCGGATGTGGGTAGGGGTCGAACGTAATCGATGGGGGAAACCATAAGTTGGATGGAGAAACGGAGAAGCTCCTCCGGGACCTTTTTGCCCCTCGCGTTCGTTTCACGCGCCGCCGAAAAAGAGACGTTTTAATAATGGCGGTAAACGAGCGGAGTCGGAGGTGGGAGGTGTCGGTTTTCCTTCCTGGGCAGCCTCGGTGCTTCTTCTTCCTGCTTCCGGTTCGCGGGACACGCTGTGATTTATGGCAGTCCACGGGGGAGTCCTGTCGACCACTTTTCGCGACACTAAATAAACAGGCGCCCTCTCACGACCCTGCCATTCCTCCGAAACCTGGCCAAAATTCATAATTATTTACACCCCCTAATTTCTCCCCCCAGTATAGTATAATTACATTTTCAATTACATTACGAACGTTACAATATGAATTTTTTAAAATTTACTGTTTCCGTTAATTTGCTTGATGTTTGCCAAGATAGGTTTTCCACCCCTAATGTGCCAGGCTGTTCCCAACCCCCGAAAGAACATTAGCGGCTCGAAGAAATGCGTGTCAGATATATTTCTGCGAGTAGGTGTTTCATTAAAGCCGGTAATTGACACTTGGACATGTGTCCCGGTAAGGGGTTTGTTCGTGAGTGTTGAAGGGGTGGCTTCGGGAGGGGGTTGTAAGGGGGCGAATGGTGGAGTATCGTGGCAGATTGCACGGTTACTCGACCACGTATAAATATGGAGAACAGACTTAAGTCGAGCAAAGCCGGTCGTTCATTCAGTGTTTCCCCACCTCCTAGCGGTGCCACCCCCGGTTTTCCGGCGCGGATTTTATATTCCCTTTGCTGGAGGGGTCGATATCGAATCACGCCGCCTATAAATCTACCGGGTATTATTTCATTAAAGCCCTGGCTGTGGTTCACGTATTTATGCTGCTCTTATTCACCCCCGTCACCCCCGCGAACACCACGTTCCAACCCTCGAAGATTTTTAACCAGTTTTAATCGGGTTTTCGATTAACGCGGGGGATGATCCGGTCACGTCGAAGAGACTAGCGCTGCTTTTCGAATGATACCGGCCGGGAAAAGTCACCCCTTCGCATCCCCTATAATTTTATTGCAATATAATATATTTATCGCGATCCTAAACGAATAAAACTGAAATTGTCAGTGAAAACCCCGGTTCTTTCAGACTGTCCGGCAACAAGAAATCTAATGAAGGTGGAAGGGTGTCGGGATTGTCGCTTTTCATTTGACATTATCGTTCCAGCAGATTTGCCGGGGCGGGGAAAACGAGCGCGACGAAGGCTGAGTCACGTTCTTTTTCGTTTCCCATGCGGGAAGTATCGTGTGAGTCATTTAGACCACGATAAAAATCATGGAATAATAAACGCTCCAGGAGGGCTTAATATTCGAACAGCCGCCGCCGGCCGATCGAAATCACGTACTCGGATGAATGTAGAGGACTTTATAGCGGCCACTGTGTAAGTTATGAATTAAGGTCCGATCAGCTCTCGCCGAATATTTTACCTGTATGACATTGGGAGCACCGAAGCCACGCCCACTCGGGGCTCTCTAGGCGGTGCCAGCAACGAAACCACGCCTCCAGACACTCTAGATAGAGCAGGCTATCAAACAATGTCTACTAGTATGCTCTAGATTAAGAGAGCAATGAAACCACGCCTCTCAAGACATTCTAAGTAACAAAAGCAATAAAAACCACGCCTTCTAGGGCACGCGAGCCAGTAGAATGGACGAAACCACGCCTCTGGGCGGGGATACTTCTTGGACAACGATCAGTTTATGGAAATGAAGTTCGATGAAGACTAAATTAAATGTTAATGAACATTCGAAGAGTCTCTGAAGGAAGATCAACACCTACTTGGTTTCGGAAAGGTTGAAAAGCGATCACAGAGGTAAGCGATGGTTATTTTTCCGAGGAGAGTAGCCGACGACAGGAACGATACAATTTCTCATCCGTGGCACGTCCCAAAGTTCCCGAGACGCTTCGCGGTAATAACGGGTAGACGTCGCGTGCTTTCGAGCGTTTAAACGGTGACGCGTAATAAAGGGTGTTGCGGGGTGACACGTAACATGTGGAGGGTCGTTGACACGCGAGACGTGCTCCTGTGGGATTTCGACGTTTCTGCTCCCTGTCTGTACTGTATTTTACATCGGCCGACCCCGTGCTACTCTCTTTACCGTGTCCCTGGCCGTGGATAATTGTCCGGGGGTTGTTCCCACAGAAAGAATTTTAAAATTGCCAGAGTCCTCTCCGAATCTCAAACACGATTTTCAGTTCTCGTTTATTTATCGAAATGAAATTAAAAAATTTTGCAAATATTTTCAGGGGAGCATTCTGTTGGCAAGTTTTTGGGTTTTTACGTTCAAGATAAAATATTCGAAAATAACACAATGTTCGAGTCTTCAAGATGACATTTCACCGAAATGGCACGATAACGATTTCATTAATAGAAAAAGTGGTGTGGGTAGGGTGACCTGCTTTGGCGGTTGGAAGGTTGAGTCGCAGAATCGGGCAGACCGGCGCACGTACAGCGATTTCGCATTCTGCAGCTCTGTTCGCCCGCAATAATTAACTCTTTAACTGAGTAATTAGTTCTCGAGGGAGAAGTATAATATGTACACACGTATACATATATTGCGTATAATGTACTTTTAATACTGCCTGCAAAAAGACTGCGAAATTTCATTGTTAATTATGATCGTACATTGGTAGTAATTTTAACGTACTTTTTAACGGTAGTTAAACAGTAACAACAAACATTTAAATGAGCAGCCATACTTTGGACGAAAGTCTACAAAATTATTCTTTCATAACTGTTTCAACATTTACCTATACACGCCCCTTGTGGCACTTTAGAATGAAATGTAGAAGAAACCACACCCCCAGGGCACTCTAGACCACGCCTCTCAGAGTACTCTAGACGAAAAGTGCAATAATGCCACGCCTCATAGGGCACTCTAGATACAAAGTGCACCGATGCCACGCCCCTTGGGACACCCCAGATACAAAATACAATAATGTCACACCTCTTACGACACTGCCAATGGCAAATGCAACAATGCCACGCCCGTTAGGGCACTTTAAAGCCCTTGCTCCTTCAAGTAACGGACCGTGGCTCAGTCTTCGCAGGGTTAAGAGCTAACAACGGCCGTCGAACGAACCATTGCAGCAGCCCGGGCACGGAATACAGTAGATTTAACTGGCTGCTTAAGGGATCAGTCGATAAGACGGTTTCGCGAGTCGAGTTTAATTTGACATTTAAATCGAACCGAATCGAATCGAACCGCCCCGTCCCGCCCCGCCCAGCCACCGGAGTGGTTGGTCTCGACTCCTAATGTTCCGAAACAGTTTTGAGCCGGCTGCTTCTCCGGGTGGGGGAGTCGTGCTGCTTTTGTCGCGTAAAACTCGAAACAATCCCGTCGATCTTGCCGAATTAATTGGGGCGTAATTGCACGGAAACGCGGCTTGGAACGACAACTTTCGACCGACCGTTTCTGCCCCCACGTTTTGCTAATTGGAGGTCTTCATTCCGTTTAATCGAAAATAAAATATATCAGTGGTAAATATTTATGTATACTGTATGGTTTAGATATTTTTGTTTAACAACAATAGTAAGAGGTATCGCTCTACTTGTGTTTAATATCGGAGCAGACGTTTTCGGAAGGAATGGCAAACGTTCCAGTGTTTTATGTGGCTATTTTGTATGTAACCAATCGCTCCTTCAACGTCCGGATTGCCCTTCGGAGGAATGGCCAATAAATCGAGGAAGCGCGGGAAATTCAAAAAGCCGGACGGGAACGATCGTCGGGTGGAAGAAGACGAAAGAGCTCGATACGGGGCAGAGCGGGTGATGGGATGGGTGGGGTGGAGTAAGGGGGTGTAGAAGGAATCTCGGCTGGGAGGAAGGTGTTGGTGACGGGCCACTAAAACGATCCATCCGGACGGGACGTCGGAGGAGGCAGGAAGGAAGGATCGATATAGCGCGCGGACGGACCCGGGCCAGGATCAAACAGACGGTGTAATGGAATAGTCTCTCTCTCGTCGGCTTTTGTTTTTCCTCGGTCCGTTCGCGGGCGTCGAGCCGGAAAAGCTCTCCTCCTCCTCTTCTTTCTCGTCCTCCTCCTACTCCCTGTCCTCTCGCTCTCTTTCTGTTCCCGGGGGAAAACCGACGGAGCCCGGTTTAATTACCGATCCGATTGCGGGTACCACGGTGGATCTCCACTTTGGTCGGTGTTGCGACGTGCCGACGTCGCCGCGCCGCGCCGTCCGGAACAAAAAGTCGAGATAGAGCAACGTCGGCCGGATTAAACGGAGCTGGCCGGTACGGGTAGGCGGGCTGTGGGCGGGGCGAGGGCGGGAAGGAGCCATTGTAAATAGATACGCGCGCCAGGAGCCACAGACACTATACTGCGTTTTACTCCATCGAAAGGGGAATCGACTCTAGACTCTTCCACACGGAGTTGGGGAAAGGGATTCTGGGTAAAGGAGGTGTACGCTCTGTCCCTTACGTCGGTCAGCTTTCGCCTTAGTTTTCGAAGTAGATTGGAAAATTCTCCTACAAAATTCTAATAGCAAAAACAATGACGCCACGCTCTCTGAAGGCACTCGTTGAGATTAATTGCTCAATGAAGCCACGCCCCCACCGGGGCACTCCAATCGCAAGAGCACTAAAACCACGCCCAAATTCAATTTTCTTTCCGAAATGAAATGTCTGAAAAACTGGGGCAAATAACAGGACACGTTCTCGCATGTATGGTTCATGAATAATAATCTGTAACTGTAACGATTCTATGACAATTGTAGAATAATAACCTGCAAGACGAATGCAGTGAAATGTTCACTTTTCTATGCTGGATTGCACGATCACGAAGGGGAATTTCAGCAGGAAATCTTGCGTTTTCAGGGGACGAGGTTCGTCGACCGGTTACCGGAACCTTCGTAGCTTCTTCCCCCGCCCCCCTTGTCCCTCCTAATTCCGTGCGAAGGGGGAGATGGAAGGAAATTCCGGGCGACGAACGATAAGTTTTGCGGATGCGTCGTATCCGGCGATTTGGCATTGTTGCCGGTGAATGGATGCACGCGGCCAGAACGGACGCGTAACGCCGGCGTTCTGTCGTTGTCTCGATCGATTTCCGATCGATCCACGTCGACTGTGTTTCACGGCGACGCGGCGCGACGTCCCATCAACGCTTGACCCCGGGGGGCGGGGCCAAAGTCACCAGGATTTTTACGCGGCTTGCGAAAAGGCCCCCGAAAAAATATTTCACATACACCTTTTTTTTCCTGGCTAGCTGCTTCAAGTTTTGTTTGTATGTTCTTATATAGACATATAGAAAATGTTTTACAGATTTTTGTTTTCTTAAACATTTTTTTTTTGTACAAAAAGAAATATAGAAGTGACGGTTGCAGGATAAATAAAAAGTTTGTGGAAGGCCTGCTTTTTGGTTTCCAGCGAGGACAAACTAGAAATTTATTTAAACTGGAATTCGTCGGATTCGAAATAATTACAAAAATCGAAAAAACTCGTATTGGAGTGAAACGAGGGTTTCTAGGACACGCTCTCGTGGGATCCGAAACTTTTAACGACGGTGATAATTATTCCTTCGGATTTTTTCCCAATCGCAAACACAAAAATTTTCTGCTCGAGTACAGGGGGGGGGGGGGAGCGAACGAGAAGCCGTTTCCCGCTTTTTCCCCCGCCTCCACGCTGCCACCCCCTATCAACAGCACCACTAACATTTCCTTGTTTGCCAAGCGAAAGCAAACTCGATGGAAGAGCCATCAGCTATCGAACACGCCGGATCTAAATACCTGAAAGACGACGTCGGGAAACCCGTCTCTCTCTCCTTCCTGGCTTCGAGAAATCGATTTCGCAGGCCTCGATCGAACCATCGCGCCAATCGTGGCGGGAATCCCCGGGGTTCATAACCTCTCACGGTGTTTGCGGACTTACAACATAACCTCAACGACCGAGCAATCAACCGTTGGGAAACAAATCGCTGTTCCCTCGCGGAACGAAATAACGGCGAATACGAAATTCGAGACCAGACGCTCTGCTGTACAAACAGCTGCGAATAATTGAGGTTAGGGAAGCCGCTGCTAGTGACTTTTGGTTATTAAGTTGGCCGACCGAGTATATTTCACATTGAGCTCGGTGAAAGAGGGTTCGAGTATCTTTCAGACACAGAAGACGAACATCTCCGTTTTTTTTTTTTTTTTGCGATCATCGTTCGAAGAGAACGGCTCGTGGCGACGGAGTGGGGGGCGAAAGGGGGCGGGGAGAAGAGCTGCTGCTGGCAGGCGAGGCATTTTAGAAAAATTTCCCTAGGGTGTTCCGCGCGTTCCCTTTTTTTTCTGTCTGTTTTCAACGGTCTCGAAGGGGTTCGACCATCTTCCGCCGGGAGTATACAAATTTCTCGAATCGACGTACATATCTCCCGGACGCGCGCGGCTGGATCGTTATCGAATTAAATCGACGGGAAAATTTTTGAGGTATTCTAGTTCCTTAAACTGGCCAACTTCCGGAACTTTTGTTCTCCTCGGGCTTTCCGCCGTTCCAGATTATTTAAGACCCGGGTCGGGGGTTATCTGTCGCAACTGAAACTTGCTCGTTTACTTATTTACGACACCGTTCGCCTCTCCGTACAGGCTGTTCCATTTATCATGGCCGTGAGAAGAATTCTATCGGCGATTTCGTACGACCGTGGTAAAATGTTATCCTACGAGACTATTCGTAGACATAAAAATTTAATATAGAGACACGAAAAATGCAGACATATTTTATCGAAGCAGACCAAAATGTCCCTAGACGGTTGGTAGACAGCGTCTTGCAAAATGCTAATTCAATCGACGACCCACCTTTTCGCGCGAGGGTGACTTCGAGCATGCGTTGCAAGAAAACTATGCTATATATTTCCATGAAAAAAATCGAGTATACAGAGAAGAACGCGAAGAATAATTCTGTCGAGTTTCGTTTCGATAGGTCGGGGAGATTTTCGTGAAAAAATTCGCGAAAATCTGCTTTCCGGTGGTAAAAGCGGGAAGGCCCCTGGGTGTACGTTGATGCATGCTACCGTAGCTTCGGGGTCGCGTGTAACGAAGAAAATCGATCGGACTGGACCTGTCCGGGGGCCGGCTTTTAAGCAAAGCTTCCCATTACGGGGGCTCGGCAACAACGGTCGGCCGATCGGACCGGCGAAATTGCCGGTCGATCAATCGGCAGAGCCGCAGGTGTATCTTTCTCGGCTATCTCGGCTTTATTTATCCGGATCAAGTAGTTCCTCTTCCCGTTTACCTGGCAGTCTGATAGCGTGTGCCCTCTGATACCGAAGTTCCGGCGGGATCGTGGTTCGTTTGCACGATAAATACGACGCCGCGTCGCGCCGCGCCGCGCGGCGGAGATAGGTCCCTGACCAAAGGAAACCGATGCCAACTCCGTCGTGCAAATATTGGCTCCCGTGTAAATGTGCGTGGCAGACGACGACATCGCCGCCGGCCCGGGGTCTACTGTCTCGTCGATTCAGACACTCGTAAAAATTCAAACGATCCGGCCGGGAACGGCCCGAATTGATTCCAATTCGAATTTAGTGCTCGAGCCACGAATCGTAAAAAAAATTCTTGATATCCGACCGACTTCGCGGAAACATATTGCTAAGCGAGCGATCTCGTCTTAAAAGTCAAAGCCTCTGGTTTCAAGCATCACTCAATCTCGAGTGAAAATTTGTTGTTCGAAGTCTCGTAACTTTGCGAAAAAACACGCAAACTTTTGATGCGCCTTCGGCCGCGCGGTCCGTGTTTACATGCTCTGTCCTTCTCTACGTTCGGCGCGGTCGACGCAGTCGTAAACCTGCCCCCTCGAAATTTTCTCCACTTCATGGAAAAACATTGAATCATGGATATGTATCTGGGGGGTGAGATTATTTCAGCGTCACACTTTTTGGTGGTGTCATCACGCAGATTTTGGAATGACCCCCAGCCCTTAAACATATCCATGTTAAAAAATCGCGCAACAATGAATTTGGTGCGACTTGAAAAAAGTAGTCTATCCTGTCAAAGCCGCTAAGTGATTTTCTTGTTGAAATTTTTTTTCCGGTGTCATTGCCACAGTGAACGGAGAGAAAAGGCGGTGGATATCGCGGGTAGTAGAAAGGAGATATCCGGTGGTTAGACGTTAATTACCGGCCCCCTCTGCAGGTTCATCAGGCCTATTGATTGCCATCCTGCACTCGGTCGCGCATTAACGCCGTCGAACCTAACCGCAACGAATGGAGAATGATGGCCCGCGATCCGCTAAGTACTGTAACAACCTACGATGAAACATCGAGGAGCGGTTCGGTCAGAAGGGGTGGGTTTGCGACCACGATTTCTCGCACCTTCGACCTTTAGCGAACACCTCGCGAGGTCAAAGTCGATGTGGTCAAATTCTGGGGCTCGTAAGAAAAGGTCTACAAGAATTTTTCGGAGGGGATGAAGCCTCGAGGAGCGCGTTGAAAATCAGATTAACCCTTAGCACTCGAGTGTCGACACAGAGTCGCCATTAAAACTTGCTCTACCATTATTCACAATATTGTTTACATTATTAAATATGGTGCTATCTAATCAATTACTAAACATTTATGTATTGTATGAGGTATTATATTAATTTTTCATATGCACAAAATGAAAAAAAATCATATAGAATGGAATTATTCTAGGTCGGAAGAAATGTTTAATTTTCGAGTTAAAACAGCTCCGAGTGCAAAGGGTTAAGCGTATCACTTTGTTAGGTATTTATCTTTGTATCGATCGTAAATTGTTTATATTAACTATTAAAACATTTCACTTGTTAGGTGTGGATTTTTGAAAAAGGTTGAGAGCCGCTGTATGAATGACGATTGAAAGACGAAGGAGAATGTAACGATTAATCGCAGTGACGCCGCGGTGCTCGACGGGTAGTTCTCGAGGTTCTACAGAGGGCCTGATATCGGAATTAATAATCAGCTGGTCGAACCATCCCCCGTAAATCGCTGGGCACTCTCATTGTCCTTTATTTCGCGCGTCTTCGCGACAATAGACCACACCCCCCCCCCTGCGGAAACTTTGCATCGAGGGAAGATTTAGCGAAGTACACCCGGTACATTTCCCTCGCTTATCGTCGCTACGACGATACCCCACTCCATCTACCCCCCCTTCCCCCACCCCCTACCGCTTATATTTCCCGAACATTTACCTTCAATACTTCCGCCACTTATCGGAAAATATTACGCGACAAAAGATGAACGCGCGGAGATCGTCTCTTTATCCTTTAATTTCCTCCTGTCGGGCCGTCGCGTCGTGTCGCGTCGCGTCGCGTCGCCGAGCACTATCGGCCTTGCTTCGCCTCGTTTCCACCGGTTATTATGCCGCGTTTCCACGAAATACGTCTTCCGATCGCCGCGCAGACAGAAAGAGACTGCCACGACAAACTGTAACAAACAAGGAAATAAAAAATGCTCCGGAAATCTGACGCGCTCGGGGCCATGGATGAGAGCGAACAAAATGCAACGACCGTATATATTTCCCTGGGCCCCATCATTTTTTTCGTGGGCCACAGAATACTTTTCGGATGGGCCCCATTATTTTGGGCATTACCACATTTTTTATTTTTTTTTTAATTGAGGGTTACAAAGAAAAAAAAATAGAAAATTAGGGTCCTCCGGAGATCAGCGAGGATTTCCAGGAGGTAAGAACCATTCTGTAATTAGCATACGCAACAAAAAAAAAACATGCCGGTTCCCATGTCGGCGGAGCATCGGCCAGGCGAGAACAATCGAAACAATGGGCGGTAGGAATTTTTCCGCGGTGAAAAAATGCACTTTGACATACGCGGACAATGTGTGTCAAAGAGGAGTCGGTGCACGCGCGTTGCGCGTTAACATAGCTATCGACGCGTGTGAACGCGCGATCGGCAGTCCCGCCACGGCGAAAACAATGTCCGCGAGCGTGTCAAGGGCCTGTTATCGGTGGCCAGCGTTGTTCGCCGTTTCCGGCGGCCGGAAATCGGCTGCGTGACTACGAAAACGAAAGAAGAAACAACCTGAGAGAACGCAGAAATGCGTTTCGGCCTCGAGATCACGTTGCTAGTGCGTGCCTGCTCGATCGCGATTAGGCTCGCGGGGCTCCCGGGGCCATGTCCAGGGCCATTTCCATCAAATAGTCCCATTTCGTCCCAAACCATTCGTGTATCAAAACTAATTGAAATTGATAATTTTAATAATAAATTGTATATAGGGTAAGCAGAGTTGGGCAAAATTGTCATCTAAATAAAAATTTCGGATAGCGAATAAAAAAATTTTTATTCATTGTTAGATGGTTCGAATATAAAAAGTATCTTTATTCGACGAGCATCGAATAAATAATTATATTCGACGAGAATTTATCCCACAAATAAAGATAATTTTTTTTTATACGAAGTGGCTTTATTCGAACTTCGAATAATTTTTTCATCTTTTATCAGTATCTTTTATTCGGAGGCTTCGAATAAATCTTTCGAATAATGAATAACAAATTTTTTTATTTTTTAATCGTTATTCGACATTTTTATTTAGATGAATATTTTGCCCAACTCTGAGGGTAATAGTAATTATTATGTGGGTAATAGTAAATTGCCTATAGGTTAGGTTCTAGACAATTCTTTGTAGGTCACGCAATAGGCACTGGGTATGCGAGGTAATTTTAATTGCCATAATAATTAATAACGTGTAATAGAAAGGGATGTGAATTTTTGCCGGCACCTCAGCGATGCAAATGCGAGTAATTGCAGATCCGCTGGGGTTGATAGCGCGTTTATGGAAACTGCCGGCTAATAAATTCCTCTAATAACAGCCGCGAATTTTTAATGAAGGCGTACACGGCTAATAGAGCACCATATCTGCGCTAGGGAAACCCCGCCGGACGCCATTGTTGTTTCGGGAAACCCGTCGGAGGAAGAGCCATGTCCATCCGTCGATCTTAACGCGGGAAATTTGAATGCTGATCCCTGCGAACTCGTTTTTCTACGTACTGCGGCGCACGCGGTCTCGTTTCACGGTACACAGACATTAATATTAATAACCGACGTCCGCAGATCTTCGTGCGAAACTTGTATTTTCGTTGCGGAGCACTTCGACGACGGAATAATATTGAATTTCGATCGTGTAGAATAGATTATTTTGCAACATCAGACCTTCCCACGGATGTTAAACAATTATTACCGTAAGAAAAACCTTTGTTTCATTTTTTTTTCAAAATTTCCTCGCTTTAAAAACAAATGGGTGACTTTGCATAAATGTGCATACTCCGTGTAATAAAAAATAGCGTCATCTTGTGCTAAATGTTGTCGAATAATATTTTCGTTCGTAGCGAACGACTTTTTAATGTAAACACTGTCGTACAGCCTGCTTTTGTTTGACATTTTATTTCTCGGCAGCGGCCATTTTGTTGCAGCCCCACTACCAGCCGTGGAATGTAAATTTGCATTACTCCGTCGACGGCGCGACGACGCTCTAAATATTAAATTAAAAAACAGTGAAATCCCGTGCGGGGGTCTGGCTACCTTTTGATTTATTTAATACGTTTTCGCCCGGGGTTTCGGGGGTAAAAAGCACGTCCGGCCGGGATCACGGTGATACGTTCTCGCCGGTAATACCTGAATAATGGCCGACGTTATCGCGTCCGGCAATGACGATGCATATCGCCGCGATATACTTTTTCTCATTAGCGTTAAAACGGACGGACGTTTTATATGCGGGACAAATATTTGCGAGCCGGATATTCGACGGATATTCGCCTGTTCGTTTAGCGCGACTGCGCGTACCCCCACTCTCCGCTTTCGATCGAGATTTGCGAAGGTTGAAACGTTTGTCAAGTATCTTGTCAAGCAATATTTCAATTATATGAATTCACCCTCTTTTAATGCACCCTGTTCTGAATAAGTTGTAAAAATGAAAAAATGTTGCGATATTTGCATATTGGACATCGGCTAGTATTTTCAAAAAATTTACGGATTATTTTTTTAAATAAACTAGTCCTATTTGGAGGTATTTTTTTTTAGTACATCTAGAAACAATACCGACAGAACTATAACCAATATTTCAATTATTTGAATTCACCCTCTTTTAATGCACCCTGTTCTGAATAAGCTGTAAAAATGAAAAAATGTTGCGATATTTGCAAATTGGACATCGGATAGTATTTTCAAAAAATGTACGGATTATTTTTTAAATCACTAGTCCTATTTGGAGGTGTTTTTTTTAAGTACATCTAGAAACAATACTGACAGAACTAGTAACATAACCTCACCTCGTTACTACCGCCATTACTCGTCCCAGTAATATAAACGAGCGTGCAGCCGGCTCAGGAGGGAAAATTGAAGAACTAAAAGGGAAATGAAATTCCGCTGCGAGCGTACAAGAGATCAGCGTCATCCGGAGGACTGTCTGCAGGGGTGAGCCACCCTCGAGAGCGTCGCCTCGCCCCTCCACCCGTCGCGACAAACGATTTTAATCGCGAGAGCCAAGCGGTTCCACGGCCGATCCCGATTTTCCTGCGATCCAATCCGGCCCAATTGTTCCGCGCACCGTGCATAATTCTCCGGAACGATCCTCGAAGGGTTGGGGAAACCGACGGGGGCGAGCAAAAAAAAAAAAAAATAATATCGTAGTCGATCCGTCGATGACGGCCCGGCCCGGAGTCATTGTTCCCGCGAAATAATAGCGGCCCGCGTCCTCGTCCGCAACCAACGTTTCCTAAATCCGGGAAAATAATTAAAACCCCGTCGACGCTGGAAAAACGATGATCGAAGGAACCCGGTGGGTGGGGCGAGTGGGCGGAGGGGGCGTTCTGTACACACGATTCGCCTCCCCCCACCAATCGGCTCAACCCCCTTCTCGTTCGTTCGCAAATTCTTTATCTAAATAAAATTCGTTTCGATCAACGAATGAAAGATAGTTCTGTCATTTATCCCGAACGTTGTGAACAAGAATTTTATTTGGAAAAAGTTACACGGCCGCCTGGAGAATCTGGTCGAAATTTGGGTCTGCCACATTAGATTTTTCGTCCTTATACAAGCAGATTTTGGGCTGGGTGAGGGCTCAATCTAAAGAGGAAGGTTCAGCGCATGGTGCTTTGGTTATGACGTAACGAGATTATGTTGACATCTAATAATACGAGTCTGCAAAGTCGGAAAAAAATTTCGAGAAAACAACCGCAGAATCCAATGTATTTTTCTGTCACAAAAAGAGTTTTTAGCTCTATCAAACGAGCCTTTATGCAGCTCAAAATTTGCTCATATAAGGACGAAAAATCTAATTTCGCAAACCCAAGTTTCGGCCAAATTTCTAGGGTATTCTAGGGAAAGTCACGTGACTACCGTTCCCTCTTAAATTGCAGCAAGAACATCTGACAATTTTGAATTAAAGTCTTTTTGGCAACGTTCTCGGACGACCCTAATTCCGAACGGTCACAAGAATGAAGATGCTGAAATAAAGATGATGGGACATAACCTCACTTTTCGCGTGACGCGATCGTGAGGCTGCGGATCTTAGGGAAGTCCCCGGGGTCGTCCAATTAGCGGCGGTATCCCTAGACGAAATAATAACTCGGTAACAACGAGCTAGGGGAAATCTTCTATAATAGAACCAGTGGTCTAGGGGATCAGGCCTGTCTCCCGGGCGGACCTAATCACGGAATATTACTCGTGGAACCCCGATTCCATTTTCTCCCCCGTCGGCGCGCGGCGTCGGGTTTCTGTCCGTAGAGCTCCGTCAAAACATCGGTCGTTCACGTTAATTCTTTCACGGAAGAACAGACGCAATCAAACTTTCCGGTAACCAACCCCCTCGTCCGCCAGCAAAAAAAAAACTGGGTCGAGGCTGTATTTCGCGTGCCGGTTTTCCGTCTCCATCTACAGGTCGACTCAATACCAGCAAGCAGGCTGACACTGCCAAAAAAGAAGGCAATCTACCACTGACAATCAAAATTGTAGACGTCTCGCTGTTAGGTGAAACACGAAACCTGGGCTTAATTTTGAATAGTGAAACCTCTGCTTTCGTTTCCTCCGACTTACTTCTTCCGAGGGTACTTGTCTCCAAAGAAATGGTATAATTACGTAGAGATAAATCTAATTAATGCTATTGGCGCTCGTTCAGTTACTACGATCATTTGTTACTATGAAGCACTTTTGCAAATTGTTACATCAATCAATTTTCGACGTTTCTATCTAAATTTAGATCATTTTCAAGAAATAATTTTGTTGTAATTGCGTCTGTTAAAAATTTTTTTTTTATTACCCATTGATTAATATATGGTTGACTAAAACAGTAAAACATATATTAATCAATGGGTAATAAAAAAAAAATAATAAAAAAAATTTTTTACAGACGCAATTACAACAAAATTATTTCTTGAACATGATCTAAATTTAGATAGAAACGTCGGAAATTGGTTGATGTAACAATTTGCAAAAGTGCTTAATAGTAACAAATGATCGTACCAACATTGTCGATCGAAATAAGGAAAACCGTTATTACGTAGAGATGTTTGAAGTCGAAAAATTTGGAAAAAGTCATTCTGTTGGATTTTCGGAACAAACAATTTTTTTTTGAGATAAACTATTATAAAGATCTCGAAAGTGGCGACTACACCTTTTAAAATCAGCTAAATTTTGATCAGAGATCCCGTGATTCACGTGCACATGCACATATATGACTCACACGACTATCAGATCTAATTATACGCGACTGGTCCGTGAAAAAAAGTAACTCTACTTCCGCCAGTACTGCCATACGTCACGTGTCCGAGGTTCACGGTCTTTTTCAATCGTCGCACGGCCTGCCAGCCACCCCCGCTTGTTTAGAAAACAGCGGCAGCCGGGACGAGAAACAGGCGCGTGCCACGCGTCAACCTGGTATAAATATGTTCGATGCACCCTGTGCAGCCCCTTTGCTCGTAAAAAGCATCGCGGAACAAATTTCTGTCGACAGAAACACACGACAAACGCGAACCCCCGAGAAAAAATTTCATCAACCCCTACCGTTTTAATCGCAGAAATCTGTTTTACCGACGGAGGAAAAGTGTGAAAATTCAATTATCAATTTTATCCAACAGCTCGTCGATTTCCTAGATTTTTTTGCAATAAAGGACATCGTGGGTATATAGGTCGTCGGTTGCCTGCGATAGAACGAACATTCGAATGATCGCGCGCCTGTATATATTAATCAGGGAAGTAGGTTATTGATCCGCGGGAAACCGACGGACAGATTACTGGAACACGGTCCGCCAGACGCATATGAATTTTCATTAAAAAGTAAAAAAAGAACAACGACAGAAAAAGAGAGAGCGAGCGAGAACGGCGGAGGAACAGAGAGAGAGAGGAAAAATAAAAAGGAAACCGAACGACGACGACGACGCGTCGAGGCAACGTGGAAAGGGCGGGGGGTGGCGAGGGGGCGGGGCCGCGCGAAGGCGGGAAATACGAGTTCCATTAGTCAGCGCGTAATAACAAAACCTCCCGGGCAACGAGTCCATTCTACACGCCTGAACGCAATTTTTTCTTAATTAAAATACTGAAAAACATTGTCGGGTTTATCGCGCGTGGCGTTCCCGGCGAATTAAACAAAATTGCTGATATTTCATCGCGCGGATCGAACCGACAAATTTTTATCTGACCAGTCTGCTCGCGGTGTTTCGGTTATCCGTTGACCGAGATAAATTTAACAGCCTGTACAGAATTTTCAGTGATTTTGTTCGGCTATTTTTATTCGGTAACTTTGGAAAAATGCCACCCGATGGTCCTCGAGATAACTGAAGATAAAAATGTGGTGATAATTTGTAAATTTGCGATGGGAATTCAAAATGGGACGACCTGTAGAATCATTTTCACGAGGACATTATTATTATTTCGGAAACAGCGGTCCGTGAAAAAAATGTGGGCGGCCTACGGCGACGTCCCGGATGTTGGCCGATCGTTTTGGCCGAAGGACGGACGTCGCTTTAGTGTCGCGACGTCATCCGCCAGCCGCGGTGTCTCGTGAATTGACTCATTTTCAATTAACGGCGATTTCGGACGATTAAAGTGAGCCCACCGGTGTGGCACGCCCATGTATGACGAGTACCATCTGCCGGTGCATTTCAGCCGCCGCCGCGCCACCGCCGCCGCTGTCGCGGTGTACCGTGACGGCCTGGAAAAATTTCACGTGTTGCCTGGCTCACGTTAAAACAGTGGCTATCAACCCATCCGCCACTTATCCTCTTCAACATTTTTATCGACCACTTGGATAATTTTTAAAATTTTAGCTCGGCTCTGGATCCTGTCTCGTACGACTCTCTCACACGGTGGTTTTCAACTTGGTCTACTTTCCAACAAATTGTATCAAATTATGCTTCAATTGTCGAATTAAATGTCATTTTGATGGGCGAGTTGATTCTTTGCGAGGGAGCGAAAATTGAGAACCACTGAGCCACACTCACAACTTGCCCATTCAATGGAACGCGAGTGGGTGGAATGGTTTTAAACGTCATCTGATGTGTTTAGATAGGGGACCAGGTGAGGCAGGCCAGAGGTGTCGCGCCATATGGAAAAAATCCTGATGGTTTATTAATAATGGTCGACGGGTCACGACCATTTGTCAACCATCAAAATTTCATCTAAAAAAAATTCTGCTCGCACCCACGACCAGCAAACCCTCCTTTTAACACAACTGGCTAATACACATTTTGAAACACCCTATACATGATCAATGAGGATGTTTTGAAACACTCTTCGCAAATTATTCACTTTGATCCAGGTTAGGTAAATTCGAAATTCTCATTTTAAGACACGCTGCTCCCGCCCTTGAGCTTGACATAAATTCGAAATAACAGGGGTTGGAAATTTATGGTACGCCCTGTACAATGCGGAACAATGAATTCCCAAACCTCTGAACGGTCGACGCGGCAAATGTCTAGTTCTGTAACGGCGAGCACAAACCCGGAAACTCTACGTAACCGTTTACAAGGGTGGTTTTCGACGGACCAGTCTCCATCATAGTTTCCAACACCCCTTGCAGCAATTTCACCCCCATCGCGCCACGTGAAAACCCTGCGGCACATGAATACGATCGTCAGCCGTCGTGCTGGGCGAAAAATCGAAGCCCGAAAACAACTTTTAATCGAACAAAAATACGCCACCCTTACAAAGACCATCCCTTGTTTTTTTAACAACATTTTTACAACATTTTTACAACATTTGTATAACGTTCATTTTTGAGGCTTGGGACTATAGTTTCCAAAAAATTGTTATACCATCAATCTCCACAACAAAATTAACAAAACAGTAATTTATTTATAATTTTCACCGTATAAAATTGATTTTGGCGAATGATCGATTTCCAACGGATGGAATGGGATGTCCTGTCATCGTGTTGGAGGGTGATGGTGCGGATTTTCGATACCAGCCTCCCATCAACGATCCGCGCCCCTGGAGGGGGTGTGGGGGCTCGAAACGGATGGGACGATGCGTGTGGCGTGGCCGTAAACAAGCGTGCAACTTTCACGAGGACTTTACGTGGCCATTACCAGCGACCCATTTCCCGATACGAGGTTCACGAGCACCGACAAGCTCTCGCAGCCACGAGCTTCGTAAGATAATTGTTCATCGGCGGGGGCGGACGGGGGTGGCGGAGTGTGTAGACCGACGTGGCGCGGTTAATTCCACCGCACGCGAAACACCGGCGTGTTTCCCGTTTATCCTGCTCGGGGATCTGTCCCCCGCAACTCGAGCGCACTGATTGGAAGTCGTCTGTATCTTCCTTCGCCCCCTTGTCCGCCGCCGCCCCTTACCGCACAAGCCCCGATTCGCTGAAAATCGCCATTCTTACTCGGTCGAATCAACCCCCGTTTAATCCATAAAATCCGTCGAAGCATTAATGACAATTTTTTTGTCCACCGAAAATTAGCAATTTGTTGTTAACTAAAAAGTCATTTTACAATTTTATACCAATTTCCGTGCAAGCGTATCAAGTTGGTGCGTCATGTACCATTAATAATTCCTGAGGAACTGGTGAAAATAATTTCTTTCCATCTAATGACACTAATTAGCAATTTATTTGATCATTTTCGGCAGAAAATTTCGTAATTCACTGAATTATATTTCGTGTACTATTACAATCTCATAATTTCATTGCTATTACTTGTATTATTATCTGTACAGTTTAAAAATTTTTTTCCATGCAGCATTTCTACGTGAAATATTTTTACATTAAAAATGGGTCGCGATTTTTAAATTTTGTTGACAGTTTCTGTACGTCGAATGCCACGTCCTCGGAGTTTCAGTTTTTCAAATAAACTGAATATTAACAGAAATTAGCGCACCTAGAGTGTCCTCTTCGCTTCAATAAATTTGTTCAACGTACTCTCTCATATAAAATCCGACATCGGTCCAAAGGCAAAAAATTATATATTTTTTCAGAAAATATTGTACATACGGGAGGCAAGAATAATTTATTAATTCTCGTTCAGGGTTCGATGATTCGAGACCCTTAAGAACGCAGCGACAAAGCCATTTTAATTAAAAAAATATATGTTAATTCCACCGCTCGGGAATGAATAACGTATCGTAACGGGAGACATACGTTTCGATTAAGGGAAAAAAGGGGGCGGGTAGCCACTTAGCTTCAATGGCTTAATGACTCGGACGATTGTTGACACGTACACGTGTGCATGGCTCTCTGTGTGTTACGCATTTTAATGCTCCCCCTTTCGAATCGAATCGTATCGAATCGAATCGAATCGAATCGACTGGTTCAAGCGGCCGCGGATATTTCCAACGGAACGATCCATCCTATTCTCGCGGCAATTCCATTAAAATCCATGAAACCAACAGTCCCGGTTATTAAGCGCGCGCGCGCACGCACGAGGGAGAGAGAGAGAGAGAGATAGAGTGCGCACACGATGATGGCTGCGAGCAACGATGTTCCTCTACCATGCATCGCATTAACGATAATGTCGGGTAACGAGTGGTCGCCTATCGATATCCCCCATCTCACGAATCGATGTGTATCCGGGGATGAACGCATGCTGGCCCAACCCTCCACTAAACCCCCTGGCGAAATTGTGTCACTGTGTTAGGCCCATTCGGGAACGCAAAAATGTCAACAAAATTTTATACTCCCTTTTATTGCCAGTCTATTTTTTATTCGAAATTGTTTGCGTTTGTTCAATATTTTCAGATTTTTAAAATGAATGAAGGGGGAGGGGGGAGAATAAGTTGACGTTTTATTTACCTTCGAATCAACAGTTTTCACTTCAACCCTGTCCAATTCCGCAAACATTTTTGCACAAATCCCCAAAATCCACAAGCTTGCCCTTGCGCGTGATAACGATTATTGTATGGTTGCAAACATTACAGCACCTCTGCAAATATGTAGTTTATGCAATGTTACACAACGGTGAGCAGCCGGAGGTTGTTCGAAACCAGACCAATGAACTACACACGTTAATTGTATAAATTAATTAAAAGTATCGAACTAAACGTTCGACTGGATTCGAACTCAATTATGCTCGACTAAAATGAGGTATTACGTGGAAACGAGAGACAGAGAAATATAAAGGGCAACATTTCTCCGAACGCTCGTGCATGTATATAATCACGTTAATATGCATAGATGTACACCGGGTGATGTAGAAATCAGTAACGGTTCTTATAGCGCGACAAAAATCCCCTAGTTTGCTGCGGAGGTTTCTACGGTGGGGGTTAATTGGATCGCATTCTCCTCTCTGTTTTGCTTGTCCGTGTCCTCGTGCTTCCCGTGCGGCCCCCGTGTGGATAAACACGTTTTTTCCTCCTTTTACATAATTATTTCATTCGCGCCCTTTACACCGAGCGGTTTTCTTCGTTTTACGCTCCGGTGAATGGGACACACGAAAACTGAATGCGAGAAGGGGCTGAAAGCGACGTAGGTTTAAATTATAATGTGGTAGCTTCCCTTTCGCTGCTTAATGAGACTCTAAAATATTGAAAAAACACCTACTGCTAATGAACAACGGGAAATTATTACACGCCGCGTTCCGTATCGCTACAGAACCGTATTATTATTTCAAAAAATAGAAAAAATCTGTGCAGGGTGATTTTCGAATAAGTCCGTCGAGGGAACATTCATCTCCGCATAATTTCCCTAGACAGAACACAAACAATTTTACTACTATAGCAATTCGGGGAGTGATTCTTTTTGCGTCACGTGATCCAACAAAATCCAAGATGTCTGGACCACAAACAGAGGACAAGATGGCGTCGAACGAAACCGGTAATAGAACGTTATTGTAAAACATTCGAGAAACAGGGAGACATCCCCCGAAAGAGTGAAGTTTGAGAGGGTGGTAGGGGTTGGTACGGTTTAAGGGGGCCGGCCGGGGGCGGCGGGCGCCTCTTTAATATTTGCTCGCTGCATCTCGCGGACTCTCCGGGGAAGATCGATGCGACTGTGACCTCCTTCTCCCGCCGAGTGTTAAATTAAATTATTATGATCGTTATCGTGCGACCGGCACCGTGTTATCTCACTCTCTCGCTCTCTCCCTCTCTCCTCGCTTTCTTTGCAGATGGATCGTGCGCGCGTGCCGGCACACCTGTACCGTGCCGAAGATGAAACCGGTTTGGCGGCGAAGACGTTCTCCGGCTTCACGAAATGTTCAAAGTTCCCGCCAAACGGCTGTTGTGGAGGGAGTAAGAATTTTTTTTTGAACGAAAAATAAACAGAAATAAGAAAATTATTGATTTATCGAGAGCAAAGAAGGGAGCCTTCGGTATTACACTGTATAGAGCTTAGACCATATATACCTATAGACACGGCGTAGATAATTTTGCGTGCCCGAAAGATGAAATCAGCTGAAAGACTTATCTTGTGACGTCACATTTTCAAAAGATGTACAAGCTATGCACATCGACAGTGCCTACGCTTGGCTTACATGGGGAGAGGGGGGTCCAGCGGGTGCGCCATGTACACAGTACATGTGAAGAAATTATCTCAAGACTTATCTTGTGACGTCACATTTTCAAAAGATGTACAAGCTATGCTCATCGACAGTGCCTACGCTTGGCTTACATGGGGAGAGGGGGGTCAGCGGGTGCGCCATGTACACAGTACATGTGAAGAAATTATCTTAAGACTTATCTTGTGACGTCACATTTTCAAAAGATGTACAAGCTATGCTCATCGACAGTGCCTACGCTTGGCTTACATAGGGAGAGGGGGGTCAGCGGGTGCGCCATGTACACAGTACATGTGAAGAAATTATCTTAAAACTTATCTTGTGACGTCACATTTTCAAAAGATGTACAAGCTATGCTCATCGACACTGACTACGCTTGGTTTACATGGGGAGAGGGGGGTCAGCGGGTGCGCCATGTACACAGTACACGTGAAGAAATTATCTTAAGACTTATCTTGTGACGTCACACTGTCCCATCATCTTTCGGACACTGAATTCTCGGTTTTCCTATACACATACTATACCTATGCCGGGTCTATTAGTATATGTATATGGTCTAAGGTATAGAGGCTGTCTCCCGAAAGTTGACAAGAGATACAGGGCGTTTCAAAACATTTCGTGAGGCACTCGCCCGGTGATCGGGAGTATTGCACGGACACGAGCAAACATTTCCGGTAAAGTCGGGGGCAGCCGTAGGGCATCGCTGGCGCAGCGTTTCGCGGCGAGATCGCGCTGCGAGATGCATAATTCTCTAGCGCGCGGCGAGGTAGACCGAGGGGAAGATAGGAGGGCGCCATCAAATTATATTAATCCACTTCCATCAGGAAATTGGAGCTCGTTGGGAGCTCCGGTCGACTCTACGAGCACGGTTCTCCTCGGCACACGCCGTTGTCTACCCGGGCTATCGATCTAGCCCTCTATCGTCGATCGGATCGACCGGAACGATCTCCTGGAAAAAAAATAACTCGGCCATTGTTCTATTAGACTTTTAACTGGACAAACTAACCAATCAGGAAACATGTTCAGGGCAGAAATATTCATTTTTTATGAAACGTGAGAGAGAGAATTCTTGGAATGATATTTATGTGTGTGGGTCAGAGTTAATAAATCACAATACTTGAACAATTAAACATGTATAAATTTACTATAAGAATGTTTATTAAAATTAATCCCCTCAATTAATTTTAAAAAATGATTATAATAATTCGATTCGTTTGCAAATCAAATATAATTTTACCGAAGCAATGCTCAACGCAATCGCACCGGGTACAGAGTTTTTGCAGGTTCCAATTTTGCAAAGAGAAAACAATGAAGCGTTTTGCAGGTTTGAATTTTTTTCCTCGGTACACGCCGTTGTCTACCCGCGCTATCGATCTAGTCCTCTATCGTCGATCGGATCGACCGGAACGATCTTCTGGAAAAAAAATATCTCGGCCATTGTTCTATTAGACTTTTAACTGGACAAACTAACCAATCAGGAAACATGTTCAGGGCAGAAATATTCATTTTTTATGAAATGTGAGAGAGAGAGAGAATCCTTGGGGAATGATATATTTTGGTATTATTTTTATGTGTGTGGGTCCGAGTTAATAAATCGCAATACTTAAACAATTACATATGTAATAACTCGATTCGTTTGCAAATCAAATTATAATTTTACCGAAGCAATGCTCAACGCAATCGCACCGCGGTCACAGAGTTTTTCCAATTTTGCAAAGAGAAAACGATGAAGCGCGTTTTGCAGGTTTTGAATTTTCCAAAGAGAAAACGATGAAGCGTTTTGCATTATCCGGTGCCCGAAAATGAATTTCCAGCCCGAGGGAGGTACGTACGGTGATTGGAGCTGGTAGTGTTGGTGGTGGGGTTGTATATCGTTTATCCGTGGACCGCGATTGTTCCACGAGATCGGCCGAAAAAACTCGAACGGCGTTTCGGTAATTGGATCGAACGGTGGGCGGGGCGGGGAGATGCCCCGGGGGCGCTTCGGAGCAGCTCTCGCGCTCCGACGGGCGCTGGGCGGGCGGCCCGTTTATCCCGTATCGCGTAATGAGTTCCGGAACGGGCTACGCGGAAGGAATAAACGCGATCGAAAGGATCCGGGGCCAATCCGTTCTACTTTATTCGGCCAGTTTTATTCGTAACCTTTTGTTACGGCTCGGCTCGGTTAAAAACCGATCGTCGAAAGTGGCTACGGTTTGAGAATCCCCGGTGGCCTAGGCGTGCCGACGCGACGCGACGGGCTTACCCAGTGAACACCTGAGTTACAGGTGTAGAGTGCCAGGCCGGAGATTCGATGAGAGATTGCCTCGAGTCCGGGGGAAAATAAGACGGTTCCAAACGACGACGGTTTTCCGTGAGATGGAACGAACGAGATTTTTACGAGCGACGGAATGCTGCGAATGCTGGGATTATGGTAGTGCATTGTTTTTATGCTTTCGTGGACGACGGTGAAATTACATTTTCGACCTGCGCAACTTTTTACTACCCGTCTATTTTGTTCGTTAACGCTACTTTTAATCAGAAATTTTTCATCTATTTCGACAGAATGCGTACGGTTACATATTCCGTGCATGGTTAATCCGCTCGGAAAATTTTTAACCGTCAGTCGTCCGAATGGTTAAATAAAATGGTTAATAATAGAGACTAGTGGTGGTTACGGATTTATAAACGGTATACGATCATCTTTGACAGGATTTGTTAATTTTATACCGTTAACGGAGCAGCTGTATTTATATAGCCCCGATCCTCCATTCATCGTTAACCATTCCGATAATCCTCATTCGAATTAGTAAATTTTTAACTATCCTCCCAAAAACCAGTCCGCGCAATCATTAACCATTTAATCGTACTTAACTTCGTTTAACTATCCATCGGCGAGAGACTCGTTAGTTACAAAGCTGTCCTATCCACAAATAACCACTTTACGCGTCTATCGACGATTCATACAATTCCCGACCACCGTTAACCACCGTATCCATCACCAGCCGTTTTATACGCCTTCAACGCCGTCGTAAATCTTGAATCACCTTCGCCGAACCACATATTCTCGTGTGCTATTCAACATTAACCGTGTTATTCGTCGTTAACCGTTTTGTCGGTCTCTGCAAATTTCTAGTAAATCATCGTTCATTCACCTCTAACCACCTTAACCATGCTCAAATTATCCATCTTTAAACACCCTATCCATCTACGACGGCTTTGTCCATCCTTAACAAGGATTGTACAAATGTTGTGCAAAACTTTCAGTCTCGCTCAAAACCGTCTCCATTCCAGTCTACCCTGACCATCCCTAAGCCCGAGCTGTCGTCGAGCGACAGCTGTCCTCGGAGAATCCTGGCGATCTACATCGTCGATCCACAATGGGCGAAACGTGCTCGCGGGCCTCCGCGAATCCAAGAATGTCCGAGAGAGGAGGTACGTACACCCCGGGACTCCGGGGGTTATATCGAACAAACGTCGGGGCGGGCCGGCAGTGGAATTTTTAATAGATCCGGACGGCACGCTACTCCCCCGTCGGTGCTGCCGCATAGAGTGACACAGCACCGCATAGCATCGGGCCGGAGAACCCGCGGAAAAAGAGCGGGCGGGATTCGCAACGTTACTCACGCGAGCCCCGATACCGTCGACAGGCGGACAAACAGATAGACAGACAGACAGATACTCACCCTCGACGACGAAGCAGACCAGCAGGAATCCGAGTCTCCAATCCATGACGTTTCCGTCGCGGTGCTGCTCACACACTGGATGGGAAAACAAACCGAACGAAAAGGAAAACAATAACCGTGTCCGCACAACAGAAGTCACTGTCACTGATAGACGACGTTCTCTGGCGTGCACTGACGGAATACCGTCGGGGTCCGACGATGTCACACGGCTTCCGCGAGGGCGTAGAGGACACGGTCAACCGTCACGGGAGTTACACACTCTCTCTCTCTCTCTCTCACGAGGAGCAGCGACACGCGTGACGTACGCGCGAGAGGCACGCGTCGCTTCGGAACAACCACAGCCGGCCAGGCATTTGGCAGATCCGTGTGTGCCGCGCGGGGGTCGCGTGTACGAGTGCTGCCCCGACGCCAGCTAATGCAGCCCGCTCGACACGGCTGCCCCTTCCACGGTATCTCGCGCTCTCCCCCTCCAGACGCCCCGCGAGCCGCGGCGAGCGAACGCGAAGCCGGCCGAACGCCGCCGAACGGGTCCCCGCGCCCGAGATATCCCGTCCCCACGCAACCCGCTCGGCTCCGGAGCGGTGGGGCGCGGTAATGACGGACTGGTGGCGGTTTTCAGGGGCGGTAGTCGCGAGTCGGGCCCCCCTTCCACGGGCTGAAATTCGCCCCGGAAAATTGGCGAGCTTCGCCCCGTCCGGCGCGGTGCGGCGCGGTGAGAGAGAGAGAGAGAGGAGAGAGCGGCCACGCGAGAGGGACTACTCGGCCGGCCGGATATTCGGTCGGACAACCCTTATCGCGATGATGCTCGGCAGGGATGAATCAAACGTCGAGGTGGCGGGTCGCCCGCCTGTATTGTGTCGTTTCCCGTGTCGGTGAATGCTGCCCTAATCCCCGGCGAAATTAAACGGTCGAGGACGCCCTCGCCCGTCGCCTTTACCCGCGCCGTGCCGAGTCGTTTGCTTACCTGCTTCCGTGGCGATACCTTCCGACGCGACGGGTTTTCTCGTTTGTTTTCGTCGCGAACGGGACCGACACCGTTCTTCTTCTTCTTCGTCGTCTTCTTCTTCTTATAAATGACCATTCACTCGTTTCGTCGCTCCAGAAGCGGAGTCGAGTCTCGCTGTAAGATGTACACTGCTGCGAACGTCACTCTCTCAAGCATGCTTTCGCTATTACCCACGGGAAAACGGGACGAGGCTGAATTAAATGAACACTCTACGGGACGTCTCCCTGGTTGCTTCGTTTACGACCAAGTGCCACTTGACGCGTTACTAATGCGTTACCCGTCCCCCGTCCCTCCCCCACCCCCTGCCCCCGCATCGCTGCCGTCTTAAAGCGCCACCGGACGAATTAAATAGACACTCGAGCGGAACGGACAAACGTTTCTTCCCCCCCACCTCTTCACGCGATAACACGCGTTCCTGTTTCTTCTTTGAAGCGGTCGAAGTTTATTCACTCGGCACTCGAGCGAACGGTTTCTTCGCGGGCCTCGCAACGATCGAAAGGGAACGCGCGGTAAATAAAGAGCTCTGCCAATTAACGGCAGCGCCCCGTAATCGACCCTATCACGCTGACCCCCACAGTCCCGTGCGAGCATGCACGGTCGTCTCGGACCGCTGTTGAAGTCGCAAGAAACACCAAGTGGAAACTAGAGGAGCAGCTTCCCGAAATAATTTTCATCGACCTGGAGGGTGAGTACTCTATTTGAAATTGTACTTTATATTGCTTATAAAAATCGTCCACTTTGCCAGTGGCGGAACTACAAACTTTCGGCCCCCCCTACCGCAAAATATAATTTTGCGCCCCCTTTTTTTCTTTCGATATTTTTAAAGGATTGAGACTTTCTAATGCAATAAGTATGTTCTTTTTGTCAATGTACTTTTAATTTAATTTAAATTAGGGATATTTTTAGTTCTATTACAAGATAATAAATGCAAACATTTCGGGCCCCCCTCCCCCGCAAAATATAATTTTGCCCCCTCTTTTTTTCTTTCGATATTTTTAAAGGATTGAGACTTTCTAATGCAATAAGTATGTTGTTTTTGTCAGTGTACTTTTAATTTAATCTAAATTAGGGATATTTTTAGTTCTATTACAAGATAATAAATGCAAAAATGTCGGGCCCCCCCCCGTAGTTGCGGGGTCTTGCGGTATTGTACGGTACAGGTGACTTTTTGTCACGAAGTTACAAAACTCTTTCAACTACTTTTGGAAACTGAATTTTTAAAATTCGTTCGATGACGCTTGCGACGCGTGAAGAAACTGAAAATGGGTTAATGGGATATTGCGAATGAACTATAAATAGGAGACAATTGGCAATTTTTTTCGCCGGAGCCGGGACACCGTGTATAACGATTTTATCGTCGTCCCCCGGCGGGTTTTCTCTCGGCTCCTTTTTTTCCGGCGGGATTTCGCAGAGGCATTTCCCCGCAGAATGGATCGCGGGAATTTGAGGAACCGCTTTGGCGTCGCCGTAATTGTTGACGTTTCTTTCGTCGGAGAACAATTCCGGGGACTATCGCGTCCCGTTCTGCATTTAGAACGGCTCCATCCGCGAGGCGGGGAGAGTGGGGGTCGGGGGCGAAGGGGGGCGGCAAAACAAGAATGTCCCGTCGTCCCGGGAGACGAAAATTTGTGACCGCCTTTTGTTTACCCTCCTCGGCCCCGCGACCCCCCTCTTCCCTTGGTTTCCGTGCCGTGTCACCCGCCCCCCTCCCTCCCCCCGCGAAAGCCACTCGAGCAAGTTAATTAGATTCTCGTTGCGCGGGGAAAAAATTAAAACGAGGAAATTAGCGAGTTTCCAACCGTTAACAGTCTCTCCCTCGCGTGCCTCCCTTATTTTAATTCGCGGGGCTGCTCGGCGTTTCCTTTTTTCTCTCCACCCCCCCCCCCCCACCCCCTACCGTGCACTCCCGTCTCCGCCGCACCCACCCCCCCAGGGCCGAAATGCAGAGACGGAAATGCGAGAAACAACCCCGTGGAAATTGTTGGCGTTCTACCGTGATGCTCGGCTGTTTGGAATTCTGGCTCGGAGATAGACCTCGGAACCGGGAGGAAAATATCAACTTTCTGTAAGAAACGTGGAAAGTCGAGTTTTGTTCCTAAAAAAAATTTTGTATTTTATTCGACGCAGCGAAGAGATTTCCGACCATAATTTTGGATCTCCAAAACGTTGCGCCCCCCAATTTTTTGTTTTGCTATTTTTATAGGTTTGAGATTTTTTAATGCTTTTTAGGAAGGAGAATTGTAAAATAAACGCAGAAAGTATGATTCTTTTCTGTCAGTGTACTGTTAATTTAATTTAAATTAGGGATATTTTTAATAAAATTACAAGATAATAAATGCAAAAATTCTGGTTCAGAAACGATAAGACATACACGTGATGCAGGGATACGAAGATTGTAACTTTGCATTGACGCAAACAGTCATCAATTCGAGCATTTCCCGTAATGTAATAAAGTTTATTTTACTACCATATTTGACCTTGCATGACCTTCAATGATAACTCGCTGAATTCGTCTCAACACTGGCTATCACATCGTGATAAAAAAAAACATAGCATTCCATTTAAAAAAATAGAGATGACCTTGAAATCTCCTCTATGCCTCCACCCACGCAGAAAATGTTTGTGCCACAATATGTCCCCCTCTATACCGTGTACGTTTTCTACTTAACATTTTTTCATATTATTACAAATAACGGCAATATTCAAACTGGACATAGTTATTGCCCCACCCTGTATTTGTATATGTTTTGAACAATTTCTATGAGCACGTTCGTCGATATGTTTTTTATTTAAATTTTTATCAAATAAATGTCACACGAGGACCTTTAACAGTTTTATCCGGTAATTCTAGTACAATATAAATTATCACGTATCACTGTACAAGTAAACCATTTATTGAATTTTGATATGCCGAAAAACGGTGGACCATAGACTGTGTTTATGGTTGAGCACGTACGTGTATGCACATTTGAATAAATGTTTCTTGATCTTTTTCAAATAACATTGTCCATCGATCAAAATCCTCGTGAGAATTTACAGCATGATACGTATCAAAGTGGTACATGTATTTTTCTTTGATAAATAAATTGTTACATTTTTTACTGGAAATGTATGTTTAATAGCGTTCGAGATATGGATTTGACTAACAATTCTTTTTTTTTTGTTAGCTTAATTTTAGTATTCGAGTAAGATTTTAAAACAGGTTTAAAAGAGATTCCAATCAGATTATTCGTGATTTATATTAGGTTTGGTAAAAAGATTGACTTATATTTAAGAAATGCAAAAATAGGAAAAATGGGCCAAAAACTAATTTTTCGATTTTCCTCAATAACTACCCTTACAGATGAGATATGGGGCTGTAACTTGGCAGATCAGGGTCTTTTCGGTTAGGCTAACGAATAGCCAAAGCTCGATTAACCCCTTGCACTACGATTTATTTTACGGTTGCAGTGATTAGAACTTATTTGTCCTTTCCAATTTCTTAGAAAGACAGGAAGTTTTTATGCAATTTATACCTATGCAGTCTCCAATGGTTTCAACAACAAGAAAATATAATTTTGTTTCAATTTAAAGTTTAACAGAAATTAGTAGCATTAATATTTAGTAGACTATCTTCGAAATCTTCGTCTCGAGTCCGACACGGTATTATAGTGCAAGGGGTTAAAAACTCGTCGGGGGCGAATTTCACCACCAAACCCGGCTATAGCCGCCTTTGTATAAATAAATATCGACGACTTTCCGCCAAAGATTCGAGGGCCCTTCGATTTTTCTGGTGAATTTGGAAATTCTCGTCCAGTGACATTTTCGATGCCCCGGGGAGGAAATTCATCAGATATCCGATGCTCGGGGGAAAGAATGCGGGTCCGGCGGTGTGCGTAAACAAACGGAACAACACCGTCGAACCGTGGAGCCGCAATAACAAGCTGCTGCCGGCTGCTGCAGTGGTTATCGTCGCGTGTGCATGCAATTATGACCGCGCCGGGGGGTTGCGCTCCGGTTGTACCGGTTCGCGATTGCACTATCGGCCCGTGTTCTGCCGGGCCGTGCACGCGAAGAAGTCGGGCTGTTTGCAGAAAAAACACCGGGACACACACGCCTCCCGCGACCTTAACGTCGGAATCACAGAACTGGCTGCCCCGCGTTTCACAAATACCGCCGATAAACACTCTCGATCGTGTCCCCGGCAAATTTACCAGACTACCAAAGGCACTGTTATTTAACCAACGGCCACTTCGAAAATTGACGGACCCGTGCCCCGACCACTTTGCAAATAATAACAATTCCGCCTTGATTAGGTGGGTCCAATATTAACACGAAAATTGCGAACGGGAAGAGAACTGGAAGTAGAGCACACACCGGAAATACAGAAATAGAAACAATGAATAGGGGGTTGAAAGAGAAAAAGAGGGTAGAAAGTTAATAATGGTGGTGGTTGATTTGAATGATTAGAAAGAATGGGGCACAGTGGAAAATACAGAAATAGAAAGAATACTGGAAAATAAGAGACTAGGAATTGTTAGTTAAAAGGGGATTGATAAAGTAAAGGGGTTCAGAAGGCAAAATGAAAACAAAACAATGTGAAAAATAGAGGAATAGAAACGGTGAAAGGTGTACTGGAAAATAGAAGACTGACAATTGTTAGTTAAGAGGGGGTTGAAAAAGTGCGGGGGTGCGGGAAGTAAATAGCGTAGGTTGTTGATTTCGCTGATAAAAATGTTTGCGAAAAATAAATATACGAAAAATGGAAGTACAAATAAAAGACCAAAAATTGGAAATAAAAATACGGAAATAAATAAAGGGGTGTAGAAAGTAAATAAAGGTGGTTATCGATTTAAATGATAACAAAGAATGGGGCATAGTGAGAAATACAGACGTAAAAAATATTAAAGGATCGCTAAAAAAGTCAAAAATCAGTAATAGAATAAAAAGTGATTTTGAAGAAATGCAAGGGTGCAAAAAGTAAACGATGCGATGGTTGTTGATTTAGATGGAAATGTTTATCAAAAATGCTATATAAAAGGGAGTGGACATAAAGCTACGAAACTGGAGAAACAACCGTTAGGACAAAAACGGGGTAAAGGGGGTGAGAAACGAGTTTTCTAACATTTGTTTGACAAATAATATTTTTTTTACATCCGGTGTAGGTTTCAGTGTACGTGTCCAGGGAAAATATTTTATTTGCCGCTGCCAGATACGGTGCTGGTAATTCCCGGCGTTTTTCATCCCTTCGGTAAGGGTGGGTGGGGGTAGGAAAGGGTTGAACCGGTCAGACAATTTCCAAGCGACTTTTCTGTGTCGCGGTGTGAAGTTACTTTTTTTACGCGATTTTCACACCTCTCGCCGGCTGTTAACGGATTCCGGCTGCTTGAAATGCAAACGAGCCGCCGCCCCTGTATCATTATCGGGCATTAGTCATGCGCAGGTATCAATTAAACAATATTTCTCGGCTGAAGGGCCACGAAATCCGCGATAACCGGAGCGAAACACTCGTTTCCCTCCGCGCGACCACTTCATTCCCCGTGAAACAGGGTAACGTTTTAATTCCTGTTTTTCCCGTGATTGCCGTTTAGGGGTGGAAAAAATACAGTGAAAATCCACGAGGGCATGATCTCGAATATTTTGGAGGACGCACGCCATTTACATTAAAATATGTTACAACAAATTAGCTATATATAGGGTGGAATTTGATCGAACCAGCGCGCCAATATTATTATTCCAAGTTTATTAAAATATGTTAATATCTTGAAAATGTTGAATAATTAGTTTTTAATATAATTTTTATCCGATGAAGTCTGTTTATGAAAATCACTTCTGTTAGATTTTCCTCGGCAAAGATTGGATATGGACTGGCCAGGGGTAAAGATCGTGGAGAAACTACCCCCTGGAGCTAATCAATTTCGGGATTCGTAGAAAAGCGGTGAAGGAGTATCGATAGGGGTTGAGGGGTGGGCGAGGGGTGGTTAAATCGAGCGGTTAAATAATATTCGCCGCTAATGGAACTTTCTTTCCGTAGGTTCGCGGGGATTACGGGGGTGAGAGAGGGGTTATTCTGCGCAAGCGCGTGTCCTTTGGAGATCCTGCCACGTTCCACGACCCCCTAACCGAGATAGGAAAGTAGGGAACGAGAGAGGAGGGTGGGAGGGAGGGAGGGGAGAGAGAGGGAAACATATCCGACCGAGATTTATCGCGTCAATTCCTCGGTCGCTTTTCAAGCCAAAACAGCGACACATTGTTCCGGCGCGCGTCTCGGCGAGCCGCTGAAAAATCGCTCGCCCCTCGATTCCTGGCTCTAATCAATTTTCAACCCCTTTGAAATCGCGCCGCAGCCTGGCGTGAGGGGGAAATCTCGCCTGCCAAAAAATGTAGAACCTTCGAACGAAGATGAACGTTCCCTTCTTTCTCTTAATAATTCGTCTACGCGTCAATCACAGGGCCAAAATTCATTTTCCAAAATTAACTTCGCGTCAAAATGGCTTGACAAAATCGTATCAAATCATCTCGAATTTTGTGTCCATTTGAATATCCCTCTCCAAGGTGAACAAATTGTTTAATTTTTTTTTGGACGACCGGAAAAAATTGGCAAAAATTCATTTTTGGTTAAGGAATTTCTCTCGCCGAAATACACAGGGAGACACGATTTTTCAGTACGCCAAGAGGCTCAGGTGGCGGCGGTGGATGCTGGTTTCGCAACCCCTTTTGTTTTCCGCCTTTTTTCTTCCCTATTTCCACCCAACGTCCCCCCCCCCTCTCGCTTGTCGGCCACCCCTTTTTTTATTGCGTCCGTGAATTTCGAAACGGTCGAATGCCTCCAGCGAGATTTACAGGGAGGTTTACACTTTTATTTCTTATTCGCCGATCGTTCACCGACGGCTCGCCACTCTCTATCGCCATATTTAGGGGTTGCAACGGTGGGGTTAATTGGATCATGCACCCTCCCCTACGAGTCAACTTGCTACTCTGCCGTTCGAGGCGAGCAAGAACGGATAATCGTATTTCTGTCTTTTTAAATGATTTGTGCTTTAGCGCAGCTCTTCGCGGGGGTGGTTTTTCTACATTTCGCAGTGCCGGGGCGGAGGCGAAAAAGCGACGCGTGTTCAAAACATAATGTACGTAACCTTTTTCTTGTCGTTTAATCAAAATGAAATACGGCCAAAAATATTGCGGCAGCGGTGGATTTCTTCTTTTTAATTTTTACACCCCGTACAATATCCATTTTTGCAGAATTTTTACATCCCCCGCAGCAAAAAAAGTTTACAACCCCTTAAAATTTTGTTGCTTTTTCGTTTACGAAGTTCACCAGCACTTTTTGATGTAACACAGTTAACAAATCACGGGGGTTTATAAAATTGGGGATGGTCGATCGGGAATATAATACAGCCTTGGAATCTGTTGCACTTATTCGTAGTGGAATTCAGGGCCGTAATCCGGCAGGGACTTACGGTAATTCTGCGCCGAGGGCGGAACCATATTTATCCAGGCGAGAAATTAGCCGCGGCTAGCTTTTCGATAGAGTACCGGGAATGGCCGTTTAATGTCCCCCGCTGGAAGAATAACCGACGCGTAAAGTGCATTCCATGCAGTTATCTTATTTATGCCCGCATGCACGTGAAAACACAACGGTTGGAGGTGGGGGTGAAGGTGGAGGGGTGGGGCTGTGTGTATGCGGTTGAATTAGAGGGAGAAAGAAAAACACGAGAAAAAAAGGGGGACAACAATGTAATTACCTCGAAAGAATCGCCACGCGGCACATCCACCCCCGTCCACCCCTCTTTCACGGGACACGTAAGTGTTTGCGTTTCGCAATTACCATTCCGCCGGCCTTGCTCTCCACCCCCGCTGGTAATTAACGTCCACGTCCGGTTTGATAGTGTCCCGTGCGAGGATACTCGATGTAATTGCACGGTGGGACAATTTTTGAAATATCAATCCTGCTCGGAGTTTTTGGAAAAATAGGGTGGTGGGCACAAACTAGCCCTTGGTGACATGGTATTAGGACCATTAATGCACTATTGTCTCTTTTCGGAAGCCAAATGTTATCGTAATCAATTTGTATCTTCTTCAAGCGTACAAAGAAAATTTTCAATTTTTCTAAAATACTTAAAAATGGCGGTGGAAGTATCTTTGCGTGTGTGTGGATCTTCTTCTGAAATTGTACAGGCTATAGATGTAGGAAATGTTATGTCTTCGTTAAAAGAACATTAGTCCTTGAGTATTTGTTACCACGTTTTTATTAGTTACATTTTATACGAACTGTGGATGCTTGAAATGGCGATACAGCATTAGGGTAATGGTGGGGGAAATGTCATTGAGTACACACATTTAAATTTGTATACGCTGGTATTAGGACCATTAATGCACTGTTGTCTCTTTTCAGAAGCCAAATGTTATCGTAATCAATTTTTATCTTCTTCAAGTGTAGAAAGAAAATTTTCAATTTTTCTAAAATACTTAAAAATGGCGGTGGAAGTATCCTTGTGTGTGTGTGTGTGTGTGGATCTTCTTCTGAAATTGTACAGGCTATAGATGCAGAAAATGTTATGTCTTCGTTAAAAGAACATTAGTCCTTGAATATTTTTACCACGTTTTTATTAGTTATATTTTATACGAACTGTGGATGCTTGAAATGGCGGTCCACCATTAGGGTAATGGTGGGGGAAATGTCATTGAGTACCCACATTTAAATTTGTATACGCTATAGACACGCAGAGAAATTTAGAATCTCATTAAACTCGCTCGAATTCAGTTTCGTCTCGGCTATAACGGACACTAACGGTCCATTCGCTGCAAGAACTACGAGAAACGACCTTGAACCACCCGCACAATTTCGCCCCGAGCTATACATCGGTACGTCCCTTCACAGTGGCCGCATCGAAACGATTAATTTTCGTTCCTGCGAAGGACATTGTCCCGAAAACAGAATTCCCCGGAGCGTTGAACCAACCGGGCAGAAGTATCGCTTTATTAAAAACCCGAAACAACCCTCGTGCGCTCGCGCGCGCGCGTGCTCGTCACCATAACAAACATTTATGCGCGATAAAAGGATTAATGCTGCGTGCACACCGGGTTTCCGTCGTTTCTTTTCTCTCGACCTCCCCCCCCCCCACACAGGTTTTTCTTGTTTTCATTTTTATTTCGCTCGTGCCCCGCAGCCCGGCAAAATTCACTACCCTTGCGCACGGGGTGGATATATGGAACGCGTGTAAAAGGGTCGCGCGTGCGTCTTTCGACCTTCTCCTCCTTCCGCCGGGCGAAGAACCATCGTCCAAGATTTATCGTATATTATTCCCAGCGATTCCTACCCCCGTTATTTGTCCGGCACTCCGCGAATCGGCCACCCTCGATCTTACCCCCGGGGAAGTTTATGGGCCACTTAGATCGAAATATTCGCCTCGAAATATTTTTTTTTTCTGCCCGGCCGCGCCGAGAGAAAAAGCCCGTTCGATCCCGGCGAGAAATGAAATAAGGGATGACGGGGGTGGCGAGCCTGATTTGTGCCCCGCACGAAATTCACGGCACTGTCGCGTGGCACGCCTCGGCTGTCGTCCGTGCGACAGTATAACAAACGTGGCGTACCGTCCTGCTAAAAATTTAGAATTACAAAAAAAAATTTTTTGGAATATTATATTTCAATATCTAGAATATCCATAATCCGCATTGCCAAAGAAAGGAGAACATTTGATGTATCTATAGTCTGTACGATTCTCCAAGAATGCTCAAGGACATTTCCCCCACCATTACCCTAACAGTACCCAAGCGGCCACCGCGGCTATCGTCAACGAAAAATTGAATAGTTCGCTGCGGAGGCGATTACAGTCGGTTCAAAATTGAAATGACCGTTCAGGGTCACTACCCCCACCACCTGGTCGAGGTTAAATCGATATCCGAGGCCGTTTGCCCCGCGACCCGTTCGAAAATTAGCCCCCTGCGTGAAACAAAAAGAGACGCGCACACACACACACACACACACACACACACACATACCGATTAATTTCGTTTTGCAGTAATACCGGCGGGCAATCGAATAACGCCGAAATTAATTCGTATGACGTCAGCACACGGCGAGCAGTACTCGTGACCGTATTAAACAAATTATTCAACAACAGATTAATTATTACCACGATTACCAACCAACGCGGACATAACTGGGCAACTAAAACAACCGGGCCTCTGTCTCTGTTCCGTCGAACACAACCCGCCATTTTGTCCCCTCCCCTCCGCCCTTTCACGATTTCGGCGTGCACGAGCGCGAATACAATATTTATCAAGTATCGATTCGAAGAATGACAACATTAATAGCCGGTTCCCGCCGCACCGGAATTAATGGACGGACCCCGTATCCACCAATTTCGCGAATCTTGTTCGCGTTCGCCCGGCCCCAGCGGCTCTCAACCAAAATGGGTCGTCCTACGCCACTGTATCCGCGAATAAATCCAAAATTTGATCGACGTGAATTTTTCAGTGCGTGAATTTTTCATGCATCGCCCGTTTGACGCGCCGAAAATCCGATCGGGCCAGAAATCAATCGTACACCAGTGGTTATCAACCAGACCGATCCACCATATGCAACTCCTCTATCTATAAAATCTCAGAAATTAATTTCACCTCCGCCATAAAAATTGTACGCTTTTATAGTTTTCATTTGCACCCGCCGTCTAACGGATTTCTGTAACGTTCCGTTGGCCAGCGGTGCTCAGCCTGCCAATTCTGTTCGACTAAATTCCGACGAAGCGAATTCCCTTCAGCAAAAGTCTTTACCAAAAAGTCCGGCACAGGGTTCCACGTAGGAGAATTAATTTAACGGCAACCCTCGGTGTGGGTAGAACCCCCTCCCCTCCCCACCCCTCACCTCCTCGTTGTCCTTCTCTCGTCCGGTTTTCGAGCGAGAAGTTAGCGAGGACGAAAAGAAAGAAGCGGGGGTCCAACCCGCGTGGCGGACTTAATGAGAGATAATTGAGTTAAGGCGAGTTATTTTAAGCGGAAAAGTTCGTGCCGAAAAGCGGACTCCAGGCGATCCAAGGAGGGTTGCCGGTGGGGGTGGGGGATGGGGGAGGGTGTAGTGCGGAGCTTGGGGGTGGGTTGGCGAGGGTGCGCGCGCGCGTTGGGTTAACTCGAAAAAACTTACCGGGGAAGTAACGTTAATCGATCGATCGCCCGGACACGTTCACCGCGATCAAACTCACCGAAATTGCAAGCTCACCTCTGTACACGCTCGTCTATCTGTGTGAGACTCGCTTGGCCGAGTGTCCGTTTCCTTAATGGACGATTAATTTCCTCATGGACGGTTAATTGAGTCACGGTCCGATGGTGTTTGCGGCGGTCCTTGCGAGTTACGAGAAATTTTAATTGAATCAACTCGCGCCTCGGGGGTGAGTCGCTGACTCGAATTTCGGGGTTGATTCGGTCGATATATTAATGTTTGTCAAGTTGGACGGTTGATAAATGGATCGATTGGACTCTGTTGGTCGGCGAGCAGATCAATGGATGAGTAGATCGATGAGTCAATAAGTAGATCGATGAGTCAATAAGTAGATCGATAAGTTCAGTCGATAAAAAAACTGTCAATGAGTAGATGATCGAATAAGTAGATCGATGAGTCAATAAGTAGATCGATAAGTTCAGTCGATAAAAAAACTGTCAATGAGTAGATGATCGAATAAGTAGATCGATGAGTCAATAAGTAAATCGATGAGTCAATAAGTAAATCGATGAGTCAATAAGTAGATCGATAAGTTCAGTCGATAAAAAACTGTCAATGAGTAGATGATCGAATAAGTAGATCGATTAGTCAATAAGTAGATCGATGAATCAATAAGTAGATCGATGAGTCAATAAGTAGATGGATGAGTCAATAAGTAGATCGATGAGTCAATAAGTAATCGTCGAGTCAATAAGTAGATCGTCGAGTCAATAATTAGATCGATGAGTCAATAATTAGATCGATGAGTCAATAAGTAGATCGATGAGTCAATAAGTAGATCGATGAGTCAATAAGTAGATCGATAAGTTCAGTCGATAAAAAAACTGTCAATGAGTAGATGATCGAATAAGTAGATCGATCAGTCAATAAGTAGATCGATGTGTCAATAAGTAGATCGATGTGTCAATAAGTAGATCGATAAGTTGAGTCGATAAAAAAGACTGTCAATAAGTGGACGATCGAATAAGTAGGTCGATAACGATTGGAGTCAACAAGTAGACGAGTCTCCAAGTCGATAAGTAGGACATTGCACGTATCGATCGATAAATCACAGCAGTTGCCAATGGAAAGGGGCGGTGCTACGGTCTGAGATTCTCCGTGTCCCTTCGGAAAGAGACCTCGGATATTAACTAAAGCTGTCGCCAGCTATATTGTCCCCAACTCCCGGTCTTCAACACCAGCTAATCGTAATTTCGTCTCGATTCGTCACAGTCCAGAACTTCTCAACTTCCTAGAGACCGAGGGATGAGAGGGCGGGGATGGGGGGTGTATCTTGGGGACGGGTAGTAACCCCGTTAACTGCTGGCAAGTTCGGCCGACTAGGGTGATCCATGAAATTTTCAACGAGTCGGCACAGACTGATCCCGGACCGGTTCCGGGTAGCTTCGGTAGTTTATTTCGGTGGGATTTCCATGAATTTTTCAACCGGCCGGTAAACTAATTACCCGTCGCTCGGAAACTGTCGGCGGACGGGTTCGAGTCGTTCCGGACGAACTGACTGAGCGTTTTCGGGAGGGTGGCAGAACGAGGATGGTGTCAGTGACGGGGTGGGCAGAAATGGACTACACTCAGCTGTACTGGTGGTGGTGGTAGTGGTGGTGGTTGGATAAAATCAACGTCACGCCAACGGCCCGGTTGTTTATCGAACTTTCGGCAAATTAATCGGCCGTTTCGCCACCGCGCATTAATTGCCGGCTAATTGTTAAGCAATAATTAACGTTTTATTCCGCGCGACTTGAGGCATCGTCGGCCGACGCGACGCAACGGCGCGGCGCCGCGCAACACGTGGACGTCGCAATCGACAACAATGCCGCCCCAGCAGCCAGTACGTGGTAATTAATCGAGCTCGCTCGTTTGCTCGATAAACATTTGTCGAATCAATCTCCAACTAATCACGGCCGACTGCGCGCGTTTCTTGAGAAGGGCGGAGCCGGCCATCTCCAGCCGCAATGTCCTCGAACTGTACCCAATTTAACAGCATATCTTGGACCGCTCTCTGCAACAACTACCCTTAAAATATTTTTTTAAAAACTACTGTAAACTGTACACCATCCCCATAATATTCTACTTTCTCAAAAACTACCCCATTTTTCAAAATTCAGCAAACCCCCACCCCATCGAAACCAACCCCCCAATTCTAAATACGCCTCGCAAAACAAAATGGGGTGGATCCAAGGACTCATCTAGCAGGAACAGCAGCCGACAAGACTGGTCAACATCAGCAACACCAAAGCCACCCCTAACTCACCCCCTTCCATCTAGCGAGCAGCGAGGAATCGCAACTGTCCAACTATATCCCCGGTGCTCCTTAATTACCGGCTCGAATTTCGTCTCCCCGAGAGATTCCAGGGTGGTGGAGGGTTTTAGGGGTTGGTTCTCGTGGAGCGACACGGGATCGGCCAGCTGGCGAGACGTGTCGTGCATCGATACGGTAACGATCGCGTGCTCATTATCCCGGCGGGCGGCAGGGCCGTATGTCGCGCATTCCGGCCGCTAACGGAACTCCATATTTATGCCGGCGGCCGGCCATATGCGTTTAAATACCTTGCACGTTACACGTGTCGCACGTGCGCCCGACTCACCCCGTCGACCCCACACCCCCGTGTATACCTGCGTGGAGAGAGCTCGCTATCACGACCGCTCTGAATTTCTGGCTACGTGACTGACTACAGTAAGGTTTCACCCCTTATCTAAGGGTGGTCGCTACCCTTAAATCTAAAAATTTTTTTCCGGCGGTATTTAATGAATGAAAAATTGCAATTTTTGGCGGAAATAAATTTTGTGCAATTTCTCCGGCCTGATCCGGCGATCAAGTTCGTAGACGTTTCTCGGAATTAAACGAATCACGATTTTAATAATAATAATAATAATGCACCCTCGCAGAATAAACACGTGATGGTCGTGGCTTATTTTTATCGTAACTCGCCGGCGGAACGCTTCGGGAATGGAAACTGGTCTCGCTCGAAAAAGTTTCAGCCGTCTACTTCTGCGGGATTTCCTCCCCTTCTCTCCCCTCATCCCCTTCTAGCAGAAAAATATCGTCGCGGGGTACCAACCCCGTGCGCACACTTTCCGATATTCGTACAAATATTTTATCGAATATCCCAAGCTACCCGTCGTCGTCCCCCGCACCACCCCCGCCCCACACACGGACGTAAAACGTTATTGAATTCGTGAACTTGCGGCGAGTGTGTCTGACGGAGTGTTCGCCGAATTAGGGGTGGTTTTCCGAAAAAATCGATCATTCTGCTGCTCGGTTTGTCGACGTTTTTTATGCATTTTTTCGACTCGTTCGAAAGTCAAAACATTATTCTACAAAATTCACGCGCTTCTAGTCCGGGGAAAAAAATGTTTCGACCTCCGGGGAGACGGTTAAATTTGAACAATTTCCGGAAATAAATAATTCAGAATTTATATTTTCGACGTGTGCATGCATGCGTGACACATATTTGACACTTTGAATATTTAAAATACCAATTGTTGGATTATTCTTCGAGAGAGCTATACATATATGTATATGAAATTTCATGAAAACGTCATGAAACGATTCTACTCCCCTCTAAGTGTCTGCAGCATTCCAGGATTTTTTCTCGCTCGAAAAACAAGATCCAAGGGATCGAAAGGATCCAAGTATCCGCGCTCCATTAGCAATCCAGCCTTCAACCCCTCTGGTTTCGAAGAACCGTCACAAAAGGATTCTTCTGCACCTCTGTCACCCCTCCCACCCCCCCCCCCCCCCCCGCCCCCGCAGCCCCGGGTTCAACAATGTCCCCGAAGAAACCACAGAAAACTCTCCTGGCGATATCAATCAATGATAGAAAGCTGGTGTTGGCAAACTCACTATCCCCCACCCATCCCCTCTCGTTTCACCATAAAAAGGGTTCTTCTCTTCGCCTCCTTGGAAAAAAGAAGTCCTGAACCGTTGGAGAAACGGAACCGCTCTGGATCGAGCTTCAAGGGGAGAGAGGGGCAGGGTAGGCAGTCTATTCATTATTATTATCATTATTGTTCGAGTCTTTTAACGCAGAGTACCTCGATCCAGCTTAACGTGACACGAACGGGAAAAATGTCCTGTCCAACCTGGTTAATGAAATTTCTATAAATTTAATTTGCGATTCTTACATTAACCATACGAATCTATAAAATCTAAAACAGTCGTAGACAATTTAAAAAGTTCAAAGTTGAGGCGGGTTTAGAATTAAACGCTACTGGAAAGAGACCCAGACACTAATTCCGTTTAAAGTCGAACAAAACAGCAACAAAAACGTTTTTCGTCTCGTTAATCCGAATTCTGAGCAAAAATTTTCCAATCTCCGGACGGGGCAATTGAATTTGAAAACTTCGAGAAATCACCGTTTTCGCTTCCTCGTTCATTTTCGACTGCAAATAAATTCTAGAAAAAAATACGACTTACGGACGTTAAAAGCGGAGATTTCACACTTTCGAGCCCAGGTCGTTTTTTTTCTCGCGAAGGTACGATAAGTCAAATATCAACGATTTCTCGTCCGGAGAGACTGGACCGTGTATTTTCAGAAGTTTCTGAGCCAAAAAAAAAAAGATTCGAAAAAACGCCCGGTACTCCCCTCCCCTCCCCTCCGCGCGTGCAGCGTTTCCCACAGCCTAGCCGTCTGGGAACGTTCCCTGGAGCCTCGACTGACTACCGGCCACCGTGCTTATCTTCCTTCGTTTCTTCCATTTTCCTTTTCCACTCCTCCTTCTCGTTTTTTCCCGCGCTCTCCTTCCGCGTCAACTTTTGTTAACGTACCTCTTTGTTTCGCGGCCAGGCGGCCACGGGGTAGGACGATAGGAGGGGGGGGGGGGGGGTGGGGGTGGGAGGATGGTAGGGGGCACGACCGGAGTTTCGCTTTGCTCGTTAGCGGGATAAGATTTCTGTTGGCCGATGAGCGAACCGGAAACAGAGAAAGATAGAGTCCCGAGGAGTAGTAATTACGTTTGAGACCGGCCGGAAGAAGAGGAAATCCATCTTCGCGAGAAGAGGGGTAAACGAACGGGGCACTGTCAGATCCTTTTTTAAGGGAACATTGTTGCGCGAACAGGGGAGGGGGAAAAACTTGCGATGTCACCGGGCCTGTCGTTCGGGGTCCAATCGAAGAATCCCGGTATCGATCGAGCGCCGCCGCTCGCTTTGTTCCTCTTTAATGGCCTCCCGCCCCCAACGACTCACGATCGCTCTCGCTTTAGTACTCGCACCGGGGAAATGTCGGTGACACACGGTTGGTCCCGAAAACGAATTTTTTTTTTTGTCGAGTTAACACTACAAAGACTGACTGCTTTTGGGCAATATAGGTATAACACACATATATATACAGGAAATGAAGGAGGGGGGAGGTAACTACAATTACTAACAAACGCATTTATATGTTGTACAAAAAGTCACAAAATTCTAAGAAATTGTGTCATTATATACATAATTGTTTTTCTAATTGAAATTAAAAAGCAGTCAAAATGACTTCCTTGGGCAATCTAGTGTTAACAGCGACAAAATATTTCGAATTCGCGGCGGGAAATTTGAAAGACGAAATGAAAACTGTGATTCTTGACTGTGGTTGATCTTGTCGAGCAGCGGGGGTCGGTGGGGACCCGGCCGACGGGAGGGAATTCGAAAAATTCCAATCGTCGAAATGGAACGGACCTTTCCGGAGAGGTAATTGTACGAAATGCGGGCTCCTACGAGAGATCCACGTTTGAACGAGGGTACGGAATGAAAGCAGCGTGTCGGCGGAGAGGGCAGAGAGCATCGTGGAGAGGGTGGGGGGGGGGGGGGGCGGGGGGAGTTTGGCGGAGTTTTGAGGGGGTTTGGGGAAAAGGGGAGAAGTCGTTTTCAATCGACCTGCGTCCATATACGGGCAATAGAAGTATAAAGTACTGCGCCGCAGTTAAAAGGATCCTTAAAGCGCTCGTAGAATCACAAAACGCCTAGGAGCGGGCGGCGGCGGCGGAGGCGGCGGCGGCTCCTGTCTCCGTTTTATGTCGAGCCCGTCTCCCCCCCTACGGGCTCGGCACGACTGTTTCCGTAGGCGGCGGCGCAACACTGACCCGCATAAATATTTCGATCGTGAATCGTAACGATCATTATTACCCGGCGTTACGACGACGACGCTTTCTATTATGACTGCGCGAGGCTGTTGTCCAACGTAATCTCAATCTCGGCTTCATTCGGTTCCTTGGTGGGGGGATTCGAAGTTTATGCGTTTCGTATGCTGATAGGCGCGACTGGGATTGCAGCTCGTAAAAAAGTTATTGTAATACGGTTAGACTTTTATTTTCTATTTATTTGTAGAAACGTGTACGAAACGGTACAGTATAGGTATAGTATGTGTACAAAGTATTCGAATTTTTAAAATTAGACTCAACACCTTGAGTTTTCTTGAAACGTTGGAAGAATTAGTTATTGGTCGCAATTTCGGAGGAAAAAGTGAAGGTCACGATTTTTTAATTTTTTCTCTGTGCCTGTAATGAAGATATATAAAGTGCCTTTGATAGGTATAAGTTATAAACATGTACAAAGTTTTATCGAAATCGATCAAGGTTGTTATGAAATATAAATTATTGAAAATAGCAAAAATTGTAAGAATCAGCGATTTAAATGATTCGCAAACTCTAAATTCAAAGATTTTTACATGTTACAATGACCATAGCTTTTTTATGCGTCAACCGATTTCAATGAAACTTTGTACATACATGTATATAACTTAACCTAGATTTACATAATACATGTTTGAAATTTTCATTACAGGCACAGATAAAAAATTTCAAAATCTTGACCTTCACTTTTTCCTTCGTAATTGCGACCAATAACAAGTAAAAAAAATTATTTTCATGTTAGCTAGTAAACTAATCCTTGTAACGTCTCAAAAAACCTCAAGCTGTTGAGTCGAATTTTGAAAAAGTTATTCGTTTTTAATAGGAGTACGAATAGTTTGTACACCCACTGTATGTACACCAAGCAGTAGGGGATTTCAAGGTTATTTCATTAGAAATAGAAAATAAAAGCGCAACACTATAGTTGACGGCCGTAAAAAAATCGAAAAATAGATACTTTCCCGTTTGCAGTCTACCGAAAGAAAAATTCTCGGGAAAAAGAACGTACCGCCAGGGTGATAGTAAATGCTTTGACCTTCAAAACGAGCCTAGGTACGTCGTCTTGCGATTTTTTGTCACGAAGTTACTAAACTTTAAACGTCAACAAATTTTCCTGTTCTAACGCGGGCGGCACGCTTCTGATTCAAAGTGCATAAAAAAGCAACAAAAAATCGTAGATCATTTTTTTTAGTCTCGTCGAAAAGCGAAGACTTTTTTCTTGAAAATCTATGTCGTTAAAGTCGCGAGACAAATTTTTCGGGCACTGGGGAGACAGTTGATTTTGAACAACTGCGTTGATTAGCAATATTTTTTCCCCGTCACCCGGTGTAATGAATAAACAATAACACCAATGACGAGGTAACACAGAGTAGGAACGCGCTGATAAAGAGGGAAACAGAAAACGGGACCGTGGTTGAACAATGAAGTCCGAAGAATAAAGAATGGAGGATGGCAAGGAAGGGACGAAGAGAGAGAGAGAGAGAGAGAGAGAGAGAAATAGGGGTGGTTGGGTGCGGGGGTGGTCCAGGTCCGGTCGAGGCGGCTGCATTTTCCGTCAGGAAGACACGAAGTGGGTCATCTCGGGGAGAAGTTCGTAAAAGCGTAAAATGCAAAAGTAAAACGAGCAGGAGGCGGGGGGTGGAGTTCGCCGAATAGTATGTGGGGGGGGGGTGACTGTGTGGGTTTAGGAGGCGGTGGCGTTGCTGATGTATACTTCGAGATGATTTGCATAAAGTTTCCCCTCTCTCGAGAAATAGAGAGAGAGAGAGAGGGAGGTACGAATGACGCTACCAACAACAACAACAACAACCGGACGGCCACGCGGATCTGTTTTTCGCACGGTTGATTTTCGAGCTATCGATCATCATCCGCTTAGTTCGGCCCGGCCCGGCCCGTGCATCTGTCGTTATTGAAATCCACGCTCGTTTGTCTTCCCGCGTTGAGTAATTACCGGAGCCTGTCGACGCGTTTCATCCCCTCCCATCCCCCATACACCGTCTCCTACCCTTTTGCGGAGTTCAAAAAATGATTTTTTTCGCATTGTCCTGCGCGGAAAAAAATATTGAAAATTCATCAGGATCACCCGGGGGCGAATCATCCGTTTTTTTTTCTCCATTTAGCGGACGCTCGTTCCCTTTGCGAAAATCCGAAACCGACGATATTTAGCTTTCGATTCGCTGAATGGCGAATTGCACGCATACACTTTACTCGTGGTTGGGTAAAAATTCTAGTTGAAGTTAGGTTCGGTTGTAATTCGAGGATAGGTTTGTTTGTGCATATGGTCAGAGTTGGGCAAAAATCAACTAATAATTGAAAATGACTAATAGTCTGATTGATTGTTAGTCAAAACTTAAAAAAATCAGTTCAATTTTTTTGATTAGTTAGTCATAACTACATGGCACTAGTTAGTCACAACTCTAAGTAATCGTTAGTTATTGCCTGTTAGTTATGATTAGTCATTAATTAGTTTAAATGATCAGTCATCAATCTTTAGTCATTAGTCACTATTGTGCGATGGTTGTCTTCACAAAAATAAAATAAGAAAATCTGGAAAACTTTTCCTATTCAAGTGCCTTTTCCTTTCTAGTCAGCATAACTTATCATAATCTGTACTTTATATGTTTATAAACTAATAGGATATTTTTTTGTTAATATTATGTCTTATTTCAACTTATAACCATTTTTAGTCATTAGTCATAGTGAAATTCTGATTGCGTATTTAATCATTAGTTATTCCAATATAGTCAGTAGTCAATATAGTTATCCTTAATAAAAATTTAGTCATTAGTCATTAGTCATCACGCTCAAATAGTTATGTAGTCATTACTCATAGTCATGCTCAAGTATTGACTTAGTCATTAATTATTAGTCACTTTTGTAAACCTTTTGAAGGTATTAGTCAATAATCATAATTGTGACTAGCGTTTGCCCAACTCTGCATATGGTTAGGTTTGTGTGTGCATGTGGTTAGGTTCGGCTAGGTTTGGCTAAAGTTTAGTTAGGCATCTTCGGGGGTCCCTCGACTTGCGATTAGGTTTGTGCGAAAGGGGCAGTCTGATTCAGCCAAAATCGACCGCGTTACTCCGGTCGGAGGGTGGAAATTCGGAATTGCAGCAATGGCTGGTCTCTTCCACCGAATAATTCAGTTGTTTCTCGGTAGGAAAAGCAAGGTAATAGCTCGTCTGGAACATCGGCCCGTCAATTATCTAAACGCGAACATCTGCCGAATTTCTGTCAGCGAGCCGAGCCGAGTCGGGGCCGGACAGAGCGGCAGCTGGCCAATTCCGAAGCATAAGGACACAGCAGAAGAGAGTAGAGTAGTAGGCCTTGGGTACGCGGAAAGTCAATTGGCATTGGGGGTCACCGTACTCCCCCTTCCCAATTAACGTTGTCCAGGATTTCGTAGATCTCATTAACAAGAACCGCTAGAAGAATCCCGTCCGGGAGACGGGTTTGTTCGCCAACATCGGGCATTGTGCTCACTCGTCGAATATTAGGGAACGATTGTCGGCCCTGTTCGACGATCCGAGGGGCCCATTGTTCGGCAGCGTTTCGAGGGTAAACTCGAATCGGCTGGTTGTTTGCCGGTAGATCCCTGTCGATTCGTGAAACTTTCTCTTTTCTCTCCGGGTCAACCTCTGCCACCCCTCACCCTCCACCCCCACCCCCCGCCACCCTCGCGAGTTTTCATCGAGCACACACGCCCAGTAATTATTATTAAGCGAAAATTATATACGTTCGAATGGTGGACACGATCGATATGGAAAAAACGCTATGTGGGTTAGGTCTGGGTCGGGTCGAAATACACGCGTGTACGGCTTTAAAGTGCTAGGATATGTGTGTTTAGCCTCTCGAAAGCCGTGGCCATTATAAGTCGAAAAGGATGGCTGCAAACTGGGTTAGGTTAAAAAATTCAATGTGCATTACGATGACGTTTAGCGGGAACATTTTTTCGAAACTGTTAGCCGCAGATATCGATTGGAACAAAATTTTCTGTAAAACAGAACAGTTGACAATACGGATAACCTTTGCTCTGGAAATGTTAAACACAACAGTGTGCATCCTCTCTAACAAAGAAAAATTTAAATCCAAATCCACATATGGATTAATAAATCCTTTAAACGGCATCAAAGCTAAGTCCAACATTTTATTATCGTGATATTGACTTTTTAAATGGTTCGTTACTATCATTTAAGAAAAAGTTGCGTGCGATTATATGATTATATGTGATATGATGTACTGTTCGTACGCCACAAGAAGTCTCCTGACAGGAATTCGACAACAAACCGTCCGATTGGGTCATTCCACACGAACTTTCGGTTCTAGCCGAATTATTGGCTAAAGTGTGTGACGTCAAAGATAACCATTGGCTGCGAGCGAGGACCCTCTTTGCCCCTCAGCCGTCTCGAGGGACTTGTGACGTACAGACAGTATTCCTGTAACTGTCAGCATGTCCATTACTATGTAACTTTATGCTAAGACTTTCTTTTTTTATGAATATCTTCTATTGTAAACATTTGTATAAAAGGACTTCGGTCCGTAAATAGTAATAAATAATAATAATAATAATAAAAAATTAAAACAGCCGCTATTCCGTGCGTTAGGTCAGTGTCAGGTCCTCGTCGAGCCTCTCATTCCCACGTAGCCAACGTCTGCGTCTCAGTCCCGTTGTTAGGGTAATAAATCAATAAAGGAGTCCCGACAAAATTGTCAGAAAAGCGTCTTGTCTAATAGGAGAGTGAGACTCGGCGCGGTCGTGGACGCTTCTCATCACCGGGGCTTATGTACATATTCAATTTGTCGGTCGGCCTTGGTACAAAGTGTCCCGGCGCGGCGGCGGAGGCGGAGGCGTCGACGGCGGTAGTATAGTATAGTGCTCTCTCGTGAAACAGACGCGCGCGCGTGTTCCCGGCGACCTGTGCGGCTGGCGCGCGGCCCTTTCTCTCTTTCTCGTCTGAAACGACGACGCCGCGCCGGCCGCGTTTTGACGCGCGTAAAAACACGGCCCAGGGGCAGCGCTCGTTTAGGAGACAAGAAAAAAACGAACCTTGAAAGGTTTATGATCCCCACCCGTCGCAATTAGGCGCGCGTAACAAGATATCGCGCGCTCGTGCCCGCGCACGCCCTTTTCCAGCGCAATTTTCGACCGTCCCCCTTCGTCTCCCCTCCTCTTTCCCCCTCTCCTCTTCTAACCCCCTCTACCCCTGCCCCCCCCCCCAGAGTCCGCTCTTTTCCGAAGTAATTAACCGAGTTAAGCGTCGCTCTGCTCCTTTGTCGTTGTTGTGTCCGCTTCGAGAGTAATTACGCGCGTCGCTGTTTTCGACGAGGATTAAGCGATTCGTTCGCGGCCTATCGACCGCCTTTGCCTTGGGAACGCGTCCGCTCGACGACGCAGCCCGATCCGGATCGGTCGTCATCGAAAAATCGGTAATTGCAATGCTCACGGGAAGCCGGCTCGCCTCTAATTTCCGCGGCCCAGTCGATCATCGAGAGAGGCACTCCAGCGATTCAACTCCCGACGACCTCTTTTGGTACGTTTGGTTTCAGGTCGATCGCATTTCATCCGCGAATTTGTCGACCGAATTATTTGTTTGGTGGGGTTTTCGATGGTTTTACGGTAGTGCTTCGGTAGTTGATCGTTGGCTTTCCCCAGTCGACGAGCTAGATTTTTAGGTCTGGATTAATTCGTACCGCGTTCTCCTACTGTTTAATACTTAAACTATCCCGTTGAATTAATTTTGAACGCTAGTCGGTGACAGTGGACTATCAACGGGGCATTACCGTGATTTACAATTTAGAAAAAACCAGTCCGTCGCAGTTGCCCTGTATCTTTTATGCACCGTCGAGCTTTAAATGTGTCGCCGGCTATGACCGAGGGAATAAAACTAGATAAATAATAGAGATTCAATGACGTTTTAATTATGTCAAGTAAAAACTAAAGCGGACGGATAAATTCTGCGGCGAGCGCGTTGCTCGCAGCCGGGGAACGCCATTAACGGCGTAACGGGACGCTGATAATGCGGCGTTAATGTAGCCGGAGCCGATTCGTTGCGATTAGAACAACGTTCGGTCCCTTCATTTACGGCCAATTGCGTCGAATCGTCGACGGATTCCGCGGCTCCCCGTATTTCGTCGCTGGCACGCCTGTTTATCGTTTCCAGCCCGCTCCCGCGCGATATAAATCGATCCCCGCTGCCACGGGACCAGAATTCACTGTGAAAACTGGAATCGTTAACGAATAAAATCGCTTTGGCAACAATACATATACTGCTCGCGCCGCTCCAATGAGACTCATTATGGGCACGCGAGCTCGTTCGAATCGCCGTTGTTTTCGCGCCTGGACGCGTTATCGATCGGTCGATAGGGCAGATCGATCACGGTGGCTCTGTCGGTAAGATTTGTACGCTAGGAGAATTCTACGGATCATTATCGATCGGTATAAATCGTTATCGATGGATCGCTGTTGTTCGATACTGATCTTACCGACCGATACTGATCGTACCGACCGGTATGGATCATTATCTACTATTACCGACCATTATCGACCCTTTCAGTCTGGTCACTGTCGACGAATATCGATCTTGCCGGCCAATATAGATCATTATCGACCGATATGAATTATTATCTACTATTACCGACCTTTATCGACCTGTAGAGATCATTATCGACCATTATTGACTGGTATTGATCATTATATCGACCGGTTCGAGTCGAGCCTCCACCTTGAGACAGTGAACCAGGAAGCGAGGATCGATTTTATCGACCGATATGATTTCGATAATTATCGACCGATTGAAGGCTCGGCGGACGATTGGAGGGTAAATTCGAAGAAGAGTAAACGCTTCCTGCAGGGTTAAATAATCCAGGGCCGGACAGGTTACCTCGGGCGGCTATCCGATAATTGCTTCCCGTCGAGAAGACCCGATATTCGCCGTGAACGCGTCGGATACTATCCACGAAAGAGGTCGGACGGCAGGGCAGGGAGAGCCCGGGAAAAATACGAACCGGCGCTATCCGCGGGTGCCGCGCGTATCTTCTGAACGGCGTCGATCGAATTCATGGAACGACTCTCGGGAGAAAATAGTCGCGGGGGTGGGCGTGCGGGTGATGGACGACGAGGGGGTTGGCCGGGGGGAGGGGGAGGAGGAGGATACGGGTAAGGGCATGAACTCGATATACAAGGTGACGTGGTGGATTTGGTCGGAAGATAAAAAAACAAACGAGGGAAAAAACACAGCGGAAAAATCCGGTATCGACCCCTGTCATCGTTCGCATTCCCAATTCGAGATGGCACCGAGCGTTTTTCCCCCGGATTTATTATCCCTTAATTTATTACAGGCCGCGCGGAGGATGGACAATAGGCGGCGGGGGAGGGGGGGAGATGGCAGATAAGAGCCCGATAAATATTTATGGGAAAAATTCATACGCGAGATCCGACCCTTTTTTTTCCGTCCCGACGACACGTCTCGAGCCGCGAGAGAATATTTCGTGCTCGAATCACGAGTCCTGAATATCATAGGGGTGTCGACTCGATTTTGTCCGACAGATCGAGACACGTCCTCGTTTCGGGACATTTTTCATGGAAATTCGTTAACACTCGCGATCCGACAATCCGTTGTCAAATTTCATCTTGAGCATCGTGCTATAAGGATTAACGAAAGTAATCCACCGATCCAAAAAAGCGCTGTCAATCGAGACGCACCGTGACACGGGATATCTGCTCGCAGCTCGCCGACGGAGCCGACGTGACGTCGAAACAGAGAGAGTCGAGATAAATCAATATCCTCCCCCTCCCCCCCCCCCCGCGGTGTTACCCGCGAACGGAAGAAATTTTTACGACGATCGTATTTATCCAAGAAGACGGACCGACCGAGATCTCGTCGCGGCCGAACCGATGGAAATTAAAGTCCGATGAATCACGAGGGTTAAGGAAACGGGATTGATTCCATTCCGGAACACTGAAATAAAAAAAAAATCGAATCACTGTTCCGACCACCCTCGAACACAGATCCGACCGACGACTCTGGACCTGTTTTATGGCGGGCCGACCAATGGGGTTATCGCGCTGTTCCAACCTGCACATAAAATTAGAAATAAAAATCACCTGGTAATAGGGGATGAAGTGGACTGTCCCCTTACCGATTACGTAATAAATTCGTTCAACGGCACACTGAAACTGTGATGCTAACAAGTTCTTTTATGTATTCTAGAAACGCCAGAGAGCAGTTAAGTTAATTTTAATTTCAACACGCAAGAACCTGGAAAAAAAAACATTTTTTTCGGGGCGCTGTGCGCGGCAAGATACGGGAGAATCCCCGCCGTGCGACAGACTTATGGCGTCTTATTGGGTCTTTTGTGACGCTTCAGCGATTGATCTGGCCACCTGCAAGGGGATCGAGATAGGATCCCCATGCTCGGAGCAAAAAGGGGCGACAGGCTTTCCGGACCGAGGCGAGGCGAGCGAGCGGTTCGAAGGAACAGCTCGCGCGAGCTGTATCTCGGTCGCGGAGGCCGTATCGCTCGCGTTTTCGCAGGAATACCAGCGAGTCGAAAGAAATATTAAACGGGGGAGAGAGAGAGAGAGAGAGAGAGAGCGCGAAGCGGGAGGTCGAATATCGATTTTCGGTCGCGCTAATAAATAAGCGCATGCGTCTTGGCGCCGGCGTTTATTCAGCTTGGTCGAGAGGAATACCGCCGCGGCTCTTCCACCGGATTCTTCACGCCTTTTGCCGTCCAGAATGCTCCCTTTCCAACGTAGCATTCTCTCCCCTCCCCCCCTTGCCACGCAGCCTCCAGAGAGGATTAGAGCCACTTCCTAATTTATTCTCGCATCGACGGCCACCGACCTGTTCTTGTTCCATCCCCTCTTTCTCTCTCACTCTCTCTCTGTCTCCTTGTTTTCGGAACACGTAGCCACTTTCAGCCCCCTTTCACGTTACCTAAACGACGTTATGAGTGACGGCCATTGTCGCCGACGAATTGGGACACCGTAGTTTAGCGTCCCGAAAACCGAGAGAGAACACCACGTTGCCGAGAAACGCTGAAACACGATTGCTTTGTACGCGACGCTCGCTCCTTGGACAGCTCAATCATCCCCCCTCCACCTCCCCCCTCCGGGCCGTAGTTGCGTTAAGAAAAGGGGTCACTGTCTTGCGGGAGGTCTATCGTGAAAATTAGGGAATATCGAAAAACATCGTCTTTCATCGCTACAATGTTGAATCGGAGGTTCTCCGAACGAGGGTGGAAAGATTGGGTGGGGTTCACCAGTTAGGGTACCAGTTGCATGATTTCCGTGCCCCCGAAGATAGGCCATTCGGTGTCACAGGCTGTGTCGTGGCCGCTTATTCGCGGCGAGTCGCGACACCGTACGTGGCCCGACTGTACAGCGGGCTTTTACCCTGTGGAACGTGCTGCTTTCTCCGGCCACAGATCTCTCCCTTATTTATCACAGACTCGCTCGACACCGATGACTCCTGCCTTTACACGAGCTCGGGCTAACGACTTTTACCCCCCAAAGTGTTTTTGTTTCCCCGTGAATTATGCACGATTTTACTTTTGCCCGCATCCTGGAGGCGCGAGCGCACGCGCTGGCACGGCTACAACCGCTGAATCGACGAAGATCAGTCGATAATCGTTAATCGATAGGGATCAGTCGATAACCATTAATTGATAACAGTCGATAATAGTAGATCGATAAAAATCAGTCGATAATATTAGATCGATAAAGATCAGTCGATAATAGTAGATCAATAAAAGTCAGTCGATAATGGTAGATTGATAAAAATTGGTCGATAATAGTAGATCGATAAAAATCAATAGATAATAGTAGATCGATAAGAATCAGTTGATAGTAGTAGATCGATAAAAATCAGTCGATAATGGTAGATTGATAAAAATCAGTCGATAATAGTAGATCGATAAAAATCAATCAATAATAGTAGATCGATAAAAATCAGTTGATAATAATAGATCGATAAAAATCAGTCGATAATAGTAGATCAATAAAAATCGGTCAATAATGGTAGATCAATAAAAATCAGTCGATAATAGTAGATCGATAAAAATCGGTCGATAATAGTAGATAGATAAAAATCAGTCGATAATAGTAGATCGATAAAAATCGGTCGATAATAGATAGATAAAAATCAGTGGATAATAGTAGATCGATAAAAATCAGTCGATAACATCATTACACATCGTGAGATCGCTCGGAACAACATGATTTTCTGCAAACTATAATAAAAGCACCATTCGTGCAATGGTGAAGAAAATTTCGGAAAATCCAGACCCATTTATAATTGAACAATGGAACGAACAACCCCTTCTCCCCCTCGGGCAGTTTATTGTCCATGTGCGTCGCATGTATCATCCGGAGCATGAATCTGTCCGATAAGAGCCCTTAACGTGTAATATCCAGCGGCAGATAGGGCATCTTGCGAGAATAATTTTGATAGCTGCCCGCGGGGACAGACACGATACCGATCTCGATAGGACATTTTCAAAGGTGGTGGCCAGTGAACCTGGGGGGTGGGGGTGGGGGTTGAGGGACGTGCAGGTAAGAACGGAATCTTGATAGACGTCATCCAATGACAAAACGGCTTCCGAAATATCGAGCAGGTTGGATGATTGCATCGATAAACGATTCGCGTCGAAGCGAACGAACGCAGCGTAGACGATAATCGAGCCAGCGATTCGAAAGTTTGATACTGAGGGGGTGGGACAGGCTTGAAGAGGGCTACCCCTGCGCAGGGGATGCTGGGGAATTCCGCGAGCCATTCCGCGGATTCGATTACGATCGACTCGTTTTTTATCCGGTGAATCGGAACGGAGAACCAATTTGGGAGGGGCATGATTCTTTGGGGGTGGGATAGGGGGTGAACTTCGCGACGAGAAACTATGAAGCGGTTCTGTTTGAAATTTTCTGGATATAATCTTGGTATGTCCGGCTATGGATTCGAGCAAGAAAAAATCCACATTTCAAAATTGCAGTAGCCTTGGGAGGAGGAGGGATGAGCTTAACGATTGCGGAAACAACTTCCGGGCCGTTATCATTTTTGCAACAAGTGGCGCGCGCTGGAAACTGCTGCCACCCCTCTCGAAATCACTCCGACGATTTTCTAAATGGGGGTTGAAGAGGGGGAAGGGTTATGCACGTGAATCGAGAGGAAATGTGGGGGTCGAGGGTCTCGAAACCATTCCCAGGAATCTCCTGAGCTTTTGATGTCCCGTTATTTACGGGAAAAATTTCCTCCCCCGCCCTAAGGGGATGATCTCCTCCTTTTCTGTATTTTTTTTTTTTTTTTAATTGAGCCACTGAAATCTATTGTATTTCGGCTTTGGACCTACAGTTTATTAATCAACTGTTTTGCGTTTACAATAAAAGTTCGAATAATCTTTTTAACAAGCATAATCACGATTTCGATAGGACAGTTTTGTCAGGGGTAGTAGTCCTGTTCGATTTCGAGTTATTGGCAGCCATATTGTATTTGCTCCCGATTGAGCCTCGACGGGAAACCCAGAGATCGATGAACGAGCCATCGAAAAATTAAAAACGTTATTCCGCGACGGGGAGGATTGTTTTGGCTTCGTTTCCGTTCGGTCGTCACCGGAAGTCGACCCGAATCACAGTCGAATCCCACAGACTCGAATTCGACAAGCCACGAACCGCTGCTTCGGCGGTGCTATTTCGGCAGCCACCACTGTGGTGGGGGTTGCAGGGGGTTGGGGGACCGGGGATGAAAGTTCCTGCGGGATTATCCGATCCCCGTAATTAAGCTGATAACTGGGCTAATTAAAAATTCGAGTGCAATTATCAGACGCTCGTGGAAATGAGGGGAGGGGATTATTTTCAAGCGGTAAATGAATTTTTTCGACGGTTACAGGGGTGGAGGGAGCAAATTCCACCCCCTGAACATGGTGGTGCTAACCCTGTTCAACGCAATCCGAAGGTACACTTGTTTTTCGTTCAATAAACAAAACAATGTGTATTTTTCAAGTTTTAGTGACTTCACTATATATTTTGTTGTACCCCGACCGCATTTTGAATGCTACCGACGTGAAAAAATTACTGAACATGGTGCATACATACAGGAACAAATGTGCATAGTTCCATGAAGATATATTTACTACATTCTCCAAAACAAATTCTTTCACTAAATCCAGTAACTCCAAAATAGTACGTGTCGATACATTGTTCTACCGCAATTTAAATGCTACTGACGTAAACAAATTCCAGAATATAGTACATACATGGACGACGAACTGTACAAAGTTTCGCGAAGCGTAGTGGGTCCAGTATACCCCGAAAAAATTCGTAAATTGAGGCTTCGATCGAAGGGCAGTATTGCTTCGCGTAGGAGTGATCGGTCGCGTAAGAAACGCGATGCAGAATCCGTGAAACGGCCAACAGGCCAGGCTACGAACCCGAGATGCACTGTTGCACAACCTGTGGACCCGGTCTGTAAATGTCGGCACGAAGTCACGTGTCTCGGATAACCATTCGGTAGGGACAAGTAACGTTTCACGTGTGGGAATCCGACGCTCCACGTGGTCCGGTCGCGTGTATCGATTAATCGTCGTGAATTTCGGTGCCGTGCAACGTCTGCGTGTGTGTGTGTGTCCGTGCATATGTGTGTATCGGTTGGCCAGAGGGATCGATAAATTCATTAGCGCGAGAAGAATTCCTCTGGAATAAAGTGAACCCCTCGATACTACGGTCAACTATAGTCGGCCGCAGCAATGTCACCTTGGTGCGCCGCAGACGACTATAATTGCACGGTGTGGCACGTGCAGTTGCGCACACACTCTACCAAACGCCTAGCAGCGCAAAACCGTCTTTTTATATTTAGAAACATAAACAAAGTTTCAATTTAATTAATTGGAGAAAACAACCGGTCCGGCGGTGATACTAAAATTTAATTACAGTAACTGATTACAGTAACTGCGTGGGGATTTTTCGAATAATTTTATGTAATTCAACGCTGTCATACTACATCAGCATACATCATAGAAATTTTTTAATTTTTTTAGCAAATGAGTTCCAAGCAAAAATTGAATGCACCGAAAGTTCATTCGCGAGGATGTGCCATTAGTAATATTTTTTCGCAGGTGAAATTTCGGGTTTTGTCCAGCTGGATAACTGTGTGCGTGGAGCCTCGATTGTCCTCTTCGCAATCTATCAACGACGCCAAGCGACATTTTAGGCTGCTGCGAATTTTTTAGCAATTTTTTTTTTGTAAAAATCGAAAAGCGTCGAAAATAAAATTCGCGTGAAAGGAGAGTTTATTGGGAATCGACGTTGGACAGTCGGCAATTAGAAGGTAGCTTTCGGGTAGCTTGATTCGATCCCGGAAGCGGAAGCTAGGATTAGAAACCATCGGGAGATCCTTTTCTGCACTGGATCCTCGGAGAATCCTATTTTAGCCGACACCGAGTCGATACGATCGTCGACCCTGAGTAAACCTGCCGCGCAAAAATTCGAGTCTTCCGACCGCTCGAAAGAACCATTCTTCCCGGATAAAATGACGCTTGGTTTCTGCTAAAATTCGCAAAATTGTGGATTTGGCAGCTTGGAACGTCGAGCGATACATAGACCCAAGAAAATGTTATACATATTATCAAAATCCTCATATACACCTAAAAAACCATAATTTTATTTGAAGCTGTAGGCCTGAAAAAAATTGTATCACCAGATAATATTATTAAGCATTGTGGAAAAGAATTTTCTATATATGTTAATGCGTCTCGTCAAAATTAATTACAGAATTGATCACTTTTGTTCGCGATCGGAATGCTGGAAATGACAAAATTGGGGACAGATTTTCAGGGATGAGTTAGGTCTTGGTAACGAACTAAGGTTGGGAGGCAAATATCTGTTATGCGCACGCTTATGATGTCTCCACTTATCCGGGGATTCGCCGGTCCACGAATTCCGTAGACAGCCGGTTCTCCCGGCCTATCGCGTAACGCGCTTATCCGCGACGGTTTCGGGAAGAACTTGGGATTCCGTAGCGACTCGGTGACACCATTCCCACCGATATTCCCCCGCGATTTCGGCCGGCCTCGATCTATCGATCGACTCGCGAGCAAACTCGAAAGCTTGGAAAATAGGATTACCCGGTGGATGATAGGATCTCAAATATTACAGTAATCAAATACGCTCCAATTCTACTGATTGGCATAGGACAGATTAAAGTCTTAGCTTGAGCCCAACCTGGTCCAAAATCTAGCTTTTGCAAGCCTGTCTGACCAGGGTTAGCTCTGGGATTAATCACATTCGCGGTGGTTAGGTCTGGGTCCAAATTAGGGGAGTGGGGACGCGTTTGCTTTGGTAGATCCAGGTCCAAGGTTAGATCTGGTCTTTTAGATGGAGGTCTGTGTTAGTAGATTGAGGTCGGATTGTAGGCCTAGGATAGTGTATGGAGGTCTGGTTCAGTAGAATGGTGTCCAAAATGAGGACGAATGTTAGGCCTCTATTGTTAGATCGAGGTCCAAGGTCTGGGTTTTTAGATTGAGGTCTGGGTTAGGACTGAGCTAGTAGATTGAGGTCGAGTTTTAGGCCTGAGCTACTAGATGGAGGTCTGGGTTAGGTCTGGGTCCAAATTAGGGGACTGGGGACGCGTTTGCTTTGGTAGATCGAGATCCAAGGTTAGATCTAGTCTTTTAGATGGAGGTCTGGGTTAGTAGATTGAGGTCGGATTGTAGGCCTAGGATAGTGTATAGAGGTCTGGGTTAGGGCTGGTTCACTAGAATGGCGTCCAAAATGAGGACGAATGTTAGGCCTCTATTGTTAGATCGAAGTCCAAGGTCTGGGTTTTTAGATTGAGGTCTGGCTTAGGACTGAGCTAATAGATTGAGGTCGAGTTTTAGGCCTGAGCTACTAGATGGAGGTCGAGCGTTAGGCCTGGTCATCCAAAATGAGATCCAATGTTAGGCCTGTACTGTTAGATCGGAGTCCAAGCCTATGTCTAGATTATATAGGTGCCTCTAACCCAGTCCCGAATTTGCAGATCGAGGTGTACCCTGCAATTGCCTTAGGAAAATTGATATCTAACCTACATCTGCATTGTCGGCCAGACATCTAATCCAGCTGGAAATCATCAAATTACAGTTCGAACACGACGAAGCGACGCCTCCTCCATGAAAAAGCTCGTTCAAAGTCCGTTGTTCCTTATTAGCAAGCCCTCCCGAAGTCGTCCGCGTCCCAGGACTCGTGGAAGTACTTGCTTCTCATCAAACAGAAAACAAAGAAGCCTGGGGAACAAACGGTCTCCGCTCTTTCGGAATTGCTATGCGCGGGAGGGTTCACGCGCGCCGCCCGCGCCCGGTCGAAACCGAAAGGAAACACCGGCGGTCTCGTCGGAAAAATCCGCATAATTCCTGACGGAAGAGAGCGTCTCTTCCCGGTTGGTATCCTAAGAGTAGGAGGTCGTGGCGGGAGCGTAGCGTATTTCCCCCAATTTCGTTAGCGCCTGCACGCATAGGGACACACATACACGCACGCACACGCGCGCGCGCATGCATACAGCGAGAGAGCTCTACACAGAGGTGGGTCGGAGTGGCGCGCGACCGAAGTAGCAAGCCGGCACAGTCAGGCAACGCATCGAAAAGAGGTCCGCCGCGCAGGGGCAGGGAGCGAGATGGAGAATTTTGCAGCGATCATCGACTTGGAGAACGGCGCAGTCGCCCAGGAACCGACTCGAAATCGTTCTGTCCTCTTCGTTCACCGTGTCGGGTCTAGTGTCCCTATCCTCGTCGGTGCCGCTGTGCTCCCGGCAGCTCCTCCACCCTTCTCCCGCTCCCGTTCCCAATCCCCTCTTTACAACGCTGCCACCACCATCGTTGCTCGTACCACCACCACCACCACCACCAACCAGCACCACTACCACTATTACCTACGAACAACGTAGCATCATCAGTGGTAGCAGCAGCAGTATCAGCAGCAGCCGCTACACCAGCAGCAGCAGCAGCTAAACCAGCAGCAGCTACACCATCAGCAGCAACACACCGGCGGCGCCTCTCCTGTTCCTGCTGGTGTGTGCCGCAGTAGCGGTCCGCTACTCTCTAGACCCCGGTATAGATTTTCAATTAGTGCAACCCGAAGGAACGTGGATAACGATGTGCCGCCGGGGTGACGACACCTGCTGACCACCTGGAAGGTCGCTCAGGAGTCCTTCCTCTTCAGCTTCAGCTTCGGGTGGTCTTCGGCATCGTCTTCTGTCGCGGTCGGGTTTCTTTGACAGTGCAGTTTACCGAGGACCAGCTCGTTTGCCTTCGGGGGGAGGGGTCCACGGGGACACGGCGCGGGACAGAGAGAGATAGATCGATCCCTCGTTTCTCGTCCAGTGCGTGAACAGTGCTACCCTAGCTCTCCGCTAGCTTCGAGGGACCATGGTTGACCAGTGACACCGTTTCTAACCCCCTGCTGCTGCGAACAGGACACCCTGTGGTTGACACCGTCGTCGTCGTCGACGTCGTCCATGCTGCATGATGCCAGAAGGATCGCCGAGGATGACGCAGCTACGGACGATACGCAGGACCCTGCTGTCCAGGCTGGCGGCGCTCTACGTGCTCATGCTGCACTCAGGTGGGTTCGCCAAATTACCGATCGAAACTGCCTTGGACCGGTTCCGAGGGGGATAAACGAGGATTCAGGTTCAGGGGTTGATGTCGTCGATGGACGAACACCGGGCCTCGGAGGTTTCGTTGGCCCCGCGAGTGGTGCGCGAACGACCTCTCTTTCGACGGCTGTTCCTCGATCCTCCCAGCTCCTGGTAGATGGTGCTCGCGAATTCCAGGCCTAGGCGATTGTAGCTCGTTCTAGTCGTTCGCGGTAGTCCTGGTGGTGATACACACATTTTAGGAAATTGTCGGGGAATCGGGTTCCTGAGGGTTGTTTTGGTTAGGGTTGGGTTTAGACTTTGGTGTAAGAAGACCTATGGTGTAGTTTGGGGAATTGGATCGTGGGTCGAGGACCAGGTCGGGTTATAGGTCAGGTACTGGTTTTAGCATTTGTCTCGGAGTCTAAGTGATGGCCTAGATCTATTTATAAGTCAGGCACTGGATCAGGATCTAGCCGAGGCTCTAGCTGATGCCCTGATTCGGGTCCTAGCTCAGGTACCGATTAAGCTCAGGCATTACCTCAGGCTCTTATGTCCCAATCAACATCCTAAATGGGGTACTACTTCATTCCTCACCCCACCCTCTATCGAAGGTCCCAATTCAACTACTACCTCAGCCACAATCTCAACCCCTACCTCATCGACTCTTGCTCTATTAGACACCTCGGATTAGGCTCCAGGTCAGACACTAACTCAGGCTCTATCTCAGCCTCCAAGTACTATCTAAACCACTCTAACTTAACTCTAGTCCGAATCCCAGCTGATCCGAGTCGCTAAGGTTCCCCAAGAATAAGCTCTAGGCCCTCTCTTAAACTTCAACGAGATCTCCGTAGACGTTTATCCAAGAACGTAGCTTAAGGATCCTTTAAAGGAAGCCTTCTTTGAGCCTTCGAATGGCTAGATCAAGTAGATCCTAATGGTGTTTCTAATGTCCCGGCGCTGATCCCGCGAGAGCGAAGCGAGCATCCAAGATTCCCATTGGCTCCGTGGTCGATTGAGCGCTCGCCAGGCGACAAATAAACAATTAACGGGGGACCGCTGTGGCGATAATCGTGGAAACGGCAGCGGCCGCGCCGTGCCGATCGCCCGGTGATATTCCGGCGTCGATATACATATAGGAGAGCGACGATATACATACTACGCGCGCACGTCCACGCGGCTTGGCGCGGCGTCGCACCCGCATTGTTTGGATGTTTGCGCGATCACGATCTACGCGTTCGACAATGGCCCAACCGTCGTGGCATTTCACCGTCATCGATCTCTGTCCACCCCGTGTAATTTGCTTAATCTGGACGCGTCTCCTGGGATCCCATAAACACTCAATGATCCGCGCTCGACGCCGAACCATCAAATTGGATTTTGTCCAAGGCCCGATGCAGCCCACTTTTGAGTTCCCGGTTGATTCACAGGGTACTAGAATTAACAAAAAAAAAAGAGCTCATGCTAGTGGAAGAGGAAGTTTTCCCCATTAAAATCAGCCAAGGTAAAATGCCGTACGATTTTTTTGTACGGAGCTACAGGTAGTTGAACATCACGACTGTTCATCCCTTAATTTTCGTTTGCGCGTTAAGGACAACGTTCCTCAATAGCCTCGTGCACTGTCGATCTTGCTTCTTCCACGAGGAAATTAGTTCGAAGACGGATGCAATCCACTCGGGCCCGGCCCGACCCGGCCCGACAGCCGGTCATTTGTTCCCAGTATCTGATCCCCGGACTCTTGTCTATCTATCGAACAATCGATCCCCACCCGAGCATCGAACGCGTGCTCGGTCGTCGTGCCGGTGAAAATAATAGTGTTAGTGTTCCAACTTGTGAGTCAACAGCTACCGATCAGAGGTCTAACCTAACACATCACGAATCCGAGAACCACGTGGCAATAAAAACCAACGAACTCTAGCCCTGTAACATCGGACCTAGCCATGCACCGGGTATCCAAGTCGGGCCTGGACGGATCGGATTCAATTCAAACCTAACGTGGAGCGCTGATCGCCTAACCCGGACCTAACTGAACAATGTAATCGGGTGCGGCGAGGCATCCAGGCTCGGAAAAATTGATGGAACCGCGTTGGAGAACGGTTTCTTCCCGAGAAGAGCTTTATTCACGGCTCGTAATCGATCTACTTTCACGGTGGAATCCTCGAGAGGACTTCCGGCGCGTCCTCGTCCCGGGGAATCCTATTTCTGTCCCCCAGTCGCCCCCGACGCGACGCGAGGTACCCAGGTCCTATCTAAATGTACGTTGGTTACCGCATTACCCGGCGTCCCCCGCGCCCGCCAGACGGAAACATTCGTCGACCTTCCGCATCCTTCTCTCTCTCTCTTTTCCTTCTCATGCCGGGCCTGCACGATATTTTAATTTCCTCCGCCGTCCCTCGAGCAGACCTCGTTCCTACCCTTGTTGAACGTTGGACGATGAAAGGAGCCTGACAGCGCGAACCGTCCTCGGGAAAAACCGACGGAAATCGTTTTCCCTTTGTCCCGACGACTGGCCCGTGCTCCACGATCCTATCACGGGACCCCGATAACCATCCTTATTATCGGGTCGGGGTCTCCACGGGCTTGGAAACCCGGTCTCCTGTTGACAGCACAACGACGACTACCCACAATCAGCCAAATCATTTTTCTAACGCGGGAAGGGTGCTTGCTCTTAGTCCTCCGGCTGCTGGCCTCCTCGTTGATTCTTGGAGAATTGATGTTGGGGGCCTGCTTCACCCAGAACGTTACCAACGTTTCATCCGAAGTTCAATCGTTTTGCTGACAGCGTCTCTAGACTTTATCAGGGGCTAGGTCCTACGGTGTCAGTATGCGTCGGACTTAGGACATTCAGGGTTCGGTCTCTCGGCGCTAGGTCTTTGACGTTAGGCTTGCAGAGGCTGGGATTCATCACAGTTAGGTCCTATTTCCATCGGCCTTATCAGGCCTAGGTCCTATAGCGCCGGAATTTATCAGGGTAGGGTCATTCGGTGCTAAGTCTTGCAGTGGTTGCCTTTGATGACAGTGCCAGGATGTGTCAGACTTAGGACATTCGGGGCTAGGTCTCGTGGCGCTAGGTCTCCGATGTTAGGCCTTGCAGAGGCTGGGATTCATCACAGTTAGGTCCTATTTCCATCAGCCTTATCAGGCCTAGGTCCTATATCGCCAGAATTTATCAGAGTTGGGTCATTCGGTGGTAAGTCTTGCAATGCTTGCTTTTGATGGCAGTGCCAGGATGTGTCAGACTTAGGACATTCGGGGCTAGGTCTCGTGGCGCTAGGTCTCCGATGTTAGGCCTTGCAGAGGCTGGGATTCATCACAGTTAGGTCCTATTTCCATCAGCCTTATCAGGCCTAGGTCCTATATCGCCAGAATTTATCAGAGTTGGGTCATTCGGTGGTAAGTCTTGCAATTCTTGCCTTTGATGGCAGTGCCAGGATGCGTCAGACATAGGACATTCGGGGCTAGGTCTCGTGGCGCTAGGTCTCCGATGTTAGGCCTTGCAGAGGCTGGGATTCATCACAGTTAGGTCCTATTTCCATGGGCCTTATCAGGCCTAGGACCTATATCGCCAGAATTTATCATAGTTGGCTCATTCGGTGCTAAGTCTTGCAGTGGTTGCCTTTGATGGCAGTGCCAGGATGTGTCAGACTTAGGACATTCGGGGCTAGGTCTCTCGGCGCTAGGTCTTTGATGTTAGGCTTGCAGAAGCTGGGATTTATCGAGGTTAGAGTCTTATTTGAATATGTCTCATCAGGTCTCACAATTCCATAATTTATCAGAGTTAGGTTATCGAGTGTTAGGTCTGGTGCTGCTGGGTTTTGGAAATGCTAGGTCCTTCCTGAAACTCCTGTTTAGTGCTAGGTCCCGCTAATCTCTGTGAACAGCTTCAACATTCTTGGGTCTACACCAGTTCTAGGACCTCGGTCCCCTGTCCCACACTCCCAATATTATGTTTCCCAAACGATCGTCCTACCTAAAGTTAAACAACCGTCCAGGTCTACCGCAAGTGATCCTACGGCTAATATTGCGCCGAGATTGAATGATCAGCGCAAGATTAGGTCTGACCTACATCCGAATCGGACAATTATCTCAGACATAAACACGACGAACCAACAGCGCCCGGCACTCCGTCAGGTGATTAGCCGGCAGACCCGTGTGCTCAAACGATTCGAGCATAGTACTTCCTGGAAGGTCATAGTGCTCTGAATAATCGAGCATTCGTCGTCGTCGTCGCCGCCAACGACAATCCAAGTCTGATTCGAGGGAGGTCGTGGTAGAACGGCGAGGTTTATTGGAAATTCAGCCAATTAGGGTACTCGAGTTAACGACCTATCGTAATGCGGCTTCGCGGGACCTTTACGCCGGTCGTCCCGGTTTTTTAACCGGACGTGACGTCACGGTTATACGCGCGTACGCTCCGTTTTGCGTCGCCATCCTCACCAATCGGTTAACCCGTCGCGTGACGCGCGATTAGGTTTGTACAGCGAGAGAAAGAAATTAATCTGATCTCTGTTCTCTGTTCATCGACCATCAAACGTATCGTTACCATCCACTCGACGATCGGTCGCGTGTTCCACCTACACACCCTTCTGCATTTTTTTTTTTTCTGTAAGTTGGAAAAGCGGTCGCGGCTATCCGCTAGAAAATTCAATAATGCCGACTCGCGAAAAATACTGCTCAGACATGCGAGCCGGGAATTAACGTGGACGGTCGTGTAACGTTTAATTCACGACACGATGCCTCTGCCAGCCACGCTGAAAGTCTCTGACACCGAACACAACGCGATTTCTCATGGAAAAGTGGGCTGAACAGGTGGGCCCCGCTGGTTTATTACGCGGCCACGATTTTAGTTGACTTGGCCGACCATTGCTCACCTGGTGCTACTTGATGCTTCGGCCCTGCCACAAAATCATCCGTTACATTATTCTCCGAAAAAAGATTTTTGTTGCTGGCACCGACTTCTCTGACAACGATTTAAATTACTAGCGTCATTGGACAATTTCTAGGGTCAAGTGTCATTGATAACGTATTATTATTAAACGCATTCAATTCGATAAGAACTTTGTGGAATTAGACCAAGGCTTTAAATCGTTCTTGCAAAACAAGATAAAATAGTATACTACATAAATCTAATTAATGCCATTGGCGCACTGGTACGATCATTTATTACTGTTAAGCACTTTTGCAAATTGTTACATCAACTAATTTTCGACGTTTCGATCTAATTTTAGATCATTTTCAAGAATAATTTTCTTTCTTTTTCTTTTTTGTTTTCTGTTCCTACAATTTGGATTGACTGTTTTAGTCAACCATACATAAAAAATAAACAAAAATTTTTTACAGACGCAATTACAACAAAATTATTCTTGAAAATGATCTAAATTTAGATCGAAACGTCGAAAATTAGTTGATGTAACAATTTGCAAAAGTGCTTAACAGTAACAAATGATCGTACCAATGCGCCAATAGCATTAATTAGATTTGTTCAACATTGTCGATCGAAATCAGGAAAACCGTTAATATACTACATGGTTAAACTCGTCTTAATTAAAAATACATGTGTACATTCCATGTAACAAAATGAAGGTTACCTTTATTTCTAGAAAAATATTAAAAATACAAAGAATTGAGATACGCTATCATATTTCTAGTAAAATATACAACAACTTCTTCCTCCTCTTCAGTTCAATGTTTACCGTTCACAAACAAAAATGATACAAATTATCGCGAACACTCTGTACATACAGAATAAGCAATATCTAGTTTCAGATTTATTCGTTGCAAACAAAATATTTTGGCAATATCCAAGCTTTAATTCGAATTCCAATAAAATCGTCTCGCTAAAAACCATTTTCCTTTAGTCAGTTCCCGGGAAAAAAATCATACAATTTCAAACAGCAAAAATCGATAAAATAACAAAAGTCCAATTTCCAGAATTTTTTCCGCCTGAACCATAAAAGCTACATACACGTTCCTTGCACGAAACGATTCTGCGAACTCTTCCGAATACAACGGTATTTTTTTTTACATCATTCTAAACATGTTGTTAACACATGCAAACAATACTTAAACCGAAACGAGCACCGTGAACGCTCGGACCTTGTCGGATATTTTTTTAATGTATTTTGAGAATGAGAAACCTGAGGGAAAATCCAACTGTACTTGGTTACGAAGCAGAGATTCAGGTATTAGGGTAACTGCACCAGTGAATGAACAATTTAAGAAATTGTTCAGGAAGATATTTTATTTAAAAAAATATATGTGAATTAAAGGAATCTCAAATATGCCAAATGGCTCGCTATACTTCATTTGTCAAAAATAAATGGACACAAATAAAATGAAATTATTATTAATTGTCTTTATTAACCCCTTGCACTACGATTCATTTTACGGTTGCAGTGATTAGAACTTATTTGTCGTTTCTAATTGTTTAGAAAAAAAGGAAGTTTGTATGTAATTTATACCTATGCAGTCTCCAATGGTTTCAACAACAAGAAAACATAATTTTGTTTCAATTTAAAATTTAAAGGAAATTAGTAGCATGAATATTTAGTAGACTATCTTCGAAATCTTCGTCACGAGTCCGACTCGTTATTATAGTGCAAGGGGTTAAACGTCAAATAAAAAATATTCTAGTAATTGAACAATGATGGAAAAGCAAAAAATACAAAAGCGTTCATTTACTGGTGCCCGTTTATTCACTGGTACAGTTACCCTATTTAGGGGAATTTTCGGGGTTCGCGTTCAGGCGAAACATCGATCGAAATGAACAAATGAAGTATCGATTGGTGCGAGCGTTCGCGGAAGGACGTTCCTCTCCAGCCCCTTGGCTGTTCACGTGAACGTTCATCATTGCCGTGTCTTCCCGGGTTGTCGGGTCGCAGACGCTCGACGTCGCGACGCCGCTCGCACGTGCTCGTGACGGACGCCGACACGGTCGATTTAATTAAAGACAATCGGACGAGGGTTGGATGTGTACCTGTCGCAGCGGCAGGTTAATCAGCGGCCGGAAGTGTATACCGGATATAAGGCTAGGTCAAAAATCAATTACCATAACTGTGCCGGGAACCCGCCGTTCGACGATCATTATTTACGCCCGAATTGCCGGAGCATCGCACATAACACTCCAATTCTTCGTTTTGTTATTTTTACCGAAATCCAAGTATAAATATTTCACCATCGTAATACATTTACAGTCGGTGTGAAAAGTACACCTTTTAAAAACGAATAACTTTTTCAAAATTCGACCCAACAGCTTGAGTTTTTTGTTAATCAGCAAATTTGCTTTTTAAAATTCTTATTATTAAATGATCGAACCGTAGCGCCGATAACATCTAACATTTATTAATAAATATGTCACCATCGTAATATCGTAATACATTTAAGACAATTTTTTTTAACCTTTCGCAAATTTGTGAAACATTCCAGAGAATGTAAAAAGATTTTGTTATGGATTATATATTTTTCGTGAAGAAAATTCAATTTAATGGTCAAGCACGTGTGTCAGTTTTTAAACTGTAATTGGACAGTGGTTTCTATTGTTTATTGGAAAACGAGTAGAAACAGTGAACCACAGACAGACGCAAGAACAACATACAAATCAATACAAACACTGTATTACGTAAACAAAAATACTGCGCTTGAAAGCATACATGGGGCATCTGGTTTAATTGATATCGATAATATATTAAGTGGAATCGATCAGCACTGGTCAGCCATATCTACAAGCTACATACCTCGGCCAATTCGAAACTATCAATTTTAATGAAACTTGGCACACATCAAAAAATATTCGATGCGTATTTTTTTAATAGCTTCTCATCAAGGGATGAAAATAACCGTCAAAGTTAGGGGTGGAAAATTGCTTTTTTTTATCAAATATCTTGGTAACTAATAAAGATAGGAGAAAATGTTAAATACGAATATTGGTTAGCTCTTTATAGGGAATAAAATGACGCGAACAAAATCTTTTCATAATCCACAGATGGCGCTAACGTAGCTCCCATAATCACACTCGACTATTTCATTATCGTTTCCTACATTGGTCAATACTTCCTTTTAGTGTCAGACTCTTGATGAAGATTCTGAACAGAGTCTAATAAATATGTATATTATTAATTTTCTTTAAATCGGGATGAAATTCTATTTTGGTTTTGTTAATGTACAGTTATTGGAGAGCATGTATAGGTATACAATAGATATAAATTTTCTCTCTTTTTAGGAAATTGCGAACTACAAAAAAGTTCTAATCACTGAAACCATAAAATAAATGGTAGGGCAAGGGGTTAAAAATTAATTTAGCGAATAGATCGACACGATAATAATGTCTACTAAAATAAGTTTCGAAAGATTAGTAAACAAATAACGTTTGGTTCCGCGTTTGTCACAAGGGAAATCCACCGAGGGTCAATAAATTAGAGAAATATTGGTATTAAAACGGAGCAGTCCGAAAAAGGGAGGTCGGTTTTTTTTTTGTTCCGGTCGCGGCAAAAACAAATCGACAATCGGTTCAGACTATTCGGGGGAGGACTCGGCTCGCGGGCGGCCGGCCGGCTCGAAAAATAGATCGAAAAATTTTTTCCGCTTCGATGCCCCGATATCGGCTATCGCGGAGCCCGTCTGTCTCCGCGGGCTTTTACGTCCGTGTGTGCTTTTTTCCTCGATCCGTAATTGATTGCGAAGGGTTCTGGTTTCGCAATTCCCGTGGCTCGTTTTACAAGCGGCCAAATTCGGTTTTTTTCTCGAATCGCGTTACGGGAAGCGGCGGAGAGGGGGGGGGTGGAAGGAGCCGGCTTTTTTTTTTGTTTCGTTATTTTCCATGGCGCAGTCCCCGGGTAAAAAAAAAAATAGAAATAACAGTACGGCCGAAAAATACAACGATCCCGGCCGGAGTGACCCAGATAAAGCGATCGGGGCAAGATGTCGGCCCGTGACCCGAGACGACGCTGTCAAAACCGATCGATGTATTTTTATAGAGACGATTCTGCGGTACAGCCACGTCCCCGCGAAATATCGTCGCTTCACCAGACGTAGTATCATCCCCTTCGCAAAACTCTATACAACTGAGATTTACCATATATTCACAATCCACTCGGAACGGTTCAATTGTCAGGTTCTGTTCGAAGCGTGATGAAACAGCAACAAAAAAATCGTACGTCACAATTTCAAGATGGCATTGCAAAGAGAAAGATTCGGCCTTTAACCCCTTGCACTATAACACCGAGTCGGACTCGTGACGAAGATTTCGAAGATAGTCTACTTACATATTCATGCTACTAATTTCCTTTAAACTTTAAATTGAAACAAAATTATATTTTCCTGTTGTTGAAACCATTGGAGACTGCATAGGTATAAATTACATACAAACTACTTAGAAACGACAAATAAATTCTAATCACTGCAACCGTAAAATGAATCGTACTGCAAGGGGTTACACTCGCGCAGTTTGATTCACCAGAAAAATTTCTTTCCAGAGACGTTTGAAACTGCAACATTTTACGAGGGTTGTCGAAAGGACCGTTTTCAAATTCCCGTCGGAGTCGGACTAGACCGATATGGCTGACCAAAAAGGGAGCTTAGGTGGGCGAAAGCGGAGAGCTTACCCTTTAAAATGCGCCGAAGCACTATGTCGCACGATTCTTTTTCACGAAAGTTACATCCGGTCGAACTTACACATCGTTTCCTCCACGGTACAGAAATAATATCCATCTACCACATCGTTCACCGATTCATTATTAAACGTACAGCATCTGCGATGCAAGCAGGACCGTATTAAGCCCCTTAGCATAAGCAGCAAATGCTACGGGCCCCGCGCTTCTGGGGGCCCCGCGCTTTGAGCCAAAAAATGTTTAGCTTGTAAAATTTTGTAACATTTGGCCAAAAATCAACTTTTAGATATCGACTGAACGGATTCTTGTTTCTAAATGTCCATATATCGCAAACATAAAATATTAATGAAATTGAATAAAAAGTTTTAGAGAAAACGAATCTTAAAGTCAAGCATTTTAGAAATGATGTTTTTTCTCCAATAAATTGCCTTTCTTCTTCTAAGAACCTTGACGACTCTATTTAATATTTTGTTTCGATATTTATTTCTCGATAAAAAGCATTCTACCGCAATGAGAAATCATACCTTGAATTAATAATTACTGTATAGAATAGATTAATAAAGTAGATGCGGAAAAATTTTTGCTATAACAAAAAAAAACAACAGGTCATTCATTGTGTCTGTGTAGTTAGTTAGTTATATTATGTTTTTACGTCGCATCGACTACTTTGGTCATTAGCGACGACTTATATATAGCTTATAACTATAACTTATAACTATAACCTATAACTAACTTATAGCTAAAGGACCTACAGTTTATTAAGGTGGGTTCCGAACCACCTGGACGGCTACAGTATGAATCACTTGAGAAAAATCTCAGAGGTTGTGTCTGTGTAAGAGTGGGGCCCCGTCATAACATTTGCTACGGGCCCGCGCTGGCTTAATCCGGCACTGGATGAAAGTAGATGCTCCGCTCTTGGGAATGAGCTCGCGATACGTCATCGTACGCGTTTTTTCTTGCCCGGTTACAGCAGGTGAAATTCGATTTTTCATCCCCCAATTTTTGCTATCGCGGAAGCACATTAAAACCGGCGTGTGTCAATTGGCTGTGTTGTCCGGTAGGGAGGCAGCGATTGGTCATCGAGAGAGCTTCATCGGGTTCCCATTGTAACGTGGTCTCGCAGTCGGCGGATAAAACGGCGAAACCAGTCGAGGGTGGAAGTTAATTAAGACCACTCGAAAAAAAAAAAATAGCGACTGTGGTTCGCGAGTAGCGTTTAATGCGGCGGATGCGTGGCGAATAACCGCGACCTAATGGGGAGCAAAACCGAGAGAAAGAGAGAGAGAGTGTACTATATGCAATAGAATCTAAAGAGGATTTCCCTCAACACAGTTTTGCACCCCCGCCCCTACTTGACGAAGAAAAGCCTGGATATCGCTTTCGTAATTTCCCTCGTTGAATTGGGGGGGTGTGCCTTTCCCCCACTCTCTCTCTCTCTCTCTCTCTCTCTCTCTCTCTGCTGCCCTGAAGAGAAATTCGACAGATCCGATTGGCTCGGTATCGAATTGAAAATCGCTGATTTCCCGGCGATCGTATCGCCGCGGCCGGAAATTTGCTAATTCCGTCCCGCTGACGACGATACAATTTAATTGTTCCCCCGTCGTATTCAGTAACTCCAGCCCCATTTTCCCCTGTCCTAGCTACTACCCCCCATCCAACTTCTATTTGAGTCATGTGCGGGGGTGGTATTACGAGAGAAACGTCCTCGCCGTTCCACCCTCGCGCCAACGTTGCGTATTTCGAGGACCCAGCCCCCGGTAATTTTAAGAAGCTTAAGCCGTAAGAGGATCCCCGGCCACGATCAGCTGTCGATACGTCATCGTTCTATACGTCATCGAGCGTAACATCGGCTTTCAGGACGGACGCTATTGGCCTGGGACCCGGAAAGTAGCGTAAGTCGACGTGATCGGACTGATACGATCACAGGAATTCCTTTGGATAGCAAAATTATATGCAATTTGCAAATTTTTACCGTTTCGACGAGTCCCCGTCAATCTTAGCGTTAAACATTGTAAGGAAGAGCCGTAACGATAAACGGGTTTATTAACAAAATTGGGCACACGGATAACCGAAGTAATTTTACAATTATTTTTATAAAAACTATATATAGGGTTGGCTGTTATCATACCGTGTTCATGAAATTTGCTATATATAATGTATATTTTTATTATTAAACAATATTTTTTTGCTAAATTCTATTATGAATATGTATGTAATGTATTCTAATAGTACTAAATTGACAAATTAGTTATTCAATTATTCTTAAATAAATGAAAGTCTATCTGGTGGGTGGAAAACTGCGTTATATTTTGTTGCGTTCGAAAAAGATGTCGCAAATCTGAAAAACATTTGCGAGAAATCTTAGAATCTCAGTGGAACCTTATTCGTAGTAAAATAATGAAAAAGTTAATAGCCAGGATGCCACGACGAGTAAACGAGGTCATAAAAGCACGCAGTGGATATGTAGATGAAGAGAAGATATAATTATTTTTTATCATTATCGCTGAGATATTTAATAAATTATTATTAAAATATGTTTTCTAACACTGTACGAACTGGAATACATACGAGGAAATCAAATCTACTAAAGATATCATAACTTTTTTCATGTAGTTATAAGAATTAAATAGGTGTCCACATACTTTTGAGCGGCAGTGTATATACATACAACATTCGTACTTCAACATTGTTTTAAAAATTTTCATTTTCTCTCTATTATATAAAATAGTTCTGTCACGCAAAAACTCCGAGCGGCGAAGCCCTGTGACGGGAACCCAAAATTGAGCGAGAGTGAGAGAGACGGAGCGAGAGGGAGCGAGAGGGAGCGAGAGGGAGACCTTTACTATACAGGGTGGGGCAATAACTATGTCCAGTTTGAATATTGCCGTTATTTGTAATAATATGAAAGAATGTTATATAGAAAACTTACACGGTATAGAGGGGGACATATTGTGACACAAACATTTCCTGCGTGGGTGGAGGCATAGAGGAGATTACAAGGACATCTCTATTTTTTAAAATGGAATTCAGCGAGTTATCATTGAAGGTCATACAAGGTCAAATATGGTAGTAAAGTAAACTTTATTATATTACGGGAGAAGGTAATAAAGTTTACTTTACTACCATATTTGTAAGGTAATAAAGTTTACTTTACTACCATATTTGTAAGGTAATAAAGTTTACTTTACTACCATATTTGACCTTGTATGACCTTCAATGATAACTCGCTGAATTCGTCTCAACACTGGCTATCACATCGTGATAAAAAAAACATAGCATTCCATTTAAAAAAATAGAGATGACCTTGAAATCTCCTCTATGCCTCCACCCACGCAGAAAATGTTTGTGTCACAATATGTCCCCCTCTATACCGTGTAAGTTTTCTATATAACATTTTTTTCATATTATTACAAATAACGGCAACATTCAAACTGGACATAGTTATTGCCCCACCCTGTATAAGAAACTCCAAGCGGCGAAGCCGCGGGGGGTTGGTGAGCGAAGCCCCCTAGTATTTTATAAAAATTTTGTGTTGTATTCGCCTCTTTTTCTGCGTCACTGGCTAGCTGGTAACCTTGCGGAGTTAGCTCGACAGACGGCTGTTTACGTGGCAAGTGGAAGAGGCCAGTGTATGGTCAGACATGACATTGTTCGCGGCTTTCCATGGGGGGAGATTGATGAACCGTATCGATGAGAAACTCTCCTGGAAGTTGTGTGGTGGAATATAGGGGCGAGTAGAATGAGTCAGCCTGCGCTCAGACACCCGCAGAGGGTGTTACGCAAGGTTTCAAGTAGAAGGAGTCAACGTATAATCAGCCACTGGTGAAGCAAACATAATTTGTCATTGAACAGACACGTTTCATGCTTATTCCACCAGACCAGTCTAAATGGTGGATTATTTTCTAGGTAGAATGCCCCTGTTAATGGTCAGACGCAGCTAAATTCATTGCAGACCATTCGCCAGGTGGAACAAGTCGTGCATTCATCGGAGAATATGTATTTCACTGCATGGTCGAAGTAAAACTAGCATGAATCGGACAGTATATCATCTCGAAGTAGAATAAGCCTGAAGTTTGTCAGGCGATGCATATGTCATTACCAAAACCTTCTGCGGTGGAATAGATCATAGTTCTATCAGACAATTCGTCTCGCGAGTTTGCCGGGAAGTGGAGAAAGTCAGAGTTTGATCGGACAACACGGTTCTTGTTTGTCAGACTATTCTCGAGTAGAATAGGTCATTCACTGATCAGACAATGCTGTTCCCAGATCTGTAACATGGTAGAATAAGTTGTACTGTTTCTAGGTAGTGTATATTACAGATTAGGGGAAGAGGAAAATGTTTGGTCAGGCAACATACACTTCAGACCTGCCTGTAGTAGAACAGGACAGCGATAAGTCAAATATTGTACAATTCAGAACTTCCTGCTTGTAGATTAGGGCATTGTGTGGTCAGACAGAGTCGAGCAGAAAATACGTTTACAATCGGATCAAGACGAACGATACTGACATAGGAAAATTGTGTGCAGGGGTGATAGCCCTTCGGATGACAGCCCTGCAGATTCCGCAGCACGTGGTGCTGAATGAAACGGTCCGGATGCAGTGCAACTTCAACCTGGACGACGAGACACTGTACTCGGTGAAATGGTACAAAGACGGCCACGAGTTTTACCGTTTCGTGCCACAGGACAAGCCCAGGGTGCAGACGTTCGTGGTGCCAGGAGTGAACGTGAACGTGAGTATCACCGTAATTTTTAAATAATATTTTTTAAATATTTTGGTTAAACTTTCGCTCAGGACAATATCAGGAAAATATAATTTTGGGCCGCCTTTTTTCTTTCGATATTTTCATAGTATTCAGATTTCTTAATGCTCTTTAGGAAGGAATATTGTAAAGATTCAATGCGCGAAAAGTACGTTTTTTTTTTGGTCAGTGTACTTTTAATTTAATTTAAATTAGGGATAATTTTAGTAAAATTACAAGATAAGAAATGCAAAAATTTTAGACCCCCTCCCACCATCTTGCGGTATTGTTGTTCCGCCATTGTGTAATATTATACACGAAAAAATGATAAAACATTAAATTCTAGTGCGCGGAACCAAGATCTAAACCAGACCTAGTGGTTCCACTCACTATGCATCCGCTCCTATGTCTGGAAACCAATATGGTAGCGTTGTAACCTCTCAAACGCGCTTGAAATCGAGCAACTTTACTAGTGCATAACTTTTAAAACAAGTGGAACTCCACACAATGAAACTTAGATTCCTTGCGCTAGAATTTAAAGTTTTATCTTTTTTTCTCGCCGAATAACATTACATTCAGAAAAGTTGAAAATTTTTTTGGTCACCCGAGCGAAAGTTCGGCCTTAGACCATATATACTAATAGACCCGGCATAGGTATAGTATGTGTATAGGAAAACCGAGAATTCAGTGTCCGAAAGATGATGGGACACTGTGACGTCACAAGATAAGTCTTAAGATAATTTCTTTCCATTTACTGTGTACATGGCGCACCCGCTGCCCCCCCCCTCTCCCTATGTAAGCCAAGCGTATATAGGCACTGTCGATGAGCATAGCTTGTACATCTTTTGAAAATGTGACGTCACAGTGTCTTTCAGCTGATTTCATGGTCCGTTTCGTGGTCCGTTTAAATAAGAACACCTAAATATCTCTTCAGGTTATTGTGATGCAAAAATTATTTGTTACGTAATGTGCATGATGTCAATGGACCAAATATTTGGCACGAATATTTTTTCCACCTAGGTAATTTTTTTCGGAGTTATCAAAGTCATCGGTGTTTTTTTGACACATAACTGCATTTATTTTTTATTGCACCGTGTAGCTGAGCAAAAAATACAATCAGATATGTATAATAACGTGACCTTCAAATGACCTTAATCTTTGAAAATGAAAGTGAACACTCCGGAAAAGATAATCTTGAGAAAAAAAAATATTTGCAAAAAATTCACCTTGTGATACCATTTATATTGCATTAAAAACACTTGTTATGTCATCACAAATAAAGGAGATATTTAGGTGGCTACATTTAGGTGTACACATTTAGGTGGACCACCCTGTATATGGTCTAAGAGTTCGGCCAATATTTTATTATATGAAAAATATTTTTTTCTGATAATCGCCGGATTGCTCCGTATATTTTCAGACGTACAATTCCACGGAGAAATCGGTGGTGCTGAAGAACGTGAATTTAACCAGCACGGGGAGGTATCGTTGCGAGGTGTCGGCGGAGGCTCCGGCGTTCCAAACGGTTTCGGACCACGCGGACATGACGGTAGTCGGTGAGCGAAAATTACGGAAAAATATTTCTCTCTGGTCGAGTAACGCTAGTGTGTCCTCCGGTTAAGAGGGGGGGAAGACGAAGGATAGATAGGGGAGGCTTCGTTTCAATCTCTCGAGTGGCTGGCAACAGCAGACCTCTGTTCGAGGAAGGGGGGAGGGGGAGAGGGGAGGACGGTTTGATGAGAAAATGTCATTTTCTTGCAGTGCTGCCTGACGAGGGGCCACGGATAACCGGCGGCCGTTCGCGGTACCAAGTTGGGGAGGTTGTTCGTATGAACTGCACGTCCGCACCCTCGAAACCCGCTGCCCTGTTGACTTGGTTCATCAACGGAGACCCGGTAAGCACCCAACAATATGTACGCAAATGCCCCTTCGACGTTCGCTCCCCTGCATGCAAGATTCCCGCTCGGTAGGAAACTTCTCTATTATCAATTAGATAGGGAAAGCGGCCGAACACGTGGTACACGATCGGTTTTGATTTTTCCTGTGCACTCTGCTTAATGGACCTTGAAGGTGGACCTGAATATTCTTACTGGAACAACTGTAAGGCTCTTAAAGGTATATTCATGCTACCCGTGCTAGACATAAGACACTAGACAGAATTTTTGTGTTCATGCTAGTTTTTGGTGTCTTTGGCGTTTTTAGACGGTTCGGAAGAAAGGCACAGCGTGACGTCTGCTACCCTAACCGCGGGGGTTCCCAGAACCCCATTAACACAATTTTTCAAGGGTTTCCAATAATCTGAGGAAAAAATGTTTCGAATGAAAGTTGAACAATATTTTAAACATCTACTGATTTCTATATATAAAATTTCGAAAAAAATTCTGTTCAATGAACAATAAAAATTATTTTGATTTTTTAAACGTTAAAATGTATTGTTTACTTCATAATATTCTAACTGGTATCAAGACGAATCCAACCACCTATAATAATATAACATTAAACCTTGAAATAACGCTACAATAGTTTTGGCCAAGAAAATGGCTACTGGACCATAGTGCGGTACATAGTCCCTGATGTTGTAGAGAAGATAAACCGATAGTTTACCTAAGGAGCTGTTGAGCCCCTAGCCCTGAAACCTTTTTTTGTGCCATGCACAATTGCACAGCTGTCAACGCGCTCTCGAAAGGTTCAAGATATACAGGGTATCCCAAAATGTCTTCAACTCCCGGAAATGGGAGGTTCATTTCAAGCGCCATTTTCCTTTTGCAAAATGTTGTCTGAGACTTCGTTTGGGAGTTATTAACGAAAAACACGGACCAATCACAGCGCGAGCTAGACGCTCGCTGGCACGTTCAGCGCGGCGAGCCGGCAGGTGGTTGGCTGAGCATGCCAACGAGCGTCTAGGTCGCGCTCTGATTGGTCCGTGTTTTTCGTTAATAACTCCTAAACAAAGCCGCGGACAACATTTTGCAAAAGGAAAATGGCGCTTGAAATGACCTCAGGAACCTCCCATTTCCGGGAGTTGAAGACATTTTGGGACACCCTGTATGGCCCGAAATAGACGAAACGAAATATGCCAAGGAACCAAAAGAAATAAGACGCACCATGAATGTAAGATACAAAATCAGTGTAACCCGGATTTTGTCTGACAGACAAAACTGTAGCATGAATATACCTTAATGGACCGCTGAAGGTACTCTTAGTGGGTCTTGATATGAGCCTGAAAGCTCTTAGTAAATCTTGGAGGGTCCTAAAAATCAGCACCTATCCAAAACGAATGATTTAGTAGCCAATGGAATTTCGGAACAGGAGAAAATCTTGCTCACACGTCCGTTCATCCAAGTCTTTCATCATCCCGGATCCTCTAAAAGAATCCACCGCACATCCGGCGCACAAAAAGGGGAAAGAGGGATTGGGGGGAGGGAGGAGGATCGCGTTTGGTTCAAGGGAAACAATTTCCATCCGTTTAGCCAATTGCGACGGTAAACGACATATCTAGTGAAGCTCCACTCTTGGAAAAAAAAGGCAGCAGACAAAGGTCGCCGGGCTGAAAAGGGGTCGCTTGACAAAGTGTGCTTTAATCACGTTTCAGCCGGCATCGCAGTCAAACACTCCTGGCCGCGAATCGGTTCCCGCCTGGGCAATTGTTCTCCCTCTCCTCCAGTCTCTCCTTTCTCTCTGTCTCTCCCGCTCTCTCCCTCCCCCTCTCTCTCTCGGTTTTCAAAAAATAGTTAGAGGGGTGTGAATTCGTCGTGGAAGATTATTATGGTGAAAACAATCGGCGGTGTTCCAGGCTGATACCCAGTACCTGAAGGGGCCGCACATAACCGCGGTGGACGAGAAGGGCCTGGAGACCGCGGTATTGGGCTTGGAGTTCCGTGTCGCCAACAAACACTTCAAGCGGGGCGACATGAAGCTAAAGTGCTTGGCGACAATAGCGACCGTCTACTTACAGAGCAACGAGGAGAGCGTGGAGGGGGACGAGAGGATCCTGAAAGCACCTGTAATGGAGAGCCGCGAGACCAGGGCGCAGGGCCACACTCGCAACGACTTAACCAACGGTGGGTTCCCTGGATCCCTTGCCAGTAGACGAAACCATTTTTCTTTCTTTTTTTTGGTTCAACGGTGCGATTCCTAGTAGAGCTAGAATCTTTACCCGGGTATATGAGATACCCGGGAACCCATGAGACACCCGGGTAGAGCAAAACTACCCGGGTATCTCATGAGATAGCCGAGCAGCCGGGTACCCGAGTATCTCATGAGGTTTCATAACTGGTTACAAGAGCTATTATTACCGGAGCCCCCGCTCCGTATGCTTGATTTGAGTATTCGCTTAGTTCATATTTGTGTGTAAAATAATAAATATGAAGAAATAGAAATTAAATTAAATATTTTTATTTTCGTAGAAAAACACTAACAAATCAGCATTTCAAAGCAAAGGATTACGTTAAGAAATAACAGTATTTCACGCCATAGAAAATACACTGAGTTGGTGCAATTTAAAACAATAAAGAAATTAAAAGAATCTGAGAACGTTGATATATTAATTTAAATTTATTAAAATCATTAAAGAAAACGAGTAATCGTAATATGTCTTCTGCTTCTTGCAATTTATGCAAACAATTTTTATTTTGCATAAAGATCCACAGTCTATTCATGAGATACCCGGGTACTCAAGTAATTTTTGTTTACCCGGGTATCTCATAAGTAACAGTTCTAATTCCTAGACGCAAAGTTTCCGGTGGGCATAAAATTTGTTTGGTGCTCCCACAAACCATCCACAAAAATAGTCGCTCGAAATGACCCCGAGGGGACCTTGAAATGATTCTGTAGGGTTCACTACCTTGAACTTACCTCGAGATTACCTTGAAATTATCCTGAAATAAAGTTATCTTGAAATGACCTTGAAACGTCCAAGAAATGACCTTGAAATTAAGTTACCTTAAAATTACCCTATGATTACAAATTTCAGATTGTATCTGTTCACATTTCTAAAACGATTCGTTTGTTAATTTCAGGGAGCAGGACATCGACGACACCGACCTGGATTATGCTGGTGGCCCCGGTTACCTGGCTGGTGGTCCTCTGCCGATAATAACACACATTTTTCCACGTCGCTTCCTACGAGTGTAAGACGAGTACATTAGGCGATCTCGTTCCCATCGTATCTAAATACTAACAGTTAAGCCGCGTAATCGTAATTAAATATCATATCGATAACAAATGAAAAGAAAAAAAACAGAAAAAAAAAGAGAAACACATGGTAAGGCTGGCCATCATCATCCACGTACAAAAAAAAAAGAGAAGAAAACCATTGGCGGATCCAGCGAACGTTCTATACACTGTTCCCTCAGGACGTCTTCTCGCGCATCGTTCGTTTCCGTCACGAGACAATGACACACACTTTTTTACTATTTTTACCATCGAGGACTGAGAGACGAGACTATGACAGAAACTCTGCAGCAGATTCTAATAGCGAACAAAAAAGAACCTGACGCGTTCACTATCGTTGACTATCTTAAGAAAATAATTTTTTATTCATTGTCCATTCTTGAAAAATTAAATTACTTATCTGATAAGCTTGCCAATCACTCTGCTATATCTAGAAGTGACTCGGTATCGGATGTTGTTTGTTAAACAATATATAAAGACAATTCTTTTCCTCAAGGTCACTTGAAGGTCATGATACAGTAAATTCAGAATGAATTTAATTTTACGAGACTTTGAGGGATAGCAACTGGGTAGTCAACGCGCCAGAAAAGCCATAATCTTTATGGGTACCGGTTGCAGAGCTTAGGCTACGCTGATCAATCGTAGGGGAAGTCCCTTAGCTGTTTTATGGTCATCGTTTTAACTACCGGGAACGCGATTTTCGTGGATCCGCCATTGCCACTAAACCAAAGTATGTTCTAGGCTCTAAATGTATTCTCGTTTGGAGAAAGAAGGGTCTCGTTTCAAACATATCCGTGGAATTCACCGAGAAAGATAGGGAGAGACAGCTTGAGAAATATGAAAACGAGAGGATCGACGACGAGAGTCGAGAACAGACGGGAATCGCTATGGAGGAGCAGCATAAATCCGTCTCTCCGTGCGTGTCTATGTTAAGTCGTCCGAGCAGAGAAATCGCATAACGTTCTTGTTACTTTACCGTTATTTTTTACTGAGACTTTGTAAAAATGAGACGCCCGAGTCGTTTCGTTCTAAAGACAACTACTTTACCGACGCTCGGTAGCCTTACCAGAGAAATAGGTATACTGGGTTGCAACATTGTGAATCGCACGTATTTACAAAGAAAACAAAGATTTTGCGCTGTATGTAGCCATTCAACAAGTTCCCGGTTTGAAACTGTATAGAAGAATTGCAACGAGCAAACCTGAAATATAAAATCACTCGACCAGAGACTTCACAATAGAATTAATCAGATTCCTTATTGCCCTATGATTACAAAGTTGCATACTATACAGGGTGTTCATTTGAAAACTTTCCAGCCGAATATCTCCAAAAATATGAAAGATATTAAAAAAGTGTAAAACAGGTGTCCAAGGATTTCGAGGGGGAAAGGGGGGGCAGTATCAGTTTTTTATTTGGGTGGCGTTTGCAAGGTCATTTGAAGGTCAACTTTGTTTTTTCAAATGGAAACCTATATTTTTTATTATGGGATCTTATTGTACGTAAAAAGACCAATAATTTTCGCAGGATACTTTTTTTTATCCGCGCACTTTTTTTAATCCCCCCCCCCCCCCCTTTCCCCCTCGAAATCCTTGGACACGTGTTTTACGCTTTTTTAATATCTTTCATGTTTTTCGAGATATTCGGCTGGAAAGTTTTCAAATGAACATCCTGTAGAGTTACAGGGAGTTAAAATCACAGCAGAATCTTTGTTCCCTCTTTTGTAATTCTGAAAACGTCTTCAGACTTTTGCGACCTCCTGTATTCTATTTCCCTGTGCAGGTTGCCCTATAATTTTCGAAGGATATCCAGCACGTGGGGCTGCATAATTTTCCTTGTTACAACGAGTCTGGTTCCGTCTTGATTTTTCTACATGATCAACGCGATCGCGCGTTCGTATTTTCCCGCGGAAAACCGTTACATACTGACTTCTGCGCGAGCAGGAATTGACGAAGTAAAATATGGCCGAGAGAACGTTTTCGAGCGGGAATTAATGGTTTAAGGGTGTTGCATGGTTGTGTCGGTGTCCCGAGAAAAAAATTGTCTTCGCTTTCCCGGTCTCGGTGCGCATTGTCCTGAGGTTTTCCCTCCACCGGAAATGGCGGGAAAATCGTTTCGTTTTTCGAACCGATCTTTCTTGTGAAATTGCCGCGTACGCGTCGCACACACACACACACACACACAGCCACGCACAAACGAAATTTATACGCTCGAACGAAAGCGCACATTGTCAAAATGGACGTATACTTTTTGCTTGGTACTTCCGTGTCGATTCTACTCTCGAAAAATCGTTGCTTGTTTATACAATTGTTTATCGTCTTCCCCGCTGCGGGACAATGTCACAAGAGAGCTATTGTTGGTCGTTTATTGTTGACAATATCGTTGCTTATTGCTGGAGTTTTATTCGTTGCTTGTTTGTACATCGTGTTTATGCCGCTGTGTTTCGTTCCTCGTTTCTTCCTCGACGTATATACACGTCCTCGAAAAGAGGTGTGCTGCAATCGAATTATAAAGAACGATATAGGAAACCAAAGGAGAGGCAGACAGAAAGGGCGGAATTAATTGCACAACAACGTTCGTTAAACGTTCGAATCGATACCGGAAATCTGTTTCTCCCGTAGATCTAGGTATCCCGATAACTTGTGTCACGTGAGCGTTTTTTGCGAATTTGTAAATATGTACATAATTTTCATCGTTATTAAAATTCACTATTATAATACGCCCCCGTCTTCTCCTTCATACCAGCTGCGGAAAGTATCAAAAAGTTGGGCCATCTGAAATTACTTTAATATCGGGCTAACCTGAAATTACCCTAAGAATAGGGTTCAAGAAAAATGTTGGACGTGGTTTTTATTGAACAGGTCTTACAGAATATGCATATATTTTTCTTGTCCTTTATCTCTGAAATAGCTACACTATAGAATATATACTTAGTAAGGAAATACATATGGCTTATGCGGAGTACTTGAGACTTTTATTTGCTACTGACATTTTTTAATTATATATTTTTTATTATATGGAACATTTTTTGAAAGAAGAAACAAGTCCAAGTCAAGTCAAGTAAACCAAGTCAAGTCCAAGTCAAGTCAAGAAACAAGTCAAGTAAACCACTGTTGCGCCTTGCATCATATAACATGAAAACATAAGTCCAACCAGAGAGTATTCTCTGGTTCAATTTCAAGCAGGTCAGCATGTGTATACCAGATACATATAAATATACAATATACATATTCCAGTCAACCAGATCTGCTTCGAGCTGATTGTATAAAATTTTTTTAAAATAAATAATTTTTAAAATTGATCGAATAATACTAAGAAATTTAGCCGATATCAGCCGATATCGATCATAGCCTGCAATCGTACGATGCGAGCTGAAGGCGGGCACAGGCTGGCATTATGGCCACTGATACAACGTACAACCTGGTACAACCAGAGAGTTGGTACAACCAGGTACAACCTATGTATTTCCCCTCTTTCTGCCAGCTTCACCGAGTATCAAAGCGCCATCTGTTGAGAGAAAACGCCTACCGTTCATTATTTAAATGTTGAACGTTCCTGCGCGGCTGTGAATATTTGGCGTCTACGCTGAATCTAGACTATTCCGAATTTTTTAAACTATATATACATAACAAATGGTAAGTAGTAATGGTAACCTAATCATTTATCGCGTCAGCTACTCATTTACTCGCCTAAGAATTAATGTTTCGAAATTTATAACCTCTACGGTTGCGATAACACTTCACCTGTGACAGTTAAACGTCGATTAACCATCTCTGCTTTACAAACAATATATATATATATATTTTTAGATGGAACCTATGACCTTGGGATCGCCGGTTGGAAGTCCTGTACAGACACCTGGAAGTCCACCAGCCCATGGGTTCCTTCCAAATTTTCTGTTAGGTGACACCTCAGCGGTAAGTTGTCAGAATCCCAACTCAACCTTCACATAAGTTATCCAATAACATAAATATTTCTCAGTCATCCAAGGTGAACCTGACAAATCCCCAGGACACTCCGAAGCAGCTGCACATAGGTCACACGGGTCTTACGTCTCCACTATCACACTATGGCACCCCAGACTACCGTTCCAACCGTCAAAAAGCAGTATTTGGTGGATCCAACACACCGAACACCTCCCAGATAGTGACCGAGAGCCACACCGGAGGGCCACCGACCAGAGGACTCTTCGATTCCTTGGATACCTCTCAGGCGGTATCGCCATACATGTCCTCAGTGAACCAAAGCATAACGCACAACCAGTCTAGACTGCTAATGAACTCGATGAATAATTCCATGTTCAGTGATGGTTCTCTGAACCCTAACACAACTGATTCTCAAGGACTTCTGCAGTGGGTGACAGTCTTTGGGTTCGCACCCAGCGAGTTGAATACCGTTTTGGCTCACATATCGACCAGGGTTCGCATAGTGGATAAGCATCCTGCGCCTCATAAGCAAAGCAATTGGATACACCTGAAGTCTGCCTCCGAACAGGAAGCGCAGAGGGCTCTTGCTTGCAATGGGAATATTGTTTCGGGATCGATAATGATCGGAGTGGTCCCGTGCACGGACGAGGGCGTTATCTTAGGGTCGGACAAAGAGAATTGTACGAAAATGAACGGGAGCATTAGATGCTACTCGAATTTCGGAAGGGTCAACCAATCCCCGGAATACAACACACCCTGCTCACCGATCAAACTACAAAATGCAAGACCTTTGGCTGCTGGTTATTATCAGCATCTAAGCCCTCAGTCCGTGAAAGCGACCGAAAGCATCCCGCAAAAGTCCACCGGTTTAGTTTCGAAAGCGATGGAGTATATGTTCGGGTGGTAATTAGTAATAAAAAAAAACCATTTTGTGAATGTTCATTTTTCTGATTAATGTTATTTAATTGTAATTTGCTTAGCTTTATAAAAGTCTACGGATAACGACTAATTCGAGAGAAGAATGTTTGAGGAACCTAAAAGAAGTGTTACTGTATTTTTACTACGGAAATAATACGAAATATAAATCTTTATAAACGCTGGATAATCTTCGCGCAATGTTGTTGTTAAGCAATAATCCTGTCGTGTCCTTTTTATTCTTAAACTAACCGTGTTTAACTTACGAGGGGAAACATAATCACGCGTATTGCACGGGCGTCGAAACGGTTCGATTGGCAACACTGTACGAGTATGATTTTCGTCTCGTCGGTTATTAGACTGCGGATCTTTATGTAAAATAAAATTTATCAGGGGAGGCATTGAAAATATTGGTATGGGATAAGACGGGTTCTTGAACATATCTGGAATCCTCAGAATAATCGAGAACCCATCCCGATATCGAATAAAATTCTTGACCCTTTCATTAATGATCTTAATAAGTTGAATATAATATATTAATATTGTTAACTTCGAACTTTTCTGTTTTAAATTGTACCAGGTCGTTTTTTTCATGAATGCATAAAATCCGCAGTCAAATTATCATACAAAAGTAGTTAGCAAATTCCTTTCTGCAACTTCCAGTATGTCATACGATCTTTATGCATTTCTTTTCCGAAAAGAATAATTGCTGCTACCACAGCGGGATTACATTAAAACGATAGAATCTCCGTGCCTCCTCCGAATTCCGTTCACATGTAAAACGCTAATATAGTACAATCACGCATCCTCTCCTCATACTAATAAATACATATGGATACCGTCCTAGGAATTACTGTGGACTCTCGATGGTGGCACTTCCCAAGTCAGTCATTTTTGGGTATTTCACTTTCTTCTTGTCCAGCTCGTTCTGCGACCAGAGGATCATCTTTAGTAAATTGTTCAGCCGTGGGCTGGTAGACTCTCTGTGCTCCATCTTGAGCAGGGCAGCGTTCAGCTCGCTCGCTATCTGTAGTTGTATAATAACTCATGTTGTAAACGTTAATCCAACTTTAGCTTGTACGTTATCCGATCGATACCTTTTGCCTGTGACTCGGATGCAATAAATCGCTGAAGGGACTCTTGTGAGGTTCGTCGAAAGCCAACAGAGCCAAGGTACGCTCCAGTTCACAAAGAATATTGTCATCAGATTCTCCAGCTTCGCTGAGACGTTCCTGGGCGAACTGTAGAGCCTCCTCGATTCTGCCCGTGTGGATTAACTCGATCAGATGCAGCTGCTGCAGGTGGAAGTACAGGTATCTGTCATTGTCCAACAATTCCGGATGCAACTGGTTCACGAGGTCGATCGCCTCCTGGATACGGCCGTTTTGGATGGCATCTCTTATGCGAATTCTATCGTCCACGGAGTTTAGCTCCACCGTAGGCTCGGCGCCGGATTCCTGTTGGAATTTCTCTGCCGCCTCTTTAAATCCCTCTACGAAACAATAAATTTCTTAGTGCACCTAGAATTCTAGAATAATTCACATTCCCTAAACGGGTATAGCGATCGACTGACCTGTAACGAAATAATTCATAATTAAATTGTTCATGGAGACACGCTGCGTGTGGGAGTTCTCCTCCAACTTGGCGACCCACTCGTCTTTCGATATATTGTCCTGTTTCTCCGGGAAGCTCATTGTTCTTCGGCAACCACCATTAACGATTAGAACAAATAGACTATCTATATAGCGAAGTACTGCATACGATCACCAAAGTAAGTACCTTGTGAGATGAAACTTCAAAGGGTTTCTGACACAACAGCTGATCCCTTGTTGTCTGGTTCAGAACGTAAACAGCGGATTCTTACAGAGGAGAAACTACGGCGTTTCTCGGTAATGAATATAGGCGCGTGAACGTAGCCTCGGAAGCCTCTTTCTATCACATGAATATAGCAACAGGAAGACCGACGGAGTTGATTATGCTAGTCGCGTCATCCAGGTGAATGCATAGAAACTAACTCGCAAACTTGGATGATAAGATAAGACATATGATCACCTGTCATATGATAGTCTGTGATCGAACCACCGACGAAATACTAAGCCACCGACGAGATAGCTTGTTGCCAAGTAGTTCCAGCATGTTCTGCTAGATGGCGCGGCTAGCATGTGGAGAATGTTCTAAATTCTAAATAATAATATTTATCGTCAACGCACGAATGAATATTTACAATGTGTTCGGATGTCTTTTCAACAGTTTGGCTTGTCGTCGAGATGTACCACCAAATTTTCAAAAAATTTTGGACCTTCTGGCTTGGCGTCGAGTTGTACTACTGAATTTTCGTGTCACCTCCTTAGATATTATATTCTTCTAATACAAATGGGTAGTCATGTGACTTTTCAGGATTTGTCCCTAGAATACCCTAGAAATCTGGCCGAAACTTGGGTTTGCGGGAATACATTTTTCGTCCTTATACGTGCATATTTTGGGCTGGGTGAGGGCTCAATCGAAAGAGGAAGGTTCAGCGCATGGTGCGCTGGTTATGACAGCAGTCAAAAACTCTTTTTGTAACAGAAAAATACATTGGGATTCTGCGGGTGATTTCTCGACTTTTTTCCCTACTTTGGACACTCATATTATTAGACATCAACATAATCTCGTTACGTCATGACCAGCGCACCATGCGCTGAACCTTCCTCTTTCGATTGAGCCCTCACCCAGCCCAAAATATGCACGTATAAGGACGAAAAATGTATTCTCGCAAACCCAAGTTTCGGCCAGATTTCTAGGGTATTCTAGGGGAATTCTAGGGAGTCTCGAGGCGGCCGTGTCTAATTTGAAAAACATTTTCCCAAATTTTCGAAGATAATATTCATGTACAGGGTGGGGAAAAAAGGACAACTATTATACTTTATTTTTCATACAAAAAATGACAATGAGTGTGTGATTTCAAAATTGTACTTCATGATAGAGTAATTATAATTTGAAAATATATAATTATTATAACATATTGAAAATATAACGATAGTCACGGCTCCATGTAATTATTGAAGGTTGAGGTTGAAATTATGAGTAATTACTATTGAAGACTCTATGCATAGTAATCATTGGCGCAGGCTTCTGAGACTACATTCATGCCAGACCAATTTATTCTCTTTAATAATTGCCTATGCTGGCACTGAAAGTTATCGGTACGACTATAATTACCATAATTTACTCTGCAATTGTTAAACAATTAGTTGTTGTGCATGTAGACACCAAAATGTCTATAATAGTGTCAGGTATATACATTTTACTGCTGTCCCTCCTACTCTCCTTTTGTTTTGCCGCCATTTTGGACTATCTAATGAACATAATATACAACAGAATTTCTTTGTTATAAATGCACACGAATGACACATCAGTTTCCATACGTTCATAGAGACGAATAATCAACTATAAAACAACAGTCAATTTATGTCAAATAATACAGTAACCCAATTAAATGTAACGCGTAAGGAAAGATATAACGCTTCGTAAGAAGTCTGGAGGTTGAAGCTTCAGAAATTCAACGATTACATTAACCATCGCCATTCCTTATTATTACACATCAATTAACCAAGAAAATATCGCATACTAAAGACAGGGTTCTTTTGTAAATTCGGTAAAAACCTATCAAACCGTTAATTAACAATTGAAAGTGTTCTGGATCCGTCCTGCAGAGGGCTGGATCCAGCTGGACCATGTTGTCCGGTATATTATCATGAACAGTAGTTGACGAAGAACTGCGAGAATAGAAACAAGAGAACATTTTACATTAAAATATAGTGTTGCAGGCGACACGATTAAAATCAGACGGCGATCGTTATTGATCTGGTAGTATGAGAGGGTCCACCTGATTCTGAACTGAAATTTAACTGGTTTAGCAAAAGTTAAACCACCATTCTAACGCGCAGTTGTCGAGACCGACGAAAATGTTCAGAGAGGATGGCAGCAAGTCCTTGGTATTTGCGCTGGTTGTCCTGACGTTTTTCTGCGGCAAGACGTCCTCGAAATGCGTGCAAAAGACACCTTGTTTATGCATGTTCCCCGACGGTCAGGGATACAACCTGACACAACTCGTTACCTCAGAGTGAGTAGTCACGATCCTCCTAACCCCAATCATACCATTCATTTCATACTTATTTACGAATATTTCATTCCAGGCCCTTGATGGCACAAACTTCCAACAACCAAACCTTTCACTTTCATCCGTGCACGAATGTTCAGATGAGTGTTAATAAGTCTAGCGAATGTTACCAAGGAAAAGGAGTATCTGTAAGAAAAACAATATTCTACCGCATACTTATGGGTGATGCATTGTTCTAATCCGAGTTGTTCTTCCAGATGTGCCTAATAGATGGGAATCGTAGCATCAGCCTTGGAACGGTTGAGGAGACTAGTATAGAAACATCTCCTGTGACAACCAAGCCTTCCTTAGTTCTTCATCATAATAATTATACCACGAGAGTAGAGCTGCTGTGCAGTGAATATGCCATCACTCATTTAGTGGCAGATCCTATCGACAATAAAACCTATGTAAGAAGCATAACGTCAAACATGCTAGAAAACAAACACAACAGCATGCACATAATCGAGTTAACTGAAACACACCAACTGTATTCTGGTCTTGTTTCAGCATCTGACATTGATGTCGCCGTATGCTTGCAAAGAACAGCTCCGCTCAAATGGCCTCTCCACCGGATCGTTATTGTTGATTTACTTCTTTATAGTTGTCGGAACATACTTCGTTGGAGGTGCGATAGCCTTGAACCTGTTGAGAGGAGCAGTAGGTTGGGAGATGGTACCAAACCATAAGTTCTGGAGGGACCTCCCGTCGCTTGTGCGAGTAAGATTTCTAAAGACTTCAATTATTTACGATAACGTAGACAGCAAATTTTTATGCAAAATAAAAAGGTTCAACTCGACACAACGAACTGGAGAGAAATAGAAATTTATTTTCGTTCTTAATATGTTTAATAGGTTGAAAATAATATGACAGTATTTTTAAAATTTTTCTAATGTTTTCACGGTTTTAAATTGCATCTACTGATTTTTGTCAAAAATTCATAAAATTCGCTGTCTAGCGATAAGACTCGACCTCAACAACATAAATCAACTTTGTCGTATTTTCCTTAGGATGGCATTGAATTCACCTTCGGCTGTTGCTACAGCAGCAGCTACAACCGGATATAGAAGCCTAACATATGTCTCCGCGTAGCATTAGATTCAGTGTTTAATTTTGATAGATTTTATATTGTATAAAGTAACAAATAATGTTTATGTTTTCCGATACACGTTGTGTATATTAGAGTTTACAGATAAATAATATGTTAATCGATGTTTCGCACACAGTGGATTTAACTCAACCATGAGACAGAAAAGTATTTTGTACGACATATACTTCTCTTGTACTTTTGTATAAAGAACATGTGATATTTATTTCAGTGGTTTTCTCCTCTCCTATATATTTATATTGTATAATATTTATGATATAATACAAAAAGAAATAACATTAAGTCGGGTGGCTCCGAGCCGCGGAGCACCGTCGGTTTAACAATATAATTAATTATTTTATTAACGCTAGCGATACAAAAGTATAAATACACACGAGACATTTCCCTAACTATTCAGAGTCGAATGATCAACGACGTGCGAGTCGAGACCTAATACGTCGTTGCCATTTTTGGCAGCAACCATTTTACTCGACAATACTTCGAGTTTTCAAATACTGTATCTGTTTTTTTTTTTTTTAGAACGTGAACAAAAAGAAAGGCAAGCTCGGAAAAAGATGATCTAGGAACCCTAAGTATACCTCGGTTACTTCGCCCAGCAAACGACGCCGGTAACGAGAACATTATACTAATTACTTCGTCGTTCGCCTAAGTTGCTTCCGTCGCAAGAAATAATTAATGGATGTGCTTCAGGATGTTAACGTTTAAGTACCCGGCCCGTAGCTTAGAAACTCTGGATGCCGTCAACTTTCAAAGACACCTCTTCGTCGGTCTGAACGATGATCCAGTTGCCGCTGGCGTTCAAGTTGTGGATGTTGATACCCTTCGTTGAAAATGCGTTCACGATTAGCGCCAGGTCTTGGACGCCATTTGCTTGGTACAGGGCGATGTAGTTTCCAAGGGCAATTCCATTGGGAAACACTGCATCGTCCAGGGACAGCAAGAGGAGTTCGTTGTTGCGGACGGTTCCTGAACAATTTCATGAGAATTAGAACATAGTGAACACTTGGAAGTATACCTCTAAGTATTGGCCGCATTGAGCTAAGTTTAGGGTACCCTAGCAGGGTTTCTAGTACCTTTAAGTGTATGGCCCTCGACTTCAATGTTGATGGCTTGTGTCTCAGCGTCTTGATGGCCCGTTTGGACGTTAACGCCTATCTCCCGAGCCAGTATAGGCGCGTTAATCAAGTTCAATCCATTCTTGGTTCGTACAAATAGAACACCGACTAAAATGGCGGTGTGAATGAACGCCTTCTCCTTCATCCCGTTGCCGAGCGTCTCGCTCTTAAAATCAAAGTTGCCCTTGTCCTTGGAGAGCCGGGCAGCCAGCTGACCCAGCTTCTTCGATAGTTCGATCCACGGTGCGTTCTCGTCCGTCATGGCACCGGACAGCATGGGAGCATTCACTATACCGGTGACTGCATACTCGGTTGACTTACCGGCCAATACTAAAAATTGTTGGGCTATCTCTACGGCCACTCGTTTTTGGGCCTCAGCCGTGCTTGCTCCTGCAAGACCAATTAGTTTTGTGTTAATGATTTGTAGACTTGTTTAGGTCTACATAGACCTAGTTGGTGCATTGCACAATATCAAGGTAGCCTTACCAAGATGAGGAGTAGCGATGACCTTCGGATGTGCGATCAGCTCCAAGGTGACGGGGTCCTTGGGTGGTTCCTCAACAAAAACGTCCAATGCAGCGCCACCACAGTGGCCAGACTCGATGGACTGGAGGAGTGCTTTCTCGTCCACAATGCCCCCACGAGCCACGTTCACAACACGTACGCCTTTCTTGCATTTTGCCAGCGTGGTCGCGTTGATCAGATCTACGAAAACGACACATTAGTTTGAGATAATAGTGTGTCTAATAATACAATTGTTAAAACCTACTTCTAGTTTGAGGAATCAGAGGCGTGTGCACGGTGATATAGTCCGCCTGGGGCCATATCTCATCCAAGCTGAGTTTCTCTACGTCCAACTGTTTCGCATCCTCATCTGTGAGCAACGGATCGAACGCGATCACCTTCATTCCAAAGGCTTGCATCCTCCGGGCCACTTCGCGACCGATTCGGCCCATGCCTAGGACAGCTAGGGTCTTCTCGGACAGCTCGAACCCGGAGTACAGTTTTCTGTCCCATCGTCCCTCCTTAAGGGCCCCGGCTGCTTGAGCCACGTTCCGCGCCAATGCGGAGATCAGTGCGCATGTTAGCTCACAGGCGCTGATGCTGTTCCCACCGGGAGTGCTGAAACATAGTTGCACGGTCAAGAATCATGGGATATATTATAGCGCTCTTTGCCCTGGGAACGCCCTAAGGGCTTCCGAGAGCAAGGTCAGGAGGATATGTGCTCTGAAGGGGCGTGGCCTAATGGCCCTTGACTCCTACAGAGCTAGAGAGTGCCCCAGGGAAAATTCATGTCTGTGACTAAATTATAGAGTCTATGAACTTGTTTAAATTCATTTTTTTGCTGTATCTTGCACGACTCAAGGCTGTAAATCGATGTTGTAAAGTGCAAGGAAGATTTACTTTATAACAACGACTCCGTTTATCGTAGCAGCTTTGAGGTCGATGTTGTCCACTCCCGTACCAGCTCGGCCGACCACTCGAAGGTTCGGGCAGCTCTCGAAGACATCGCTGGTCACTTTTGTTTCCGATCGAACGATCAGAGCGTCGTGATTCTGCAACGGACAGCGACAAATTGATTACACTGACTGAATTGATTTAAAAAGAATCCAGACGCCACGCGCGCTGGATGTAGAAAATACAACAATAATATCGAATGGAATTTCGACGATTTTTTTTAGTAGAGTCAAAAAAAATTTTCGGAGAACGTGTTGCTGGTTATTAAAAAATTTGTAAAAAGAGATTGCTCAACAACGTGGTAGTCGATAGCACGTGCTTATCGGTGCCGAGATACATCGTGTATCATGTGCCACGTAGGCGGAGGGGGGAAGAGTTCAAAATGATTGATAAGTACAACGACCCGCGTACACTCTGTTAACCGGTATTCGCGTTTGCCGAGCGAACTGGCTCGAACCGGCTCGATCGCTTGAATGCAACCAATTAGCTGATATAGCCATGGAGAAAGGGGTGAGAGAACGGCTGTAGGCCAGTTGGAAAGTCTGTCTGCGATCCAGATACCGGATATCGGCGAATTGTGTTAACGTTTCACGCGCTGCAACCGGATAGCGAGGCCCTAGAAATGATTTGACTACAACGTTCAGAATGTTCAGGCTATCGTTTACTCGAACAATTATATCAAATTAACGGAAAATTTTTGAACGGAATCATATTATCAAGCTTCATAATTAGACTGCAAATCTTTATGCAAAATAAAAATTGCCTGCATCGATTGCAAGAAATAGAAACCAAATTGAATGTTACTTCTTCCCTTAATGATTTTAATAGAGGAGACATCATATATGTTGAAAACTTTTTTAAAATTATAATATTTATAATTTTCCAACAATTTTGAATTTCATCTACTTAATTTTGCTATAAATGCATAAAGATCCGCAGTCTAATAATAATAATGATTGTTCAGCAGAATTATTTGTTCCGTTACAATTAGGTCTGGGTTAGGTTACACATGTTGTCAGTCCGAGAATTTGAGGATTTTTAAAAACAGAAATGAAGAGGTCGAGTTACCTGGAGCTCTTTGATGAGTTGTTCTTTGGTCAGCTTGTTTTTGGCGGTGACCGGGACTCCGTGGCTAGTCAGTAACTCGCCGCAGCAAGCGTCCACGGGATCGCTGATGAGAACGCTCCTGATTCTGGCAGCCATGTTATCCTTGAACAAAACCGAGACCCGTTCAGTGTGTTTACGCCGATTTCCAGCCACCCGGTAAACAAGGCAAATCCCCCTCAATATATACTGTTGTCTACCGTTTCGACCCATTGCTCACAGCCGTTGATAAATATCTACGATGCGCACGTGGTGTCTGTTAAACACATTTACCTACTGCTACACTCGAAAATTGCCGATTCTGCTCACGATCGCAGTTTCAGACTCGTTTCCTTAATTTATGATCGCCTACCGAAATTTTGAACTTTGAAAATTCCACCGTCGGACGCCTATCAATACCCTCTTCCCTGTGGCTGGGTCTTTCGCGACCCGGCCGGTTTAACATAAATTAATAGCAGAAAACACGAGGCATATCATATTTGTATAAAATTGTCTGTTCTCTTATTAGTTAATAGCATAATTGATTTGCAAAACGTACTCGAATAGACTGTTGTTTAAAATTGAAAATATTTACATTATTTATCATAAGAAAGCATGAATATTTGTATAAAAATTGTTTCGTATCTTTTTGATTCAAGTATAATTAATTTTGCTCGTAATGTAATTACAATGTATATTGCTTGCGATATATTATAATGTGATTTCTTAAAATTTAAATTACTTACTAATAAGTAGTTTTCAATGCCCTACACGAAACTGTAAAATAATTTTTAATGCTCCGTAGATCCAGAATTATTAAAATCCGGATTGACGAGAATGTAATTTAATAATTGGTTACGTAAACCGGGAACCACGTTGGATCGAGTGATCGTTGCAATTGATCCGTAGATCGTGACACGACATACCTCGTGCGAGAATGTAAACTTGCGGTTGCACGCGGCGATTCCTCGGAAAGATCGTGAAGCCCAGAGTCGATCGTCGATCCAACAGAAGACTGTTTTCTCCCGGTTGGCGATTAATCTTCTTATAGCAGTGTCCCCACCACCTTGCAAATCGGGCCCGAGACCACGGGAAGATGGAAACCAGCTTCGTGAATTTTAGAAAATCGTTACGACCTCAACGATCCAGCCTAAATCGTGTGGGGATCGGCTTGGAATCGATCGGTCAGCTCCTGCATCGTTTAAAAAAATTTAGGTACGTTTCTGTCAACGATTTGACTGGAAAATAATTTTTGCAATTTTTGATTGCTCCTAGATCGTACGTTTTACAAATATTTTAAAACGTTTTTATCGAAGCCTTGACTGCCAAATAATTTGTTGCAATTTTTATTGATCCCAGAAATTCTGCAAAGCTAAACTGGATTACTGGATCGCTTTTTCTTCAAAATTCAGAATTGTTTTATACACTCCAGGCTTTGGGTCCGCTAAGAAATTAGAAACGACACCTGTCGGAGTCTAGGTGAAACGTTTAGATCCGATCGATATCGATCGTTCACATAGTTTCCTAGAACAATTTTAGCCTACATCTACTAGATGTCATCTAGTCCCAATTAATTGAAATCCTGCAAAATAGACATTCTCATCCGAAGCGAAAATTAATTAACTTCTTTAAAGGTGAAAGTTGTTGAACGCCCACACCAAAAAGTTAATCAACGTAGTTGAAAACTTTTGTACTTCATTATCCGTACACAAACAATTTAATTAATTAGCAGCTCAATATCAGTGTGTACTTTGTCTTTTTCCTCAATGTTCTAAGAAAAATAAATAAAAATATTTTGACAATATATACAGGGTGTCCCATTTTAGTTGAGATTGTAAAAAATCTCGAAGACATGTGATTTAAAAAAAAAAATTACTGACACATGTCCTTCAGTGTTTCGAGTGGGGAGTCAGATAACAGTATCAGTTTTTTAATGCGTGGGCGTTGTCAAGGTTATTTCAAAGTCATTTTGTCTTTTTAATCATAAACCTATATTTTTTATTTCGGAATCATATTCTACGTAAAAAAGTGCACAACTTTTATTTGAAACATTTTTCGTAAGGGTTTATGATAAAAAAAGGCAAAATTACCTTGAAATAACCTTGACAACGGCCACGCATTAAAAAACTAGTAGTGCCATTTGACTCCCCACTCGAAACACTAAACGACATGTGTCAGATTTTTTACAAACTCAATTTAAATGGGACACCCTGTATATATATATATTTTTTAAATCTCCGCAGGGGGTCGAAATTTAAAAAATTGTTTTCTTTGAATGTTGGACGCATAGTACGAGCAAATTACGAAATATTGCAAGAAATTGCGATTCGCGAAATTATTGTATTTTCTACTGGGAGGTCAGGTCATCCGGGTGACGCAACTTTCTGCTGGGGGTCCGATGTAGCAACAACAATAATCGTCACGTCGTTATCAGGCTACGTCTCTTACCCCTTTAGCTCCCGTTTTTCTCTTTCACCAGGCCTGATAACGTCTCCCACTTACTCCGGCGAACTTTGAACGCGTTTTAAAACGTGTCGACAGATCCAGACCGATTGGGATCCTCGTCTATACTTGAACACGTTCTCGGATCTTCGCGCGCGCGTTACCCCCAGCGGACCGTGTTATCGCGTTCGCGTGGAAAATAACCTTATCGACGACGGCAACGCTGTTGTTTTCTCCGCGACGATAAACTATTTTTGCTGAAATATTTCGCGAATCCAGCTAATGATGCTCCGTTTCGCAATGTTCGTTCGAGCCGTAGAAAATCTGTGTTATTGGGAAAGTTTTCCGGTTTTGGGGGTCCGATTCGGCAACGTCGCAATCAGTGTCACGTGTCCCACTCATTGTCAAACTTCTACCCCCATTTCCCACCAACAAATACTGTCTAAATAAACTAGAAACGTCGTCGATGTTTGTCAACAGATTATATTCGCTGTTTCGCAAATTCACGAATGCTACAAACACGCAAATCCTCGTGCAATTATGACGCAACAAATTGGTGGAAATTACACCATTGAAGGTTAATTGAAACATGAATGGAGAATCGTCTCGTTTGAACTGATTAACAGGTTAAAGATGGACATACATTGAAACACGCGCCGCGTTACTTAAATTTGAGACAAGACGCGTGTCTGCGACACGATTTTGTTGACACATGTTGATAGCGTTATCAACTATTCTCTGCTTAAAGCTCCGAAAACACTTCCTCAAATCTTCTACCATCCTCCCTCAATTTTTCTACTATTTTTTCGAAGACTGGAGGTGCCAAAAATTTTCTAGCTGGACTAGCAGACCTTCTAAATGTGCTGGCATTCTATTGAAAATGTTAATTTTTTAAACGACTCTGGTGGAATACAATTTTCTAGGTGGATTCAAAGACCTTTTAAATGATTTAGCATTCCATTAAAAATGTTTATAATTTTTTAAACAACTCTGGAGGGATACAATTTTCTAGGTGGATTCAAAGACCTTTTAAATGATTTAGCATTCCATTAAAAATGTTTATAATTTGTTAAACGACTCTGGAGGAATAAAATTTTCTAGGTGGATTCCAAGACCTTCTAAATGATTTAGCGTTCCGATCAAAATGTGAGTAATTTGTTAAACAACTCTGGAGGGATACAATTTTCTAGGCGGATTCGAAGACCTTCTAAATAATCTAAATGATTTAGCGTTCCGATAAAAATGTTAATAATTTGTTTAACGACTCTGGAGGAATAAAATTTTCTAGGTGAACTCGAAGAAATTTTAAATGATTTAGCATTCTATTGAAAATGTTAGTAATTTTTTAAATGACCCCGGAGGAATAATATTTTCTAGGCGGATTCGAAGACTTTGTAAATGATGTAGCGTTCCGATAAAAATACGTAGAATTCCTTGAGAGACTCTTGGGGCATCCCACAATTTTCTGGATAGTAGAATAATCGGCGTAGCAACTGTTCTCGATAACTCTCTATTTCCCAATGTTTTAGGCGATCGAGAGCGATGGCGGAAGGGACGCTGTTTGCGTTTCCGAGAAGCAACGCTGATTTCGATAATTGTACAGTAGCCGATTGGCGGTCGGATCGAGCGTTCCCCTCGATTACGCTACCCCGGCCGCGTTAGTTAATCCCGTTCCACAGCGTGTATCAGCGGAGAGAAATTTTTCCATTTTATCCGGGAACGAGAGCTGCTGATTCGGCACGTCGCGACGCGCCAGCCCGAGACAATAATACAGACGACTCGAACAGATCCACCGAACCAACTGCCGCGAACCGGTTAACCGGCTGTGAACTGTGAACCCGGGACCCCGTGCGATAGCAGTCCGAGGAAGCAAGAAGACAAATGATAACGCTCACATGATTCGATTGGGAAAGAAGGACCTACGAATGCACCGACGAAAGCAGACAAAAATAAAGAACCGGATTCACTGAAATTGAAAACCCTCCGAACAAAAATGGATATGCAAAAGAGAAAGTTACTATGCCATTACTGAGAAGAGACTAAATAATAACAAATTTTCATAGCACACACTATGGCGCAATATCATGTTCTAAATATTATAGATATTTTAACATTGATCAAGATCATACAAAGTGATGAAATGGCCAACGCGCAATGACATGTTGCAATGTTCCAATAAATAATTCAGACATTACCAATTTTATAGCATCAATTAAACTCTCAAGAAGTGAGAAAGTAGGGTAACTGCACCAGTGAATAAACAGGCACCAGTAAATGAACGCTTTTGTATTTTTTGCTTTTCCATCATTGTTTAATTACTAGAATGTAGTGTTCATTGACTGGTATTTTTTATATTTTTTATTTAACGTTTAATAAAGACAAACAATAATAATTTCATTTGATTTGTGTTCATTTATTTTTGACAAATGAAGCATAGGGAGCCATTTGGCATGTATGAGATTCCTTTAATTCACATATTTTTTTTTAAATAAAATATCTTCCTGAACAATTTCTTAAATGTTCATTCACTGGTGCAGTTACCCTATAAAGAAACAGCCCCAGCAATGAAAAGCAAATTGTTAAAAATAAATGATTTATAATAGGTGGATTCTGTACGGTACGGCTTTCGCAATGTCGGCCATCTTAAAAATACATAACGCCGCGCGAATGATCGCAGTAATTGGTGTTTGCAGAGGTTTAACGTTAATATTGTGTAGAAGCGGGCCGGCCGCTTCGTATTCGAGTGTCAGCAAATGGGCTCAGCGATTCCTCCTCGGAATAAGTGTCCGGAGGCGGCTCGTTATTTTAATTAATTCCCCGAAATGTTCCCGGTGGCACGCGAGCCCCCGGCAACAACGGCGGGAGGAGTGCCGACGAAATACTTCTCGCGCTTTGTTAGTCCGGTTATCGATCGACTGTCAACTATTATCTCGTGTCCGTCGCCCGCCACCGGACAGGCATCAGTCTTATATTCCTATCGTAATTAATCGATCGACGAAATGCTGCGAAATAACACGGTACCTTACATCCGCGAGCCGGCGGTGGTTGCCGTTCGTAGGGGTTGCGTTTGTGCCCTTATACCATATATTTATACTAATAGACCCGGCATAGGTATAGTATGTGTATAGGAAAACCGAGAATTCAGTGTCCGAAAGATGATGGGACACTGTGACGTGGACGCTGACCCCCCTCTCCCCATGTAAGCCAAGCGTATATAGGCACTGTCGATGAGCATAGCTTGTACATTTTTTGAAAATGTGACGTCACAGTGTCCTTCAGCTGATTTCATCTTTCGGACACGGAAAATTATCTACGCCGTGTCTATAGGTATATATGGTCTGTGCCGATTTAAGGTCTCTTTATGCTCATCCGTTTAGGCCTTCGGACAGAATAAGGTTACCCCGGTTTTTTATCTAGCATTTGCATAGGCCGTTTGTAAATGCTAGATAAAAAACCGGGGTAACCATATTCTGTCCGAAGGCCTGAAGTATAAAACGACCATTCTAGCCCGTGCTGCAGGCAGGTTCATGTTCGTGGACGCTGATATTTGCGCCGGAGATGCTACAATGCGTGCTGCAGAGCAGGACGGTTGCAGCCCGTAGGCGCTGCCTTTGAGCCGCAATTACTGCAGCGCGTGCTGCACGATGGTCGCCGTCTGCAGGCGCTGTTTTGAGTCATCCCTGCGCGAGTGTTGCCCGTCGTACGGGCTACCGTAGCGCGTGGTGTCAGAATGTTGCCGTCTGTAGGCGCTACTTTGAGCCGGAACTACAGAGCGTGCTGCGCGACGGTTGCCATTCGTAGGGGCAGATATATTACCCGTATTTCTCACAACAGCCGATAGAATTCGAAAAATTTTTTCATTTATACTCCGAGTAAAATAAAACATTGAAAAATATTTTTTTTTCCGTACAGATTCAAGTCAATTTCTCTTTTATGCGTCAAACAATCGGGCTATGCATTGTCAGCGAACAATGGTTAATAAATGTAGGCTCCAAAAGCGCAGAGCTTCATTTCATCTTAACTATTTCGTGTTTCTGAACAATTGTTTTTAAATCCGTTATTCGTTAGGTCTCTTTCCATCCTATGAAAACACGGGATGGACCGTGTTATTACAGGGTTTTATTGCATTTTAGCTACGATAATTGTCACCAGTGCCAACTGAAATGAAAGCGCGCGTTGCCGGCGATAATTTCAGATTCGTTCCGAACCTTCAAGAGAAATTCTATCCGAAAAATATGGAGATTACCGGAGCCGAGCGCTGCGAGATAATACTGTTCGCCAGTGTTATCGTCCCGGGCTCGGATATCTTCGGACACTTTTCAGAAAAGCATCGCGTTCAGTCTGGTAATTTAATTCAAGTTACGCGTGTAACGTGTCTGCAAATGAAATTAGGAAAGCTATCATCTCGGACAGGTTTGTTATATCACTGGACGGATTCTCTTGAAATTTTGCGCAGATGTAAAATACACTTATTAGTCCAATTAACATTGTGTTCGTATCATTAAAATGACTGCAGGAGTAGAAATGTTTTAGCAAACACTTCTTTAAATCTGCGTCACTCGGTCAACAATTTAAAAAAAAATTCTTTATATTCGATGGAATGATTTTTGTACATCTTTTGTGCACATATTAATAATTCTCACAATTTTCAATGGTATGTCTTGTAAAATTTATGCTGTTAGCTTTGATATGTGTACAGTGTACACACGTTCAGAAAATTTCAGTTCGCTAGCTCCGACCGTTTTCACGAAATTAATTCCCGAATCCGTGACTGGTGCGCATCGAAATTTCGCACGCGCAGATTCAACACGTGCATCGTCCGAGTTGGCTCCTTTGCGGCGGCTGGAGGGCCACACGATTCGAGTGGATCGAACGGACCGTCGTCGATCGTCGGCGTCCGAAAGAGGGGGATCGATACTCGGGGACAGAGCAGCTGCAACCTGTGTTCATTAGCCGATGAACAATGCGATTTTCGCGAATGGCGTTGTTCGACGAGCCGACCGGGATTAATGTTTAATCCAGGCGTGCATTAAACTTCCCGATCTGGCAGTGCCGTAACGAGGGTATGAATCGCCTGTGGCAAGTGTCTAATTTGCGCCTCCCCGTAACCCAATAATGACAAAAAAAAAATAACAAATTTTAATGTAACAAGTTAAATTTTACTAAATGCAGTATATTAAATACTATTAACCTCATCAAAATGAGTTGCCTGTACATATACTGGGTGTCCCAAAACGATTGCGTAAGCCGGAAATGGGAGGTTCCTTGGGTCATTTGAAGCAACATTTTCCTTAACAAAAATGGCGTCCGCGGCTTTGTTTAGGAGTTATTAACGAAAAACACGGACCAATCAGAGCGCGACCTAGACGCTCGCTGGCACGTTCAGCGCGGCGAGCCGGCAGGCGGTTGACTGAACGTGCCAGCGAGCGTTTAGGTCGCGCTCTGATTGGTCCGTGTTTTTCGTTAATAACTCCTAAACAAAGCCGCGGACGCCATTTTTGTTAAGGAAAATGTTGCTTCAAATGACCCAAGGAACCTCCCATTTCCCGCTTACGCAGTCGTTTTGGGACACCCTGTATAAAATTTTGATGTGCGCCCCAAACCCAGTTGCGCCCGTGGCAGGCGCCCCTTTCGCCACGCCCTCGTTACGGCACTGCGATCGGCTATCGGGGCGTGTGTTATCGTGTCTGACGTTACACGCGTCGTGCCGTTTTCCCGGGGGTCTCACGGTGTCGCCGAAATTTTTCTTTACATTTACACCGTGACCGGCGTGGAGAGTTCCTACGATTTCAATCATTCAGAGCCTCGCCGGGTAATTGGAGAGAGCCTGCGGCCGTCTGAATATTTAAAATCCCTTGAAGATAACTTCAAGCTGCTGCTGTCGTTACAGTTCCAAACACCTTTCCAATTCCCCCCTGCTGAATCTTTCAAGCAACTCTAAGTGCACGATGTTTTTCCCGAACAATGTTAACGTCCAACTATAATTATGTTTTCTACTAACGCTGGACCGTGAATCGATTACCCTAAATACACTTTAAACACGCACTTCGTGAAATTTTGAAATTCTCTTCACCTGCTGCAATTGCGAATTTTGTTTCTCGAACACTATTCTCATTTGAAAGAGGATCGTCTACTCTATCGTCACAATGTTTTTTCGATTGAATAACTCATTTTCTTAACATTGAAAATTACACACAAATTTTTGATGATATCTGAAATGTCAACAGGCGAGTCTGGTGTACAGGGTGTTAAGAAATGGTTGTTCTTGGCAGTCATAGGCGTATTCCACATCTTCGGATCGATGATGATTTGTAAAAAAAGTTGCCGCATAATTGTCCTTGAATTTCAAGGTCAAATTCTTTTTTATCCTCGTGATGCGTAGAATACAGTGCGATAAAAAAATTGACCTGGAAACGCAAATTTGTTTACAGATCCTCATCGAGACGAAGATGTGGAATACGCCTATGACTGTCAAGACCAAACATGTCTTAACGCCCTGTGCATAACTTTCGAGAAAACAATTATTGCTTTGAAAAATTTGCGCATATTCCTCAAATATTCGTTAAAACGTGTACCAAGCTAGGAATTATAATACCAAATACATTTGTTCAAAAAAATGTCTAAACATCGCGTTCGAACTGCAGCGTGTAAGAGGATTATATTTGTTATAGAATAAGCTGTTCGTCTTCTTTATCGGATCGTTAACGGCTACTTACGTATTCGCGAAGATGTCTTGCAGCCGTGCAGCTATTTGGGAAACGATGGGTTCGGCCTGGATGCTCGTTGTTCCCATTCATATTCCGTTGCGGGGGCAAAGTTTCTGCCCATCCCCGTTCGACGCCGATGCAATAAGTGCCTCGGGGCGGCTGGCGTCGGTGTATCGAATAACCGCAGAACACGTTCGGGCCATTGCGGGTTCCAATAGGAGCATATTACTCGCAGTCTTTCCTTGCCACCGGGAGAAGCCCCGTGAGCCCCTACGGAAAGTATTGTCTAAGAGGAGGGTAGTTGCGCGACGAAATCACTTGTATCGGTGCCAAATGTCCACACCGGGGCGAAATTAATGCGAGTTCCCTGTCATCGGGAAGCCGGCGGCTTAGAATTGCCCCGAACATCCGCGCGGAATCACGAATTTCGTAAAAAGATTCACCGTTTGCAATTCCGAGCGCCGAGTCGGACCAACGAGTGCAGTCTGTCGCCGACGAAATCCGCTGGAATTGGCGTAAGTACTGGCGACGTACATTTTCTCTTCGATGAAGTCCACGGGGATTTACCTTTATCTTTGATCATCTCTCCAACGATATTTCACTCGATCGGTACGATAATCGTCGATTCAGTGCGTTACCGACCGAATTATTAATCGTACAACCGATCCAGAACGTTACCGACCGAATTACCGATCGTAAAACCGATTCAGACCGTTGCCGACCAAATTATAAATCATACAACCGATCCAGAACGTTACCGACTGAATTACCGATCGTAAAACCGATTCAGACCGTTACCGACTGCGTTAGCGAACGTACAATCGATTCTAAATGTTTTACCGACCGTGTTACCGATTCGATTTTTTACCGATCACATCACTTATTATCGATCGAGCTTCCTCTATTTTTCACTCGTTCACTATCCGAATTTATTACCGACAGTTCACATCATTTTGTTTCGTATGCACTCTACTTCCCGACCGAGTTTGAAGCGACCAGCACACAGTCGCACACAGCACTTTTTCTCTTCCAGTAGTCTCATCAAAGTAGATCTTGAGCAATATGAAGATTTCCCTGGTGTCTCCGGTATCAGAAGCCGTCATCCTGGGCTTCGAGCTTCAACAAGATGAACATACGATTGACACCGAACCCCCAAGCTAAAATACTGAAGAGGAGAGACATCTGTTTATCAATTCCACAAAAGGTTTAACTCTAGACAACTACCCTTTACGCTACGTTCAAATAGATCACTCTGTATATTAATTTTCAGCACAGATATTGAAATAAAACAATTCATGCGTATTTCTTGAACACTAGACAAATTATCCAGAAAATTTCAGAAAGATCCATCCGATAATTTCTACGAAAAAAAATTGCAAAAGTTACCTCCGTTTTAGCGTTATAAATCGAGGTGGTGCCCTAGGTCAGCTCCGTTTCAGCGCAATCGGTCCTGGTGACCTCGGTGGTCTCGGATCAGGAAATCTTCTCGCAGGTGACTTGTCTGGTGATAGTCCTGGACCCTCGTGGACTACCACGGACGGAGCTGAGCCGTACCATGGTACTCTGGGGCTGAGTAGTGGTCGTTCCATTCTCCTGCCTGGTTTGGGTTTCCCTGGTGAATACCATGGCCAGGCTGACTCCTCGACCCCTGGATCCTTTGCAGAGCAACAGCTCCTGGATCCCCCGGCGGAAATTCCGCGACAGAAACGCGTACAACAGTGGATTCAGACAGGAGTTCATGTAGGAGATCAGGAACGTGGACAGGGTGAGCAGCGTGCTGAAATCGGACGTCCTGTCGTAGCTGGAGTCCCAGTGTCGCCAGACGATGCGCACCTGTTGCGGCAGGTTACACACGGCGAACATCATCACCACCGCGATCAGCATCCTGGAAGAATGAATCTCTCTTCGTGTACTCGTTAAAGTCTTCGTTTACCAAAATCGCCCACGTTTCCCTTGATTTCTATGATCGTGAAGATAATTCGAAGGTCATGGGGTTAGGTCACTTTTAATGTAAACCTGATGTCAGGTGACGCCCACCTGATCACGCCCCGTCTGTCCCTCAGTCTGTTCCCACCGTAGCTCTGCATGTGTTGGGCCCCGCCATGCCTGGTCCCAGCCATGCCAGGGGCAGCCAAGGTAGTCTCGCTCCTCCATAGCCCTACCGCGATCCTCGAATAGAGGCACGTCATCAGACCAAGTGGTATCAGGTACAGGAAGACCAGATTCACCGCGTCCAGGACGTTTTTGTTGTGTTTCTTGATGTTAGCGATGCAGATGATGTCCACGTCCCCGGTGTTGAGCTGATTGCTCACCGTCTCAACGTAAAAGAATCGCGGCGAGGCGTACACCGCTGCCATCAGCCAGACCACGCCCACTACTAGCCTGAGACGTCCTCTGGTTAGCACGGATCTGCATTTTATTGGGTAGACGATGGCCAGATATCGTTCGACACAGACCAACACCAGGATCAGGACGCTGGCGGTGTAGGACAGCGCGTGCACGAACATGTAGACCTTGCACAGTAGATCGCCCAATTGCCAGCTGTTCGTCAGATAGTTGGTCAACGTCTGGTAGACGCAGAACACGCCCACACAGAAGTCAGCTACCGCCAGGTTCGCCAAGAAGAAGTTTGTGATGCTGCGCAGTCGGCGGGAGAAGCTCACCACGAAGATCACGATCAGGTTGCCTGGAAAGAGGATCTGACTTGGTACTCGGTGGGAGTGGCCTGCCCGGAATGGGCGTGGTTCCACCGCTCTCGATTTCGTCAGACTGCTCCAGCGGGCAAACTAACGCAGTCCATAGCTGGACCAATGAAATATCTAACGTACGCCTAGTACTCGGACGCGGCCCGAGTTGTGATCACGAATTTTCCACGATTTTTCATGATCGCGACGCGGCGAACTCCGACGGAATCGCATTGGCCTCGTTCCCGTTTGCATACACTCAGGGGCCCTCCATCGTAAATTCAACAACTTGTTCGTCCAGCAGAGCATTCGGCTTCCACGGAACCGAACCGTAGCTTTTATCGACCATCTCAAGGGAATCGAGACGATAAATTGAGACGTGCCAATCTATGCTCGTCTATGGACTAGTTTGTTTTGGATAAGATAGAACCTTGTCCATGGATTATTGATGGTGTGGCGCTGGAATGATCGCTGCCAATGGACGACCGGGAGGGGGGTGGGGGGTGGCTAATTAAGCGATTGCTATCTTACACGACTGGTCGATCATTGTGTCCTGAGCACAACAGCGAATTGGTCTTAGAGAAAATATACGTATGTAGCAAACGTTCACGGTGCTATTCAAAGTAATCCGGACTACTTATGCTTGTTATATGCTAAGAGCTCGCAACTGTAAGCCCGCCCAAGACCATTCTCAGCCTATGAGCCTCTTAGCTTCTCGTATAGAGGAGTCCCCCGAGGTACTCTTTAGGAAATTGTGTTTTAACCGGCGCGCCCCGTAAAGACGTGTCAGCGCATATTTCCGCGTTCCACTCGGATAGCTCTAATCAGAGTAAATTAATTAGTCCCGGCAGCTGTTCAGGATTATGCCGGACCAGCCATGGTTCTTATGTTTGCATCCGGTTCAGTAATTTGCTAATTAGCAATTCAATAATCCCCGAAGCGTGAACAGAAACAAAAGATTACGTATTAACAACGTCTTTCTCGCGTGCCATTGTCGCTTCTAATCATGCAATTCCGTATTCCGGGTTTACGGTTTCCTAGATCCCGTTCTCAGTATGTCTGGCTCGGTACAATGATTCCGATTGTTCCATTCAGAACGTGCCCGATCGAGACTCAAGGGAATCTCGCGTCGATCTCGATAAACTCGACCAGAAATCAGTAAATGCCGAACCATCGCGTCGCGTTGGAACAGTCCGTCAGCGTTCGCTGTCGCGGAATCCTTTTAAAAGCTGTCGCCAGGAAACTACATACTATGACATCGCGCCCCGTCAACGGAAACCACTTGATTCGATATTCGCGTGACGTGTCGGTTCCATTGCAGTGCTATCGACACCTGTCCATTTCTTAAGATTGTCCTCGCAGGTTCGCTTTCGCGCGGCTTCTCGACGTGTTTATTCGACGAGTTTTGCTCTTTCTTCCAGCCGAAGACACGTACAGGCTGCTCCAAAAAGTCAATCGAACCGTCCAAGTGTAAACACAAGCTTAGAATCCGTTAATTAACTGTTCTTTGTCGATCAATTTTATGTCCACTAATTTTGTTGAGGAGATGTGTTTCTCAAGAAATGCATAAAAATTCTAGACCAGCCTGTACGTCGATCGACAGGTAGCACGCACGCTCCCATCGGAATTTTTCTCCTCCACGTTTTCATTCGATTTCCATAACTTAAGCTCCGTCTCGCACCCGACGGAGCAACTTATCCACGGTCGAATCCCGACCCGTGCGATTCCTGAATACCAACAATCAAAAGTTACACGCTGTCCTCCTCTAACTACGATATCGAGAGACTAGGGGACGCAGACGAAAAAGAAAACAAAATTCAATTGGTGAACTCTTTCGCTCTGGGGCATTCTAAACAGCTCCGTCACCTTTTTCGAAGTTTTGTTACTTGGATTGTATATACTAACTATGCATTCTCTAATACAAGACGGCCATGTTGTTGCTATCCACATCACAACTTTGACTTGATCTATGACGGCAAATACTGCACTTTTGAAGTTGAAACTAGTATCGTACGAAAGACAAGCAGTGAAATATTCATATATGTATTTGCAAACTATGTTCTCTAGAGTTTATAGAATATACAGTTTCTTTAGAGTTCTCTACGGAAGACGCCATGTTTGAAGGAACCAAGATGGCAGGCTCCAGCGACGAAATCGATATGGTAGAACCACCGGGCAATTTTTCTGTTTTACCGATGCGAATCAATTATTTCAGGATATATTTTAAAAACTTTTCTACGCAAAATCATTAATAGAAAAGCAGGAAGTAATATTTTATATTTCAAATACTACTTTGGCCGGTGCTGATTTCATTTGCCGAGCGGTTCCACCAGACATTCAATAAAACTAAGGCAGCGCTGCTTTAATAAGGCTTAACTGCTTTTAATAAAATTCGAGCAACTCTCCGATTTTACAATTCATTCCACGGAGGACTTCAGATTCTGTTGCGGTGTGCCGACGAGCGAGAAACCAATCACGACGGACACTCGCCGCTCAGAGAGTTCCGACTATCGGATCCAGGAACGATCGTTCCCGAGTGTAGTAAAGTGTAGTTATTTCTAATGGAAACCCGTCGCGATCTTTTCTTGCGGAATTACGTGCACGATTGCTGTCGCGTCAGTGCACGCTTTAAAGCGACTTCGTTCGCGAAACGCCACCCCCTCCCCCCCCCCCGCGAGTGCACACACTGCACTGTAACGAGATTACGTAACTACAGTGAAATAGTGTTCGCTGGCATGGGTGGAAAGGGGGCGGGTCGGGGGAGTTACGTCGACCGGTGGGAGCCGAAGGGGGCGGGTCATTTGTTGTGTCGACAGAAAGTTGGTTGAAAAAGTCGCCGGATAACGGAAGATTCGCGGGACAAGAACGGGCGAATTGAATCCTATTAAAACCTGTTCGAGTGGGCGGTCTGCGTAATGCCGTTTCCTCCCACCCGTTTCCTCTCCCCGGCCACCCTCCACAGCCCATCGCCCGTATTTTATGATTTCGCCCGGTGACACCCGCGGCAGTATAATGAGTTTCGGTTAAACCGACCGACGGCGGTATATAACGATTAGAGAGATTAAAATGAAACTCTACGGAAGTCCTCCTCGAGCGTCAAGTTTCGCGTATTTTCCGAGGAGACTTCGAGGAACGGATAGAGGTTTGCATAGGCGAGTCAGGCTTAAATGAAATTCGCGGCGAGTGGGCGGAGCCGAGGCGGGCTTCACCGACTGCCTCGAGGTTTTGCTGTTTCGTTTCGTCTAATCCCTTGCTTTGTACAGCGCGACCTGGAAACCCTCGAGAAACGCTTGGTTCGAATTTGAATTGTAAGAATGGTTCCTTTCATATTTTATACATGCGCCGCCATTCGCGTCTATTTTCGAATTTCCAGTGAATACAGAATGGGTCAGGGGCCACGACACGCCCACCAGTGTCGCGTGACCGGCTGGGAAGGTCCTCGCGCTCCCCACTCCGTAGCGAGGCGCTGCGCTATTAACCGCAGCGCTTGGGCCCTGCTCAATTGGGGCGGAGCCACGAAACAGGTGGAGAGTAACGCTCCGCCCCATGGCAATAGCCCCTCCTACTAAATCCTTAGTTAGAATAAGTTTCTTTTGTACTTTCTTTATAGACTTTGGTATTTTATGTTCTGTGCTTTAATTAAACTTCTCTTCAATGTAATCTAACTTCATTTTTTCCGAACCTGTTCTCCTTAATCACCTTTACGGGATCACTCGGCACGACGCCACGCTCCCGTTCCACTGGACTCTCAATTATCCCGTTTATCGTTGCGTAAGTTCTCTAATCGCGTAAAATCCAGTGAAAGTTTCAACGCGACGGGGCTGCACTCCGCGACTATTTCGCCCCGGACAAAAACGAAATTACCATCATTAAGCTCATCGAGCGTGTTAAGGCGACCGTTCGCTTCGTCGTCGCTCCACAAACACCCGGATTTCCCGGCGGCTCTAAAAAGGATCATTGAAAAATCCGTCGCAATCTCGGGCGATCCGTTATTTCAGCGCGATTCAGCCCGAGAGCTGGTGGGCAGAAGGGGGCGGGGTTTATACACAGGTCGTCCCGTTACTTTGTCGTTTTAGACATCTCGAACAATTTCGTCACCGTTTTTCCTTTTACAGGGCTAATTGAATTTTCATGGGATCACACACACCCCTTCGTTCGGCCGGGACGCGAAATTTAATCTGCCAGGCAATTTTACGAAGGCGACGATAACGCCCCGCCTCTAATACCCGGCGGCAGCAGTTCCAAATACCCGGCATCCCTCGCTCTTTTTATCGCGCGCGCGATGAAACGCAACTCTGTCGCCGTTGCTTATTCAGAGCAAATCATATCTGCTGCTTATTTTTCATGTTTCACTTCACCTTCCTTTTTCGCTCTCGCCCCGCCCACCCACCGCCCACCGCCCACCGCCGTCCTCCTGTTAGCGTGCCGTTCGCTCTGCAAGTTTACAAGGCGTATAAAAAAAAACCAATTTCGCCACGACGACAATTGCTTCCCATCGAAATTCGAAACAAACGAAATCACGTGCCACTGGAACACTACGTCGTGATCCAGATGGATTTTACCCGACCGACTGCTACGCGTTAGCGATTTTATTTCGAAGCTCTGGGCGGTCAGGTTTTTTGTTGCCGAAAGGATTTCGGTCTTTTTTTTATGTCCCAGTTGGACCGAAAAGTTTTCCGTTAAATGCCCTCCACCTTTTTTCCAAAGACTTTCCGCAGCGATCGGGTAAATAGAAAAGCGATTAAAAAGAGTTTTTGGAATTTTGAGCAGAAATCGAAGCTGCAAAAATGTGTCCCCGAAAAATACAGAGCGACACAAAAGTCACTATACCGTTTTAAAATGGAGCAACCCTGCAGTGATGTAAAAATTCAGATCCATTCCTCTGTCAACAAATTCGGGTTTTAAATGGTCCAGCGATTTAGTGGACGCAATTTGCCAGACATAATCGGTCGGTAATGTCGCGTACGATTGCGTGACCGTTAACACCGACGAGTTACTATTACGTCGGTGCCGTTAATTCCGCGAGAGAATGCGTTTCCGAACGGTTTTTCTGAAAGGGTGACTGACGTGAAAAACAAATTAACTTTGAACCATGGGAACGACTCGGAACCGAATCGCAGAGAGCCGGAGGACTTCCGGTTTGGACGAAGGAGAAATGCAAGTTTGGCATTATCGATTTGCGCTTTGTTTACGTGGACGAGGCTCGTCGATAAATCTTAATTCAGCCTTGTCGCCGCGCCGGTGTGTATCTGGTCTTCGTTATTTTTTAATTGCGAGTCCTCGAGCCTCGAGCGCGCGACATTATATTCTAATTAAAAATTAGTCCGGTCCCGCGAGCGCTGCCAACTGGATATCGAATTCAACGTCCCTGGGAACGTGAATTTTATTTAGACGATATTTCTGCTGTTACTTTTCACTTTGCTAAATTCGTTATGATCCCCGGGAAAAATATGAAACGGTCCCACACGCAGCGAAAAGCTACAGCGGCCGTTTCGTATGGAAACGAGACACTTTAAGTGAAAATAAAAAAGTTATGGTGACACGGCCAGTTTCATTTTGCTCTGGCTGCTGCTTCCTTCTTTCTCTTCTTTTTCGTACAAGTTGCATACTCGTGCCTTCGCGCCGAGCACTTGTGTCGAGACATTAATAATAATTACACAGGGAATGTTTTCCCAAAGGAGTAGACCATTAACGGAATTAAATGCCCATTCGTCTGCATTAGCAGAACGGAACTTTATTAATTTATTGGAATTCTATGCAGCTCAAGAAGTTGTAAAGATGAAACTGTATTGAAAATACATTTGAACACGTTACATTTCACCATTATTTAATAAACTTATAATGTTTAAAAAATCGCAGACCAATTTCCGTATAGCTATTTTAAAGGGGACACGTTCTTCTATAAGATCACATTAAAATCAACCCGTAAAAAATTTTTCGAACTCGCAAGAAACGCGACTTTAGCTTCTCACCCCTTCCAAAAACAGAATAAATTTTTTTTGGGAAAAAATACACCAGTTGTGTGAAAGCAGAGACTTCACCCTTTAAAATAAGCCCAGGTACATTGTCGTACGATTTTTTTTCGCGAAGTTACAGGAGATCGAAGATCAGAAATGTTTAGGTCACAATTTAGCGATCATTCTATTCCGTAATTGTTAAGATTAAGGTGGGAGGAACTCACCGAAGAAACAGCAGACGAACACGACCGTGTAGAGTGTGATGAAGATCACTCGCACGTCGGTCCTGTCGAAAATGTAGTCCTCGATCAAGGATACGTTCTGCAGGAGAGTTTCGTTTCTTATAAAACTCTCGTTGCTGTGGATCTCGTAGAGGATCGCGTCGCGGTGCTCGATCATTCTGAAACAAATCGCGAGAAAGTTCGTTTCGCTCTTTCCCAACGAAACAGCCCCTCCGCCCCCTCCCCCCACCCCCCGCGGCCTAATTTTATAAAATACCGGGAATACTTCGGCAACTTTTCCACTCCTCGTTCCGAAGTACATTTGTTCTTCCGCCGACGGCCGCCATGTTGGCCGCTGCACTCTCTTCCCGGTCTCGAATACCCGACTATTTGCTCGAATCATCTCGTTAATGTTGATACAAATTGTTTCTTTACCACGTTGATTGATCATACATTGGTGACAGTAATTTTTACCAGGGCTCATGGATCTTATTGTTAGACCATATATGTATACTAATAGAGCCGGCATAGGTATAGTATGTGTATAGGAAAACTGAGAATTCAGTGTCCGAAAGATGATGGGACACTGTGACGTCACTTTCCATGTACTGTGTACATGGCGCACCCGCTGACCCCCCCCCCCCCCCCCCCCACCCCATGTAAGCCAAGCGTATATAGGCACTGTCGATGAGCATAACTTGTACATCTTTTGAAAATGTGACGTCACAGTGTCTTTCAGCTGATTTCATCTTTCGGACACGGAAAATTATCTACTAAATAAGTCGTGGATCACTGAACGGTTCAGCAAATAAAATCCCTAGGAGAAATTCTAGTGTGTTCTGGTTTAAATTTCAGTGACGATATTACTTTGATTTTCTGGCATATTTTTTATGAAAATTCGGAGGCCCATTTCGCCATCAGGCATTTTATGAATATTTAAGAGTGCGCGCGTTTTTCTTTTTACAAACGACGGTGCGTATATGTATGTCTCTTTCGAATTTACATTCAGTCACGCGTGTGCAGGATTTCCTTATGACCACAGCTACAGAGTCATGCGGCATTACGTACTCTCCGTGTGTTATATTTGATCCGAGGATCACGGACCCATATCTATTTGTCAACGACTATTCCAATAGGAAACTGATCTGACTGATTCTCGCAATGTCAAGCAGAAATGGCATTTTCAAATATTCACCGAGTTCGTCCTGTATCGATTTTTATATTTAAAATGTCTCTAAATTGAGTTCAACTACGCCACTATATTAAGGCATTTCGGTTTTTTATAATTCTCTTTTGTGGGTGTTGCGTCACTTTTGTATTTAAACTCGTAAAAATTGTTTGAAATTCACCGACTGATTTATGCACATATATTTATATGAAAAATAAGTATTTGAACAGACTACTGTATTTAATAGTTTTGCCTTTTGTTTGAAAATGCATTTGGGAATAAATGAATATTCGAAGACCGTTGTAGTACAGAAGTAGATTTAATTTAAACTTTGTACGAGTTCCATGGTCGAACGCAATTAAACTTTCTGTTCGAGCGTCCGCAGTTATTTCTTTGTAATTACATTTTATTGTAAACAATTGTACAGCTGTTTCCCATTTCGATTGAAAAATGTGCAAAGGAAATGAAAATTTTAGAAAATTGAACTATCTATTTTTTTCACAAACAATTCACCGGGGTATCAAATTTTTGGACTATTTTTCTGCAGTTCTGTAGATGCAAATAGTCTTTCCAATGAATGCGCCAGGATCGTCTTTCAAAAATATACTGGGTGTCATCATTTTTCAGATACTTTCGGAATAGAAAAATATTTCGAACAAAATTGAATTCGTCCTCGATCGACTCGTAAATTGCAATACAAATAGTAGTTCCCAGAAAAATGTTTCGAACAAAATTGAATCAGTCCTCGGTCGACTGTAAATTGCATTAAACACAATTTCCAGAAATACGTTTGGAACAAAATTCAATCGGTCTTCGGTCGACAATAAAATTCAATAAAAACAATTCTCTGAAAAATATTTCGAACAAAATATCACCAGCCACTAACCGTCTACAGTCCACTAAAAATTTTAATACCTCGATTTACTCGATATTTCTACATTTAAGGTTATTTGAAGGTCATGTGGAGATCATGACGTAGTATATCATTGAACTCGCCTTGACATCAGCTACAAAATTATACAATCAAAGATATGTAAATATTAGATAGTGTAAAATCATATTATAAAATCAACAATAAAATGAAGGAACCACGATGACTTTAAAAATTAAAAATTTCCGAGGATCCAGTGTCTGCGGAACGTGCGAAGTGTCTCGACGTATAAATACGTCACAATTAAAGAAACCACCATGAATAAAACGTAACGATTTCAGGCATCAACATCGGGACAATTTATAGGTAGTTGAGAATATTTTTCGAACGGAGAGAGAGAGAAAGAGAGAGGGAGAGAGACACCCTTGATTTATGCAAAGGGAAAACATGGCGGGTTGCGTAACGGTCTGCAAAATCGTTCCGCGGGAACTCAAAATTTCCATGGAAATGGCGACACGGAGGTTTTCTACCGAGGAGAGGGAAAGGGAGAGGGAGAGGGAGAGGGAGAGGGAGAGAGAGAGTCAGAATTTGTCTATGTGTTTATTTTGGGACCGCATGTAAATTACTTTAAATTAGTTGCGCGGCTGATGGAACCGTGGGAAATTTTCCAATCGATCCGAAGAGACAAGGAAGGTGATTACATTATGGCGAACGCGCTTCGCGAACTATGGCACGATTCCCCTGCATCTTTGTATCGGACATCGATTTCGAATTAAGGCGGCCTGGTGGAGTGTTTACCAACTGATCGTCAGCCACTACGATCGATCATTGATTTATCTGTCACGTACCGAGGCTCTAGCGTCGATACAACATGATAAGAACCAGGCAAAAGTTTCGAGGGAGTCTGCCACGAGGATCGGAGAAAGGTTCCAGCTGATACTAATCAGCCGGTCGCTAATTGCACCTGTATTAAGATGATCGAGATCCGATCGACGATTGATAGGTTCAATAAATAATGTCGATCGAGCTGAACATTGATGGCAGATACCTATTATTAGCTTTCTGGGTTAATGGAGGTATGCGGGAGTCTGACGTGCTACTAATTATTGACTCAGGATGCAAATTACTTGAAGAGTCAGAGAGTGTATACATATTGTGTCCTGAACCAGACTGACTACATATTAAATAGCATTTTAGATTCTGGAATTAGGAGTCACAGGATACTAATTTTTCGAGATATTATATTATTTGCTAATTATTAGAGTTGCAGGTTACATTTATTAGTACAGCTTAAAAAATTTTAATTACTTATTCGAGGTACTGTTTGTTAAATACACATTTTTTAACATGCCAATGTTCAAGGAACTACAACTCACACAATTTCAAGTATTTCGACTTGAAAAAATTCTATTGTATGGTCCAAATAATAGCAAATATGTACGTAAAACCTCGATGCTAATTATTAGAGTTGCAGATTACATTTATTAGTACAGCTTAAAAAATTTCAATTACTCATTCGAGGTACTGTTTGTTAAATACACATTTTTTAACATACCACTGTTCAAGGAACTATAACTCACACAATTTCAAGTATTTCGACTTGAAAAAATTCTACTGTATGGTCCAAATAATAGCAAATATATACGTAAAACCTCGATGCGAAACGGTCATCAGATTTCTCTAAAAAAATTTCCGAAAGGTATCTCGAAAGCAGAAGACCCCCTCAAGTGTCATCAAGTAGAGTAGGTTCTCGTACGTCATTAAGGAACGTCATCGCACGGGCAAGTGGCGTGGATCGAGATCCAATTATTCGATTAAAGAATCGCGCAGCGTATCTCAACAAGGAAGCACACATCGACCCGATATAATCGTTCGATAAACGATCGGTTGCGCTCGCGCGCACGTTTCTTCGCGGCGGCTCGCGATAATGCCGAATCTGGCAGCATGCAAAACAAGCGATAAATATTCGCGAATATTTAATCGAAATCGCCTGTCCGGGAAAGTGAAAGATTGATGAATAAGAAGGTTGAAGTATTCGCGAGAAAGATGACACACACGCATTTCGCGCGAGCTTGCGACGCGACGCGACGCGACGCGACGCGACGCGACGCGACGCGACGCGGCGTTTAAACATTTTGCCCCGTCGTCAATCGGCAAATGTGAATGTATGCTCGGAAGACGTGGGCGGCGGATATTAATTGAAGATTATCGAAATTTAATCGATATCGTGATTTCGATTAAAACTTCGCGCGGGTTTACTCCGGTAAATAATCAATAAAGCTTAATAACCGGCCGCGCCGGATTTCTATTGAAATTAATCGAAAATCTAAAATGGCACCCAGTGTGCGCGGACAAATCGCTTCACAATTATTAATCGATCGCTAAATCATTCACCCATTTGGAGGGAATTGAAAAAATGATTGTTCGATTTGCTTGTCAGTAATTCTTAATCAGTCAATCCGGTAGTTTCAAGCGGTGTGTAGCGCCATTTTGCTGGGCTTGGTTTGGACATTTTTGTGGAGAAATCATTTCTATTGTTTGGAGCCTGCAATAGAATTGTTTGAAGTCGAAATACTTCAAATTGTGAGAGTTATAGTTTCTCGAAGAGGGGCATTAAAAAACGTGCTTCATTGACACGATTCCGTCAACTTAGAATGTCAATAATTATAGAAAATAGTTGGAGAAAAGTGAATTGAGTAATTTTCACTGTTTGAAGAAAACTGCAGAAACTTACCTGGACGTCTCTTCGAGGTCCACTTCTAGAACAGGCATGGTGTCTACTTTAAGTTTCCCATGGCAAGTCCCGTTGCTAGTGTCAAACTGTTAACACCGTTCCATCTTGTTTTGGTTTTCATCTGGTTACTTACATTCTTTGAAACTGGCATTGTTTGAACCGGAAACTCAGTTTCCCCCAGAGAAACAGAGTTTCCTAATTTTCCAGCAGATGCACGCGATTCATTACAGCCGCGAAACCTGTTCGAACAGGACCGGCGTTCAAAGATTAATGAAAATTGATTCGTTGTACATACACCGAAGCGACGGCGCGCAACGCAGCGTTGCAATGACTGATTTATGCGATCAATGGATTAATACAATCGCACACCGGTAACCGTAATTAAAGCCGAGCTTATTGACGGACAGATTTACGACACCTGTTTAAACAGTTTGGAGGAATAAATACGTCGGTGTGATGTACTTCAACGACCGCAAAGAGTTGGCGAAGCAATAACCGTGATGGAATTTCTGACGAGTAAACTCGTCACTTTTATTCGAAGATTATTTCTCGGATATGTTTATATCTTTATATATTTCAGATATACCAACTAAACAGTTTTCTTTCACCGACGAGATAACTCGTCGCTGTCAATTTCAGTCCCACTAACGACTTAACTCGTCACTATATTCGAAGATTATTTCTTGGATATGTTTATATCTTTATATATTTCAGATATACCAACTAAACAGTTTTCTTTCACCGACGAGATAACTCGTCGCTGTAAATTTCAGTCCCACTAACGACTTAACTCGTCACTATATTCGAAATCAAAAACGAGAAAGATATAACGTCAACAATATTCCTATGCCGTTACGTATACCTCTGACGTATAAACTCGTCACTGCCAGCACCGAGGGAAGGGGGCATATTTCCCTGATAAAAATTCACGGTTACCGGTATAAGAATTTGCGCGTTTTAATTGAACATTCTTATTATTTCCGTGCGGGATATATGAATCCGGAAGGGATCGATCGGAATCACGATCACGCGGCACTGTCCCGCGCGGTACTGAGAGAGCGCTCGGGGTTTTCATTCATAGCCGTTAGCCCGTGTGAGCTGACCGAGATGTCCGGGGTTCCTCGCGCAGGCGTTGCAACCACTTCCGTTTGGTTCCTTCTCCTTGAGAGTCGAGGACGCGCGGAATCCAAGGGAAACTCCGGTCACCGTTTTCCTGTCGGGCACCGCGATTTTTGTTCGATTTCTGGAATCGATGCTAGTCGACCGGGGCCGAGCATGATCGCGCCGATAGACTCGACAATAGACCCTCGATCGCTCACGAGAAACCCTCGACTTTCTTTTTTGTTCGAGAGTCGCTTTTATGCAACCGTGTTTTCCTATCCAACGAAACGTATCAATGGCGTGCCCTCGCTCGCCGTAGAACCTGTTCGCCATTGGGTTACGCGAGGAATTTATGCGACCTGGGGTGCATAATGCGCGGCAGTATTTCTGGAATTTAATGGAACCTGTAAAACATGCTTTCAGACATCTGGGAAAATGTATGTGGCGGATTCAGTTACATACATAATATGAAGAATAATATGGATATTATTCATATATATTATAGGAAATAAATTTGTAAAATAAATTTTGTTAACGTTGTATTGTTGAGATGTAAAACATAAATTGAAAATTAGAAATGAATATTGGAGGCTGTGGTACCGGTAGCTGCAATTATGGTAGGAACCTGGGTCTGAAGCTTGAAGCCAGACCGACGAGTTAACTCTGAGTTTCTTTAAAGTTTCCATTGAAAAATGAATGAAAAATTTTATTAATGTTTTAATAATATGCCATAAGTAAGATGATTTTTATTTTATAGATGATACAATTAAATCAGGCCGAGAGCATAAGCATTTTCCCTGATTTTAACAATTTACGATCGATAACTTTAACAACATTATAATTCAATCAGGGATGCACAAATGCAATATCACACATCACATCAAATTAAATTATTCAATTAATTATTATCTTCCATTGTAACAACATATGATAAATATAAACAAAATAAATAATACATGATAATTACGTTTCATGTCTTTTTGTTGGCAGTCCTCCCATAAGTCGAAGGATAATTATGTCAACCTGTGCATCCCTGAATTAAATAAATATTATCCGAAACAACAATAGAGAGATGTTCAAGTATCGACAATCGTCTAAATGGCTGAGCAAATATTTACCGGAGGAGACTGCGCCACTGCGGTACAGTTGTAGACGTATATTACTCTGACGAATTAACTCGTCGCTCGAGTCAATCCATGTTCTAAAACGTGGCTCGCAGAGGAAATAAACTAAAAATTACAAATATATACGTTGCTCGAATAAAATAAAGTACGACGAATTTAATTGAAAAATTGTAGGCGCATGTCTCCCTGACGAGTTAACTCGTCGCTCAATTTACTCGACGTTCTATTCAGTTTTTGGAAACAGAATTGAACAATAAACGTGACCGGAATATTGGCCGAATAAAAGATTCTCTATTGACAAAAGTGGGTCAAACACGATTAAAATAAATGGCTGAGCAAATATTTACCGGAGGAAACTGCGCCACTGCGGTGCAGTTGTAGACGTGTATTACTCTGACGAATTAACTCGTCGCTCGAGTCAATCCATGTTCTAAAACGTGGCTCGCGGAGGAAATGAACTAAAAATTACAAACATATACGTTGTTCGAATAAAATAAAGTACGACGAATTTAATTGAAAAATTGTAGGCGCATGTCTCCCTGACGAGTTAACTCGTCGCTCAATTTACTCGACGTTCTATTCAGTTTTCGGAAACAGAATTGAACAATAAACGTGACCGGAATATTCGCCGAATAAAAGATCCCCTATTGACAAAAGTGGGTCAAACACGATTAAAATAAATGCCGTAATAAACGAAACATTTTCGGAGAAAGTAGCGCAAATACTCGAGTATCGGTGATCGCATAAAAGGCTGAGGTTTTCCAGAGAAACTCGTGCTGGCATGGAACCCTTGTAGTCGACCCAATATTATCGTGAGATTAAGTACGCAGATATTGTTACTTCAATTGGGAATCAATTGGCCGTGCGATAAGATTGTCGAGTGGATTTCCCACCCGAGTAGATTCGTTTCCTATCGATCGGGTCATACTAACATGTTTTCTGTTACCTAAGCCCACAATAATAATAATAGTAATAATAACAACGATCGCCTTCGATCGTTGTCCCCATTTCTTAACGATCACGTTTGATCCTGACATAACCAAAAGGACGAGAAACGGCATTGAAGTGGTGTAACCATAAGTAAATTGTCAGATAAAATCGCGTTCGCTCGCTCTCGAGATTCGACTCACTGTATCGATGGAACGTGATCGGTTTGAAGAAAATTTTCAAGAAACCGTATCCGCAAGCAATCGAACGCGAAACCTGCCCCGGCATTTAATTACACCCCACCGGGTCTTCTGTGTTAATCGATCGAAATTCATTATCAGGTCTCTCCGTCTCGAATCTAATTAACAGGCGCATATTACATAAAACAAATTACTCGCGAATAACGCTAATAGAATAATTAATAATACATCACGCAACCACCCTCTCATCGTTTGAGCACTCGTTCGTCGTTCTCGAACTCGTTAAACGTGGAAACTGTAACTGTTTCACAGTGAGAGATTGATTTTAGCACACTTTCACTGATTCCATCGGAAATTGTTATTTCAACCGTTCCGCGCCGATTCGGATTTCCGATGTGCCGAATCGCATGTTTGTGCGAAGCAAATGCGTCGCCTGGCGATACTGGATTAAGTACGGGATGATTTAATATGAAATATAATGTTTTAGTAATATTGCATTATTCGGATGTAAATTAAAAATTAAATATTGAAATATATTAAAAATATTAGAATGTATTTTTTTGCTTGGAAATCTAACAGGAGGGACGCTGTCGTCTTGTTCAGGGTTAATCAGTTTTATTATTAAGTTGTTTTAAAAAACTGTAGAAGAATATTTAATAAAAATCTTCGTTTCAATAAAAACAGGCTTCGCGATTTTTATTCAAGTTTTATCAACAAAGAAATTCATTTGTCTGTAAATATAGGCAATATATACATATATTAAGAAGGAAAACCATAAAATAAATTTCTACAAAGAGTTGTATGAATGTGCATTTTAATTAATTTACAATTTATGATTTAATCTATAAAATGTCACTGGGACGAACGTAAAGACCATAAAATAATTTTCTAAGGGATTTTTGTATAGATATCGTAATTTCAATAAATCAATATGTGATCATGGCAAAATCCCACGCGCTTTTAAGTACACAATAAAATGATTGAAGAAAACCTTTGAACCATTACTAAAGGAATTTCCAATATATGTATGATGGATTATAATTTACACAGTACCATTATATCCGCAGAATGCTAAACTTGTTGTGGATTTATATTTGATCTCGTAGAGACGTTATTCGACCGTGAATAAATACCATAATTATTTTTAAAACCCATTGAATACATTCGCAAAAGAATATTCCCCAATGCATTATTTAAATTACAGAATATCGATATCGCTCTGATTAAATAATATTAACGAACCACCGAATAAGTACATAAAATAATGTTCAACGAGCACGGTCTATTTTTTAATTAAAAACGCATCGCACAATTCTCAGAAAATAAATTTCAAAAACTAGTGAATAAAACTGTAGAACAATGGCTCCCCGAACCCAATTTATATGTATGTATGAATTAAAAAGCTATTGTACATCTATGAATAAATAATTTAACAAAAACAGATCCACGCTGACTCGACTGCCTTCAACAATGCTTCTCAAACCGAATCCATAATTTAATTAAAAGCAAAGCATTGTACACACCTCAGAGTAAACAATTTCAAAACCCGAGCCAATCTCCCAGCAGCCAATTAATAAACACCGCGAATAATGATTGAGCGTGACATCGGATTAAGAATCGCAGACAGCGATTGCGCCGATGATTGGCTCGAAAGCCATTATGGAGTTAGATCTTCGATTACTGGTGGGGAGAGGAGGAAGAGAGAGAGAGAGAGGTGGGGGGATCGAACCGGTTGATAAATACCAGCGTTCCGGCGATCCCTGTAGATCACGGAGCCCTCGTGGATCGGTCGTCGAACGGGATTGCAGTCGAACACGTGCCGATTCTACGTTTCGCTTTTGCTTCTCGCGCGGAAACGATGCCTGTCGTGCAGACGTCGCGACGGCTGATCCCAGTGAAAATCGACGCCGTGGAACGTGGATCGGTTTACAGAACAGTTTACAGAGTTCAGTTCAGGGGGGGCGATGGACTTCAGCAATAAGGAGCGACGTCTTTCGAATCGGAAAAGTGAGTCTCAGACGCATCCGTTATTGTGTCTCGTACCGTCTACACGAACCGGATTTTCGCAAATCTGCTTGCGCAGCTGTGTTCCCCGAAAATACAAATTTCGTTTGGTGCACGTGATTGTTCTACGTGCGACCGCCTCCGAGATATTTGTATGTTTAGGTGTTTTGCTTCCCTGAGGGTTGTTTACATTGAGAACGTGGGGTGGGGGAAATGGATTTTTAGGAACGGTTTATTATCCTCGTGTTTTATTCTAAAGAGGAGGCTCTGGAAATATTGAAGAAACGAAGAAATGGATGCTGCAGAAGCTAAACAACAGACGAAGAAACTGCCTTACCGACTTGGACAGAGATAGATGAGGAAATTCGTAAATATGTGATAGGTAGGTTAACCCTTTGCACTCGGAGCTATTTTAACTAAAAAACGAAAGATTTTTCCATTCTAAAATATTTCCATTCTATATAATTTTTGTTCATTTTTTGCATATAAAATTGATGTAATATCTCATGTAATATGCGAATGTCTAGTAGTTCATTAACTACTAACAAAAATAATAGTGTGAACAATATTTTTAAGAATGGCACAGCAATTTTCATTGGTGCCTCAGAGTCGCCATCCGAGTGCTAAGGGTTAATAAAGGCAGGAAAAATGAAGAAAATAACGAAGAAGGTAATCAAAAAAATAGAGTATAACAAGTAGAATGAAATGGCAGGAAAGTAAGGAGAAATGGGAGCACGGAATGATGGGACAAATACAAGTTACCGGTGCACAGGGAAGAAACAGGCTTTCAGAGAGGAACATGCACAACTCAATAGTGTAGTAAATATAATTTGCTGCGAGTATGGAAGAGAAAATAAAGTGAGAAAAAGAAAAGAGACCGTCAAAGAGATATGAAGAGCGATGTGAGAGAGAGAGAGATAGTGCGAGAGCCGAAGGCGTTCCCGCGTCAGAGGTTTTCACAGATAGAGAGTATTAAGATCGTGGAACTTATTTTGTAGTATCTTAATTATCTTGGGGAGATTGTACTCGGACGTTGGTTATCGAGTTGGTTCGGGCTGGCTGAGGGATATTGTTGGCTGCTGGCCGAACAGTGAGTGAATACATAGCACAGTTTCTTCTGTAGTCTCGGGATTAAGCTATAGATTAAAAGCTCGGAGAATAATCGCAAGGGCTAATTAGCTTCCGTTTACTGGCGGACGGGAAGTTCGCGACCCGCGCTGATCCGTTTACAGATACACAAGAAGGGAAATTGAAACTACCGGGTCAAACTCGATTCCACAGTGGGGACCCGGCCTAAGAAACGCGGCAGACAATCATCTCCGACCTTCCGGGATGATAATCACATTTTTCCTCGCTCTGTTCCTCATTGTTGCGAGCTGCTGTCGCTCCGTGGAGGACTCGAGTTGATGCTCTTATCCGCGGACGTCGCCTTGAAAATATTATTTCCATTTTTTCTTCTCTTCAGTGCTTGTTTGAGTGCTTTGCCTGCAACTTAGACGCTTGTTTGATAAATTGATTAACTAGACAAAGTGAGAGGCAATTTATAAAATTAGTATTCGGTGGTGTTCGAACATTGTTTAGTCAATTTCTCGATTTAATAAAAATTTCTAGTAACGCAGTGTAATAATTTCTTTCTCTTCTGTAAGAAAGGCGAAGGATAATTCTGTCAACCCGTGCATATTCTAAACGTCACAAGTCCGTGGCATTTAAAAAATTGCAGGATTACTTTTGCTATGCAAACGATCTTTCATTTGAGTGATCCTGCCCCAGGATGACAGCGAAGGGATTACATGTCCTCTTCCTACGAGCACTTAATTCCACGCTTCCTCGATCATCGTTCCAAAGAAAACCACTGAAATCCTTGCGAACATTAAACAGAAAATTCCCGGAGGGCACCTCCTCCGATACCGAATTCGAAAAAATTCACATACTAATTGAAAACGCAAAAGATATGTCGGGTTCATCGGGGGACAAAAAAAGAAGATGAGATAAACCTTTGTTTTTAAATATCAACGGGCACGATAAGCGCGATGAGTTGCACGACAGATTGTTTACAACGTTGCAAACGCCCACGGGGAGCAGTGTCACTGAGAAGTGAAGATCAACGTTAACACTAGATTTACGGGATCCGTCGAAATGATGGGTTCTAAGATTTTTAATTTACGATCATTGAAAAAAGAAATGGCTAAAAATTTCGATAGACATATTCTCGTTACTTTTTATAAATTAACGTGTCAGTTTTACTGCTCCGTAAACCTAGTGTTAACGCAAACAGAGAGCATATCCCGAGAGTCATTTAGCATAGCTCATCCCACGTTCATTTGATCACAGATCATTTGCATAGACCTAACCGAGAGGCAGAAAATCCTCGAGTGGAAATGGTAATGCCCCGTCAAGTGAATTTGGTGAAATTCTGTTCAAAGTGCCGCGGTGCAGCAAAGACAGCTGCTGGGCTTATGTGAAACGGAAGCTGCCGGTTTTGACATGGTCGAGGGCCTACAGGCTCGCATGGCTGCCTCAGGATGTGCTCGCAGGGTTCACGGTCGGTCTGACCGCTATTCCCCAGGGTATCGCTTATGGTATCGTTGCTGGACTGAATCCCGAGGTAAATAGTAATGAAAGAATCTCCTGCTACCCTTGCATCGAATGATGTTCACCTGGACTCGTATGTTTTTATGATTCTCTATCACCTGGCAGTATGGACTATACGCGTCCTTTATGGCGTCCTTCGTCTACATTATTTTTGGGTCCTGCGATAGTATTACTATTGGACCAACCGCTATTATGGCTACCATGGTGCAGCCACTGGTGGGAAAGTATGGAGCTGACATAGCTGTCCTGTTGACATTCTTAAAGGGATGCTTCATCACTGCTTTGGGATTGTTGCATTTAGGTGAGTTTGACGAAGATATTCGTGGTGTTATCAGGGTTAAAATGTCATAGTAGAGACACTAGATCATACTTGTGGACACTAGATCATACTTGTGGACACTAGATCATACTTGTGGATACCAAATCCAGACCTAACCTCAATTAGAGGCAGCGGTTAATTCAATTCTAGATCTAAACTAGACTAAAAACCAACTGCGGATTAGAGGCAGACCTAACCTAATTGAGGATTACAGCCAGACCTAACTACTACTCTGACTTAACAATACCCAATTTTCCAGGGTTCCTGCTAGACTTCATCTCGCTGCCAGTGATCACAGGCTTCACGACAGCAGCGTCCATCAACATCGCCGCCTCTCAATTCAAATCCCTGCTAGGGATCCCGGGTCGAAGCGAGGACTTGGTAGACTCATTGGTAGCGGTGTTCACGAATCTGAAGGAGATCAGATATCAGGACACGTTGCTGGGCGTGTGCACAATAGCGGCGCTGGTCTTGCTGAAGGTACTAAGCTGAAGGTATTTGCCAAGACGATCCTGCTGAAAGCGATTCGACTGTTGTCCATGAACAGGTAGTCCCGTCGAGTTTGCGGCGCGAGAGACCCGACGGGCTGGTGCGATAGCGCGCTACGGCTTTAGAGAATGTGCACTGCGATCCGGCATGATTAGTATTCCGTTAGAGACCCGCTTTATTAGATCTGTTAAGCCTAGTAGAGAGAAAGGCGCTCCATTTCTCTGCTTAACACTGCCGTGCACAGTTAGAGTGGACCTTATTTTTTGACCAACGAATTTTTTTCACGACGCCCCCTAGGATTGTTCCTTTAGGTGAGAAAAAAATTTGTTCAAAGTTTAAGATCGATCGGATAAAATGATCACGTGGCGCATTTAACCCTTAGCACTCGGATGGCGACTCTGAGGCACCACTGAAAATTGCTATGCCATTCTTAAAAATATTGTTCACATTATTATTTTTGTTCGTATTTAATAAACTGCTAGACATTTACATATTACATGAGATATTATATCAGTTACATAACAGTATGCAAAAAGAAAAAAAATAGTATAGAATGGACATATTCTAGTACGGAAAAATCTTTCGTTTTTTTTAGTTAAAATAGCTCCGAGTGCACAGGGTTAAATTGAAAATTTTGAAATTCACTTTAATCATGGAGTATTACATATCTTTTTTTCTAGACAAATCCAACGAGATATGTCAACTACATAGTTCAGGTGAATTTCAAAATTTTCAATTTAAATGCGCCACGTGATCCTTTTATCCGATCGATCTCAAACTTTGCACACATTTTTTTCTCACCTAAAGGAACAATTTTTCTCTAAGTATAGCTTAAGTCCACCCTTAGTGCACAGTGTCAGGCCACTGTCTAACGTTTTTCTCTGTTAACTATTTTCGCAAGAACTTGCCTGGACGTCGAACCGGCACGTGGCCCCAAAAGCTTGCATGGATCGTTACGCTAGCACGTAACGCTTTGGTGGTCGTCGCGGGGACTGTTATGGCGTACATATTCTACGTGAACCACCAACAACCGTTCAAACTGACCGGTGAGAATACGAAATGCTTCTTTTTTTTTTGCCCTTCTTTTTAATTAACAATCGCTTCACCGTACCGCCGTTTGGCTTATCTTTCTGTCGCGTCAAACTATTCGGTCATCCTCTTATCGCGCGACACCATCGATCGATTCTCGTGCCATTTTCAAAGAATATTCGTGATTTCGAATGAATAAACTTTCCGTGTGATCATTTTTTAGGAACTATGGGAGAAGGACTACCACCGTTCGCACCGCCTCCGTTCTCCATTACAGCCAACAATCGCACCTACGACTTCCTGGAGACTGCTTCCGCTATGGGGACCACGCTCTTCACACTTCCGGTCGTCTCTACCATAGAGCACATGGCCATCGCGAAGGCGTTTGGTACTGTATAGTCGTTACGTTTAACTGTTCCCGAAGCAACCTTAGTCCCGGAAACTCTTGAATTGCTTTTAGAACTCCGATAGTGCTCGAAACACCGTGATACTGTTTCCGAAATTCTCACATAGTCCTTCTACGAATTTGCTTTGAATCTCAAAGCTTATATACGCTCCTAGAATACCAACAACGTTTCCATTTAATTCCTCATTCATATAAACCAGCCACCGCGAGCGTGGCCATTGAAGTGATTACTGCAAATGTAATCGTACCCTAGAATCTCAATGAAATATTTCTGCCGATCACTGGACTGCAAATGTTCGTAAAAATTTTGTCACCCAGCAAGAAACCATTTAACTAAAATTAAATCAATCATATCTAGGTGCACGGTAGTGTACCAGCCAAGTTCTCGCATTACCTCCTTTTACACGAAACAACTTGGCCGTTTTTTAGAGGCCGTTACTTTTTAAACCAATGGCCATAAAAGGTGTTAGGTAGCGGCTAAGTTTGATGCTTAATTTAGCCTTCCATGTAACTCTTTAAAAATTAAATAGCGTTCTTTTATACTAATTTTTCCAAACGCTTTTTTCAGTATTGCAACAGGTATTTCTAAGCTAACGAACTTTGGCCGTATTTTGTTTGATCTCATAACTTTTTACGGCCATAGAGAACTTGGCTCCTCTTTACAAGATGTTTTTGTTGGGATTAATGGTTTCGTCAAACAAATTGCTTCCTGATAGTATTTCGAATAAAAGCAGTCCAATTAATTGTTCCCTTAATTGTACCGAAGCGCTTTGACGGATGTTTGCGAGCCACCCGTTGCATGCTCGCGTATCCGTAGGCGTCCTAGCCCATAAATAACCGGGGACACATCGATATGGTTTCGGTTTAGCGATGGGAAAATCTTTGGACGCTACGCAGGAGATGTTCGCGTTGGGCGTATGCAACGTGTTCGGCTCGTTCGTGCGATCGATGCCGGTTACAGGCTCTTTTACCCGCACCGCCGTCAATCACGCGTCCGGCGTTAAAACGACTTTCGGTGGTTTATTTACAGGTGAGTCATATATGTATAACAGACCACTAGCATAGTCTTTCAATTTTCTCCCGAATTTGGAATTAAAGAAATCACGAAGAGTCGACCAAACCGAGTTTCTTCTCGACTTCCATTAATTACACGGCCGTCTTTCATTTCAGGATGTCTGGTGCTGCTAGCAGCGGGTCTGTTGACCTCCACCTTTCGCTTCATCCCGAAAGCAACCCTGGCTGGCGTGATTATATGCGCTATGTACTATATGCTCGACTTCAAGACCTACGCCATGCTATGGCGGGCGAAGAGTAAGTGTCCGGGCGTCGCGTCGTTCACCTTGTCTGCATTTAGGGCTGCGAGCTCAACGAAGCGTGCTCGTTACCCCCGGGACGGCGCGCGAGCTTGTAGAGAGGCGTGGGTATCAGGCGGCGAGTGATTCATTGGCTGACGTCGTGATTTAGTATTGTGGTTGGTAGCGGGAATTGTTTGTTTTCTTTTTTTTTTGTTCCCACCCCTTTCTCCATTGTTCGCAGGCACGTTGAGCTTATAGGGGGGTATGAACACTATTCTGTAGTGCATTCACTGGTCGATGGCCGGGGACAATTTCTGTTTTCTAACATCTCGATTCACATCGCCATACCCTTTTCCAAAATTACCCTTCCTCTAATCGAATATTCGACAAATGCGCTCATACAGAGGTAATCTCCTTCCCTCTGTAATCTCCTTGCCGGAAGACTGGGCGAAAGCTAATGATTGGACTACGATCTGTCACAGAGATAGACTTCCTTTTGATGCTGATCACGCTGTTGTTCTGCGTGTTCCTGAAGCTGGAGTGGGGCATAATCATCGGCATCATCGTGAATATATTAATGCTGCTCTACTTCTCGGCGCGGCCTTCCGTGCAGACGGAGATCCAGCAGGTAAATCAACTTAATCTCATAGCGGCCGTTATGTGTGTCCAGTCAGCATGAGCTCACGTTCGTGAATGATTTCTCGTGTCCAGGTCGAGGCCGGCTCCGTGATACGCGTTACGCCGGAAGAAGCTGTTACGTACCCAGCGGCGGAGAACTTCCGGATAAGCATAATGAAGTTATCCGAGGAGAGCCCGAGCAACGTATTGCTGGACTGCAGAAACTTGAAGAGGATCGATGTCACGGTCGCGAAGGTAACCGGCTCTCTGGCCTGTACATCCGTTGCGCAATTACTCGAACCCCTCCTCGCACGTATTAATTACCTTCGCCTCGACGTATTTGCAGAACATGAAGCTGTTGGGCAACGATCTTCATCTTCGCGGCCAGACCCTCAGTTGCATCAACTGCCGCGAGAACGTTCGAGACGTCCTAAGAACCGTTGCACCCGATCTATGTACCGAGCCGTCCCTGGATCGATGAACGATCTTCCAGAAATAGAAATCCAAAGATAGACTCTTCCGGAGCCTGTATTTTCAATAGATTAATTGATATAGTTAAATTAATGGTCGGCTGTTCTTCGGATTGAAAACTGTTTATTTATTTGTAAATTCGCGGATGGTACTTTTTAGCGTTCACTCGTTCGACAGGAATAAAGATAACATGTTGGCGGAGTGAAAATACTGTTGCCGATCCTATCTCCTGTAAAAGCGGATTGTTTACCTCGCTACTAGATAACGTTATCGACCTCCTAACTACCGTTATCCGCGGTACACGATCCCGGATAAAATCGCTGCGAAAATGGCCTCAATGCCACCATTCATATGTATATCCAATCTGTAATCTTTTTTGGTGAATTTTACGAAACCGTTGCCGATTCGGTGGTTGTATTGTTTGGCTTGTACGTGAGTGGGGATTTTGTGGTTTGATGGACCGCTGGGATTCAATTTTGGTCGGGCCTTTGTTCTTGGAACTTAACGAGGGATTGGTAGATTTTTGGGAAATTTCGGTAAAACTGGTCGAACGAGAGATAAATCTTTGTGGAGTTGATTTAAATATGGTAGGTCATGTTCAATATTGATGAAGTTGGTTCAAACTTGAATAGACTCGATTAGACTTGATTCAAACTTGAACAAACTTCGACAAACTGAAGCTGAACCAAGTTTGATCAAATTCATTAATACTAGTTTTCAAATGACAGTAGAAATCTCAATGCCAATACTGATCTATTTTATCACGTGGCGGTGTACCGATAACAGGGTTCTGTACAAGGATTAAGTTACGTGTTAGGATAGTGTAGATAAGCTTGTTGGTCCAAAATCTTGGCGATCGAGTATTCAAGGGTCAGACGTTCGTCGGAATGGTGGGATCGATTCGGTGGTTGGTCTGGACGTGCTTTTCCATCGTTTCGTTCTCCAGTAGGATCCAGTAACAGTACTTGCAATAGGTTCGACGATGAAACTTGACGTGTGTCGATAACGATAGCAAAGTGGCAATCTGCTCACGACAGAAATTGCACTCGAATCCCAAGGGTCGTTGTTCTGAAAGCTGTTCGAAAACTTGCTTTGGTCCCTGGCTTCGGAGGAATTACTTGACGCATTATCCTGACCCCCGCTCCCAAAACAGAACAATAGAAAAACAAAAAATTTGTCCCATCTTCCCATGATTAAATTTTTCACCGTGAGAATCGCATTAGGGTTAAATTAATAGAAAAATAACAATTTTTGGAAGGGGAATGAAGTAAAAATTTCTTTTCTTCAGTCATTTTAACCCTTTGCACTCGAAGCTATTTTAACTCAAAAACGAAAGATTTTTCCATTCTAGAATATTTCCATTCTATACAATTTTTTTCTCAATATCTCTTTATTTTTCTCTTTATATCTCATATAATATGCAAATGTCTAGTAGTTTATTAACTACGAACAAAAATAATAGTATGAACAATATTTTTAAGAATGGCATAGCAATTTTCAGTGGTGCCTCAGAGTGCTAAGGGTTAATAAGATGCACCTATGGAAATAAATTGTTGAAATTCGGCTCACTCAATTTTGTCACGAGCGCACGAAATTCGCAGAATAGCGATAAATAATAACCGAAATAAATTGTATGTACTCACGTTCATAGCGTCTCCGCCGCCTCCATGATCATTTTTCTCCAAGATCACCGTGTACTGTGGTGCTCTCGAGTCTGAGCTCTGTTTACGACGCAACTGCAACGGCAACACAACCGGGTATTTTCCTTCCTCGAACTGGAATTACATGTTTTGTTTATGCGCGAAGCACCCGCAACCCTAACTGTCCTAACTCGCGGCAGGTGGGTAAACAAACGATATATGTAGATTGCGCGTTCTTCGACAAACAGTATGTAGAAGTCTCTTTCGACCTCCAAAGTTTACACTATGTATATCGTAAATTGTATGGCGTTTAATACTTGTAGACTAAATTTTTAAACAAACGGGTTCTAAATGTTTTCGTGTAATATTTGTTCCGAATAGCGTGAATAATACATTAGATATCGTTGGTAGAATATATAATAAAAAAATTCACAGGTGGTTTAAAGTTGTTTTCACGAAGTTTGAATATTCGCGCGTCGGACAGTGTGCACGATCAGCCACCACTGCGCATGCCCAGCCGCCATTAAGCCGGTGACTGTCGAGCAGTGCGCGTCTCTTCGAATGAGCAGGTCAGTTTTTCATTTTCAACCGAAATTTCACGTGTATTGTTCAAAGTGTTGTGTGATTTCGATAATTAAAAGGATGGAGAGTGTGATTTGAACAAGTCTGCACTGAACTTCGAGGTAAGTGTCTCAAAAATTTGCAAATAACTATGACCGAACGAAGTGTGACGTTACGTATAACAGTGACATCTTCGTTTTGAACGTTACTTCGTTCGATTTCAATTTTCTTGCTTATAATTCGAATTTACAGCACGAATTCAATTATGAATTGAAGCTTGAAACGCCCTTGTTGTATACTCGATTGGATTAGTCAAGATTTTTGGATATTTCTCGTAGTATTTCGAATATGCTTCGCGGTTGATTCAAAGTCGATTTGACAGCAGCGTCATCTTCGATTCAAAAGTATTGGCACAGTTAGCTATTATTAATATAACGTTACCGACTTAATTTATTTAATATTCTGACCGTTGACCATTACAGACACAATAATTGTAATTTTTGAATCGACTAACCGAGTATCCGGTTATTATTAGCTTCGTTTTAAATATTCACCGTTTGAAATTCGCACGCTTTTCGACTCCTTCGGTAGCGATAACGCGATTAACACAAAATATACAACACCGATAGGGAAAAAATTGAAGTAAGACAATAGGCATAAAATCTAACCTTTCTGAAAGTTTGATTTGGTGGCCTGATGTCGTAAATAAAATCCTTCTTGGTCATCTTCTCACTGATATTACGGTTACACCGCAGATTATACTTGATCGCGTCTCCCGCCATCGAGTTTCTCAAACAATTCTTCTTCAACCCTAATCTGTCCTCCGAATTCCCAATTACTATTCTTCTTTTGTCACCGTCAACCTTCATTTTTCGAAGAAAAAAAACAAAGGAAAAATCGTCGGGTTTTCTTATGAAACGTATTTATTTATTTTTCGTAATGATAAATTACAGATATCCCTTAAATTATTATCATTCATAATAATAGCTTCGAAGATTTCGTCCGGTAAAAACCAGGTTTCGTAGGGTGATTCTTTGTTACGCGTTATTTTTGTCGAAAAAGATAATGCATGAGCCATAGTAGTCGAGCGCCGGTCCGGCGATTATGCGAGTTAGTGAACGTGTGTCATAGTAAAGAAATAACGACGAGCTAAATTGTCCCTGTGCCTTGATTACGGACACCCGCGAGTTTCAAAAAAAAGAAAAGTAAAAGAGCATAAAAATTCCCACGGGATCCTTAGCTGCGTCACGATGAAGACAACAACGGTATCGAATTGAAAATTAAATAAGGCGAGGGGGAGGGGAGGAAAAATTCGTGTATGTACAGGCAAATATGTTCCTCAGCCACCATGTTGATCGTGCAACTACGTTCCCACGGACAAATAAATAATAATCTTGTTTATTCTATGGCGCGCGATTAAATTCATATGACTAGAGAATCGTGGCATTGGCAACCAGGCGTTTATCACAATGAAGAGAAGATTCGTGGTTTTTGCGAAATGAGAAGTGGTGTCCTTTTGGTCACGCCTCTAGTCAACAATGCCTTGTGCACACGCGCACGACACGGCGAAGGTCAACGAGCTCTTAGGCCATCGAGGATTGTAGTAGGCACACCTCGGAATCGTTGACCCCTCACCGATGCCAGTCTAGTCAAGAAAACGTATCGTTAATTCCTGTATTTACATCGATAACACAGAAGCTACACACTCTCGACGACACGAAATGAGAAACGAGTGGTCCTCGCTCGAGTCGTGAGTCAAATCAAAACGGATTCTTTATTCGGAGTGTCACGGGGATGACGGATGATCGCTGCCACACACATTGTTCAGATGCTATTCAAATGGGTGATTATGTTGTATTTTGATTCTCTATCGTTTCGTATCGAGGAGTCCTGGTGCAGCAGCAACGGCTCCCTCTCTTGCCTGACCTCGGGAAGCGTGCCCAGCTCTTGCACGGGGCTTCGCTGCCATACACTCTTGGTGGCCATCTCTTGGTAGCCCCTCCTCCTAATCTGTAATCGGAAAAAGCAGATTTAGTATTTCTTAGATTAGAGGATCGGATAATCGAGGTTGCATCTTGATGATCAGTACTTGTCTGTGATGAAGTTCATGCAGGTACAACGTAGACAGAGACATATCGACAGCAGTCAGTTCGACTGGCACGGTCAGGTCTGTTGAGAATTCTTGGCCGAAACACGACGCGCCCGTCGATTGGTTCGTCACTCCTTGATGCAACTCGGAATGCAACCCTTTGTCGTTATTATATATTGGACCCTCCAGCTTACTGGATCCTCTAACGGTATGAGACATCTCCGACCTCATGTTTAGGGATTCGTCCACTGCACCCGACGACGTTGAGGGCCCAGGTTGATTGACGAACACGTTGCTCACGCTGGGCACGCTTATGTAGTTCACCATTGTGCTTCGGATTCTGTTCGACAATATGTCGTTGTACTGAAAGCATACGAACAAAATTGAGGTTATCTTTGGCTCTTCGAACGACTCGACACTACATTCACGGAGCGCTAGAAAGACTCACCCCAGGCCCGAATCCGGACAAGCTGTTGAGGCTGGACAGGAGAGGATTGATTTCTCCTGGCACCGTTTGCACCTCCTTTTTGACCCTCTCTCTCAGGGCAGTGACGAAGTTCTTCGCGTCGCTGGGTGGCTTCCAGTCCGGGTTGGTCAGGGTGAAGTGTATGAGCGATAGTTCGGTCTTGCCATCCTCTGCTTGGGTGTACTGGTTAGAGGCGGGAATTTGGAGTTTCTCGGGGTCCATGCAGTAACGATTATCAAATCCCGTGGTGTGGTCCTTGATGACCGGGTTCTGCGCGACTGTCTGCCACGTGGGGTTCCCGTGCTTGCGGATGTCCATCTGCGCGAAGCTGCACACGTCGCCCACCCCGGTGATCTCGATGGTGAAGTTCCGGTAGAAGTCGACGATGTCCAAGGCTCGTTGCCTCATGTGGAAGCACAGGATGAAGGGTGTGAGCAAGGGTGAGATCAGTTCTTCTAGAAGATGTACCGCACGGTACTGGAACAGCTGGGCCATTTGGGCCCTGGTCGTCTGTGTGTGGGCATGATCGCGCCAACTATCCGGTCTGTAGTGTATATGCGCTAGAACAGCGGTTAGAAGGGTCTCCGGACACCAGACCAAGTTCTCGTCCGGTATGAGCACTCTGGCCCCGGCCACCACAGCGCCAAGTATAGTGATCAGAGTCAGCACGTGCTCCACGGTCAGAACGTCCTCGTCGTACACCGTCAGTATCAACAGAACCGCCAGCACGCTACCAGCCACGAACGCGACGTTCTTCGCGATCACGGTCATAATCGGGGACGTAAATATGCTCATGTAGTTTGAGGCTGGACGGTATGCACGGTTCAGACGCGCGTTCAATTCGTGGTCGAGCTCGTTGAAGTGCCGGAGGTATAGTCTGCCATATAACGACCACATTCTTATGCCTAGCGTGCCTGGTTCTCGTTTAATGATCTGCGGCAGAGGTTCTCTAGGTTAGATTTAGTCTTAATTTCAAAGTTGATACAATCGTTAAATAATGTTAGAAGGATGTACTGAAGTCTTTTAAAGCATTAATACTAATTTTTTACGAAGTTACGGTGGCAGATTTCCGAATCTGAGGAGTAGCAAGAGCTCTATAGTTGGTCGATTATAGCGAAGAGTAACTAACCTCTACGTAATTAAAAAAAGAATATAGTATCTGCCACAGCAGGATCAAGGGGCAGAGCATGAAGTTCGCAATCCCAACCCACAGAATATGCTTGGACAAGGCTCGGGCAAGTTCCTGCCTCTTGTTTGATTTTTTGTAGTCTCCTTTCAAGTGCCAATTGTTTTCGAACGGCGACCATGGCCCCCCTGGAACAAAATTCATCGTGAGCAAGTCTCGTTTATTTTCCTCGATCCGATCGCGCAAAAATGGGACAACTTACAAAACAGGAGTAATTCCATGTTGTACTTCAGTCCTCTGGTCATAAATATGACCTCTCCCAAGACGGGGACCTTGAGCCGTACCGGTAGCAATGATTTGTTGATCATGGCGACCATATAATTTTTGAATCTTAATATTCTATGGTACATATCTAACTCCGTGAGCTCTCTTTTGTGTATGCACATCTCTTGCTCCTTCTGCACTTCCCTGACCCGCTTCTGCACCTCGTGCCAGGTCAGATTATCCAAGTCGGGGTCTTCGATTTTTAGAGCGGTGTTAAAGAACAACTTAATATCCCAGAACTGTGTGAGATGGTATAAAACTTTTACCGCTCTTAGTATCCAAAAGATTGCGGCTACCAATATACAAATCCATGTGACCAGACCCATCGACGCTGTACACTCCCCGGTGGAATGTATGGCGTCGCTTATCGACGTTTTGTGCGAGGTATTGTTCATTACTTTGTCTCTGAAAAAGAAAACAGGAGAAAACCGGTTTATACTAAAGACAATCTCTCGCATCTCTCTGGCTAGCTTGATTATCAGATCTCTGCCTTACTTAAATAATACGGAGTAATCGACGCAATGAAAGAGAAAAGTGGAAAATGTAACTACAAAAATGAATTGTCCTAGTTCGAGCCCCTCTTGCAGCATCATACAAGTAAATCCGTGCTTCTGATGATAGAGATACATTCTTGTAAAAAACGAATCCAGATCTTCGATGTGGTTCCATCTGGCTTTGTTCCCCTCCGGCACCACGTGTATCATTACGCCAGACTCCTGCGGTGTTTCTTCGTGTTTGTCGTCTCCGTCCCCATCCTCCTCACCCTCGTATGGCTCCATGCGTTGGTAGCTGCCATCCAGTACCGTTGTCATCTAAAATCACAGAATCACTGTAAAAACTACCGACTCATGTACCGTCTCCGCTACTATGTTGTCTCAAGAGAAGCACTCGCAGAGCATCCACTAGATCTTTAACTGGAGTCACCAGTACGTACGCTTTTGAAACTCAACTCGCAAGGTGCAACGAAACAAAAACAAGCATGCAACATGAGATGTATGAAGTGTAGAAAGTGTCCCTCAAGACGGAGCCTTACCGTTTTTGCTCGTCGGTTTGGCTCTACACAGGTAATGACAGTTTCTCGTTTCATTCTTTCATGTCATTAAGATTAATTAACTACCGGTTGACAGTTGCCCCGTTAGCATCTAGAATATACAAAGCTATCAATGGCGGATCGACGACACAGAGCATAGCTGGCAAAATGGATTCGCACTATCGGGGTCTATTATATGGTAATCAGATATCGAATAGAACTTTCTCATGGCCCCTTCCTTTGTCTACTGCTCTTATCTGGGGGGGAATCAAGATATATTGCGATTGCGAATGGAACGATGGGTCATCCTGTGCTTTATCAATCGGTGAATCAATACGAAATCCCCTTATCACGACCGGGTGTCACAAGGGGGAGATCGCCACGTGAGAAAATACGTACAAAATCTACCCAACACACAGCGGACGACACCGAATTTCCCGTTACCCTGACGTGTATGTACGTGTGTGCATGGGGAAATCGTGACACACGCGAGACGCATAAAATGGTATTCGCACTTGGCTGGCGATCACGGGCCAGCCGCGTGACAAAGGATTCAATCCATTCCTCTGATAGGGGAATGCGTTTCATTTTTTTCTCTTCGAGGAGTGCGTGTGCAACCGAGGCTGCACAGTTTCGTTCTTGTTTCTTTTTTCTGTTGTTGCCGTATGTATCGTGCGTGAGAGTGAGAGAGAGGGAGAGAGTGACCTGGCGTGGGAGGGAGGGGGACCGAGTCCAGCTGACTCGGGTGAGCGTCCCGCTTTGTCTCTCTTCCCTTTCCGCTCTGACCTTTATTCGACAAAAATAGAAGCGTCGCGTATACGCAGGCCAGCCGCGAAACGCGACACGAATGTTTGGTAACACCAGCTGATCTCCATATAAACAAAGCGATATACCCCTCGGCCGTCTGTGCTGCCATCGGGGCCCCGTACCTTCGTTTAGACCGAGTGTCGTCCAGCACTCGATATTGGCCCGCGCTTATTCCGACTCGCAGCTCTGAGCCCATGAACCTCACTCACATATTGGCCGCGATCACCACGAGCGTTCACTGGCAATTTAGACATCGAAACGTTAAAACCGTCCCGCCAGCCGTCCGTCCTGGCTTACCATCTTCACTGAATTTTTCTTCTATTTGTAGCTCACCTTGCCACGACCGTCGCGAACCACGCGATGCTTATCAGTACCAATTCGCCTCGGCTGTTAACGACGCTCCCGCCATTTCGATCGAGAACCACCGAAATATTATTCCCGTAATTGACAACAGACTTCTTCGATTCACGGGCATTTACAATTTATGTACATGTACTCTTCTCGAGAAGGAACGTTTTCCACGCAATTTATTAAAACTTTATAAAACAACGTCGGTAACGACGCTCCCTGCTTGGTTAGCTTTCAACCGGAAGTTTATCGACCTTCCACTTTTTTAATTAAAGCGATATTCTCATTGTAATGCCTCGGAAATACACAATTTCTGCTAATTGTTTTATTAGGATCAAGAAAGGATCAAGATCGTAAAATTGGTTGGTAACAACGATCCCTGCTTTGTTTCCTTCTCGATTCGAAAGACAGTCGAACGTTTTTCGTTTGATTTAATTAAGCGCACAACGGAAGACGGAATAACAAACTCATAGTTAATTTTACACACGTTTAATTGCAATATCATATCATATTTACAGTGTATCATGGAACATTGTAATTACAAAAATATTAATACTAGACTGCGGACGTCGCGTTAGTCTGCAACTCGATTTACTAAAACACAGAAATTAAATAGAAGCTTGCATACCATGAAAATTTGATCGCTCGCTAAAGCTAAAAAACACGATTAAACTTCGAGCAGTTTTATCTTTTTTTTTTTCTGCCCGCCGCGCAAGATCCGCAGTCTAATTATAACCATACGTCGATCATTCTCGGCGACCGTCTATCATTCGCGATCGTCGCCTTTTAAATTAAAAACAAATAGTATTCGTATAATCGTTTTCCGAGTTCGCGCTCCTATTGGGAAATCGCTGCGAACCGGATGCCCGTTGGTTGGTACTGGGCCTCGATTATGGCATCGCGGACGTATCGATCGCGCCTCGCCGATAAACACCGTGGAAAAGGACGCGGGTCACGCTGCGCAAAATTCACTATGTACATTCGACCTTCTGTCTGGGAGCTCGAGACACCGTTTACGAAAACGCCCCCGCGTCGATTCGTCGACTATCACTGTAGCCTATCTTCGCTCTCGTGCGCACCTGTTCTCGTTGAAACGACTCTGCTCACCTTGGACTTGCTCAGTATTTAGGCCCTCGACCAACTCTCAACACCCTTCTCTCACTGGCGAGTGGTTTTTAGTAGCTAAAAGGCTCATTTAGAGCCTTCGATCTAAGTTAGGAGGTCGCGTAACCTAAATCATGGACATCAGGACCTGGGCCAATTGCTTGCAGATCGTAACACTCTACTTCCCAACTACCGACCAGTGCTGATAAACGATGCTACTCGAATTAAGAAGGCAAACTAACAATACATAGATCATTTTCAGTAGTTCAGGAGCTTGTATCTAAGCCAAGGATGCTAAGTGCACTTGGACCTTGAAGGGACTCTAAACGAGGAGGCAGCTTCACCAAGTCTTAGCCTTCGAGTGTACCAAGATTTCCGCATAAAATCATCGTGCGTATTCGTTCCAACGAGAACACGCCTGACCCCTGAAGAATGATGCCCATCCCGTCAGAGACGCTCTTAACCGTTCGCTGTCGGAGCGGGTCGCGCCTGAAGCTAGACTACCTGGTATACAGTGGCGTAAAGACTGCTAGCGTACTCCGACAGCCGACGGTTAATTGACGGTTTACCTACCGGTGTCTGCGGTCCCTTTAGTCAGTTCACAACTAAAGGACCCCAACTGTCCCACTTCGACGTTAACTACCATTTCGTACAATAACCTACAAGTCTATAGTGGCATCAAACATTGACCCTAATAACTCGATAGTTTTGAAGACACAAGACAGATCTGTTAGCTACTGTTTAGGGACCTGTATGTGGTTGTGCAAAAGCTTGTTAACATCGAAGGGGGACAGCTGGAGTCCTTCCTTTGTCATCCTAATCGGCCGAGTGCAGGTGTCTCGATGCTAGGGGCTCATCGAGCACCGAGTCTGGACAAGTGTCCCGGTTGCCTATTCCCGGGAGACGAGCTGTCCAGGGCGTCGGGGCGCTATCCTGCGCCTGGGAGCCAGTAACCCGCTCAGCCCGCGTGTCTCCTCGTGTCTCGTACTCGCGGCGGTACTAGTTTCAGCAGATGTCGCTTCAGTCAACTCCGTCTCGCTGCTTGACGTCTGCGGCTCCTCGGAGACTTCTTCCTGGCTGGTTTGGGCCGCTGGTGCCTCTGTCACCTTACGCCGGGGTAGCAACGGCGACCTCCTCGCCGGCAGAGTGACTGCCGACCTGGTCGTCGACTTGGGGTGCACTTGCAATCTGTTTCGATTACGCAGTTTGTTCAGTGGGTTCACCGTTGTGGACTTGGTGGGCGGTGGAGTGGTCTCCGCTGGCGCCTGGATAGAATGAGTTAGCTGGTTTAGCTACCGAACAGGATTCGGTGGAATTCAGAGTCGTGACTGGGAAGAGCACATTATGTATGTCGACTGCTGACATTTTGCGAAAGGCCAATCGGTGAAAGCGAGAACTTTGGACCTTATTGAGTTGGCTTTTGTCTACCGGTCTGGGGGAATTGCTGGCATTCTAACTGGTGAAGATCGATCGGGCCATTGTTGGGTCACTGGCTTAATTTAGTAAAGATTTTTTGAAAAAAGTTACCTCGTGGGTCTCCTCCTCGGTTCCCTCTCCAGCAGGCTCCTCGATAGAGGCTTCCTCGGAGGTGTCCGCAGGCACAGACGGCGTGGTGGTGCTAGTGGTGGTGGGCTGTCCCGGTTTCTGTCTCAAATTCACTCGGACCCCACCTGGTTTGATGACTGGCCTAGCTCCAGGCACCGGAAGTCTCGGTCGCACTGCGGACTTGGGCGCAGCAGTGACAGCCTCCTGAGCTGTCTCCTTAGCGGTTTCCTTGGAGTCCTGACTCTCCTCGCTGGCGTTCGGCGCCGTGGTAGTTGGTCTACCTCGACGTCTGTTGATGTTCAGTTTGTTAAACGACGGCCTGGACACGCCATTGGTCGAGGAGGTGGGAGATCCGCCGTTTGATGGTGATGCTGTGGTGGAGGAGCCGATTGCCCTTGTTGTTCCGGTGCCACGGAACCTTCCACGACCGTTGGCGGTGGATGGTCGTTCAGCGTGGACGGAACTGGAGCTCTCTTTCTGAACTGCGTCCTCTTCTACAGGCTGCTTCTGACCTGGTCTGGCTCTCTTGAAGCCTCCGTTTGAACCGTTCGCTCCGAAACGGGCTCGGGGGCGTTGTGTAGGCTCTGGGGATTCGGTGGTTGTCGTGCTGCCGCTTCCGTTTGACTTAAACCTGATTGAAGAAGAGTTGTTTGAGGTACTGGTGTATAATGCTCGACTTTGAAAAACTGTTAGACCTAGCCTAACTACTTTGGACGCTAACAGTCCTAGCCCCCCCCCCAGGTCCAACAGAGTTTCCCAACATCATAACTCACCTGTTGCGTGAGGTGGCAGGCCCAGCTAGCCCAGGTCTCCTGAATTTTCCCCTTCCGGCAGCCTGTGTGGTAGTAGTGGGCGCTTCAGTGGTGGTTGTGGTGGTCGTGGTCGTCGTAGTAGTGGTGGTAGTGGTGGTAGTCGGTGGCTCAGTGGTTGTAGTAGTTAAGTCGACAGTCAAAGTGGTCCCAGAAGACTCTGTAGTAGCTGCCAAGTCAGTGGTAGTCTGCTCTTCAGCTAGAGTGGTCCCGTCTGATGTGGGTTCGCTACTGGAAGCCTCGACCAGGTTGTTCTGACCTTGTTGCACGAATGCGTAGAGGTCCAGAGCGACCTTGTCCATGGCTGATGGGTACTCTGTCGTTGGATTGTCAGTGGTAGCAGAGGCGGTGCTTGGAGAGATCGAGGAGGAGTCCTGCTCCTCTGAATCCTGCTTCTCTAAGGAACTTCTCTCTTTGCTTCTTTCAGCAGAAGAAGAGTAGTCCTCTTTGCTATCTTGTTCGACTGATCTTGAGCTACTCTTGGCGTCGTCCTCCACCTGAAGAGAATCAGTAAACAGGATTAGTTCTTCGTCTTTGGTTCACAGGCCTCAGAATTGAGACTGTGTTATAGGATAGTGGAACCTTCGATCAGGGGGACATGGGTGTTTGAAAATGTTGGGTATTGTCATAGTTGAAGGGACGATCATTCTCACTTCTGATGACGGTGTGCTGCTGATCGGCCTTCTCCTGGTGGTGGGAGCAGGCGAATCATCAACGTCCTCTTCTACTGGGGCAGGCTCCTGGACCCGTTGAGGTCTGCTTCGCCCTTTGCCATTGACTTTCTCCTCTGTTTCCTCGTTGGGTGTCACTCCCAGGAACCTGACAGGTCCCTTAGGCAGTACTTGCGGGAACTCGGGCCCCTCCTGGTGGGTCCGGAAGCTGCTCGAGTCTACCAGGTCTAGACTAGGTCTGGGACGGTTCCCTCGGGTCCTTGACGGTTCAGTGGTACCAGTGTTGTGGTTCGACCTGGACCTGTTCGTTCAATGTTTCTAAAGTCAGTACAGGCTGCATTTGGCTGGGAAAGTCTCTCTTTTTTTTTTTTTAAATGACGAATTAACTCGTCAACACCTGTGAAAAGAGTGGGGATACCTTGGCGGGAATCTGGTGTTGGCAGGCAGTCGTTCTTCGGAGACATCTTCGGCCTCGGTTAACTGTCTGCCTCTGTTCCCGTTTCGATTCGGTATTACTTCGTTGCTGGCTGGCTCGACGGTGCTGCGTTCCACGCTAGCGTACTTGTTACGGTTGGTGGAGGACGATCCGCCGCGCCTAGGCGCGGACGTCGTTCTAGAAGGAACGTCGTAAGAATTGGTGACGGAAGAGTCCGCCGAACCGGCCTTACTCTCATCCTCCTCGTCATAGTAATAATATACGTACTCGTATTCGTAGTCCTTGCCGTTCGGCCCTTTCTTTACCTGCAACAGTTCGTCTTTATTTAATCCTCGCCCGTTCCTTGTTTCATTCATCCGTTAATATCAATTCAACACATTTCACACTGAATCCAAAAAGATACCTAGCACTGCAACGGTAGAAAAAATTGTTTTTTCTCAGGGTCATCGTTTCGCGAGATTTCAAGGTCGCCGATAAATTTTTTATGCAATTCTATATTTTTTCTCGGACGTTCCTATGTACAGCGGGAAAAAGACCAATCCAACAAGAGAAACTTCGTACATGAGAAAAAATTCTTCTTTCGTGCGCCAGTTGGAACAATGTAAGACAAGATAAAAACAATGCGCAGAGCATGCTCGTTTATTCACTTCCGGTGAAAACTGCATCGAATTGACACGAAGGACGACCAACGATTAATCAGAAAAAGGATTGGCGTGAAGTGTATAGTTATTGTGGATTGTTTTTATCACCTGGATTCGCGAGTTGCTACCGGCTGGAACTAAACTGACGTCGCTGAAGTCGCCGAAGTTTCGATCGCGGAAGGACGTCTCTTTGCCGTCGTCGCGGATTATGTTCACCGGAACGAAATCGAAACCGCGCGCCTCTCGAGGAGTAGTCAGCATTGGCATCATTGTCGTCGGATACTCATCGCTGGAAAAATGACAATTCTCTGATTACCATGAAATCAAGACAAAATAATAATAATAATACATACATTGAAAAACGCAAAGATACGATGTTATATTAATTGAATTTCCAGTTACCTGACGCGGACACCAGGTATCACGGAGTCCCTCTGCGACTCGGAACGCGTCCTGTGACCGTCGTTCCTCCTAATCCCGTCTTCTTGAAGGACACCAGTGTCGCTGAAGTTCTCCAGCTCCACTCTTACTTGCCTCTTCGTGTTCGCTTTCTCGTCCTCGCCGAAATCGAACCGACGAACCGGGTCCGGCTTCTTATCGTAGTTCTCGAAGCGCGGGACCACTTTCTTCGCGTGTTTGCTGTCTTTTGAAACGGCCCTACTCTCCACGTCGACCACGTCGTCGTCTTCGTCGTCTTCGAACAGCGTCCGCCTGGCTAGATCCGCTGGCAGCTTATGAGACGTGACGAATTCTGCCGGGGAAATAGTTATTTTAGAATGACGTTAATTATGGAAAGAAGTAGGAAAAGATTTTGCGAATACTGTACCTTCGATTCTCACTGGCTGCTTCGACTGTGCCGTGTCTGCCGCCAGCACGCTTGCGAGGGCGCAGCATAATCTGCAATCAGGAAGGAGAATCGCTATGAAATTGATGGTCTAGAGGGCTAGTTGCCAAGCGGACACTCGGCTTAAGTTCCACTCTCGATAATATCACCCAAATGGGCACGCAACGTAAGGTGCTCTCTCATCCAGTTTTCCCAATCACAACTTTTGCACTCGTTAATGTCACCCATGTGGACATTCAGCTTGTTTCTCTCTCGTTAATATCACCCAAGTGGACACGCAACCTAAGGTGCACTCTCATCCAGTTTTCCCAATCACAACTTTTGCACTCGTTAATGTCACCCATGTGGACATTCAGCTTGTTTCTCTCTCGTTAATATCACCCAAGTGGGCACGCAACCTAAGGTGCACTCTCATCCAGTTTTACCAATCCTAACTTTTGCACTCGTTAATGTCACCCATGTGGACATTCAGCTTGTTTCTCTCTCGTTAATATCACCCAAGTGGACACGCAGCATGACTCCCAAGTGTCCAACGGATATATCGGACATATTGGCAGGTTGACACGTCTATTTTTGTGGAAAAGGGTCCGGGAATCGTCGAGATGTGGGGACGCAGCGTAACGTTGGCGAGGCAACGTTCGCCACGGTGAAAGTTTGCGTCTGGCCGAGACCAGCTGGAAGCTGCAACCAACTCGGCCTGTTCCCAACGGGCCGCTGCGCTGGTTGATTCTTTCAGACCACTTTAATCACTCGATTGGCCTGCATTAATGTCGGACAACAAACGTACGGTTTCCGACCGCTACTCCAGTTTCAAACACTTCGAGCAATCCCAATAAATTGTAACATCAACTCCGGACAACTTTCCAATCACCGGTATTCACACTCAATTAAGCCGCCTGACCGTTCTCAAAAGTACATTCACGAATCAATAAACCGAATTCCGATAAACATTTTTTTTTTGTTAACAGTACTTCTCAATAGACCATTAAAAAATTGTTATAACACGACCCGCGAAAATTATTAACTATGCATTTTCTGAAAGTTCGAAAAATTTTATTTAATTTTGTTAAATATTCGAGTTTTGTTGTTTTTGACAGCGATGATGGTAGCGGTCCAATGTAGATTCGCAGAAAATGTCCGAACACGAAAAATGGCCGACGGAAAGAGCGATTTTCGAGGCGGTCAAATAATTTGATCGGAGGAAAAAGTCAAGGCCGTCTAGTAGCCTGCCTCGGGACACACGAGAGCGACCTCGTCCTCGTTCTCCTCAAGGTTGCTCGACCGGGTTCGCCAACGGGCCGAAATTCGGGTGAAAATCGGTAGCGGTGCACTTAAAACGATCCCGAAACTGCTCGGCTCGATCCCCCTACTCCGACAACCAATTCTCTCGGACTTGAAAACAATTTCCTTCGAAGAATTGCAAAAATACAGAATCGAAAATCTTGTATATCTGGTAGCTGAAGAAAATTCTGCGAGTACAGATTGGGTGGAAACAATGATCTTTTTTGGTCAATTAACAAAACGGGGACGATCGACGATCGATTTAATGGCGGCGCTCACTCGCAAGGTCGATCGGTTACGATCGATTACCTGCGACGAAGGAGAGCGGCTTGTAAAATAAAGGCGAATATCAAGGGCTTCTCGTTTCTCGGATGATTATTCGCTTTTTTTTTTGCCCCTCGGTTTCGCAAGCTTGCCACGTCCTTTGCCTTTCAGGGAAGGTCGCGAGATTTCTCTCTCTCTCTCTCTCTCTCTCGTTCTTGTCTTCTATTTCTGCCATTCTCCGATTCTCTCTCCGTCTCTTCTGTTCGATAGAAAGTCGATGGGTTCGCGGACCCGAGCCGCGACATTTACGAACGCGATCGAAAGGAACGGTAAATATCCTGTTTGTCGCGCGCAAACTCGTCGCGGTTTCAATATTCTAAGATATTCCAGCCTTATCCGCCACCTGCTAACCGGCTGCGACGAGTATACTCGTCCGATTGCGTTCACCGCGCGACCCATTGATATTTATACATACACAGGATGATCTTATCGGTTGCTTTTATTTTCGGAATTTAATCAATCGTGTATTGGACGTACGGATCGGATAACTTGCAATTTTATTGGTTCCGAGTCACATGACTAATTTCGAGCTAATTCTCCGTTCCATGACGGATTTTCATTTTCCACGACTAATTCAAAAATTCTGGGGCTAATTCTGAATTGCATTAACTAATATATGCATGTTATTGATACTAATTTCATGACTAATTGCGATCCCTGAGGATAATTTTGATTTTCCACGACTAATTCAGAATTTTGGGGCTAATTCTGAATTGCATTAACTAATATATGCATGTTATTGATACTAATTTCATGACTAATTGCGATCCCTGAGGATAATTTTGATCTTCCACGACTAATTCAGAATTCTGGGGCTAATTCTGAATTGCATTAACTAATATATGCATGTTATTGATACGAATTTCATGACTAATTGCAATCCCTGAGGATAATTTTGATTTTCCGACTAACTGTGAATTCCATGGTTAATTTTAAATTATTCTCCTAACTGAGAATTCCAAGATTAATCCTCGATCTTACGTTCAATTACACACTCGCATGACTAATCGTGATTCCTCCGACTAATTTGAATTTTCTACGACTACCTCTGAATTCCAGACGTAATTCCCGGGGGTAATTCCGAATTCCAAAGCCACAGCCTGAAGCCGAGCAGTTAGAGCGCGACGAGGATCCACCCGCGCGTGGATTGTACATAAAAGAAGAGGCTCGTCGTATCCGAGAGGAATTCCTCGCGATTCCATATGGAGAAAGCCGCGTCTCACGCGGCCATCTACGTAAGCACCGCTACTACGTGGGCATATATTCTACACCGGCGCGAACACACATTCGCAAACACACAACCACAGACACGCAGAGACCAACGCAAACTCTCGCTTACGTAACCAACAACATTACCGCGAGAGACTCTATCGCAAGTCGGTAAATATTCGTTCTTTTTTCGTCTGTTTCTTTTTCTGTCGTTCTGCCGCCGATCGACGCGACGCGACGCGACACGACGCGACGGCTCGTTCATGCTAAACCGCGAGCCAGGGCGTTAAATATCCGCGTAAACACCCAACTCGGAGGATGCAACCTTTCGATCGGGAACTTTCTATTCGAGGCGCGAAACACCGAAAGAAAACGCGAGCGTTCGCTACGGTCGCGCGAAAGTCCACCTGAGAATCTCTCGCGGTTTTTCTACACGGTTTCTATGGAAACTGGATCGGGATTTTATCCGCGACGGGGAACAACCGCAATTCTCTATGATCGTGATCCACGCTTCTCTGACGGATAGATCCTCACGGGGAGCCTGTTGGCTAATCCCGGGCTCAAGGAGAGCCGCTTTCTTCGCTCTCGCCGTGGAATCCGAGGAAAAGCGGGCCTAATCACTGTTCATTCATTTTTCTTTTAAACGTTTGTAGTCTAACATTGACTGAGAAATTAATTTTCTGCTTAAAATATGTTTTTTTTAGTATGATTATATAGTACAGTTTGAAGTATTTTTTCATACTGTGAATGCACCGTAATTTGTAGTATTGCTCCAGGAATAATAGTTGTTCGAAGTAAGGTGCGAAACGAGAATGCAATCGATTATTTGTATTTATAATTGTTCAAGCAGATGTGTGCTGTTAATTCGATTATGTTAACGTCCTGTCGGTGCTTCGCTAACTAGCATGATCGGGTCCGGAACGAAACTGAGAGCGAGATCGAGCGATCCTGGCCCATTGATCGCTCCGCAGACCGAGACCGGTCACGATTTTTATTGAACCGTGTTGTGCTACTGTGCCACGGAATTCCTTCGTTTCTCACTTTTCCCATTTCCTCCTTGTTCCACGAGTTCCATAATTATTCACTCGATTTTACTTCCAGTTCTACTTCATTTTATTGCAAACTTCCCTGTGAATCCTGTTTAATTTTTTTTATCACGTTGATATTTAGTAGAGAATTTTATTTTGTCAAGATTTTATTTTATTTGATCCGGTTTGATCTAGTTTGACCAGGTTTGACTAGGTTTGGAAGTGCTTATCGATCCTGAGTCGCATAGAAAATGTTTCAAGAAGGTTTTACCAACGCGTGGCTCTGTTTCCTCGCAACCACATTTGTCAATAATTTTTTACCCGTCTTTTTTTACAAACAGTTGACCAACTTGAGAGCCTCACAGCTCCAAAACCGCAGTTCAGTTCCCGTAACGGTCCGTTTCGTCATGCCCCGTCCACACACCGTGCAGCACTCGCGTTTTTCGCGAACCACGATCAAAATTCTTAACCAGCCACAAGCTGCGATTCGTTTGACAATCCGAAGAACAACGGTTAAAACATGCGAGAAAATTGATCTCGATTGCGACAGGGAACACGATTTCTGTACGGTCGATTGGGAAACAGGGTCCCGTGACTGACTTTCGACGAGCCACGATCCCAATCCCATAGATCAAACGTGGGTCTATCCACGGAAACACTGATTGGCAGCGGAATAATGATTGTAGCATTGAGAATCGGTCAAACGTCGTGAATACGACTGGTAATCCAGCCGCGACAACGGGCAGCTCGCGTGAAAGGTACCGGGTAGATAGGAAACTTGTGCTGCGTGTCCACTTGAGGCAAAAATTATAATCCTTCTATTCTAGTGAAGTGGATAATCCCATTTTGAAAATCGTCTCAAGGTTCATTGGAGAGCCGTGTGATAATTTTTAAGGGAGGGGGGGATATTCTCACGTGAATACACAGCATAAGCTCTGAATTAGGTCTGGATAATACTACTTCCAAGTGGACACGCAGCGTAACATCTAACATCGAGGAAATTATTCAATTATTTTTCCAAGTGGACACACAACATAAACTATTGGGTCTTAATACGAGGATTCTATTCCCACGTGGATACTCAGCTTGATCCCCTCAAAATCAAAGGAATTTTATTTTGAATTGGACACGTGGCGTATATCAAAAGCTGTTAATTTCACTTCGGTAGTACAATATTGCTCTGAAGTGGACGCACAGCCTAAATTAGGGCCCGACGACAAGTCACGAGGTTGCGGGACCGTGTATAGTTAAATCTGTTACTCACAGTAGCGCCGATTTCAGCCACATGTTTGATCCGGTTTGGATTGTGAACGGTCTGAAACGATCCGGGTCCGGGTCCTGCCGTGGCTCGGTCCGAGTCCTTCTCGATCCTTGTTCTTCCTGTTCCGTGGTCGTCGATGGTGTATCGCGAGGTACGCGGACACTGTGAATCGGTCGACCGATGCGGTTCGGATGCGGTTGCGGTACTGGCGAACGAGAACACCGATCAGTATCGTCACCGGACACTCGCGACCATCGTCGTCTCCTCTTCGCGCGTCGTTTCCTCCTCGATTTTTCACTCGGTTCCTCTCGATCTACCGATCTATCTGTCCCTCTCTGTTCACTCTCACTCTCCGTGCTCCGGTTCCCTAAGCCGGGAGACGAGTTAGAGAGCGGTGTGTGTTTGTATGAATGTGTGTGTGTGTGTGTGTATGTGTTTATACGTGTTTACGGGTGTGCGTTGGCCCAGCGACAGGAGACTTCTTATAGAGAAAGAGAAGCGGCGCGGCGACGGCGGCGGCGGCGGGAAGACGAAAAGAAAAAGAAAAAAAAAAGAAATACGTGTTTCGAGCGCGGAGTAAAAGTAAGAGGTAGCCGAAGGACGTGGTGAGGGTATGAGAACGGCGGCGAATGCAGGCCTCTACTTATATGCCACCCACCACGGCCACCTGGAGCACACCCCACTCGAGCCATGAAAACTGGACACCACGTAGCTCGACACTCGACTCGATGTACGCGTGTCGGGATACCGACTGTTTGGTTGGCTGCTGGCTGCTCGACGCTCGGATCGCTCGACCCGGCCACGGAGAGATTGAACCGGGCCCGTTGCCGCCCTAGCGACGCCTGGGCCCGATGCGGAATAGGAGGGACTCGGGATGACAATGTCTGATTAGAATCCGGACCTCTGATCTGCTAAGAGTGCTCCGAAAACTATCATTTCAGAAACTTTTGGACTCTTGAAATCTTCCTGAGCAGAGAACCTCTGCTCGAAGAGTCCCAAAAGTTTCAGGATACTGGGACTTTTGGAGTTCCAAAGATCAAGCTTAAAACTTGATTCTAGATATCTAAGATCTCCAGGGTCCTCGAATTTTACAAAACTGAGAACCTCTGTCCTATAAGTCCCAAAATTAGGGTCCCTACGTCACAAAAGTCCCAGCCTAAAATGTTCATCCCACTCGGAAATTGAGAACCTCTTCGAGCAGACAGGCTTGGCAAATATTGAAAGGATTCGACGGTACAAGGGCCTTTCAGGCCCAGGACTCGTTCCATGATTTAGGGGATGACGTAGCCCCGGAGGCGTCCTTGCCTTCGGTCGAAGCCGGCGAACGTTTCGAAGTCCTACGACCACTTCTCCGATCCGGTAAGACTTCTCTTAGTCACCCCGGCTCCGATTCTCTGAAAAATTTCATCCGTTTTCCCGCCGCGCGTTCTTCGCCCTAGTATCCCTGATCCGGTCGTTTACTGTTCAAGGATCCTCGAATTATCCGCCCGGGAATTCCAAGGAGGTTTCGAATCATTCTTCGATCGACGCAATCGAACTTTCACGAGTCGCGTGAATCACTTGGCTTCGCCGATTGCCGCTCCTTCAATAGAGGATGATCGTGTTAGATCCGTGAGTCGGGCCCGCTAAGTTGATTAGATTTAAGAATGGCAACGATCCTGCCAGAAACTTGGGCATCCTTCAATTGGCTATGGCTCGAAATAGACCGGCTATATCGGGTGAAGCGGGTACAGCGGGTACGGCGGGTACATCGGGTACATTGAGATCATCTGGTATCCTCAGCACATGTGGTATTATATATCGATTACGTCGGGTACATTTGGTACATCGGGTGCAGCGGGTACATCGGGTACAGCGGGTACATTGAGATCATCTGGTATCCTCAGCACATGTGGTATTATATATCGATTACGTCGGGTACATTTGGTACATCGGGTACGTCGGGTACATTGAGCACGTCTCGTAGATCGTCAAAGAGCAGATGGAATAAGAGGCTGATCAAGATGAACCAGGTCGGGTCGTGTGTTGCGGGTAACTCGGGTCTGTCGGGTAGGTCATGGACCCCCAATGTCGTACCCGCAAAGCATATTTCGAGAATAAGATTGGATGGAATACGATCATCCAAGAACCGGTATGGCGAGTACCCACGCGACCCGCGACTACCCGCGCTAATAAAGATTGCGGTCGCGCGTACACGAAAGGTTCTGTCGCGGGTATCGTCGACATTGTTCCGTGTCGGCGTCTCGCATGCCTGCTCGATAAAGGGGCGCGCTCTCCTTGCCGAGAGAAAGTTCTCTCCCGCGGGCGCGGGTACACGCGCGTGTCAGCCTCGGTGGGTGTACCACGGTGCACACGCCTACGACACCGATGCTTTGTCCTTTGACAAAGATCGTTCGCGTTAGCCTCGAGCGTTATTCCTGCCTCATCGGCGAGTATCATCCGCCCGAATGATCAAAATTCTACGCTACTCGCGGTCTAGACCCGAGGAACAAGCTTCACGAGTGCTGCACGACCCGCATACGAAACTAGCTGGCTCGAGTTTGGTAGCGGGAAACGACAACGCCGGCATTTAAAGAAACAATGCCTTTTCTTCAGAATTTCATCGTCGAGGTTCATTCGAGATTTTTATTCAATGTTTTTTTATTTTTAATTGGATATCGATGGGTGTTACCGTTTTTGGCGTTGACAGCACAATCGCGACGCACTCCACGGATCGATGGATCGCGACGACACGGGCCCCGCGATACTCTCGACGCTCGATCGTCGTGTACGCTTGCCTGGCCTGGGCCTAATGGATCGACATTCTTCTTGCGCAACGAGACGTAAAGACCTTTAACGCGGCTGGCCTGCCTTCTGGTTCTGGCCGCTGCGCTCCGCTCCGGGCTGGATGGTTTATATGATTACGGAACACGGGCCTTTGCCGGGCCTTGACACCTGCGACGCGCCGACGCGACGTGACATATCGCGGCGAGAAACGTTATCTAGAACGCCGCGCGGAATTGTTCCTAGAAACGCGCCTTACTGATTTGTGCTGACAAATCAACGGAACGCACGGCGACTTACATTTCTCGTTTGGGGGAAAACATGTGTCAGGTACGTCGGGTAGGTCGGGTACGTCGGTCAGGTACGGTGGGTACATTGCATAGATTGGTTGGCGCAGGTAGCTCGATACACACAGTCCAATATTTTTGTATGAACAGATGCTTGTGTTGGGTACGTCGGGTAGGTCGGGTACGTCGGTCAGGTACGGAGGGTACATTGCGTAGATTGGTTGGCGCAGGTAGCTAGATACACACAGTCCAATATTTTTGTATGAACAAATGCTTGTGTTGGGTACGGCGGGTAGGTCAGGTACATTGGGCAGGTCGGGTAGATTTTCAAGAATAATATCATCTGTGTTCACGGTTATCGGGTAGATCGGAAGATAGTTGAGAACCGTCCAAGCTTTCCACCAATTAGGAAACGCAATGATTGAACAGAGGTGGGAGCCTGCTTTCGTATTCCGAGCATTCGTGCCAGTGGATCCTTATCTAGCATTATCTGCACCAGATCGAAGACTGTCGTTTAAAGTACCGGTCGATTACCATTCAACCCGGCGCCTACTATATCCGCTGCGCCGCGGACCTTCTGCGTACAAATCGAAGGCTAAATACGGCCGGCCATTGACTGAGGCGCACCCGTGAACGCAGGTGCAACGAGCGGTCGTCAAGTTATGGCTAGACTGAACTGGCCACCGTTCGGAATTACTTCTCACGACTTCTTCAAAACTTTACGAGTCCCCGGACGCCTTCCCTCGAAGTCTTTCAACTCCACGGAATTTTCCTTCAAATTCAACTTCCAATCTAGCAGAGAATTTTCATAATTAATTCAGAAATTAGGATTTTCTGACGAAGATCGACGGGTCACCAGGTCGTGAACCAACTAACAGTATTGTTTCCACAGTGTATATCAAACGTGAAATGGATTCATCGAGGAAAATGGTTTACTAGTTGAACTCCACGGGCGTCAGTCATGCAGAAAATAGGCTTACGAAACGATCGAGTAGAAGAGAGTCATCGTTGCTTCCCCGTTTGACGACCGCGAAACCGTCTTGCAATCTCAGATACCTTTTTACGCAGAAACGGTCGAATCACTTGCAAAACGCATCGCGAGGCCGGAATGCGACGTGACGCATCTCGGAAACAGCTTCTCCGTGTGGGCACGCGTCCTCTTCGAGCCTCGGTCTCTAGAACAAAGGATCGAGGGATCACTATTCGTACTGGAGGTAGCGTAGTTTGCGCTTGGTCCCAAAAATGTGCCCAAATATTGATCCTGGACATACGTCTGCATTAAGTCTGAGTTAAACTGGTCCCAAGAATGAGTGTCTAAAATTGGTTCGAGAATATTGGCCCCAAATCTTGGTCCCAAAAGTGAGTGTCAAAAATTAATGCCACGGTTTTGCCTCCAAAAAATTGGTCCCACAAGTTGGTATCAAAATATTGACCTCAAACAATGGGACCCAAATCGTGGACCCAAAAATTAGTCTGGGTCATTGGGCTACATTGGTCCCTAAAAATGGGACCTAAAAGTTGGCCCCGCAAGATATTTGTCTCAACAAAGTGATCCCAAAGTTGGTCTTAAAAGATTGGTCCCCAAAAATTAGTCTGGGTTACATTGGTCCCCAAAAATGGGACTTAAAAATTGGTACTAAGGTACTGGCCCCAACAAAGTGATCCCAAAGTTGGTCTTAAAAAATTGGTCCCCAAAAATTAGTCCCCAAAATTGGTCCCAATTTGGGACAGTTTGGGCCAGATTGTGTCGGCTTGAGATTTTCCATGTATTTCAGTACCGCCTCAACCTCCCAGCGACAGGCAGAATTCGAGCGGATTCGAGCGAGAAACGTCGTCGCGTCGACGCGAAAAGCGTGCTCGGGATGAGGGAACCTTGACTGCACTTTCGCGGGACTCGAGCCGCATTTCAATCGACCTTTACGGTTCACGCGATTTCTCGATACGCTTTCGAGCCGGGGACGCCGGGGAACTTTTGAAAAAACGGTACGACCGCGACCGAGTCGACTCCGCTTTCGGAAATTACGCGCGAGGTGTCCGCCCACTATATGTGCTGTTCGCATTCCTCAAATTCCGCGCGCAATCTTTTAATTTTATCGATCGGATAGGTGAAAAAAGGTGTGCAAAAACTGGAAACGTAACCGTAAATTAATCTCGGGAAGCCTAATAGCGGTAGCATCCGCTGAAAGTTGCTCTGACCATCGTAGAAACGATCTGAAGTTGGTGCAACGGTGGTTGCCTCGTTTAATTATTTTTCAAAACAAGTTTGAACATTTGCAATGGTATAAAAAAATATACCGTTTCATTTGGGAGGGTATATAAAATCGTTCTATACCAGGATCATTCGTGTAGCTCTTATGGTTGGAGCACAAAAAATTCTAAAAGTTGAAAGTATACTACCTCAGTCCAATGTTCAGTTCTGTAAACGCAATTGCCACAATTTTTGTTAAAATGACTCGTAAAAATTCATACTGTTGCTTCAGACATGTACAAGCAGACCTGCAAAGTTTAAGTTTGGAGTGTCGAGTAGTTTGCTCAGGAAAAATTCCCAAATTTGCCCCAAGACCGCGTGACAAGATCGGAACACCAGTTTGGAAGATCGATAACGATCCTATCGACTTAGGCGAGCGATTTAGCGTTTCCAGTCACGTTTCCGTAAGACTCCGATCGGAAGCGTGAAAGGTAGAAGAGCCTACGAGGAATCACGGGGACGTGGAAACGAACGCGATCGAACGGATCGATCGGGATCAAAGAGCGGATCCACCGGCGGCAGCGGCGTGAGGAACGCGATTGGAATAGAAAGCGGGGCTGCTTTGTAACAGCGCGATCCGGACGGATTACACGAGCAATTACGGGAAAAATGCGGCGGGAAGACGTTCCCCAGTTTTCTAGCGATTTTCGACTCGCTTTTACAAGGACCGACTTTCTCTGGACGCTCCCAGGCGACGTGATCGAGATCGCTTATTCACCGATCGACAGGAATGTCGCGCGTTGTCACTTTTCTGCGGATATATCTCCCTCCCCGGATTAGCGAGACTAGCGAGAATTTTTTTAACCCTAAACCTACCAAGCGTTAAAAGTATCTGGTAAATGTTGCCTGATAAAAATGGCAACACCGAACTTATTGCCCGTCGTTTTCAATATTATTATTATTATTTATTACTATTTACGGACCGAAGTCCTTTTATACAAATGTTTACAATAGAAGATATTCATAAAAAAAAAAGAAAAAGAAAGTCTTAGCATAAAGTTACATAGTAATGGACATGCTGACAGTTACAGGAATACATTATATCACACATAATCATATAATCGCACGCAACTTTTTCTTAAATGATAGTAACGGACCATTAAAAAAGTCAATATCACGATATAAAATGTTGGATTTAGCTGTGATGCGATTTAAAGGATTTATTAATCCATATGTGGATTTGGATTTAAATGTTTGAAATCCTGTCCTAGTTCTCAATACGCGTTCGGGTACGTAGAAATTGATTTGCCCCAGGAGAGAGGAACAATCAATATTGTTATTATTCAAATTAAAGATAAAGCTCTGGGTTTAGGTACAATGTTACAATATAATAGATGATAAAACAATTTTCATAGTTTCAATTATTGGAAAATATAAAACCAGTCATTTTTTTAACGTGGCAGGTTTAGTGCTAAAGGAGAATACGCACTGGTCGATTTTGGCGGATTTGTGTCGCGGTTGGCGCCACGCCCAGCGCATCCAGGGTCAACCGATCACTTATCTGTGGGTCCCCGAAAGAAATCGGTGATCGACGATTCGCGACAAAATCACGGCGCCGTGCGCGAACAAAAAAAAAAACGACGAGAACGAAACAAGCAAAAAGGCGAGAAACGACACTCACACACACACGCGGGAGAAGCAAAAGAGAAGAAAAGGGGAGCCCTCAAGGGGGTAAGGGGACCGGTTAACCGGTGGCAGACAGGTGGGAGGAATCGACACTCGGGAGGAGGCCTTACTTTCCATGAAATTCCTCGAGGCGCCTCGAGAGACGCCGTCGCTTTCGTCATCGCTCGTATCCAACGAAATCGAAAACTATTATCATTCCTCGTGGCGGAACGGCGATCCTCGATCTTAACGGTACCACTAGGCCGTTCCACGATTTTACGATCCGTGAAACGCTTACTGTACCGGCGGCGGCGGCTAGTATTTTTTTCTCTAATCGCGCTCTAGTTGTTTCGGTGCGATCAGATAAACAACGTATAATTCGAATTAAGACGTAGTTTCGTTGCAAACAGCTTGGTTAATAAGGTAATTTTGTTGTTAACATTGTTGTTAGGTATACTTTAGTGCCTCTGGGAAGAAATGATCGAGCTGTCCGTGTCTGCTCGATTTTCTTGTTGACGTGTGGAGCCACCTTTCTTGAAACTGCCTGTAGCATTCGATATTTAATTGCTTCAAAAGAGTACTTGGATTCGTGGAGATTATTGAAGGCCCTCAGAAATTAATGTGCAATCGATGCTAAAATCTGGTCGCACCTTTCTTGAAACGCCCTGTACAAGTCAAATATTAAATTGCTGTAAAAATACTGGGATTCATGGACGATTAGTGTCTTTGTATACAAAAGATCTCTAAAATCAATGTGCAGTCGCTACTAAAATTTGTTGCCACTGTTTTTGAAACTCCCTGTACAACTCAACAATCCAATTGATTCGGAATGCAGTTGGATTATTTGATGGTTCTGAGGACCACAAGATCTATAGAATCAGTATGCTCATGAAAATTTGGTGCCATCTCTTTTGAATCACCCTGTAGTCTTGAGATCCCTGCAAAATAATTTTACTTATTTCTACCAAGCATTCGGTTACAGATGAATTAGATAGTGAAGTGACACCTAGATTTTTCGGAGCAGCCTTATTCGAGTCTCGCCGAATCAGCGATCAATTAGGGCGTTCCAGATCGAGTGGATCGACAAGCAGGATCCATTGTCTCCACGGAACGAAAGTGGCGCCGGGTGTCGTTTCTTTTTTTTCACGCGTGTCTTAGATTCCGGTTCTCGTTTGTCCTTAACATTGAACGGGCTCTCTGGTCGTGTTCGACCTCGTGATGGGAGGACGTTTTGCAACTTGGAGATTTCACTTCGATACTCTGCATTCCCGATCCGATCCAATCCGATTTCTGTCGCCCATTGTGTACGACCGCAACGATCCAACGTACCGTAACAATTTTTCCCGCCGCAAAGTCTTCGTATAACTATTACTAATAACTGAAACTTGCAAATATAATCTCGGTAGAATTTCTCGCGATAGAATCGAGATTTCGTTCAAATCGGCCATAGATCGGTTTATCGATCGGCGGCGAGGTGGGATCGGTTTCCGAAAAAAATCGTGCATCGGGATTCATGCACCGAGATTCCGATCCGGGCAGGTTTCGCAAAACCGGACGTCAACTTGACCCACATCGGTGTCTACTGTGTAGCCGAGGATGGAACGACCTTAACATTGGACACGCGAGCGTCGTAATGATCGAGCGATCGAGCACCGCGATATACCTGTCCAGCGTCGCGTCGCACGCGGACGGTATCCGTAGAAAAATCGCCAGCGACCTAACCCAGACCTGTACCGGACCATTTCGGACCTGTCCGGGCTATTCCTCGCGAGATCCTTATCCGCGGCTGGGACGGACACATGATATCAGGGAAAGCGAATAAGGATTTCTGCACGGGAGAGAAAGTCCTTTCCTTCTCTTCGTCTTCGAACGGTTCGGTTTATTTTCGATCGGCGTTATCGCGGTTTACTCGGAACGTAATCGTACCCGTCCGGGTTCGTTCGAGGTCGAAGTATCGTTTGTTTTTTAGAGGTACGATTGGTTTTTGTAATTATCGAACTTTTTTTCTGGATGAAAGAAAAGAAGGAGAAGGAGTGGGCACCAGGAAGACAATGCAGTCCGAGGAGCGAGCACGTGAGCCTGAACAAATGAAATACAATTACCCAGCTATTCCCACGAGTTCCCGGGGGCGTGTTCCCTCGGGCAGCTAAAATGGCTAAACTGCATCGAGTCGCGTTAGTGATGGGACTGAGACGCGGTGCTGTGAAGCAGAGACACTGGGGACTTCGAAGTAGGGCTAGCAAAGTGGGCCTCGTAAAATAGGGCTTGTGAGATAGGGTAAGGTAAAATAGGACTCTTAAGATGGGGCTCTTCAAATAGGATTCTGAAGATAGGGCTCTTAAAATAGGACTCTTAAAATTAGACTGACAATGTAGGGCTTGCAAGCTAAAACTCTCTATATAGAGCTGGGAATAGACCTCCCCAAATAGGGCTAGCAAAATAGGGCATGCAAAGTAGGTCTAGCAAAATAGGGTTAGGAAAATAGTCCTCACAAGGTAGGGCTAGTAAAGTAGGGCTAGCAAAATAGGTCTCCCAACGTAGGGCTAGCAAAATAGGGCTAGCAAAATAAGGCTAGCAAAATAGGCCTAGCAAAATAGGGTTAGCAAAATAGGTCTCCCAATGTAGGGCTTGGAAAATAGGGCTAGCAAAATAGGGCTAGCAAAGTAGGGCTAGCAAAATAGGTTTCCCAAAGTAGGGCTTGGAAAATAGGGCTAGCAAAATAGGTCTAGCAAAATAGGGTTAGGAAAATAGTCCTCACAAGGTAGGGCTAGCAAAGTAGGGCTAGCAAAATAGGTCTCCCAAAGTAGGGCTTGGTAAATAGTGCTAACAAAGTAGGGCTAGCAAAATAGGTCTCCCAACTTTAGGTCTAGCAAACTAGGTCTCCCAACGTAGGGCTAGCAAACTAGGTCTCCCAACGTAGGGCTAGCAAAACAGGCCTCGCACCGTAGGTCATAAAAAATAGAATTTCCAAGACGTCCAATACGTCTGACACTTATAAAATTTGAAACTTTCAGGGCCGTGCGAAGGAAAGCGTCGCGCCCGCGACCAGGATCGCTGCCATCGCTGTTCGTTACACTTCTCAGCCGACGTAATGCCAAGTAATACCCTCGCAGTTGCACTTCTATAATCGTTTCCTCGTTTCGCAATGGGTTTTCGTTTGCGACACTCCGGTACGTCTCTGTTCGTGCTCGTCGTCGTCGTCGTAGAGGATCTCCGTGACGCTATGCCATGCCTCTGGAGGGAGGGGGGGGGGGGGAATTAGGAACGAGGGGAGAAGGCAGAGAATAGTAGAAGCAAGCAGAGCAGCTTTTCGAGCGGCCCGCGAAATTAGCGAGCCCGCCGTTGGACTTTCTAAAATTTAGACAAGCTCCCGCGACGCGTTTTACGTAACTTCCTTCCGGCGACGGAGCCCGCTTTCGAGCGGCGCGGCGCGGCGCGGCAACGCGCAGCACCGTTCCCTCGCGATCACTTGCAATTATTTAGATTATTCTGCTCTAACGGTGCACACTCCAGTTTCCAGACACGGCTAATCTCTCCACTGGTGCACACGGTGCCTCGTGGCCTCTTATCTTCTCACGGCCGCCATCTTTCCCATTCGGCACGGAAATGTCAGTCAACTTCAGCTGCTCGTTGTTTTATTGAAACGGCCGTGCACGGCTAGCCTAAATATGCTCCGAAGTGCTTAGAAACCGACATCGAGACGGGGTTTCGCGGAAGAAAAAAATTTTATGCGAGAAAATCGGATAAGCGAGAGATTCCACGGCACAGTGTAGCAACAGATAAATTCTCATAAAGGACGAAAATGAACGAGCATGGAACAATTAACATTCCTAAGCAATCTTTTTGCCCGTTGAACGGCTTCTTGTTATGGTGATCGAAATGGCGATAATTCAAATTCTTTCTGCTCGGGAGAATTTTTTGTTGCGATAAAGAACAGAATGGATTTCCCGTGCGATCTGATAGCGTTAATGCCTTTTATGTAATTTTGCCGGTGAAAAATTCGAAACGCCGCGCGCGCGCGCTGCGAAATAACGAAAGGCGTCACGTGGACGGATAGAAAGCGCGCGATGATCGGGATGACGGTTGCATCGGTGTCGTCGACATTACCGAAAGGTCAACGCTGGGTCGACAATGCGCCTTTAACACTTCGCCTGCAGGTGCGTTGTCCTGGAACTTCGCTGAAGCCTGTTCAAATCGATAGAAAATTATTCTGAAGAAAATTCAAATTGCTGTTTCTCGTCGAACAGCCGTGAAAATCTCTCGAGAAACATCCGTCGAACAATGTAATGATTTAAAATATATAATTAAAACGTGTGAGGTATATTATCTTGGGACCTTTTTGTGCAAATAGGTATTTGTATCTACACGAGATGATCACGAGACAAGTAGAAATCGTCGCCGGAATACTTGCAAATAATTTGTACAAAATGTTCGCAAGAGGTTCTCGCGAATTTAGTGGAGTTTCGCGGAACAATACGGCGGCGCGCCGGAGGACGATCAGATCCGCGAGCAAAGAAGAATCGCGTTCGCTGCAGCGTTACGAAACCCGCCTGGTCCCATGAGCGAGGAAATCGTGGCATAACCTTTAGCATAATAATGGTAGAAGCTCGCGTTTGCTCCGAGCCCGACGTACAACGGAGTTTCCACTCGCGACGGAGGTCGAGAGAAACGGGAAATCGTCGACGGAATGTCGTCGTCCAAGGATCACCGGTCGACGTTTCCTCGATCGAACAATCGATCCAAAAATCTACAAATATCTGAGACCCAAACGAACGCGCGGAACAATTTTTATTCCCAGGGAAACGTTCATTCTTGGATACCAGAAGACAATAAAGTCCTGATCTAATAAATAAAAAATTGTGGTCTGTGGCTAGCTGAAGTCGGCAGAAATTTTTGCCGGCGTGTGACAGGGGTCGCATAAGTCGATTGTGAAAAGAAAGCAAAACCCTGGGAGGACAAAGAAGCCGGAGGACCTTCGACCTCAGCCGGTGTCTCCGATTTCGGGCGTGTGTGTCGCGGGGCCTGAAAGACGAGAAGAAGAAGAGGAAGAGTGGAGGGAGAAAGGCGGAGACCCCGGTGGAAACACGCAGAAAGCGAGTGGCACGAAAGTGAGAGGAGCCAGTATCTCGTCGGCCTTGGAGCCTCCGCGTAGAAACATTTCACTCGCAAAGACCATCCGAGCAGCGCGTCACGGATCCTGATAACGCGCTCCGCGCCGCGCCAGGGACCAAGAAAGGCAGACGAGGAGGAGGAAGAACGGATTCCTCCCGGCTGACCGGTCACAGGCTATTTTTGCAACCGGTATTACAGTTAACGACGAGAAACACGCCGCTCCAGCCTCTTTCTGTCCCAGAAGATTTCTCAGATAACAGACACGTTGAAGTTTAACGTCACCCCTTTTGAAACTACCTGTAGAATTTTAGATTTAATTCACTTGCAGGAGAGAACGAGCCTTGGACGATTGTCCACGTGTCTTTTCAGAAATATGATCTTTGGAGTACATAATAGATGCTAGGATGTAATGGCACCTCTTTTGAAACTGCCTATAGAATTTTGAATTTGATTGTCTTGCAAGAGAGAACGAGCCTTGGATGATTGTCCAGGTGTCTTTTCAGAAATATGATCTTTGAAACACGTAGTACTTTTGAAACCGCCTGTAGAACTCAATAATTAGTTGCTACTAAAAATAGTACATCTCATGGACAATTGTTGAAGCGTTTTTACCAATGAAGCATTTCATATACTCGCGTGCGAGTTGTATTAGCATTCACCCATTTTGGAAACTCCCTGTACAATTCAAAATAGAAACCAAAACACAAGGATGATCGTTCAAGCTCCGAAGAAACGATTTTTACACTGTGTTAACATTACTTATTGATCCATTGACAGGAACATCTCTTTTGAACCGGCCTGTAGAGTCACAATCCATTTCATATAATACCAAATACAGAACTCTTGCAGATCCTAAAATCGCCAGTGAATCGACGCTCCTTTTTTTAATCGGCCTGTAGAGTCGAAATCTATTTCGGTACAATTTAAAAAGAAGCGTCAAAGCGATCGGATCCTACGAGGTCCGAATGGACCTTAAAATCGCCAATGGTCCGCACCACCATTTTTTAACCGCGCTGTAGAATGTCGGTCCATTTAGAAAAATAGTTACAGCGAAAAATCGGCGACCAAGGCGTCCTGGGGAAGGTAGGTTGCGTCTCGAGGGCCCGCGAGAGGTGTCCGAAAGTTTCGGGATCGTTGTATGCTGGGTCATGATTAAAAGATGAGCCCGGTTGCAGATCGGGCGAGCACGCACGCCCACGACATTCCAGCCCCGTTGGAATTTCTTTCTCTCCGGGTTCGATTATGAGCGCGACACGGGCCGCGTATGCAAATACAGGCCGCCGAGGAAAATAATTTACGAGATACGGATCATCGACGAAGACTAGTCAAGGTTCTCTCACCGAGGACGCCCGGGTAGGGGGGAAACGGGACAAACACACAGATAGTAGTCATTGTCGTCATTGTCGTTCTCGTCTCTTTCTCTTGCCATTTCTTTTCTTTTCTTTTTTTTTCGCAGACTTTTTTTTATTGTCGTATTAATTTACATTTATACAGTAAGTAGCTCAGCCGTTCTGCGAGTGGCAGCCTTTCAATCTATATACAGGATGTCCCGCAACGAACGGTGCAACCGAGAAACAGCTGACGAGCAGGATCGAAATTTTCCGACGATTTTCAAAGGTTTTTTCTATTTTTCTACTATTTTTCGTTTTTTCGTTAAATTTTTTTGTTTCATCGATTCAGCTGGTTTTCGGTTGTACCGCAAATTGCGGGACACCCTGTATACACCGGTGCTGTTGACCAAGAGCGACACCGTCCCGAGAGTTTTCCCCTCCGACGCGCGAGTCGAATTGGCGTATCAATCACTGTGAGGTTAGATCACCTTCGATTTCTTTATTCCGCGCGGTTTACAGAAGCTGGATCGAGGACTCCCACGACTATTCCTTATCCTCGGCGATAAGGCTTCGGTTTTACTTGCACCTCCTCTCGCTGGGTCTCCTCGACTTCCTCCTGCACCGGTTTTCCTCTGGTCCCACCGAACCTGCCGCGGCCCGACGATTTCGAGTCTATTGCGGCGGTGCTCTTTGCGCGACTGCTTGTACTAGCTCTGCGAAAACATCGTCCCAATCAGCTCCCCGTCGTGAAACATAGTTACTTTCATAGTGCTCGCACGTTAGGTACCTTCAAAATTCATAAGGAATCACAGATATATATCTTCGATCGTTTTTGCGAAAATCTACGGCGAGCACTATGGAAGTCAATATACACTCTAGAAATAATGAATTCTCCGTTCAACATTTAAGAACAATTTCCAGACTAATATTTTTCGGGAAAATCCTGATTCGGTGATCTCTAGTTCGCTTATGATCATTACTTGGATTTCGGCGTGGTCGATTCGCCAGTCGACTGGCCAGCCGAGGTCTCTCGATGGCTGGGCACCTGAGCTCTCCTTCTCTTCAAAGCTGCCAATAAATCCTGATTTGATCTACAATTTCAAAAATCCAAAAATCATGTCCGATTCTCTTTCGAAGTAATGGCGAAAAGATTAAAAGAAGTGAAACCTAACCCAGACCTGAAGGGTCTAACTCCCCCACGAACGATTTTCGAAGACTCGGTGGTAGTGGTGGGAACCTCCTCCTGTTGATCTTGATTCTCTTCGAGTTCCTCGTCCACTTCCTCTTCCGCTTCCGCTGGCTGTTCCACTGGCTTCGCTGTGGTCCCTTGTGTCTGTCATTGGAAAACAAAAGAATCACTCAAAAATCGCCCTATTGTATTGTCACGTGTTTATAAGTGGCTACACTTTTACGGACAAGTGGATCACTTTTTTTTCCAGTGAGACACTTACAGTGGCTGGTCCTTTTCTGCCCACGTTGACTCGCCCTCTCGAGGACAGCAGCCCTCCGAGACGACCGGAAGTCGTTTTTGCTGGAGCCGAAGGGGTCACTGGAGCCGGCGCTGCAACCTCCTCTACGTAGTCGTACTCTTCTTCTGATCTGGCCACGGCTATCAGGCAGCCGGTCGCCAGCAATCTGTCGATAAAAATTTCCTTTCATTTCTAAACGCTTCCCAGAACAGTCGTTTTATTTTTAAACACCCTGTACACGGTGCACGAGCAATTTTATTGTTTGCCGTATCACTTTCCTTATACGATTATTGAATCACCCTGTACAGCGCGTTAGAAATGCTGGCGTTCGTCGCGCGATCCCTGAATCACCCTGTAGAAACAGGAATTTTAGAGTGACTTTCGGCCCAACCCGTATAGCATGTTTGTATCCAGCAATAGAACAGAAAATAAATAATTTACCGACCGCGAAGATTTCGATAGTGAAAGGCGACCGCGCATGCAAACGATACGAGCCTGCGAGCTAGGAAACGCTTTCCTCCATGCGCGATCGACTGGGAACAGGAAGTCGGTTGTTTCTCGAGCGGGTCGCGTGATCAACGTAACTAAGGATCGAACAGCTGTTCGACGTAAAATCTGCGAGGAGGATGGTCTCGCGTCGATAATTGTCTCCATATGGTCTCTGATCTGTAACGATCAGCTGTTAGAATCGTTAGGCAACAATAGAGTGGCAGAAAGATGAGTCTCATCCGGATAGAAAGTGGATAGCGATTAGCCGAATACTGGGAGATTCATATATGTGGGAACAGTTTGTAGCGACGGTTAAATTCACTGAAACATCCTGTACATTACTTTTCTCCTTACAAGTAATTCAATAGACTTTTTCTACAATATTCACATTTTTATGGAATATTCTAGCTTCGACCAAAATTAAACGTCCTGTAGCTGAACGAGGCAACTGAAACATCTTGTATCCAGCTAGTTCGATTTCATGTAGTGATTTAATCATTTTGAGGCCAGTATTGTCATTTTTCTCGAATATTTACGTTTCGAACCCAACATATGGAACGCCCTGTAGCCAGCCGAATGATCCAGCCGAATCAGCCTGTGCATTAAAGCCTAAGCCACTTATATTCCACATTGTTGATGTGAACAATTCCGTCGAATTTTTTTGTTTCTACCACGATATTTTAAACAGCCTGTAGCAGCAGCCTCGCAACACGACCGGGCAAATCGAATCGAAGATGGCGGAATTGGGTGGAAGGGCAGCACCCACTCGACGAATGACCGAGTTCCCAGAACTGTACCCGTCCCCCAAAAAGGCACGGGGCAACAGGACACCGAGGCGCGTGCCTCTCTCGCAGCGCAACTTTCGCCCGCGAAAGGATCGAGAATAGAATACCGAGGACGAGTCCTGCGGATCCAGCCGCAGCGATCTCGCCCCTCGATCGCCGCTTCTCTGTCCGCGCGATCCGCTTACAATTGACTGCGACGAATCTTCTAGACCAACACCAAAACTTTCAAAAAAATATTAGAAAATATTTTCAGATAAATTAATAATCCTTGTAAATCCCGAAGAAAACGGTTTTTCAATTTCAAAGCGGACAAATTTGGGACACTTTTGTGAAAGAACAGGTAAAAGATACGTGACCGTTTTCCGAACGAAGTGATTCCGCAAATTCTGCCGAGTACGCTAAAACAAAATTTGAAAAATTTGAAAAATTTTGGGACACTTTTGCCACCAACCTGTAAGAGCTACGCGAACGATTCTTGCTCTAAACAATTCTGCAGCTCCTCGTACATCTAACAAGGGAACATATTCAGTTGATACACGCCGATTTTGATGAAACTTATGTGAGATATAGTTCTTCGAACAATATTTGACACGTATTTATTTTATCGGCAACCATCCACTCTGAGAGGATGAAAACAGTCCTCGAAGTCAGGCGTCAAAACCACATTTCTTGAGAAAAAATATTCAAATTTTTTCGACCTCTGGTTTCCGAGATATCTCAAAAAATATGGTTTCGACTCCCAACTTTGAGGGCTGTTTTCACCCCTTCAAAGTGGATGGTTGCCGATAAAAAAAAATACGTGTCAAATATTTTTCGAACAACTATAAAATCGGCCATTCTCGTCGGAATATGTTCCTTTGTAAGAACACTTCCTTCTCCAAAATTATAAACTTTTAATCGAGCAAAGTTTAAACAACACCCGAACATTGTAGACCGCCGATTTCCCGCTGTACCATGATCTCCCTCGAGAAATCGGCCGTCGTCGGCAAAACCACGCGGTAAAACGGTCCTTTTCAGTAACAATCTCGCAAAATCATCGACGAAAATTAGCGAGCGTGACGCCGGTGACACAATCGCGGCGCGGCAGAGGGTTGCGTCAGCGATCAAGCGGGGCGGCAACAAAGGCTGAGATCTCGCGTGCGCGCGCCGTGCTTGCAACAAAGAAATTGTCAGTTTGACCGTGGATCGTTCGAACGTGGAAATCGGTGGGCTTTCGAAACCGGAGCGCCAATGGGGAACACTAGGAGGGGCGTTCGGGGATCGCGAAACTCGTCGATAAAACTCGATCGGCTTTCGAGAAATTCGACTCGAACGGTTGTGTGTCCGTCCTGAATGTTCTTTTATTTCGTCTTTCGTTTGCTTCCCCATGCGGCGCCGCGCCGCGCCGCGCCGCGCCGTCCTTTTTCGATATATGTTTGTTAGCCGCGTCACGTACCTACGGCGGCTGTGTTGAGTCGGCGACACGTCCGTGGTAACGGATCGTGGCCGGCCGGCCAATCCCGATCCGGGAGTAGCTTGTTGCACGAGCCAACAGCCCAGAGAAAGTGAGTTTCGTACCCGTGAATGTCACAGGTCAAAATCCAGCCGGCATCGCTGCTTGGCGGATCTACAACGCCGAGAAAACGTGCACACGACGCGGCGCGCTGCGTCGTCGCGTCGCGCCGCGCCGCGCCGCTGCACCAGACGCGGGCACCTCTCTCGCCTGCTACGCGCGCGAACGTTAGGACACGCGAGGTCTCGGGAAAATCGCGCGCGCGGGTTGCGCCACGAACAAGTTGCCCCACCGACCGAGCTCTCATCCTCGGAACAATTCGATGATCCGGTGCGACGATCCCCGAACACCTTCGAACACCCTTCGAACGTTCATAAACATTTAAAAAAAACCTGGTATAGCACGCGACCCACGCCGATCTCTTATCCTCCCGTATCGGAAACGATTCAACGATCATGAGACTTTTTACAAACACCTTCGAACACGTTTGCGCGTTCATAAGCCCAGCTCGTTTCGCTCGGAGTGAACGTTTTCACCGAATCGCCGAAGGAAAAGCAACGGTACCGCGCACCGGGCCGACGTAATCGATATTTTTCATTGGACTCGTTTTCTAATCGATTTCCTGGTTCGGCGGAACGGACCTAGCTGGGTTTGCATAACGCTCTCCCGCATCCTGTTATTACTAGGAGCCGGAGCTTGTTCGGTTTCTACTGTCCCGGTGGTCCTTTGTTTCCCTCTGATCGCGGATCGGTGGAAATTCTCGACTAGGCGACAAGCCATGAGATAGTATACTCCGGGCCGCCTGTAACGTTAGATAAATACGCCTTTCGATCGCGTCCAAGGAGCCTGGCCTTGGTCACTCGAACGCGTACACGCGAGAGTAGCTTTACCGCTCGGTGAGGCATATGTGTCGCGGCGTTGAATTTGATAGTGCACACCTGAAAGCAGTAGCTCTCGGTTGCTGCACTCGATTCGCGGCGATTCTGATCCTGGTAGCCGTTATTTCGGCTCTCAGGCCGAGTGGAGACGCGCCTTAATAAAAATCATCTAGGTGGATACACAGCTTAACGGCTGATATTTGAGATAAGATCTTTCATTTTTCATCATCTACCAGCGAGGTTTAATGGGAAACAGTCTGATCAAGACCCTCTCTCGTTAACGGCTCCCCCGTGGATACACAGCTTAAGAATGAATTTCTAAGAGGAATGCGACACTTTCAATCCCCAACGACCCAAGTTTACCACAAAATACTCTAATCCAGACGTTCTCTCGATAAGGGATCTCAAGTGGACACACAGCCTAATTTTCTACGACAAATCTAGGACTTAAAATTCCAATTATCTAGTATCAAGATTACCGTAAAGTACCCTGATGCAGATCTCTCTCTCTCTCTCTCTCTCTCTCTCTCTCTCTCTCTCGATAAAGGCGCCGAAGTGTATAATCAGCCTAAGGCTCTGAATCTCGTCCGATCAAGCACCGAGGTCTGGTCTCGATCACTCGCGAACGTTCCTCGAACCCCGCGTACCAAACGTGGTAAGCTCAAAGTTGGTACTCACGCGAACAGTGCGAGCTTCATGCTGTGTAGATTTTAGGGTTGCTGGCGGCTGCTGCTGTTGTTTGCGGATGACGACGAAGCGCGTTAGGGCAGAACGGTCTTCGTCCGCTCGTACCTGTGTCCCGTTTCTGATCGAGACGACGACGACGGTGGATCGTGAACGGTGCAGTATTCGTAAACGACGACGACGTCTGGTGTGTTGTTGGCACGGCCGCGATACCGCGAGGAATGGGTATATCGTTTGGAGTGGTAGAGGGAACCGCAAGCCCAGCCAAGCACACCAACTGCAATCGCGGAGGCTGTGTACTTTGGAGTGCCGCGGCGGGTTTCCCCTTCCCTCTATATATATTGGCACTCTCACTCAGCCGGACAACCACCCGTTTGCCGTCCCGAGTGGAGAAGCCCCGGCATCCACCTATACCGTGCGTGTGTGACTTTGATATATCCGGCGAGAGAGAACACACCACCATGTGGCCGTTTCTCGCGGCCATGGAATTCCGAATCTTCTCCTTCGAAGCCTCCCTCGCGACACAACCGCCTGACTGCCTGACTGCCTGCCTACCTGTTCCCCCGTATCGCGTCGCCACGGAATGACACTGGAATTCTTCGCGAGCCGAGGCTCGTTTGCGGATTCCAGCTACGTGATTTTTTTTTTTTCGTCGCGGATTTTCTCCCTATCTACATCTCTAAGGCCAGCTTCAGGGATTCGGAGATCTTTCCGTGACGCTGCCCGTTGATTTACAACTAGACTTTCTCGAGGTCTAGCCTCGGAGATCGGAGCAAATTGAATTCGCTCGGGTATCGATCGTATTTGGACTCGATGCCATCGCTCTGGTGGCATTTTTGGTGGCTCTGGTGAAGATGGATGATGTCCTCGTTTCCCTTGACAGGTTTCCTTTTCGATTCCTTCGTTGCTCGCAGTCGCTTAAACCCATCACTACTTACAGGGAATTCATTAAAGTATAGTATATAGGTTTATTTGCGCTTGACTCTCATCTTATCTTCGTAGTTACTCATTCTTTTTTTTATTGTCATAGTCTTTACAGTCCCCTACAGCTACTATGTAGTATACATCGTTTAACATCTTTTCAAAACAATACCTTCGAGGACGTATGAGAATTATTTCATATTATTCGAACCCATCGTTACTCACCATTCAAACTCCTCTGCAGACCAGTTGTGTGATATCTCCGGAGACAAATGGGAACAATTATAGATTTTTATGAGTCCTACAATTCTTATTGCTCCGATATCAACTCTCGAACCCATCACTACTCACCTCCGAAAGCCCATTAAAGCCCACCTCGCCGATAAGACCAGTCTCGCAGCTTAAGTCTACGATATTCTCGCATATTCTCATAGTGCTCTTGTCAAGAGGGTGTCTCGGGGGGACAGCGTGGGAGTCCGGTTTGGCTCGCGAGTCTGGAGGGATCGGGAATCGACTCGGCTCGTTCGCGGTCCGGTCCACCGAAACGAAACCGAGCCGGAGCTTTGGACGTGTTTTATAGTTAGATCGAGCGTCACCGGTGAAAGTAAACGACACGGAGGCCTGGTATCGCGGCCGTAGGCAGGAATGCCGGAGGAGACACCCCGCTGTCCGCGATGCCCTATCCTTTTTTCGCCTTCTTCCATCAGCTGAATCCTCCGGAAAAATCGTCGATCACCCGACGCGACGTCGCGATGAGATGTTGTGTCCGGCTCGGGATACTGCCATTGTTCGCACGATAAAATCAATTCCAGACGGGTCGTGATGTCGGCCCGCGACGTCTCGTCGCGCATCCACAGACATTCAGGATCTTCCGTGTGTAAATGTCAGGAGGTATTGCGGCAAGTCCGATTACAAGCCTTCATGGTTTCTCGGATCGCTGGCTGTCCGTGCGCATTTTGCTCGTTCTCTACCGGGTGTTTCAGAAATTGTGAAATCCTCCGACGCACGCTGATTTGATTGGCTCCGATTTGTCGCGGTCGCGACACCATTTTTAAAATCGTCACTCCGATATTTGTTTCTACCGAGAGACAAACAATAATGTTTGTGTAAATATTTGCTTGGCTCACGAAGGTTGACCGAAGTTGTTTTCAGCATTCCGGGTACGTTGTCGATGTTCACCTGTTGATCGGTGAAAGTTGTAATTAATGTCTAAGCAATTTTTAAAAAGTCGTTAGACGTTCGGGGAGTTCGAAGATTCCTGCAGATCACGAGACCGAGATCTCTGCTCGAGGATCGATCGACGCGAGAGCAGAACCGTCGCGCGTCGGCGAAACTGGTGTTGCCACCTCTCGGCGTTGTCCAGCAGCAGTCAGGAAATCCTGCACATCGTCATTTACCGTACGAACAAACATTAATAACAATTGAAAGCTAACCAGAAAGGTGTGTAACAAATTGCCAAGAAATGTTAAGTAGTTAATACCTCTGACTTTACGGCTGAATAATTGTTAGAATGCCGATGATAGGAACTTGTCAAAATTCACAAGCATAATTCAAACACAAATAAGTGTGCAAAGTTTCGAAAAGGTACCTTATCTAGATCCGAATCGACCCGCTTTGAGTCTCCAGCGTCTGAAACTTTGGATATCTAGGGATCCAAGCATAGCATTATTCTGGGTGCTTGGTGCGACTAGAAACAACCCATATGTACCCGTTTGTACCCGCCTGTACCCGCCTGTACCCGTCTGTGCCCGTCTGTACCCGACCTCACCATCAAGCACTTCCTCTTCTCTGATTGTCAAACAATATTTAAATTGATAATCTTGATATAAGTAGATTATTTTAAGACTGAACCTACCAAGCACTAAAATCGATTAAAATGTTTTACCTTACAAAAATGACATGACTGTATTTACTTAGATCGCGTACAATTTTTATTATAGTATGTGCTGCAATAAAGAAATTTATTGAAACATTTCCCATGGAAGTAGCTGTATAATTTTAATAATTGTAAAATAAAAAATATGGAACCGGTTATCTGACCGGCAGTGGTAGATTTAGTGTTAAAACCCCTAACCGACCCGTCGCGAGTCAATACGACCCGCTCCGACCCGCCCAGTGCATCGCGTCCCTGTCTCTCTTATTCCCTCTAGTCCAGAGGACACTTTAATCAAATATTGCGTTGTTATCGTTCCACGGGGCATTTTCGGGGCTCCGACGCGGTCCGATTCGGCCCGATCGGGCCCGATCTGTTGGTTGCCCGCCCACCGGAGCGTCGGAGGTCCAGTGACGCCTCGTGTACCGATCAGTAGCGCCATCCAGCTAAGCGGTCTCCGCCGGGGAACTAACGGAGCCGCGGAGACTGTCTGTCACTTGTTGCATCGCCGTCGTCGGCCTGACGTTCGCTCGTCTCGGCTCCAGGCCCGGCGTGTGTGTGCTTGTGCTCGCACCGGTCCGCGTTCTTCCGGTTTCCTTGCGAGCGTCTCTCTAACCCCCTTACGGTCTCCCTATCTCGCGAGACGCGAACACACACCGACAGTGCAACGGTATTCACGTGAATATCTAATTCCTTTTTATTTTGATACAGTGTGTGCTCTTTTTGTGCGTGTGCGTGTTTGTTTCTACTCAACAGCGGATCCTACGAGGTCCAGCGTCCTCAACTATGATCATCATGGTGAGTAAAATTAATGGAACGTTAAATTGGGAGAATTGTGGAGAGCTTCAATTTTTTGGAGTCGTGGATCTTGGGAATTTCTGAGCGTCGATCCAGCGATGATCCAGGGAAGATCCTCCTGTGCAAGGATCACTGTGGCCGGGTACAGTACCGGCCAAAAGTTTTCGCACCGCTCCAATATTTTTTTTCTGATTCTTGTGCACAGTACCATTCAAAAGTCATTTATTTGTGTTGTAGTATTTGGGAAAATTAGTTAAGGGTCATCTTGCGAATTAAAATTGAGGACCTTAAAGATCAAAATGGAGCAAGTCCAGTTTAAAAAAAAATTTATTTTGCATAATCTGGACTTCCCAAATTTTTGAACTAAATACCACATTTTCTTAATTTTTTTTTCAAAAGGAAGCCTATTGTACGACATAAAAATTGTTGCTGTATAAAATAAAAATTATTACGATTCAGTTATTATTATCAAGAATGAAAATAGTGACTGTCGGGTTTCGAGATTGCGTCATAATTTATTCAAACGAATTACGGTCTTGAGAATTGTAGTAAGGAGAAGATAAATTGGAGTTTCGGTGGTTCGTAAACTTGTTGCTGGAAGTGTACCCGAGTCGCGAGCCTGTTCTATCTTATCTGAGGCGAAGATACAGCCAGAAAATTTGCTTTTCGTCGGTGGGCCCGTGTAGGAATTTTCACGGATTTTCTCCACGTCGTGAACAAATGGTCGTCCGCGGTTATCTGCAGCCGATTCAAAGTTTTGCACGGTCCGCTCCTTTGTTTCCTGGTCTGGCTCCGCGAACTCGATGAACGACGCCGGCCACTAACGCTCGTTTCTCTCTCTCTCTCCTCTCTTTCTTCGTCTCCCGGTCTCACTCCGCTCCCTGGAAACCAGTTTCCAGCTGTCAGCGTCCAGTTTCTCGCACATACGCGCACCTATGCAACCGTTTCTGCGACCCGACCCGACCCTCCCCCTCTCGATCGTCGATCCTGCGATCGTCTGGATCATTTTTTGGTTGCAACAAATGGTCACTGCATTAATTTACAAATTTTTTTACGACGAGACAACTATTCTTCTGATGGTGAATTTTTAAATGGGGTAAATTGTTAACTATTTTTTAAACCAATTGATAAAACAGTTTTAATTTCACAATTTTAAAATTTATTTAAAGTATTTTTTCCCAAGGACATATTTGAAGTAAAATAAAATTTGCCATTATTTCAGAGTTATTTTTAAAGACGAAGGTTTACGTTCAGAAGGGGGGGTTTATTATAACAGAACCTTGCCAGTCAGTGTTACGACAAATTTTTTTACGACGAGACAACTATTCTTCTGACGGTGAATTTTTAAATGGAGTAAATTGTTAACTATTTTTTAAATTTATTCCACTTGATATAACAGTTTTAATTTCACAATTTTTAAATTTATTTAAAGTATTTTTTTCCAAGGACATATTTGAAGTAAAATAAAATTTTGCCATTATTTCAGAGTTATTTTTAAAGACGAAGGTTTACGTTAAGAAGGGGGAAGTTTATTATAACAGAACCTTGCCAGTCAGGGTTACGACCATGTTGGGCAGTGGCAGGCACATAAACTAGCAGATCTTGCGTCGATCGCGAAGGAAGCATGGCTGCATGGCAGGAAGGAGCTCTCGCCTCGACCGAAATAATTTTCTCTCCCTAACGAAAGTCGAAGGGCGCGTCTCGACCGAAATAGTCTTTGAGAGTGCCGAACAGAGAGACAGACTCCCGCCGAACACGCTTTACGGTTCCCGTATATATTCATTCATGCCTACACTGTCAGAATAGGTGTCCGGCCTGTTGTATACGAAAACCATTGGAACAGCTGGAGTGGGGTGGACATCTATTCTGACCGTCGGCGTAAAAGAAGGACAGACAGGAAGAACAGAGAAGGAAAAACGAAGGAGGAGGCTCGATTCAACCGTATCCGGGCTTAAATTCGTCGTGTCGTGTTTACTAGAAGACTTTTCTGTCCTCGAGTTTTCTTTTCCCACCCCTTCGGAAAAGTTTCTGCTTTTCTTGGAACCGGGGCCTCTTGAGATCACTATAATGCGCGGATTTCGAGTTGTAGTACACGTAAAACAAAGGTTTTTCTCTCCTATTTTATTATGAATTTCAAAGGGGTGATATTAATCCTCGAAGTTAGGGGATGAAAAAATTGTTCCGATGAATATTTGAGGAACTACGAGGGGTGGGAAAAATTTTTTTTTTAATGGAGCACATGTGTGTCCTTGAAAGAGAAATTTTATTGTACACAGATTTGCAAAACCACTATTTATTTAAACAATAAATTACAAAATAGCATACTTTCTTCCACCCTGGAGAGTATTTCTTTGACATTTTCGATTAGGAGAGACGACCATAAATCGCTTGTACCTCCAGTGCTCGGTGTTATTATTGAAGGAATCCGGTGTTAGGATGATCCATGCTCCTCGAGGGAGAGGAATGCGGGCAGATGGTGGTTGGTTCGGGCCTTGCACCAGGTCGAATCCCACGAGAGCCGAAAACTGCACTGCCACTGGCACTCGGGACCATTGTTCGGTTGCAGGTAGCCGGCGTTACCTGCGTTTCTCCACACCTTGAGGAATTTACGAGCCTTTCGGTCTCGAACTTTCCACGTTGCGTTGCATCCTCATCTTCCGGGAATAATTTAGCGTTTGCTGAAAATTATCTGACCTACCCGCTCTATCGAACTATTCGACCCTTCAAACTCTCGACAGTTTGCCTACCCTAAAACTGACCATTTTGTCCTTTTAAACAAATACCATGACTGTATCCATTCAGATTTTTCGCAATTTTTATTGTATCATACATGTTCGAATTAGTTTATTGATTAAACAAACGATTTATCTTCTCGGTAATTGTAATATGAAGGATCTGAAGTTCATAGGGTGTTCCAGATATGGAAATTTATTAAAATTGTAAATTAGGATGCAAGGTGATTTAAACATTTTTGAGCTCAAGGTCGTTCGAAGGTCACGCTATTGCACGCGAATGAATGCATCGCAATGTCAACGACGATATTGAATAAAAACGGAGGAAGTCTAAAGAATGGCATGCATAAAACATTTTTGTTCGATTGATTGCCGTGTTTGACTTTATTATTAATCTTTTTGTTTTTATTCGATTAGCCGATAGGAGAAAGATTTCTTTCCGTCCTCGATCTCGTTAGATCCGCAGCAGTATAACAGTGTAAATATGCATGAACTTCCGCAGCCTGTCTCTGCGAGGAATCTGCAATTATAATGCATATTTGATTCATAGTAGCATTTTAATGAAAATGGTAATTCGAGGCGCGGCCCGGAAGGACAATAACGGTCGATGCGTTAAAAACCAATTTGAACGACGTACGATCATCGTATTAGATCAAGGATTCACCTTGAACAATGGGGTCCATTTTGACCCAAAATTAAAAACGTCCCGGGCTAAACTCCAATCTTTTATCCCGCAATTTAAATTACACTCTCCTAGAAATTTTGACTTTTCCAATTCATAAATTCCTACATTTACAAAATTTGACTTTTCTCCAAATATTAAAAAAATTTTTAACTGGTCTAAACTCCAATCTTTTATCCCGCAATTTAAATTACACTCTTCTAAAAATTTTGACTTTTCCAATTCATAAATTCCTACATTTAAAAATTAGACTTTTCTCCAAATATTTTAAAAATTTTTAACTGGTCTAAACTCCAATCTTTTATCCCGCAATTTAAATTACACTCTTCTAAAAATTTTGACTTTTCCAATTCATAAATTCCTACATTTAAAAATTTCACTTTTCTCCAAATATTTTAAAAATTTTTAACTGGTCAAAATTAATTGCATAGTGGCATTAGATATTTATTATGCGGTCGAATGAGAGGATTAATATTGAGTTCAATGAAGTGAATGGAAAGATATCCGAAGGAAAATTGGTTTGCAGGAATTTGAGTGGATTTAGCAATGGGCAGGCGCGAGTGGTATAGTTATTGTGAGTAAAAGCGGCACAAAAGTGCACGGCTTTTCAATCGAGAACGTGGAATCCAAGGAACCCTGCCTCTCCGACCGTCCTTCGCCGGATCCAGTTCTTTTTCTGCCTGTTTTTATGCGTTGTCTTTGATCGACGATCGAAATTATACACGCCGGTGTGTCACAACATCGATATTCTTTCGCGTTGCACAACCACCCGCTCGCCTTGCACAGCCGAAACAACCGGTCGATGTTAGCACAATATACTCGGTAGCCGAAATCATTTTTATTGCTCCGACCAATGGCTGATCCATCTGGAGTCATCTCTTATCTTTAAAAATTAAATAGCGTTCTTTTGTACTAATTTTTAGAAACGCTTTTTTCAGTATTGCAACAGGTATTTCTAACGAACTTGGCCGTATTTTGTTTGATCTCACAACTTTTTACGGCCATAGAGAACTTGGCTCCTGTTTACAGGATGTTTTTGTTGGGATTTCATCAATTGTTGCCATTTTTTTTTTGAGGTGTAAAATTTCAAACTTTGATAATTATTCCTTTGATGATTTGTTATGGTGGACCTATGTACCAAATTTCAAGCTTGCAGGACAATGGGAAGTACCCAAAAGGTTTTGATGATCCGTGCGTCAGTCAGTCAGTCAGTGATCAATTTAGCGATTTTTGTGGTCCTATGTCTCGGAACCTACTAATGTTGGAAAATTAATGTTTTGTCAATATTGAGACCTGATAGCATTTAACAAGTGTACGAAATTACATCTCTCCATCTGCCTCTAGTTCCGAGGTACAAGCCTCTAAAAAACGGCTAACAAGGGAACATATTCAGATGAGAATGGATTTTGATGAAACTAATGTGAGCTACAGTTCTTCGAAAAATATTTGACACGTATTTTTTTTTTATCGGCAACCATCCACTTTGAAGGGGTGAAAACAGCCCTCAAAATTGGGAGTCGAAACCATATTTTTTGAGATATCTCGGAAACCAGAGGTCGAAAAAATTTGAATTTTTTTTAAATTGTGTGTTTTTCAATGGGAAATGTAGTCACGCAAGAATTTTTTAACAAAATTTTTTTTTCTCAAGAAATGTGGTTTTGACCCCTGACTTCGAGAACTGTTTTCACCCCCTCAGAGTGGATGGTTGCCGATAAAAAAAATACGTGTCAAATATTTTTCGAAAAACTATATGTCACATAAGTTTCATCAAAAACGGTGTGTATCAACTGAATATGTTCCCTTGTAAGTTGTTTCGTGTAAAAGGAAGTATGTAGTGCGAGAACTTTGCTGGTGCACTGCCGTGCACCTAGATTGGAAAATTATTGGAATTCAATGCTGGGGTAATTATGCTCGAAAATATTGTTAGTCGTTCTAAAACAACTAGCAGGTTGGAGTTAAATGCATCGAGGTGCATCGATGCACTGTTTGGTCACCGTGTATGTGGTTATTGTATTCGGAGGGGACAAAAGTTGGCGAATGGTGCAAGATCGAGTTTTCACCGAGGTCTCCGATAGATCGATCCTCGAGACCCACTTGAAATCGCTCGTGACTTTTTTTCTTAACCCTTTTTACACACAATAACCACTATTGTCGCGGTAAATGCATTATATCGAGAATAGAAATTCCATTGCTCCAAGAATAATAATTGTATACGTTACTTTTCGTCTGTATTTATTCTCTTACATCAGGAATTTTTTAATTAACGGAATTTTTCCTCCTTCTCATATTAAATTAACTATGCAAATAGAAAACTGCATACAGATCTTCAGTCTAGACTCGGAAATGTAAGAAATGCAGGAATCTCAACAACTTCGACAATTTTCTATCTCCGAGTAACTTGGGAAGTATTTCTGTAGCTAATAATACTTTTGTGCAAAATAGTAGAGTCAAACAATTTTTTTATAATCTGTATAGTATAAAAATACTCTATTCAAAAATATAAAAATATAAAAATTCAACTATATACTTGACTTGGAACCACAAAAATTCAAATATAATCACAACTACTCGATTTAACACTAAATCCACCGCTGTATTTTTCATGTTACAATTATTGAAACGATAAAGTTGCTTACATGGAAATTAATTCGATAAATATTTTTATCCAAGCACATATTGTGTTAAAAATTGCTCAAAATAAATAAATAGAGCCTTGTCATTTTTTCTAAGCTAAAACATTTTTATCGGTTTTAGTACACGGTAGGTTTAGTGCCAAACTCGACCTAGTACTCAACCTGTGTCTCAAAACTAATTATTGAAACGATGAAGTTGCTTACATGAAAATTAATTCGATAAATATTTCTATCGAAGCACATATTGTGTTAAAAATTGCTCAAAATCTAAATAAACAGAGCCTCGTCATTTTTTCTAAGCTAAAACATTTTTATCGGTTTTAGTGCTCGGCAGGTTTACTGCCAAACTCGATCTAGTACTCAACCTGTGTCTGAAAACTAATTGCAACGACTTCAGACTAAGAAATGCCACAGTCAATACTCATCCCAGGTCTCGAACCCCGAAGATACGTCACAGTTCCAGTTCCCAGCCCCATTTCCTTATCAGCAAGTGCCACCTGTGTACCTCCACACCTACAATCCCAACAATCCAGCACCTCTCATCCCTCTCACTCTTCTGATCTCCAATTTCCATGGGATAAAAGTCGGAAGAAAGAGTGAATCATCCATCTAGGAGACTAGTTTCTCTGTCTAGCGATTGAGAACCGCTGTCCGGTGATAGTGGGATGCGTCACGAGCAAACACGCGTACCTGGGGTTCTCGTTATCAGCGTTGGAACACGGCTGGAGCCGTACGAGCCGCGGCATCGTCTTCAGTCCACCGGAGGAGTAAATCCGAGAGGCCGTCTCTCCTCTCTCGCGATTGCTTCGAGCCTGTTCTCCTTTGTTCGGTCTCCTCCATGTTTTTCTCTTCTGACTTATCTGCCTGGGCTCTCTCTCTCCCTCCCCCCCTCTCTCCGTACTCCCCTCTCCCACTCGCAGTTCAAGAAGAATTAATTTCTTCTCTCTCTCTCTCTCTCTCTCTCCGGATCTGTCCCGGCGACCAAGTCCCCGATGCTAGTCGGCGCTCGGCGCCGATCGACACGGAACGATCGACGATCCACGGAGGACACCACGTGGTCGTCCGATGCCCCGTGTAGATCCTCTGCTCAGTCCCAACGCGGCGTTCGAGTCACCCGTCCGTCGCGACGGCCGACACACAATCGACGGAATTACCGATGACGCCGTGAGTGCTTTAAACCGATCCCGACCAACAACCATGGGCAAATCCGTCTCCCTCGGGATGCCTGGACGCGATTAGGCGAACAGGTGGCTGTCCGAAAGGATCCACAGGTCTGCTCCCGTACTCGATTTTATCATTTTCGCTCGGTGAGTAGATCTACTTAATCAGAAGATTTATTTTTGTGGATCTATGCGATGTCTGGACTTTGTTGAACATCTGTGCGAAGTGGTTTTGTCGGATTTGCAAAATTGCTTAATTTGAGCGAGTTTGAAGGGACCTGGTGCAGCTAAAGAAATTATTGGTGAATATTATTTATTGGTTGTTTCGATTGGTTTTATTGGATATTTTGATTTTTGTGGGGAATAGGTTCTTTTTTGGTGTTGGAGAGATTGTGAAAGTAGTTTGAAGAGTTCTTTACGTTGACAATGACGTTTTGTTTGTGGAAAGTTGTTAGATATATTTTTTAATATTATGTGCTACACTGCTAATTTCCCGTTATTCTTGTCGCTCGTAATGACATAGTTTATTTAATAAATAATTTCAAGGTTCGACATTTAAAGAATTTCATCAAATACAGAAGCAAAGATTACAATAGAGTGTCTTCGGTTAGATACACAAATGAATAAACAAGGTCATGGTACATGATTGCCTGAACTATTCATACCAAACAAAGTCCAAATAAAAATTCTGCCTCTTTGTTTTCCTCTGATAAGACTGCAAGATAGCGCACTATCTGTCAAAAGCATTACAAACAAAATAAACAAAGTGCCTCGTGCACATTATCCTTCGACACTTACCACCGAGCCAATTCAGTTTCGAATAAAAAAAAATACGGTACCGAAAAAATTGTATAGAATATTTTTTTTGTGTGGAAGTCGATGTCAAGACCGTGTATTTATTGCTGTATAAAATTATTTTCTTCTAGTGAAATTTCCATTCTACACAGAATTTTAATTGTTCAAAACTGAGATGCAGCGAATTCTCTCTTCATACAAGAATAGACACAATACATAGACACAACACGTGTTTTATGTGTTTCAAATTTGTTCTTTAAAAATTTCATAAAGCAAGCGAGTAAATCAATATGGTGTTTGGATTCTGTATTTAATTATGTTGTCATTACAATATAATTAAAAATTTTCAGATTTTCTTCTTTCTTGAAAAAGACCCACAAAAGGGTCGAAACGTTGAAGGTTTAATTTAACTAGCACAATTGCTTTATTTTGTTTAAAATTGATCGAACCGTTGCGCCGAGAGCATAAGCATTTTCCCTGATTTTAACAATTTACGATCGATAACTTTAACAACTTCATACAAGAATCTTTGTAGCCCGAGCATCGACTGTCACTCGCAGAAAGTTCATCACTGTCGCCGCTAAAAAGCGCAGCTCATGAAACTCCTTGCCATAAAACCTCGCGGAATGACACCGTAATGATAAGTCTGCCGTTCGACAATTTTTTCCCTCCCGTTTCGTAACGCTTTCGAGCGGAATGTCCTCGGTTATGCAACCGTGGCGTCCGACAGCCGCGACAGGATGCACTCTCTCGCCAAAAACAGACAGTGCATCCTGCAGACCGACGGTCGGCAACCGGCAAAGCGAGCAGCGACCCGCGATAGTATCGGATGACGATAATGGGATAACGAGGCCGGCGATAATTAGCGGCGGGTACCGGTGCCCGTCGAGCCGACCGACTCTGTCGATCGTTAACTCGGGATTATTAACGTCTCTTGCCCCCCTCCCGAAGCTTCCTGCATCCTCTTATCCTCGTTCATCGTACTCGACTTCTTATTTGGCCTATTACGAGCTTGTACGAGTAGCAAGAATCCAGGAAGAGCATTGCTACCGAGCAAATTAAACCTTCGGCAGATGGGGTTGAGAGGATTTTTCCTGGTGAGCCTTGCGCTGTGACTTCCTTGAACTTGGGAAACCGTTTTGGAATGTGATGGGTTGGTTTTTTGGAGGATTCGGTAGAGTCTGAGTGGGTGAAGGGGGGTTTTGATGGACCTGATAGCTTCTGGGAGGATTCTGACAGTCCTGGTAGCTTCTAATAAGACTACTAAGAGACCTAGTAGTGTCTAAAAAAATACTGAAAGTCCTAGTAGCTTCTGATAGGATTCTGAAGGTCCTGGTGTCTTATAGGACTACCAGGGGACATAGTAGTCTCTAAAAAAATTCTGACAGTCCTGGTAGCTTCTAATAAGACTACTAAGAGACCTAGTAGTGTCTACAAAAATACTGAAAGTCCTAGTAGCTTCTGATAGGATTCGGAAGGACCTGGTGGTTTCTGATAGGACTACCAGGAGACATAATAGCCTCTAAAAAAATTCTGACAGTCCTGGTAGCTTCTGATAGGACTACTAAGAGACCTAGTAGTATCTACAAAAATACTGAAAGTCCTAGTAGCTTCTGATAGGATTCTGAAGGACCTGGTGGTTTCTGATAGGACTACCAGGGGACATAGTAGTCTCTAAAAAAATTCTGACAGTCCTGGTAACTTCTTATAGGATTCTAGAAAGCTTAGTAGTCTCTAAAAAAATTCTGAAAGTCCTGGTAGCCTCTGACAGGATTATCAGAAGACCTACTGTCCTCTGAGTAGGTCCCGAAGGTCCTCGTGCCTGAGAGGGTTCCAGAAGAGGAATCAGAATACCACGCGACTGTTTATGTAACAATACGCTGAGCGTGGCACGCGCAACTACAGATCGGTTCCGCTTCACTCGCGGCGCGCGTCGAAAAGTAAGCCTCGCGTAGAAACGGAGAATAGAGAGAGGGCACGAGAGCAAAGCGGAACGGGGGACGCGAGGGAAACGCAATATTCGCCTGGTGAAATGAACACCTCTCGGTGTTGACTTACGACGATTAGGGAAAAAATACGCGCTGCCCGCGTCGATTACGTGAGCGGTGTGCTTGTAACGGGGCTGACGTAACGATACGCGTAGGTTCTATTTCTGAAACGCCCTGTATACAGTAGGAACTGAGAAAGGCTATAGCCGGGTTTGGTAGTGAAATTCGCCCCCGACGAGTTTTTAATCGAGCTTTGGCTATTCGATAGCCTACCCAAAAAGTCCCCGATCTGCCAAGTTACAGCCCCATATCTCATCTGTAAGGGTAGTTATTGAGGAAAATCGAGAAACCAATTTTTGGCCCATTTTCCCTATTTATTGACAGTTAAAAATTCTGAAAAAATTCTTACAAATTTTGGATACTAAGCCACATATTAAGTATCATTTTCAGATTTTTCCGTTGCAAACTCTGGTTGTAAAACGCGAAAAACACGAAAAAAATCGAAAAAATGCAGATTTCATATAGAAATCGAAAAAGCACTAATCCAGATTTAATTCAGAAATGAGATATTACCATAAGTATTATGCTCAATTTTTTTCAAATCCCCGAGAGTGGTGCGTCATAGTTGAAAAAAATAAAAACCACTTTTTTCGGCGTTTTTCCTAAGTTATACCTATCTTCTCTGAATTAAAAAAATATATTATGTTATATTAAACATTCCTACGTTCAGAGAAATATTTTCCAGACTTTAAAAGTTGCGTAGTACAAAAAACGAAAATAATACTATGTCGTTATATTCGAATATTTCGAAAATACTTTTAATGGCGCCGGTTGGTTGCAGCGGCTATAGTCTCGGACTGCGGAACCGCTGATAAGTTTTTGGACCAGGTTCGAATCCCGCCCGGGTCAATCTTTTTTTTTTGTTTATCAGGTTTTTTTTTCGCTTCCTAACCATATGATTGTTGTTAAACCATTGTAAAAATATTTTTTAACTATTATATATATAATTTAGGATTTTCCGGTCGGAGAACACATCAATTCTCAGGAAATCGAATCTTACAACTCCTGAGTCTGAATCTTACATACTTTAATTAGATATTGAATCTCGAACGCTATTAAACCTACATTTCCAGTGAAAAATTTAACAATTTATTTATCAAAGAAAAATACATGTACCACTTTGATACATTCATGCTGTAAATTCTCACGAGAATATTGATCGATGGACAATGGTCTTTGCAAAAAATCAAGAAACATTTATTCAAACGTGCATACACGTACGTGCTCCACAATAGACACAGTCTATGGTCCACCGTTTTTCGGCACATCAAAATTCAATAAATGGTTTATTTGTACAGTGATATGTGATCATTTATATTGCACTAGGTTTTCGTGTTTTCCGCGTTTTACAACCAGAGTTTGCAACGGAAAAATCTGAAAATGATACCTAATATGTGGCTCAGTATCCTAAACGTGTCAAAATTTTTTCACAATTTTTAACTGTCAATAAATAGGAAAAATGGTCCAAAAACTGGTTTTTCGATTTTCCTCAATAACTACCCTTACAGATGAGATATGGGGCTGTAACTTGACAGATCGGGGTCTTTTTGGGTAGGCTAACGAATAGCCAAACCTCGATTAAAAACTCGTCGGGGGCGAATTTCGCCACCAAAACCAGGCTATAGCCTTTATATTCGGTTGGAATCCGTATTGCCTACGGCATTTCATGCGAAAATTCCGTGTGAGTACATTGTGAAATTTGCAAGCTGGGTGTACATTCAATTTTAAAACGACCTGTATACCGAACAAATGTCTTCTATAGCAGAATCCACAATGCTTCGAATATCTCGTTTATATTACTGAATATACAAAATGCTTCTACTGCAAAATATTTTAACAATGCATAAATGTATTTATGAAACGCCCTGTACATACTCCAACCGAAAAATTCTTTCCCCATCACAAAATCTACACTATCCAGCGCACTTCACCTTCGCATCTGCGAATATAAAGTCCCCTCGAGATAACCGAACGGTTTCGCCGTGCCTTCAATTCTGTATCGCCCTGTAGGAAATGTAAACGGTGCATAAAAGACCTCTGCATCGGGATCAAAAACGACTAGAGCGTCGAACGGTTCGCGGGGGCCGACCACGGCGGGAATTGGTTACGGTCGTTGCTCCTGGCAGCTCCGCCGCGTCGGTTCTTCCGCTCCGAAGACGACGACCGGGGCCGCTTCAAGATCCCCTCGTTTGGTTTACCGAGTTTCGAGGCCCGTCCTCCGTTTAAACTTTAAACGACCGAGGAAAGGGATCGTCACCTACGAAACGGTCCTCCGTCCTCGTCGTCGACGGCTCCCATGGAATCAGCCGAGGAAACCGGAGACCGCGACATTCTTTCGAGAACAGGGCACGAGTCACGTAATATGGAAGCCGAGAGGACCGCGGGCACGCACGCACGACTCGCAGATCGGTTTCTCGTAATCATGGTAACGCGACACCCGCGACGGAACTGCGGCCGATATTGTCCTGGCGCCTGCGAGGCGTCATCGCCAGCTGCACGATTCCGCCAATTTTTTTCACAAATTTTTGAATGTCTAATGATTCTCTGGTTGGCTGTTGATGAATTGTAGAGCGATAACAGGGTGCAAAGTTCAGTGGTACTGCATTCTGCAAAGTTGCAATGTCCTATCTTAACTAGGGTGGGAGATAGAGGCACAATCCTGATTATCCGGACTCCCCCCTTTGTTATCTCAGCTTAATCGTATAAGATATCATTGAAAAAAATCTGATACCATCTGCTCGGCTAAATACACGCTAGGGAATTATATCAGATTTTTTGGTTGAAAATTCCAGCCACAAAAAATTGGGAACTACACACAGATCCTTTCACGCCAGAACACTTTGACCGAACAAAAAATTCGCTTCTCCTGCGTTTTAACAAATTGTCAGCGAGCAGGACCAACTATCTAGCAGACCCAGATGGCAATGCTGATGTGTTTTGAATTCCAGGCGTCGTCAACAAGCATCGCGAGGCTGAGGAAGCATGGAGGCGGCGAAGGAAACAGCCGATGACGACTCCCGGGTACCAGAGACTCTTCAGCATCCTGGGGAGAAGACAGCTAATCCTGAGAGGCTGCGGGTCCTCTCGGTGGACAAGGTCACCGTCGAGAAGTACGTCTTAGAGTCCTCTAGCGGTTCTCGCGAAGTGCTCCTCACGAAGAATGAAACTTCTCGGAAATTATCAATAAAGTCTGAACCTACGAATCCTACGCCAACCAAAACCGAACAGCCTAAATCAAATCATCGCAGCTCCCTTCCCGAAGAAACATTGCTGAAGAACCTCTGTGGCTCTTCGTTGACTTTGAAGAGCCCGGAGAGCAGCCTCGAGAAGAGGATCAAGCCGATCAAGTTAACGAAAAGCCCCTCGATTGGCAGCATAGTGGTGAAAAATAAAATTCCTCCCAGGGTACCAGCGAAACCCACCTTGAAGAGCCCCGTGCATCAAACTCCAGAGAATTTAGAGGACCCTAAAGACCCTGAAGAATCTTCAGACAAGTCACAAGATCCTGAAGATCCAAAAGAATTAAAAGATTCAAAGGACCTACATAAAAAGGAAAGGGACGCCAAGGATCGCTTAGAGCAAAGTCAATCAAAGATCGAAGGTCTTCAGCAACACCTGGGGACCAGGATCGACGCAACCACGGCAGAACAATACAAGAAGCTGTTAGACCTCCGTGCCAGCACTAGTTTGAAGGTAATCGTCGACTCCAATGCAAACGAGAAACCCCTAACCGAATTCGACGAGGACTTTCTCCGCAGACAAAGCCTGGACAAGAGACTGAGAATCGAAGAGCAAGATCTAGGCCCTGAAGAGATCGAAGCAGACGTGCAGAAAAGGCCGAGCTACTCGAAGAAGGTGTCCGAGGTGGAGAAGCGTTGGTCAGGCGAGTTTTTAGAGAGGCGTCGGTCCTCGGAGTCCTCGAAGTCCTCGTACGTTGAAGAACTAGGCAGTGTATCATCTAGGGATAGCGTTGAAGAGGATCATAGGACCTTGTTCAGGGAGAGCATAGAGGATCGAGACTCTATAGCTGAGAGGCAGACGTCTGAAGAGGTCCTGACGATAGTCAGCAGTGATTTGGTTAGCACTGTAGATTCTGATTCCTGTTTAGAGGACAGGATCAAGGCTGTGGATGAGGACATCGAGAGGATTGATAATGAGGAGGTCGACGACGAAGAAGATGATCGAACGAGACTGGATGGATGTCAGTGGAGGAAGGACAGGATTCTAGAGTTGATGCAAGACCGCAGGATAGCGTCCTCCACGGATTCCATCGACCTGTTCGTAAACAGGGGGCCGCCGGGTAGGGACGGTTACGCGAGTCTGATCCGCGAGTTCAGCATGGAGGTCGGCCCCTCGAGGAAGAAGGAGGAGAAACAGAAGAGGAAGCTCGGGTTGCGTAGGCTGCTGCCCGGCTTTTTCTCGCCGAAGGACTCGCGCAAAGACTACAAGAAGAAGGAGGCCAAGGAGAAGAAGCGCCAGGACGACAGACACTTCGCCAGGTATCAACAAAATGGTAACTATACTCGCTCGCCGGATACCATGAACTTGAATGAGGACATCAAGAGGAACGTCAAGTTGGACAACAGTCTGAATGGTTCGATGATCGAGGAGAGGCTGGACGAGATCAAGCGAGAGCTGTTTCCTGATCAAGGACCGATCACTAGCACCCCGGACCACCTGGCGAGGGACGATGCGCGGTGGGGACGATGCAGTCCGAATACGGTAAGAAAATTTTTTATTTTTAAGGGTCAAAGACATTGCTAGATGGTAAAGCAAACTTTCTCCCACGTTTAGGCTTCCTCAGCGCCACTCTGTGACAGTCAGGCGTTGTTGAGGGACCGGGCAGGCCAGCCCAGGTCGTACACCACGGACTCCAGTCTCAGTTCCATTGCTCCAGACGATCGTTGGGCCGAAAGGAACCTGGGAATCTCTCCAGACATACGAAAGTTTGAGCAAAGACAGAAGCGCGAGGAATTGGGTCGCGGACACCTTGAGCGCAAGCATAGTCTCCAGGAACCGAACCATCGATACTTCTTCCACAGAAATCATGGACCCTCTGGCAGAATTTCTGCGCCTCCTACTGAACGTTACTTGGTCAGACCCAGAGCCATTCATCCTGTAGACAGACCTCTACCAGCGATTCCACATTCGAGGACAGATCTGACCTACGAGAATTACCTTGAAGAGAGCAGAGAGGCGGCTAGGTTCGGGGACAACGTGTACGTCGAGAAGACATTCTCTAATACTGGTCTCTATGAGAATGAGAACGCTTCAGGGTTGATCTTGAAGTCAGTGTCTGCTCAAGTGAAGATTACTAGACAGCCTATAGTCAATCCTAACAGCCGAACTCCCATAGCTAGGTCTCCTAAGTATCCTTCTCCAGGCTCTAGCCAGAAGTCGGGAGATTATGCTGACTCCAGCTGCACGCCTAACTCCAGTCAGAAGAGCGAGTTCTCACCCTCCAGCTCGAAAAGTGGCGAGTACTATCTTCAGTCTCCTGGAAACTCACCGACGAACACGAAGGACCTGGATGACAGGGATGGGATTTATGAAAATGAGAAATCGCCGTCTAGATCGTCCACCAGGTGCATGGACGACAGGATCTATGATATAACACCCTCTTCACCTGGTCACTCCACTCCCACCAATCAGGAAAAGTCTTTGGAGTCCAAGGGGAGTGGTCGCAGTCCAAAGAGCTGTCAAAGTGAGGACAGATCGCAGCGCCTGGAAGTGAGGACCCTGGACAGTTGTTTTGTTTCAGGACCTTGCTCCCCAGGTAGCCATGGGAAGATCAGATTGCAGCCGGCGCCTAGAAGAGCTCAGCCCAACGAGCAGATCTTGATAGCTTCCCCAAAAAGAGAAGCACCGTATGAATCAAGAATCCCCAGGCCTTCTAATGAGGCTAGATCAGTCGAGTCGCCAGTGAACATTGCTGGATCAACCAGGCTTCAGTCTTCTGGACCCGTGGAGCCTAAACAGGACTACTCTCCTCCTAGAATGAACTTTTCCCAAGGTCCTGTTCCTAACTTCCCCGCAGAGATGCCTCGACCGGAACCTGTCTACGTCCAGAGAAGTGAAGTTGGTCAGCCTGGAGAGTACAGGACGGTTTCACAGAAGAAGGAGAATGATGATAGAGTGGCCTGGGTCCAGGGTAGAGCCTCTTCCCCGCTCCCAGCAGTTAGACCAGAGCAGAGTCCTCCGAGGAGTCTGGCTATGGACAAGTGCAGTCGCTTGGATCTGCAGATAGAGACCCAGAGACAGGCGCAGCAGGTTCAGAGGCCCAAGATTTCACCTGGGCAGGCCAAGGGCAAGATCTCCAGTCCTGGACAGAGTGAATCCCGTTCGCCCGAACAGCAGCGTAGACCTGAAGAGGTCCTATACGTTCAAAGAGTGCCGGAACCTGTTTACGGGCAACGAGGACCCACCTCTCCGTCGAAGCAGGAGACTCGCCAGCACCTGGAAGCCTTCTACTGGCAGCACAAGGCCCTGGAGGCTCAGAGGAAGTCGGTGACCTCACCAACGTCTCCGAATCTCAAGCAAATTGCTAGGAAGATAGATCTACCCGAGGTCAGAGAAGCGGTGTACTGGCAGCAGCTGAAGAAGATGGATGAGGAGCAGCAGAGGAGGATCTACGAGCAGAACATGGCTGAGGAAGTGGTCCACAGAGCGAAGAGTCCTGTCAGAGCTAGGCAGGGGTCCATCAGGGCGCCTATTGTGGCCTGTGGAGAGCCTAATTCTTGGCCGGAGAACCTGAGGAGGACGAAGGGGACTGTAAGTGGCAAGCCACCGTTGATGCAGAGCCAAAAGGGGCCTAATCAACCCGTGCTAATTGTCAGGCCCCAGCAGGCCATCAGGGACCGCAGGGAGCTGCAGACCAAGCCCATAGACCCTGAGAGACTAGAAGCTCAGAGGTCCAAGAGCGCCTCGCCCCACTTCCATCGAGGAAATGAACCTCAGAGGAAGCCAGAGGCTACCAGCTATGAGGAGTCCAACGATCCTGATGTCAAGGCAACTCCTCATCCCATATTCAAAAGAGGCAGCCTCATCAGTGGCGAGTCCGTGGATTATGGGACAACAGGTGGCGCCAAAAGGGTCAGCTTCTCGAACCAGTCCTCCGTGGGCCAGGATCTACCCACTGGCAACTGGCCCACCAAACATGGAACAGCTCCAGAGCCTCCAACCAGAAGGCACCGTAGTGAGGATAGCACTTCGGATACCGATTCTGTGTTCTCCCACCATGAACGTCATGCGCACTGCGTGGATGCAGAATACGATGCTGATAGACCATTGCCCCCTCTACCCAAGGATCCCGGCTCTAGGATATCTGCTGCTGCCAGAAGCAACGTCGTTGGGGACCCCAGGTGGCAGGACCCTCGCCAGGTTACCAGTCCTCACGGTGCTGACCCTATGCGGTTGCCTCGCCAAAAGGGTGAGTAGTGATTTATATTTATTTACTTGATGCGAGCCGGTGACTGAGTCCCTCTTGACCCAGAGTACCGAAGTTTGAGATGTAAGTTCATAGAAGTCATAGAACTTACAGCAACTCAAACATCGACAAACATTCATCAACGTGTCTGCTATGCGAGGATTAATTATCAGCTGATGGTAATTGGATACGATTTAATTTAGTATTAGGTCTGTGGTACACCGAAAACCTGTTAGGTTAGGGCTGATAGGTTTAGGGATCGGGTGTACTATCTGGCTCGATTCGGGGATACTTCCGGTGGAAAGGCTCCTGCACCTCGTAATTCCAGCTAGACAAGGTGTGAACCGCTCCTCCGCGTATGACTATGCATCTCAATGAGCCTCTTAGGGAGAGGACCGGGAGCGGCGCAGCGTCGCGCGCAGGCACGTCCCGCGAGGTCCCGACAAATCTCGTTCTTAGGCGTTAAGCCTCTTCCGCACTCGTGGTCGACGTTTCGTGACGTCGAAAACGAGAGACGAGATTCTTTAGTTGACTTAAATCGGCACGACTCAGCCCCGAGTTGAAATCGAAGTCCTTCTACTCTATCATTAAATTAGAAACAAATTCGAGAGGCAAAACAATTTCTAATTACATCAAAATGGCTGCAATTAGAGGTTTCAAACTATTCGAAACCGATCGCAATCCCATCAAACCAAAATCCGAATTAGTTCAAACTAGATTCAAACACGAATCCATTTTGAGACTCCGTTTAGACAAATTGCACGGATGCTGTAACTTCGTCAATCCCACCGCGACCCCAATCAAACTTGTCCTATCCAGCCTCATTAACCCCGTAGCTGCCCACAATAAATAACCATCCGCCCCTCGTAATCGATATCAATCCCGCGAAGTTTCTGGGCAAAAATCCATCAGCCTCGGTCAACAGGAATCAATCTCAAACATCATTCCCGTCACCGTGCAAAGGGTTGTCGGTTCCGCATAAACGTTGTCTCTCTCTCACTCTCTCTCTCTCTCTCTCTCTCGCGCGCGCCCCATAAACCGCGAACGGTGGTTGGGTCACGGTGTTCGGTTCGCATCAAAGAGCTGAGCCGGGGGTGCTTCCGTCGAATGTTTTCGGTGTGCAGCTATACTAACCAGTGGCAGGCGCAGAGGTTTCGTTCGACGGTCGCCTTCGACGCGAAAGCGGAGCAGCGTGCAAGAGAAAGAACGTCCACCGTGGGGGATGATGCGTTGGCGCGAGAGAGGGTGGGTGGGCGTACGGGATCGATCTGGGTTCCCGTGACGTCACCTCCGAGAGCTAGACAGAAACGGGACTAGGAACCGTCTGGTGGTGGGAGTGCCTAGAGGAGCGAGAGAGGGGAACACGGCTCTCGCGCTAGGGGCAGAGCAGGAACGGTGGCCGGCCATCCGGGAGAGGAGAGCGGAGGGGCGGAAAGGCCGGGAGTGGAGCGGAGAGAGGCGGGGGAAGGAGTTGTGCCGGGACTCGGGCAGATCCCGGCGACTCGGTACCGCGGGTTTTCGACGGTGGTGCCGCGCGGCTAGAATCGTCGAGGTGAGGAGGGGGCTGTGGCGGTGTTGGCGCACCCTGTCACACTCGCCTATCTAGCGGCCGGCTCAGTGATGGTAGCGACTGGCGGCTGGTGGTCGGGGGTGGCTGCTGGCTCTCTACTTGTGCTGCTCTCGCGTCTTATTCACCGGCGGGGTTTCGACTCGGGATGAACTGAACACTGATCGATCGCGACCTTCGAGGACCCTCGGGTGCCGGACATCTCAGTGAAAGAGCCGCGCACCCCGCACACCGGTGGTCCTCGGGGCCACCGCCAGAAAGCCAGAGGGAAGGATCCCCGTGCGGATCGGATACGAGGGATCGCGAGATAGAAACGGCCGCCCGATCCCCGCGTCGGACTCTCGTTGCCGCGCCACCGGCTCCGTTGAACACGATGTTCTCCCCGGTCCTCTCTGTTCTGGTGCTCGGTGCGTGGTTGATCGTCGAGCGACCTTGAAGCCTGAAACACCAGTGTGCGTCGAGGAGAATGTGATCTTTCTTGCCTGGCGCCTTCTTGTTCCTACGAGCGGCAGCCGGGAAAGAGGGTAGAGGAGCCACGGACGCTCACGCTAGGCTATCGATCTCCCCGCCATGGACCTCATCGTGAGCAGGATTCACCTGTTCATATTACTGGTATACTTCCTGCTGATCGTCTTCTTCTCACTGCTGCTGTTCTCGTTCTTCTTCCGGGTGATCCTGTAACTCGACGTGACCGCCTGTGCGAGTATCTAGAAGGGTATAGGGGATCATTTTCTCGCAGGGAGGCTGAGAGAGAGAGAGAGAGAGACTCCCGGTTCGGGTCCTTCGAGGTTGTTGTGCTTGGAGGAGGAAGAGGTGGAGGATGTGCGCGTAGGTGGAAGTGTGTTCGATCCACTTTTTTGGTCCGATCGTAGCAGAAACGGGACCCGGTCGGTTAGGGTGGTTGGCTTCGTGTTGCGTTGCGTTGCGTACCGTTGAGTTCGAGGGTAACCGCCGAGGAGTCCTCGCTCTCTCGTTTGACCCAGTGATCCGATTCGGAACGGTGGCGGCACACGCTCGAGTACACTCACCCCCGTGCTCGGTGTGTGAAGCTCGCGGCGACCGGAAGATGGCGACGTCATGGGCGCCAGGACGTCGTCGTCGCGACTGTTGCGCTCGCGTCGACCGGAAACGGTAGAGAGCGCGTCTCGTTCTTGACACGGTCCGAGGTCGGAGCCGGTTTGTGTTGTCTGCCTGTGTGTGTGTTTGCGCGCACGGCTCGCGTGCGTTCTCCCTTAGGATCCGAGCGAGAGGGTTCATCGGTCGAGCACGATCGTTGGTAGAGGGCTCGAGGATCGATCCGGTCGCGCGATCGCCCCGTAGATCTCTCGGTTGTCCCTTTTATGTAACGGGTGGCCGTGGTCGAAGGTGACAAACGAGAAGGATAGACGCGTGTGTGATGAACGAGGAGGCGGGCGCCCGGCGAGACCGATCACGCGCGACCAGCCGCGCCGCGCTGTGCCACGATCGAGAAACGGGATCGGGATCGAGATCTAGAAGGTTCGGGGAGTTGCTGTGATCCATCGTGGGCCACCGGTTCTACAGACATTCAAGCGGCTCGGAATCATGCTGACCCGTTGGAAGAGCAAAGACAAAAGCTCCGGCAAAAGCTCGTCCGCCGGAGCCGGCCTTGGCAAGAAGAAACGCAAGTTCGGCAGAGAAGGTAAGGGACATCTACTGCTGGGGGAATCTAGGGGAAAAATCTGATATAGGTCGCGAATTCGTCCGTGGAACCATGGAGAAGTGGAGACAGGTTCCATTGGTCCAGCGACGAAATTCTCCGAGAGTTAGGGGTAATCGGGGGAATTTTTGAATGTCTGGGGAATCTGGGGAAATTTGGGAATGCGATCTGGTCTAATGAAATTAGCGGAACCAGGAGGCAGTCGATGTCTAGAGAAATTATAATATCTAGAGCACTCTAGAAGACACACTGGTATGCAGTTCTAGGGGAATTTTCAAATATGGTGGAACGTTAAAATCGTCGTTTCCACCGGAGCCGTTCGATCGACCGGTGGGGTACGAGGCAAATATTTCCCCGACCGGAAGTCAAACTGCAAACACACCGGCCGGCGTATTTACCAACAAGACAAACTCCCGGGCGCGGGGAAAAACATTTTCGCGGCGGTTCGCCTGATTTCCCCGCCGCGCCGCTTTCGAATTATGTCCCTAGGATCGATCGAACGCGGGAGGCCTGCGGCGCGGTGTCCCGTCTTGTCTAGCAGTGGCGTGGGGGGTTAAAATCGCGCAATTTTTCGTCTGTCACCTGTGAAAAAGCGTCTCGGCTCGCCGCGACAAAGCGGTCGCATCGATTCTCGATGGACGCAAGGCCGAATCGCGAGGCGCCCGGTCTTTTTACGGAATTCCCGGCACCGTCCGAGTTAATTAAAAATCAGAAACGGGATCGAACCTCTTTTTCCCACCGCCTCCCTCCTCTCTTCTTCCTTCCACGCTGACCCCGTTTCTGCCTTTTCTCCCTCTGTTTCCCTCTTTCCTTTTTCTCGCACTCTCTCCTGTTTTCCCCCCGGATTTTTTCTCTCTCGGTTTTCCTCTTCGTTTTTCTTCCCCTTCTTTTTTTTTGTTCCTTCCCTCGGATCTTTTTCCCTGCCTCGTTCTTTTCGCTCTCTTTTCGAGCGGATTTTTGGCAACACGCTCGAAAGATTCGAGGATTCCTCGGGAGATAACTCGAGCGAGAAGAAAGAGGAGGGAGTAGCACGTTTTTCGCGCGCGCGACAACGGCCGTGGAAAACGTTTCCGCGGAATTGATAATCGAACAAAGCGGCCGACGAACCGTGCCCGACCCCGCGCGCGCGATGGATCTTGTTCCGGCGTTTCCTTTTATCTGGGATATTTCCCCGGCGCTCCTCATTTCCCACGAAAAACCGTCCTTCTTTGCCTCCCTGCTCCGTAACATTATTGGGTCGTGCCGTAAGTAACGTGGTTTCGCGCTGAGTGGAAAAGAATGGGACACGCGACGGGATCCTCGCTCATCTCCTCTCGCATCCACTTTTTGGATACAATTTCTCAGACTATAACGAAGAAAATTATCTCGCAAAAACTGCAAAGATTACCGCCCTGCGGCACAATTTGTTTGGAATTTTCCTACAAAAATTACAATCTCGAAGAAGCGAATTCGGCAGATTTGAAAATTTAGGGCCAGACCAAGTTGACTGATGAAATTATTGCCGATGAAAAAATTAAGTAACGTGTTTGTGGACGTCGGTGGCGTGTACATGTGTAATTGGTGATGAATTGGACGTACAGTTTGTACGGTAGATGTGATGGAAACAGAAATTCAGGGCATTAAGGAAAGAGCTGACGAGGCCAGTCAGCGTTGGTCCCATGGTAATCGGGAATGTTGCGTCATCGTCATCGTTACTCTTCGTCCTAATCGCTACTTGGCCCGTTCCAATTCGCCATGTACGGTATCGATGCTCCCGCGAGCGAAAATTTGCTTTCGTGGCCCCCAAGATTAATTACTAACTGCTCCTCGTTATGTTCGATTCGAAACAGGTGTTATGCACGAGCCATTATGTTCTCTACGTGCTTTTAAGAGCCGGTATAATTGGAACGTTGTTACGAGTCCAAAGTGCTCAGATTTTCCTCTAGAATTGGTTTTAAACAATTTTTAAACATTTTAGCTACACTAGTCCCTCTCCTCGTTTCTACAAGTCAGGGCACGCTGGCACACTTTTCCTTCAAAGTGCCATAAAATAGCAACGAAAAATCGTAGATTCACGTTTTTGGTAACTTTGAAAACCGCAGACTTCAATCTATAGAAGCGCTGCGATTTCAGTCGTGAAAAAAATTTTTTCAACTCCACCGCGGCGATTGTATTTAAACAATTGCCAAAAATGACCATTTTTACTTTTTTGACCATATTTTAGGGTAAAAATTTTTCCGGAAGAAATAACTTGGAGATTTTGAAAGCGGAGATTCCACCCTTTGAAATGAGTTCACGAACACTCTCCTCCAATTTTTTTTTCAAGAAGTCACGCTACCTCGAACATCTCCAACCCTTCACCTACGTTTTGACAGTTTCCAAGCTTGAATCCTCGGTGTATCAAACAATCGGTAATCAATTGCTAATTACCAAAGACAGAGGGGCTAGCAGACGTGTCACAGTTTTGTCGCAGCGTCAGGTCGCGGACAAGATAGTCACGCTGCGATCTCGGTTAGGTTGCAGCATCCTCAGGGTGCAGGTGGGCAGCGACGAGCAGCAGCAGCAGCAAGCAGAGAGGGTGCAGGAGAGAGCGGTTGGCGTCGGCTACACCCTGTCACACGGTTCCTCGACGCTTGCGCCGCGCGCAGGTTGCCGAACCGCCCCCGCCCCCTTCTTCTTTGCACCTCTGCCAGGCCGAATCCTCGGCGACCAGCGTCGTTCTCTTCCGTGACGCGCCAGTTCTCGCCTCTCTTCTCTTCCCTTCTCATATCCCTTCGGCTCTCTCAGCATCGGCCCGTGTAAACCGGGTGTGTGCGGTGACGCGATCGGCTCGCGGGAGCCTCGCGCGATCGATGGGGCGGCTCGCCGATCCCCTAACCGGCCGACGATCTCCTAACCTGCGAACCGAAAACACTCGCCGCCCCGTGCGATCGAAACTATAGATCGCCAAACAATCGGTCGCAAAACACGAAACGATCCCGTCAAACGAGATGACAGCTGCCACGGACGACACTAGACAGAGGATCCTCGATCTGTCTCGAAGCTAGACACCAGCTTATAGGACACCCATAACCCCCATGGTCCTTCGGGGTCCAAGGTTATGAGACTGACTATCTTCTATCCCGATGGGTGATGACAGTGAGGTGTGATCAGTGATCGACTATCAGCACGATCCAGCACGAATGCCGGCTTGATTGTTGGCCGCTGTCCTCTCTGCTGATTAGGCGCCAGGTTCACGGACAGGATGCGAATATTCGCCTGGAGACATTGCGTGTCGTTGGACGGTAAGCTTGAACGAAAGGGAGATAAAGAGTAGTCGATGATGAATAAGTTTCCAGCGATAACGATCGAGGGATTATTGCGGTCCGAAACGGGGGCTTGTTCGTTCGTTGGTTCGCGGTCGCCTTTATCGACCGATCGGACAACTACTCGCGAACACCTTTTTCTACAGTCTGACTCCGCGAGGAGAAAATACTGAGATGTCCCAGTCGATGCTACGTCGATCGTTCGCCCTTCTGTGACGCTGGGTCGAGGATTGCGTGTCTAGCTTCGAATTGGTCGGGTTCCGTCGGATCTGGGTATACTTTTAGCTTCTTTTCGTGCGAAAAAGGTCCTTCAGCGTCAAAAAATTCCGCTCAATGGTCAATGTTTTAGTATTTCTTGCTTCGACAAGGTCTACTTTCACCTGAAATGATAATTGGAATTGGTTTCCTCGTTGATTGAAGTTTCACCTGTGACCGGGTCATTTGTGACCCGAGCAGATCCTGTAAATTATATTCCCTACGGCTCTCTACAGCTTTTGTTCCGTCATAAATGGTAGATCTGCCTATAGTTGGCTCAACTAAGACCTCAAAATGACCCACAGACATAAATTCGTCCTACTGAATTTATTAGTAGTCGACAGAAGTTTGTTTGCAGGCTAAAGGGAATTGCAGTTCCGCCTGTGACCGGGCCACTCGAGACCCGAGATTTAAAGCTTTGCTTCAGATATCGTTAGTTATGTTACTTTAATGCATGAGATGCGAAATTCGTAGACTTCTGCAGGTGAAATTCATTTTGAGAATAATTTCGATTCGACCTGTAGTCGACTAACCGCTTTTCCATGCGACTAGACATTGTAGTTTGCTTTAATGTACAATGTCCCAGCATGAACCTAGGAAGCGTGTTTGAATTACAGATGAAACGACTATTTTGGAAGATCCTGTAACAGCTTGAGAACATTTTCAGGCGGAAGCCGTAGTCTCGAGGATCTGAACCGTCTATTAAAGCACTCAGAGCTGTTCGAAATTATATCCAACATCCTCGAGATACGATCTTCATCCGAAAACTCTGCTCCGGCTACAGGCTGTTCCAAAAGTGAGTCGTCTCGAGAAACTTCACCAAATGGAAACGCTATGAAACTACAATTTCTATTAATTCTCCAAGATCTCAGAAAAGATAGTATACGTGTCCAATAGTACAACACATATGAAACAGCCTGTATATCGAAAAAATTCGTTCTCCTAGTTGGAAACGGCACAGACCTAACCCAGATCACGAAAACCAATAGAATTCGATAGATTTCACTCGGATTACTTTGGTACTCTCAAATTCAATATTTGTCTTGCAATAAAAATTTAAAAAAAAAATGGTTTCCTGGACCGGAAAATTTGAATCGGCCGTGACGCGACGGTGGATCGCAAGGAAGGCGTGGTTCCGGGACCCTGGAAAACCGGAAGTTACGTTGTTCCGAAGGCGTCGACCACGAGCACCCTTTCCCGCCGTTACCGAGTTTACCTGCACTTAATCGTTCGTTACGTATTCGGGGTAAAATGTGGGGTCGGAAGGCGCGCAGGATGAAGTAGACGAAGGGAAAGGAGACCGACGAGAGGAAAGAGAAGAGAGATGAGAAACTGTAGGTTCGAGGAGGAAGAGGAGTAAAGTAGACGAAGGAGAGAATTCCTTTGAGAGGACAGGGTTTGTTTCGCGGCCAACCAACGGAGATAATCTTCTCGTTAGTCGTCGAGGCCTGGTTACCCTGATTCTTTAATCCTTGAGAAAAAGGACGAGCTCTAGGAGAAAAAACGAGCAGAGGGATCGAGGGGAAAAGAAGAAGAAGAGTTACTCCGGTTGTTCCGCGTCCGGGCACTCGCGGTGGGTTCGCTTAGGCCCGTTTCGTTTTACCGTAGGAAATTACGACGACGTCGTCGTCGGGCGTTCGTTTTACGAGCGGCTGCCGGAACGGATGCACTTCTGCGTCCTCCCGCCGTTCCCTGGGTGAACGGCCATTTGTAGCGTAGGTCGGGGCGGTTCGCATCCTGGTGACCCAGTTATCGCGCGAGCGCGAACTTGGACTCCCGTGACTCCGTCGATTCGACGCCCCCGACGACGTCCGTCCGTCCGTCCGTCCGTTCGTCGATGCGACGCCGGCTCGTCCCGATATACCGACTCGAATTGCCTCTGAAAAATTCATCATCCGGTTGCCATGCTCCACGCTCCCCTTTCGATGGGAAATTAGCTATTTCTAGAGAGGGTTGGAGGCTTTGGAATTTTATAGATGTGCAATTGTCAGATCGAACACTTTGAATAAACTTGGTGCCTGTTAGAGAATTATCTATAATTAGTACACGACCAAACCCAAAATTTGGACCACTGCCCCTTCGATTAGAACTTTGTAGAGAGGGTGGAGGCTTTGAAATTTTATAAATGTGCAATTGTCATATCGAATAATTGGAATAAACTTGGTGCCTGTTAGAGAATTATGTACAATTAGTACACGACCAAACCCAAAATTTGGATCACTCACCATTCGATTAGAACTATCTAGAGAGGGTGGAGGGTTTTGAATTTTATAGGTGTGTAATTGTCAGAACGGACACCTAAAAAATTGGTGCCTGTTAGAATTATCTATAATTAGTACACGACCAAACCCAAAATTTGGGCCACTCCCCTTTCGATTAGAACTTTCTAGAGTGTGTGAAGGCTTTGACATTTTATAGGTGTGCAATTGTCAGAACGGACACCTACAAAATTGGTGCCTGTTAGAGAATTATCAATAATTAGTACACGACCAAATCCAAAATTTGGACCACTCACCATTCGATTAGAACTTTCTAGAGAGGGTGGAGTCTTTGGAATTTTATAAGTGTGCAATTGTCAAAACGGACCCCTACAAAATTGGTGCCTCTTAGAGAATTATCTACAATTATTACACGACCAAACCCAAAATTTGTACCACTCTCCGTTCGATTAGAACTTTCTAGAGAAAGTGGAGGCTTTGAATAAAATTAGTGCCTGTTAGAGAATTATCTACAATCAGTACACTGCGAATCCAAAATTTCACCAGGATTCGACAATATCAAACATGACCTAGAATTAGCAGCAGCTGACTTATATCTGAATAAACCCATACCAATTTATCTCTTCCCCAAGTCCACCGGAAATCGAGTCAGGATATCACTTCAATTTATCACGACATAATCCAGAGGGGAATTGGCCTATGAATTAGTAGCCGGGGATCGTTAAAAGACTCTCCACGAGGAAAACGTCCGATAAATATCCGGAGTTTCGTTGGTCCTCCGCTCGAACTCGCTGTAATTATCGATGGAAAATGGAGGCGGCAACGTTGGCGCCGGCCGGCCTGCGGCTACCGAACATAAATTGGACGGTCGATGCGTTGCCCGTTGCAGGACACAAACGCAATTTATCGGATCGGATCGTGCTCGCCTTGGGCGGCCGTTTCTTTCGGCGAGTTCCCCCTCTCTGTATACATACATATACATACACACCTCGCGTTCCCAAAGGTTCCCATCATCATCATCGTCGTCGTCGTCGTCGTCGCAATTGGGTCAGCGCGTTTCAACGCGGGACGTTCGCTCGTCTCGCGACGCGAATCGTCGTCGCGACGACGTCGACGGCTTTCCTGACGGTTACGATCGAACCCGTGGCCCTCGAACTGGGTCACGAGCGTCCGTCTCTCCCGGAGGAGCAGAACCGATAAAATTGGATGTCTTCGGATAACCATCGTGAAACGTCGCAATTACCATCACGATCGGGACCGTTTAATCGGCATTACACCTCCGTCTTATTGCCCTTCTGTTCTTATTCGATTACAACGGAGGAAATTGGTTTATGGGCCACCCTGTATATAGCGTGGCCGTGTGGCTTGTTCGTTCTTAATTGGTTATTTCAGAAAATGAGATTAACAGTCTGTAATTGACAAAAATGTATGATCAATGATTTTTTGGACACCCTGTATATATAGAATAGCTGTGTATTTCCTTGATGATAATTGTTGTTCAGTTGCTTCGGAAAATACCGTCTATATCTGAGGAAATTTATAGAAAAATGTAATGTCTGATCAATGGATTTTGGAACACCCTGTATATTCTTTTTCTCCTCCATTCTCGTTCAATACTTGCGGAACATAATTTTATTATAATCCAGTCTCTATGTTTCATAGAATTGATGGAAGAATCTAAGGTTTAATCTAAATTTTGGAACACCCGGTACACAGGGTTCAGGAAAAAGATCAATAGGCGTTTATTCTTCTGTGAAAACGGTCGGGATAAATTTCCGGTTCGAAGTTTCGGCGGAATATCGAGTTTGCCAACTCCTACACCTCTTGTCCCGTTGTCTGACTACTGTCGACTGTTTCTACTTGGACTAATTAAGAGACAGCGTCGTGTTGTCTTTGCTAGTTCCGAGTGGAAACAGTGGATCATGAGCAGACAGACTCCCCTAATCGCATTAGCAAGCACTCGGCACTCTGTCTCCCGGGGTATGAAAGATTCGTGTTGGGCAATTGTAAAATTAATTATTTCCGTAGATTGGCGAGCCGAGGAGAAGGGGTGAGAGAATTTTAGCGTTCGGTGTCAGAGGTGGCTTTTTCCGAGAACCGAGAGAGGAAGAGAGAGAGAGAGAGAGAGAGAGAGAGAGAGAGAGAGAGAGTCACCTTTGACCCAACCCCGGGGCGAGATCGTAATTTTTGGTATACACATCTTCCGCTCGCGGAAATTCCGATCGATAGTCGAACAGGTAACATTCTCGACCTCTCCCGCCCGTTCCTCCGGTGTCTTTGATATTTCACGACCCACCTCGAGGGCGCCATAAAGCCTAGTTATTCGAGGGAAATAGGTCGAGTGTCCCGCGAACCCGTAACCCTCTCCAATCCCCCCTTCCAATCCTCTCCAACCCCTTGCTAACTCTGTTTGCAAATAAATCATTCCGCTTTGCGATATTTACCCACGGCGCCTGTTTTTCCTCGTTCCCTTTGACGTCCGACCTCCCTAGTCGACCTTCGGCAGATGCGGCCGATGGCCATCAAAACCGGACTTCCGACAACTAGTCTAACAGGGGTGACAACTTTAGATTAATTGTTCGAAAAATAAAAACTCCATGAAAAAATTTCTCCCCTCTATCAAAGTGAAACTCTGACAGAGAAATCTTGACAGTTATTAAACAGAGAAGTGTCAAGACAACAGAGTAGCAACCCTTAATAAATGTTCTCAGCACAGTTAGGTACAGAACAATTAGAGAAAGTCTGATGAAGTTGGTTCTACTCGTGCACTGATTCGATGGTATTGTGCTGATTTGCCTGTGTACCATGAATGAGAATTGTTAACAGAGGCAATAAATTATGCCGTTAATTAATTTACACATACCGGTGATAATATTGTATTGTTTATTTGAACGATCCAGTTTGTTTCGAAAGCGATGTACACTGGAACGTACACGCAGGAGAAAATTCGTTACCGTGGCAGCTCTCGGTATACGTGTCGAAATTAAGCATGATTTTAATTAAAAGCAGTATATTATTGACTTGGAGCATTTAATTAATTCCGAAAACTCAGGCTCCGTAATCTGTGCAGAACCAGGTTTAATGGACGACTGAAACCAATAGCGATTAGACCCCAATCAGATTTAATTAAAAACCGGAGATTTCGGGATGATTGTAATTAACCTTGACCCCTTAGGTCTCGGTCAAGCGTAACTGAACCCAGCCTGACCTCAGTCAGACATTCGTTACAATGTTTTCAGACCTCAAACAGACAATCTGGTACCATTTCAGATCTCAATCTTGCACTGCAGAGAATTCGTAGACCTCGATCAGACACTTCACAAAATTCAGACCTCGATATAACACTATTACAATTTTTTGGACCAGAATCTGACACTCTATGAACTTTGGAGACCTCAATCAGACACTTCACAAAATGTTCAGACCTCGATATAACACTATTACAATTTTTGGACCTCAATCTGACACTGTATGAACTTTGTAGACCTCAATCAGACACTTCACAAAATGTTCAGACCTCGATATAACACTATTACAATTTTTGGACCTCAATCTGACACTGTATGAACTTTGTAGACCTCAATCAGACACTTCACAAAATTTTCAGACCTCGATATAACACTATTACAATTTTTGGACCTCAATCTGACAATGTATGAACTTTGTAGACCTCAATCAGACACTTCACAAAATTTTCAGACCTCGATATAACACTATTACAATTTTTTGAACCTCAATCTGACACTGTATGAACTTTGCAGACCTCAATCAGACACTTCACAAAATTATCAAACCTCGATATAACACTATTACAATTCTTTGGACCTCAATCTGACACTGTATGAACTTTGCAGACCTCAATCAGACACTTCACAAAATTTTCAGACCTCGATATAACACTATTACAATTTTTGGACCTCAATCTGACACTGTATGAACTTTGTAGACCTCAATCAGACACTTCACAAAATTTTCAGACCTCGATATAACACTATTACAATTTTTGGACCTCAATCTGACACTGTATGAACTTTGTAGACCTCAATCAGACACTTCACAAAATTTTCAGACCTCGATATAACACTATTACAATTTTTTGAACCTCAATCTGACACTGTATGAACTTTGCAGACCTCAATCAGACACTTCACAAAATTATCAAACCTCGATATAACACTATTACAATTCTTTGGACCTCAATCTGACACTGTATGAACTTTGCAGACCTCAATCAGACACTTCACAAAATTATCAAACCTCGATGTGACACTATTAAAAAATTTTGGCCCTCAATCTGCCACTGTATACAACTTGTCGACCTCACCAGACCTCGATCAAATCTACTCCTTCTCTCAGTGAATTCATGGAGGCTTCACCCTGACCTCAATTAGACTTCATCGAGAAGTCATCCTGACCTCAATCAGATTTAACTCAGACCTGACCGATGCTCCAACGCGATCCACTTGAGATCCAAATTGCGAGACCTAATCCCACCGAAATCCACATCCCAATTGTGTGCCAATCAGTGCTAATTCCGGTGCAATCGAGGTCAAAATTCACCGGTATCCCAAGTCTCCTGTGCGACGATAATGATCCGCCAATACCGTCGACTTCGTTAATATTGGAAAAACAATTTCCGATGGTGTTCGCCGCGCGAAAAGATCGTTCGCACTTGATCGCCGCACTAGCGGAAACGAGAAAATTGGTGTCCCGCCAAAGCGACGTTGAATTTATATTCGAGGACAGAGAGGCGCGTCGGACAAACGATCCCGTTCATAATTGACAAGAATACTGGGGCCCCGGTTGAAATATGCGACCGGGGAGACAAACAATCGAGGGAGTGTGGGGGGGGGGTGGAGGATTGGAGACACAGGGGAGGGCGGGTGGTGTGGTGATGCTTTCCTTCTCGTTTCTCCGGCGGCGAATCGATCGATCGCTCGAAAAAGCACCACGGCCATGTATTTATAATGCGCGTAAGCGCCAACCTGTGATCGCAAGTAAAAGCGGCGCGCACCGGCCGTTGTTTTCCTTTCTAACGAGTCTCGCGCAGTGCAGCATCAGCAGAGAGAGAGAGAGAGAGAGAGAAAGAGAGAGAGAGAGGCACCAAGCTTTTCTTTTCTTTCTGCTCGCTTTTCCCCGCGGTTCCGTCCCGCGCTCGCCGAAAGGGCACGGCTCGACCTACATGCACGCCTTATTTATTGCATCCAGCTGCTGAACAACGCCGAACGAAAAAGACAGGGGGCGTAACCCGCGCGAAAAACCTCCGTCAGGAATGCGAGACATCGTACACCGCCCCTCCTCTCCCCACCCCTCCTCGTCTTCCCTTCACGAAAAAACTCGATTCGACGGGCAACGCGCTCTGTCCGTGCATTCACAGTTGCTTCCACTAGCAGTGGAGTCGGACAGACGAGAACAGACGAGGAGGTCGAGTGGAAAGTTCGCACGCGTCGCCAGACAGTAGCGTCCACTTTCAAACAATTATCATTAACCTAATTCCGTTAACACGTACTTAGATGGACTGTAGATTGACTCTACGGAAACATCCGTACTAATAAATGTGTTTTTTTTTTTTTTTTTTTTTTAATTTTATCGCGTTTTTACGATACACCAGCAGCGATTTACCATGGGTCACAGATTACCCTGACAGCGAACCTCCAGCTGGTGTATTTTTTTCTGCGCCTCTGTATATGCTGATGGATGCAGGATGCGAGGCATCCGAGCCACCCGTCATTCCCAGAATCCGTATTCTCGAAATGGGGTGAATTCGCGGCCGATGCGTGAACGCGTTCCTCACTAGGTTATCGCGTTTAGGACAGGGGGTGATGAGGGGCGGGTCGGTGACTCTAGCGGGGTTGAGGGGTCAAACCGAGGTCGGGGTCGGGGCTGTGTGGTAGCAGAGATGAGGAAGGACCGCACCCACCCCGGTTTATCGACCGGGTTACACCCTCAGCCGGCGCTCTCTCGCGAATTCTCCTTACTTGCCTCCTCTCTTGCTATCCCTCTCTCTCTCTCTCTCTCTCCCTCTCTTGTACCTCCACCAGCTTCCTCTCTTATCTCCGGCCTCCTCCTTCGCTTGATAGCTTAACGAAACATTGACAGGTCGCCTCTCGCGGAATAAGTAAACCTAACCCCCTGGACCTAACCCTTCGTGTTGTATCTGAAACGTTGACAGGCTGTTACCGGAGAATGGGTAAACCCAATTCTGTTCTGACGCGCGAGATTGGGGCTAATTTAGTTCTAACATCCTGACCCAAATATATAACACAGACACAACACGACGCACGTTGCTGCTCTTTCTTCGTCAAGGTCTAACTGCATTATGGAGGTTGACTACATTGTGCATCGAGGAAGAGACAACGTAGGTGACCGAAGCGCTCTTCGAGCTGGATCCTAATTTATACATAATTCAGACCTAACCGAGGCGTGGCAGTGACCTAACATCCCCAGACCGACCCAGACCTTAATTCATCTTTGAACTCTGGCTCCACCCAGAATTTTGCAGATTAATCAAATCGAGTACCTAACCCAGACGTAATCCTGAGCTCATTGAAAAGACTCTTCGCAAAGAATGCTGATGGAGGGCCATGTTTAGGTCCAAAAGTCAGGTCACTGGACCACATCTCAGGGACCACTTGCCACAGTCCCGAATTTCCGAATCTCTGCTGATCAGCTGTGACCTGTGAAGGAAAACCCTGTGTAGATTCTGTTTCGAATCATTCAAGGAGTTCGTTCTGGAGGCTACACACCGAGAAACAGGAAGATGACTGTCATCGCATCCGGATGATTCGCGGAAGTCTCGCGAGCCAGCTAGCCGTAGCGTCGGTTGGACGGTCGCCAACCGTGCTGTGCTCGCGATGGTAGCCTAGCTCTTTTCAGTCCTTTGACCCCGTTCGAGCCCGGAGTCCTTCGAGAATATGATCTCCGACGTGCCCCGCCTCCGCAACGAGCCTCGTAGATAGAGAGATAGCGGCTGGCGGACGCGAAATAAAATAGTGGCTGCGGGTTCGAGTGTCTGGTGGTCGTGGGACGCCGCAGACTTCCGTGAAACTCCTTCCAATTGGATGATCTTGCGTAGAGGGGAGGAGGAGGTTTTTCGCGTTGGAAATTGGTACAACGGGCCCGTAAACAACGGAACAGGCCTAGCGAGAGCAACCACCGTAAAAGAAAATTGCAGTGTCGTGTTACAGCGGCAGGGAACGGCTCGAAACGGCCCCACCGTATTGGTCCGAGAATTCGATCTAATGTTAATCAGCCTAGCGTACGAAGTAATCGATTTGGGAAACCGGAAAATACGGAGAGTAAGCGTAGCAGAGCGCCAACGGTGAAAACAGTCGATCGCGAACGGAAGATATTAACCGTTCTCCTGAATGAATTATGGTAATTCGCTTCTCGAAACGCCCGAGCGCGTTGGTTAGGCGAAATGGATCGGATGGTAATCGCAGGCAATTGATTCTCGCAAACTACAAAGACACGAGAAGTAGGTGCCTAAGAGCGTTGATGGACCATCCTGCGTGTGTATTATACGTCGAATATTTTCTTAGTTGAAAATGGTAATCAGCTCGCAAATGCCCAAGCATATTGGTTCGACGAGATCGAACCGCAAGGGAATCGATCGACAGACTAAAAACGCGTAAGGAGCGAGTGCGCAGAACCGTGGGCAACAACGACAGACGATCGCGAATATTGAGCATCAAATATTTTCTTAATTAAAAATGGTAACTCGCTTTGACGATTCCGAGCGTACTGGTTCAACGAGATCGAACCACAGGGAATCGATTGACGGGCTAAAAACGCGTAAGAAGCAAGCAAATGCGCGGAACCGTGGAAAACAACGACAGACGATCGCGAATATTAAACATCAAATATTTTCTTAATTAAAAATGGTAACTCGCTTTGACCCGTTCCGAGCGTATCGGTTCGACGAGATTTTCAGACTTCTCCCCCGGGTGGAAACGTTAAGTGAACTGAAGAACTTCTCGTTGGTCGGTGCTTCGCTATGTGGGTTACGGAGAGTGAGAAAAAATATTTTTTATTCCTCAAAATGGCGGCGCTGCAGACGCGCGTCATCATACTTCATCTGTAGATTGACGTTCTCGCGTGGCGGAGCGCATATTTTACGACGTCAGACGCGGCCATTTTGTGAAATGAAAAAAAAAATTTTTCCCACCTCTCCATTCGATGAGACTCCCGGTTTTCAATTTTCGCAGACAAAAATTGCAGAAGTTGCCCCGTAAATGTTGGACCCATTTGGTAGCGTATCGGAGCGGATTCGAGGGAGTTTCACAGGCGAAAGGGAAGTTTCCTGCGAGGGGGAATACGGGGAGGATAAGTTTCGGATGTCGTTTCGACTAGAAAACGTTGTTTCGCGCTCGAGCACGGTCAGAAGCGAGCGAGGGCGAGACACGGCTTTCGAAGGGAGCGGTAATCTCTGAAACAAGAGGAGAGGAAACAAATCCTCGCTTCCGCTCCGCGTCGAATTTCACGTGTCGCGAGAGGAACAGAGAAAGGCGATGGGGGCGTTGGGTGGAATGAGAAAGAGGGAGAGAGAGAGAGGAGAGGAGGACAATGGCGTCGCATGGAGGGGCAACGGCAGAAAGCGTGAATCGAAGGCGGAGTCGGTCCGACGGGGACAAAGGACGAGGAACCGATCGTCTACGCTCCCGGGCGCGACCCTCGAAACGACCGATGAACGAAGCTTCCGCTCGAAGGTACCACGAAGATGATTCAATTGCGACGCAGTTAACGTCAATTGCCGCGGGGAGAGAGAGAGAGAGAGAGAGACTACGCAGATGCGTGTGCCAAGCGAAGGGGGATTCCGCGACGATCGCCCAGAAGACGGGAAGACCGTCTGCGCAAGCCCTGCACCGTTCGCCTTCTTCCCCTCAAACTCCCCCATGCGCTCTCTTACCATTCTTCCGTTTTGCAGAGGAAACGACCCGATCCGTTTACCCGATCGTAGGAAAATTTCGTAGGATGAATATCTGCCAGCCGCGCGAGACCACCCGGTGGAGTGGGTGTAATATGTTACAGGCAAAGGTGGATTGAAATTGTGTACGGAGACTAGATTCGCGAGGAATCGATAAGATTTGGAGGCGATCGCATGGGGATGGAGTAGCAGACAGGGTACAGCTTTGATATGTTTGATCGTTTTATGGGATCAAGGCGAAGTGTATGACGGGTATCTGATTTATGTGACTTTAGTGTTCTACCTGATCCTCGACGAGGTCCCAGATTGTACTAGTCAATATATCAACTAGATTTCGGATAGACCTAACCAATAACGCGACAACATTATGGAGAGTCTGTTCCACAGTATGTACCAGATCCAGATGCAACCAAAACAGAGCTTATTTGGATTGCAGTTGGACCTAACTGAGATCCATTTTGGAGGATCCAGTTGAGATTGGACCAATTAGGATTTGGACCAACTCTAACAGGGGTCTCTGGATCATACCGAGCCAGGGTCCAGTCTGGGTTTGGACCAGACCTAACCCAACGACTCGAATCCTAACGAATCCCAACCAGTGTCCACCGAATTCCACCCAAATCCAAAAATCAGTGCAATTCCACCCGGCAACCAATCGAAAAAGTTAAGGCCCCGCTGCATTCGCTAGCCCCAGCAAGATCAGCTCCAAATAACATTATTCCTCTCGAGAAGAGGGATGCTATCCCGCGATAGTAAAGACGCTGGGGGAGAGAGCCGTAGACGTGGGCGATGCTGGTAACAGGAACGTAGCGGAGCGATGACGCTGTGGAAGAGGATGGAAGAAGGGCGTGCAGCGCGCGCGGGAGTGAGATGGCATGCAAGAGGGGGGAGGGAGATGGTGGGTAGGGGCGAGGAACGAGGAGGGCTCGCGGTGCAAGCGTCGAGGGAGGAGCGTCGGGTGTCAGTGTGCATGCGGATGCCGAGTCGTCAGTCGGCTCCGTATCTCGCGGCAGTTCTGGTCCCTTCGATCGTCACAGCGAGAGAAGAGAGGCTGAACCCGATCGCGCCTCGGGTTCTGCTCGAACCTACTCGCCTCGCGTTCCGAACAGGTTCGGAACGGGTTCCGAGAACCCCAGTGATCCGGACGCTATGCGTTGCGCAACTCGGTCCCGCCCGCGATCGCGAGTGCACACTTCCAAGACTAGGGATATCTGCTTCGAGACCCACAATCGATAGAGTACCACACGCTTAAAGATTCACGGTGGAACGGTGCGAGACACACACACGCTTATATATACACACACACATATATAAATAGAGGCTGGGGACCAGCTCTTTTGTGGTTCCAGGATCCTTATGCTAGGATCCAAGAGCAACAGTGCGCGCGCTTTCGGGAATCGCTGCGAAAGAGTCTCTCGTTCAGAAGCTCTGGAAAAGGGATTTGGAAGACCTAGCTTAACGGATCGGGTTTGGATGAAGCTTGAGCAGTGCCGACTACTTTCGAACCTCGGGCTAATGGTCCAAAGTTAGTTTTTTCTAATCCGTTCGACGGTGTAGATTGAGTTAGGGTCACCGAGGAGTTAATGAGATAGGAGACGAGTTAATGTTGTTCGAGGATAGTTCGGTGCTAGCTTTCGGAGCTTCCGCTGATGGTCCTCGAGTTTTGGAAATTGATTAGAGCACCATCTGGATTGGGTCTGAGGTGACTTAAAATCGGTTTTATTCCGCATTTCGATTAGGACTTTGAAGTCCTACGCTGAGCTAGGGATAGACCTAAGATGGGATTTAAAAATAGTTCGAGCAGTGCAACAGCTTTAGAGACACTTGTACCGATACCTAAAAATATTTGACAGGCACAGGTCTCGGAAACTTCCGCTGATGGCTCGAAATTTGTTCAACGTAATCAATGCTTACACTCTTCCTAACGGTCCATAGTTTGTTCCATTAAATCACCAGCAAACTTGCACTTGGTCCAGAGCTAATCTTTAAAGCGGGGCTCATAACAGTTAGCTTGGGCACTGCTCTGAAAGCTTCGGAAGCCCCGGTAGCTGATCCAAAATTTGTCTAGCTCTGCTAAAAGCCCCCCACCCATGCCAAAACCGCGTCTAATCCGCATTATAGAATTCAAAAGTATTCGTCCAAAGTTCGCCGAACAATGCCAACTTGGCTGCCAGTTTTCTCCCAAAACCGCGAAGGACCAGGATCCACAGGAGCGTGCTCGAACCATAAAACTGGATTTGCATAAGCATCCGCAGTCTGGTAGCGATTCATCCTGGCGAAACCCCGGCAGATTCCCGTTTTGCGGCGCGCTGGCGTCCGGAAACGGGGTTCTGTGCTCGGTTCCGAGTCGACGCTCATGCTCGTCTTCTCTTGACACGGGCCTGCCATGCAATCCTTTTCTGCATTGTGCTCGAGAAGAACGTTCCTTGTTGTACAAGTCCGGGTACTCTTGGGAAAAGAGGATTCATAGAATTTTGTGAAATCGTGGCCAGTCAGACGTGGCTAAATGGCGGGAACCGGCGTCCTTGACCCGATGAATAGGCGTATCTGTCGGTGAACGGTCCTCCGCTCTTCAACCGGCTCGGGCCAGACACGGGCTGTTGCTGCTCACGGTTGAATCGCGTTCGATCCGCTCTCAAGCTGAACGATCATGCTATTTAGAGGATTCGGGGCTGGGATTTTTTTCGCGAGCCCCGCCCGACGGACCATCACAGCGTAAAAATAAGCGGCCCCGGTCACACTGGGAAAGACCCCGAGCTGTATCGAAGAGTGTGTCCTTGACCCGTGGAGTGCGCGTTCGGGCGTATGCGAGCCGTGCAGACTCTCGCGCTTGTTCCTTCACGCTCCAAAAGTCCCCCGCAATACACGGTCGATCCCGTCGATTAAAAAAAGAACGCCGACACGGGCGAATGGGGGCGAGACTAACGCGCGCCACGTCGGCCTATGAACCGCGGTTAGGCGTGCACCGCCGGCTAATTGCCGTCCCGATGGGGAATAGTCGGCTCGTGGCGAACTTTGACTTTCCGTCACTGCCAGTAGCGTCGGGAGAACTCGCTGGAACTGGGGTAGGGCCCGTGGGAACAGCCTCAAACTCCAGCAAACGTTGTTCGAACTTGGCCAAACTCGGTTCAAACGTGACCAGACGTGACCAAACTCGGTTCAAACGTGACCAGACGTGACCAAACTCGGTTCAAACGTGACCAGACGTGACCAAACTCGGTTCAAACGTGACCAGACATGACCAAACTAGGTTCAAACGTGACCTAACGTGACCCAACGTGACACAACGTGACCTAACGTGACCATATGTGACTTAACGCGACCATATGTGACCTAACGCGACCATATGTGACCTAACGTGACCATATGTGACCTGACGTGACCAAACATGACCAAACATGACCATACGTGACCAAAACTGGTTAGTCGTCCTGGAAAATCGCACTCGGATCAGAATCTTGCTGAAATCTCAAACCTAGCTTAAGTCTTGTTCAAATTAAGCTCAAACATTGTTCATACCGATGAAATTCTCAGTATTTGAAAAAAATTTCACCCAATATCCCCACATTATCGCGGACAAGAGCGTGACGGCACGAAAGAAAAAATACTGTTCCGTGATTTCGAAGGTCGTTAATTACCGGGAACTCGTTCGTTCCGTCGTCGCGTCCCGGTTCCACGGTAGAATGAGCCGCGCGACGCGCGCCGTCGCGTCGCGTCGCGTTTAAAGAGCGTCGCGAGCCACGATTCAGATTTCAGTCGGAAAGGGAACCGACTCGACTCGACTCGACTCGACTCGACATGACTCACAGGCTCGTCCACGCCGCGCCCGTTTCGCTCGCTCGCTCGCAGCGCGGCGGTAAAGTACACGGGAGATGACAAAAAGGAACGCTTTCGGAAGGCATGGGACGGGCTTCGCTGTATAAAAAAGAGCTCGCGGTGGCGACGCCGAGCGTCTAGCGCGTCGCGATCGACACGCTTGCCAAAGGGGGCGGAAATGAAAGCTCTCGGTGGCATCGTGTCGCTGGCTCGCGGTTCGAGGAATCATTAATCCGACGTACCGCACGCACCCCGCATTAGTGCACCTGCGACAGGATCGTCCTACGTCACTAATCCGTGGACAACTTATCTGAACATTCAATCGTTAAGACATCACTTTTTTCGAGGAGTACACTAATCGGGGGTCGTCGAGATCAGTAAACCACGATGTGACATTGTCAAAAATATGTGACAGGTTTCCTCTTGCATCATACTAAGATACTTTATCAAGTAATGCACTAATCCAGGGTCATCTAGATCATAAAACCACGACATGACACTGCCAAAAATAGTGCACTAATCCGGGGACAGCTACCCTCTTGCATTATACTAAGATACTTTATCAAGTAATGCACTAATCCAGGGTCATCTAGATCATAAAACCACGACATGACACTGCCAAAAATAGTGCACTAATCCGGGGACAGCTACCCTCTTGCATAATGCTAAGACATGATACAAGTTGTGCACTAATCCGGGGATCTCTTTCGACGCTGACTCGACCAATTCGAGACGCGACGGTAATCCGGCGTTTTCACTAATCCGGGGCGGCATTGTTCGGCCGACTAACGACCAGAGCGAGGACAATTGGTCGGCCGAGTCCAATCGGAATTTCTAATTGATTGTGCTCGCACGACGCCTCCGGTTGTTGGTCCTATGTTCCAGCAGAGCAGCGTCTTGCTCGCGTCCCGTGCATTCAGCGTCGTTAACGATCTCTTCTAAACTACTCGTGGGGCCCGTGGAGAGCCACGGCGCGTCGCGAAGACAAAAAGAATAGTAGCGTCGCGAACGAGAAAGAACGGCGGCAGCCTGTAAGCGGAGTGGTCTCGTTTCATTTTCCTCTCGCCCGACTCTCTCTCTCCCCTGTCTCTCACCCACTGTCTCTCTCTCTCTCTCTCTCACTCTCTCTCTTTCCTCTTTCTGTTACTTCGCTCGTCCCTCGTCTGGCCGGCCCTTACGTCCTCCTAACAATTACTCGTTACTTCGTTCTCCTCGTATTTTATCGTTTTACGTTGGCAAAAAAGAAAGCTGCGTGGATCTTCTTCGATCTCGTCCCACCGTCACCGGATTAGTGCACCAGGATGATCCATCTCGGTGTGCACTAATCCGAGGATCGAATATACGAAACACAAGAAAGTGTCTGAAAACCAATAAGTGTAACTTTTCTTCTCACAGCAGAAACGTCGAAAAAATTCAGTTTTTATTGTTTTCAACAATGATGTCCCACAATAAAAATCTGGAAAAAAAATCGAGGATACTGCCTGTTATAGTACTTTATCAGGGAACTAAACAGTAGAATATAGCATGTTTTCATAATTTCGAGAAATCTGCATTTTTCTATTTTTGGGGGTTTTTCATTTTTTACGGCCACAGTTTGAAACAAAAAAAAATCTGAAAAAATTCTCCGAAATGCGCCACAGGATCCAAAATATGCCACAGTTTTGTCAGAATTTTAGAAAGCATCAGAGAGCAGAAAATTCGCGGAAAAGCGTGAAATCTAATTTACCCTATAACTACCATCACGGGCAAGCTAGAGGGATGAAATTTTACTCAGAGGGGTTTTTCTTGGTTAGTTTTCGAATTGTTCAATAGTCATTGGAAAACCTCTAAGGGCAGATTTGACCATCTTAATCGGCTAGGCACTTTCTACGACTTTGACCAACCTCGGATTACTGCTCCAGATTACTGCTATTCGATGCACGCTAATCCGTGGACCACATCAGACTATACACAGACCGATCTAGGAGGTTCTATTCTTTCTACGCTTTGCTGCAATCCAGTGTTCCTCGGATTAAGCCCTGCGGAAATTGCTCGTTCACTTCTCGCTAATCCGGGGACCGTCTCGAGCATCACAGTTGGGATTGGAGACCGTGAGAGCGGCAAGAAATCGTAAAGTCCCAATAAATTGTCGAACCAACGTACCCAACCAGCCTCGGATTAGTGCCGTTTCGTGCACGCTAATCCGAGGATTCGCCGGAGTCGCGGCACCGGAAAAGACGTGGAAACTGGCACGAGCCGCTGCGAGTGATGGCAATGAAGTTAAGTCTCCAATTATCCAAAGTCCCGCAGCCACGTACACGAGCGTGGGCCGCCACGCAGATCCGGCCACCTAATTGTCCACGGATCAGACTATTTCGTATCAATTCCTGGCTACCCGCCGCGCCGGAACGTCTCTTATCCGGGGCGTGCAATACCGAAACCCGATCCAATCGCGACGACGTGCACGGAGACTAAAAAATCACTATTTTACGAACACCCTGCTCGTTCGACGACATTCCGATCGTTCGGCTCGATATGGGAAAATTTAAAATTGTACAGTGCGTTTCAAAATCCATGTGACTCATATTATAGGGCGTTTGAAAAATTCTACTGATGGAAAAGGGATCATTCCTTATGCAGAAATCGTATAGAAAATGACGAATGAAGATTAGATAAACACTGAGACAGGGCGTTTCAAAAGCCATGGTCCTCTTAATGTATAGGGCGTTTCAAAAGTTCTATTGATGGAGAAGAGATCATTCCTTATACAGAAATAATATAGAAAATGATGGATAAAGATTAAATAAACACTGAGATCTTCTACAGGGCGTTTCAAAGGCATGGTCCTCTTAATGTATAGGGCGTTTCAAAAGTTCTATTGATGGAGAAGAGATCATTCCTTATACAGAAATAATATAGAAAATGATGGATAAAGATTAAATAAACACCAAGATCTTCTACCGTGCGTTTCAAAGGTTGTGAAAGTCGGCTGTCCTAAATTAAAAGAAATAAAACGCTGTATAAACAGTGTACATCAATGCATACATCTTGATAATTTACTTAAAAAAAAAACAAATGTACTGGGTATGTCAGAAAAATTAATATGCAAGGATTTGAACGAATATGCAGAATATGAAATCTTTTCGGAGTTAAACGATCTCATGGGTTCTGGTATTATTGTTCGAGTTGGAAATAATACACTGGGTGTCCGATAAAAAAAGCAAGGATTCGAAGGGTAGAGAACGCCGAGTATGAAATCTTCACGGACTCGAAAAAGCCTTCAGAGAGGGTTGAAATGTCAATGCCCGACGTGGATCTACCGTGTGTCTCGGGAAAACAGGAAGGTGTGGGTAGACAATCGGTGAAATAGGAAGTCGAAAAGGCTGGTTTTCGGAGGGGTTAAACGGTCTCCGACAGGGGTGGCCGGCTCGAAGTGGTGAAACGATACTACCCCCGGGACAATGGACGCCTTTTGTCGGCGTCGAGGGGTGACTGGTCCTAAAAGAAAGTGTGTTCCGATGTCCGATAGGCACGCGCGGGCCACCGGGATCGTGGATCCTGGGCAATGGATCCAGGTGCCCAGGCAACGCACACGTCGGGTCGCACCATCGATCATATTTTCACGCGCGACCGCGTAACCACGGTGTACTATGCTACGGCGTATAGTAATCGGATATTAAGAGTCCCTTTCGCGATCGCCCTCTCGAGGCCGGGCTAATAATAGCCTCGGTCTGCCTGGGAATAATTGATACCGTGGTTATAATTACAGCGAGCCGTTTATAATTACAGATTTCTAGAAATCCCACGTCGGACATTCTCTGCAAAAACGAGACTTTTATCTCGCAAGAGAAGCCGATCAAGAAGCATTGCGCGTTCGTTTCACACGGCCATTTTTCTGCTGGAAGAAACGTACCAAGTGTCTCGTGGAAATTCGGATAAAAGTATACGATTGCCGAGTATTAGGTCTGCTGAAGGAGTAGAACGCTTTTCGACAGGGGACTGTGAGTGTTAAAAGCAATACACTGTGTGACCCATAAAAATACATTGGGGGGGGGGGGAGGGGATTCGAGTAAAATTGCCGAGTATTCCAGAGTTAAATGCTTTTAAACGTTCCAGAGAGGTATTGCTCGAGTTGAAAGGAATATACTGGGTGGTTCCACGAAAATTGATCACCTGGGGCTCGAATAAAATTTCTACTTCCTCGAGGCTGTATTTAAAATATTGTTCCAAGCGGAGAAGCGAAGGCTGAACGTATAAGTTCGAGGTACACTTTGGCGAATAATTTTCGAAGAGTCGCGGAAAGTGGCTACTTAGGTGGCGTTTAATATTGAGCATGCACTTCAGAGGCCCCATTAAGTTACACGCCGTGACTAATTCACGTGGCTGCAATTTTTATGCGCAACAGTGCGGAGATGTGGCAACAGGGTCACGGGTACAGCCCTGACTTCGATATCGGGGGGCGGGGTGGGGGGAGGGGGTGCGGGACACTATCCGCGGGAAATCAAAAATTTAAGTCGAGTCAGCGGAGATATTTCCGCTGCGATAAGCAACGACAAACAGATAACAGAGAAACGAGAAAACGAAACGGTGAGAGAGGGAGAGACTCGGAGATTAAACAGCACAAGGTACAAGACAAACAGAACAAGAAACAGAACGAGGTCGCGAGACGGTGAACGAGGAAAAATCGGGGACAAGTTAATTGGAAAAGGTGGAGCGATTTAATTAAATAAAACAAACGAAGACTCTCTTCCTCTCTCTCTCTCTATCGCTCTCTCTCTCTCTCTCTCTCTCTCTCGCTCTCTGTGTCTCTCTCTGTGAAGTAAATAATTATGTGGCAGGGCGGGGTCCCGGGACCGGTAATAAGCGCCATTATCATTATCACCGCCGTCGTGCGCTAGCAGCGTTAGGGCAATCCAATACCTCGCCCGGTGACGTCATCGCGGACGCAGACCTCGCGTTAATCTCCGGACCAATGGGATATCGCGTTTCCGTTTCTCGGAAAAAGGGAGTCGACGATCCACGGTGTCGAGAAACTCGGCCAGTTTTTCCAACCGCCTTCCCCTCTCTCCCCACCCCTCGCCATTCCCCGACCACCCCTTTAGCCCCCTCTCCCGCGCACCCGGATCCTTGAACCCACCACCCGCCTCACCCTTAACCCTTCGCGGTGCTATAGCGAGTCCATCCGACAGCGCAATTTCGCGAGCATAATCCAGATGCGAGCGGTGTTTGTTAGCGATTCAGGAACAAAATAAACAGTCACCGTCCGTTTTGAAAAAATTTTATTCGAATCTCGACGGTACCGTTTAGAAAGGTTTTTGTGGCATTTTTATGGAATTAAATCTCTGGAGGGTTGCGAACGGTTAGAAGGAAAATGAATTAGTTTTTTTTCAAAAAAAAAAAGGGTGTTCATTCATGTAGGATAGCTGACACCTGATGATCTTACACTAAACTTGAAATGTACTTTTGCTCAGCTGTTAAAGATTTTTCTTTATTTTCTAAGTTCCACTTTATTTGAACTTTTACTTTCAACAACTTCTCTTAATCTGTTCTCATCAAAACTTACAATGTGGGGTGGTTTTTTTAAAAAAAGTTTCACGGTCTACGTTTTAAATGGAAGCTATTAAAAAGTTTCATAACAGTGTGCTTCCCTTCAGACTTGAATCTTGACTTTTTAAATGTTTCCGGGATCTTACGAATGCTATTGAATTTTTTAAACGATTTTTACATCTTTTGTAATATTGTTGAGAATCTCTGATTGAGGATTTCAGGCATTGAATCAATATCTTTTATTTATTTATGAAGTAAGAGTTAACGAAGAGGACCAACCAATGATGAATGATTATGTTGGTCCAGCAATAAATGAATGCAATACAAATTTTTTCTAAAGCCTCGTTTCACAGCTTGCTTGCAGAAACCGGCGAAGAAATTCGCTTTCTTTGAATTAGCCGAGTTTCTCAAGACCCGCGTTAATTCAACGTCTTGCCAAAAGTGGGACATTGGTTTGACAGTGTCTCCTTGTCAACTGATGCGGACGCACAAAGAAAGACGCTGACTCGAGCGTGCAGACAGCGTCGCGTCGGTTCTCATCTTCGTCGCGAGCCTCGGGCTTAATCGCCACTCAAGGATCACGTGAGCTCGCTTCGTTGCGCAATTTCGCAAATTGCCAAAGAACCTCTCTCTCTCTCTCTCTTTCGTTTGCCTTTGAGCACCGAAAAAATCCATGAGAAACCACACGGAAGCCAATGAAAATCGAACTGTTACTAGAAAAATACAATGTCTCTGGGCGACTAAAAAATTCACCCTCTGTTGGAAAATTTCGAAAAAGTGAAGGAAAAGATACACGATTTGATTCTTCCATTAAAAACGTTTCTACCGCGTTTCCGTTCGCGAGCGAAATTGAACAAACCGTTCGAACGTTTTCACCCCGTTGTTTAGGGGTTGCTCGATCAGGGGCTCAACCCAATTTCAAGACGAGTTTTCGGTCCATGGAAACGCAGCGCCACCGAGTGCGTACTCGCGGATATCACGGTCCGCATTACCATCGAGTTTAAGGGGGTGGCCCAGGGGTGGCGATGACGTGAGCAACCCCCTGACCGTCCCCAACCCCCCATTAGTCTCGGCGTGTAGGCGTCCGGGCCGCAAAATGCTTGTCGCGTAATTGCGAAATTGGCATCGTTGCGTTCGGCGATCGATTGCCACGAGAGAGAGAGAGAGAGAGACAGAGAGAGAGAGAGAGAGAGAGACCAGTCCCTCTCCCTCTCCTCTCGACATGAAGTGCTCGAAAATAGTCAAATTCGTAGTCCTCTAACCCCTAACGTGTCCTCGAATCGTACTCCACTCAAAAAATCCGAAAAATACCGTTTCAATCTGAATAGAAACCATTACTGTGCCCTCTTGCTTTAAACAATTTTTAGTATCCTGAACAACGCATACTCTCATATGCTATAAATACAGAAAATATATTGCTCTTTGAAATTGTGTGACAGGGCCGTGCTATGAAATCGCGAAATGGCAGATAAATTATCAGGGAAAATGTTCTAAGTTGTCCCGGGGACGGTTATGTTAATTACAGCGAAGCCAGACGTCTTTAAATTGGATGCAGAACCTAATACAGGTCCGAGAATGGCAATCTGGCGAGCGGATTCGCCAAAGACAAAGAAAACGCGGCAATTATACCGCGGGTTGCACTGCGAGAGAGAGGATTAATTCCGCGACATATCGTATTACAAGGCCCGTAACAGCCCATCTGCTCCCGATTCCCATTCCGTTCCGCGTGGCTCTCTGAATTTCCTTTAGCGGTGGTCCCCGATTAACTCGGATTTCACTGGACCGCTGACACACTCTCTACCTCCGCCCCCCCTTTTCGCTTCCTATTAATTAACTCGACCCGATTGCATCGGTAGAGTGACTCGGTCGTTTTTAATGCTTACGGTCAACTGGAAAATGTATTTTCCCCCCGTCGGTATCGAGAACGAATCTCGGGGCTTTGTTACCTCTCTCCGCGGGGCTAACGAGACCGACCATGGGCGGGGCGCGGGGAGAACACGCCCCCCTGGCTCCCCGCCCCGCCCGCCTTGCCCCACCCGAACGCTCGCTCTCTCGTTTCCTTTCGAAATCGTTCGGAGAGGGGCACACGGGCGAGATCGGGACGGGCTTAAACGAGGCAGCCAATTAATTTCGTGAACCGACGGGCTTCAAGTGTACCGGACACCTGTACACTGTCACCTGCGCGCGTAGATTGGCACTGTTTCCGTGAAATGATAAATGAAAATTTAAACAACGCACCGACGCGGCGCGACGCGACACGACGATTGTTTAAATATTATTCCGATTCACGTCGCTGATTATAGACACTAGAAGAGTGACGTACGGTCTCGGTGAAACAATAGTGTCGTGAGAAATTGTTAAATATGTCCATACCGTAGTATTTAATATAAAACACATCGACGAGATTCGTGAAATTGTTACACTGAAAAGTCATGGAACGAACGATTATGCAGAATATTATAATATTGTATAATTGAATGCATAAATATTATAATAGTACATTAATATTAATTATTAATATTATACAGTGTATACTAATAGCGTCGTTGCACCACATTTGTACAACAAATCACTAGCCACAATTTTATTCAATTATAAATTGAGGATATATTTTGAAAAATGGTTCGAATGGATCTTAGACATGGCCCCTCCACCGTTCCACCGTCGCGCCTACCGTTGAATGGCCACGCCCCGCGTTGAACGGCCACGCCTTCCTAGTTAGATGACCACGTGCCCCGATTGTTCCGGCCAGTTGGTGATCGAGGGAAATCGTTCGAGACGATCAGTAGACAGTGACTGTGTGACAGTGGTGTCGTGGATTCGTCGATGATCGATTGCTCGGAGCGGCGGCACTGCGTGGCGGACGTGATCGTGCACCACGGTGATCGACGATCCCCGATCGTTAGCGAGCCGGTGTGGTGGTGGTGGTGGTTTCTCGAGGCCGGTCGACCGGTCCTGTACGATTCGGACACGATGTGCAGCAAGTGCAGCGATTGTTGCCAAGGGTCTCGTCACAGTGTGGACGTTAGCCCCACGCCTGGATCCGATTCCGACATCTCAGGTAATCTAACAAGACCCGTGGAACACTTGAAGCAATAATCGAACACTCCCATCGATCACAATTAATTTTTTTTCTCGAGGCACTTGTACATCGATATGGTGTTCAACCCTTTACCATTACCCATATCATGCGAGAACTTTATTTTGCAAAACATCCAGGTGACCTTAAACCTCCGGTAAATTGTTTACATCATCTCTCGACCTTTAAGGGGATATTCTGGTTTTCGAGGCCGTTTCTGGAAAACCATCGAACTTTTTACATTGGGATTTTGCATACGTATTTATTTATCGAAAAACATGAAGTTGTTTATTCGTCGGTATAGATACCCAGAATACCTTCTAAGCACAGTCAGGTGTCGTATAGCGCCTCTGAAATTCAATACCCCCACAGAATCAAAGTGAAATTGAGTTGCCCGCGCCAATGACGCTAGGTCCCAGCAAGACAAAACGAACCTTTGAGCCTCGGCTCAAAGATCCACGGCGCTAATTATCCGCCCGGAGCTAGGCTAGGGTGTCGAGCGTCGTCTCGGTGTATCCGTGGAATCGCCTTCGGAGCGGCTGGTTTGCATGACAGTCGTATAAAGAACGAGTTGGGGAAGGAAGGGGTAGGGTGGGGGGAGGGGGGGTCCGGCCGTGACTGTAGAGTTGGTGCATACCCTAAACAAGGTTACGGCGCCGGGGATTGGTCGCGAAAGCTGCTGCCCCCCGGGGGGTTAGGCCAGCCTCCGGCGATCCAGTTCACGCGCAAACACCGTCGCCTTTTGACTTGTAGATGCGGTGTGCCGGACCTCGGCGTTGCTTATCAGAGAACGTTTCTCGCTTGCGATGTTTGTCATGGAAATTCCCTCGAGGGGTCTAGAGCTATTTTTTTTTCTTTCTTTTTTTTTTTTCGTTGTTCTTTATTGAATCGTTACTCGCAGCCGCCGCCGTAGTCGCCGCGATCGAGGGAAATAAAAGCGGACGCGCGGATTCGAAACGGATCGCGACGGATTTATATTCATAACTCCCGCGCGGCTGAGAATGCGGAAGCAGTGACGCGTCGCGCCGCGCCGAGACGAATTCGCGAGGTACGCCCCTGAAATATGCAGCATGATTGCCGAGCGTCTTTCCTTTGACCCGCGGGACCGTCTTTGGCCCGCGAAATTATTCGAGGAGCCCCTCGGCCCGAGAGAATGTCTGATTTCAAGGTTATTAAGGATTTCTTCGAACAGAGAACACGGCCCCGCTTTGCGTATTAATGCTCCCTCGGGAACTCGGTCGAGACCGCAGAGCAACTGTTACTACGGACTATTAAGAGGATCTTTTTTGTTGTAGGACGGTACGGAAGGAGGTCTCGTAGAAACACGACTGCGAGACGCATAGGTAAACGTAGGAGAACCTTGGTACCCTTAGCTATACATTCCTTTTTCTAACGTAGGGCTTGACCCAGACCTTAACGACTCAGGAGAAAGTTGTAGATTCTGTGTTTTCTTCTAGAACTGATTCGGGTCTTCTTCGTTGTGTAAACAGCTTAATCCTCATTCCCCCGTGGAACATGTAGACATGTCCAAAGCTTTCCTCTCGTACCTTCCAAGCGTACACGTAGCGTAAGATATACACCCTCGATAATTTCAAGTAGTAACCTACTCTCTCTCTCTCGTTAATGGCGGTTTAGTGAACACGCAGCCGTAAACTCGACCCAGTGGTTTTCCACACCAGTATATGTATATCTCTCTCGTTCTCCATTGGAAATTTGCGCGAGCCAAAGGTTGTTGACTTAGTATTCTCTCTCTCTCTCCCTTTAGATTATTCACAGCTTCATGCCAGTTAATCGTAATTAAACACACACACACCGCTAGGAGAATTCGGACGCGGAAACGGAACCAACTCGAAATTTTGGTGGAAGCGCAACAAACACCGTCTCCAGTTTCCGCGTCCACGGTTTCCCTCTCGTTCCACCTGCTAATGGACCCGTTTCTCCTTTTTCTTGTTACAGAGGAGGAGTGGAACCCGGATGGCAAGGGTCGACAGTCCAACGACACCGGTGAGTCTCACGAGATTCATTCCATTCGAGAACACTTTCGTCGATGATCCCCTCCTCTTCCTTCCCTCGTTCCTCACACCATCCTTTCTCGCTCTCTCGGATCGATTGTGTGATTCGCGACAGATTTCCTCTCTCTGTCCCCCTCGGACCCCACCTCTCCGTCGTTTTCCACACACGCTGTGCTCGAATGTTACAGGCTTAACTTAACCCCTGGAATCGGCGTGGCCACTGTCAGGTTTCTTCCTAGGTTCGAGTTTCACACACTGCCGCTAGCTATGCTACACCTTATCCTTCTTCCCTATCCCCCCAAACCACCCTTCGACGCGTGAAAGTGATACGATAACCACCCCCTGGGCCCCCACATTCTTCTTCCCTTTTAACCCTTCTACTTCAATCCCCCCTTTTGGCCACGCTGATAGGTAGTATTTTAGTCACCGTGATTCCCTATCAATACACCATCACCCCCCTCACTGGGGAATTTTTGGGGGATCGTTAATTAATTCGACGATGTAGAAACCGTGTTTCTATATTACAGCTAGGGGTGGAATCGTATTATCTAGAGATTATTATTACACGTCTCTAATTTTATTACGACACACAAATCGTCTCTCCTATGGTTAATGAGGGAACAAACAGCTCTTTTCAATTCCAATTCTATCAGGGATACTTTTTCGAGGGTGATGGAAAACTTTCTCACCCTAAAATCGTATTAATCATATTGCTCTGGGAGGGTATAATTTAATTTATAATTAATTATAACAATTCAATATGAATCGACATTTTGGAACGAGGAGATAAATTATTTCTTGTTTAAATTGAAATAAAACTTGACAAAGGAAATCTCTTACTTGGGCGGGGCTTGAACCTGGACCGCGCGATTAGCAGTCGGACGCCTAAGCACTGAGCTAAATGGCGTCGTTCATGAGGGTACTTATGTTCCGGCTACTAGTGCTCCACTGAAGACGGAATACACGAGCAGCTTCGCACTGTACATTCTACGTTTAACAACGTTAGACTTGAAATGATTAACAATTCATAAAATAGTCGGACATGGGTCACGACAATCTGCCACGTACTTTCAATAAATTTGAAACGTGTGTGTTTGACCAAGTCTTCCTGCTATTCGAAGGGTTTAAGCCCTCGAAGCCCCTAGTTGGCGACGATTTAAAATTTCTGAACGTCTCGCCGAAGCGATCGCATTCCCATTTATGCGTGCGTGATCCAATAATCGAATCGAACGCCCTTAATTCCGAAAAGTGGATCCTGAAGCGTTCAATCGAGGCTCGAATTCGCCTGCAATAGTGACGCTGCGTTTTTTTGTTAACGGCATAACAATTAATCGCATTTTTATTATCCAATTGCGGGAAACCATTACAATGAAAAAATTTACGAAGGAAACAATATTTAAAGGTATTTACAAAATGGTATAAAATAAAACGAATATTTCAATAAATTGATATTGAATTTAATCAATACTACAAAAACAAACGGTACGAAATCAAATTCTGTCTGAAAATAATTTTTTTATTCGTTTCGTACGAAACGTAGTGGTATGAAAACAGCAAACTGATATATATGCAAACATTGACAAACATTTCTGAAACTCCGCCAACAGGAAGGAAGTCCATCTTCAAAAACAACCCCCGCGCCGGAAGTCCCAAGAATATAGTACTGACATCGCTATCTCTTGCTATAAGAAACAAACCAGAACACCACTCGTACAAATCCCTCGTCGGATAAACGATTCGCTCCGTCGGTTCACGTTTCGAACGGCGCCGTGATCAGCAAGATGGCGCTACTATGTCAACGGCCACGCGTATTTGAAAACAGAAATTTTTGTATTTAATATCGAACGCGCAATATTCGAAATTTCAATATTATTCAATGTACACAAATACATATTTACCAGACGGGTACAAGTACATGGATACAATCATCTTTTTTTAAATTAAATTGGAAAACCGTCGAATGATTTAAATTGATATAGATATTGTAGGGGTTGGGTATGCAAATTAAAAAAGCAGATCAATAACGATAGAATTTGACAGAGATTGTCGCCAATTTCAAATTTGTCGTCTGTAGCGACATTATCGACCTACGAGAACCCTAAGCTGCTGCCACCTGACAATCCAGATAAGAAACTATTGGAATTAAAAATCTGCATTTCTTTCACTGTGCACAAGAAGAAAACAGATTATATTCCCGTAGAAATTTTGATTGGAATTTACGATTGATATTTTCAAATATTTTCACGGCTCGAATTAAAGCTGGAAGAATGCACTTGATGCCGAATCCATTAAAATTTGACCCGCGCATAGGCGTCGACCCTGAGAAACCAAACTAATCCCACAAATCTCATGTACCCCCGTTAAGAAAGCAATCATCCTCGAAATCTTTTGAACCCGAGAAGCCCATACAATCTGTACGATGCATAGGCGTCGGCAGGAGGGGGAACAAAAATAACCAAATCCCCTCTTTCTTCGGACACGTTCGAAGCACAAAAGCGTAGACGCCTCCGGGACTCGATAAAATATACAATCCGATCAGGCTCTCGAACGCAATTTGAACGGTGCATAGGCGCCGGCAGCGCCTCCACGCGGCCAGCACATTCACCAGAGCTAACCGGCGTCGTCGTGGCGCTTCAGGACGCCCATGGGCGCCCTCGCGGTCGGTGGACGCCGGTTGAAGCGAGTCGCGTGTGTGCCAATCTTTTAAAACGGTGCTCTCTCCCTCGCCACACCCTGGCGCCGGTTTCCCGTTGGAAAAAAAATCGCGTTGCCCACAACAAACCCTGCATCAATCCCCTGTCCAACCACCCACGAAACCTTGCACGTTTACAACCGCTCGTCCCGTTAAAAAAAACACCCACAAACCCACGCCCCTTTCGCGAAAACCAATTTCCAATTCTCCCTACCGGCCTCTCGAGTTTTCCCCCGTTGTCGTGTGCTTTTTAAAAAATGCGATTGCCGGTCAGTTTTGTGACAAGATGATCCCGAAGGATCAAAGATGACTCGGGAGGGTGGTGTCGGGCTGAAGGAGGGACGTCGGGATGCGGATCGACGCCGACCACATTGGAGGTGCGTTTCCAAACCGATTTTCAAATCTGGATTTTCTTTTGTTGTTTTTTTTTCGTTTTGAAAACTGTTTCGGCTGGTGTAGCATTTTTCGATGGCGAATTTACAATTTTTTTTTGTGTTTCGGGGGTGTTGGAGGATAACGTAGCTCCTTCCGGTGGGCCAACGGCGACGCTACGCGGATCCTAGCGCAACTAATATTGATTATAAAAGCGGCGGCGACGCCGGTGGCCGGCGTCGAGAGGATGCTGCCGGTGGTTTCCTTCGACTCGGTATATTTTTTCTTATTTTTCCCCGATCGTATAACGTGTGCACGCGCGGCTCGGGCGACCCTGCCACGGGGCCCTGAGATGAGTTTTCTACGGCCCTGGAACGAAGACACAGTGTCCCCGAGGGCTCGGTGTCTTGCTGATCGCCGGTCGCACTTCTCTCGGTGAGTAAGCGTGCACGAAGCTTTCATCCGACGATCCAGCAGGTTGTTGGCCCCGCGTATCGTCCTCGACGACTTATGGTTCCTCGTTTTTCTGTTTACGTCGGGGTGGTGGGCCGCGGTCAGGAGAAATGGTGAATCACGTTGGGGAGGGGTGACGACTGGGGCTGCCATTAACCTAACCTGAGGTTTAGAAACTAGAAGATGGTAATCTTCGAGTTTTGTTACGGGAAAGTGCTGGTTTCTCTTTCCTTTTTGATCTTTCTTTGAGTACATAGTTGGATTTTGTAATTATTTTGTTCTATGATTTTTATTGTGGGAGATTTCGAGTGGAGTTGTTAATGAATCTGATTGTGTTGCGGAATTTTATCAGAATCGGGATCTTCAGATTGAAAGGAGGATGGTGTTTCTGATGGTGACGAGTTATCTCGTCATAAATGATTATCAGGAATTGCTCCTGGTAAGGCACAGTGTACTCCAGGGACTCATCAAAAGTTGTATGAATATTTAAATTGGAGGGTAAAGAGTCCATTTGTAAGCGACGAGTTAATTCGTCATCCCTGGAGAACATAAATTATTCCTTGCGAGGCTCATTGTACTCCAGAGTGCCATAAGTTGTACGAATTTTTAAATCGAAGGAAACACAGCTCATTTATTAGTGACGAATTAATACGTCTCCCCTGGTGAACAAAAATTATCCTTCACATCGTTCAGAGTACTCTTTCGTTCCACAAGGTTAAATACTTCAAATTGGCTGTAGATTAAATGTTAATGCTTTTAATGTTAGCGACGAGTTAACTCGTCATGCCTCATGAGCAAAAATAATTCTCCATTGTACTCCATTTATTCATGAAGTCTCGTCAGACATTTAATTTCCACGACGAGTTAACTCGTCGGGAGGTTTGGCGTCGACTGGCGTGCAGATTTGGCGACACGTGGACGCGCACAGCGTCGCTAAATAATAACGTAGAAGCGCGCACGCACGTGCACGTGCCCCGGAAGGCTTCGATATAGATTTTTTCCTGGCGGCACGCGCTCGATTCAGAGCCAGCCGCACGCACACATTCACCAACAAAACACGATCCACACGCAGGCGTATACCACTCACGCTATACTCGATTCGATGGGGGGATTATGGGAGGTACGGTGAATGCACCCATCCAACAATGGGATTCAGACGCCTGTTTATATCGCAATTAGACTGCGGATTTTATGCAGCTACAATGCGCTCACTGACGAGCATCTAATCAGGTTAAATATTCGCACAGAAAATGGAACTTTCTTCGCGTTACTTAACACGAATACGCACGAAGAGAAAAATATCCGCACAGAAATGGAACTTTCTTCGCGTTACTTAACACGAACACGCACGAAGAGAAAAATATTCGCAATAAAAATTATCCACTGCATTCTAGCGCAAATTGTATCTCACGTTCATTTGCTAACTGTGTCAACATTATCTTCCGACATATTATTTAATCCTCTCGAGATTTCCGACGAGTACACTCGTCGCGAGAAGGAATTGTTTTTTTTTAGTGACGAGTATATTCGTCGTGAAAACAAGGCAATTTCTTCAATGCCCTGTAGAGTCACGGTGAACAAAATTTGTTGCTTCTGACGAGTATACGCGCCATCGTTTAAAAATAATCTGCCGCTCTAGCCGCAAAAAAATGTGTAGCTATTTAAATGATAGCGCGAGGGTAGGGTTTTCACGCCTAACCTTGATACAGTCTCCGGCTCCATTCACGAGAGGATGATCGTCGCTGTTCCCACGCTCTCTTTCTTTTTTCACTAGGAATTTCTCGCGTTCCATGTCATCCATTTTCACGGGCCAGTGGAATTAACCGGGCTGGTTTTCGCGTGTTAGGGTACACCACGTCCCGTCGAAGCGGGTACGATGAACCTGGCGTCGATATCGGGCCGCGATTATTTTCGTCGGGATCGTCGGGTCGACCGTGTTGCGCGAACGGCCTCGTTATTTCGGTGGGGAAGCCGGCGTGGCCCAATTTCCAGAAAATCTTTAATGGCACGCCGAATTGCTCACGTCTACTGGGTGACTGCAATCTACACCTCGATACCTCCACTAATCCAACCGCACCTCGTCCAAAAACCAACCGATTACAATCAAACTTCTTTATCACATACTGCACACAAAACTACAGTACAGAGACTTTTCCGATTTTCAATCGGCCATTTGGAAGCGGAGCAAAAATGATCCAAAATTCGGCACACCATTTCGAAAATCACACAAAACCAGGTGTATCTCCGAAACTAGTGGAGTTAGAGAAATACTGTAAAGGACAAAACCGTATAGTTTTTAGCAAGGAATCTACCTGTGTTAGACTTTTAAACATTCCATTGGTTTAATAATATAAAGTACCATTTTGTTGTGGCTTTTTCTGACGAAATGGTTTGTTTCAATTTTGTTCCATGTTAGAGAGACGCGGAGGAATGCAGAATACGGATTGCAAGGGATTTTGCGGGGCAGATCTGGATAGAAAGGAGTCGATTGTTGCTTCGGGAAGCGGGTCCAATCGAAGGGATCGATCCGGGCCGCGTCGGCGGAGTCTTATCAGGAATTATCGGGTATCTCGCGGCGAGATTAGATTTCTGGTCGGCCGGGCAGGGCAGAAAGGGAGCCAGTCAGTCGGTTAGTCAGTCCTCTCTCGCGAGTCCCTCATCGCATCTTCTCGGCGCTATTCTGAAAATAAACGCGTTCGAGATCTCGCGGCGCGGTCTCTCGCCAGTGTCGGTCGCATCGTCGCGCGGGACGCTTCGAGTTCCATCGTGCGTGCCGGTCGTGAACCCGTGTGTGTAACCTCTTTTATTTCAGCGTGACTCAGACCAGGCTAATCACCGTCATCCTGAGGATTACGATAACCAGGTATCGACACTCGAATACCATTGCGATAACATTGAAGTTGCAACGTTCTGAAAATGCAGCTGGAACAATAGCAAAAACAAGTTTATTCTCTTCTGGAGCAGATCATAGCGATTGCAACAGTGTACACGACTTGCTTATGGTCGTTAGCTCAGGGTTCGCGAGAGGTCAGATCCCTTGATCTAGACCTGGAGGTGTCATTGTCATATTTGTGGGTCAAGGTGGAGACTTTGATGATCGTTTTTGTGAGTTAGGGTAGGTCTAGGTCCTAATTGGGCTGAAGGTAGACACTTATCAATTTAGGGGATGCGGTAACTTGCAGCTAAGACTATCGCAAACCTAGATTAGTCCAAGTCCAAATCCTAATTGGTAACAAATACTTGTAATCATAGAGAAGTTGCTATCCCAAATTGCCTCAGCTGCACTCTCCACAGTGTCCAGGAGGATCACTATCAATTTTAGGCTTTGCGATCCTCTGTGCAGCTCTTCTGGCTGGCAGTTTAAACCGTTGCGAACTGTTCGCGATCAGGCCGGCTCAGTTCTCGAAAGTTCAAGACCACCGGGGTCACAACTCGAGACCAGAACCGGGTGTACCGTCAGTGCTAAATCCCCCGCAAGTGTCTCAAGTGCCACATTCACCGAAGACTCCGTCATCCGACGGTTCTGCATCGAGTCTAGCGAGAATCCCCTTCGTGGCAATAGAGCCCCGGCAATCTCCACGTTTGTTCAGCTGGCCATTCAACCGATCAGAAAGTCGACTTTTGCCAGTGATTCTTGGCACCGGTGACATCCTGGACCGTTGAACCAGCGCACGGGACCAACGCCCCCAAAAACAAGAAATAGAGCCTTAAGGCGACGACGACTGGCAAAAGCCGCGATGACAGGCGACGTCACAGACCATCTAGCAGAGACAGTTTTCCGGGGCTGGGGAAATTAAGTTCCGAACAGGGTCGCCTCTCTCTCTCTCTCTCTCTCTCCATCTTTCTCTCGCAGTTGTCGAATCTTCTCGGTGCTTTTAACGAATTTCGATACGCCTTCGGGAGTGTCTTCTAGTAATGGACCACCCTGTCTTCGCGAGCCTAGCTAGATAACTCGACGGGCGACGTTTCAATTTCGCTTGTCGATCAGACGGGGTTATTGATAGATCCCAGAGACGATTGTGGTACCGACGCTGTTTTCGATATACAGTATTTTATCGATAATTGTCCCAACCACGGGTCCGGCCAGGGACAATTATGTGTGAGGGATACTGTTCTTTGACTTTTGCCGAACGTAAAAACGAATAGCGAAGCCCGAGTGGCCTCGGTCGCCGAGAAGTGTAACATAATACGGGTCGGGTATATCGGCGTGAGACCAGGAGACCACTACTAATCCAATAACAAAACTTCTTTATTTTTTATTATTTTTTTATGGAACTTTCACCAACATATTCTTGATATTTTTCTAATGAAATTGATACCAAAAATGATATAATTCCGATGATATTTACGTGTGTAATGAACGATGGAAGTTTCGTGCGCAAGGAAGGACAGCGTATGGGAAAGAAAAAGACGTGGAGGGTGAAGTAGTTTAAATTTTATTTTCGACAACGGACTACTTCACCCAAAAATAATGGACAGAACATTTCGAGTACCGTGGAAAAATTAACGGAAACAAATCGGAAAGTCGATTGAATAAGTTTGTAGCTATCTGGTTGCCTCTTAATAAAAGGATTTCAAGAACACGTTGCGAACGAATTAAAACGGAAATGTAAAATAAACATATCTATCGGAGTTTGACGCGAGACGCCGCGCCGGTGCGAGCAGACGTATTCATTCAGTGTTCACATTTCGTGCTCGCATACGTTATACGGTAATCAATTCTAGTTATGGTGAAATAAACTTAGTTACTTAACTACTGAGCTTCTATCCGCTTTCTGAGTTTAAGAGTCGCTAAATGTCTCACTCAGTCAAGAGAGTGTGTCATGTACGGGTGAAGTTGAAGGGATAAGTTGCCTCACCGATGTACCCGACTTGTAAATGTCCATATACCTTTATATAATCCGAATTACATCGTGTTTGGTATCATTTTAATCAGAAAACTGCCACAAATATATTGGTGAAAGTCTCATACAAAAATAAGTAATAATAAAAAAGTTTTTCATTGGGATTACATTGTGAGGACGCGGCGGGCCTTTGAACTGTGCCGGCGACTGCGACTCTTCGCATCTTTTTCTTTCCCATACGCTGTCCTTCCTTGCGCACGAAACTTCCATCGTCCATTACACACGTAAATATCATCGGAATTATATCATTTTTGATATCAATTTCATTAGAAAAATATCAAGAATATGTTGGTGAAAGTTCCATAAAAAAATAATAAAAAATAAAGAAGTTTTATTATTGGATTAGTAGTGGTCTCCTGGTATCACACCGATATACCCGACCTGTATCATGTTACACTTCTCGGCGGCCAAGCCCTGTCGAGTTTTATGGTCCCTCACGGGGTATACCCCGCAGGAGTGGGGATAGTTCAGGGACAATTATGTGTAAAACATTTGGGACATTTATCGATAAAATACTGTATCAGGTTCCTGGAACACACAGAGGGATCCTAATAGAGACTTCTATTCGCTGATTTTATAAGATTCTTGATGTTTGAACATTTCTAAAACTTTTGTTTCTGCCGAGATTTTCGGGCAGAAAAGGCACCGCAGGCTCCGAGGAGCAGGCATTCTTGATCGCAAGGCGGATCGAGGCACGCGAGGCCACGGACGCCAATTACACGAGACGCTGATCGTCAATAAGCCTCGGATCGCGGTGCTGTAGATCGGAGAGCCTAGCCGGCTTGTACGCGCGTCAGCCAGCTCGCCGGAATCCGAGGCCCGTCATTAATTGGACGGTCGACGTCAACGTCGACGTCGGCGTCGACGGCCGACGACACGACGCGACGGGGCCGCGCCCGACCTACTTTCGTCTCTCGCGAGCGTCCGTCGTTGTCGTCGTCCCGATTAATCGCAGCTTCCACGCACGAGTCGCGTGCCATCCGAATCGCGTACGGCGCCGCGTGCATCGATAATGGGTCACGGTCCATCGCATTCCGCACAATTTTAAACCACTCTACAATGTGTCAGTTTTATCCGAGACGAATTGTCCCCTCCAAAATCGGTAGAATTTTCAAGGGTGGGGTTCGTAATTTTTCGAAAAAAATTGTTAAAACTGGAATAACGTTGTCCTGAAATATTTGCTTGTCACAGTAACAAAATTGAGAGCATTATAGTTTTCACATGGACAAGATCAGAGGCTTTATTGTAGTTTTCCTTGTGGATTACATAAGGTTGACAACCGGTGGGTGGCGGATTCCTATGGTGGGCTGTTTTGTAAGCACCGTAGGCATGGCTCGCAGATGGCATTCTCCGCTTCCGGTACATGGAAATGTATCGAGTAAATCGCGGCACAGTGGGCTGGCACACGTGCCGCACTCAAAACTATTTCCGGCGTTTTCCACGAACCCGTTATTCTCGGCCGAGTTACCGGCAAATGGGTCGATGCACCGTGGAGAGAGAGAGAGTGGGGGAGAGACGGCACTGGTCTGCTTCGGGTCTTAATTATCAGAAATCCATCCGAGTGGAGGATCATTGAATCCCTGTGCCTGTGCCCGGCTTGTGCATCGGCGAGCCTAGAGTATTCGGACGCTGCATACACCCCCCTCCCCTCTCATCCTCTTTTTAACGAAATGGAATTCCTGCACCGTTGAATCCTTTATCTGATTATTTCATCGCAGAAACCTGCTGTCCAATTGCGATACCGTTACTCTTGTTTTATGTTTTAATTCGAGTGGACAGGCAGCGTAAAAGGAGCGAGTATCAATTTGTTGGGAAAATCTTGTCGGGGGATTGGTCGACAAAAATTCCTCGATGAAAATATACCAATACTATGCTGCGGTATTAGTATCGAGTGCACTCTCGTTAATGGCACTTAAGTGGAGATGCAGCTTAAGGTGCTTCCTGTTACGAGCCCATATTCAATTTATTTTCCAACACTAATCCCTGCGGAAAATATGCTAAAAAATTTGTTCTGGTTATTGTCACTCAAGTGGAGATACAGCATAAAGCATACTCCTAAACAGCAGAAAGCCACTATACCTATCCTCAGCACATACCGATATCGGAAAGTACGCTGGCAGGTGTGCTCTCGTTAAATGCACTCAAGCGGAGACGCAGCCTAAGCGTTCGAAATACAGCTTGAGCACAACACGGTAAACTGCCCGTTCCCGTTAACGACACTCCACGCTGTAAAGCACGATTTTCCGAACCTCTCTCGTTAATATCACTTTGGTGGATACCCGGCATAATTGTTGTGTGTGTGTGTATGTGTGTGTCGAGGGCGAAGAACCGAGACTGAAGATGCGTTTCCATTTGTTTTGCAGGTGGGTCCGGCAGGGGGGAGGGTGAGGCAGGCTCGAACGAGATACCGACGGGTAGAAGAGGCGGTGGTGGCGGTGGCGTCAACGTGGGCAGCGGAGGGGGCGGGGGAGGAGGAAGTGTATTGGGGGTTGGAGGAGGCGGGGGGAGCGTCGGCGGGGGCGGTAGAAGCGGGTCCGGAGGTGGGGGCCGGTCGAGGGACGAGCCGAGGAGGCACACCCTCGGCGGCGATCACCAGCCCTCCCTGCATCATCAGCAGTTCAACGCGGCCCAGCAGCTGCACCCCCTTCATCCCCATCATCTGCCGCCGCCACACGGCCAGTACGGCACGCCGCCCACAAGACACACCACCATGGATCTCGAGGTGAATCTTTGCTACCGCAACATGTAAATACATAAATTGACTCTTCTTTACGCTCTCGTTTACACGCCCTTCTCTTCTCTTCGTTTCTGTCTATCTCTAATCTGTTTTATTTCTTTGTCGACTTACAATCACCACCCCATTGACCCCATGATTGCAATACCCCCCATTCAGAATGGTTTTCACTCGCATTTTACTGCGGCCGAGTCTCGATCATTTTGGTAACAATTCCACTGATTTTACAGCACTATTCGAGTTGCAAGCCCATTCATTTCAATAAGTAGACTCCGGACCTTTATGCAAAATAAAAAGATTGTGCATCAATTGCAAGACAGAGAAGCTAAATTTATATTTTTCAACAACAATTTTAATATAGTGAAAATAATATATTAATACTTTTAAAGTCTTCTAATTTTATCACTGTTCTAAATAGCACGTACTAAGATTTGCCCTAAATGCGTTAAAATCCGGAGTCTATCGATAAGTAAAAACTTTTAAATCGATTAGATTATTTCCGGTTCGTAATAGCTTCGATCAGAAAAAGTGAAAAATTTTACCGTCGGGATTTTTTTTCGTTTTTCTCTCGGACGGAATATTTGGCGGGAGATTCAAATCGAAAGAGCCATCAGACTTTGGAGTCGCCGTTGTTATTTCGCGGTGATCAACCCCCGGTGATTGGAAACGTGATTTCCAATCGATCGCGAATGACGGCGCGGCGGCGGGTCGGTGTGCGTCGCGGTCGCCGTCGGGTAACTGTGCACGGGATGACCGCAACATCTATTTTAACGTGACCCAGAATCATCGAGACGAGGCTTTGCGTTCTTCCAGGTGGATTTATCTCTCACTTCCCCCTTTTTTATCTGGTCCCCGGCGTGTTCGCGGAACCGCAGGGGCTGCTCGGAAAACGTGGAAACGGGTTCGCAACGGAATATCAGCGGTGACCCGTGGGAGAATCTTACGGCGAAAGAAAAACAACGACGATGGCGTTCGTCCAATCGGGAAAACCAACCGTAAATCTCGTTACAGAGAAGCGCGTCCATTGCGCGCGCTCGCACACGCGCTCGCGACCGTAATACAAATTAGCGGATCGCGTGCGGTGATCTTAGCATCCGGCGACCGCGTCGGCGTCGGCGAGCAGCTTTAACGGACGTGTTCCGAGGTCAAGAACCGGTCGTTGAGAAAGGGAAGAGGTTAATTAAGCCGCGTGTCCACCTACAACGCTGCGCCGCGCCGTGTTCACGGTTACTCGCCTACTCGAGGCTTCCTTTCATCTAGCTCTTCTACCTGATCTTCTTCAACGCGTTATTCCCGTTTTCGGATATCACGATGAAAGGATGATGAACAAAACCCGTTAGGACCTGGTCGGTACCCTAATTAGAACCTACACCTCAATTGGATTTAACTGCAATCTAGTCAGGCAAAATCGGGAGCTCCTTCAGACCCTATTGAGAGAATTGGTACTGATTCACGACCTAATCGAAACCGAAAGAAGTCCCAGTTAGCCTGCAGTTAAGAATATTAGGACCTGGTTAGGACCTAGAACGTGTAATTTTAATTTCGATCATCCAGATCAAAAACCAGGACTTAGTTAGCACCCAGTTCCACATCTATGTAGTCGTTGAAATCGTGATACATTCGACCAATTTACACAGTGTACGACACAGTTCCTTATCAAAAGTACTGTCCGTCAAGAAACTATTTCTCCCCAGGCGAAGGACCGACCTAGGTTTGCTCTGTTCGTTCTGATCCAACATTGCTCTCTCTCTCTCTCTCTCTCTCTCTTCCTCGACGAACTGGGTTAATGTATTATTTGAATAATCGTTCCTGGAGTAATTCTGTTCAAACAGTGTCCGCAGGGGGCCACGGTACATATTTCACTCGAGAGCACGGCGGCAAATATTTGCGAACGGTCGAACTATTTCGGAGGTTCCGCGAGATAGCTCGTTATCCACGGAGGTGGGTGGGGCTGTTTGCACGGCGGTGGGCGGGGCGGGGCGGGGCTGGGCGACCGTCGACGACACCCGCGAGCCTTTCGCGCCGAGGACACGTTAGCCCCTGTGTTCCCTATCGCCTCCTTTTTTTCCATATTTGCATTTTATAACCGTTGTCGTGCATGAAATGGAACATGTGTCTTTTTTTTCTGAAAAGATTATCGGAACGAAAAAATGGTCTTACAAGTTGAAAAAAATAATTCGACGGAGTACGTTCCATGTGCGACAATTCAATGTACACCGACACGCCCTCCTGCTCGATCTGTCCCCCCTCCACAGATGTTTTCTTGACTCTGCTCGTGACTTTTCCCCCAACCCTGTCGAGATTGCCCACGTGACAATCCAAGCCACGCCTGGTCGCCGATGACGCGGCCCACAGCCTCGTCGGATGGCGATGTATCTCGCGAGAAGGATTCAGGCTCGAATCGGCGAGATTCTTTCCAGGACTCTCGGACCCAACGACTCGGTCGACCGACCGAGCAGACACGGGACCAGCCGACGATGCCGGATCGTACGCCACGCCCCCTTCTAACGGCCAGCGTACAAACCCCCACGCCCACCCTCTTTTTTCTGCTCCATGCATATACATACATACATATATATTTATCTAACTGGTTTACTTGTGTGTGTGTTTCCGTGTACCCGCCGCCGCAATACAGATGGGGACCAAGTCTCGCCAGAGAAAGGTAAAACACACTTCACCATTTCTTTTTTTCATTATCGTCTTTTTTTCGTTCTCGTTCGACGTGTGTCCGATGCATGACACTGTCTTTAGTACGTCTCGATGTGGCCGCCATTTTCTTTGCATTCGGACGACGCGGTGCCTCGATACTTGTCCGTGGACGGTCTTCGGAACCGGTAGCTAACACAGAGTAACTAACACGAGGAGGCTTCCAGCTAGGATCCAAATTGATTTCGGAGATTTAAGTCTCGTGCCTCGCAACTTGTCCACGGAGGGCCCGGTTCGCGTGCTTGTAGAAAGGCACCGCTGCGATTTAAAAAGTAACGGGGCTAGAAAGTTCGTACTTGGAATATTGATTTCTTGAGGATGAGAACTTTCTAGCCGGATGCGAACGATGATGAAAGGATCAGGGGATTAACCGGATCGATTGTTGTCTTTTCAGTCGCCTCTTCCGCGCGGGTTCCCACCTCCAAATTCGGCGATGTTGTTCGATGACGACCCGGGCATCATGTCCGAGGTGGAGACATCGAGCACCGGATTTAGACGGGGTGGCAAACAGAGAAGCAGCCTCCCCGTCGTACGGACCCCCAGCAAGACTTTGGAGCGACCATTAGGTAACACACCAACCGCACTAGAATTAGGATCGTCTTGTTGCTGCCTCGCTGCTCGATCCCCTTGTCGGACATACCTGACGACACGATGCGTTTCTGTGGACGATTCCTTAGGTCTAGTGTTCCTGCAGTATAGAAATGAGACGAAGCGGGCGCTCCTGCCGAACGAAATCACGAGCATAGACACCGTCAAGGCGCTATTTGTCAGAAGCTTTCCGAAACAACTCACCATGGAATACCTAGACAGTCCTCATGTCAAGGTTTATATACACGACAGCAACAAGGACATGTTCTACGAGCTCGAGGACCTCAGGTAACTACCACTAGAAACATTCGGGTATCGCTATCTTCCCGGATACATTCGATTACCGCTAATCCGGGGAACAGATATAATTGCTGACCAGATACTGAAACGGAACAAGAGCGGGAAGGTGGGTGGGGAGGGGGGCTATAAGAATAATTCACTTGAATCCTAGGGGGGTTTCGTGCATTCCCCAGATTAGTGTTCCTTATCGGTAATCCGGGGAGGTTCGTGGAGCCCTCCAGTAAATATAAGAATTCCGGGTCGAGTCTCTATTACCAATCCCGGCGGTCGGTTTCAATTTCAGATCTCATCTGCGGGACATACGGGATCGCAGCGTGCTGAGACTGTTCGAGAGCTCGGACGGCGTGACCGGGATGCCAGGACCATTGGGAATACCCAGCGGAGGATCAGGCCTGCCACCGCACTGGGAGGATCAGAGCTACTTCAGCGAGCCGGAGTTCGACAGCGAGTACCAACATCAGCACATCCACAAGAGCAAGGTGAGCCCGACACCGCGCGACTCGTTTACGAAGAAGAAATTTTATTCGGGCGCGTAATACTGACACTTAAACGATACAATTAATGATTGCGGTACTTATGCTACAATAAATACAATTACTGCGGTCCTCGAAGTCGTGTGGACCACGCTCGACGAAAGGTGGCACAACAACATTCTCGTTGATCCTCTCCGATTGGTTCAGGTTGGGAACACTGATCTTCGTTGTTAGCAGACTCCAAGATACCAGTCTCCATAAAATGGCCCACTGAATCCTCGATCCGTTGCGATCGATCCGTCCTAAAATGAATTAGGCGCTTCTGCGAAATCCTGGACCAGGTCCTGATGGCGACGTTCAGCGCCTAGAACGCCTTGCAAGACGGCACAGCTGGCACGTGCAGCGCGCCAGAGTACAGCTTCTTCGGGACAGATCTCCAAGCCATGATCAGTGCTTTTCTGAATGACTCCTCGCTGCAACCGTCGCAGATGTCCATGACCATTTTCACTTCAGCCTCTGCCGGCTCCCTCTCGTCGTCCTTGTTCTCGTACTTGGGTAGCTGCACACCGAAGTTCGTCAGGCCAGAGAAATACTCGTTGTCCAAGCCTTGGGAGATGTAGCCATCATCTATGATTAAACCGTCACCCAGCTGCACGAGTCCTCTCTTCTTCTTCTCGGACTCACGCTTCTCTAGCTTCTTGTCGTCGGAGTCTTCTGACTCTTCTGACTCTTTTGAAACGAATGTCACCTGAAATGAAAGGCGTCATTTACTTGTTTGGATAAATTGGTACTTCGATAACACCCTAGCAATCGCATCATACCCAGGGGTCCCAGATATACTCTAGACTAGGATTCTCATCGCACTATTTCAGGACAATCATAGTCTACTTTAGCACCTCAGACCTATCCCACCCCACCATCATCAATGTGCTCCCAAATTCTCACCTTGTCATTCACATTTTCGCCTTCAGAGGCCTCCTCAGCCTTTCTCTTCCTCTTTTTAGACTCTTCAGCATCCTCCGACATCCCCTCATCCTTCAACTCTTCACTCGTGCTCGTAGAGGATGCTTCCTCATCCCGTTTGAAGAGATTGCGATAAGGCCCATCAACAAAGCTGACCCCAGTGCCTGTGACTCCATTCGCAGAGGACAAACTGGACTGTTGATTGCCAAAGAATTGCGTGATCTGCAGAGGGAACGCTGATGGCACCGTGTTAGTATTAACGGGAGGGAGTGGCTGCAGGGGTTGTTTCCTAGGGACCAGGGCTGGGTGTCTTAGGGTAACTCCACCCTGAACAATCTGCAGCGGAGAACCTGGGTTGAGCTTCACCTGAAACACACGTTTCAAAGTCGAAAGAGATTCTTCTAGGTCAGGCGAAGGTAGAAAGACCCTTCTCACCTGAGGGTTAATTTGTCCTCCAGTGAGGAAAGGGTTTTGAGGTAGGGGCGGGCCAGTGACAGGTGGCCGAATGGGTCTGGGCGTGTTGTTGCTCGTGTCGTGTTCATAATGATGCGCGTGATGGTGTTTGTGGTCCTTGTGAGCCTTCCCCGCGCTCAACGCTACCCCGTACAGCTGCACCATCGTCACCTCGCCGAGATAACCACCGGACCCTGAAATAACAGTGGTTGAAGTCGTCGAATTTTCTATGTACGTGATATGCAAAAGAGTAGTGTTACTACCTGCAGGCGCACCCTCGCCCTCGAGGAAACCGCCGCCCAGCTGTCGCTGCTCTTGTCCCGTGATCGCTATTCCACCCCCTTTGATCACGTGACCCACCAACTGTCACGAAAGAAAGAGATCTCTCATCAGGTCCTATCGATCGCCGTGGACACGGTTAATTGTTCTCGTAAAGAGGGGCTGATTTGGCACGATAGAATTTATGGAAAAAAATTTTTATTATACCCCCGGCCACCCTTGTTCGCTGGGGTCGGCGACAATGGATGCTGCAGCCGCCGATCCCCTAATGAACAGTTTCGACACGAAGTGGCTGGAGCTTCAAACGCTCAGAATAGATGATCAGTTTCTCGTGTGTAACCGTGGGATACGCGTCGTCGATCGTTCGTAAGGTTGCTTTGAAAGTGTCGTAGTATTTTCATTGGATTCCGTTCGAGATCTTCATACAAAAAATTCAGATACATCCGGAAGATACTGGACAAAACAACTGCAGAAGGTAAATCTCAACTTGCTTAAACAGAAACCACTTAAACTCAAACCGTTCGTAATACGCGAATTTTCGCGCAGACTGCCATGCCGGTCTAACTTCGCAATCGTCCGAGTCAGAAACGCGGAAGGGAAGCGTTACCGACCAGTTTCTCGTCGGTTATTTATTTTTCGCGAGGTAAGCGGGTAAGAGCCGGGGAATTCGAAACGCCTGGCGATATTCCGTTCCAATCCTTTTACCCGCGGAACCGGCTGTTGAATTTTTTTTAGTGGCTCCCGTCGTTCAGAGAGAGAGAGAGAATGCCCGCGTTACTTTCACGGTCACCCGGCCGTTCTAATTGACCAGGCGAACGATTAAATTTTTCTCGGACACCGCGGGAAAGTACTTTTTCAAGGCGAAACCGATCGGAGCAATCGGCGATCACTCACCCTGTTGTTGAACCCGCGACCCACGCGCTCGTCGTTGACCCAGATCTGCCATTCCCCGGTCCGGCCGTTCCAGCTTTGGCAGGAGTGATACCACTTGTTCAATCGCAGGGGATAATTCAATCTGAACAAGTTGTGCCCGTCGACGTTCATCATGAAATAGGAGCTCCTCGCGGTGTTCGCCACCCAGACGAGTAAGCCGCGCGGTTGTTCACCAACTGCGCCATAAACGATCCTCGATTAACGTCAAATCGATCCCGGAACCCGATGAATCGAAATCGAATCGTCGTCCATTAAAATACTCATCGACCCGATCGTTTCTGAATCTTTTCCTTTTACCAATGGATATAGCCGATGGTAGCGGCTCTTTTATTTTCTCCTGCGATGACCGGGTCAATTTTGACCCATGGCAATTTTTAAAAATTTTATATTAATATCGATTATCAACAATTCCTCGAACTTATTCACAGGCGAATATTAACTTTTATCGATGATTCGTATCTCCCCGATGCCCGGGTCACTTTAGACCGAACGGTACCCAACTTTAAACTGTGTCCGAACAGAGTAGAAGGGTAAAACTGGTGATGTTTGAAGGCAAATCGTTTAGATTACACCACCGTGATACCACGATACGTGCCTACTTCGTGGTAAGCCTCGTCGAACGGTTACGCGACCGTTGGGAATTTTGAATAAACAATTATTACTTAATAATGTCCGCGGGCTACTGATCAGTTGCGAAACGAAGCCGCGGGGAACGTTATTTTCGACGGACTTTTGCTTTCGTTGGGTCGTTCCTCGACCTGCGAAAAAGAAACCGGTGAAAGGGAAACGAAAACAGACTCTCACCTGCGTATGAGAATAACGGATGGTCGTTCGTGTGATTATAAAACTTGGTCCACATGCAGAGGGTGAACTCCTTCATGTTCGGCAGGTCCGTCTTGTAATGAATGTACTGTAACAAAAAAGCGTCGTATGGCCATTACAAATTTTTTTCTTTAATTTTTGCATTAATTTGTCGTGGGATTATCTCTTGCAGATATTCGATGATTACCGTAGACAGGCCAATTACAGACAGTTGTTCTCGGGATTCGAGAACGTTAACAGACAATGAGCATTCGCCGTTCACGATTATTTAATATCGATACGGAGCACCGCGAGGCGTTCGCGGCAATAAAAGATGTAATTAGCGGCAGTAACACGAATACCGTCGAGGCACTGGAACCAGCCAGGCCTGCCAATTATCCAATACCGCGTTCCGGTAATTAGCATCTATTACGGCTACGCAACGATCGATCCAGATTACGTGTGTGTGTCTCCCTATCCGAGGTTTCTTTCCGCTGTGCCGTTGGGAACTGGCCGGCATCAAAAGGCGCGGCAAACAGGCCGCTGGCGCCGATTCCCTTTCGCAGCGCGTCACCTTCTTCCCGGTTAGCTGGAACCGGTCGTTCCCATCGCGGTTAATTGGCTCTGCAGCTGTCGTGTTCGCCGTTCGAATCGAGAGCACGTCATAGAAAAAGTTGTCGACTCTGAATTACGAATGATCCGTGGCTCAAATAGCTGTCTGCAGTCATGTAACGCGCATAAATGGACCCCGGACGACGACTGGACGGTCAAGTCTCATGCTTGTTATGCTGATTGTACACTCAACACCTTCGTTTATCAAGGCAAATTCCATTGATAGTCGAATCTCGAGTGGAGACGCAGCTTAACATCCAATTTCCGAAGCTAGAATTCTTCGAGAGGTCTTCTGTCAACCGAAGACTCAGCTTATTCCCCGAAAGTTCTTCGAGAGGTCTAGTCTCAAGTGAAGACGTAGCTTCATAATTAATCGCCAGAATGAAATTTTCCTAGAGGACAGTTTCAAGTGGATACGTAGCTTAAGTGCTACATTATAGGAAGAAAATTTTTTGAAAATCTACTCCCAAGTAGATACGCAGCAAAACAGCTACGCGCAATTAAACGAAATTTGAAAAGGTCTGCTTACAAGTGGAGACGCAGCACAATCGGCCACTTTCGAGAAGTAACATTTCGAAAAACCTGCTCTTCGTGATAGATCTCCGATCTTCCGTGTTTCGGGTCCGTTGCGCAACGCTCGATCTCTATCGGAGGGGAGATCCATCGATCTCGCGCGAACAAGGTCTTCGCCACGATTTCCTCACCCGTGGTTACGCACCCGTCACGCAACGCTCGATCGATCGACGAAACCGGAAACGCCTCGGATCGTTCTCCACGTGAAAGGACGATACCCTTCCACCGCCACTCGAACCGGCAACAACGGCCCGGAAGATCACGCGAAGTGCCTCGATCGCAAATTGCTTCGAATCCGTGATTGCAGCCCGTTAATTGTCCCGTGAAACGCGACGGTGTCCTCTCGAGAGGATCGATCGGAAGAAGGGTAGAAAAATGCACACCGGGTGGCTCGAAAGTTTCAACCACCATCGCCACCACCGGGGAAATCTTAAGCTACGTCTCCACTTGGAATTTCTAGCTCAATGAATTTTACTATGTACTATAGCGTTTAATGCTGTATCTTCGTTTGGAGGTAGGTCGGTGTGGAATGTTATTATTGAAAGTAACTCTTAAGCTGTGTCTTCACTTGCAGCTGAACTCATACGCACTCTTACTCTACAATCTTTTGTGTATCTAACCATCGAATACATGCTGCATATCCACTTGAAGACCAATCTCAGAGTCTTCGAGTGTGCTTTAATTGACCAACTTAAGCTTCGTCTCCACTTGAAGCTCGACTCTTTCGAGTTCCCTTGTTGACGATTATCTTTCATGGTTCGTCCCCACTCGAAATTCGAGATTTCTCATGTAAATGGATAATTATGCCGCGTCTTCACTGGAAATTTTTTCCGAAAATTAAAGATTTCGCGTTTTCGGGGTACGCTTCTGCTTTTATCGTTCGGTAGGTGGTTTTTGACCTTGATCGAGGGGGATCGAGAAGAAATCGGTCGTCAGTTAGGCGTCGAAGCACGCACGCACGGGAAGTAAGAACGTTTTCTCCTACTTTCGTTGCCGTCGCGATCCGTGTCATTTTGCTCGCTACGGCCGCTCTCGACCGTGAAGCCGGTGCGGTGTCCGAGGCACGCGAGCCAAAGAATTCCGACGCGGAGCGGAAAGAATCCGCACAGCTTGCGGATTCCCGTTATCCTCGAACACCTGTCGCCGCTTCTTTCGTCACTCTTTTGTCTGCAGATTTTTTTTCTTGCCCCCACGCGTGAGAACCGATCCTTTTTTCACGCCCGTTAGACTCTGACTCGCTACGTTTCGTAATCGTGACGATCTATTTTTTTTTGCAAAAAACGCTTCGAGTCTCACCCACTATCTTTTCGCGCTCGTTATAAGTAAAACTGAAGATATGAATACATCGGCGTAGATAAAAAAAAAACAGGTGCAATATTTTCTATAGAAATTGTTGATATTGTTGTGAGTACCTCGAAGTACAGTTGTTGGCGCATGGCGACCTTATAGAGGGAGCATTTGTCCTGGTCCCCTCCCAATAAAGAGGAGTCGTCGAATTCGTACAGGTTTTGCGATGCAGAAGTATCGTAATCCTGATGGAGGATGCTGGGCGAAGCCTGCGGCAGCGATGGCCGCCATGCTGTGGATATGGCGTCCACCCTAACTGCAGCCATCATGGCAATAACCGAAAAAACGATCAGCCCCATTCGTTCGCTCTCGAGCCACCTGCAAATAAAATGAAACAAAAATTTTTGAAAAATTATTAATTTCGAAAAATTGCTCTATTTATCGAGACCAGTTGATTTTCCTGCTCGGACGGATAATATCTATAGGAAAAATTCCCAACGCACAATATCAGTTCGTTGAATGGACTCTGAAACGTTGGCCAGTACTTTTTCCTCGGTTTTTTTCGGTTGCAAAAGCGCCGAAAACGGATAAACTAGACGCCGGGTTGCGCTAAACGTTACATTGTTACACGTCTTTCCCCGTTGCGAAATTCAATTCACGGCACCGGAACGATATCGCCCCACAGTTGCGATAAAAATCAGAATTTCCATCGATCCGTGTGTGCACGCACGCACGTGACGCAATCGCGGGGAATCACGGAACCCGCTGACGTTCGTTTCCTCCGAAAATTTGTCGTCCTATTTCTCCCTTTGCCTTTCCCTACCGGTTTTCCGTTTCTATTTTATAATTCTTTTCGTCGCCATTTTTTCACATTGCATTTTGTAAAAAAAAATTTGAATCGAGTTTCTAATGTTGAATAGTTTTCTGAGCTGCAAATATTTGACGATAACATTCCATAGAAATTGCAACCAGCCCCCAAACCGGAAAATCCTGTTGCCCCAGGAGAAATTAGCATGGTCAAGGACACAAAAAAAAAAACCACCCCGTTAGTTTTCTGTTTTTCGTATTTGGCAACGATATTGCGAGGGCGGGAAAGCGAGCTATATTCGAATCGTTTATCCGATTTTTCACTCGATTCTCCCGCCCGTTCCACTTTCTTCGTGTCACAGTGAATTACATTCGCCTCGATCACTATAATCATGTTTGTATTTCTTGAGCATTTACTGGCCGATACCAGAATCGTTCGAGTTCGTGCTGTCTCGCATAAATTTTCCGCTCATTTAGCTCGCGAATCAATTATCGCTGTCGTTTATCGTAATGTTTTCGCACGATTGATGCAATAGCTAGTTTACGCATCGCTAAATAAACAACGGGGCTATTTAGATTTAATTAATACAGTACGTGGAATTGGTATGCAAAGTTTTACCCTGTAATTAAAATTATTATTCACATGGATATATATTATGATATATCAATATAATTTTAGTTTATAGGGTAAAGTTTTCAGGGTACTAGTGAAATTGTTGGAAATGTATTCCAAACAGTTATGGAGGAAGTATTACTGAGGATTAATTATTAATTGACTGCGGAAGCTGCTGCGAATGTGTGTTTTAGCAGAAGTCAGAGAAAGCGAAGACAACTGTATTTTCATTTTCTTTCCTGTCGGTCGCGGTGAAGCATAAACTGAACACAACCACACAAATATGTTACAACAAGTTGGTAAATAAGCGCTTTTTTTATTGCAAAACTAATCATAGAACCTTCATGCAGATTTATATTTTTGGCGGCGCAAAAATCGATTGCAATGTTTCACTTTCCCCTCTCGAAGTTGCAAATGCATGTTAAAGAACTATATTTCTTGCAATTCAGCTATTATTTGTTTCATGCACATGTTTCAACGGGACAGCCTTCGATTTAAATTTTCATTGAAAAAAATGAATTTGTTAATCTTGGTGTAAAATCGTGTTTTCAAAATTGTAAATTCTCGTGCAGATTTTAGAAAAGCGATGAGATTTTGATGAAAATTGGACTTTTTCAATTTCTACACCGCGAGAAGACCTTTACAATTTCATCTCCAATTTCAAGGAACGAGAATTCCCATTTCAAAATTCCATCAAGCAGACATTCACAAAGCTTTGAACATAGTCGCACGGTGCAAATGCAATTTTCTCGATCGGGAAAAATTCCTAGAAACAAGACCTTGCACTATTTCCATTAAGCAACTGTCCATCAGCATTTCTAAGCAATTTTTCAAAGAAGCAACCTTCGATTATGAATTTACAAACGCTGCAGACATTAAGAAATTCATGATCTTTAAATTAACAGTCTCGCAGATAAATGAACAATCTTCGTGCAGAAATAAGGTAGATGACAATTTTCTGAAACTTGCCCTGTCAAAGTGACAATATATAAAAATCTATGAATCTTCGATGCGAATACAATTTTCCAAATAAAAATGAACCAGGGTCTCCAATCCCAAGGAACAAAAAACTCTCATCTCAAAACTCAATTAAACCAGCCAACCGGGCGCTTCGAACATCGTTGCCCTTTAAAAATGCAATTTCCCGATCAGGAAGCGTTCCCGGAGACAAAACCGAGTACCATTTTCATCAACGATCTCACTGAAGCGCGAAGATAACATTGTACTCTCGCCATTCCACTGTATGAGAGACAAAAGTATGATTGAAAAGCTTACCGCGATCGAGAAAAGCTCGTGTCCCTGCTTGGATCGTCCCTTGATCCCCCTGGACCCCTCTGAATCTCTCTGGATCCTTTTGAATCCTTTTAGATACGTTCGGATCCCTCTGAACCGAGTTTGAAAAATAAAATTCGTCGGAAGATCGATCGGGAAAAATAAAAGGTACACTGGGAGGAAACGATCGACGGTTAATCCTTTTGATCCACGGAGAAGGTAGATCCTCGCGGTCTCGAAACAGAAAGGTAACTGTCCGGCACGTTCTCCACGACGTAGGCCTGGTAAACTCGCAAGTGGTGTGCACTCACGCCTCCTACCCGGTTCTCGTACTCGCCTTTTTCTCTTTCTCTCTTTGTGACGGACGGCTGATCCAGTCCCCCGATGATCCAACGATCCCTCGATCGCGCCGGTGCATGGATAAGTTTCTCGATTTAGCGGGTCAGTCGAGCGGACAATCCTATTTACCGTCGCGATCGGCTGCCTCGTTACCAATTCCATTTAGACACCTCAAATTTTACACTGGATTGTTTGTATTACTTCTTTATTATTTTCATATTTTTTTTAACGATTTTTTAAAATGATTTCTACTAATTCTTTTCGAGAATTTTTACATTTGTCCTCTTTTAACGTTTTCCCCCTTTTACTGTGTTTATTTATTGTTGACTTTTATGTTCCAATATCATTCACTCTATGTCTGCAACATCGTCATCGTATTACTTCTTTATTATTTTCATATTTTTTAAACGATTCTTTAAAATGATTTCTACTAATTCTTTTCGAGAATTTCTACATTTGTCCTCTTTTACCGTTTTCCCCCTTTTACTGTGTTTATTTATTTACCGTCGCGATTGCTGCCTTGTTACCAATTCTATTTAAACACCTCAAATTTTACACTGGATTGTTTGTATTACTTCTTTATTATTTTCATATTTTTTTAACGATTTTTTAAAATGATTTCTACTAATTCTTTTCGAGAATTTCTACATTTGTCCTCTTTTTAACGTTTTCCCCCTTTTACTGTGTTTATTTATTGTTGACTTTTATGTTCCAATATCATTCACTCTATGTCTACAACATCGTCAATTATTTTTTATGTTCGTACTTTATATGGTTCTGTACCATTTACTACAAATCGGTATTTTGTTTAGTACAATTTTATATTCGTATACTATTTTCCATCATTTCTTGTAATATGGTAAACTGTCATATAAATAATTCTCTTGTAAAAAACCGCGTTTCTGAAAGTGCATATAAATTGGCATGAAAATCCGGGTTATTATGATTCACGCCTATGCGTTGCGACAGAGGAGAATATGTATGTCACCGTGCCGGCGCCTATGGAGTACAAAAGGTTCATTTTGCAGTCTCCCTGGTTTTCTTTGTTTTTTTCGTCTCTGTTTCTCTGCGACCAGCAATTGTTAAAGGGGAACAATTGCGAAATTTCGCTCGGAGGTCCGGCCGAAGTGTTCCGAGGTCGACCGTCCTCTCCGGAGAAAACCGGACCCGTCTCGATCGCGATCGATAGATCCACCGAATCGGGCTTGTTGACCTGTGACATCTCGTTTCCCTCTTCAGGACGGTCCTCTTCCTTGAAACTTTCCCCGTTTCGTTGCAAACGGTGACTCATTTGCATTAAGGAACTTGCCTCTCGATCGATGATCTATAGATCTTTCATTCGTACCATGGTATTACACCAATTTAATTTGAATTACCATCACTAGACTGCGGATCTTTATGCAAAATAAAACATTTTTGCATAAATTGCAAGAGTCAGGAACCATATAGAAGGGTCTTTATTCTTCTTTTAATTATTCTAAGGAGTTGAAAACAATGTATTGACATGCCTAATTTTTTCTAATCGTTGCTTTGTTTTAAATTGCACATACCCAATTTTGTCATAAATGCATAAAATCCGCATTCTAACCATCACTAATTGTTACGGTAAGCAATAAATAATTGCAATAATAAATAAATTCATGGTCCGCAATTATTTAAAAATACTTCGTTGAACTTTATAAAAAATTTCAAGAACATCCGTGGGAGACAGACAACATTTGAAAGTCTCGATTTCCACGTGGTGCGACAATGGCGGGAAATCGTGTTGAATTCGAACCGCGTTTTCCTCTTCGAACGGAAACAATACTGCCGACGGGTTGGGCGTACGAATAAAAAAAACAAATGTATCGGCGAGAAAGGACGAACGCCGAGCGACATTAATTCCGTGCAGGAATTGCATTTCTGCGGCGAGCGTCGTCGCGCCGTTCGATTATACGCGCGAATCGACGACTTTCATTTTCCAGGGTGAGTCTTCCTTTCGCCGTGCCCCTGGCGTTCCTTCGATTCTTCCTTCCTTCCGGTGACCCGCCGCGCCGCACCGCGTCGCGTCGGAGAAAGGAGGCGCGACAGAAAAGCAAAACCGAGGGAGAGAAAGGCCCCATCTCCTCCTCCAATTCTCACCTCATCGAAGGAGGGGGCTAATTTTTTCCATTCGGCGGACGCGGAGTTATTCCCGAACCCCGGCACTCCCCTCCAGAACCTATTCGTTTACTGACCGACACTTTCTTCCATGTCGCGATTGTCGCGACTTCCGGTTCCGATGCGTTTCTGCTAGACGCACGCCGTCGATCACATAACATACCTGTTTTCCATCATCAGTAGCGTTGGAGATATTTCATAGTTGAAAGAAGTATACGGAAATTGTTTTGCACGTTGATAATTACTTTTGAAACAGGCTGTAGAATTCAATATTTAATTTTTCTGACCATACTGTGTTTACTTCTGATAGAGTCGACTCACAAATATAAGATTTATTTGTTTTCTGAAAATTTGCAATCCCATGCGCATTGCCAGCCATTTTTGTAACAGGCTGTAGAATTCAATATTTAATTTTTCTGCCCGTACTGTGCTTACTTCTGATAGAGTCGACTCGCAAATATAAGATTTATTTGTTTTCTGAAAAATTGCAACCCCATGCGCATCGCGAGCCATTTTTGTAACAGGCTGTAGAATTCAATATTTAATTTTTCTGCCCATACTGTGCTTACTTCTGATAGAGTCGACTCACAAATATAAGATTTATTTGTTTTCTGAAAAATTGCAACCCCGTGCGCATTGCTAACCATTTTCGTAACAGGCTGTATAATTCATAATTTAATTTGAGTAGCTATATTTATTTCTAATAGAATCAACTTTTCAGGCGCAAGGTTCTTATACATATTTTCTGAAAAGTCACTTTTGTAACACCCTATACGTCGCCCTCCATATTTGCAACGTCCTCTAGGAACCAAATTTAAATTTCCCTTCAAACCTTCTGTCTCCGACAGACCAGCCTCCAAGTACTGTTAAAAAATTTCGGAGTAACGCACCACTTTTGCAACGCCCTGTACAATTTCCCTAGTCTAATCTTTCATCACGGAAAAACCGCGTTCCAAGTTTTCACCTGATAGCGTATTACGCGAGTCCCTGCTGGAAATGGATTAGTCAAGTATTCTTTGTTTTCCTTACCACGACCGGGCCGGGCCGGGTCGGGCCTGTTACACCGTTGCTGCCGGGCACGCATGTAACAGATGCGTTGTTGCGCAACCCGGGAATGCCACATCCGTTGTCTGTTCAGCTTGAGGTCCAGAGCGGCCATTCGACCAGGATGTCTGCCCGAAACTTTCACCGATTCGAGAACATTTCTCAACTGGCGGATTACGTGTCCCTCCGTGTTCGGCGTACGTCACACGCGAGATATTCTACGAGTAGTCGGTTCGGCCAATCGCGACCCTGAAAATTCACTTCTCGGTCTCGTTCTAGGACAGAGCCGCCTCTTATCTACGATCTACATATAGAGATCCATAGAGGCCGCCAGACGGTGCAACGACAGCGAATTTCGGTTTCACCGGCCGTGTTACACACTTTCACTTTCACCGAAACGTCGGTGGGCGGCCGGCGCGGCGGCGGCCCTTTTTGCGCCTTTTTTATGACACGCAACATGACCAACGTTCGTTTATCACAACTCTCGTATTTTCTACCTCCGTATGTCACGACTACAAAAATTATATTTTTGTAATTCCAACATAAAATCTTACGCGTCATTGTTTAAAAGAATAATAATATTCCATAGAAAAATAAGTGAAACAATTTTTCTAACGGTAGACGGTGCTGCAGTAGATTTTTCAAGATGGCGGACCCCGAATTTCTTCTCCTCTCAATTAATCAGTTATTAAACAATTTGTCTCAGGAAATTTTTAGATAAATATATATGTTCACTCGCCGTCTACGATAGAATCAGCTTAAAATCTCCAGAAACGCATTAATTAGTTTTTGGGAGCTTGTCAAAGTTCTGAGGTGGACCGAGTCGATCGCTACAGCGTCGTATTTGAATGAAACATTTCACAAGGAAACTGTGTAGAGCGAACGGGAACAATAAAGGGATTTAGGTGCCATCGAAGATCAATTAAGCGGCGGTATTCCGGGGGACGGAACGTCGTGGCCATTTTACATAATGGACAGCGAACAGATTGCGCAATAATTATGACGACTAGACGCGCAAGAAGTCTCGAGAGTATTGATCGCGGGGCGGGAACGGTTTTCGAGACCCAAACGACACCGTATCTAGGTTAAAATGGAACGCTGCCGGCCCCCTCAGCGATCTCTCGATCCCCTTCGGCGAACGATCTACCATATACAAGGAGGCGCTGCGAACGAACCGAGAAAGTCGACGGTATAAAAATTGCGAGATGTGTCGCAAATGATCGCGTTCCAGCTCATTCGGGACCACTTACGATCGAGTATCTTGGATCGCCCGTGATCCACGAAACGATCATTAGCTGCGGGTATCGGGGACCCTGCTAATGCCAGGCTGAGCCACATTTAATTTCCGATTTGGACGTGATTGAGCCGGATTGCGTGGCTAATTTGCGGCTTTTCTACGTGGGATTTCGGTCTGCTCGTAGTACAGGGCGTTTCATAGCGACCACGCTTTCGATGGACATTAATTATTTGGAGGACTGACGTGTTATTAGACAGGGACGTAATTAGTTGTCAATGCCAACGTGGTCGCGTATTCAGTGGGGTTTATTGTGTCAATTTTATTCGGCTTATAGAGGACGCTTCACAATTGGTGGTCCGGAGCATTAAAGTTGCACAGAGTGTTTTTTATTTTCCGCAAGACACATATTAAATACATTGATAAAGTTTACGCAAATATATAGAATACAGTGATAAAATACAGGTTCGTTCAAAAACTTCAAACGATTAGAATAATTACATTTCTACAGTGAATAAATAATGTCGGTCGCTTTTGCGAGCAACTGTACACACAGTAAACTATATGTATATACACACACATACACAGTCGAGTGCGAGATGGGGAACAGCGGAAAAACGTCGTGAGCGAGCGTGTTAAAACGCGGACAATTGTTGAGACCGCAGAACGGCCATCGAATTTCGTAATTCCCGCGCGAGAAAAATGGCCTCCGCAATCCTCGCGAAATCGCAAGCCGATGACGCTGAAAGGAACGCCGCCCTAAATGGGTTCGCTGATGCGGGCTCTCGTGAGAATCGTTGCAAAATCACGGATCGACGTGTCTCGTCCGCGTGACGCGTGCCATTGTGACTATCCTTTACTATTCCGCGTCTTAAGCCGCGTCCCCACTTCGAATTTTAAAAAAATATCGCTCTCGAAAACGCTTTTTTTCAAATACAAAGATATTTCTCGGAATACAAACATTGTAAAATAAGCCTGCCTCGCTACATGTTCACCCTCGGTCCCAATCGACGAGCAAGTTTCGAGGCATTTAAAGGGCAATATAAAATAGAGAAACGAAGCATTAAAAATTACACACGAGGTACAAACTTAAAACACAACCAACCAGGAGATCGAACAAACGAATCAATTTTTACAATAAGAATGATGCAGGAATCAAGGCATCGTTTAACTCTCTTCGAAAGTCCCGCACTTGCTGCGGACGTTTTTCACGACCGCTCCACCGAAAATGCGAACCGGCGTCCTCGTCCAGGAGACGAGCATCAATGATCCGCCAATAAAAGGGCTCCCCCTGCCGATTTCGCAACGACTGTAGGTCAGTTGTACCAACTGTAGACCCAACGGCATCTTCTGGGAGCTGTATCTGCCATGAGGTTCCATGCTATTGAGTCTGGACGTTCTAGAAGGACTCATAAATCTTGGATAGTCATCGATCGATCTGATGATCCTATGGGATTGAATTGGAAGGACCCTGTAAATAGTCCTTGCTCCATAGACGAGGCTCCGGTGCATAGGTTGTGGAGGGATCATTGAGAACGGATCGACGGGAATGTACATCAATTCTGGATCTCCCCGACCCATCTTCAGGGGTTCGAAGGCTGATGACAATAGCAGGTTGAACCCTAGGACTGCTCCCTCGACACCTTCTTCTAGGCCCTTGTCGAAGTCCGTGTACTCCTGGCCCAGCACTATGTCCCCTTTACTCGGAATCACGTGACCGATCGACTGAAAATGATCGATGGTTGTATCAAGCTGCTCTGGATCGTTCAAATCAGTGAATATACCAAATATTTCCGATAATAATAATTTTATAATTTTAATTAGGATGAGACAGAAAAAATGAAAGTGGGAAAATTTGGGCGTGGGTCACCTTTGACCCGGCCATCGGCGGACCGAAAGAAAATAGATTTTGCTATTCGGGGAGAGGATAAAGCAATTTCAACGCATGTTTCTCGGCGGTTTCTCAATCTTCGATTAGGATCTAGGATGCTTACGGACCTCCTCGGAGCGACCTTGAACCCAGAGCGCTCCGTTCACCCACAAAGCGTAACGACCGGCCTGATTCTCCCAGCTCTGGCACAGATGGTACCAGCGGTTCTCGTGAATGTCGGCCGGCGCTGCGAACACCTTTTTCCCGGCGATCTCCAGGTGAACGCTGCGTCCGCGTGACGCGATCCACGCCCGAACCAATCGATGCTTTTCATCCTCTGTTCGACAAAAAAAAAAATAATAATATCAGGACAAAAGAAGCAATTTGAAAAAATCATACAACATAGTGCACCCCCACCACTTGCACAGTGTCGGTCATTTAAAAAAGGGCGGGAAAATTGGCGAATTCAAACGGTGGCGTCGATTACCACAGAAAAAAAAATTGCATCGTTTATCGATACACGAAGGAAAATTAATAAAAGCCTTCCGCGTATCGGGTGGGGGCAGATGTTCCAATGTGAAAAAAAAAGTCCAATAAAGAAGTTCCCGGTGTTCGGCGAACCCAGTCCGAAAAGTAGGCGAATGAAATTCCGGCGAGATTGCATCCCGGCGAGTTTCCGTTTCGCGGAAAATCGGATCCGGCTTTTTGCCTCCCCCTTCTATCCCCCATTTACTCACTCGAGTACGAGAAGATGGAATGGGGGTGAGTGAGGTCGACGGACTTGAGCCACAGGCAGAACGTGAACTCAGTCAGCTCCGGCACTGGTAATTCCCATCTGAGAAACTGGAATCACACCGTTTTAGGTTAACGATCCGGTTTTGTCAATCTTGTAACCTACATCTAAGGGAGTATTTAGCAATTTTTCCAAGGAACGTACCGTTACTTTTTACTGAAACGAGTATACGGCATTGAAGTGCACATTAGTCTGACATGACATTTGTGGATTCTATTTCGTTGCAAATCAAGAATATAAATATGCATTCCTACGCCAATGGACGGCGTGCCGAAAAATTTGTTATACTCTAGATTTCTGGTACAGTAAATCCCATTAAGTCCAGCCTTCTATGGGTGCATAGTTTACATTAAAAGAATTCGTTAACGAGCCACGATTTGTGGAATTGACAGAGGGTGTCGAAATTGACAGTCGATTCATTGCCACCGGTTTTTCCATTGGCGGAGAGAAGGCGACGACGTAACTTGACGGGAAACTAGATCAGGGGCATCGCGTGCGAACGATCGCTTTCTAAGCTTTCTTCGGACGCCGGCAAATTTCGTAACGCAAATGACTCCCGGTTGCAAATTTGGAAATTCCGGTGCAACAAGCTTTTCCTCCCTCGAACTTTTCCGGTTCGGTAAATTTCTTTAAATTAAGCGAAATTCTAGTTCTAACTGCAACACGAGAGATTAAATATTGCAATTTGAATTTTGAAATTTTGCTATGACTCATTAGAGGCAGATTTAAAATAGCCACACTCTTAGAGAATTTCCATAGATCAATACTCAGAGATTTACTCTCAGTATCTTATCAAATCCATGCTTAATAAATTCCAAAGATTTCTCTTCATCTAAAATTTCTCTAATTGCATGCATAAATGCATAACAAATGTTCGCACGCATATACAACTCTAGAAAATCCACACTGACAGCACTTTCAAAAAATTCTCGAAAGCTCCAAAAAAAAAAAAAAAATTCTAAGGGTAGATCTCTCACCTGTATATATCCCTTTTGAGTGAGCTGGACCTTGTGCATAGGGGTTGTCTGGGTTCCAAGCTGTACATGATTGAAGATGGAGTTACCCTCGACCATCAAGAAGAAAACCACGCAGCCTCGAAGTATAATCCTGGCTGTACCACCCATCTCTGCCACAGGTCATCCCCAGGTCGTTTAGCGTCGAGTTCCCTTCGCCATCCAAACGTTAAGACATCTCATGTGCAGAAATTGTTTATCAGGAATCGACGCGATTCCATTCTAGTCGACAATCATCACTTGAACCGGCCAAGCCGAAGAGGTCCGATGACTGAGCGGCGAACACTCTGCGCGAGTACACAATACTAAAACAGGGCCAGTCGGTTGGGCCCCGCGATCTCGGGCGGCTCAGTTGGAGGGGCAGGTGAATCGGTGGAACCGAACCGAACCGAACCGGTCGTTTAACCCGAGACTCCGTTTAACGTACTGAGCACTGGAAGTTTCACGACTTCGCTCATCCCTTCATACTAAGAACCGATTGTCACGCTTCGCAGCGCAAATGGAAACGTTGCGTACCGCCTTGGCCACGCGAACTACCGGGAAACCAGTTACGCGGATCGAAAAAGCGCGAAAAAATAAACCGAAAACATGTTTTACAGTTTTCACGTTCCTCGCTTCGGCCTCGATTTGCCGGCGAACTATACCTCGTACAGGAAAGTTTCTTACACGTTTTCGACTCGGTTTTTCATGCAGATAATGCTAACGGTGGCGGTTTTTCTACATCTCACCGTTGGTTCTCGATAATCATCGTTTTTGTAGCTTGTGTATCTGGCGAAGAGTAGTGACACAGTTTTTTCATCCGGGATCGAATTCTCTGAACGAGGACAAAAACGGGGAAAGCGTAATTACGATCGGGGCGGATTGCATAATCGGCCGTGGATTACGTGGGTTCGAGTCGTGAACGCGAACGTTAGATAATAAACGAGGTGTTGGACGAAACCGATCCGAATTAGTAATAAACAGAAAACGCGTGTTCGCTGCCAGGCTCCGCTTTCGAAATCTCGAAAGTATTAATGCGAACGGTAATGCGATGAATACGCCGGGAATCGTAGGGAATTACGGGCGAGCAACGATTTATGGGCTGTAAAATGGCGGACGGAGAGACACGGTTCACCGCGGGGACGAAACTGCCAGAACCATAAGCGACCCGTATCGTTTTCATTGCCAACCGGCGCGCATCTTTTCCCTTTCTCGTGGCAGTTTCACCGCTGCCGCGGCCGCAATCGCGATCGCACGCAACATGGAAATTCCATGTTTCTATGGAAATTAATTAAAGCGTTTCTAATTGGCTTCGAAAAGAAACCAACGCGTGCGCTAATCAAACAACCGCACCAACATTTATTTTACCACTCCTCCACGTCGTGATTCGGTTGAAAGATTAGAATTCATTTTATTATTGAAACCGGTCGAATAGTGAAATTCATGATAACAGTAAAAATACGACAACTTGAAAGTGACGATTATATTCGAAAATATAATTATTTTCAGAGTCGAGCAGAAATAAAAATTTTTTTTTGGTAAATATGTCCGTCAGGTTCAAGAGTGATGGTGAAATTGACACAATCTCGTTTTATCGAATGGCAGATATATCGATATCTAAGTGCGCGATAAACTCGTCGGTTTTTTTAAACAAGTATTTGCGAGCCGTTGTTTACAGACGAGCGTTTAGATCACTTTCTACCCATAATCGTCGATTTCCATCGATGCGCGGTTGTGTAATTCTGTAAATTTATTTTCGATATCTTCCTGCATCGTTTTGATCATATATCTTGATTGCACTCCGTATTTGTTCGAATTATAATGGCTTAGGGGAAAGCTTTGTCAATTATTTCACGCTCGAAAAACATTTTACAACAGTTTCCTCGTATTTTTTTTTAATCATTTTTTAGCTCCACGTTCGTCAGAAACGTAGACCAACGTAAAAAGTTGGTGAAAATACTCGGACGAAAATATTGCCTAATATATGGTTCGATATTCCAAATATGTCAGAGTTTTTTCAGAATTTTTAAATACGATTGAATGGGGAAAATGGGCCAAAAACTGGTTTTTTAATTTTACCCTTTAACTACCCCTACGGATGATGTGTGTAACCGCTTAAAAGAAAAATCGATTTCTGTTCTAGACGGCGAAGAATTCGACTTCCGGCAGCAGCGGCTATTACGTCGGTGGAAGCAGCACGTTGCCACGAGGCGGTCAGATGATGAGGGCGTACAGTCCGGCGGCGTCGTCTGTTGTGGGCGGTTCGACCGCGCTGCCCACGCAACCGAAAACTCTGACCACACCAGGTATGCCGGAAGTTCACGGACGTTGTCGCTACTTGCGCAAAACGAGACTCGGTTGACCGATTACCGCGTGAGATCGCTGCTTCTGCGCCTGTACTAACCCCTCATGCTTGCCCATGCTATCACAAATTTCCTTAGACGCCGCGAGAAACACCTGCAGTCACAATTGTGGCGGTACCTGGGTCAATCAGGGCCCATTTCTGCTCCCCTTCTAACTAAAACGTACTGTACATCAAACGTTTCATCAGGTGCATAACAAATCTAATATTTCCAAGGCGTGGGTCATGACTGACCCGGGGACCGCCGGAACTTGAATCACCGAAATTTTTCGACTAGGACGTTCTACATGACTCGTGGGCTATTAAAATGTCATTTTCGATCACTCTGGAGTCATATTTGACCCTGAGAGTGACCGAATTCGATGCACCCGCACGCGCTGACCCCGCCATCCGATCCTGCCTGCAGATCGATGATCGAGCGAATAACGGTTCGTCGACGAGTTCAGGTTGACTGACATGACATCGTTGAGTAGCCACGAATTACTTTTATACACCATATATTTTGTATGAATTTGGTGTTTTACTAGTTGTGTTCAGTTGTACAGTCAACCTCTGTTTGTCGACTCGCATCAGCTAACGCCTTCTCAGCCCCTCATAATCCCATTCGCTATCATCCAAGCTTTCGACGCCAGGATTGCTAGCACGAGACCCGCCCGTTGCCTCGTCGATTCGCGGAAATCCTTCCGGCGCGAGTGCGATCGTTGACGATCATCCGTGTCACGTCTTTGCTACCCACCCAAGTGAGGGAAGTCTTTGCTACCCACCTGAACGATCTACAGTGGCGACGCCCATAGTGCTCATGACCATAGGGTGCTGAACCTGGCAACAGCAACATAGGTCACTGGAACTCTCTGGGAAGATGATGTGTGTTGATCCCCTCGGAGATTTCCCTAGTAGTTTGGGGATTTTAGGGCTCGTATAGTGGTAGATATTGAAGACAACTAGGATATCGAATATTGAAAAAGTAACTAGAATTCAAAGCACCAAAAGCTCCTAATGATTTGGAGATTTAGGGGATGGTTGGCCGAGGTTTGTCAAATGAAGTTTGAGATCGTGCACTAGGGGAATTCATTTAGCGTGTACTGTGGGGATGCATTCTGTCGAGTGATAATGGAACTAGGGGAGCGATATGGGTTGGGGGAGAGAGACGAGCACTATGGGCGTCGTTGGTGTGGGCAAGGAGCGAGGACAGGGAGAGACGCGACGCGAACCGAAACAGCTGGGTACATTGGTTTTTGTTTGGTTTTTCCGGACGGTTGGATAGGTGGTGGCGGGGCGCCGCCGGCCAAGCCGCTTCGCAGCTACCAGTGTGTTAAGAGTCCCCTTGGAAGCCTCGGGGGCTCGGCTCGCTTCTCTAGAGACAGCTCGGTCTCCCTCTATAGTATAGCAGGTCAGTAGTTATCCTTAAACGACGAAGACGAAAACAACAGGCTTGTTAAGAGCAAAATAACCGACAAAAAGAAAACGGGCCTCCTCTTGTGGAAAAACGTTCACTTAATCTTTCCCTCGATCGCCAGACGCTCTCTGCCACTCGAATCGTGCGAATGCGCGCGCTCGTAAACCGACTCGACGATTCTCGATGCGTATTCGAAACAGCGCGCGGCAAACGACCGATCCGGATCGAGGACCGTCTCGAGGAAACCGGGTCGAGGACGCCTATGTACGTTTCGAGAATCGCTCCAGTAGATTCGCGGGCGTCGTTTCGTCGAATCCGAAGGCGAGATACTGGCTCGACTACACGGAGGCGGTTTGGTCGAAACCGAATACCCTAATTGGCACACTGGCTCGTCAAATTACCGTTAAACGCTGCGTCGCAACGCAACGTGGTCTGGATTAGTGCAACCATCTCGCCCCTATTGCAGTAACCCGTTAGCTATCGGATGACCGAGGACGCTAGAATTCCCTAGATCTAGCTTACAGCTTGCGTATAAGCTATATGCAGAGTAGAGTCCCCAGTAGATCCTAACCTCCTGCGTAGAAGCATCTAGGGACCCTAGAAAATTTCTACTAAAGCTGCTAGAAACTCTTGATTTTGATTGAAGCTAAAAAGTCCCTAGCATCTTCTAACCTCTGTCACAAAACCATCTAGGGACCCTAGAGCCACCTGTAGCTCCATTATTCTAGAGACAGATACCCCAGTTGCATAACGCAGAGTTCCACGGAAGGTAAACTCCCTAACAGTTGCTAACCTCACTAACTGAAGCTAGCAAGGTATATTACGTCCCTAGGCTCTAGTAATCCCTATAACAAAAGTCACTCGGTACTGTAGGCACGAGAAGATTAATCGAGAGGACCAGCACTAACCCAGACTCGACACTGTGCGATCGAACGAGACGCGACCCAGAAATAACCCTGCGTCTGAATGACCCTCCCAACGCGTGGCATTGAGTAATGACTAGCGAAATCCCTTGAATCTGGTGTATCGTGTACCCCCGGTTGTGCCACCGCAACGTAGAACTTACTATACTCTTGGATGCCCCGTAAAGCACGTGAGCCCACGGAAGTGGCCCTACTCCCCCACCCTACTACTCGTTGTTCGTTACTCTGGTTTACCGACGGGAAGTGCCCGGTCGGTAAGATCCCGATTACAGGCAGCGTGGTCGCGGTGACCCGCGGTCCCACTGACCTTCTCGATTGTCGCAGATCGACTGCACGGCGAGACCGGCTACATGAGCAGTCCGGAAAGGGGCGGCGGAGTCGGATCAGGGACCGGAAGATACCCGGCAGGACCGTACAGCGCCGGAAGCAGCTACGAGGACCCGTACTACTCCCAGTACTCGGGCACCGTCACTCCAGTTATCGACGAGGAAGCCAGGTAATCAGAGTTCCGCGACGATCTTATCGACGGGACCGACGAGCGGCCTCGATCGGTAATCGAATCCGCGATTTCACGCTACGACGAGCTTCCCCTCCGTTGACGCGAAACGGGTCACCGGCTGATTCGATTCGATCGAATTGGAGCCGGTGTTACGCCGACCTGCCTCGACGTTCTCGAAATTCCTTTCAACGCTGATGAGCTGGTCTCTACAGCGATCTTTCGGATTAGTCTGACAGGAGGGTACACGTGGAAATGATTGCACAGGGTGTACTGGTTTGAATGATACTGTCACAGTGTGGGGATATATGGGGATGTTCAAACTGGTATAGTACAGTAAAGTCGCGATCTAGCTCCCTCGGAGCTCCACGATCTCTATCCCTTCGTCTACCCCTTCCACTGAGGGGCATACGAGCAATGTAAACATACCGCGTAATCCGATACCGGGTCGGGTATATCGGTGTGAACCACTACTAATCCAATTAGAATACTTCTTTATTTTTCATTATTCTTTTATGGGACTTTATTTAGTGGTTTAATTAACGATATGGTGTAAGCTTCCGGCCGCGCGGTCCGTGTTTACATGCGCTGTCCTTTTCTACGTTCGGCACTGTCCCTTTGTACTTTCGGCGCGGTCGACGCAGTCATAAAAAAAATAGTTTCCCCCCACGATCTCTATCCCTATTCGGAACAGGCGATGGGAGCTAGATCGTGACGTTACTGTACAATAAATCGAAGGACACTCTGTGCAACATGGTCGGCGTGCGAGGGAGGGGAAGAACGGTTCACGTGTCACCATGGATGGCTGATAGCGCGGATACGTGTGTCTTTGTTGTGGATGGTGCAGCGATACGGAGCTGTTGGAGGAATCGTACAGCCTATACGGTGTGAAACCGTGCACGTCAGGCCGTAAGCCATCCGGTCCTCCGCGATCCCCGTTTCCTCCAGGGGCGCCACCACCTCTGCCACCCGGTGGTCAGAGCTACGACGCTACTCGGTACCGATCCACCTTGTGTTATACACGTCGATAGAAACCGAAATCAGTGAACGTAGAGCTCTCTGTCGATGCGATTCGGTCTATTCGAAAATAAAAGAAACATTCTGACGCTACGTTTCCACCCCTCGCTACAACAGAATTCCCCTAGAAAAGTCTCTAGATAGTCGACTGCCGAACCGGAAACGCAGCGTCAGTGTCCGAAACGCTTTTTAATCTGACTCAAATGCGCTTGCGAATGCGTCGTCCATAGATCCTACGACCATCGTTCCTGGGAGAAATAAATACATTTATTCGAAATTCGATCTCAAAAAACGTGGATTCTTGGATTTACTTGGGCTTAGGGATTTTTGTATTGTTTTTTTATTGTACACCCTGTATGTCAGCTCGTGGAAAGTGAAAAGCTCGCTCTTCCTCCCTCGGGTCGACGCTCCATCGATGCCTCCCCCGGCTCTGTTATTTATGTTCGCCCGTTTATCGACACGTTTCGAGTTCATCGATCGGTGGAAACGGAGGCTTCATTGACCCGGGAGGTAGAGGAGGCTCCTCGAGCTTACCGTACAAGCCCTGTACCATTTCTCGTTAGGCTGAATCCTCCCCGGGGCGATGGTCGTTCGTTTGGATGCATGTATAGTACGCGTCGAAGCATGCAGAGATCTGGCCCGCGGTCGAATTCGAAACGCGGTTGCGTACGGTAATTTTCAGTCAGTTGGTTGGCACGCGTTGAACCGTGTCACACGACCGAGCGGACGGGATCTGATCTGGATCTAGAGGACGATTCAGTCCTGAAGGACAATGTTCGAAAGCCTGTCCAAGAAACATACGAAAACTAATCACAATTAGTTTTAGGTTAGGATCTATGTTACGTGATGTAAGGTTAGATCCATGTTAATTTTTAGGGGTGGAAATTGTTCGTATGTAAATTTGAGGTTAGGTGCCACCAAGTGCTACCAACCTAGATTCCAGTTTAGGTTATGTCTACCAAACACACTAGGACTTAAATCCTGGATCGGAAACGTATCTAAAGCATTTCACCCTAACATTGTCCTTCCATAACGTTCGCTAGATCGTGCTCCACGCGTTCAGCAGCGAATCGGTGGAATGCAGCATGCCGATTAGCGATCGTAGAGAGAATGCATATGGAGCGCTTTTATGTATGTACGACATGTAGATCTTAGGACTAGTCCCACACGACCTTGACCATCCGAGAACCGATCCTCGATAGACAACTATCAAATCTAACTATGGACCCAAGGTCCTGTGCGAAGTCGTCAATGTCAGTCATCGTCACCGTCCCCCGGGTATTCGATGACGGGGTAGCAAACTCGGGCAACCTTTGCGAACGAATGGACCCAGATTTTGCTACCTCGTCTACCACCCCGTGAAACGCTTCTCCGAAGGCACTACATATAACCCGCTAAATCCATAGTTTGCAATGTTGGACTTGTTTGCTAAGTGGATCCAATGACGCCAACTCAATCGATTCCATGTTCCTTGCTCTAGGATAAGGGTCGAACACATGGAGAGACAGTTGGCCAATCTGACCGGGCTGGTGCAGAAGGCTCTGACCCACGCTCCTCACACGAGCCCGTCGCCAAGGGACTATCTGCAGGTGCCAGCAAATCGCGACCCTTACGCGAGGGGCCCAGGTACGTTCTCCGCTCCGAGATCCGCCATCTTGAGAAATTAGGTTAGCCGCGCTGTCCTAGGTCCCGGTCCCCGAGCTGGGACCCCCGTTTTCGCCAGGGCTGGGCGCCATTTTCATTGAATTCTAAGTAATTTTTTTTTATTTACTTGATCGTTCAGCTTATTTTTTTAGTGACCCTGTATTTCGATCGAAATAGTACAACTGCCATCTGGCCACGCCCAGCTCCGGTGGCCGCGTAGTACCCGCACCCTTTTCTGTTCCGAGGCTCTTGAGTTACCGCCCTGTTTTCCCCTAACCGGTTCGCCTCCGACGACGTTCCGGACGTTCGCATAATTTCATTTCTCATACGATTTCTCATCCCCCGTCGCACACCTAGACGCATTAGAAGCGTGTTAGCCTCTCGTTTCGTTCAAGTCGACTCATTCTGCGACGCTTTGACCGCCTCTCTTTCTCTCTCTCTCTGCCCGTGAATGTTGTTCACCCCGCCCATATCGCTTTCTTCTACGACCCCATTCGTTCGACAAACCACGCCCCTGCCTCTAACCCCACGCCCCCTCGCCCACTCTGTCACGCCCACGTTTATCACATCTTGTCGCGCGACTTCTTTCGCTCTCTTTTAGATACTTTTCTAGGTAATCGATCGATCGGAGTTACCGGACAGCTAGCGCTGGGGACCTGAGTACTATTTCTTCGTTTACTTTAAGCGGGACTATCCATATTTCTTTTAAGCACCTCGGTGCTCTATCGCGATTTAGAGTCGGAAGTCATGAACATTTCCAAGGAAACTGTCCTTCAATCTTTGCGCCTTCGATGCTTGTTAAGAAAAATTAAGATATGACGTAGTTGCAAAGGCTATAGCCGGGTTTGGTAGTTAAATTCGCCCCCGACGAGTTTTTAATCGAGCTTTGGCTATTCGATAGCCTACCCAAAAAGACCCCGATCTGCCAAGTTACAGCCCCATATCTCATCTGCAAGGGTAGTTATTGAGGAAAATCGAAAAACCAGTTTTTCTGGATAAAACAATTTACTTATCATAGAAAAATACAGGTACCACTTTGGTACATTCATGCTGTAAATTCTCACGAGGATATTGATCGATGGACAATGTTATTTGCAAAAAATCAAAAAATATTTATTCAAACGTGCATACACATACGTGCTCAACCATAAACACAGTCCACCGTTTTCTAATTCTTTATTTGTACAGTGATACGTGACCAGGTATATTGTACTAGAATTACCGGATAAAATTGTTAAAGATCCTCGTGTAACATTTATTTGATAGAAAATATCGACGAACGTGCTGTCATAGAAATTGTTCAAAAAATATATGCAAACATATTCTAATCACGTTTGCAACGGTAAAATCTGAAAATGATACCTAATATGTGGCTTAGTATCCAAAATGTGTCAGAATTTTTTCAGAATTTTTAACTGTTAATAAATAGAGAAAATGGGCCAAAAACTGGTTTTTCGATTTTCCTCAATAACTACCCTTAGAGATGAGATATGTGGCTGTAACTTGGCAGATCGGGGTCTTTTTGGATAGGCTATCGAATAGCCAAGCTTGATTAAAAACTCGTCGAGGGCGAATTTCACCACCAAACCCGGCTATAGCCTTTAAGGATTTCTTACTGCAGCGAAAAAATGTTGCTATGGTTTCGATAGTTTCCACGAAATTTTCAGGACTTCCCCGACCCTCGAGGACCGCCCAGAGACTTCTTGAATTAATCTTCTCGGCTCAAGGGGTCTCGGGACGGTTTTGAGGTTAGAATCCCATCGCCACCGGCCATATTAGCTGGCTGCGCCGTTTCGAGCCGCTAGACGACGCCTCGATCGGGCGTACAAATACAATTTGTACCGTGAACTACGCCGTGGCAGTGGTACTCATCCGATCCAATTTTTCTGTTGAATTTAAAATTTTTTATCGAGCAATTGGCACCACTGCGACGAGTCGTAGCACGGTCTGAGAGTTTTCCTAAAAACCCTGCTGTACAACTGCTTTGTTATTCCGACTGACGCGCACACCAGGCGCCGGGGACGAGTTCGACAAACACTCTAGCTCCAGCTCTGCCTCATTGCCAGGTGTGTCTCTTCTCATCTTCTTTCTATCTTCTATTTTCCTTCAAATCACTGTGTGACCGCTATATAGTTTCGTACACCGTCGGACGGATATCGGTCGCCATCTTAATTGTACAATGGCGTAGAGAGCCAAAATTCTATACTGGCTTCAAATAAATAAAATCAATTTTTTGCTAATCTATCAAACTATTTGCATCCTGTATGAATGTAGTGAATAGTAAAAAATTATCTGGGTATTGTTTCACACGTCCGACCGGTGGTGTACACTTACGCGTAATGCAAAATGTGATTACTGTTGTTATTATAATATTTTATAATAGTGCCCTACGTTCTACCACTGTGTGATTAAAACGGTTCTCCTTTGTAAAATTTAAGTGTCTCAACCTGCCGTTACAGATGACTCGTACTTAAGGACTGACGTAAAACCACCAAAGTTAGGCAAAGGTGCGGTTCACAACATCTCCACGTTTCTCCTATAAGCACCAAAAAAAGCATCGCCCGCCTCTCGCATAGTTGTCGTGGTCGTCCGTGTGCTCATCTGCACGCTATACTTATGTATACATATCACGCCACTCTGTGTTTCGTTTCACACACGCATATACCCACCACCTAACCCAGCTTGTTTCTTTTCCGCGCACTGTACGCCGAACGATTCGCGCCGGTTGCAGCCTTCAGGCGGGCAACTACGAATCATTTGGCCGAGCAGCTGTAGCTCGACAAATGGAGAAACACAAAAATATTTTGAACACTTTTACACACCTCTAAAAACATATAGTTGCACATTCCCCCACGAATAAATCTAACCGATTTTTATTCCACGCTACAATTGAACCGATTAAATCTTCCGCATGATTTTTCCTTCATTGGTCGAGATACAGTGTTTTTCTAATTGCACTGATGTACCCTTTTTCGCTTCACTGTCGGTTCCAGCACTCGTTCAGGTTATGTCACGCGAGCCTAGTTGTTTCTCTCACTCGAGAAATCCGTCGATATATTTCATTTTCCCGGTTGCCCCGCCCCCCGAAACGATAACAGCACCGCAATGATCAAATCAGCACAGCCCCCCACCCCCCGCCCTCTCCTTTTGAAAGTTTTGTCGCGCACGCTGCCATGCTTCCACCCTGTCCGGCACGGGACTGCAAAAATACGCTGATCAACATCTATTCCAGACAAGTCGGTGTCGTTCGAAAAGTCAGTGTCCTTCAGTGACGAGCCGCCGGACATGAACTCGCCGAAACAGCATTCCCCGCAACACGCAGGTAACCATTTATTAGCACTTTGCACTCTAACACCGCAGCGGAGACCGACTATACCGTCGCCCTCAAGGTAACGCCCCGCCCACTGGGCTACGCCCGCCCAAGGTAACTCCCCACGCGCCTCTCTATGTGGAACGCCACGCCTTAAGCGACGCCCTAGGCAACGCCCCACTACTGGCACCACGCCCTAGGTAACGCCCCGTCCTCGCCACCACGAAAATTTTGACACTAGCATTTCTGTGACAACTATTACGAACTATGCATAGTAATATTAATATTGTGGTGGCGGGACGAGAGTTGCGACGTTGAGTGTGGCGGTAAAGACGGTCTCTGCTCCGAGCACCCTCCTCTTTCGTGAGAATCGAAACTCTAGAATGACTCGACGATAAATTGATCGACGAAACGCTGGAGCGTTGATTCTTGCAAATTCACGATCTCGTTGTTGAAATTATGGGTACGTCATGATCGAGCAATTAGTTTCGAAATCGCTCCAGCATTTCCTCGACAGGCCTCGGACGAGACGAAACCCTCGTCGAGGATTGGACAATACTAACGCAATAATCTCTGACCTAACTTCTCGTGCAATGCCTACCACGACTAGCGGACACTAAGCCAACGAAACCGGCGATCAAATCCTCCACGTTGCCGAGGATGTCTTCGCAAGGTAAACTCGTCTCGTTTCTATATGTGTGTCGCGATCGGATCGTCGATCACGTGTTAACTCTCCCCACCCAAAATTTTGTCATGTTTACGTTTCCGTTCGGTCATTCGTCCGTCATTTTGTGTTTTACTCATGTCCAAGTCATTTATCGTATCTCTCTCATTCTCTCTCTCTCTCTCTCTCTCTCTCTCTCTCTCTCTCTCTCTCTCTCTCTCTCTCTCTCTCTCTCTCTCTCTCTCTCTGTCTGTCTACCGATCATCATCCTACTCGTGTCTTGTCATTTTGGAATCATCTGGTCGCGGTAATCGCGAAAGCGCGATCGAACCGAGAAACGCGTGATCGATCGTTGCGCAAGAAAGCAAGAAAAAAAAAAAGATGGCGACCGAGAAATGCCGCGTTACAGGAACAGATAGCGAATTTGGTCAAGGGACTTTGTGACTTGCTCGATTTTCTCGATTATGACGCAGAGCAGTTCCGACGAATTAGTTGTACAACTATGAATTGTGTAATTGGCCGGGCAAAAAATTGTAATGTAACGGTTCCGAGAACGGCCGCCATATTGGTTGTTGAAGGCACTGTTATGCGAACTCTGCTAAAAAAACATTCTATTGAAATGAAATTTTAAATTAATAAAAACAATTCTGCGTAAAAATCGTGCCCCTAGCTTGCAGAGCAAAAGAATTCCCAAAGTCGAAAATGTGTATTTCCTTAGAAATTTGACTTCCCTTCTAAAATTAAATTCTTAACGTGGCTGGGAGAAAAAAATATCGGAAGACAGAAGAGCAGTTGAAATATGTTAAACAATGTGATAAAAATTATTGTCGAGTGACCTCGTGGTGTCAGAGACCTCGTACGATGGTTAATGGAAATGGTTTGATTGAAACACGAACGAGGACAAATTTCGTCGGGAAAAAGACGGTTTCTCGTGGCGATCGCGCGTCATTTCGGAATCAACCCGAAGGTAACATCCAAGTCCCCACGGATCATGGACGCGATTCTCATCCCGCTTCCGTCATCGAGCCAATCAAACGCTGACACTCGAGGCGACAAACGAAATTATCCGGCGACCATATATGTATATCCCCTTCGTTTCCTCCTACACCCCCCGTAACGTCCCGTTGGACCGTGCGAAACGTTTAACGAGCGACAAGTGGCGTCTGTCGCCGAATTCAACCGAGAGCATTGTTTTCGGTGATCTAATCGAGCGCCCCGTAGATCCGTTCTCAAGGATAAACAGATTCCGGCCTCAGTTCGTTATTAGAAAGTGGGACTCGTTTATTCGGCGCAAGAAACGATTAATATAATCGCCGTGCTCGAAAGTTTCCAGACTTCGCAATTGCAGATCGCTCGAACACATCTTTTTTTTTTTTTGCAGAGGCTGCAAATTTTCTCGATCCACTCTATAGGATTCCAACTTTTTTTTTTGCGGATTCTTCACTGCAATCTTCTTTTTATACCCCGTTTGGACAAACTATACTTACCCGAGGTATTTTTCTTTTTTCTGAGACGTTTCTCTTGCAACATGTCCGAGTGATGTAGGCCAATCATTTCTTTTGTGGTAATGATTTACGAGAAAATTGTTGTTAGATGCAACACATGTATCGAAAAAACGCCTATTAAAGTAATCGCCTAAAGTAGCCAAGCTATCATAAATAAATAAAACAATTGTAATGGCCCATCAGCATTTCATTTATTCTATTTATCATGAATAATTTTGCCTTCAAGGAATGATGTAATAAAATACAAAAAAAAAGGGTTCGCACGGTTGAACGGGGCGATGAGAAGCTTTTTCTGTGGGGAACCGTGGGTATCTGGCCATATCGACCGGAAGTGCCCGTTTGAACCCAACTTAAAACGGTTTCAGAACGAGACAGGCACAAGCCGACGCCTCCACCGAAGCCTGCGGCCTTGGTGGCCGGCCAGTATGTCTACCGCGACCTTGCACTGACCCCGGAAATGTACAACCAGCTGCGAGGCTTGCAAAAGAAGGCCAAAGACCTCAGGCAAGAGGTTAGGAACCTGAGGCGTATGTCTCAGGCGCAGGCGCACACCGTCAGAGAGACCATCAGGGACACGTTCATCACCATCAGGTATCCAGAAATCGTCACTGAAATTTTTACCGTGACGAAATTAAATTTTATATTTTTTTTTAATGGTGCAATAATGGTGGTTTATATTTGCAGAGCCATGTTGTTATCCGGCGGTGACTCCTCCTGGAGTGCTGGGGACGCTGAGAAGATGCGACTGAGCCGCGAGGAAGACCTCTACAAGCAGGAGATGCTGAGGCTGGAAAAAGATCTGACGTGAGTGCCTTAGGAAATATAATTCTTCGCCTGTAACCCAACGACATATTCGTTTTTAGCGAGCTAGAGAGCACGGTGGAGGAACTCCGTGGCAACGTCATCAACAGGAAAACGCGTGTCAACATGTCCGACGTGGAGAACATGGCCTTGATCCTCAGTAAATCAAGGTGGCTACTAAAATCTATCCTCAGCGGCAACCGAGAGCGCTTGTATTAGATTTATTATTAATTTGTATTCGTTTGTTTTTAGCAAAACCGTGGCGGATCTGAAGGTGCGGTTCCCGGGTCTGCAGGAGGGTCTGAAGGGGCTCTTGAGCTCCGAGATGGAGAAGGTCGTGCGCGAAGAAAAGTTCCTGAAGGAGGAGCCAGAACGACTAGAGTCTGCGTTGAGGCGCTGCAAAAAACTGACCGGTACCCTCGTGACGCTCAAACGGTGCGTACACCAACCCCCCACCCCTCAAACCTGCTTAAAAAATAACGATCCAGAGGTGTACAAATTAAACGCCTCAGTGAAATCAACAGCTCACCAATCGGGGCAACCCTATGCCAATTTTCAAATTTTGATCTCAACCAGGAGGGTAGTTACAAGGTGAATCCGGATTATATCGAATTTCGACCTGTTCTTCCCTCGTAGATCGCGTTGGCAAAATTCTGAAAAAAAATCTAACACCTCGCAGATAGAAGGTAGATTAGCCCTAGACTAGAAAGATTAATGGAACTACGGTTGTTTTTGCGTTTCCACAGCTTGGCGTCGGTGCAAGAGCAGCGATTACCAAACGCGACGAGCGTGGACGCAGAGGAGACGCCTCCGATCACACCCACGTCTGCCCAACATTCCAAGGTAAAGCTTCACTTACCCCGGCTGCTCGCTCGCTCTCTGTCTTCCCATTCTTACTTCTATTTCAGTTTTTCTCAATCTCACTCTGTCGTCTATCTATCTATCAATCTATCTATCTATCTCGTCTATCTGTCTGTCCGTCTATTTATTTGTCCGTCTCCCGAGACCCCCTCCCCTTCTCCGCGCTACTTCCGGTGCATGGAATCTCCAGATCGTGAGCCCGAAACGATCCCCGACGATCGTCCAGTCTTTTTGTCGCGAACCTCGAAACTGTAGAAACCCAAGGAGGAAAAGCAGAAAACGAATTCGATCGAACAACGGTCCCGTAGTTTTGTGCCTATCGATACATACATATATACGTATATGTACATATATATATATTACACATATATTTGGTCGAGTCACGGAAGAACGATGGAAATTCTCTGTGTCCCAGGACCCCTTTCAAGTTGATATTGATTCGCTGAACAAGACCCTCGGCGAAGTAGACACGTCGACGACCACCGATCCACGCTTTGTAGATTTCTTTCTCTCTCTCTTGGCCTAACCGAGTAAAACGATGTGTGGTATTATTATTATATCTCTTGCAATGACGTGTATCAAAGTCCGACCACCGCTTACCCCCGTATCCTATTTATGCTAATGAGCGCATGCACCGAGTGATCTAGAGTTTTGTCTACACACGGTATGTGTGTATCCACGTGACGGGCTTAGAAACTGGGCCCTCTGTTAGCGAAGATAGAAAACAGCGCCTAAAATGTTGCGTCATCTCTTACGGGCTAGCGCGGCTGGTTCTAGTGCTGCAGGCGTCAGCTGCGGTTCGCCCGTAACCCTGCAATCCTTCTTACAGGCGAGTGGAGCTGGTTGCAGTGTTACAGGCGCCTACTCCAAAATACAATTGCGCCACGAGGCTATACATGTAAAGTTAGCAACTACTATTTTTCTATCATCGCTCAGAGAGGAACTCCGACCACCCAGTTTCTCGCCCGGTGTATACTTTGACGCTGTGCTCTCGTATATATACATACACAGTTATGTATATATGCAACTCTTTTTCTGTATTCGTGTGATACGTGCTCGTGTACTCTGTATGCGTACCTGTGTACATACGCACGTGTACGACACAAATGTTCCCTTGCCGCGTATGGGGGGGCACTGCGGCAGAGAACGCTTATTGGACTGTTCGGCTGTCCGAGGATCGGTCCCCGCGAGTTCGACCTCGGGCCCACAATCCCCACCGCGAATTGGCAACGGGAGGAGCACGCTCGGGGTGGATTGGCCGTGAGCGAGGCGAGCGTCACCTCCCTCCAGTTCCCCCACTCGGCCCTCCCAACCAATGGCGAGGAGCGCAGGGGGCGTGGCGCGCCAGCCTCGCTCGGCAAGATCCTCGGGAACGGTTGGTACACGCCCACAAAAGGGCCACCCAGATCATCATCCTCGACGCCCGGTCGATCCTCTAAGTTCTCTGTGCACGAAATCTAATGTAAACCTTTCCTCAGGGAACACAACGCGCGCGCGCGCGCGTCACTCGTTTCGGGGGAATGAGCCCGCCCTAACGAAACACGAAATTTATCGCGAAGCGGCGCGCGCCATTGGGGGAAGGGGACAGTGCGGGGTGAACATATATATATACATATATATGGAAAAGAAATTTGGTTTAGGCTGTTTTTTTTATGTTTTTTTTCGTTCGTGTCTCACACAGCGACGACCCCCTGATAAAAAAAGGACAAGATGGCGTCGCGCGAACTCTCCTACCGACTTGCCTCTGTGCGACATTGGACCCCCTCCACCCTGATCAACCCCCCCAACCCCCAACAACCAATATTTTCAGTGTTTGCTGTGTCCTGAATAGTATAGATATTATTTTATATTATACATTTAGCGTGTATGATGTGGCAAGACCGGCCACGCCTCCGACGGCGCAGAGACGACAGAAAACTGCGTCGGCCTTGTCATATCATTGTGTCAGTGTTAGCTGTGACCTTAAGGAAGCGAAAGTGTAACCGATTTCTGTCCGAATTTACGGAAGAACAAGATTATACAAGAAAAAGTAACAATACGTAAGAAAAACGAGAGAAACTGCGTCGCGGTCGCGACGAGAGAGTCTCGGTTTTCGGTTCCCTCTCTTCCGTTTTGCTTGCTCGCCAGAGGGTTTCTCGCTCTTTGTTTCTTTCCCCTGCTCTCTGTTTTTCACACTCTCTGTCTTCTTCTTTTTCTGTCTCTACTCTCTCACTCACTGTTTTCCGATGATAATATTTAACGAGCGAAGCGAGAGGTTCCGAATCCGGATTCCGAATCGTTTTTGTTTATACCTACATACGTTGGAGAGGAAAGAATTTATAACAACTGTGCACGGGGAATCGCAAGCGACGCGGGTCACGCAAAATGAGAATTTGGGAGAGTTTATGAAGGAGGATCTGTCTGCAGAGTGTCCCGCGATCGGGTCCGACGCCGAGGCCCGATTTTACAGGCGAGAAAACTCGATGAGAAAGCGTAGAAGGCATTCTTTGGTTGTTTTTCCCTGCGACGCTCCGCTTGCGAGAAATCCGGGCTACGGGCGTCGAGCGCCACGCCCACCTAGTTCTAGACTCCGCCCACACTGTGCGCGCGCGCACACGCCACGTTCGACGTCGATTCTCTCCGAAACGAAGCGTCGTTCGGAAAATATACTGTCTACGACGACAACTCGGTTTTTCTCGTAGAATATGACTCTCTCTCTCTCTCTTTCTCTCTCTCGTGTCGCATCACCGATCGTGTGACACCCTGTACATATATACGCTTCTCTATATATTTTAAATATATATATTATCTCTCTCCTCTCTCTTTTTCCTTTTTAATGACAACCTATAAGCGTAGGTTACAGGCTACAGAATAGTGAAAAAGTGATATTAATTTTTTAGTATGGCTGGAAGTGGAGTACTAACTTCAAGGAGGCCATACAGACCAGTCACGAGTAATTTTTTACTGATTCATATTTATAAATTATTAATTATTATTATTATTATTATTATTATTAATATTAATACTTCTACTTATTACCATTACTCTTATATTATCATTATTATTATTATTCTGTACTATTTTATATATTACATATATATATATATTTATATATATATCTGCCCATAAGCCCACACCATACCGCACACATCCACAAACACACACATGATTATATATATTATATATATATTTTTTTGTCGGTATAATGTCTGCCGCACAAATCATCATACTGTTTATAGCTGTTTATCCTTAGCGACTATCGAAGCATTCTGGCGGGATGGGAATTACTTTTTTAACAAATTGTTAGATACGAAATATTTACAAGATCACGCCAGAATTGTTCGAGCCTCCGCCGTCGTGAAACATTTACACTTTCATTCCACCTGTCTCTACACCTTACTCTCGAGCTTGTCCGGGGATTCGAATTTTCCCGCGCTTTCTCGTCCGGAAGGACTCGCTCTTGCGCGCGTCGATTACCCGCCCGAAAAGAAAGAAAACATAAAAAATGAATCGCGCGTCCCGCGACAAATGACGACGGGTCGTTCTCCGATTTTTCGTTATTTTGCATCAAAACGTAGAGCTTGATCGTTCTGTCCTCGCTACCAACCTGACCGCTTCAGAGATGTGTTCCGGAAACTTGCGCGGCGCGCCAATCGGAAGTCCGCGCTAAATAACCCATCCGCCTCTGTGCTACGCATTGGCTACAGTCTCTCTTCCTCACATTATTCTTAAATTCAAAACGGAATTTCTGTTTTCGTTTTTTCCTCTGATCCTGTGTAAACTCTATCTTTTTTCTCATTTTTATTCCGGCACTGTAACCGTCGGCAAAATTGGATCACGTGTCCATCGACTTCGCGGTTCGAGGAACCGTGTTCCGTGTCGTTTCTTTGATAGCTCGAGGACAGGGTTGGTAGCCCTGCGCGAGGAGGTCGAACGAAAAGACAAGAGAACCGCTCGTTCCAATCCATTTCTTATAGTAAGGTGTAACAAGCAGACCCCACCCTACGCCCTGCCCACGCCCACGCCCCGCCCCAAGCCCCGCCCCAAACCCCGAAACCACGCCCCGTCTTTGTTTCTCGTACACGCAAGGTTTACATTGGATTTCCCCCCCTCGGATTATTGAGATACCACGGCGACGAATTTGCACGTGATCGTCGTCGAGAGCGCTGATACCATCCCCCCTCTCACATCCAGCCGCCCCCTCATCTCCGCCATCATTTAACCCCAGCACCGTCATCACTCGATTTACGGGGAGAGAAGAGAAAGAAACAACTTTTGTTTTTCGAGGAACTAGAAAAGTGTCCCTAGACAGTCTGGGCGACCGTGGAGAGGCGGGGGGAAACGAGCATGATCGCTATGCGGGGATCGATCGTTTCCTCCCATAGTCAGGGTGAGCAATGCTGGGCCGGGCTTTTTTCTCTAGGAAAGTCACTAGCAAAAATTCCCTAGTTGCGTTATCATATTGAAAATGTTCCATCGAGTCGACAGCCTGGTCCAGAGGATAAAGAAATGAAAAAAAAAATGTCATCCTGTACCGCAAGAAACTCGAATTTGATACAGAGAAGTCTCTCTTCGTGAAGAAACTCATTCGTCATTCAAATCTCCCGCGCTCATACGAAATTCCCCCATGGCACTGTGCTTACTTCGCTCTGCTCGGCCGTCAGTTCAATCATTCACCGCCGAATCGATTTTCGCACCCCCCCTCCCCCCACTACCCCCTGCTTTCTCGCCATCAAACTTTCATTCGCCATCTCGACCCCCATCCGTCGATACTTTGTACGATACACAGATTTCGTATTCACATTATGACCCTGCTCTCTCTCTCTCTCTCTCTCTCTCTCTTTCTCTCTCTCTATTTTCTTTCCCTCCCCTCTCTTTCTTTATCTCTGTCTATTCTTTTTCTCTGTCTCATTCACTCTTTTTCACTCTATATTTCTATTTCTATACTCTATATTCTTCTCATTCTCATTCTCTCTCTGTATATCGTGTGTACAGAGTGGGGCATCCAAAACGGGTGCCTTAAACGTCTCTGTGGCTTTTTGAACGAACGAGGATACATTTGTTTGACTTGCATGGGGTACCGGGGGGGTGATCGACTTGTCTCCATCTGTTTTTGCCCACTCATTGTCACAGTTTTCTTTTGTCCCCACCCCATATTGGAACGTACATTTTTCGTTTTTCTTTTGCACCACAGCCATATTCTCCTCAGCATCATAATAATTTTCGAGAGTGCAACCCCCTTGTTGAACGGCAACACATTCCATAGTCTTTTTTTTCCACGTATCTTTCACGTAGGAGATCGTGTGTCCTCCGGAAGCCACAGAGGCTTTTAAGTACACCCTTGTGGAGCGCTCTGCGGCCCTGTTGGCATACTCGTAAAAAATATTAAAAATTACTATAGTATATTTATTAAAAAAAAAATAAATAAAAAAGCAAAGAAACATTGTATTCGTATAAACGCCCACCGGGTTGCTGTCCACTTCAAACGCCCCGCCCACGTGTACAAGTGTTTTTGGTGGAAGAAGTATAGCATCACATCCCCAATCATTCTTTGCACCCCATACATCTTATCAACTGCTGCACACATCAAGCAAAAATTAGTCAATAATTCAAACAATCTACAGATATTATTTTTTGAGGTTAGGTATGGACATGTGACTCGTCACCAGACTGGTCCTTCATTGTTCCAACCGAACACGTGACCAGACCTCCAATGGTTGTACCGAGCACGTGACCAGTCCCTCATTGGTTCAACGGAACACCTGATCGTACCTAACCTCAATAATTAATTTTAAGGTTAGGTTTAATGTTCTACGATTTCCACCAAGAACACGATAGGAGCGTATCGTATCGTAAACGTACACATACGCAGCAATTCGACTCTCGAGTCCGTCTATGTATACATATTGTATATACTGCCTTACTATAAGGATTGGACCGAAGGTTTCGACTGTGTATCTTTGATTGACGATTGGCCACTTTTCACACCTCTGTTTACTCGCAAGTTTACTATACTCGAGCATGCCCCTCCGTGTATATATACGGCAAGCATGCGGCATGTGTGTGTGTGTATATATATGTTGTTACACAATAGATTGCGACAACAGTTCTGAGCACGTAACTTGTAGCGTATTCTGTGCATGCGCCGTTTACTCTCTCGAGCTTTGAAAATACGTTGATCTATCGGGTGTCGACGAATTTTACCATACTCCATAAATTTGCGATATTCCTCGACGCCCGACGACGTAGCCCCGCCCCCACCCCACCGCCCGTTCCCCACAGCCCCGTCCGATAAAGGCTTCCCGTTGGTTCTGTTACGTCACGAATTGGACACTGACAAAGAGGATTAAAATGGGATTAATTGATTAGAGCTGTACCGACCGTCGGCAACAGTCGAGAAGTGCACGCGACTGATTCTCACGGCCATCTGTTGATTTTTGGATTTTTGATTTTCCGTTTCTCTGTTTCTTTTTTTAAGTTGACTAATACCGGACAGCAATCGATGCCAAACGTAAAAGAGCCCCAAACGAGTACTGACTTGTAACACGCACAACGCACGCACAAAACGCATAACACCCGACCGCAGGTAACTATCTAACGGAAATAATGCATACGTATCTTTTTTTTTTGTTTTTCTTTTTGTTTTTTTTTTTGTTTTTTTTTTCAATTAAATCTCGTTTCATTTAACTTTGTATCTCTCTCTATATTGTATATCTATCTCATGTTGATCTCGCAGACCATTTTCTCGATCGTGTCGCCTCGACATACACGCGTGTTTCGGGTTATAACATATAGAGTATGTACCGGGTGTCCCGGGAGGAAAGCAACGAACCAGCGAAGACGTAAGCACCGTCGGATATCCGTTTCGTGTTACTCGTACTTCGATCGTCTTCACTTGTCTTTACTTGTTGTACAGAAAACCAGATAATAATTGTGCTATATTGCTACATACTGTGTACAGACGACATCATCTTCCTCTCTCACAAAATGGGTGTCGAGTGTGGTTGACCAGTTTCCTCTTAGGACACCTTGCACATTGATCATCATTCTCTTTTCAAATTTTTGTTTCGACATCATTTTTTGTTGTTGTTGTTTTCTTCGCCTTTCTTCTCGTGTTTTTTTTTTTTGTTTCTCTCACCCTCACGCTCTAGCCCCGCTCACCATTATTATTGTCTCACCGGCATCTTGCATGGAACACATTCGCGCACATTTCTACTATTATCAGCATGACGTAGACGATAAGTCACCGATCGAGGCTTGTTGCCCGTTCGTCGAATCTACTGGTCAAGAAAATACGCCCCATGCGCGCGCGGCACGCCTCTATTCGTGCCACGCCCACGGGCGTGCTTAGAGTTCCAGGAGGGGCGACGAACGGTCGACAACGCCTCGATGCACTGCTTCTGAAAGGAGAGCACCTCGTCAGAAGCCACATACATGCACAAACCTTCTGACGAGGCCTCGAGGGTTCATCGACGCCATGCTCGCACGCACGGGCGGCAACGGTGGACAACCATCAACGCTGGATCGCCACTAGATCGAGTCTCGCATCCTCCAATTGTACAATAAAACTCATGCACCTTCCCACATCACATCCCCTATTCTCACAATTTATCGAGCACCTACCGCAACAGCACCGTGCGCTGCCCACCAGTCGCAAACATGGCAACCCAGCGTGAGACTTGTCCCACCGCTGCTGCCCGGTTATCTACGCCCATCCATAACTGGACCCTGCCGTAACCTGCCGAACCTGTCCGAAACAGGCACCTGCCCCTGTGCCAGCGGAACGCACTGTCGTGGGGTCAGCGAGCATCATCGGGGGAGGGTCCCACCCTCACGAGCCATCCGCCGCCCATCAGCAGCGTCCGGAGAACGCACTCGACGCTTTGTTAGACGAGCTACAGACGTTCTCGAGGCCGAGCTCGCAACTGGGCCACGTGTCCGGCTCTTCGTCGATCCTGTCGGACATGGGCAGATCAGGAAGCAGAGAGGCGACTATCCCACTGGGTTCTGGAACACCTGGACGAGCGCCGTGCATCTCGGACATAGGGAGGAAGGGCAGCGTGGACTCGTCCAGCGGAGTCCTGGCCGTTAGCGGAACGGTAGTGGGCGGGGCCGGAGCTCAGAACTCCGGCGGTACCCTGAGGAGATTGCATTCCTACCCATCGAGCTCGGACACCGACACCTCGCCGCCCATCGCGAGACTGCAGGTATCCCTGCAGGACCAGCCGAGCCTGCCAGTGTTGCCGCAAGGCTTCGTGCCTGGTCAGAAGCCGCCCGTTCCCGAGAGGAACGCGGAACTGTTGCAGATGGCCACTGCGAGACGGGTGCCACCACCTCCGCCGCCCAGAACCAGCTCCAGATCCCCATTGGCCAGCCCCACCAGTCCCCAACTACCGCCCAGGAACCACGCTTGCAATATGCAGACCGGCAACTCGACACTGCGCAGGCCACCAGCTCGCGGCACCTTGCCCAAGGAGGGGGGCAAACCTCCGATGGCCCTGCCCGCCGAGGCGACCAATAACGTAGCGGCTCTGGAGCCAGTCCTCCTGCACAACTCCTCCTCTTCCCAGTCGTCCGCGGTGTTGTCCGCCAGTAACTCGAGCTCCTGCGAGAGCGTGAACTCGCAGGAGGGTATGCAGAGCCGCAAAGGCAGGCAGGAGCAGCTGGAGCAACGCCACCAGGAGCTGTTGCGCAAGCAGAAAGCGTTACAGGAACAGTACGCGCGGCTACAGCAGCTGCAGAGGAACACCGCCGGCTTGGCAACGGTGCCACCAGCACCCCCGGATCTCCTGAAGAAGACTGGCTCCGAGAGCAACCTGTTGGCCAAGATGGGCCTCGGCCTGAGCACCGCCAGTTCAGGATCCTTGACCAGCCTGACCGGTAAACCGTTGATTTCCCAGGAGTCCTCTGTGGACGGGCAACAAACCGCGCGACCGGAGGAGAACAACGGGGAGCAGGAATCGGTGAAGACAATCGGCAACTCTGTCTCATCCGTGACAGGGAACGGCACCAGCAACGTCACCGTGTGCAGCGAGATTAACGACCAATCGGCGAGCACCGGCAACGCCGTACCGACCGTCGCACTGAACGCGACCACCACGACCACCAGCAAAATCTACGAGACCGACATTCTGTGACCGAGAGGTCGGTCCTCCTTGATCAAGATCACCGCCGAGGCCGTGCTCGCGAGTTAACCCCTCCTAGCGGCGTCCAAAGCAAGGGCCATAGGCGTCGCAATAGTAACCTCGACGTCTGCGTAGATGTCCGTACACCGCTGTCCGGTCGGTTGCCGTCCGCAGGGGTAAACGTTTACGCCGCTGTGTCCGGCCGGTTGCCGTCCGGAGGAGGCGGTGTCGCGTGTTGCGCATGATTGCCCGGGCCGGTTGCCGTCTGAAGGGGTCGACGTCGCTTGGCGATGCTCAATCGGGCGGTCAAGCACCATTCGTCGTACGACCACACAGGACGCTTTTCAGTATTAGGAGAATCGAAATCGAAATTCGACGGGTCAAGTCTCTGTCGACGGTAGACGGCCAGCGAGACCGTTCCGTCAGTGCGATCGAAACGAAACATGGGCGAGCACATACACACATCGGGTACATCGGAACGATCCGATCGGCGGGAAAGTAGGGAGTACTGCGTAGAGAAGAATGTTTAGAGCGAGTCACGCGTAATTTATAATATCGAATATCATAATTAAACGGTAATAGTATTAATAATCGTAACAAAGAAAAAGAAAAATAACAAAAAACGGGATGTGTCCGGAGTACGCGTGTAATCGGAGCGTTTTGATTCCTCGGTCGAGATCGATCGCGAGAGTTCCAGATGAGATGATGAGATGTTGAGATGATTGGCAAAAGTATTTCCGGTGTCCACGAGACTTCTCGAAAACTCCTTTCGCAACGACTGTGCCAAAAACAAAAAGAAAAGATGATGAAAGAAAAAGGACGCGGCACCTTGACTCGCGCCACCCTCGCATTTCTTGGTCGATCTGTCGTCGCACACGGTGTTCGCTATATCCTACGATACATATACGACGGGAGCGAGGAGAGAATTTATATTTAAACGAGTATTTAAGATAGGGTAGAACGACCGAACGCGCGTTCGGGATTATTGAGACACATCGAATCATGTAAAGTACGCAGGACTGGGTGAAAATCGTTAAAGCAAGGAGAGAATGGTCAATTAATGTTGCTATCGGGTAACATTAATTTCCGTATTTTAATTGTAATATTATAGAAACTGTTTCTTATTACCGTCAGTTCGTTTGGTGCAGCTGTCTGGCCACCGGCCGACTATTCTACTTGCGGCGTTCGCAAGAATTTCCTTAATAAGTTTTTCAATTAACCGAGGAACATTTGTTCGATTGCTCTGACTTTCATTCTGTTCTGTGCGAGCCTCTCGAGTCGATGACGATATCGATTTCGGGATTTCTCCGTTAAGGCAATCGATACGGTCGATTGCGAGAATGCGACGCGAAAGTGGTGGGAACACGTGCGAGTCGAACGGGAAATGCGAGGGTGCGCGGTCAATGGAGGATTTGAAGACGGAAATTCCGAGGATCGATGAATTAATTCGACGGACAGAGGCAAAGATTGAAAGGAACATTGCTCAATATTTACCGATCGGAACGCGGCGAGGTGTCGCGACTCGCTTCGTAGGATGCTTCGTGTGGGCGTGTCATACCGTTTCCAAGGTCACCGGTGTTGATAGGCGGAAGTGAGTCGACGCACGGCCCGCCGCTTTCACGCTAACACAAGATTCATTCCTAATTACACTTAGCCGATTAATTGATTCGCTTGGATCGCATCAGTTCGTCGATAGTTCACCCTTCGATCCCGTTTCATCAGTGACGTCAACTCGCCCGGCGAGAATGTGGGCGGAGACTGTGGCCCCGCCCCGAGCGACATAGAACACTGCCTGAAGAAACTCTCTGTTCTATTTTATCATTAATTATAATTTACTAGACGTAGATGATTAATTTTTGTTCGCGGATCGTTAGAAAGTATAGAAATGATTTGTTAATATTTTATCGATAGTAGTTGTTCTTTACAAAATTGTTAAGTTTGATTGAACATAGGAGAACGGCGTTCTTTTTTTTAGTGAATTTTTCTCGTCGCTCAGGATGGCGTTGCAGCTATGACGAAAAATAAAATAAACAGGGGGCATGAAGAAGAAAAGAAGAAATTGGAGAAGAAGGGTGTGTTCCCGACGCTCGACAGACATCCGAGATATACCTATATAATCGATACACGCATACTTTTGCTTCGAGAGGCCTAATAGCCTATAGATTCGAATCAGTGCTTGCCTCCACCCGTTCGTTTACTGGTTACGTTATTTCCAATCGCGCGCCATTTCGCCAAAAAAACTCACCAGCCCCCCACTCCCTCCGCGCCTTCTTTGATCGCCGTATTTCCGGCACTTTAAACATAGTGGATTAGTCAGGTTTCGTCTTGCTACACTTGCGAGTGATCGTGCTCTCATTTATTTTCTACGTAAACAGCCAGGAAAACACATCTATATGGAAGTAATAATTAAATATTTAACGATAAGAGTAATAAATAACGCGTAAGAATATGGATAATAACGAGGATCATCGATCGCAGTTTCATTCTGTTCCAGCGAGTGTGTTTAAAAAAAAAAAACGAGACAAGACGCGATAGACGATCTCTGCCCCGCCTCCTTTACCCCCACCCCATTCATTCTCCGACAAACGAAGGCACATTATTGTTCCGATCGTTGTTTCGATCGGACCTGTATATTGCTCCATTCACGGATAGTAGGTACTTACACTCACACACATGCATACACATATACAGATACACACACACCCACACACACAGCATATACACAATCTTCAGCTCTCATTGCATTTGTACAAAGCTGCTTTCTACCGATGCATCCCCTTTCTAACGTTCTTTTATTCTACGTCGATCTTGTTCATTGTTCTCTATCTCTCGTTGCCGATTAATCCATTCTCATATTTTCGTTGGTGAACGTTTTATTTATACACTTCGAGGGACTGTGTTGCTCCAGTTTGAGATAACCCCAGCCCCGCCTCCCTAGACATCGCCACGCCCCCGGCCCTTCCACACCTCCCCACTACTACTCACTCGCCCGCCCAAATGAGTAACAAGTTTTCTCACGGGAGAAAAACCGACGCAAAGCGGGACGACCCGAGTATCAATTTAATTTGATCCGTAACATTAGCCGATATTATCGATATCTAATGTTTTCCGACGATCCTGTACGCCAAATCGAATTGACTTGTTACATTTGTAAATGTTTGTAAGTACTATCACGTAATAAAATAATCGATTAAATAATCACCGAACCAGCCCCTTCTCTGTTCAACCCTCCTCCGTTTCCTGACCTCAAAACATGGATCACAAATTTACTTTATCTTAATATATTTATATTAATCCTTGTTATGATAGGGTCATTTTGGTTAAAAAATAAATAGGATTTAATTTAAAAATCGATAAAATCCGACCATCATCTCGGACGAAATTGCCTCGATCTTATGTTAGAGGACATATTCGACTTAACTTTGAGTGTAAATATTATTTAAAAAATTGAAAAATACGACAGAGTAGTTATTACAGAATTGACCATATTTATTTTCGAGTGTGTAGGTGTATCAGACTTTATATTAATTTTGTGGTGGTGTATCCGGGCTATCTACTGTGACGCCTGTTTTCCCGTGAGCTTTCAATATGCTAGCTTCCATTTCCTGTTTCTCCGTCTGCAGCTTTTCGTAAACTAGCAGCGCGTGATCAATGTCCTTCCTATTCTGCGAATCTAGTTTAGCGTAGTTTCTTATTGTCGTTATTTCGTCCTCGTATGGAGCGGTCAAGGCCGATACAGCTTTCGGATTGAAGATGTGAAAGAGCTGTATCAACGCCGAAGCTTCGTCTATCCTCTCGCTGTGAATTACATCGACCAGCAAGCTGTCGATCTTATTCTCCCAAGCTAGATAAAACGCTAAAGGACCAAAGTGCCTGGTAGACCTCAAGGGCTCGTATTTCCTCTTCAAATTCACGTCTTCGTAAACTATCTTCGTTATTCTATGATATTCTGGATCGTTCGGTTCGAATTGTATGCAGGCACGGTCCAAAATGAATTCGTACTCCTCTCTTTCCAGTAAATTCTGCAAGTAAACAAATCATTCAAGTACAATATTATGCCTCAATATTTATGTGCATGGTGTCCGACTAATTGCCCGAATAATAAAAATATCTGAATAAAATTTTGTAGCATAAAGAATAGCGGAGATATCGCCAGCATTATTGGTACACCCTGCATAGTTGTACGCTTACTGCTAAATGTGGGTCGAAGAACATCTTTGGTGTATCCAACTCCTTGCCGGGCGTAGGGAAATACACCTGGTTCATTCTACTTCTCTCATTCGTAAATGCGTGTCGTAATGTACCGTCAGGTTGCCTGACTACTATTAGCCTCTCCTTATTCCTAACTCCAAAACTGATATCGGTGAATACATGCTTCACTGTGGACAAGCCCTCTAACTCAGGATCTGTCGACAGAACTCTGACAGCGTCATCATCTGCCTTTACCACAGGTGGCATCTGCAATCGGATGTTCATCTTCCTGTCAGTTTTATCGCGTACTTGTTTTAATTGTTCGGTGGTCATGAACTTGAAAACTGGATTTTTCAGAGGCGTTCCATCCTTACGTGATCTGAATACTTTATCAGTGTCAACACGTGTTAGTGTCCTTAATATGTTCTGAACGTGATAGCTAAAAAAGTATTTCTCAGGTTCCCGCCTCTCTGTAAAAAGTAAGTAATTTTCTTAATGACAAATTTTATAATACGTTAAAGTCGATGGAAGAACATAACCTACAGACCGAATAAAAAGTTCCAGTAAAACATAATAAGACAGTTAACGTAAATCACCTTTTTCTTTGGAAACTGACGAGCAGGAGCGACATATTACCGCAGGCCTTTTGTAGAACGTTTCCAAAATCAAATTCGTCCGTGTGAACATTATAACTAATGTTTACAAAAACTTAACCACAAATGCACCGAACGCAAATGGTGGAACTGTGACGTTACGACATCTATTTAACTTATTCCTAGACTTCTATATTATCGATCTGCAATTTATTCTGCCTGTGGCGTGTCATTTATTTATAAAAACATCGAAAATACAGTTATATATGTACAAGGATTACGGTATCAGTCCCATTATATTACAGCAAACTGTTAGGTCAATGCAAAAGTTCATGCCAGATTTCTTATTAAAATATAACAAGCAACCAAGCACGAACTTTTGCACTGTCCTAATATAAATAAGAAGATATGCATCTTAAGAATTTGGCTATTTTTATAGCAAGTCGTGAACATAAAAGATAGAAGAAGAAGTCCTGAAATAAGATTTAACATAATTTCGTGAATCTCCAAGTTGCTCATCTCATAAACGCTTCGTCCGGAACGGCAGAGGATTTGTAGTCCTTCATAAAATTCCCGATTGCCTTCCTCAGGTCCCACTTGGCCTCCTCCATATAGGTCCTGCTCCATTCATTGTTCAACTTTGTAGCCTCTGTGAATTTGTTATACAATTCCAGCTTGTCAGAGGCACTAAAGCATGTTGGTTCAAACTGATCGAATGAGACTGTGGTCTTGATGCTGGCTACAGGGATATCCTGAACAGGCAACTCGATAAAGTACTGATCATTCAGAATATTATATTCATTGTCATCGCCAGCTAACAATACGAAAGTCCTGTTGAACGAGAGGACCTGCGAGGAGTTGTTCATGGTCTTAAATAAACCACTGACCGAAATGGCGAAGCATATGCCGTCGTCGTAGAACATATCGCAAGCGAACGAACTTCTATCGTGATAGCACCTGGGTAACCTCTTCAGGCCGCCTAAAATATTATCCTGGCCATAGTACAGGTGCTGTCTTTTTTTATTAAGGTCTCCAGCCTTCATCAAATTTCTGCAAGCAGTGAATTGCACCAGATTCCTCTTATGAGCCACAGCTGGGACGATACCAGAACTCATCGAGTAGAACGCGTTCTTATGATAAAGACCTCTGAGAACCGTTCTATCAGACTGATCGTACAAATTGAAGAAATGATTAACAAAATTAGTGACTAGCTCTTCTCTATCCTCATTTTTCAAATAGCTAGTGTAAATCTCTGGCAAGGTGGATGTCGTTACATAGACACCATCTAGTTGGATCAAATTAGGGAAATATTTCTTGGCAGACTCAATGTATTGCTTGGGCTTCGAGTAGTTCTCGCATAGAGGATTCCCGTCGAGCCATAGCTTGACTATAGACATATTTTTCAAAGGAGACAGGACCTCCATGCTATAGAAATTGTTGTGTCTCAGGTCCAGGTACTTTATGGAGGTTAGGCCACAGGCTTCCATGGGAATGAGATTAAACAGTTCGTTCTTTTGGAGGTTCAGCTCCTCCACGGTCGCGATTGCGGTCTTTGTCAGTTTCATCACGTGGTTGAAGGTCCTCTGCTGGGTCAGGGGACAGTAGATTGATTTAGACAATTCAGGGTCCTTGTGGAACTGCTGCAAGTCCAGGCTTTTTTTACTAGGATCGTATTTCTTGGCCAGGGCTGCCAGAAGAATGGGCTGCAGGTTGATTTTCAGCTCGTGGATAGATGCGAACCCCAAAGTGACTATCAGGATCAAGGGATCCCCTTCAGGGTTCTTGATTATCAAGTTGGTCTTGCATAGTTTGTCCAGGGCATGCGGACAGTTCCTTGCCAAGAAGTACGTGTCCTCTCCGACAGCCTGGTACTTAACAGGGACCAACTCCGCTGGGTCTATGGCGTTCAAAATTGCTTTTAGCACAGTTTCCTTGTCGTACTGCGTGCCCTTAAGGATTCTGACGCTGTGCCATATGTCGGATCTGCCCATTAACGTCCTCTCCTGGAACATGGACCCACCCATGCTGATTTTAATTGCTATGGACGAGTCCAGCTGCATGGTCGCGTATGGTAAATTTGTCCGTTGCATCTTCGCCGACTTGGAGAATATTTCAATTTTTATCTGACCACACTCACACCTGAAAGAGGAAGCATATATAAATACTTTGCGTTCGGTGTTAGGCTAGGTCACACTCGTCACGGAAAAGCATAATTCACGATTCTCGGCGATAAGCTGATTAAATTACCTGTTTCAGAGGTTGCCACTTTCCAAAAACGCATTCTTCAGTCCCACGCTTGTTTCTGGAACATTGTTGTATGCATTCTTTGATCTACTAACATCGCCATCCATCCATGTTGTTGACATTCGACAGTGACTGACAGTGACACAGTGATGCCAGATGCCAGAATCGTGGACCGTGGAATTTTTCCCCTCCACTCGCTGAGCCGACTCGACCCCCCACTCTGACGCACCGTCGTCGCCACGTTGCTTCTACTGCGCACGCGCTACACACGAACGTATCTGTAGTCTGTCCGTGCGAGTGCCTGTTCGATCGCACGCGCGCTACACGCGACGACGGTGCGTCAGAGTGGGGGGTCGAGTCGGCTTAGCGAGCGGAGGGGAAAAAATCCACGGTCCACGATTCTGGCATCACTGCAGTGACATCCGTCGGCCATCTTCTACAACAAGATAAGATCATTTATTGATACCAGTCGATGGTAAACGAATCTGAAAATACATCGCAAAATCTGATTTACCGTTGCCACTCTTTACGTGTTCGACGTTCAAGTTCGTACCTTGTCCGTGAGATGGCGCGAAGGTCTGAAACCGGTTTTTGAAAAAGGCGGGAAAAGAAAAAGAAGCGGAACGAGGACGTTGGAATTGGTCACACTATGCTTCCGAAATGTACAAATTTTTCTAGCACCGGAAACGATAGACGGGCTGGTAAACGGTGTTAAAACGGGTTGTTGGATGCGAATCGCCTGTTTGGCCAGGCAGGCCAATCACGCGCGGAAAGCAACAATGAGAGGAGCGTTCAAAATGGTGGGATAGAAGGCCGAGACCGGTGATTTCGTCTTGTTTCGCAGGGTACATCGATGATGCGAGAGGAGCCCCCCCATCCCCAGCTAAGTGTGTGCGTCGGCACGTTGCGCCTTGGGCCATCCTCTTCCGCGTTTCACGTCGCCGGAAAAGGAAAAATCCTGGCGAACCGAACCGCGAACGATCTGCTAGTTATATAGCAGGATTTTTCTGCCGATAGGAAAGAGAGAAGACACCCGGCCACAGCTGCGCGGCCACGGTAATGGCCAACACCATATGCGGTGACCCCTAAGAGACCAACGAGATACAAGCTGCCACGTTAAGTGCGATTTAGACGATGGGAACGCGGAAAAATGCTAATGGAGACCCTCTATGTACTTATTATCAGCAGTGTCTCAGGTCCGGAGAAATAAATTCCTCGGGTATTAGAGGTGACACGGGCCTGATAAGTTTCAGGCTTGCCAACGGATATGCAGGTTCCGATTGACCAAAATTTTTTACAATCCATAGTTTCCACAGTATTGCAGTGGACTGATCATCTAATATAATTGCACCTTAGACCATATACAGGGTGTTCGACTACGGGTGGGAGAAAATTTAAGGGGTGGTTCTCCATGATAATATAAGTCGAAAATGAAGCGTAAAAAAATTGCGATTCCGGCTTCGTTATTTAGTTATTAACCCATAGCACTCGAGTGGCGACTCCGCGGCACCACTAAAAATTGCTGTACCATTATTCAAAATATTGTTTATATTATTAAATATGTTGGTATCTAATCAATTAGTAAACATCTAAGTATTCTATGAAGGTATTATATCAATTTCATATCCATCAAATTTAAAAAATCGGAGGGAATATCAAGGTCGGAAGAAATATTTAACTTTTAAATTAAAACAGCTCCGAGTGCAAAGGGTTAACAATTAAAAATCCACCTAAAATGCGGCAACCCATAACTAAATAACGAAGTCGAAATCGCAATTTTTTTATGCCTCATTTTCGACTTATATTGTCATGGAGAACCACCCCTTAAATTTTCTCCCACCTGTAGTCGAACACCCTGTATACTAATAGACCCGGCATAGGTATAGTATGTGTATAGGAAAACCGAGAATTCAGTGATGGGACACTGTGACGTCACAAGAAAAGTCTTAAGATAATTTCTTTCCATGTACATGGCGCACCCGTTGACCCCCCTCTCCCCATGTAAGCCAAGCGTATACAGGCACTGTCGATGAGCATCGCTTGTACATCTTTTGAAAATGTGACGTCACAGTGTCTTTCAGCTGATTTCATCTTTCGGACACGGAAAATTATCTACGCCGTGTCTATAGGTATTATGAGTGCAATTTAAAATAGTAATTATTTTTTAAATTTAATTGAATGCAATTTAAAATAGTAATTATTTTTTATATGGTCTAAGGTCTGCACCTCGCCTGTAACCGCAGTCCGCAGAATTGCACTAGAGGTCTGACGGTGTGTCGGGTCTCTCTGAGCCAGGCTACATTCTTGTTAAAAATACAAACATTTTATGTACCAGTCTAGAATGAATAAATAAAGAGATTGCGTATACATGTATTTATCGAACCACCAAAATTTCCAGAACGTCCGACTTGTCGTTGAGTTGTACTGCTGATATTCGCAGAAATTTCCGTCTAACTTGTCATTGAGCTACACTACTGATTTGGAATTGAAAAATAGCGAAATTTCGGAAAACAAATATTTTCGGGTGACCGACTTCTCGTCGACTTGTACTACTGAATTTTCGCCCAGTACAAAATTCGGCACCCGGAAAATTTTGGAAATCGGCTGACCTGTCGTTGACTCCTACTACTGAATTTTCGAGCCACCTGCTTTACTATCACATTCGCCTAATACAAAATAATATGTATACACAAGAGGCAATTTAATTGAATCTGATCATACTTTTCGACAGAAACTCCCAGTACCGTTAAAATCATCGTCAAAAGTTGTCCGGACAATTCGAAAACCGTTTTCCCCGGTAAAAACGTGTACGATGTGTTTCTTTCGAGGAGGAAGCGAGGCCTCCCTTTCTTTTCGTGGTCGTAGGAATCCGCGCTGGCGCGGCCTGCACGGGCACGTCGGCCCGTATTATAGCAATTCAATAATAAATTGTAGAACGCTCGGTCGTCGCATTATGCGCCGGTAATCACAGTAATAAGCAGTTCTAAAAGTAACGTAAGTACGTTGTAGGTAGTAACGAGTGAGCGGTAATCTCGGGGAGAGATGGTTCGTTCGACGGGAATCCGAAGCCTCTGGAGAGTAAGAGAGAGAGACAGAGAGAGAGAGAGATAGAGAGAGAGAGAGAGAGAGAGAGAGAGAGAGAGAGAGAGAGAGAGAGAGAGAGAGAGAGAGAGAGAGAGAGTGTGTGAGAGAGAAAGAGCGTAAGAGAGAGAAAGAGAAAGAGAGAGAGAGAATCGATCGGTGGTTAGGGGGGGACGAGGATAAGAGAGAAGGGGCCCATGGGCGTCAACCGCGACGCATGATCTAGAATCGGCATAATTTACAACTCTCGGGGAAAATTGAGCCGGTTCGCGCGCGAAAGTCTCGCTCGCGAAGCACGAGCCGCGATCATAGGTTCCTGCCGCTGCTTCCGGCAGTGGATCAACGGATCCTCGATCCGACTCGCATCGTGGTCAGAGAGGATCTTGGAATCGATGACGGACAATTTTATTGGCGAAACATGATGGAAGTCGAAAGACAATTTCGACCGGAGTATATCCTGAACGATTTCCAAACCGGATCCCTAGGATAGATGTCTTTTTCTGTCCGCGGGGGAAAATTGCGGTTGGAAATTGAATGGACCAGCTGCAGGAAGTCCTCCGCTCCCCTTCGGATCGCTATCGCGCGATAAAGAGCCGCGTATGTACGCCTATGAACGCGCCGCGCCGGGTACACGGCGACCCGGCCGTACGTACCCGTTAAGCCAACATCTAATTCGATAACTGGCGAAAATAATAACGTAGCGATCTGTTGCGTTCGCGGGCAACGCGCAATCATCCGTTTCGTACCGGGTGTCCAATACAACCATCCAACGATCCGATGATCCTCAGCATCAACAGTTCGAACATTTTCCAAACATCCGAATAATTATTCCAAGTTTTAGACACTTCTCTACAGGGTGTCCCATTTAAGAGGGTAGCCCTGTGTAAAATGAAATTTTTTTTGTTTTGCTTAAATCGATGGAAATTTTCTTATGAATACGATAAAAAAAAAGTTATCAGAGATATGTTCTTGTACGTTATTTTCAAAATAAAGTGAAGAGCTGTATCGAGCAGGAACGACGCAGTCTTGATTGCACTAAAGAGACTCGTGCTTCTCGAAAAGAAGAAAAAACGGCTGAAATGCAATATTTTGATAAAGAGGAAGATAGATTAAAGAAAGAAGAATTACGATTTTTTCACAATTTTTCTATGTAAACGCGTTTTTATCGAAACGCAAAATTTCGCACGCCGTGCAACGTAGCTCGTAAACTAATTACCCGATCTTTATGAAACTTCATATATATATATATTCTATAAACAATTGGCCTCAACATGACTAGCTCCGATTTTTTAATTTTTTTATTTAAAATAAAGTTATTATCAATTATTTATATCAGAAAACACGTTTTTTTTCATAAACAATTTGGCAAATTGCAAAAAAAAGAAAAACATCATGCCGAGCGTTTTTGCATAAACTAACGATTCCATTTGGATTTTTTTTCGTATCATTTTTGTGCACTGTACGTTGCACGGCGCAAATACAGGATGCAAAAAGAAATATTTTTTGTTATACTATAACATGAATAAATGATACCTGAAAATTCAAATCAATCCACGCATTACAATTAAAAAAAAATTTCTTGAAAATCAGGCCATTTACACAGGGCTGCCCCCTTCAGTTGAGATTGTAAAAAATCTCGAAGACATGTGATTTAAAAAAAACAAACTGACACATGTCCTTTAGTGTTTCGAGTGGGGAGTCAAATGGCACTACTAGTTTTTTAAATGTGTGGGCGTTTTCAAGGTTACTTCAAGGTCATTTTGCGTTTTTTTATCATAAACCCATATTTAAAAGAAAAAATATTTCAAACAAAAGTTGTGCATTCTTTTCACGTAGAATATGATTCCGAAATAAAAAATATGGGATTATGATAAAAAAAGGCAAAATGACCTTCAAGTAACCTTGAAAACGCCCGCGCATTAAAAAAACTTGTAGTGCCATCTGACCCCCCCACTCGAAACACTAAACGACACGTGTCAGTTTGTTTTCTCGAGATTTTCTACAATCTCAACTTAAATGGGACACCCTGTATTTATTAAGTGCACAAATCACGTTAACGATTTACAAACAATATAAAACTACATTCCACTGTCGAGAACATAATAAATTATGCTGAACATAATGAAAAATTAGTAAACACATGATACACGAACAATTAATTAATTATGATGAAATTAGAAGTTAAACTGCCTTGCTCGTAGTCCGGGTCAAACCTGACCCGCCGTGCCTAAGTCCTCGGAGTGTCTCGTGGAGAGTCGCAGCCATTTGCAATCGCGGCGATCGGTTCGCATAATTGAGTGTCCCGCGCGCACGGGCCAATAAATGAATGAGATCTGGAATGCTGGGACGGGAAAAGGGGATGGGCCTCGGTTCCAGGGAATCAGATAATTTTTGGGACGCGTCTCGGAGCGCGAGAGAAGGCCAAACAGAGATCAGAAAGAGAGTGAGAGAGAGAGAGAGAGAGAGAGAAAACTCGACTCGCTGCACGGTAGCCATTTATAACGAGTCGCCGGAGAGCTACCTCGGTAGCAGATGACATTTATTAAAAGTTTCGGTCCCGGGCTCGGGACGAGCATCGATCTTCTTCCAGCGTGTTGCTCTCCTCGAGGGCCTCGTTGTTGCCCGTCCACGAGAAATACCGAACAGTTTAATAAGCAAGCGGTAGCCGCGATACCGCGATACCTAGCCCGCCATCCATCACCTTGTGCACGGACTGGCGAAGTGTCCGAGAGTCTTCTCTGCTGCCCCCACGAATATTTCGAACCGATCTTCTTACTCGAACGACGCGGCCTTGAACCGGACGATGGGATCCTGCGGACCGTGTCCTTGGAAAAGCGTACTCATGATTGTAACAAATTGAAAGGCGTATAAGACTATTGCCGAGTAACAGCGTCTCTCTTTAAACAATTTTTTATACAGGTCTCGATGATCGTAATGTTACGAAAGAAATTTTATCATCTCGAGTCAACTCCAAAGCGTATCCCCTAACAAGGGAACATATTCAGTTGATACACGCCGATTTTGATGAAACTTATGCGAGATATAGTTCTTCGAAAAATATTTGACAGGTATTTTTTTTATCGGCAACCATATCCACTCTGAGGGGGTGAAAACAGCCCTCCAAGTGAGGGGTCGAAACCACAATTTTTTAGAAAAAAAACATTTGTTAAAAAATTCTTGCGCGACTACATTTTCCACGCCAGTTTGACAGGGATTTCCCGTGGCGCCACGATGAATTTTCTATTATACGATACATATAATATTGAAGTATCATCTGCAATGGATAAGTTACAGTCGATAACGATGTTTGACGTGGTAATTGCGCCGCGGGTCACCGGTGACCCCCGTGGCGCTGCAGTGCGATTTCGCGTTACTTCTAAAAATCAGTGATCAAAAATGAAATCGGAAATTATCACGACTCACTGATTTTTAGAAGTCGCGCGAAATCGCACACCAGCGCACTCATATTGTTTTTTCTGAAGACTGTGGTGGTTCACCATTTCTTTGTTTGAAATGCTTTAATACCGCACATCGTAATATGCGCGGATAATAAATGTATATTCCATGTGTAAATAAAACTGTTTTTAGATGTTTTATCTGCATTCATTTCTTCACACTATTGCATACGCGATGGTAATAATAAAAATTTATAAGTATTGACATTTGGTTAAATTATATATATTTCTATGAATCTGGGCGCGCCGGTCACTGGTGGCCCCCATGGCGCCACCGCCAAGTTGAGTGCCGGTCACCGGTGACCCCGGTGGCATTGAACGTGTTGAAAAATACACATTTAAAAAAAAATCAATTTTTTCGACTTCTAGTTTCCCAGATATCTCAAAAAATGTGGTTTTGACCCCTGACTACGAGGGCTGTTTTCACCCCCTCAGAGTGGATGGTTGCCGATAAAAAAAAATACGTGTCAAATATTTTTCGAAGAACTATATCTCGCATAAGCTTCATCAAAATCGGCGTGTATCGACTGAATATGTTCCTGTAATGTAAGTTCGACACCATTTTCCCTAAAGAAGCGCGAGCCTCCTCTTCCTAGCCATAATTTCCGCGACAAAACCTAATCGAGGTTGATCAATTCAGTCCCGGGAGCAGTCCAGCGTGATCCCCAGTCGATCGCGAAGCGTTTCAAAGCGGCTTCCTTGCGGCCCCGAGCGTAATTTCATGCGAAAAAGCGGGTTTTTCGCGAAGAGTAGTTTCTAGCTGGACGACGATGACGACGACGACGACGGCGACGACGATCGCGATAAAACCATCGGACAATAATAAACAATGCGTGAAACGACAAGTACAGTCGGGGCATTCCGCGAGATGGTATCGGCGCTTCGGGCAGAACCCCGCCGGCCGTAGCGCAATCAATCATTCGAACCGGATAAAATATAAAATACGCCGGCGGCCGCGCGAGCCCACGAGCCTACTGTCACTGTGTGCGTTCGCCGTGCATGTGTCGCCGTTTTATTTATTTGCACGGTCATGCAAGTTCCGCGGAATTAACGTATTTTTTGCACGCGACCGCCCGGCCTGTATGACGGGTCGATCCGCGACGCGAAACGAAGCGCTCTTGTGCGAAGCGTTGGGAAGCGTTGCCGAGCGGTGCTGTTGTTGTTGATGAGGTTCTGGTAGCTTCGATCCGATTTCCTTCGTACGAGTTCCAGACCGTCCGGAATTCGTTTTTTTTTTCAGGAAAACACCGAGACGGTGGAATTTACTCGAATCGAAAAGGAATACAGTTACCCCCTCTCTGTACCAGTACCGGATTAGTCACGTGACCGGGCGAATATCGTCGTGGAAGGGGAAGGTGGAGTGTTCGAACACGAGTCTCAATCTGACGACAACGGGAAAAAAATGTAATTATTATTATTGTGTTTGTAAGCTTTGTGTATGTGTCGGTGAGACATATACATATGCTCGAGAGAGGGCGGGACTTGAAAGGTTAGAGATAGCAAGCAGATAGATATAGTGACAACTAACTCACAAATAAACTTCATTGATAATTCGTGAGTGAAACCAATAAATAAAAATCTTTAATTGATAAAAGTTACAAGTAAAAGTATCTGTTAAAAGAATCTTGTGTTAAGATAATATAGGGAAGTACAAACATTTAATCGTTGATTCTCTATATTTTTAGGTTAGTACAACACGTGGGAAGTATGCAATAATTATTTATTATATGGTGAATAATAAAGCTGTATATTTTTAGACGAATCAACCTTGTGTTTTTGCTTAAAAAGGAACCCTTAACCATATTATATATTTATTATTTACGGACCGAAATCCTTTTAAAAAAAGAAAAAGAAAGTCTTAGCGTAAAATTACCCAGGAATGGACATGCAGAAAGTTTCAGGAATACATTATATTACATATAATCATATAATCGCACGCAACTTTTTCTTAAATGATTGTAACGAACCATTAAAAAAGTCAACGTTACGATATAAAATGTTGGTGTTAGCAGTAATGCGATTTAAAGGATTTATGTTTGTTCATTTAAATGTTTGAAATCCTGCTGTAGTTCTCAAAACGCGTTAGGATACATAGAAATTGATTTGCCTCAGGAGAGATGAGGGACAATCGATATTGTTATTGATCAAATTAAAGACAAAGCTCTGGTCGGATACTATTCTTCGAGCTGTTAATGATTCTAAGTGGACTGTGTTTGATATTGTAGAGTAATCATGATCAAATATAATTCGAAAGAAATTATTCGAAACGAAGTATAGATGACACTTTTCCGAACTATACCGATGCACTCATCGCATCAGGTACCTCTGGAGAAATAATGAGAAACCGCTTGAAACCACTTCGAACCGCTCCGAACTCCCAGAGACCATAAGTGACAACGAATGATTCGATCAGCAGTATTGACACACCGGAGCCGTGTATCGTTGAAGGAACAAGGGACAGGTGATGGAACGAGAGAGAGAGAGAGAGAGAGAGAGAGAGAGAGAGGGAGGCAGAAGAAAGTTCTCGTTTTTGGCACGAACCGGAGTAAAGAGGCAACGATCCTGTATACGCGAGGAGGATAGTAATTACAGAAGCGGGACTGAAAACGCGGGGTTCCATCAGACCCTGCGAGGCACGATCCTCGATAAGTATAGTTGTTTCAGGATCGCGTCGATGCCTCCTATACTCCCGCTATCTCATTTTATTGGTACAGGTAACGCGAAAAATTTATTGGCTACGGCGCGAGAGCTCGTTCAAGTATACCCACAGAAGATAGAGAAACCACGACACTCTCTCCGAGATTCTCCCCTCCCCCCTCCCGCCCCCACCCCCGTCGGAGGAACAGCGGAGAATGCTGCAATTTTAGCAGCGGCCATTAGAGTCGACCCTAGGAAGTTCTTTCCGATCGTTGAGATTTTTCAATTGGTCGTAACCTGGGTAGATCTTCCTGAGAGCCTTCCCGTTTAAAAAAAAAATATCGATTTCAACGTCGTTTTATTCTATGGAAAGATTTAGCGAGGTTAAATAATTTTTGATTTTGTCGGCGCAAGTGTTGCTTTTGCAAAATGTGGAGGGTATTAGGGTAATCAAAAATTTTGTGGAAAATCGAGGAGCTTCAGTGTGCAATCGACGGACAGCTCCTTTTTCGCTGCATCGTCGTGCTGCATCTATAATAGTTGGCGTCTCGGTTGCTTCGTGTTATTCCTCTTCTGCGGTGAATGGACCCGATCACCGGCACACGGCTACCCCCTCATTATCTTCCGATACAGTTTTGCCTCATTTTTTCTCCGTACCGTCCCCCCTGCGTACCGTCCCCCCCTTCCCGTTACTTCCTACGAAGGCAGCACACAGTAGAAAATACTTTAACAAACAAAAATCACGAAATTCACAATTTTTCATAATTATAGTAAGTGCGTAAAAAGACAGCTTGCAATTAAACATACAACCCCCACGGAAAATAATTTTTCGAAAAATCTGACTGCAGAAAATGTGCCCCGGAAAATTGATTCTGCTTCTACGCGTTTCTAACCTGCCTGATAATTTTCTAAATTCAACTAGGGTAACTGCACCAGTAAATGAACGCTTTTGTATTTTTGTATTTTTTGCTTTTCCATCATTGTTCAATTACTAGAATGTAGTGTTCATTGACTGGTATTTTTTTTAGTTTTTATTTAACGTTTGATAAAGACAAATAATAATAATTTCATTTTATTTGTGTTCATTTATTTTTGACAAATGAAGTATAGGGAGCCATTTCGCATATATGAGATTCCTTTAATTCACTTTTTTTTTTTTAAATATAATATCTTCCTGAACAATTTCTTAAATGTTCATTCACTGGTGCAGTTACCCTATATTATTTTCTAATAACTTATAGCGACGTTCTAAAATTGCCTTTTCCAAAATTTCAAAATTTTGTCCAGTTTTTTTTCAGGACATCGGGGGTGTCAGCGTTGTCAAATTGATCTAGTTCGATCGCAGCGGGTTTGTTTAGCCGCGAGGGAGGCAAACACAGCGGCCGTGCTGGCGGAGGACGATTAGGCCGGCGATGCGGCCGCTAATTAACCGGCTAAAGGCAGCAATTAACGCGAATTTCCGCGGTAATCGTCAAGATTTCGGAACGGCCGCGGCGAGATACACCGAACGGAAACGGGACCGAGAACGATCTACGCGGGATTTGCTCGACGAAGCCCGCCACCCCTCCCTCCCCCCTCTCCCCTCCAGCGTTAACTTTACGATACGCTGCGGCCGGGTATCTCGCGAAATTATTTTCCTGCTGCTCATATCTCCGGGGTTGTGCGCCGCGATGCAGATCGTCCCGGTTGATCGTCACGCTCGATTTCCCGGGCCGTTCCGCGCCCGGCCGTGGTGTATAATGTAGCCAATTAATGCCCGCGGGACAATCGCCCCGAGTTCCTTGCGAACTGTCCCGCAAATTGCCGCGATAAACGGCCCCCGGGCGCAAAAGCGGCCCCCGATCGAGACACTTCGGCGACATCACGCCCGAAAAATACACTTTTCCCATATACTGGGTGTCCCGCTTCACCGAAACCTCCTCTGTACATCCGCTATTTCAGAGAAGCTAGCTCGGATCAAGACGAATTCAATCGCCCATTTTATGACCTTCGATTGACCTCCAGAAGTTTTCGGTGATTGTCGTTATTTAAACACGTGTAACTCTGTGGAAAAAAATCGGAGAAAGATGTGTCTAGGCTCATTTGAAAGTGCGAACTCTGCGCTTTCAAATACTGTATTTTATATTTTTCTAAAAAAAATTTTCTACCTAGGACCGAGGGAAAAGTGAGTAGGGTTGTTTTTGGGGAATTTTTTTGGATACAACTGTTTCTGTGGGGCTGAGAAAATTTTTTTTCTCGACAAAACCCCGCCGGATTGCTAGATGCATGTCTTGGCTTTCCAACGAGACCAAAAAATTTTCCCTGCGATTTTTTCTTGCCATTTTATCGCACTTTGAACGCGAAGCTGCACTCGGTCGGGTGATCTTCGCGACCGAAGCTGTTAATTACGATTCGTAGGCAAATGATTTTACTGGAACAAATGTTTGCATCCTTTTTCCTCGAACATGATGCACAGTGTTGCCTACCAGCTCCAAAAACTTGGTGCCGGTCCAGGTGATTCGTAAAACCTGGCGGCTCTATTAATTCGTGGGGGGAACGTGCCGCGGCGTCGGTGCCAAAGCGTCCACCAGATAATACGCTCTGGGTACGGCTCTGCGGACATTATCGGCGAATAATGCACCGTAGTCGAAGTATTGATGTCCTGGCGAACGGTTCCAGCCACTTCCTAGCCCGTTGTGCTACCCTGGCCCGAGGTCCGCTAGGAATCAATGAGAAATCCACCAGTCGCCGTTCGCCGCCGGCTTTTTAACTCTCTGGGAATCGATGGACGAGCCGCCGCGTCGCGTCGCGTCGCGCCCGTACTCCCTGTCGCGTCGATACGCTCTCGAGACTTCTCGAAATCGAATCGGACAGGACGTTTTATTTTCTGCTCCGTGACCGTCCAGCCAGGTCCGAAGGATTTTCCTCAAATCCCACTTGTCCTGGGTTTGGGGGCTCTTTTATTTATTAGAAGGTATATCGACTAGGACGCGCCGAGGATGTTCATGAGGGGAATCCCGCGATTAGGTTCGCCGGCCGGCTGACAGATGGCGCCAGCCGGCGCTGCTTGCGGATTCAAATCGATGGGGAATTTTCCGGGCTAATGATGTTGATAATCCGTCGTTATCTCGATGAATCCTTGCAATCGGGGCAAAGAAGATAGCTAAACATGAAGGGGCGGTGCTGTAGGAAGGGGTCGCATGATTATTTTTAGGATTCGACGAGTTTCGACGATATATTTTTATGGTTTTGTACGGAGCGTCGTTCCTACGTGTTTGCGATGTTTGTAGCTTCGCGAGCCATCGAAAACACGACGGAAATTGGCTAAGTTTAGTTACGTTTTTACTGGATTTAGAGGAAAATTAGAGGACACTTTGGGTCAACATAGACTGATTATCCTCGACCTCCAACGATCAGCATACGCAAGTCTTTAGTTTCTAGGTGAACATCCTGAGTCTACCACTCGAAAATCGACTGTAGCCATCGGGGACATCGTGCAACAAGCGTCCTCGAAGACCACCAAACAGGTTTTTAACCCGGCGAACAGAATTTCCCTGGCGACAAGGTGACGGTTAAGTGGAAAAATCGTGCTCGAGGTAGCAAAAGGCTGTTGCTGCCGTGTCGCGTCGCGTCGCGTCGTCCGGGCAGGTAACTGGTCCACGAGAACCGATGAGCGGGGGCTGTTGTTCTTTTCTGTTATTTTGTCGATCGTTCCGCGCGGGCAACTTTTTCGACGGAACGTGGACGCGTCGTTATCCGTTCGCCGGTATATAACTCGAGGCGGACTCTAGTTGTGGCGCAGATTTATTAGCGATAGAGCAGCTCGATAGGCAGTCGTGCATCACCACGCCCAGCGCGCGCGGGTTCAGGCACACGCAGCAACGATGCAACACGATGCAACGATGCAACGATGTGCAACACCCCGGCGAGAGAAACGCAACGTAACCGACGGACCGGGGCCCGGTTTAATGCTATGCCTCGCTCGATCGAGCAGCTCCGATGCGCAACGGCCTTTTCGATTTCTCGCCCTTGGGCCCCGGGACGCGGAGCGAGGTGCTCCCGCAATTTCCAAGCCTCTCTCATCCCCTCTCCCTATCTTCGCTCGCTCTTCTTAATTATTCGATCCAGTCGAAAAATCGTTTCAGACAGATTTCGCGATCTTTTCGCCGAGAAAGGGAAGGACTCGGACCAGAGAGAGAGAGAGAGAGAGAGAGAGAGAGAGAGAAGGGCCGGAGAGCAACGAAACGATAATTACAAGGAAATCGAGTGCGAACGAGCGAGTTATCGGCCCGCGGGATCGGGCCCGCGCGCCACCGGGAGACCCGAGAGAGAGAGAGAGAACCAGGCAGAATCTGTGTCAGAGGTTGCTTATGCCTCGGATTTATGGGTTTGATTACCGGCCCGCGCGCATACGTGCCGCGATTTTCTATGGGTGGATCGTGATCCTCCACGCCTACCGGTACTGTTTCTCTCTCTCTCTCTCTCTTCTCTCCCCCCTCCCCTCGGCCCTCGGCCCTTGGCGCGAGAACAGCCCCGGATCGCCGCCACGTATAAAGTTATCGGGCCCTCTCGGGCCCCATAAGTGTCCATTGTCTACTCCGGGGCATTATGCTTCCCGCGAGCGAGCGGGGCCCGTCTATACTGCCTCTCGGCTCTCGCCAAGTTTATCGGACGGCCGGGTGTAATTCCACTTTTATCGCGCGAAGATACACACCACCTTTCTGCTCCTCACCTGAAACGGTTCAAGCGGATTTCGATCCTAGATCGTCGATCTAGCACTTCAGATTCGCCCAGGTTGCGTAACGGTCACCGGTATCCGTATTTTTGTTGGAATTTTCCGAGGTGGGCGGAACGGGGGCGGAGTCTGGGGCAGTGGGCGTTTGCCCCTGGGAGTATTGCAGGGGTCTTCCCGGGCCATTGAGTTCGGACGAATACTGTTGGAGAAACACTAGATTCCGTTTCGTGACATTATTCGTATCGCTCTGTTTTAGGCTGGTCTAAGTGGGCGTGGTCGTGTTCAATGTGGGCGGAGCAATAACGAAACTTGGACACTCGATATCCCTTGAAATCTAGCTTCGGAGGTCACATGTTGGGCCAATCTTGTCCTCTCTTTGTGTAGAGTGCTGTTAGGGGCGTGGCTTCGCAGCTCCGGATCTCCGCGGAGCCGGAGCAGTGGCCCCAGGGGCAGAATTTCTCAGCCAATGCTCCGAGCCGATCTCCTTGACCCTAGCATGAGAATCCCGGACGTAACAACTGGATCCCCCCAACAGATTCTCCTTTACCAACAAAGTCGTTCATCAACGCCCGACCGAGGACGCAGCGTATTAACTCTCCGAGCTGACGAAGGCGAAGAGTAGGGGTGAGGGGGGGGGGCGGGGAAGGAGAGAAAGAGAGAAGAGTCTCAAGGTGGCATGAAATCGTCGAAAAACGGCGTCACGCCGGTGCATCAATCTTGCACCGGGGGCCGAAGCGTGGCCAGTAGACGTCGGCGGACGACGTCGCCGCCGCGCCGCCGTCGCCGTCGGAGTAGACGGCCGGCGTCGCTCGGTGAGAAGATGAGAAACGTCGCGGGAGGTCCCACACTCCGGGATTGATGGACATCCTCACCTACACGTCCGATTATTCGGTGCCACGGTGCTGGAGGGTGAAGGGTTAGGGGGTGGTAACCGCGCTGCGCCGCGCCGCGCCGAGCCGAGCCGCGCCGCGCGTCGTAACCGCTTTTACGCGTGTAGATATTCGCTCCTCGCACCGACGCGACGCCGCTCACAAGCACACACGCTCGCGGTCCCACCGCTCGGTAATCACTGGTCGTTAGCGCCTCATTCACGCTCGATCTTCCCGGACGTCACGGAGCTGCCTTACTTCGCCTGCCGAGATCTCCCGTTGCCATAACTTTCGGACACGTGTTCCCCCGCAGACTTTAAACAAACTTCGGAGACGCAAAGTCCACGGTGTTCCGCCGGCCGTAACTCTCCGAAAAAAAGTCCGAGCCGGCTCTACCAGGGCTCATTTTAAAGGGCGAAGCCTCCGCTTCGATGGCGCCCAACTCGTTTTCTCGTAGAAGGTTTTCGCACGATAAGGCACGCGATAACGTAAGAAGTATCGTTTTCAGACTTTTTTCGGATTCTATTGTCCCTGTAGATGTCAAGAAATTTTTCTCGCAATTCGGACTGCGATGCACTTACAGATTGAAGTCTTTGCTCGCCAACGACTCCAAAAACGTCGCTCTACGATTTTTTTTCACCGAGTTATCGCGCTTCAAGCGAAACACGCGCCAGGAGCAGTGTAAGGTTACCAGCTGATGGGTGGTTGTCGAATTCAATCTTCCGTAACTTTGTGAAAACAAACCACAGGGAGATGCACCTAGGCTCATTTCAAAGGGAAAAGCCCGCGCTTTCGGTGCATCCACGTGGTTTCTTTCGGAAAAATTTTTTCTCCGGAAAGCGTAGAAAAATGTAAAAATGATGACTTTTTGGAAATTCTTCGAGTTCAAACTTCTGTAGAGGATTTGAAAAATTTTTTTCATCACTGGGACTAAACTGTGTTTAAAGATCGAAGCTTCAGCTTTCTAACGGGACCAAAAGAATCGCTTTACGATTTTTTCTTGGCATTCGATTGCACTTTGAACGAAAAGATGCACCGGGTCGTGGCAAATTCCACGTAACCAGCGAAATGTAGCTTTCGCGATTGAACCTGTTAACTTTGATTCGGAAGGTAGTCGGTCGCAGGACTTTCGATCTTGATACCGAATATCGATGATTCCCGGAGAATTCGTGAACGGGTACAGGCTCTATCTCGTGTCGCTCTATCTGGCTTCGTATCGGAATTAATTACTCGCGGTCGGGCGCCCCGAGGCAGCCCCTTAATCCTCGCTACGAAGGGCCCCGGCTATGAGGGACAGTTTTTAATCGGATCGCCGTGTAAACGATCGCGTCGCGCGCGTTTTCGGCCCGGTCCGAGCCCGGCCCGACCCGGCCCGGGGCCCGATAACGTGCGCCGGTACCGGTGTAACCACGTTAAAAAACGCCACGGCGTGTTCTCAACACCTCGCCTCCCGTGGCAAGCGTTGATGATCCTCGAAACTGGTTGGCTCATTAGTATGTGATGGCTGGGTGCCACCTACTGGGCGGGGCACCGGGTCATTGAAACAATAGTGTTGTGACTAGACATCATCAAGCCTCGCGGCCGCGGTGGGTCGCCGCGCCGAGAATCATTTCTGATTGATTCCGCCGGTGATCGATCGATCCGCTGCGCTGCTGCGCATTGCCTCGCCCCACGAAAAATAGAAAAGATCATTCTTGTCGGTTCCCATAAACTCTGCTATCCAACCAGCCCCAAAAAATTCATCTACGATTTTTAATTGCTATCTTATCGCTCTTTAAATAAAAACTCAGCTTATTAGCATTCGCAGCGTATAATCCGAAATGAAAAATTGTCGATATCCAAGTGGTAGTAACTTGGCGAAAAAAAATCGTAGGCAGACGTATCTAGGCTCATTTTGAACCTCGAGGTCTGCGTTTTCCATGCCACCCTGTAATTCTCCTGGAAATAATTTTTGCTCCAAATGTCACACGTAAATGCAAAACTAGCGACTTTTTCCAAATTTTTCAACTTCGACACGCTGTGTGGGACTGGAAAATTTTTTTTCGCGAATGAAACTAACAGGGATTCGAGGATTCATGTCTTCGCTTTCGAACGAGACCAAGAATCTGGATCTACAATTTTTCCCGGTCGTTTTATGGCTGTCCGGGTGAAAAGTCTGCCACCAGCAGCAGAATGTTCAACGACGACTGTCAATGTTTAAGCTACTGTAACTCCGTGAAAAAAAATCGCAGGGGCATGTAACTGGGCTCATTTCAAAGGGAAGATTCTCCACTTCGACGCGGCCTAAGTCTTCTCGTCGTAGGTTTGCCCAGCTGGGATTCGGGGATTTTTTTATGTCGACCAACAGGATAGAAATTGTTTTCACGGCAAAGATATCCGAAGCTACCATTGTCCTGGCATTTGGGGATTCGGGAACCTGTCGTCCATCATCCTCTATCCCTCCATAGGTTATTCGAATGGCCGTGGCGGCTCGTTTTCGGCGAAGATCGCGCGAGGGCCGGGCAGAAAGCGCGAAACAATATCTATCCGGATGGCTGGATGTGAAATACAAGGTGGAATATTGCCGAGGGGGGATCGAGTAGGAGAGCGTGCGAGACGAGGCGAGACGAGGCGAGCTGAGGCGAGCTGTGGCGAGGAGGCGCGGGCACAAAACGAGAAAAGGTTGGAGAGGGTTGCTCGCGCCGGCAGGTACCCCTGATTCTGGGAAACGTGTCCTGCCAGCTTGTTAGGTGTCCCCAACAGTTCTCTAATATATGACTGGCACTCTCTACCCTTTTTCGAGGGAGGAGAGGACGGGGACTAGGTCCACGGGTCCAGTTAGAATGCCGGCGTGCTTACCTGCACTCGTTCTCGGCTCCGAGCCTGTGCCGTGACACCGCGCGACTCGGTAATACCAGGGATTTTCGAGAAATATTCGTCATCGTTCGACCTTCATCGCGAAAGTTTATGCAAATTCTCCAATTGGATGCAATTTATCTCGGTTCTCGCATCGTTTTGTTAGAATCACCTAACCGGATCTTCATGGGAAATAACATCAAGTATGAAAAGTTACGATTACGTCCAAGTCCAAAAGTTCTACTGCGCAGTCTCGGTGGTTCGAAAAAAATGGCGGGCTCATTTCCACGCCTAATAGAACGAGCGCATCCCCCGGCGGTGTATTACGCCATAATTAATGATCCTCCCGCGGTGGAAGTCTATTACCGAGCGAGCGTTCGATCCGTGCTTCCTGCTAAACTTAAAAAACGAAGCCGCGGCCGCGTCTGATTTATATTACCGGCTCCTGCCCTTCATTGATTTCGTCTCGAATAAATTATCGGACCGGCCTGCCACGTCATTTACATCGAAATTACCGTGGCCGTCCGACACGTCGCTAATTTCAGCGTTAGAACGAGCCTAGGTACGTCGTCCTACCATTCATTCTAACGAAGTTACAGCACATACCGTTCGATCTGTAACTATCGTGTTCCAGTTTGTATTCAAAATTAGATAACACGGTGGGAAAAAAATCGCAGCACAAAGTTTCTTAGCTGGTTGAAAAGCCAAGAGAATACTCTTGAACGACACCGTGGTCTCGATTGCGAGAAAAATTTTTCAAATTCTGTACAGACGTTTGAACTCGAAAAATTTCCTAAAAGTTACCATTCTTGCATTTCTGTGTGCCTGTTGAAGAAAAAATTTTTCCAGGAAAAAGTCACGTAGACTCGTCGAAAGCGCATGCTTTTCGCTTTAAGATGAGCCTAGGTGCATTACCCTGCGATTTTTTTTCGCGGAGTTACAGTATTTTGAATAGCGACTATCACCGAAGGCTGATCCTCGAGTATTCTGGTGCTGCTGGCACAGTTCTCACTCAACGTGCCGTAAAATGGGCAAAAAAAATCGCACATCCAATTTCTTCGTCTCTTCCGAAATCGGAAACTTCTATCTTCGAATCCCTTTCAGTGTCATTCCCGAAAAAAATTTTTCCAGTCCCCCACAGCGTGCCGAAGTTGAAAAATTTGGGAAAAGTCATCATTTTTGCATTTTCGTCTGGTTTTCCGAGTAGAAATTGTTTCGAGATAAATCACGCGGATGGTTCGAAAGCAGAGGGTTTACTCTTCGAATTGAGCCAAGACGGGCCCTCGTGCGATTTTTTTTGACGGAGTTACAAAAAATTGAACATCGTCAATTTTTCACCAGCTCGATTTTCGACCATCGGTCAATCTCCACAACGTATAGTCACTGGTGGTATCTCAAGGTCTATTCTGTCCGTGGACTATCCCCTGGTAGGTTAACAGTGCAGGTCGGCTGCCCTTGACTCTCGGTAAAAGTTTAATTGCCGAGACTTAGTTTTCGCAACAGGATATTAAAAGATCGGAGCTCGGCGAGGCTCGGGTGGAGGTTGGGGGGGAGGGGCGAGGGGCCGCAAGTATTCCCCAGAAGGCTTTATCGGCGATTATTAATCCAGCGGTTCTCTTTTATACACGTCGTAACCACCGCAACCAGTTTTCACCGGCACTAGAATGATTATTAAACAAGAAAGAGCACTCGGGGGCTATGCCGATGATCTGAACCGCGACGAGCGCTAAACGATGAATGGGAGTGGCATGTGTATCCCCTCCCCTTCTGTTCCCCGTACCCCGACACCCCCCCTTTTCCCGGAGCACAAGCTGATTTTTCGAAAATTCGAAACACCCGGAAAGTCGTAAACTCGACACGTCCGCGAGCAAACTGCGTGTAAATGGCACCTGGTCGGCATAATGAAATGGGAAACGATTGCCCGTACCTGACTTCGCGGTTTTCCGGGGGAGGCGGGTACCGAGGGGCGCGGCGAGTCCTCGGTCCGAGTCCGATAAATTAATCGGACCGGGTCCGGGAGCGAGGAGGCGACCGCCTTCGGGCCTTCCTAAAATACCCGGACGAGTTTACCAGAAATAAAAACAAGTCTTAATTAAATGAAACGGTCGTCCGGGTGCCGGGAGCAAGCCCGCTCGCTCCCGGTCAATAGTTTCGCCCCCGGGGCTTGTTCGGGATTTCGAATTTAGTAGGTTCGCCGGCCAGGTCCCGCGGGCTCGCATCGACACCACCACTAGTGACGGCTTCTGACCGACGTCGAACACGAACAAGCTACTTCGATCTCCGCTTCGAACAAATCGTTATAGAACGGCAACAAAAAATCGTAGAACATGTTTTGGGCGCTTGTTGCAAAGAGGAGAATTCGATCTTTGAATACTGTTTCGTTTCAGTTGCGAAAAAAAATGTTTACACTTGTCAGAGAAGTCAGGGTTCGAAAGAGGATCAAAAATTGTGATTTTCGGTTTAACGTTCGATATTCACTGTGGAAAATTTTTCAGAAGAAAGTACCTATATGTTATGAAAGCGCAGGTTCCGCCCCTTGAGACGAGCCTAGGTACATTGTCCTCCGATTTTTTTTCAGGAAGTTACAACAGTTCAAATATCAACAATTTTTCACCCAAACTTTAGGAACCCTTACTCAAATATTGACGATAGACTAAAAATGCAATAAAAAAAATCGCAGATCAAATTGTTTGGTCTCATCTGAAAGCTTATACTCGTCACTTTAAACGAAGATTTTTCCAAATAGTGGTACAGCTTCACCTTCACTGTTGCAGCTGAAGAAACGATGTATGTTTTTATTTTGATAAAAGTGGCTGGAATCGAGGAGTTGTTTGTGTTCGAGCGTCGTTCGAGGACTTTCCTACGGCAGAGCGATCAGGTAGCTCGGTCCTGGTATCAGAAACACATCGTGTCCTACACGAGTCGCGTCTGATAACACTATTACTCGAAACGATTCACACGGATCCCCTTTTCCTTTCACGATTAGACTGGCTTTGCCGATCGGCCCGGTATCGAGGATTTTTCTGCTCCCCGGTAATGAGTCCCAGGATTTATCGCTGCGATTTACCTCTTTTTCCTCGGTGGCCGGCTCTGCCACCTTTTAACTACAAGTGGCCGCCACTGAAAGCGGTCTGCGTTACCTCGGAAAAATTATTAGATCACGTTCTCGTCGATGTTTAATAATATTAGATACACGACCGATAAAACTTTTTAGCAAACTTCACATAAGCGTCTCTATAAAACGTTTACTATCCTCGTCGACTTTCAATAAAACCCTGCAAAAATACACAAACATAATAGTATATTTCTAGATCAAAGCGCTTAAGATAATACATCGTATTAACGCATATTCAGCAATTTTTCCCAGCAAAACCAACGGGGCGATAAAAAATGTTTAATGTGCCTTTTATCGTACCTTTCTTGAGCTACAGAAAACCACTTATTGATTTTGCTTTTTCCGCAAAATGGTTGCTCCAGAAAATCAAATTAAGGGTCATTACTCGAGCAGATTACTCACTGGGGCACACAGACGATGTTCAGCAATTTTTCCCAGCAAAACCGACGAGACAATAAAAAATTTATAATGTGCCTTTTGTTGTACGTTTCTTGGGCTACACAAAACCATTTTTTGATTTTGCTTTTTCCACAAAATGGTTGTTCCAGAAAATCAAATTAAGGGTCATTGCTCGAGGAGATTACTCACTGGGGCACACAGACGATGTTCAGCAATTTTTCCCAGCAAAACCGACGAGACAATAAAAAATTTGTAACGTGTCTTTTCTTGTATGTTACTTGGGCTAAACAAAACCATTTTTTGATTTTGCGTTTTCCACAAAATGGCTGCTCCAGAAAATCGAATAAAGGGCTGCCGCTCAAGCACATTGCTCGTTGGAGTACACATATGATTTAGGGTATTTGGAAATGATCGAAGGCGTGGATTGAGCATTGGGTTTCGTAGCACACTTTCCGTCGACGTGTGTGGCGCGCAACATTCGTCCGGTGTACAGGCGATCGCCTAAACGCGCATTAACATTCAGCCGGGTAGGTGTGAAGGACGTGGAAGCGGACGGTCACGTTTGGAAATAATTCAGGAACGCGTGGAACGGGCCGGCGTGTTCGATCACGAATAAGGAAGTGATCAGGGGAATGATTACGAGCCGAGCGACAACGCCGCCCCCCTCCTGCCTCTCACCTTCACCGCCCCCGCACCCTTTGTGGACCCGTCAGCGTAATCAGCCGGTGATGGAGCGCGTTTGCGAGACGGTCGCATCCTGGATTAGGCGGATATTAGCCCCTCTCTGATAAACTCGATTTTTTCACATTATACGCCGACGGTTTCCTTGCGTTCGTTCATGCTGTGTCCATCGTTTTGCGGCGATTAGGATCTTTGTGCAAAATTGTCATTTTCAGTCCAAGAATTTTTTCCGGACAAAATGACTTCGTGAAACTGAGAGCCCAGATTTCGTCCTTTAAAATGAGCCCACGTACAATGTTCTCCGATTTTTTTTCGCGAAGTTACAGCAGTTATCAGCAATTTTTTATTTACGATTTAATGAGTTTAGCTTCAACATTGGAGGCACACACTTCTCGTTCAAAGTGCGATAAAATGGCCGAAAAAAATCGTACATCCAATTTCTTGGTCTCGTTCGAAAGCGAAGACTTCAATCTTCATATTCACTGTAGTTTAACCTGCGAGAAAAATTTTTAGGCTATGCAGGAACGTCAGGATCCAACAAAATTTCCAAAGAACGACTATTTTTACATTCGCCGCTGGATTTCAGTGGAAAATCTTTTCCCGGGAAAAAACACGCGTGGTTTCCGAAATCACAGGCCTCGCCCTTCAAAATGAGCGTAGACGCAACTCCCTGCGATTTTTTTTCACGGAGTTAAAATATTTCAATAATCGAAGATTTCTTAATCGGTGAATGATTACGATATAGCCCATTCGAAGTGCGATCAAATGGCCGAAAAAAATCGTACATCGAATTTCTCGGTCTCGTTCGAAAGCGGAGACTTCGGTTTTCGAATCCCTGTTGGTTTCAGTCTCGGATAAAATTTTTCAAGCCCCGTGGAGAATATCAAAAAGTTTCTCCTTCCGAGGTACTCTGGGCCCTTAGAATTAATTGGAGCGTCACTGATCCGCTCACCTGAGCTTGTTAGACTGCCAGTTTATTCGACCGTTTCACGGCCTAGCATTTCTAGCGTTCGTTGCGTCCGCCGCGCCAGTATTTTCGTGGAGCCGGCCGCGTTTTATCTGCGATCGGCGTAAACGGGGAATGCAGGGATAAAAATTCAGTGGACGACACAATATGGACTCGTGAGAGAAACAAAGTAACCGGGAGAGGAGCGTGTGGACGCCGGAGGGTCAAGGGTAAGGCATTCCACGAGTTGACACTCGTAGCTGGCCCGAATCTTTCGGACGGTTCTCTCTACTTCGCTCTCTCTCTCTCTCTCTCTCTCTCTCTCTCTCTCTCTCTGTCTGTCTCTCGCTCTCTTCGTTGGCTGTTCGACCTTTGGTCCCCTCGTCTCTCGGTGCATCCTCGTCCCCGTTCGGTACGGGTTCCAGCTGGATCCAACACGTTACCGGGCCCCTGGGGCCGAACAGGGCCCCGTGTGTGCTGTACTACGGTTCGTGTTCTCGGTTCTCGGAATCGCTAATTAGTGTCCTCCTTGTTTTATTCCCATGCCGCTCGTCCTCCCCCTGAAAATCGTTGTCCACACGGTGCCTGCCCCGAGACTCTCTTGCTCTCCGCTCTCTTGCTCTCGCAGTCTCGTAAAAGAACTCTCGATCCGGTCCGTGGATTGACACGCGGGCCTGACGATTTCATCCGCCGCGTTTCCAGCGAAATACCGGTTCCACCGTGTCCTATCTCCGCTATCATAGGGTCCTGTGTTCGATCGGACACTCGGTTTCGTTCGTCGGCAACACCGCGAGTCGCTATTTTTGTCTACGGTGCGACGCGGTTGCTGCGTCGAGCAGGAGGTACATGAAAAAAATTGTGACGGATAATCTGGTGCTGCTAATGTCTCGTGGATTTTTTCGGGGAATGTACATAGTGTGGTCTAACGAGTGCCGTTTGTTTCATATCGATATCTCTCGTATTATCCGAGTTATGATTTTTTGAATCCAACCCGTGGTTTTCACCAGACGAATGTGCTATTTGTTGATATAACTTTTAAACAAATTGACCTAGGCAAGTCCTGTTTGCGGGGATGGAATCCTTGTTGAAAACTGAACAAATTGGCATAGGGTGCCATTTGGTACTATGGGTAGTTTCTGAGATATTTAAAGATTTATTGACCCACCCCCGATATTGAAGTTTGCTACCACCCCTTGCCAGGAGAGTGTCATTGAAATCCCGGTGGGAATGATGTCTTGCTGGGTCGAGGAATGTGTCAGAGGACCCAGTTCCCGAGATTACGTAGCTCGTTTTTGCTGGGAAGGTCCAGGAAACGGTGAATAGTCTTCGAAAGGAGATCGTTAGCGCGTAGCCGTGGTCCGCTGCGGGTCACGGTGTGTACGCGTGTCGTGCGACGGTCCACGGATGTCTGCACGTCCGTCGAGCGTCGGCGATATAGAACGGCAACGGAATAAAGCAGAAACGTGACCGGCGCTCCTCGCAATTTACGTCAAAAGCGGCGTCGTGGATTCCCGCATACCGAATAACGACGTCGTCGAGAATAATGTCGCCTATGTAGATTCGATCCCGATAGGAAAATACCGCCTCGCCGGGCCCCTGTCTCTCTCTCCGCACGGAATCCCACGTCGAAAAAAAACCGAGACCAAACGGAACAGGGTGTTCTTCCCACTGGCCGACGAGCTGTTGTCCGGGCCAGATGAAACGGACGGATAAAAAGGAAAAAGATTGCCGCGATGGCCGTTGGCCACGGCATCGCCTTTTCCGCACTTTTGCTAGTCCACTTCCTTTCAGACCTGTGCCATAATCCAACCCGCTTAGGCAGAAGATGGGAAATCGAGGTGGAAAGTGGCTGGGACTTCATGGAGATCTAATCGTGACAACTTGGTCACGATTGAGTCAGGACTTTACCAATACTTGAGTCAATACTTGATCAAGACCTAAGAAATACTTGAGTCAAGGCTTGATCATGACCTATGAAATACTTGAGCCAATACTTGATTCAAGACCTAAGAAATACTTGAGTCAAGACTTGATCAATACTTGAACGAAGACTTGAGTCAATTCTTGAGTCAAGATGGATTAAGGCCTAACCAAGACTCGAGTCAAGCTTTAGACCTAGCCTAGAGTTTGACTCAAATCTTGGTTAGGCCTAGCATTTTCGTCAAAGTTTCAATAAGAGAGGGATTGAACTCCAAGTTTGGGGGACCAATAGCTAACTCAGATCTGATCATCGGAGATGCAGGATTCGCTCTCAGCGAGACTATCGAGGCGCACCTTGAGCGCGTCTCTTAACAGTCGAAAGGATTGAAACAGTCGCTCTATCAAAGGGGACAGGCATCATCCCCTCGATCGAGCAGCGAGTAGGTTGAACGACCCGTTTCGGTTCCCGGGATCGGTTCCCCTAACCGAAACGTCGAAAGAAAAGAAAGGCGATCGGGGACGGTGTACCTTAACGCCACTCCACTTCGATTCGATGCGATTCGATTCGATTCGACTGGACTGAACGCGACTGACTCCTCTCTTGTCCGATTCCCGCGAGTGAGCGGCCGAGCGGCCAGGCTATACAGGCCCCAGTGGCTCGGGCACGTACGAAAGCTCTAAAGACCGCGGTGAGGCCGATACTTAAATCACTCCGGTCACTCAGCCTCGCGGCTCAGATTGATGTAAGGCCGTGTTTTACATTCAATTCAATTGGGCAAAAAACTGCTATCCGTTGCCGGGACGCATTGTGCCGCTCTCCGTTCCTGCGACTGCGGCTGACCGACTGGGGCTACTCCTTTGGACAACCGGCCTCCTCAGGCAGTCCTCAGCTCTCCTTTACTTACTTCCTTCCTTCCTTACTTCCACACGATGCTCGAGGACCTCCGGCAACAGCTAAACCGCGCTCGTTAGTCCAACGGACCGCTGACGCGAAATTGTCATTATCTATCACGTGGCGAACTGCGTTTCAGCCCTTAGACCCCCTGCGTCTTCGCTCAGTCCTGGGTAGGCCACCTTGAGTCGGTCTTGATCTTGGGTAGGTCTCGATTCAGTCTCGGCCAGGTCCTCTTGGGATCAAGTCTATGCCAGGTACTCTCGGATCAAGTCTTGACTCGGCCTTGATCAAGTATTGACTCAATCTTGGTTAGGTCTTGATCAAGTATTGACTCAATCTTGGTTAGGTCTTGATCAAGTATTGACTCAAACGTGGTTAGATCTTGATCAAGTCTTGACTTAAACTTTGTTAGGTCTTGATAAAGTCTTGACTCAATTTTGGTTAGGTATTGATCAAGTATTGACTCAAACTTAGTTAGATCTTGATCAAGTATTGACTCAAACTTGGTTAGATCTTGATGAAGTCTTGACTCAAACTTGGTTAGGTCTTGATAAAGTCTTGCCTCAGTCTTGATCAAGTGTTGATCAAGTCTTGACTCAAACTTGATTAGATCTTGATCAAGTATTGACTCAAACTTGATTAGATCTTGACTCAGTCTTGACTCAAACTTGGTTAGGTCTTGATAAAGTCTTGCCTCAGTTTTGATCAAGTGTTGATCAAGTCTTGACTGAATCTGGGTGGGGTCTTGATCTTACCCAATCTTGGTTAGCTCCTAAACTAGATCCTCGAATTTAGAGCCAGAATTGGATCTACTCGTGACCAGATCGTCTTGGTGAAGTGTTGAGCAAGTCTTGCCTCAATCTTTCACCCGTCCTTCTAAATCTTCCCTGCAATCTGGGCCAGTATTAATCATGATTGAACCCATGCTTAACCCAGCATGTCAACAACTCTCGCATCCTCTCTCATGTATATTTAGCTTGAAGTGGAGCCCCTAACAGGCCACGGTTAGGGTGCAGAAGGCCCCCAACGGGCGTCAGTCAGTCTGCCGTAGGAATCGGCCGGGTTTCGAATCAGATTCGACCGTGCGTCCCGTTCGCCGTTGATTGGAAAGGAAGAAAGCGAGAAGGACACTAATTAGTGATTCCGAGAATGGGGGTCCGGCGCGGCCAGGGATCAGCACGGTGGATCAAATCGACGAAGATGGCTCGATACGTCCGAGGTGTGAACGGTTCGCGAAGAAGCGTGTCTCGGCATTCGAGAAATTCGTCGAAGAAATCGATAAACCTTCGACGCTTCCGATCTCTTGCACCCGGGGAACAACCTGGCGTTCCCCGAATAGCTTCGATCTCGGAAAAAAAGAGCGAAGACTCGCAATTAACGCCTTTCGCCGCAACCCTGGCACGTGAAATCGTCCATCTAGCCTCTTGTTCCCTTTGGAGCTCGTGTCCACGCTGGACCGACCACTTTTAATCAATTTGTTACTTTGTTCGTACCATATTCCGTGCACTGAACTTGTTTTTGCAGTAGCTCATTAATTTATTTCATAGAATTGTACACAGTGCTCCGGAGAAATATTTCTCCTTTTAAATATTATGAAAAATTGACTCGGGTACTCTATTGATAATGCTCATCCACTCCCTAGTTACTGATTCCCTAGGTCACTAGAAACACATCTAGGGAATAACCTGTACAATCCCAAAACAAGAGAAAACCAACCAGAATCACGTAACTATGGTTACAAGGAGTTAATTGTCCCCGGGACTCGATGTCGCAGGCTCTAGTCCCTCAGGATCCCAGTTAAAACACAGGACCGTTTCGAGTGGGGGGCAAGAGGGGGTCCCGAGGGACAATGGGTCGCGTTCCCCAGATGGGAAAAAAAGGAACCAGAGGCGGGAATGTTGTTCGCCGACGGAGTTTGTCACCGTGGAACGCTACATTATACCATTAAGGGTGCCCGAAATAGAAGGGGGGCAGGCGGGAAGGGGGTGGCTCGAGTTCCACGGCCGCGCACATTTGCCACGGGGGCCCCGTAAGATTTACTATGGATTCGGGAGCGCCTGGAATCCGGTCGAATCCGTGTATCGATTAAATTTTTATTATCCTTTAATTCACTCGGTTTTACGAGACGAGGGGGGTGGACCGGCCCCCACTGCCGTCGCGATTCGTCCCCCGATAAATTATTTATCGTCGCGTCCTATGACGAGTCCGAACGAGATCCCCCCCCTCCAGTTCTGTTACTAGGAAAAAGCCCGCGTCATTTGAATTGTGGACGCGGACGAATCCGAAAAAACAAGTCTGAACATTTCTCAAGTGTTATTTTATTTGATTATTTATGGGTGTACTAAAAAGTGGACAGTCGAGTGAAAAGAAATTTTAAAATACGATTTGAAGGATTTTTTGCGAAACAAACGAAGGGCTGTGTCTAGGGATAAACGAGCGTTCGTTTGGCCCGATTAGAATCATGTTTCTGGTTTCCCCTAGCAAGAGTCCCTAGATAGCGTAGAGAGGATCAAAGCAGCGGGCCCCGGAGGAGTTTACGCTTATAAGGCCAGATTAGCGGAGTGGGTATCAGGTTTTTTCTAGTTGTCGGGTACGTGTTACCCTGAACGTGACTTACATGCCAGGTAGCAGTGTCCGACGGCGATCGTTTAGGGTATCGGAGCGGCGCGAGCGCGATCACGAAATTTATGTCGCGGAAACGGGTTAGTTATAGCGAAGCCGGAGTTCTCCGCTCCGGTCGACGCGGCTCGGCGCGGCGCGGCGGAGGAAAGTCTGTCGTCGGGGGACCACCGTGTTCGTTAACACGACGGGCCGGGTCGATCCATCAGACCGTTCGCCTTCTGATCACCTAAAACTCGTGTTCTTCTGCGGACGACGGGTTCGAGAATAAAGTCGAGTTCGACAGGGACGTATCGTTCCGACGCGCCGCGAATTTATTGTCGGGGATTCCTCGTCCATAGGCGAGGACTGTGCCCTGAACCAGCAGCATCTGGACCGTTTTATGATAATTGGGTGCGTGGCGAGCCTGCGGCGCGGCGGCGCGCTGCGTTTGCCCGCATCATCGAACTTTTTTGCGCGACCCGATCGCAAAAACCCATATTTCCAATTCTACGGCAAATTATCGCAGCGTTTCATTATAGAGTCCCTCGAGGAACACGAAAACGTTGTTCCCAGACGTTGGAATACTCTCGTATTTATCCACGAAAGTTTCGAACTTCACGTTTTTGCCGGGTGCAAATGTTTGTAGATTTACCCCGGGGGGAACGTGGGGGAAAGGATGCGCGGATCGCGACACATGATGTTAAATGGAGGAGCGTAAGTAGTATTAGTTAAGCACCTTCCGATTGAAAAATGTCCACGAATTTATTAATAACAAACGGGCCCAAATTATCAAATCAACTCCTATAGCTACCATCAGAACCCCTCCCCGTTTCCCCGTAATTACTTTCCGCTGTAAATCCCTATGACCCAGATTCAGTACCCAGGCCCAACTGTATTGAGGCCCCTAGGTACCTACAGGAACCATGATAGGACCCAAGATGTAGTGAAATAGTGAACTAACCAGCGTAGCGCCGATCTAAATGTTCGGAAACCGCTGCTCGTGGTAAGCCGAGTCGACAAAGGTCGCGATCGCGGGCCCAGTCGGGGCCCGACGCTCGCTTCGGTGTCGCCGTGACGTCCTGGTCTGTGATCGCGGTTCGTAGACGCGCTGGTGCGTCGAAGCCTCTCTCGGCACGGCGAAGGTAGAAGGCGAAGGTAGAGGCAAGGTAGCAGAGAGGCAAGGCTCGGGCAAAAGGGAACGAAAGGAAAGGAAACGGAGGACTCCTACACCAGCGGGACACACGTACGGGCCCGGGGCGGCTCGGTGGCCGGTGTGAGTAAAGGTGGATACCACGGGACAGCCAGGTATACCGTGGCTCTACCAAACCGTTGTCTTAAGGCTACCATATATTACGTCTGATGCCGTGGGTCCCCCCGGCCGGTCGGCGCTCGTCGCACCCGCTCGTGCGCCGTCGCTCTCTCCCACTCCCACCCGTTCGGGGGCCCGCTCACTTCCTCGATGGAGGGAGCGGGCCCCCGGGGGTGGGGGGAGCCGAGCAAGAGGTCCCACAGGCCCCGTGTCGTCGCGGGCATTCCTGGAGCTGATTTTATTTGTAGGATGTCAACCAGTCGGAGCCAACGGAGGGACCAACCGAGGGACGCAGAATGCCGGGGCCCCGAGATGGGACCGAGAAACAGAGAGAGTGAGAGGGCCCTCCCCCCGCCAGGTGGAAAGAGGACCGACCCTTTCCCGCGGTGGGGAACGAGTGACGCTGGGGCCTCTCTCTCGAGGAGGAGAGCCGGAGACAGTGAGGAGCTCCGCGCACGGGCATGGGACCCGGATCGGACCCAGACCGGACCGGACCCGACAGCACCAAACGGCAATTAATTCCCCTCTGGATTTATCGTGTCCAACCCCACCGATCGGGCCCCGTGGATCCTATTACCCCCCGCCCCGCGCCACACTACGCTCACGGGGCCCCATCATTTTTCCTTGACTCCGACTCGTGCTGCCAATCATTTCGACGCTTCCGTCAGGCTTCCGCGGAAAGTGGGGGCCCCCCTGCGAAGATCGGACCCCCTACGCTGGGCCTTATCTGCGGTCCGAGAAATCCTCGGTTAGAAAATCGCGCTGCCCAACCTCGGTCTATATTATTTCGTATTCGAGGAGCACTCGGGAATTTTGTGTTTATGGATTCGAGTCGAGTATCGATTCTCAGGGTTCTTTGGGGAGGGGGGCGGCGGCGGTTAGGGGGCGGCACTGATGAATTGTAACCGGCTACCGGTGTCCTCGCGCCGTAAAACCAAACGATACACCGAGATGATAGCTCGGCCCACGCAGAAATCAAATTAGTGGGGGCGATATTTAGTCGGCGCGACGTCCAGCCACGACAGCCACCCTCGGTCATCCTTATCTGCGGGTACGCATCTGCCTCCAGAAAAATGTGTCCCCTCGATATGAGACACGGTAGCCGCGTGTCGATTCGCCGTGGAATTTTTTGGTCGAATCGAACGGAGGCCGACTCCTCGAAGACGAGTTAACTCGTCAGGTTTTCCTCCAGTTGAAACAATATTATAATTCTTGTTACGGCGAACGAACAGGGGGCGGGGGCCGCTATATTCGTGCTTTGTAGATCGTGTTGGTGGTCCGGATATATTTTCGTAATTTTTCCCGGCGGCGCGGCGCGGCGCGGCGCGGCGGAATGAAAGACCGAATCAGAAAGTCACAGTGACGAGACCCGCGACTCGCGGCATTCAACCCACGTACGAGGAATGGATACGCGCCATAAAACAGAGTGTTATCGCGTCGTCATTGTCTCGGGCTTTCCCCGTTTATCTGCGGGACGCGGCCGGGCCGGCCGGGTCGCGGAAAAAATACCATATACCCCGCGAAATTCCCCGTTTCCGGGAACCGGTGAGCCGTATCGATCAGGCGTGTAACTCCGCGGTTTCGTGACATTTTCAGTTAGAAAAATTCGTGCTCGCAGCTGAACGTCGCGGTTATGTCTGTGCAAAATTTTAGAATTTTCGGATCAGCGGTTCGGTGGGAAAAAATTCGCAAAGTTGACCAATGGTGGTTGTAGAAATTGTGGAGCGTTTAATTTTTAAACAATTAATCGCGCGGCAACGTAATTTCCTGAAGGTTCGGGACGGACGTAGGAGGGGAGGATTCAGCGCGAACATCGCCGGTAAGAGCGTCCGCGGCGATACGGGAGCGCGTAATTGCAAAAATTAGTCTCCCCCAGAGGGCATACGTCCATCGGTTCCCGCGTAATGGTCGCCGGATTCTCGTCACGACCATAGATCGTTGGGTGCCGTGGTAGCTGGGACTGCCTGCTGGGCGTCCCAACACTATCGCTCCCGGATCAGCCACGGATTTCAGAAGCTACCAACTTCTATATATCCGCGGCGTTTATGTATGTTTATGCCTGTGTGCGGCCAGTCTTTACGGACCCCCTGCTGCATCAGCGCGACTCTTGCGCTGCCACGTCGCCAAAAGAAAGGTGGCCAACAGGAACGAACTGCTTGACCAACACCGACAAACGTTCCTCCACCGATATATGTACACACACGACGCGACGGAACATACGCGGCTTGCAATACACCGACGCAAACCTGCCACAAACACCGTGCAAACGCCACGGGTGTCGATGTTCCACGGGAAAAAGGTGTAATAATTTGCGGCTCGTCTGTCCGCCGGCTTTCGTCCGCTAATCAATTTCCAGCCGCCGCCTGATGGATCATTGTTTTTTCGAATCCGCCGCGGTTATTTATCGAACCGACCGCCGGACGTCCCGCTAATCCTCTCTCGTCGATCGGCGATCGATCTCGGATCCAACCGAGGCGCGCGGAGGCGAGGCGTGGCGAGGGAAATCCTCGGCCCCGAAACGTTACGTGGGTTTTCGGTCTCTCTAAGTGCTTCTAGTCTATTTTTCGCTCGGTTGATTTATGGCGGAGATATGTAAAGCAGCTCGTTGAACGGTTAACCGAGCCGATTGCGCGATCGCGCGCGCGCACGACCGTGCTTCTGCCCCGCGGGCTCATTTTCTCCAATGATTTTTATGATAAATTAATCCGAGCCGCTCGGACACGCGGCCCGACCGGAGATCCGTGGCGCTTGATAACACCGGCCCAGGTCGTCCGTCAGGAATTGTAGGTTGCCCGTGTCCTCGCTAGACGATCGATTCTCCTCGCTGCGCCGCTGCTGCCTGGAAATAGTCTAACATTGTTGTTAATTAATTAACTCGAATTTCGCTGGTGATCGAATTTGTAGCAGCGACCAGTCTTCGAGAAACGTTATCGATATTCGTCTCGCTGTAGCTTCGCGAAAAATAGTCGCAGCCGGATCTATCCGGGCTCATTTCAAAGCGGGAAGACGGCGCTTTCGAACCCCGCGAGTCGCTTCTCTCTGGACATTTCTATCTAAAAAATGCACACGATAATGTAAAAATGGTGATTTTATGAAAATTTGTGGGATCTACAAGTTTCTCTGGAAATAAAAAATTTTTTTCCTAACTGAAACTATAAGGGATTCCAAGATCAATGTTTTTGCTTTCGAACGAGATCAAGAAAGTGATCCTACGATTTTTTTTAGTCGTTTTATCGCACTTTTAGTGAACACTGAACAGCCAGAACTCAATCATTAGGTCGTCGGTAAAAGTCAGTATTTAAACTATTGTGAATTTCAAAAAAATAATCGCAGCCGGATCTACCCGGGCTCATTTCAAAGCGGGAACACTGCGCTTTCGAACCCCGTGAGTCGTTTCTCTCTGGACATTTCTATCTAAAAAGTGCACCCGATAATGTAAAAATGGTGATTTTATGAAAATTTGTGGGATCTACAAGTTTCTCTGGAAATAAAAAATTTTTTTCCTAACTGAAACTATAAGGGATTCCAAGATCAAAGTTTTCGCTTTCGAACGAGATCAAGAAAGTGATTCTACGATTTTTATTAGTCGTTTTATCGCACTTTTAGTGAACACTGAACAGCCAGAACTCAGTCATTAGGTCGTCGGTAAAAGTCAGTATTTAAACTATTGTGAATTTCAGAAAAATAATCGCACGACGACGGGACTAGATTTATTTTAAAGCGTGTATCTTACACTTTCAATTCCCGAAAGTTATTTTTACCAGAGAAATTTTTTTCACTATATAGCACACGCGAAAGCAAAAATCACCATTTTTCATACTTTCATATATTCAGGCTTCTCTGCAAAGTTCAACAAATTTTCTTCGCTACTGACACCTCATAATGTTCGAAGACTGGGGTCTTTGCTTTTCAACGAGACCTCAAAAATTGCTCTACGATTTTTTTTAACCGTTTTATCGCCGTTTGAATGAAAAACGTGCAGTATCATAAAAACTAAAAAATTTGGCCCTGTGATAGTCGATGTTTGAACTGCTGTAACATCCAGAAAAAAAATGGTAGGACTACTTACCTGTGTTCATTTTAAAGCGTGAACCCTGCGCTGGCGAATAGCTGAAGTTATTTTTCTATTAAAAAATTTTTCAATCATACTCGGTACATTTTTTCCAGAGCATGTACCACTACTAATACAATTACAAAACTTTGATATTTTTCATTATTTTTTTATGGGACTTTCACCAACTTATTTCTGGCATTTTTCTGATTAAAATGACACTAAACACGATCATAATTTCAACATAATTTATACGCTATTTTTTGTTGCGTCCTCGGCCGCGCGGTCCATGTTTACATGCTGTCCTTTTCTACGTTCGGCACGGTCAACACAGGCACAAAAAAAATAGTATGCCATCACGATCTAAGTGTCCTCACAGAGCCGAGAATTGGCTTAAATCGCGGCATTAGTGTATACACATTTTGACGGGCGACGAATCAATTATTATTAATCGTTTCTCTTTCGAGGGGAGGTTCCGGTTGTAAAGGACGACCAGTCGAGCGAGTTTCGGTCTCGCAAAAGGTCCGAGGAGACACCGGCGGGTTATTAAAAGACTCGATGCGAATAGAGTCCGTTAAAGTGTCTCTCCACGGCAGCGCCAGCCTGTTATGGGAATGATATGCACACGCGCCTACGCGGGGCCAGATTTAATTACGATCTTAACCAGTTTATTAATACTCACAACGTGTCCTGGCCGTTTGGGCCCGCTCCGTCGCTCTACACTATCTTCCAAAAGTTTCGAACCACCCTCCACTTTGCCACTGAAACCTAAAATTTTTCACAATTCAACACCACAATCTCTGAAATTCATCTCTAAACATTTTTACTAAATTAATTCGTAGACCAGTTAGAACACTGCATTGTTATTCTAACGACTGCATTAATATCTAATGCTCCGAAAGAGATAAGGCTCCAGTTACATTTCTGATTGTTTAAGTAGAACTTGCATACATTTTGTTCAAGATTTATCAAATTAATAGGTCTCTTGAATTTATTATTTTTATCACGTGTTGAGTTTTATCTAACGTTGAACTGAGGACGTTGGTGACAAATTTATTACAGCCATGAAGATATATATTTTAATGTGAAATTATCGTTGTTTTAAAATGTAGAACTGGATCGATCCCGAGAACGATAGCAAACTTTCGTCCGGTAGTGTAGATCCTAACGTTGGATCCTCGGCCGCGGAGGGCTAAAAAACAAGCCAGGACGGAGGAGAGAGAGCTGGCTTTACGACTGCCGGGAATGCCTCGTTCGGCCCTTTTTATGCGCGGATTTTTAATTGAATTAAACGATGATAAATAATCGGCCGATACGGGAATGCCGGCCGTTACGCGCGGGGCTAGATTTTTCTGCTCACCGGATTTGCAGTTTCTGTCGGGGCCCCCCGCATTATTAGCGGCGGCTCCGCCACTGTCGGCGGTATTATTATTTTTAATGATCCCTAATCTCTGCCCCTAGAATTTATCCAATTCAATCGACGGGACCAGCAACACCTATGGCACCAACCTTGTTGCCAACAAATTACAACAATATAATCATGTCCGCATATTCTACGTGAAAAACTGAGCGAAATCGTTCTTTCCAGTTTTCTCGTCCGACGTCTCAGTTTCGAGTAAAAACAGTTCCAAAAATAGGGCCCAGCGCTGGGCGAAACTTTTTGAAAACACAATATACGAAATAATTGAAAAGAAAATGCACGATCTTATGTTTCATCAATACGTCAAGTTGTGCGAGAGAATATTGCGAATAGAAATGGGCCTTGTTTAGGGCCCACTGCAATTTTCGAAACCGATTTACTCGAAACGGGGGCCTCCTACAGGAAAACTGTATACCGAACTTTTCACTCTATTTTTCACACAGAATCAGCTAAGACGATCTTATTCCCCGATTTCTGTCGTCTATAAATTCAAATGATCCCGTGAATTTTTGTGAATCTGGAAAATCGTACGGACGATAGGGGGAGCGCGGAGGAATTCGAGGGGTGTTCGCGAGGTATCGAGGTATCGAAAATCGGAGAGTAGCCGGGGCGGTGGTCGGAGGACGGTCCGAGCCTGCGAGAGGGCCTCAGGCCCATTTATCATACAGGAAACAATAGGAACTGGCAAAACACGTGCTTCGCGCGCGCTCTGCAAAACCAGCCGAGGCGCAGACCAAACCACCGCACCGACCAGAAACCGAAAGAGAGAGAGAGAGAGAGAGAGAGAGGGAGAGAAAGAGAGAGTGGGTGTGCGGGTGAGAGAGTGTGGGAGAGAGGAGATTCGAGAAGAGAGGGTCCAGATACATAATACCGGGCGAAGAGGCACACCGGGCACAAAACAGGCGAAAAAGAAGCCCGGGACGGTCCCCGCGGTCGCGTCGGGGCCCGAGAGAGACCGAGTGGGGCCAACCGGGTGACCGGTCTCTCCCTTCATTTGTTAAAACAATATAACAATTCATTTTTGTCACATCCACCGTCGAACAGCTTTTATTGTGACGGGGAGCCCTTCGGGAATTGTTCCACCGATGGCCAAACTATTGTCAACCGACTGGCTCCGCTTCCTTCTACTACTGCTCCAGGGACGGACCTATCTCTCAGGACCCTGGTGTCCGTTTCGTTCTTCCACCGAAAATTCATCTCGCTCAATCATAACACGATCAATCATCGGCAAGTGTGTTGACACGATGTTTACGATATTCAAATCGCTGTATCTTTGCGAAAAATAATTGCAGCGCGACGCGCCTGGGCTAGTTTTAAAGCTTAAAGTCTGCGCTTTCGAAGCCTTCAAGATGTTTTTGGTTAGACCATTTGTACCGTTCACTGCAGGACGAAATGTGACTTTGTGCATTTTTTGGACATTTTCCGACTTCAAATGCCTCTATCGAGATCAAAACATTTTTTTCCGAATTCCCACCACGATCAGGCTATAGATTGAAGTTTTCACTTTCCAATGAGACCAAAAAATCTGGTCTACGATTTTTTCTCACCATTTTATCGCACTTCGTATGACAAGTGGGGCGTCAGACTTGGAAAAACTCGAGGATCACTGCATCTTCGGTGGCAGCTCCTGTTTGGACTACTGCAGTTTCGTGGAAAAAAATCGCAGGATAGTGTACCTAGGCTCAAATTAAAGGGTAAAGCCTGTACTCTCCATTGCTTCAAGGGATTGTCTTGAAAAAAATTTTTCCGCTCACCGACGAACAAAAATGTAGATTTTTTCAAACAATTATCTGAAATCTGCCTTGCGTGGAGACTTCGGAAAAATTTTTCTCGCGAGTCAGACTAGGACGGATTTGAAGCCCGTAAGCTCCGCTTTCGAACGGGATCGATAAAAGTGACGTGCGATTTTTTCTCGCCGATTTCTCCGCGGATTGAGTGCGCGTTCATTCGACGAGGGCGACGAAGAAGTGGTTTTCTGGCAATTTCGGCGTTCAGCCTCCTCCACAGAGATCTGTGTCGCGTCTAGGAGCGGGTCAGGGCCGGTGATCGCCGGTCACGCGAGTCCGTCGGGCACGCGAGACTTTTAACTCGTTATCGTTCTCGGGTGCCGAGTAAAAATCGGGTAGCCGCGCGCTTCGACCCGCTAGATCTCGGATGTCCTGATTCCGGTGAAGTTAATTAACGAGCTTTCCGAGTGAAAATCCCCTTCTTTCCAGCGCGCCGAACGACGCCACTCGTCGCTATCGGTCACCGTAATCTTCCGGCTGTGTTCGACAAAAATAAAAATACAGAGGAAAAAGGAACAGGAGTCGGCCAGGCGTTGTCCGATAGAATTTTTTAATGATCTCTTTGGACACGAGAAGAGTGAGACAAACTCAGAGAGAGAGAGAGAGAGAGAGAGAGAGAGAGAGAGAGAGAGAGAGAGAGAGAGAGAGAGGGAAGAAGGGAGTGAGAGCGGAGGGTGAGAGCAGCAGCGTGTTCCTCGATGTTTAAAACGTGACGATAGATTCGCAGCGAGGAACGGCATTATGGATGACCAAACTAAAGCCGGTCTTCCTGGTCCCTGCCATAAGTTAGCTGCCACCGGTTGAACCCGGCTGCATGAGAGATACTCGCGGCAGCGCATTATTTACATATTTATATATTAAACGCTCGCTCCTACCTATCCTCGCCGGCCGCAGGATCCCTTGTTGCCGTTTCGGGATAGGAATCGGCGAAATTTGTGTGGTAAGCCGGCCTTTCGATCTCGCATCCCGAATACCCCGCGATAAAACTCTGCCTCCCGTTTCCTCCACACCGTCGCGTCTCACCTGCAACGTGAGTCCACTCGCGGCGTAATTGCCATTAACTCCTCAAACCTGCAGACAACTGCACGAAAATCAATATCCAAGTGCATTCCAAACAAAAAACATTCATTTTTGACATTTCCATCTTTGACAAAAATTACTTTCTCTATGCTTCTACAAGTCACCGAACATCTATCGAACATACTCAAAAATTGTACATCAGTTTGCATATCAATTTAATTAATTGTACTAGGCCTCGCTAGGGGGTAGTTTTCAAACTCCAAAGGAAATAATTTCTGCCTGGCCTGGAAAGCGACAGAAAATTTTCAAAAAATTCACGAAGCTTAACCACTGTACGCTCTTTAACCTGCTTTTTGATTCATCTCGATACCTCGCACAGTGACCGAGAAACAGCCCTTCAAACTTCCCACCCCCTTGCCACTTGGCAAGAACGAGAACCCCTGACAGGGTTTCGGTAATAATTTTAACTGCACGGAAATAATTGCCTGAAAATTTTGAAAAAATTCATGGAGCAACTAGAATGTGTGCTCTTTAATCTCCGTTTCGAGTTGTTTGAATATCTCGCGTAGTGGCCGAGAAACAGACTTCTTTAGCGAAGGGAGTTCTTATGGTTTCAGGCGGAGGAGTGATATCTGGAGAAGGAAAACAGCCATAGGGCTTGAGGTTAGGTTGGTCAGAGGGTTTCCACGGATGGCACGAGCTCGGGCATAGAGCAGGAGCTTCCGAGTAGTCATTAATGTCGTCGGATGGCGGACGAAGCTTGTTTACCGAGTCGGCTCGGCTCGCCCCCGCGAAATAAACGCTCGATATCTATGAAGCGAACGAGCGTGTATTATTCAGGCAGCTGGCGTGGCCTTGGGAAGCCGGTGGCCGGGCGATAATGCGCGTTAACGACTTTATCGCGTTCTAAACGGGCTTGCAAGCTCGCGCGTCGGCCCTGCAACCCGCCGAGCAACCCAGCTCCGGCAAGCAAACGAGGAAGGAATTATCGATCGTTCGCCGAGGCAGTGGAGCACCGATGCCGGCCGCGATAAATCTTCATAGTTCCTTCTGACACGTTTCACGTGACCGTAAGCGTTATCTTTCCTGCATGAAATATGTCGGAAACGCTTTTCTTTCTCCTCGAATATCGCAAGCTCACGCTCCACCCCCGGACGAACGCCTCGCGAGCCGGGGAAAAAAGGAAAATTCTGAACCGCACGGCCACCCCCGGCCGTCCCGTTTCTTTTGATAATGACGGATCGATCGCGGGAATCGTCGATAAACGCGCTTCGACGCGCCTCCGCACCCATAATTTCCCAACGGAGCCACAGTTTCGTGCTGCACTGTCGGAAATTCGGTGCAGCTTGAACGAGAGCTTTATTTGTTTCATTATTTTATCACCGGGTACGTCATATTTTGCCTGCTTGGCTATTTCGAGCAGCTGTAAAGCTGCTTCAAAGCTGCTTCAATACTGCTTCAAAGCTGCTTCAAAACTGCTTCTAAGCTGCTTCAAGACTGCTTCGAAGCTGCTTCAATACTGCTTGAAAGCTGCTTCAAAGCTGTTTCAAAGCTGCTTCAATACTGCTTCGAAGCTGCTTCAATACTGCTTCGAAGCTGCTTCAATACTGCTTCAAAGCTGCTTCAATACTGCTTCGAAGCTGCTTCAATACTGCTTCAAAGTTGCTTCAAAGCTTTTTCAAAGCTGCTTCAATACTGCTTCGAAGCTGCTTCAATACTGCTTCAAAGCTGCTTCAAAGCTGCTTCAGAGCTGCTTAGGTGGGGCATATTATAATATTTGGTCAGCTGAAGAAACGGAACGACAGCGGATCAAACGAATTATTTTTACAACTCCAGTAAAATTGTCAGGTTTACAGAAGAACCGATCGAAATTTTAGTACACCTTCGGCCGTGCGATTCGCCACGTAATCGTTGCTAAAATGAGGGGGGACACGTTTGCGGAGGTAAACAGGGGACGGCGGCAGCGGCGGCGGCGGCTAACGGTAGAAATTAGTGTCGAGCCCGTCGACGCGAAAGTGACGCATAATTTACACGGTTGTCGACGTGCATCCTCCGGCGATAAAACTCAGCCGGTGTCCCGGGTAAAGCGATCCACGTTGATTTCGTATGCGATCCGCGGGGGCCCGTCAAAACGCGCCGACTATGTCGCGGGATCCTCCCAATAAAACACGCCACTCTCGAGAACCGACGGACATACAGTCCTGTCCAAAAACAATAACGCCGGACCCAGACCTAACCCAACTTAACCCAACAGTTCCGACAAACCGACACCGACGACTCCACACCTTTGCACGTCGAAACAAACGTACAATTCTGTCAAACAAAAAATATTTTCTGTATCCGGGAGTAGTCTTCGAGATGTATAATAAGCGTTAAAATTTTCGTTCGATCGTTTTTCAAAAAAGAAATGTCCAAAGTTCACTCTGCTTTCAGTTCCATTTTCGGTCCACCTTGATGCAAAATTCAGGCGATTTTTACATGTGTGTTGTGAAAAAAGTAATTACGCCATTAAGTTGCGGTTTTGTAGTTTGTTTTAACATGTTATGTTTTTAAATTACTATAATAAAAATGTATACAATTTTTTATAATTTTACAACGGGCCTTGAGATACTTTTTGCCGGCACTGTATGCGCTCTCATATGGGGCGAGCAGCGTTCTATGAGTAGCTTTTCGACGGTGGAATTCCTCGCGGGGCCTTACAAAGGGGCCGCGCGGCGTTCTCGAGGCCGTTTCTCGGGCCCCATTTTGCCGGGGACGCCATTTTGGTGAACGGGCCCCGCGCAGGCCCCGCAGCGCCATCTCTCGATCGCAAGAGGAGTCGAATTTGGCGCTGGGTGACACGCGATATCGACATCCGTATCCGGCATAATTATGCAAAACCTGCGTATGGTGGGGGGCCCAGGAGAAAGAGAGCGGGAGGGAGGGGCGAGGAGGGAGGGCCTGGTCGAATCGGTTGGAATCGGCCGAGATCAAAACACCGCGGACGGGCCGGACAAATTGTTGGATTTATGGATCGGTGATGGGGCGAGAGGCCGCTGGAACCACCCCGTTATCGTCAAAATCTCCGTAGCTTCCGAGAAGGAGACGAAGGGGCCGAGGCAACGGAACGAAAAAGAGGAACCGGCCACGAATGTAAAGCGGCCCCTCCGGTATAATCCTAATGTTGTTGCCCAAGAGGCAGCCCCTCCCCTCTTCCTCTGGATGTACGCTGGGGAATGCAGCCCGCCGGACAAACTGGTCGCGGCAGGAAAACCGAAATTTCGCTGGAAAAGGACGCGCCACTTCCAACCCAACCAACATAAATTAACATCTGCCGGCCTTCCAGCTAGTCTAAAGTATCCTTTTCAAAAGTTATGAACAATTATCGACACCCCATAAGGGGCATTATTAATTCTTGACGGTGTACACTGGACACACAACGGATCGCCATTTCGTTAATTTTAGAGACTCCGACACGAGACTAGGCTCGTTCGATAGATCAAATTTCAACGAATACACTCAATTTTTTTTTGAATTTTTTAGACCGCCCACGTCGATATAAAATTTTCATGAAAATTCGAGAAAGCGTGTCCGCCTGTCAAAAATAATATATTTATAATTTTCGATATGATAAACTTAATACTGCGGATTAAGATAAAATTGTCACGACAGAGGAGGTTTCGTAGATTAGAACGAAAAAAGATTCAGTCCGACAGGGCAAATAGTTTCCGAGATAAAAATTCTGAAGTGCTATGATACGGACGGTTCGGATAGCAGAGGCTCCGCCCGGCGTTCCAGGCGCGCGGCGCGGCGGCGGGAACGAGCCGGCGGAATGCGAGCTTTCATACATTATCGTGCCGCGTTCGCGGTCTGCGCGTTTTTTACCGGCGTGAGTCATGTCCTGGAAGTCCTGGAGAAGTCCTGGCCCCGGGGATCTACGGGCCCCGGAGGGCTCGATGGGCGCCGTTTCGCCGAAAACTCGACCCGATGGGCCCGAAAACCTCTCGCGCGGCTAGATTTCTATCCGCGATTAGAACGCGTATACACGTCCTACGTGACGAGAATGCCCGTCGGACGTGTGCCTCTCGTCGAACGCATGCTGTATCGGGTTTCTGGTTCTACGGACGAGACGAGCCGTGTGCCAGTTTCACTGTCTTGTCACCCACGCCACCTCCGTTCAACCGTATCTTTCTCAAAATTAACAGTTCTGAAAAAAGAACCCTAACAGAAACATCCTCATTACCATAGGCCCCTTTTACGAATGTCCAATTAAAAACAGTAAAATAAAATTAAAAATTGAAGCCTGTCTATTTCCTTTTTCAGAGTGGCACGAGTAAAAAGCACTAGCAAATGGAGACCATAGAATTTTATGGGTCCGGACCGGGGCTTGAAAGTGTTACAGGCCCCGGTGCTGACCAATCGAGTAATTTGCTTCATTGTCTCCGAGTCCGTGGAAACCTTGGAGTCGCTTAATTGGTTTATAAACATGAGAGTAGAAGCGGGTGCAACCCGGTCGATCGAGGACCGCGATCTCTGCAACGTGGTTATCCGGTTTCGCTTCCTTCGATTTCCTCGATAGTAGTGCCGGCCACGCAAAGACAATGGTAATTACAAGATCGACCATTAGGACAATGCGTCTAACCGTATGGGGCAGGTGTTTTCAGACTGCCCTCCTGCTCGGGAAGCAGCAGCGATGGCTTCGATGGTGGCTCGAGGATGCTCAAGTGGCTTAGACGTGGCTTCGAAGCAGCTTCGGTAAAACTTTGATGCCTTGGAGCTGCTTGAATCCACTCGTCAGTTTCGGTGCTTCAAAGTTGCTTCGAAGCAGCTTTAATAGTGTCTCGGAGCTTCAAAGCAGCTTTAACAATGTCTTGATGCTTCGAAGCAGCTTTAAAGCAGCTTTAGCAATGTCTCGAAGCTGGTTAAGCATTTGAAGCTGCTTTGACAATGCTTTGAAGCTGGTTAAGCATTTGAAGTTGCTTTGACAATGCTTTGAAGCTGGTTAAGCATTTGAAGCTGCTTTGACAATGCTTTGAAGTTGCTTAAGCATTTGAAGCTGCTTTGACAATGCTTTGAAGCTGCTTAAGCATTTGAAGCTGCTTTGACAATGCTTTGAAGCTGCTTAAGCATTTGAAGCTGCTTTGACATTGCTTTGAAGCTGCTTTGACAGTGCTTTGAAGCCGCTTTGACAGTGCTTTGTAACTGCTTTGAAGCCGTTTTGGCAGTGCTTTGAAGCAGCTCAAAGCGGCTTCAGGGTTGTCAAAACCTCGAAGAACTGTGAAATAACTGAGACCACGCGTGCGTTCCAGATTTTCAAGGCACCAGGGTCAAGATTGGAGGTGTTGCAATCGGTTTGCCAATCAATGTTCCGTGTAACGCCGTCCTTGCTGCCCGTTGCCAAGAGGGAACGAACTCCCAGAGCTGTTGGTAACCGAGGCCGACGGCCTCGAACTCTCCCTTCCGGTTAATCTCCGTGGACCAACGAGCAATTTAGATATTAAATTAGCTAGGACGATCGACAATGGCCGATTCGGCGGTGTCGATCGGTTCGTAGACGTCGCTGGAATGGCAAGACACATCACGCACCATGGTACCCCGGTGATTCAGCGAATAGCCGACGAGTTTCGGAGAGGAGGACGCCGTGGCCGGCGGCGTGTAAGTCTTATAGGGTCTTAAGGGCCGTTTCTCGCGCATTGTTTCAGACCCCCGCGGGGCCGCAGCCTCGCGAGTCATCCGGGAAAATTAGTTCGTCCGCGGGGGGTTCCTTGTTACGACGGAGGCGCCCCTACCTCCCCACCTTTTCCTCCTCCGAGGGTACACCGGCCTGGAATCGAGACCCGTGGCGACACGTGAGAAACTTTTACGGACCTCTCGATCGATGCTCCCTTCGCGCCTCGGGATCCCTCGCTCTCGCAATCATCCGAGAGGATGCGTCAACATACCGACGGCCCACTTTGCATTCAAAGTTCGATAACTCGGCGAGAAAAAGTCGTAGGTCGATCCTCTTGGTCTCATTAGAAACCGAACACTTCACACTTTAGATCCACATTGGTATCAGTTCTGAAAAATTTTTTTAAACTCCGTACAACGGTCTGAATATCAAAAATTTGGAAAAGGTCATTATTTTTGCATTTTCGTTTGTCTTTCGGAGGAAAATGTTTTTCGGAAAATATGACTTAAAGATGTGAAAAGCGCCGAGTTTTCTCTTTAAAATGAGCCTAGGTACATTGCTCTGTGATTGTTTTTCACGAAGTTACAGGAGCTGAAATATCGAGTATCGTCAGGGATGCAGTGGTCCCGAGGTTTACTAAAGCTGGCGGCTCATTTTTCGCTCGAAATGCTACAAAATGTCAACAAAAAATCGTAGAACAATATTTTTGGTCTCGTTGGAAAGCGAAAACTTCGATCTACGGATTCCATATGGTCTAATAACCGTAAACAATTTTTTCCGTTTCGTAGAGTCACTGGAATTCAGAAAATGTCTAAGAAATGACCATTTCATGTCCACATCCTATGTACAGATGTCGAAAAAGGAGATCTCGCCCGTTGCAATGAGCTAAGGTAGTTCAGCCTCCGATCGATTCACGCGAAGTTACGATGGTTTGAATATCGGCGATTTTTCACGGTAGATCAACTGACCCGGTTGGTCACAGAGAATGTCGCAGAAGAATTCGTTGGTCGGTCGTAGCGAGCGGTCGTCGCAGAACAATGCTGGAACAGTGGTTAGGCGTCGCGATGCATAATACATGCGTATTCCTCGAGTTTTCTCGAGGGAGTGTCGTCGGATGGCCGCCCTATTCGTGTCGCTCACGCCTCGAAACGCGCTTTTCGATCGTAATTACCTTGTATAATGCTCGCTGGGATTCAATTTCCTCGGCCGAGGCGGCGAAACAAGTGTTCCATTGTCTCCGGACGGATATATGTATACGTCGCCTCGGTTTCCCAATCCTCCCCGCCACGAATCTTAATCCAGCGAGAGGCTAACCCTGAAGTCCGCGAACGACTCGACGGATCGAGTTAATGAACGTTCCCAAGTAATAAAAGGATCCGAATAAACGTCGCCCAGTGGGTGTGCGTGTCCGAGTTCGATACTCGGGGGCCCCGTGGCATGATTCCAGCACCGGCTCCGCGGCATAGCTCTGGCCGTGTCTTTCGAGTTGCATAACACACAATGCCATTCGAGTTACAAGAATGACTTTGGGAATATCGAATACGATCCGACGCCCCGGGAGACGGCGCCTAAACGGTCAAATTACAACTCGAACAAGTCGAAGGATACTTCGTGGGCCTTTCTAGCACCGAACCACCGCACAGCCGACCGGTGAACACGGCCTAATTAAGAACCCCCGAGCGCGAGCTATAACATCGTTACCAGAGAACAGAGATTAACAGACAAATCTGCCGATCATTTCGGGACGTTGAACTCTAGACTCGATGGAGCCACAAATTCAATCTCCTGTAACTTCACCGAAAAAAATCACACACCGCTCTACCTGGGCTCATTTCAATGGGTAAATCCTCCGCTTTCATAATGCAGAAGTTAATTTTTATTTTAGAATTTTTTACTGTCGGATTGTCGGCGAAAAAGTGAAAATTTTTGGAATTTTTCGGATTAACGTCACTCTACTAAACTTAAAAATTTTTTCTCGATACTCGGACCAGATGACGTTTGTAGATTGATGTTTTCGATTTCTAACGAGACCAAAAAAAGTGTTCTACGATTTTTTTCCCCCGTTCTCACTTTCAGTGAGTAGCTAGCTTCAGAAAAGCTCAAGGACCATTTCGATGGTACTCCATCTTTGAAGTAACTTCGTGAGTAAAAATCGCAGGGCGATGAATCTAGACTCATTTTGAAGGCCGGAGCCTGCGCTTTCGACACATCTACGTGATTTTTCCGAAAAAAATTTTTCCCCAACACGTCGGCCGGCAATACAAGACTAGTGACTTTTCTCAACTTTTCCAAATTCGACGCTGTCTGCGGAAGCTAAAAAATTTTTCTCGCAATGAAGACCAGCACGTTTTCAAAGATCGAAGTTTTCGCTTTAGGAAAAGTCCAAGAAAAAGTCTCTACGATTTTTCTCGGCCGTTCGATGGCATTTCGAATAAAAAGATACCCAAATTGAACCACCCACTCAATTAAAAAAATCCGTGACCGACGATAAAATCTGTACGGGAGCCAGACAGTGGCGCCACCTGTCGCTCGAGAACCTCGCCGATCGGTCAAAGATTCGTCCCGGAGTGTCCCTTAAAAAATCGAAAAGAACAACAAAAAAAAAAAAACAATGCCGAAGTCGGACTGGACGGGACCGAGTAACATAGAAATCGAGGTGTCGTCGGAGGTCGGGGGGGTGGGAACGGGGCTTGTTCCCAGGAATATTCAGTTATATTCGAGCAGGCCCTGGCGCGGCGCGATGGACCGATCCATCACTGTACGGCTGGCAGGGACAATCTGTTAGGCGCTGGCGGACGCGTCGTTATGACTACCGTCGCTGCATTCGTTGGCCGAGCCTGGGGCAGGTTGTTCCCGGAGGAAACAGGCTTCTTCTTCTTCACGGTCTTCTTCTGCTATCCGAACCCGGTTTGAACACCGATCAGCATTCCTCTATACGGTTCATACTTTCCTCTATCCGCCGTGGGGGACACTGTACGGCTGGTACACGTATAGCGTCTGGATCTAGATCGCGCGTACGACGCGACGCGACGCGACGCGACGCGGGCCCTAATTAATTCGCGAGCGATTACTAATTGGACGTCTCGCGGGGTCAATTATAGGAACCAGGGGTGGGAAGGGGACACAGTGTTGTTTAAAGGGTTGGATATACGTTCGCTTCCCTGAACGTTGACCCGTGCTGGCGGTTTGAAACGTTTCCAATTACGGGTCGGCGCTCTGTGTCGGCGAGAGCTAAAATCCTTGCAAGGTGCCGCCCGTTCCTCTTCTTCTTCTTCTTCTTCTTCTTCTTCTTCTTCCTCTTCTTCTTCGTCCTCCACTGACTCCTCTTTCTCTTCAGGTCCTCCTCCCGTTGTCAACGATTCGCACAGTGGCTAGCCCGAGGGGAGCGAGTCCGTTGCGCGATTCGTAGCTGGTTTATCGACGGAATGTAAGCAATCAGAGCAATCAATCGATGTGGTAGCGATGGTGAACGCTGTGCTCACCTACCAGAACATCCCTGCCGGCTACCGGCTCTCTCTCCTAAGTCAGATACGCCATCTTCACCGAGGTTTATCTCCCCTCTCTCTCTCTCTCTCTCTCTCTCTCTCTCTCTCTCTCCTTCTCTCTCTTTCTTTCTCTTCCCGGTGCTCGATCTGATATCTCGAACCGCCTCCATCGGCTATCACTCTTTCCTCTCCTCTTCTCATCCCTCTCGCTCTTTCGAGGAGACTTCTCAGAGGTTCTACTCTTTCTGCCAGGGTCTATCCTCTCTCTCTCTCTCTCTCTCTCTCTCTATTGCTGGCAACGATAGTCCGAGTTATTCCGGGGTCAAACTCTCCAGAGTCACGCGGTGATCCTACGACCATGCCGATTCCTGGACCCGCTGCCTCGGCATGGTGATCATAGGATGCTACGGTGCAGAAGATTATGTAGTGACCAGGTGTGCTTCGCGGAATATCACCGTGGAGATGATAGTGGGAGATGATGATGAGTTGCGCTCGGTTTGGGCATCATCAGTGAGGTTTTCGATGGGTTCGTTTTCAGCATCTGGTTTCGCGATTTCCTGGGTGCCCATGTCGCGGGCCCTTTTTCTCAGGACGTATCGGGTCCGAGAAGAGTTCGGGTCCCCCGGACCAACCCATCCATCGTTCGGGTGTCTGCTCGGCTCGTTAGCGATTCTGCATGAGTTGTCCCTGTTCCCCGATCTCTTGTCTTTTTTAGTGGGCCCACGAGGCTCGGTCCTCTCTTCGCTCGTAGCTGGGCTGGGCTGGGCTGGGCTCGGCTCGGCTGCGAGGATCCCTTGACGCGGGACCACCCCATGTACCGGACAGGTATTCCCGTCTGTCACGTGACCTGTCACGGATCGTACCGTGGCACGCATCTCTCGTAGTCGGTGCCCATATCGTGGAGGCGCTAACCGCGCATAACTCTTCGTTTCGAGCGTTTCACGTGGGAACGACGCGACGAGACGCGACGCGATGGTTCGACGGGCCCCGTATCATCTGGGCCCGACGAACCCCCCCCCTTCCATCAAAATCATCTAATTTATTATATTAATGATGACGTACACCTTCGAATCGCCACCAGGTTGGACACGGTTTGCCAGGAACGGTTTTACCCCCTCCACTCGGTGATCTTGGGGCCCTATGGAGAAGTTATGATGCGTAATCTGTGATCGACTCATTGGACCATCAACCGGAAAATTTTTATGATGACGTACACCTTCGAATCGCCACCAGGTTGGACACGGTTTGCCAGGAACGGTTTTACCCCCTCCACTCGGTGATCTTGGGGCCCTATGGAGAAGTTATGATGCGTAATCTGTGATCGACTCATTGGACCATCAACCGGAAAATTTTTATGATGACGTACACCTTCGAATCGCCACCAGGTTGGACACGGTTTGCCAGGAACGGTTTTACCCCCTCCACTCGGTGATCTTGGGGCCCTATGGAGAAGTTATGATGCGTAATCTGTGATCGACTCATTGGACCACCAACCTGCAAATTTTTTATTAAATCGAAAAGACTATGCCGCAACGTCAAACATGATCAAACTTTGGGACTCTCGAAAATGGCTACGCTGGCGGCCATTTTCGACAGAATAGAACACTGTCAACATCGATTCGTCTTGGAATTGATTCGTCGATCCGCAGCTCGGTTTCGAAACTGGTTCCGCTACGGAATCGCCTACAGTGCTCCGCGTCGCGTCGTCTCCGAGACGAGTAGCGACAGTTAAGCGACCGGTGGAAGCTGTAAACCGCCTGGAATATTTACGTAACTCGTAACGGCCGGTCGGACATCATCGGTTATCGCTTGTAACCGGTTACACGACGCGGGCCCGGTGCGGTGTGTAGCTGCAGGTCCCAGGCGCGACGCTCCGTGCAATTCGAGGCGTTCGATTTCCTATATTTCCTGCTCGCGAGCGCGAGCTCGGACTCGGACTCGGGCCGAACCGGGCCGACTCGGGCCCAGCCAAGACGGTGCTGGAAATAACAACAAAATAAATTTGATTTCGTCCCGGCGCGGTAGTACGTTACACGTGTTGGATCCGGCCGATACCATCTTCGCCCGGTATCGATTTCACAAAAGCCTCTCCTCTTCTTCTCGGCCCCCCTCCAACTCCTCTTTAAGTCCCAGCGGTCCCAGACTCTCGGCCCTTTCCTTCCTGTCGACGAGCCATCGAATTACCCGCCCCGCTACATCGATTACCCGCTCCCAAGATCGTTTACCCATCGCGGGATCACTCTGTCGAATCAATGAATTTGGGCCTTAGGCCCCCCATGTACTTCAGCCTTCTCTTTGCTGTTCAATCCTGGAGCATTGTTTGTTAGTTTAGTCTTGTAGATCCCGCTGCTTTTGCATTATTACAAATGTGGTGAAATTGGGCCTTATGCCATCCGTGTACTGTCTCATGCCTTTAGTTAGAGTTTCGTTGTAGGACCGCGTTTCTGACCAAGTTTCGATCGGAATACGGGGTCCGGTCCGGCGAATCGGGCGGAAGGAAGTGCTCGGGGCGAGGGGCGGGGGAGACCGGGCCCCGCCGCGGCCCCTAAGAAAGCCAGTGGTTGCCGGAACGCATGTCCTCCGGTTGTTCGACCATTTGCTCGCATCCCGTGTGGTCCGTCGATGTCCCCATTGTTTCTGAACCTGGCCGTCCGTATTCAAATTCGCTCGTTTCGAATTGGGTCCCTTCCCCCTCTCTCCCGGGGCCCGGTCCCCGGGTGCGCGGCCAGCGAGAGGGAGCAAGAGCCTCCCGTATTACGAGTCGGCCGAGACACACAGCCCCGAGTGTGTTCTCGAGTGGAGGAGGAGGAGGACGAAGGAGAAGCGCGCGATGCACGGTGTAACACTGAGCCGGTGCACAGAGAGGGCCCAAAACGAGTGGAATAAAATATTCACAGCCGCGGCCCGAGCGGGGCCTTAATTGCGATCAGACGCGATCTCGGATTCCAACGGCTGGTGGGCCCACGAACCGAAGCTAAGTCCCCTCGACTACTTCTTCTTCTTCTTCTTCTTCTTCTTCTTCTACTGCCCCCACCCCCTCTCCCCCTGTTCGCCATACTCTGTTGCCTTTACTCCTCCACCCACTGACTGTTTCTTCCACTTCTTCTTCTTCTCCTTCTTCGTCGTCTTCTTCTGCTTGTTCTTCTTCGAACTGTTTCCTCTTCTTCGCCGGAACGAGGACGCAGATGGTCCTCGTATACGCTCCTCGGGCCCCGGATCGGGCCCCGTTTTAGCGTGTCTCAACTCCTGTTTATCCTGTTACAATGAGATGTATCGACCTGTTCCGGCGAGGTCCCGGAGGATTATTTAATTAGCTAGGCGATAGATCGCAGCCACTTTTCGACCCTCCTCCCCTCCCGCTTCTCAGATCATGGAGCTAAGAAGGGGGTGGAGCTGCGGGGAACCACCCCCTATCGGGGCCCTCCCGTCGGTCGTGGGAATCGTCGCGAGGAAAATCGCGCGAGCCCGTTAATCTAATGAAAAAAGGTCCCCGGGAATCGGTGGCACGGCGATGATCGCGCGTTGCATGTTCCCGCTGACGCTAATGTGACAGCCGACGTGATCCGAGTAACTTTGCTAGACGCGAAATCCGCTACTCGCACGGTCCCCGTCCTACCCCGCCGGTCCCCGCCCCCCACCCCCCCCCCGCCGAACGAGCGCTCGGTTGCAGCCGCTCTTCGGAAGCCGATAGGATCTCCGCGAGATTGGTTACGTTGCACACCGTTGCGCAACGCCCCGCCGGGAGACCGGCGATTAGCTAATCTCGCGGAGATTCGTGAGGGGCGGACGAGAAACGATCTCGCGATCCGTCGATGGATCGTCGATCGGCCCGGAGAAATCAACTGGCGAGGCACGTTCGAATATATATTTCTGCACTTTGCGCAGAGTTATTTTACACGTTTTTCATCGGCGCGAATTGCCCCGGGGGGCGTGGCCTCGGAGCTCGAGCACGAATGGGCGTGGCCTCATGGCCCTCACCCCGCCTTCCCAAGGAATTTCTAGCCTGCAGGTTAACAAAGACGCGTGTTTCTCGTTCGAGAATGACAAAAATGGAATCGTGAGGCAGCAGGAACGCGCGCGCGGTGGCGCATGGGAAGGCTCTTCCGCGTAGCTGTGGTGCGCGTCCGGGCCAAACGAGTCCAGCGCGGATCCTGGGAATCTCGTATTTTTTTCCTCTCCTCTCCGCTTTCTCTCTATCCGTTTCTCCGGGCCGGTTGGCGGATGTGAACGCGACGATAACGGCCCGGGCACCGACGTACGTACGTGCGTGACTCTCGCGTCTCTTTTCCTCTCTCTCATTTCAGCTGCGTACGAACCCCCGCCCCCTGACAACTCGCTGCATTGTTCCGCGCGATCTCCCGCGTACCTACACACCACGTATATTACATTGTTTCTCGGACTGGAATCCGCTCCGAGCCCGTTTCCACCGGTGCCGAGAAGCGACGCGTTTAAAATGCCTCTCGTATTTGTCTCTTGCTCCTCTCCCGGCTCGGCTTAACTCCGAATTGACGCGTCCCTTATTCATTTATCCCTCCAACACTCGATCTCTATATTCATAGCTACTCTCGTTCACTTATGTTTATCGAGATGAATTGCTCCGCGGGGCGTCGCCGGAGCCAAGAAGCCACGCCCACTGCGATTCCCCGCACCGAAGCCACGCCCCCAAAGCTTTTTTTTCGAAGATCGAGCGAAATAACCATTGTTTTTGAAGGTAATGAAGAGCAACCTGAACATTTCCACGCGAAGGGTGGCTCGGGCTAACGCGTTTGTCATCGATCAAGTAATTTATTTCTCGGCCGACGGACTACCGTTAGTTAGCAGCTGTTGCGAGTCCCATCGTGTCTAGATTCGAGGCACCGATGTCTGAACCCGTCCCGGCATTCCTGGGCCCGACTATTCCCCAGCACCACGGCGAAATAAATCGTCCGACGGAAAGACGAAGCCAATCGGAGCGTGGACGAGGCCGTTGCGTGTCGCGCGACACGAGACATTTCAAAAATCCACTGCCCCGACAAGAAACAATCCTCTCTGCTCGTTGTCCGTTTCGGCGTACAGTCGGTAGTCTTCCCAGTCAAACTGCAATAACTCAGCGGAAAAAAATCGTATTGCAATCTACTCGGGCTCGTTCGAAAGAGGAGACCTCGTTCATCGAATCCCAGGTGGTTTGGATCGCTAGAAAAATTTCTTGAATTCCACAGAGACGACGGAATTTTCAAAATATCAGAAAAAGGATCATTTTAACATTTCGGCTCGTATCGTGAAATAACAGAGGGCTACGAAAAAACGACTTCGAGCTTTTATAAAGCGCAGACTTTACCCTTCAAAATGAGCCCAGGTACATCGTCGTACGATCATTTTTGAAAATGTTACGCTACATTAAGTGCGAACAATGCGACCATCAGGTTCGTTGGAAACCTGTCCGAGGGTGTCGAAACCCGCAGGTGACTCTGATAGCTGGCTCGTGCCCAGAACATTGGATTCCCCGAAATTCTAACGGAGCCGAATGTCGAGGAAAGTTTTCTGCGTTGATGCTGCGCGACAAGAGAAGACCATGCCCGCTCGTGAGAGGCCGATAGAGGAACAGAGAGGTAAAGAGGACACATGCGTGAGGAGCGGAGGTGCCGAGGCGTCACGGGACCCGATAAAAATCTTCTAGCCCCGCGGTGTGACCGGAATTCCATTACTTTTCACCGTGAAATCATGCACGCCGGGGTCCTGGGAGAGTGTCGTCCACGCGACGCCGTACATTTCAATAAGCCTTGGTCAATTACACCGCGGATTCGCGTAACCGGCTGGTTTTTTGGACAGCGCGGCCCCCTTTATTCTCGAAACACCAGGTTCCAACGATCCTCTGTCTTCTTCTGATCACCGCTTCACACAGACCATACGGTACTTCCCTCGACTTTACAGAAACTGTACATCAAACACTGTACCGAAACAATCGAAACAGCAGCCACTCTTTTTACACACACAAAATCGAGTACGTTCAATCCACTGTAACTCTAAGAAAAAAAAATCGGAGAACAACGTACCTAGGTTAGTTTCAAAGATTAGACTCTTTCCTTTCGACAGCCTCAAGTTATATTTTTCGAAAAAATTTCGCTGCGAAATACTAACGAAAAATATTCAACTCCAAATTGTTCAAACTCAAACTCCGGTACAGAGTTAGAAAATTTTTTTCCAGAACCGAGACTAACACGGTTCCAAAGAGCGAAGCTTTCGCTGTCCAACGATTGCAAAAAAATTGTCCTACGATTTTTTCTAGGCATATTATCGCACTTTCAGTGAAAACTGAGCCCGGAAAAACGGGGCCCAGCGAATCGACCATAACTCCGCCATTTTACGCGCTACGATAAAATAAAATATACCGTCGTACTGCAGGAGGATCGTACAACAATCTCCGGTGAAAAACATTTCGATTCGCCGTTGCGTTCTCTGTCAACAAATTCCCAAAGAGGCGACATAATAGTGGGAAAATTGGATCGGGAAAATACCGGTCGCAGAAAGGGAATCTCTAATTTTCTAATTGCGCGGTGTCTCCGTGGCAGCAGCGCGGGGTAGCGGCGGGGTACCAGTCGGCGAAACATGGCGCGAGTAACGCGACATTAACGAACGTTCCCGGTCCGGTATCGCGATCCTCGATCGTTTCACGCCGGTCGGCCGGCCGGCCGTCCGTCCCTATAAAATGAAATAAAATAAACGCGAGCGAGCGAGCGAGCGAGCCGGCGGAGCGGGCGAGGAGGTGTACGCCGTGCCACTGAATAAAAGAATAAGCCCATTAATTCGTCGGGCTGTGTCTCGTTCTCACAGCTTGTCGTCACGCGACGAGGCTCGCCGCATTTTTTTCACCTGGAAACGCGGAAAGCCGCGTGGAAAATCGCCGGCGGTCCCAGCGATCGCTTTTTCCGGGGGTTCGACCTCGTTCCGCGGGGCCCGATCAGAGGCCCAACGAGGTCGGATCCGCCGGTTCGTGGAACGGGATTAGCATAATTCCAAGGAAATCATCTCTGTCCAAACGCGTTTTGTTCGACGCTCGAGAGAGAAGCGCCGTGTTTTCGGAGGGAAATTTTCGAGAGAGAGAGAACGGAAGATGGTCGGATCGCGCAACCGGCTCACGTAGGGCCTCGGATTTCCATGGGGGCCCAGGATTTCGGAAACGATGCGCTCCGTACATCAGTATGCGGCCTGACGCGCGCATTATGTCATAGCGCGCCGACGATCCTTCAGCCTATCACCTGATAACGTTCGAATACGCCTGGGCATCTTGATCGAACCTTTCCCCCACTCCAAGCAGATTTGCTTTTCGGTTGATTTCGGCACAACCCAGGAGCAAAACACCGTTTTCATCATTTTTCTCAGCGCGTTCCGAAGGGTCCTTGGTTTTATCGAGTTTTGAGCATGATTGAGAATTTTCAAGTGATACTTCTTTGCCGAGGGTAATGTATTTTGTTATGTTGCGGAATGTGACGTTACGGAAGTCGAAAGTGGCGCGAAAATTTAAACGGTTCGTTTTAAATCTTACGAGTATTTTATTTTCAAATTATTTTATACTTTTTAGCCCATTTTAAAAACGTGGTCTTTTATTATTATTATTATTTACGGACCGAAGTCCTTTTATACAAATGTTTACAATAGAAGATATTCATAAGAAAAAAGAAAAAGAAAGTCTTAGTATAAAGTTACATAGTAATGGAGATGTTGACAGTTACAGGAATACATTATATTACATAATCATATAATCGCCTGCAACTTTTTCTTAAATGATAGTAACAAACCATTAAAAAAGTCAATATCACGATATAAAATGTTAGATTAAGCTGTGATGCGATTTAAAGGATTTATTAATCCATATGTGGATTTGGATTTGAATATTTGAAATCCTGTCCTAGTTCTTAATAAGCGTTCGGGTACATAGAAATTGATTTTTAAATAATTATTTTTTTTTTTAATTATTATTTATGACAATTTCGCATTCATCGCAAGAAAATTTGAAAATGCTGCAGCGATAGGATTTTACCGCCGCTCGGTAGTAGGATCAAACGAAAAGGTTAGAAATACATGATTATGTTATGACAGCACGTTCAACTACGTTTACATTAATTAAAGTCAATATAATTAATAGACTGCGGATCTTTATGCAAAATAAAAATTGTCTGCGACGATTACAAGCCACAGGAACCAAATAAAAAATTCTTTAATATTTTAATTATCTTATTAAACTGAAACTAATACATGAACGTCATTGAATCTTTTTAATATGTCCACTGCTTTAAATTGTACATGTCCATTTTTGTCATAAATACATAACGCAGTCTGATAATTATGGAGAGCGTATGGGAAAGAAACATAGTTCATAGCATTTCCCATACACTCTCCTTCTTTGCGTCGGAAAATCGTTCATTATTATTTCTATGATTTTCTATAATTCTATCATTGAAACAATTGGCTTGGGATAGCTAAAATATGATATAAATATTATTGATTCAATTTTGTCTAAATGTCTTGTAAACACTGCATCGAGAGTTGTTCCTGATCTTGTTGTTTCGTCGCGACACTCGCCAATTTCAAGTTGTTCACTAATGTGAAGTTCACCGATATGAAGTTGCATCGGAGTTTTGTAATTATTTAAAATGTATTCTTTATTTTTGTATCCTTCTAGCTAGAAGGTTCAAAGGATCAAGTTCATAAGATTTATTTCCGAAATAATTTTGTTAATAGTTTTATAAAAGTTTTAAATAAATTAAAAATATACATCAGTCTTGCTGATTTATTGGAGGCTCTAGTAGTAAACTCCCTAGAGACCTACCAAAGTTTCTCTGACGCAATCAGCGAAGGGATTGGTCGAATCTTTCCCCCTCGTTAAATAATAATGCTCGTTTGCCAAATTTTCGGATGTCAGCCAGTATATTTTAATTGGTAGTTTCGTTTAAATTTCCAGCGAATAAATTAATCGAAATAGAGGTTGACCATTCGGTTTACGAGCACCGAGAGGGTTAATTAACCAAGGACGATCGGTTTCACCGAACGTTTCCATCGACGAAATTTCGACGCTCGAGCGGGTTGCGACACCGGCACGTGGTCTCTACGGTATTCCAAAAAATTTATAGTTCGCGGAGGCGAATAAGTCACGGTGTTGAAACCCGATGGAATTAAGGAAATCCTCGTGCTGCTCGTCCCGCAGTACAGAAAACGAGCAAGCCTCCTAACGACGCGCTCGACATTCTAGATCAGAATCTCGCGCGCCGCGCGGCGCGGCGGCGGTCAGAGAAATCTAACGACCGTGAGCCAACGAAAAATGCAGCGATGGCCAAACTATTATTACATTACCGCCGGTAAACAATAAATGGTCGATTTCACTTCGGGACGCGCGCATAACTTTGGTAATCAAACGCTAGAAAGCGGAGTCGAAGGTAAAGGATCGCTCGATCTTGGCTGAAAAATTATTCCAACTTCGGGGGGAAAAAATCAACCTAAGTTCATTATAAACGGTAGATTCTCTAGTTTAAATAGCTGCAAGACTTTTTCTTTGAGACGTCTTCGGCGTAGGAGGCGAGCAGCTGGATATTCTGCAAATTGAAATTTATGTGCAGAGCCTAAATAATTTTTTACAGGACTGAAACTACAAGGAATATCGAGATTGAAGTTCTGGCTTTCCAACGAATCCTCGAAAAAGGATCTACGATTTTTTCTCGCCGTTTTATCCCACTTGGAGTGAAAAATGTAATACCAAAGGTGTCGGTCGTCGTTCAAACATTCATAAAACGGCAACCAAAAATCGTAGATCAATTTTTTTGGGCTCGTTGGAAAGCTAAGACTGCGATCTTCAAATCCACAGTCGTTTAATTCCGGGGAAAAAATTTTCAATCTCTGCAGAAGCGTTGAAATTCGCGAAATTGCCAAAAAGTTACGATTTTTAGATTTTCGTGCGCAGTTCGATGGGAAAAAGTGCCAGAAAAAAATGACTCAGAGCATTTCCAAAGCGCGAAAGCTGCACTTTAAAACGAGCGTAGATAGAACATCGTCCGATTTTTTCTCACCGTTTTATCCCACTTCGAGTGAAAAATGTAATACCAAAGGTGTCGGTCGTCGTTCAAACATTCATAAAACGGCAACAAAAAATCGTAATTTAATTTTTTTGGGCTCGTTGGAAAGCTAAGACTTCGATCTTCAAATCCACAGTCGTTTAATTCCGGGGAAAAAATTTTCAATCTCTGCGGAGGCGCTGAAATTCGCGAAATGGCCAAAAAGTTACCATTTTTAGATTTCCGTGTGCAGTTCGATGGGAAAAAGTGCCAGAAAAAAATGACTCAGAGCATTTCCGAAGCGCGAAAGCTGCGCTTTAAAACGATCGTAGATAGAACATCGTCCGATTTTTTCCCAAAAAGTTACAGCGGTTCAAAGATTGGCCATTTTCGCGTAAGATTCAGCGACCCTTCGGATTCGCAGTTTTCTGGGATTGTCTCGGTGGTCTATCGAACGGCGGTGTTGGCGAACTGGAGCGACGCACGCCGGGGCAGATCGTCTCGCAGCCGGACACTATCTTCTCGGTTGGTAGCGCGGTGCTGCGTCGGCCGGCCGTTCCACCGGAAAGAAAAGAAACCGCCGACAACGACGCCTGGAAACGGAATAAATCCGGCGACAGGCGGCCGTCCGTTTCCCAAGCGCGCAGGTATACATATACATAGATGTACACGTACGTACAGTATCTGGTGGCTGGAGGTGTGAAGACGTTATTCAAAATGTACAGCCATTAACCATTGGCATCCTACAGGAACTGCCGTCCCTGAATTAACAAGTACTCAATGTGCGCCCGTACATCACGCGAGGTGTCAACCGATTCAGGGAATCGTTTCCCCCGATCTCGGAAGCCATTCACGAAGCGGACCCGTCGCGATTAACATTTCAAATATTCGCCGGACGGGAACGAGCCTCCGCGCTTTTTCGCCCGAGCCTAACCGCGGCGCGGCGCGCTGTCTATCCTCCAAAATTTAGATAGCGGTTCCTCGATCGAGAGATCGCCGGAACGATCCTGCCGATTTCGATCGAGATCAAAGTAACGACAAGGCACGAACGAAGCGTTGCTCTTGGATTTCCGCGGAATTGTGTTGGAATTCATCTTTCGGACGACTATAGTTCGACTATCTAGAGAAACTCGGTACAAGCATCATTCTCATCAATTTTACATTTCTCTCGAAAACGGAACACAGTTTCTATTTAAGGCCGAGAAGAAAGTTTGCGATTAAATTGGACGGTAAAAGAACCGAATCATCGCGGTGTACTTTTTTTTTTGTATAATACTAAAGCGTAATAATAATCTGATTAACGAAGCACCGGTCGAGATCGAATCGGAACGGTCCTAATCATCGCAACTGTTTGCACGCAGAAACGCAAAAATTGGAACGGACTTCTCGTTCAGTCGCGAGGCGAGTGGAATTCTATGCGTAAATTAATATATTAACCCTTTGCACTCGAAGCTATTTTAACTAAAAAACGAAACATTTTTCCATTCTAGAATATTTCCATTCTATACAATTTTTTTTCATTTTTTCCATATCAAACTGATATTATATCTCATGTAGTATGTAAATGTCTAGTAGTTTATTAAATACGAATAAATACAATAATGTGAATAATATTTTTAAGAATGGCATAGCAATTTTCAGTGGTGCCTCAGAGTCGCCATCCGAGTGTTAAGGGTTAATAAACGCACGCTGCTGAACAATTTTTCTAAAAAACGAAACATTTTTCCATTCTAGAATATTTCCATTCTATACAATATTTTTTCATTTTTCTCACGTAATAAAATCTCACGTAATACGTAAATGTCTAGTAGTTTATTAAATGCGAACAAAAATAATAAAGTGAACAATATTTTTAGGAATAGCACAGCAATTTTCAGTGGTGCCCCAAAGTCGCCATCCGAGTGCTAAGGGTTAATAAACGCACGCTGCTGAACAATTTTTCTAAAAAACGAAACATTTTTCCATTCTAGAATATTTCCATTCTATACAATATTTTTTCATTTTTCTCACGTAATAAAATCTCACGTAATACGTAAATGTCTAGTAGTTTCTTAAATGCGAACAAAAATAATAAAGTGAACAATATTTTTAGCAATAGCACAGCAATTTTCAGTGGTGCCCCAGAGTCGCCATCCGAGTGCTAAGGGTTAAAAAGTGACCGAATAATCTTACATTTAAGCTGCACTGAGATATGCAATATCAGCTGCCCAACGGTATTGCGATCGAAATCAGACAAAAATTATATCCGAATTGCAACCGCGTGCGTGCGGAAACATTGCAAACAAAAGCGGATCGTTAATTACGTAACATTTTCCATCGTTCAACACGAAATTCAACCAGCAGCTCTTCAAACCCGAAACAGACAAGCTCTTTCCCAGGTTATGTCTCCAGTACCCTCTCGTTAGACTCCACGGTTCCCGATACCGGGGGTGCGTGCTCGTTACGACGGTCTCTGTGCACGGTCGGTCCCGGCCGATAAGTGCGAACAAGTGTGCGAGCTCGCTCATGCTGTCGGAGTTTCTCGCTCCATAGATGCCAGGTAAAAACGAGGGGAAAAACAAGAAGAGCATCCTCCACCACCATCGAAAAGAAGAAGAAGAAGACGAAGACGAACGAAGCGACTTGGAAGAAGCGAAATCAGAAGAAAGAAGACAACAAACGACAACGACGACGAAGAAGAAGAAGAAGAAGAAGAAGAAGCTTTACGAAGAAGAGAAGAGGAGAGAGTCGGGGTTGGAGGGAACACCTAAAAAGAGGACGATAGAGAGAGGTCGAAGCGCAGCGGGAGAGGGCTCCGCAGGCCTTTGAGTATCGCGAGCAAAACAAAGCGGTGCGGCGCGGTGGTGCAGGCTCGCGAGACACGCACACAGCTCGGCTGGGCTGGCTGGCTGGCTGGCTGGCTGGCAGACAGACAGACAGACAGACGGACGGAGAAACACACGGGCTCGGTTCCGCGGAACAGCGCGGTGCAGCGTGGAGCAGCGCGGAGCGGGTGGGGCGGGGGGCAGAGGCGTGGTGGAGCGTAGAGAGGGGCGTGGAGAGGGGGAGCGTGAGAGAGCGGCCACAGGGAAGGAGGAGAGAAAGGTTGCGTAAAAGGTTTCCACGGAGGGAAACACGGCGCGAGGAGACGGGCGACGCGCGCGAGTCCCGGGGGGAGGTGCTCGCCGACACGCGATGTAGCATGTTCTCGGCGCGAGGCCGCTCGATTGGTCGAGCATCGGCCTGGGCGTCCATGGGAGCACGCCTCCCATTGGCCCCCGGTCTCGCTAACAAGCCTGCTTCCCAACAGACGAAATAATAAAACGCGCGGCGGCCTGCTTGCTTGCTTGCTTGCTTGCTTGCTTGCTGCTTGCCTTTCCTGCCTGCCTGCCTGCTAGCCTGCCTGGCTGCCTGGCTGCCTTGTGTGTCTGTCCTCCTCAGAGCCTGCTTTCTTGCTACTCTCTTTGCTCTACCTACTCCTCTTCGCCTTCCACCATCGCCAGACCGACCGGCCTCCCCCCAGAAACATCGCGCAACCACCATAAAATATAACGTGACCGGCCCTCGCGCGAGCCACGAGCCCCTGGCCCCGGTGGAGAACGAGTTAACCCGGTACCAGCAGTGGTCCTGGTGTTGCTTCAGTCCTGGAGGAGGGCTCTTGCACCCCTTTCGTCCTGACGCGAGGGTCGATGAGGCTATGATTTTCGTGGAAGCCACTGATGATGCGATTTTTGGAGTATTTGTCACTCAGGAGTCTGATGAAAGTTCGTCTGGATCTACTAGCTTGTGTCTGGTAACTTAAAGGGCACCCAGTCATTCTCCTACACCTCTCAGTCTCGTTCCAAACCATTACAACACCTAGAAGTCCCACGTAAAACGACAAAACTCAACGCAAATCGATGACTAGCCTATATGTCCTAAACTGAAAAACCTTCCCAAAGGTACCCCATCATTTTTCACACTTAAATATCAATGCCATCAGCATCTAGACTATCAACTACAACTCCCACTGAAGCAACCACGCGCAAATCGATGCGTAGCCTATATGTCCTAAACTCGAAACCCTCCTCAAAAGTACCTTATCATTCTTTACACTTAAAGATCAATGCAATCGGCATCTAGACTATGAAATACACCTCCGACAGAAGTAATCGTAGGTAAATCTCACCGTGTTACTGGTCGATCCACGCACAAAATTTCTTAAACAGCCTCCTAACGAATTTTCTCGATTAGCTGCTGCTAGGTGGATCGCGTAGAGTTTCAGCCGACCTGTTCCCGATGCGCTCGGCCTCCCGTCAGGCGTATGGGAACGGTGCATCCCTCGCTGCATCCAAGTTTAATCGAAAGTTCCGCGGCGTCCGAGTCGGAGATCTGGGATCGCGGCCAACCGGGATAGCGCTTAATCGCTCGTAAAACATCGTGATCGATCCGAAAGCTCCCGGCATTTTCGGGCAAGATTCCAAACGAGCTCTCTCACCCACTTACACCCGGAATTAGTTCTTAGCCATCCAGCGAATCGCGTGTCTGGCTTAAATGGCCAGGCTCGGCTCGAGGTTGCATGTAAAGTTGTTTGTAAAAAGCCCGGGCTCAGACCGGGCCTGCATCGGTGTTCGTGTTCTCCATGGACAAGCGCGAGCGAGCGCGCGCGCGCGCGCACACACGCCGCACGGAGCTCGAGCGTACTGTATAATCGCGGAACCCCGCGGCACTCGCATCGTTTCCATTAATCAGTTTCCAGATGTTATCTAGCGTTCGAAACCGCAGGAAAAAACAGACAGAAAAGAACCGGGCACGAATTAGCGTTCTTTTCTGATGCATTAACGCGCGGGCACACCACCGTGCACACCGGGCAAAGGAGGAGGAAACGAGGCGGACAATTACAAGCGCGCGCCGCGCGCGATCGATGATCGACGACGCAGGCGCAACGGAGATTGATCGATGTCTTTTTGGGTTAAGGAATTTCGGAGTTGTCGGTCTATGCACTTCCGTGCCCTCGGCGATTTTCGAATCTTTGAATAGTCGCGATCTACGCGTTCGAGGGTACATTTTTCACTCCAAGTGCCATAAAACGGTAACGAAAAATCGCAGGGCAATTATTTTTAACTCGTTGGAAAGCGAAAGCTTCTGTCTACAAGTACGTTCCAGTCCGAGTCGCGAGAAAAATTTTTTAAATCCCGTAGACATGGTTAAAGTCAAAAAATTCCGGCAGAATGACCATTTTTACGTTTTTGCCGACATTTTTCGGTAGAAAACATCAAAGTAAAAGCAACTTGTGTGCCCGGAAAGCGCTATGTTCACCCTTCGAAATGAGCCTAGTTACATCATCCTCGGAGGATTTTTCAAAAAGTTACATCGCTTCGAATACCAACAATCTCTCACCCAAGAACTTCACCAGCTTTCGACATTGGTGATCAGTATAAATTTCACGGGTTCCCATAAGTTTCCACGATTTCTACTTTTATCCGAGAGATTCCAGGATCGCCTGGAACCTCTCCGCGGCTTGTCAAATCTTTCCACAAGGCCCACCTTGTCTCCACTGTCACCATGTGTCCCCGAAGTCCTTCAGCGAGAACATTCCGGCCGCTGGTCCCGTTGATTGTAAACAAGCCTTAATCGGCTGGACACGAGCCGTTAAGATTAGACCGGGTCCAGGGGGCCCGGTATGCGTTGGGCCTCACCTTCCACGGGTCCCCGATATCTTCGACGAACCTGGACAGACTTGGACTGTCCGGTGAACAGGGGAAAAAACGTACACCCGTGCTCTCTCTGGCTTCACTATCTCGTCTCTCGCGATCCTAATCCCGATATCACTACGGTTTCACCGAGGGCTCCGAAGATGAAAAATCATCCGGTTAATGGCCAATATAATAATTAACCGGCCCACGCTCCCGGACGGAGGAGGAGGGGGATGATGGGGTGCAGCAGGTAGGTCATCTCTCACCTGGTCGCGCGCGTCTCGACCTCACTTAGCAACGATTTGATGCATTTAAAGCGGACCCACCTGGTGAGAGTCGGCTCATTTTTCCCGAACTCCATTAGCCTCGCTCGACAATTATCTCCTCCTCTCTTCCTCGTTCCCCTCCCCCCTCTCTCTCTCTGTTCTTCTTTTCTTCGTCATCATCTTCTTCGAGGCTGCACCGGCCGATGACGAGGGAAATGCAAATCGACCGGCGAAATTTCACGCGCGGTTAGCCCCTTACCCCGTTAGGCCGTTTCGAAACCAACAATGCATGCTAATTCGATGGCCCCGGCCACCTAATAAAACGCGCGAGCTTAGTGCTGTCCCAGCCGAGAGCTGTACCAAGGTATTCGGTTACTACGTTGATCCGAAGATTTGGACCTGATTTAAGGCCGATCTTCAACGAGGCCCCCGAGTTCCTTTAGCATTTCTGGTGGAAAGCGGTCCCACAGTGAAACCGTGTTCGGCTCTTTTGATCGTTCAACGTGTTCGTGGATCGACGGACAGCTTGATCTCGACGCACGGTGGGCCGAATGGTCGATCCTTAGACTCTTCAATAGGAAAATCGTCCGCAAAATGAGCGATTTCGTTCGGCGGAGTATTTCGCGACATTTATCCGATGCCCCTGCACAGTTTTCGGTAAAAGTGCGATAAAACCGCCAGAAAAAATCGTAGAGGCATGTTATTGGTCTCGTTGTAAAGCGAATGCTTTATTCTTTGGATTCGATGTGGTCGGAATAGTGAAAAAAATTTTTTGAATCTCTTGGAGATGGTTAAAGTTGATTACTCTCCCAAAAATGACCATTTCTACGCTCTTGTCCATATTTTCTGCTAAACATTTTTTAAAAATATTTGCGTTAGAGCGTTTCAAAGCGCAGATTTTACTCTTTGAAATAAGGCTAGATAGATGCTACTATGATTTTTTCCCGAAAAGTTATAGCAGTTGAAAGATCGGCAATGTTTCACCTGGGATTCGGGGATCGTTTAACTTTTTCGGTCGTCAGCGTGGTACTCGGACCGTTCCTTTTTTCATTTGAGCGGTTCCAGCACACGCGTGGGAACACGAAAAGCCAGCCAGGGCCGTGAGCAGGAGGTCCGTCGCCGCGGGGGGCGTCGAGGGACTCCAATGTTTCCCGGACAAATTGTAATATATTAGACAGGACACGTTCTCCGGAATACGCTGCGGCGGCTACCGTCGCTTGCTCGCAGCGTTGCTTCCACGATTCCCTCAAAAAAAAGAACAGTAACGGCTCTCCCACGGAAGCACGCAGCCGAAGAAAGCGGCCATTGTGTGTATCGAATCTTATAAAATATTTATCAAACCAGCGCGCCGGAGGCTCGGATTGCAAAAGAAGAAGGGAGGCCCCTGGTACACCGCGCGCGTCGTCGCGAAGTAATTAGTGGACGTCAAATCGTGAGTCGTCGACGGCTTCCGGTTTCGGGGCCCAGGCGTTCCGAGCGATTCGTCGCGTGCATTTTCAGCGCCGACTATGGGAACCGACGGCGTCATTGGCCTTCAGGGAAGCAGGTGTTGATTCAGTAATCGGCCTGTAATTAGACCGCTGAGCGATCATCGCAAGAACAACCGGAGCTATGCGGCAATGTTCACTTCGGCTAAGTGCTCGCCGCATTCCACGGTGCGTATTATACACCCGTGCCTCACGGTGCACGCGTGTGGGTGCATAGGTGCAGCCACTCGCGACGCGCGGAGCTGTTGCATCCTCACGGTACGCTCGGAAAGACCCTTAATTTTCTTTTAAGTGCATATCATCGCTAATGTTGTGAAGTCGAGTAACTTATAAGATCCCGAAACACAGAACCAACCGTAGATTAGTCTAACTATCCAATGGTTCAGGGGGCCCAAGATTCAAATATCCAGATATTCAAAGGTTCAAAGGTCGAGAGGTCAAAATATCAAAATATCCAAAGGTTTAAAGGTACAAATGTCCAAATATCCAAAGGTTCATAGATCGGAATGACCAAATACCGAATAATCCGAAGGTTCAGAGGACCTAAGGACCAATGGTCCAAATATCCAAAGGTTTCAAGGTGCAAAAGTTCAAATATGCTAAGGTTCAGAGAACCAAAGGTCCACTAGTCCTAATATCCAAAGGTTGACAGAGGTCCCAAGGTCTAAATATTGAAAGGTTCAGAGCTCCAAAAATTCAAATATCCTAAGGTTCAGAGAACCAAAGGTACACTAGTCCTAATATCCAAAGGTTGAGAGATCCCAAGGTACAAATATTCAAAGATTCAGAGCTCCAAAAATTCAAATATCCTAAGGTTCAGAGATCCATAAGTTGAGAGTTTCCAAGGTCCAAATATCCAAAGGTTCAGAGCTCGAACTATTCAAATATCCTAAGGTCCAAATATCCAAAAGTTCAGAGCTCGAACTATTCAAATATCCTAAGGTCCAAATATCCAAAGGTTGAGAGGTCGCAAGGTCCAAATATCCAAAGGTTCAGAGCTCCAAAAATTCAAATCCAAAGGCCCACTGTTCCAAATATCCAAAGGTTCAGAGCTCCAACTATTCAATTATCCTACGGTCCAAATGTCCAAAGGTTGAGAGGTCGCAAGGTCCAACTATCCAAAGGTTTGGGGCTCCAAAAATTCAAATCCAAAGGCCCACTGTTCGAAATATCCAAAGGTTCGAGGTCTAAAGGCCCAAATATCGAGAGACCCGAAGGTTCGGAGGACCAAAGGCCCAATGGTTCAAGTATCCAAAGGTTCAGCTATCGAAAGATGCAAATATCCAAAGATCCAAAGGTTCAGGGGTCCAATGATTGAAAGATTCAGGAGGTTCAATGATCCGAGAATCTAAGGCTTCAGGATTCTAGGTGCACCAGAAATCACGAAAAAATATCGAGTCCACTAGGAATTCCCTAAATCCAGAATTCTCTCGAGACAATTTCCTCACTAAGGAATCCGTGTCCAGGACTCGACACGATAATCTACGAGGTTGCAATTGAAGCTAAGGGGGTGAGTAATCGAGCTTTCCGACAGTGACGGCTCGTTTTTCCGATTGATTGCACCTTGCTCTGTTGGCGAACGCTTTTTCCCTTATTACTGTCGCTGCATACATCAAGCCGGAGTCCGGCAGGGCTGACAACAAGAGCGGACCAAGAAGGAACGAGGAGGATGAGGAAGGGATGCGAGGGGACGAGAACGAAGAAGAAGAAGAAGAAGAAGAAGTAGGAGGAGAAGAGATTCGCTTGGAGTCGAACGCAGGGAATGTCGGGGTACAGAGAAAAAGAGGGAGAGAGGAGTTAGCGAGAGGAGTCAGAGAGGCAGAAATGTGGCCCGGTAGAGCCGTGTCCTTAATTGACAGGCCGTGGTCCCGTGTCCTTCGGGTCCGTGGCAGGACCTCGTTAGCGTGGGGCCCCACCAAACGCAGAACGAACGAGACAGAAGGAGACTGGACGGCAGTCAGAATGCCATCTGCAGGTATACAGGATCCACCGAGGGCCGGGACCAACAGAGAGACGTCTCTAAATTAGTCGGGACACATTATCCTCGATAACGTGCCGCTACCACCGGTCGGGGCCGTGAATCGAGGAATCGATCGTCCACGGAATCGGACCCACGTGTGCGGCTAATCGTCGTAAATTCAATTACTATACCCATCTCGCCGTTTGACGAGCGCACGCGAGCGAAACGAACCACTCGTTACCTCCCCCCCCCCCACTATTTTTTACAAATGTTACTCTTCCTGGAAAATGGTCTTGTTTCGTAGTTGAACGCTGCGAGTATAATCGTACAAAAAAAGTCTTGTTTTTGGCTTAAGTTATGTAAATAGTGGAGGGAACGTGTTCAAACTGCGATAAAACCGCAAGAAAAAATCGCAGCATCATGTTTCTGGTCTCTTTGGAAAGCGAAAACTTCAATACTTGAACCTAACCCAGTCCCAGTCGCGAAAAAAAATTTTTGAATTTCATGCAGACGATTGAATGCGAAAAATTCTCAAAAAATCACCATTTTTACATTTCTAATCGCTGTTTTTCAGAAAATCGTCGTCGAGAGAAATAACTTGCAGAGCATGAAAGCGCAGACTTCATCCTTCAATATGAGCCCAGGCACATAGACGTGCGATTTTTCTTCGAATAGATACAATAATTCAAACATAGATAATGACTGAAAATTTAGCGATCCATGAATTATGCTGGCGACACACTTCTCATTCAAGCAACTATAACTCCGCCAGAAAAAATCGTAGATCAATTTTCTTGGTCTCGTTGGAAAGCTGATACTTCATGCTTCGAAACTACAGCGGTTACACTTAGGAAAAAAATTTTTTAATTTCTACGAAGCCATTTGTATATCGATATCATTGGACAGTTTCGATGTTTAAAAATTGTTGTTGTACAGGTAGGAGAATATCGAGTAGCAGGACGTTGGAGGATAATAGAACGGCGTTCGATCGCGTGTTATACGATTTCGAGGATGCACGTTGCTTCTCGATCCTCCTCGCGGCGCGTATTCTTCGGGCTGACGCACAATCGGGTTCCGTTAACGCACCGGGGGGTCCGGCAGCTCGTCTCGTTCGTCTCGCTCGTCTGTGAGAAGCGTTAAAAAGCCACGGCCCGCTCACACCCACACCCGGAGAGCCGGAGGAAGAGACGCGCCGCGCCGATCCGCGCCGATTATCAAGCCAAGCCAATCTCTCATTATCATTCCCGACGATGCCTCCGAGTCCTCCGTCGCGGAATACCGGGTACTCCGACCCCCCTCCGATCACCTCTCGCGATTTTCACGCGGTTCCAACTCTTTTGAAGCGTCGTCGGTTCATGGAAATCGAAAGTAAACCGCCTTTGAAGGTTGCGGACATTGGTCGTGAAATAAAACGCACCTCGTCCTGTAACTTTGCTGTTGTAACTTTGTGAAAAACGATCGGAGAGCGATGTACTTAGGCTCGTTTTAAACGGCGAAGATTTCGCTTTCAATCCCCGCAATTCCATTTATTTCAGATTTCTTTTCCTCTAAAATACACTCTGCAACGTGAAAATGGCCATTTTTTGGACATTCTTCGAATTCAAAGTTCTTTCAGGATTCTGGAAAATTTTTTTTCATATTTTACAGCAAGTAGGCTTGAACAATTGTTGTTTTAGCTTTCCAATGAAACCTCGAAAATAGTTCTACGATTTTTTGTTGCCATTTTATGCCACCTCGAATGAAAATAAATTATACCTTGAGTACTAGACGATCTTTAAATTATTGTAACTTCGTGAAAAAAAATCGGAGGACGATCCTCCCGGGTTTATTTTGAAGGGTGAAACATGCGCTTTCGAAATACCTAAGTTACGTTGTCTGAAAGAATTTTTACCTCAAGATATGGATGAAAATGCAAAAATGGTTATATTTGGGTACTATTCCAAATTCAATGGACTCCACAGAGTTCAAAAAATTTTTTTCCCAAGTGAAACTACACTGCTGCTGGAGATTGAAGTTTTAGCTTTCCAATGAGACCAGAAACGTGGCCGTGCGATTTTTTGTTACCATTTTATGGCATTTTGAACGAAAAGTGGAATGCGCATAGTGCATGCTGCGTTCGTTTGTCGACATTCCGCGTGAAATATCGTGAATTTCGGGCTGAATTTCAATGACACGAAGGTTTTAATTTTCGATTAATTTAGCGGACGAGTAGATTCGGTCGATTAGAAGCTGCCCACGCGGGCCGAAGCGCGCGATTCGAATCAGAGATACTCGATCGGTGGATCCTCGGTAGTGAGGTATTAGCATAAACCTAATATGCCACGCGATGGGCACAATGCGTTATTAGAGAGGCAGGGGAATGGGCCACCGGTCTCTCTCGACCACGACCGATCCTTACCAGCGATACGTCACGGGCCACGCATACGCGCTGCTCTACTTAACATAATATAATTGACCACACGCAATTCAATGTGGATCCGGCCACGAGAAACAAACGGTATTGTCCGACGGGGGATTGTTGTTATGCCGTCTTTATTGGGCTAACGTTCGACAGAACCATTGCCAATCGAGCACCGGTAATCCCCGTTGCCATAACAGGCGACACTTTTTCAGTTTACACATTTTATAATTACCTTCTATTTTTGCGACCCAACACCACCACGTGACATTTTTTATTCAAACTGTCATAAAACGGTCACAAAAAATGGTAGGCCCATATTTTTGGTCTCTTTCGAAAGCGAAAACCTCAATCTTGAGAGACAGTGTAATTGCAATAGCGAAAACAATTTTCTTAATTCTGTGGAAGCGATTGAATTCGCACAAGTACCCAAAAATTACCATTTTTGCATTTTCATCCATATCTCAGGGTAAAAATATTTCCGGGAGAAGCAGCTTCAAGGAGCCGAAAGCGGACGATTCATCCTTCAAAATGAGCCAAGGTAGATCATTCCACGATTTTTTCCCGCAAAGTTGTAATTGTTCAGACATGAACGATCTTTTACCCAGGATTTATTAACCCCTATGCAGACGGCCTGGGTCCATTTTTTATTCAAAGTGTCATAAAACGGCAATAAAAAGTCGTAGATTAACGTTCTTAGGCTTGTTGGAAAGCGCAGACTTCAATCTTCAAATTCGTATTAGTCCGAGTTCTAGATAAAAATTTTCGAACTCCGTGGAGGGGATTGAATTCGCAAAAGTACCCAAAAATTGCCATTTTTACATTTCTGCTCACATCTTAGGGTAAAAAAAATGGTAAAAAAGATAGATCAAGTGTTTTGGAAACGGAGACTGTGCCCATTGAAATGGATCTAAGTGGATCATCGCCCCATTATTTTTGACAAAGTTACAGTCGGCTGAACATGCTCAACTTTTCATCCGGGTCTCGAAAGTGCCTCGAATTTCGATCGTGGGTGTACGTCATTTTTTTGTCCTGCCTCGAAACAATAGAGCTCGAGCAGCGCTTGCATTCTGTGGACAGCTCCGTTATCCTTCGAACAGTTAGCCTGTTCGACGGTCGATGGAAAAACGTGTCCTCCCTCTCGGACACGGTCAGGAATGTCGGACAGCCAGCGCAGCGTTTCGGTAGCCGAAAACGTCTCGTTGGTCCAGAGATTAATATTCCGCCGGTAATCTCCGGAATCTTCATCGACCAATTATACGGGGTGTGCCCGGGCGAAGTTCGAGCAATATACCTGCCACGATTCGGGGCCGCTCGTGTAAAGTGGAAACTTTATTTTCTCGTCCGAAGGGGCCCCTCGTGACGAAACGGGATTTTACCTGGGATATTTCGCGGCGTGTTTCTTCGGGAAAACGTCAGAAAGATTTAGGTGAAACCAGGACTTCTCGACCTTAACGCCTGACAACACCTTTTGTTTCACTTTCCCTCCCTCTCTCTCTCTCTCTCCCTCTTTCAGCTTTTCCGTTTGGATCTGCCGTCTCTTTCGAGGAGGTATCGCTTTTCCAGTAACAGGATTCCTTCACGTATTATATTTCTATGGACTCACTGAAATATGTGCGCGCAGGAATCTTCGAGTACAGTATAGGCTCGGTCTAAGAAAAAGCCTCGGGTCTGTGTTGTTTCTTAGATCGTACAGTTCAACTACTTTCTTGTATTTCTGGATAGATTCTGAAGATAACGTGAAGAGGTTTGTTGGACTTGATAGAGCATATTTTCGAGTAGCTATGGTAATTTTTTCACGAAGAAATACTTATATTTGTCGAAGTTATAGTTACTCTACTTAGGGCCTTTTCGCTGTCACGAATAGGCCAGATAAAAACCGCTATAGCTTCGAACCTATTGCTTCGATCAATTTCACATTTGACACACACTCGATCTAAGAACGGAGAATAGATATTGCAAAAGTAGCCAGGTGCTGAAGTGGTTTTTCCGACGAAAGAAAAATTTGCGAAAATGTACTTACGCTCGTGAAGAACGTTGCTTCGCGTCTCAATTTTCCCCGTCGCCTCTGCCGTGGCGTCGCTCGAAAATTTGATCGTCGAGGCAGTCGACACCCGAGAAATTTAATTAAACGTTCCCCGAGAGACCTCCCCCCGCGCCGGAGGGAGCTTTAACGACCGGGACCTCGTCCTCGACGAGGGATCTTGGCTCGTAAACGTCGTCTACCTGCCGGCGCGGCAGATCTCCCGTTAGGAATCCGCCTTAAAACAATGCGAGCGGTGACATCCCTCCCCCGCGTGCACCAGACACACAGGGGGAAAAAGGAAAAGAAGAAAAACCGAGGAGAGAAGAGGACGTTTCTCACGACCCCTGCGCGCCTCACGGTGGCTTCCAGGTGATTTGTGCGCAAGCTCGTCGAAAAATATGTCCGTCCAGCCGTCCTCTCGGACCTCGAAACCTAACGAATGGCCCTGCTCCCTTGGAAACGCGTTTCCACCCCCTCGCCTTCTTTTTCCTCGAAAACAAAAAAAATAGAAACGAAAGGAAACCATGGGGCGAAAGGATACACCCCGTTTCAGGGGTTCTGCAGGTACAGTTATTTCAAATTTTATCAAAACGGTTAGAATGTTCACGGGGTGCCTGGAAAAGAATGGTCGATGTTGTAAAAAACTGTCGAGGGAAGTGGATCTAGATTTTCACTGATGAGGATCGAAGCAGACTGATTATAACTTTGTCAATTGTTAATATTTCCGCACGAGAAAATTACTCGACCAACTCGACAGTACGCTGTATCGAACCCGACAAACCTCGTTACCGTACCTTCAGAATTTTCCAGGGAAAAAATTGTCAAATTTGCTAGAGGATTCTGCTATGCGCTAGATGGTGGCTTCACTTGAATGACAATAACTAGGTCGACTATGAATATTTCTCGACGAAAAAATTCTGAGATCTGTACAAAAGTGCTGTGTATTAAACCCATCAAATTTCACAGCGATATCTCCACCAGATCCCCCCAAAAAAATTCCTGTACACCTCCTATCTTGAAGTGCCATTTTTCTCTAGACTCCAACTTCAGGACCCCGATATCTCAACGCTGAAGCTCTCAGTTTAATTTCTCCAGGCTACATGTCTCAGTACCCCCTGTGCACAAAGTTCAAGCTCCCCATGGCCTTCCACCACCAATTTTCCCCCTGAGAAGGGGTATGGTGCCCCACTTTCCCCAGTTCCTCGAAGACCTCAGCTATCGCGTTCCATCCTCACCCCCGATTTCTCAGCATTCAGAGAAAGGGTGGGAGGGGGGGAGGGGGCTACGAAACGAATGATAATGCGGGGGATATCGTATTAAAATCTGGCGCTACCTAGGTCCCGGCTCGCAACGAGCGTTGGGCGCCAAAATAGATGGACCTCGTTACAAATGGAATGGAGTTTATAATCAGTATCTCTACGGTGGCATCTGTGTGCCCCCTCGACGAGGCCCCGAGAGAGGACACGGGTCCCGAGAGAGGGCCCCAAGGGGTGGGGGGTGGGGAGCTACGTTCAAATAAGATAGAAGACGTGGGGGGAGAGAGAGAAGAGCGGTTCGGAGTCTTGTTGGTGGTTCTCTTCCTCTGGTTCTGGTTCCCCGGTTCCCCGTACTCGTTTATATCTCTCTAACCGGTGCCCTCTCGCGCACCTCCCCCTCCTCCCAGCCCCTGTACCGTCTCGTGACTCGCTGCTGCCACCTGCACACGAGAAACAAGTCCAACAATAAGATTATAATGGGCTGTGGGAATGCGTCGTATTTATCATTGGCCATTGTTTACCAGCGTCAGGTCTCACTTTTTTAAATTGAAGCCCCCCGCAACCACCCCCCCCCAGGTTGTACTCTCGAGATCGTCCACCGTGTCTGTCCGGATCGAGAGTGATCCTTGATCCTCCCCTCGCTATCCCCCGGGGAAAGCGTAACTCTTGACTTTCTCGGTGATTTCGAAATTGAAAATGGTACCGAGGTGATTCGACAGACTAGTTGGATGGTAATTGGAAGATTTAAGCCTTTGGAGGATTCTATAATAGTCGAGGTGTGTATGCATTAGCATGGCACATGGGATCATTGTGATTCGAGTACACAAGGGGTACGTTCGTCTTCTTCGATTTCAGGTGCTAAGCTCATGTATTGTGTATGCACGTCAGACGTAATCTACTGTAGTTCTTGGTTGGAATTGTGCGTTCACCTCATTTTCTGCTACCCAAATTATTGATCAACACTTCATTATGACGGTCAGGTTCGTTTTAGCCCAGTTACACACAGGGTACGTTCATCTTCCACAATGCTAGGGGCTAACTGAAAACTATTTATTCTTGAAGAGGAAATTTTTCTGGCCACCCAGAAAAAATATTTACAGATATAGACTGTACGTTAAAATGTTAAATATTGTAAAATCCATACACCGATTCTTCGTTATTTAAATAAATAAAACAGACATTGAACCATTTTCTGCACCAACTCGAATCAACTGGAATAAATGAAATGGGTAAAAAGGACCCAGTGAAATTGTGCGGAATGGTTAAAATAAGTGAAATTGAGTCCACGCTGAAGGATTTCTCTTCCCTGGTGAAAATCCATGGGCCAGATCGTAGGAGCCGGTCTCATAGATTCGCGCGAATAAATATTTGCTGGTTGGTAAGGAAAGAAAGAAAGAAAGAAAGAAAGAAAGGTAGGAAGGAAGGAAGAGGGTGGGGGGAGAGGAGAGAAAGAGGCTTATCCTTGGGTGCATCCTGCACGCGCGTATTTGCATGCGGTCTGCGCGGAGTAAGTTCGAAGGGGGCGTGGGGATCTTCTCCATTGGTTCACCATCCGAGTAATGGTCGCTTGCATTAGCTACTCCGCGAGGGTCCGCCGGGCCCCGTAGGCAAACGAGAGACCCCGATAATTCCTCCGCGGACCCTCCGCGACCCCCCTCCCTCCTAGTTTCTTCTTCCTCTTGTTCCTACTCCCATCGGTATGCGGTGCAACGGAGACCCGCGACTACGCCTACCGCGGCGCGTCGCGAAACTACGCCTACGACCGCGACTCTCGGTACTAGCGAAAAAAAAACCGCCACGCCGATCGTTTCCAAACTTTACCGAATCCGAAACCGATACCTTGGAAAGGCACAGTAATTTTTTCAACGTTCCTCCTACCTCAACAAAATATTTTTGAACAAACTGCTCCATTGAAATAGCGAAATTCAAGTTTTATACACTGCAGATGTACTTTCTAACCTCTAATCTACGATATAGTAGCAGAAGAAAAATGTTATCCAGTTCATCTCGGAGGGGAGACGCCTTAATTGGCATTCCTGGTGTTAATCAGCCGTATCTTAATCGTGGGATGCGAATCTGCGCTAGTAGACGACGATCGACGATCGATATCTCGAAACAATGCCCGTTACCATTTCGCCCGACGATCGTGAGAGCATCGGGCACGTGGATGCCACTGCGCGGACTTCGATTCCGAAAAAGTTCGCTGCTGTCGTCGACCCGAAAATTCGATTCACGCAAGCGCAAGCTCGCTAATTAGTCGGCGATAGAGGGCCAAATGACTCGCTGGTCCCACGAGCGGCCCCATATGTCGACCCAGGCCCGGGGTCAGATAAAAATCTCCTCTTCCGTCTCGTTCCATTTCACGAGCTTTTCGTTCTCCTCCGCGTCTTGCACACACCGCGTGCGTGCATGCGTGCGTTCACGACCCTGGATGCGTTTTGCGATCCAGATCGAGGGGATCGTTATCTCTGGGGCCTAGTCGGGGCTCACTACCCCCCTCCCTCCTCTACATCCCCCGTCGCGCTTCAGCCGTCGCAGAACACCGTCTCACCTGGTTCCCCCTCGCCGACTCCTCTCGTGTCTCGTCATTTTTACGTCCTTCCGCGGCTTTCGACACGCGGAAGTCCCTTTCCTCCCTCTGGACGTGTTTCTGGGACCGTCTGACGGGGCCTTATCGAATCGCATCGGCCATTTTCGGACCCAAGTCTGGCCGGAGAGCACTCGATCCAATGGCAATACGCGGGGACAGTAATTATATTCAAGTTCGGGTCATTAAGGCTGATGTAATTTCGTGGAACATAATCGAACAGCGACGAACTTAGGCTCGTTTTAAAGAGTGAATTTTCCGCTTTCGAATCCCGCTCGACACATTCTCATAGAATTTCCGAACTCCAAATTACGCCTGATAGAGTGAAAATGGTCGTTTCTGGACATTTTTCGAATTCGACTAACTCTTCGAAACTCAAAAAATTTTTTTCGCTGGCCGGACCAGTTGATGTCCATAGATTAAAGTCTTGGCTTTCCAACGAGACCAAAAACATGGACCTGTGATTTTTTGTCGCCAAGTTATGCCACTTTTAGTGAAAAGTGCGACGTCAGCATTAGAAGAAGGATCATTAGATGTTTAGTAAAAAAAAGTGTCGATGTTTGATCTGTCGTTACTTTGCGAAAACAAATGGTGGGCGAATCTACCTAGGCTCATTACAAAGGGAAAAGCCTCCGTTTCCAGGGTCACTAAGTTACATCTCTCGGAAAAATTTTTCCGTCCCAGAATCAGGACGGAAACCGTGCGATCCAGAAATTCATGAACACCCATATTGACCCTAAGATCAGTGGGTAGTAAAAGGGATTTGTCCCCAGCCGTCTCTATTGACGTCGGCCTGCATGTATAGGGGTTAGATCGCGCACGATGATCAGCGGGAAAGGTGTCAACCGTAGCCCTCTAGTGGTGAAACCATGAGTTACAGCTGCAGCCTATGGTTAGCCGCTAGACCGATGGTCATCAGCGTATTCAAATTCGCCGGGGTGTGGATCGCCGGCATAAAACACCTTCTTAGTCTGGGTATCGCGTTTCCGGCGGTCTGCTATTATAATATCGAACAGATTAGAGTCGATTTAAGTCTATTACCTCGGTTTCGGGACCATCGGTGAGGAGAGATGCCTCACCTGGACACTGGATAGGTGAAGTTGCACCGTGGCTCTAACGTTGCTCTCAGCTTCCTCGAAGTTCCTCGAAGTTGAAGCAACAGCCGCGTGGTAGATTCGGATCTCGAGAATTTGCTAGGAGAAGGAGGGAAACGTCCAGCCTCGCAGCTTAGGGGGTAGCTTCGATCGGTTTCCACGGCTCGGAGGGTGCCTTAGGTAGGTACCATTATGCAAATCCGTAGTCAATACCTAATACAAGATAATCGCAATGATTATACGTCCCGGCCTCCCTTCTCACGGGGCCGTTGCGCAGTATCCTTCGTCGTGTACACACACACCCTGGGCCCGTGATCTCTCGCGACTCGGCCGGGGAGATCCTCTCTCTTTCTCTCTCTCTATATATTTCTGGTTGTTCGTTTTTGCGCGGCGCGCACGCTTATCCTTTCCACCCTCTCTGCCGGCGCGGCGCGGCGCGGCGCGGCGCAGCATAGCGCGGCGTCTGGCTCGAACTTGGAAGTGCCTCGATCGCCCCCGGCGGGGTCTCGTGGCAAAAATGCAACGCTGCTTATCATACAATATGCTCAAGATGCACCTGGAGAGAGAACAGCCCGGCCATAAAACCGCAAACCTACACGGCGTCCCGAAAATCATCCAACGAAGCCAGTCTCTCGCGTCTAACATCTAACCGGAATCATTTTCCATTGTTATTTCAAGTTCGATATCAGTACCTTTACTTACAATTCTCCTCCATAGTCCCATCCAGCAGAGGATAACACCCCTGGTCACTTTAATTTCGTTGAAACAGTTAAAGAATAGCTCCTTCCGTCTACTGCGATTCTAGGGTCTAAGCTCATGTATTGCGTATGCTGGTCGGACCTAATCTACCGTAGTTCTTGATTGGAATTCTGTGTTTACCTGCTTCTCTGCTACCCAAATAATGTATCAACACCTCAGTATAACGCTCCGGTTCAGTTTGACCTAGCTACACACAGGGGACGTTCATCTTTTTTGCTTCTAGGGGCTAGCTTAGGTATTGCGTATGCTGGTCGGACCAAATCCAATGTTGTTTTCGGCTCGAAATGTTTGTGTGCCCGGTTTTCAGCTACCCAAATTATGTATCGACACTTCAGTACGAAGCTCTGGTCCATTTTGACCCAACCAACGCACGGAGGAAGTTCGTCTTCCCTGTTTCTTGGTGTTCTCTAAATTCTGAGATTCTGTTGTACGGCGATAGAACTGCTTGGTGCAGAGGATTCCCGTGTTTCTGGAACACCGTGTACCCCTATACTCGAAAGATTTCCTCCACGCACTTACCCCCGGGTATCACATAATATTATGTGGCTGCCCCGCGTGTGTCTTACGAGAGAACTCGATCGCTCTCGTGTTTTCGTAAAGTACGTATATGGGAGTGCGCGCCGCGCCTCGCCGCGGCTCTCGCAGCGCCCCCCTGGCCCCCACGCTCCCTCCCAAGACCGCATGGGAGCCCGGGGCCAATTGGAAATTGTCCCTAATAACAGGGGAACACGCTGGACCGTCCACTCCTATCGCGCGGGGTGGATATTGCTCTGCTCTCTCCGCTCCGATCCGCTCGCTTCTACCGCATACCACGGTGAGACGTATTTTTATACGCGATCCTAAGGGGTCCTGCCCGAACGGAATCGAGGACAACGCTTCCTCGGTACCGTCGCTTTTGCAAATTTAAGCGCGTGTTTAAACAATTCTATACATTATCAAAGGGCCAGGTGGAACTAGACCAAACTAGGTCAAACGAGGTCAAACTACGTCAAACCAGATCAAACTAGATTGTGTTTGCACCCGAGTTTTTCGAAGTACGTGCATTTTCCGATACCACGTTCGTTCCAGATTGAACATAAGCTGTTTTTGATGACTTATGGGGGAAGTGCGAAGGAAGGGGAACACTGTACACCAGAGGATGGCAGTTTGCGTTTGACTGTTGGACAGACAGGATATCTGGGAGCAGAGGGAGGTGAGCGACGGGGCCGCGTGTTCCTTAATGAAACGTCGCGACAAAAAACAGCCACCCCGTGGTAATGTATTCGCGGCGGAAGTAGGCCGATGGGGTTGGGGTACCTGGCCAGCGGGCCCTTCGGCTAAGACCGTTACTAATTAACGCACACCGACCGCCTAACTGTCTCTGGCTATTGCGGTTGCCGTCATTCGTGATTTATCAAACGGCTCGATTCAACTATTTCCTATTATTTAACAAACACAGCGATGCAAAAATTGTCGACCAATACACACTCTTACATAGCCCAAGATCTGTACAATTATACACTGCAAACCGCATCTTTCTAGCCGTAACACTTTCCCTAGAAAATATTAACAAATTCGGCACCTTTTCGTCAACTATTTTCACAAATTTAATCAATTTCAATCAATAAAATGATCGTATACTCTTCTCCGGTGCTATAATACACAGGGATAAGAATCACTCGTTCCGTTGACCGGCAAGAAAATTCCAATCGCGAAAGGGGCGGGGCTAGTTGGCCCCCGGAGCACACGAGGACCGAAACTATGGGATCATTAAAATTGTCGATCTCTTGTAAAAATATCGACGACAGTCGATCATCAGGCTTCTAATTCGGTTATTACTTCGGTGAGTTTGGACTCTCGGCAGACGGGAGGAGAGTAGATCCTCGTTTTCAGTAGATTCCATCGGATCGCGTGTCGCGCTCGTAAACTACGAATTCAATTGCGACGATTTGCAGCTGCCGCGGTCGTAAACTCGGCTCGAAACTGCATCGGGCCGGTAGCCGGACCGGGAACGAACGCGTTTATTATGGGATGTTGTGGAGCACGCACGCGGACAGTGCCAGGGCCCCGGTTGGCCCGCGAGCTGGCCCCGCCGGTGGCCCCGAGCTGGAAACCGCACGCGAGCCTGCCCTCGACGGAGCATTGCGCTACGCGAACCCTCCTATTAACTCGGCCGGGTCTATCTTCGAGAAAATCATAAACGCAGGGTTGGAAAATCAAGATAGTCCGCGGACTTTATCGGGCCGCGAGGAATTTTACGGTTTGCCCGGCCCGAAATTATTCGGACACCCGGTATTACCGTACTATTTTACAACGCAATGGAATCGTCGAAGGACCTTCTCATTCTATAATTGTTCGAGTTCTAAAAATTTATACAAATGTAAGAGTCTTTTACTCAATTAATTCCTCTTTTTTTTGGGAACATTTATAAATAATTAAACTGAATTGTTTCTCTGTAAATCGAACAGAATTTTTATTATTTTAAAGCTTATAAACTAAGGTTTACTGTATCACAAATCATACCTGTAAATCAATGAAACAACATTCAATGTTTATTATTTACTCTGTTGTTCCTAATAACAATTTCTTCTAATCACAGTTTCTTTTGTTATCATTAGTACACTCCTTTCTTCCACGTGTTTCTCATCATCATCATTTTATTGTCTTTGTTGTACCTATCGATGTCTGGCTAACCGACCATCGTTATTACGCGGGATGATTCAAATGATATTAGGGAAGTGCCATATGTACTTTTCTTGCATAAATGTAAGGGGCGTGTCCATAGTAGCGTTCTGGCGGGAAATTTGAACGGTAGGAGAAGATTGTAACCTTTCAGTGTCTCCGAGGAAGTAATAAGGACAGTGAAAGACGATGATTCTTCTTCGAGTGGAAATGATCATAAAATTGAAAGGTTACGGGTGTGAAGCGTAATTTTGGCGGGAGATTTGAACGTAAGAATCGGTTGTCAGGCCGGGACGAAAGAAAGAAAGGAAAGGAGAGGAAAGCAGAGGCAAGGGAAGGAAACTGAACCGGAGGAGGAAGTCCAGGCTGGCGAGTCCGAGTTCCCGCGGGGCACCTCGAAAACTCTCTCTCATTGTCTTTCTCGGTTGGCAGCGACGGTGGCGGTTGTTTCTGTTCTGCTCGCGTCGAAGCAACGACCGGGAACGGAGGCAGCGGCTCGGGTTCAACCGAAGTTAGCATCTGCTCTCTGGGCCTCGTAATATGCGTGCTCGATATCACGGCACGGGATCTGAGATGCGTGTCCGAGATATCACGCACTCGTGCACGCGTCTCCTCGCCGACTCCGCGGCAACGGAATCGTCCGGTCTCGCTACCGCGGCAATTCGCACAGCGTTCGTTCGCCACGGGGCCGACGCTGCCAACCGGGACAAAGACAGAGAAACAGAGAAAGACAGAGAGAGAGAGAGAGAGAGAGAGAGAGAAAGAATATACACCAAGGGAAACCGACGCGAAAATCATTGTGATTTTAAAAGGCTAATTGAGAAGTCGATTTAAAGAATTACTATGTAACCACTCTCAATCACCGCTAGAAACAAATGCGAAGATAAGAGCCGCCTGGTTGATCTAATCGCCATAGATCGCGCCGACAAGTCTGCTCGATGTCGGCGAAGAATACACCATCGCGATTAAAGTTCGTTTTAACAATCGTAAATTAATTATTAGCATAATAGGTCTGAGTAATGGTACCGGGTACCTCTGATTGGTGATATTTAAGGTGCTGCAAGTTTGTGAAAAATGATCGGAGGCCGATGAACTTGAGTTCATTTTGAAGAGCGGACATTTCGCTTTCGAATCCGGGGAGTCTCGTTTTCTTAGGATTTCCAAACTCCGAAATGCGCTCGATAAAGGAAAAATGGTCATTTTTTTGGACATCTTTCGAATTTAAGTATCTCTGCGAGAGACAAACATTTTTTTCCGCTAATTGGACTATGCGTGTTTCATAGTCTGAAGCTTTCGCTTTCCAGTGAGACTAAAAACTGGGACCTACGATTTTTTCTTTCCGTGTTATGCCACTTTTAGTGAGAAGGTCGCCGTCGGCATTAGAAAAAGGGTCGTGAAGTCTTTAATAAAAAATGAGTCGATGTTTGATCTGTTGCAACTTTGCGAAAAAACATCGTAGGGGGATTTAACTGGGTTCATTTTAAAGGCGAAAACCTCCGCTTTCGGCGTCACCAAGTCATTTTTTCCAAAAAAATTTTTCACGCATAATGTCGGTGAAATAGTAGAAATGGTAATTTTTGGGTACTTTTTCGAAGTCAATCCCCTCCGAGGAACTCGAAAAATTTTTTCCAGGACTCTGACCACGTAGAATTTGAAGGCTGTTTCTTTCGCTTTCGAACGAGGCCAAAAACATTGTTCTACAATTTTTCATTAGCATTTTATACCAGTTTGAATGAGAAGGTCACCCGAATAAGGGCTGCTAAACGGGACTGAGAAACCATCAATCTTCAAACTACCATAACTCCGTGCAAAAAACTCACAAAAGACCGTTCTTAGACTCATTTTAAAGCCCGGAGCTTCTACTATCGTCCAACGAAAAATCAGTAAAACTCTCTGAAACTCCCTTTGGTGGTCCGGCTGTCCACTCTGACAGGCGATCCATGGCAGCACATCTCCCCTCGACAATTAATCACCGTGTTAATAGTTTGTTCGCGCAATCCGATTCGCCTCTCATACATTTCCCGGGGCATTCGGCTCGCGGTTCTAATTGTTCTTCTCGCAATTACGATCGGTATCTGCGTTTCCTGTTTGTTTATCGCGTCTGTGTTCCATTAGACCTAAACCCGCGTAGCCAAAGGCAGTTCTACATCAAGAGAGTGTCTCTCGCTATCGTTGGGCTCTCTGAACCGAGTCTTTGATTCACAGTGGAACGCTGACGGTCCGTGGGCCCCGGCGAATACCAGGAATCCTGATTTACGCCACGCCCGCGATCGCGAGATGCGCGCCGGTTAATTAAATCCCTCGCATCCATGCGCGATGAATTACCACATCAGCCGTCTTGTCCCGTTTCAGCGCGTCCCGTTCGACGCTGTCCACTCTGAGGGACCTTACACATGAGCCGAGTTCTCTCTCTCTCTCTCTCTCTCCCATTCTGGCCGGTGAGTTAGGACCGTGTCCCTCAGCGCCGCTTTTTATCCGAGAAAAGGATTCGAGGGCCCCGGGACGCCTTCATTCCGCGAATGCCGCGCGTTGCACCGTGGCGCTGCGCCGCTGCAACGACCTGCGACCGGCGAAATATACGATCGGTGCAAGCGGGCTCTCGCTCCCTTCCACTGACTTAGCACCTTTTGTCTTCGAGCCAGGCAGCCCGAGGCGCATTTGTCGTCCCGGTATGCCAGGCGTTTCGCGTTCCGCGCTGGCCCCCCGCCCCCTGCCCCGGTCCCGTGATTGGCAAATCGGTCCGTTTCAAGGTTCAAGTCCTGCGGACCTTTTTTATTGCCGATTCCCGTGTGTACCGAGTCGGGGAAGACGTGCCCAAGAAAGAATGCACGGCGTTTCACACCTATTGCCCTGGGGATCGCGAGAAAAGTTCATGGGACGCGTGTGTCGGGAAGCGAACTGATCTTTCGGAATTTTTTATGGAGCGACCTGTCGCAGCTCGGAATTGGGCCCGGGCGGGATCGAAAGAACGTATTTTTAAGTATGCGTCAGAATTTTTTTGTTCGGCTGTGTTCATTTTCGCCGGAGATGCGCACACTTTTGCGATGGTCCTTTTCGAAACTAGTTTGACGAGGTCTCCGTTCTAGCGAGGGGGACGCGATGTTTGGGAATTTTCCCAGAAGAAGCTCGCGGTGGCATCGACGCGAGACTTGGTGGGTTTTGTAGGCGGTAGCTTGGAGAGTATATCCGAATTTTCTCGTGGAAAAATTCTCATTTTTGTGCCAGATGCGGACACTTATCTAGAGGTCCTTTTTCGAGAATATTTGAAAAAGGGCGATGTTTGAGAATTTTTCTAGAAAGAACCGGAACAGATATCGAATTGAGACTTGGTGGGTTTCGTAGGCAGTAGCTTGGAGAGTATATCGGAATTTTCTCGTGGAAAAATTCTCATTTTCGTGCCAGATGCGGACACTTATCTAGAGGTCCTTTTTCGAGAATGTTTGAAAAAGGCCGATGTTTGAGAATTTTTCTAGAAAGAACCGGAACAGATATTGAAACGAGACTTGGTGCGTTTTAAAGCCCGTACTTTCAACTATGTATCAGAATTTTCTCATCCTGAAATATTAATCGCAGTCGAAGATACAACCACTTTCATGGAGGTCCTCTTCGAGCTCTCTGCTAGCAGAAATTCGACTTGATCTGGCGGTCAGCGAAAGGAGGCGATCTTTCATAATTTATATAATAGGAACTAAAATTCCTATGCTAATGAGCCTTGAAGAGCTTGAAAGAGTATGTCTTGGACCATCCATCATGATTTTTTTTATCAGCAAATGTTGATTATTACCAATGATATGGCAACTTTCCGAGAGGTCCTTCCCGCGAGGACTTCCCTACCGGCAATAATTTCCCGTGTTTTCCGGTAGCCTAAGCGAGTTAGGCTCATTCGAGCGAGCGGCTTCGCCTCGCGGGACGCCCCGGCGCTTGCGCTCATCTCGCGGCCGATTTCCACAGAGCGGACGCGCGGTTATTAATCGCGGTAATTGCGTAAATCCCCGGCCGGAGCGCGAGAGACGTTGCTAAATTAGTGAATGGCGGCTCGCCGCGATGAGGAAATCCTGGTGCTTCGTGCTCCTCCGAGGAAGAAACAGCCGGGTTTCGAAAGGCTTTTGCGTGACTCGAACTTGAAGGCGCCCTCGAAAGTTAGGCGTGTTCGTCATTTACAAAACCCACCTGCAACAAAAAAAAAAAACAACCAGCAGGAAACGGGCAGCTATGAAAACGCGATTGCGCAAAATTCCAGGATCAACAATGGGTTTCGTGTACTGGTGAAAAATGAATGACGGTAGGAGGAGTCCGTCAGGAAAATGAGCGAGCAGAGAGGACCTTGAACCCGCTTAGGGTGGTGAAACTCAATGGCGGTCAGACTTGCTGGCATCCTTAATGAGACTCGGGGCCACATACGAAGAATGCACGGACGGGAACGTTGTTGTTGCATGCCTCCGGTTAAACGCGAGGAAACGCGCTCCTATCAGATAGCATTCGGACTCCGAACGTGCGTGCGCCTCCGTACTGCTTTCGGAAACGGCCGGTATTACGTATGGTAATTTTCTAATTGCTTCATTTCAATCGGTGCCGCCGCTTTCGCGCTCCGACGGTGACCAACTGCGCACAGACCCCGGGCATCGAAAGCGTGAAACCGCGCTCAAAAATAAACGATTACACCCGGAGTCCGCGGAGTCTCTCCATCTCTCTCTCTCTCTCTCTCTCCACCTTTTTTTTCACTCCCCCTCTTTCTCACTCTCTGTTCCTTCTGCGTGGTTTTTTCTCTGTTCGGTGTAACCGCCGCCTCTGACGCTGCCGACGCCACCGATCCTTATCATCGAGGAATGCATTCAGCGTTCGTCGAACGGTACATCTTTGTCGAAAGTCCGCGAGACCGTCGCGAGAGCGGACTCCCGACGAGCATTGTCGGCTAGAAAAATTTACGAACCCTTTGTCCGTACTCCCGCCGATAAGTATTTACTCTTGTACCGGGGCTTTCATAAATTTTTCTGTCCACCTGAGAACCGTACAAATCACAGCAGTGGCCATTTTTTGGACATCGCTGCGTCGACGGGGTTTTTGAGATTTTTTTTGCAGACGTTTGTTAAGGTATTAGAATGAGACTGCCTGGGTTCGAAAGCGCGTATTTTAGAGTATATGTGCGAATTTTTTCGTTGGGCTATACTGATTTTCGGTGGAGATATGGACACTTTTGTGAAGGTACTTTTCTATGGAAGTTTGACGAGGTGTAGGTTCTGACGGTAGGAAGGCGATATTTGAGAATTTTTTAAATAACATCGTGCAGAGATATCGACACGAGACTTGGTGCGTTTTCAAAACTGTCCTTTCGAGTGTCTGCGCGAATTTTTTCGTTGGGTTATACTGATTTTCGGTGGAGATATGGACACTTTTCTGGAGGTACTTTTCTATGGAAGTTTGACGAGGTTTAGGTTCTGGCGGTAGGAAGGCGATATTTGAGAATTTTTTAAATAAAATCGTGCAGAGATATCGACACGAGACTTGGTGCGTTTTAAAAACTGTACTTTCGAGTGTCTGCGCGAATTTTTTTATCGCAAGGTATCGATCACTGTGAATAATACAGCCATTTTCCTGAAGGTCCGTTTTGGAGAAGGTCTTGTCACAGCGGCGAAAGACAGCCATCATTTCGCGCGATCGGGCCCCGCGGGGCTCGCGTCTGAATTAACACGTCTGAAGGATGAAGAGGGGGTGGGTGGAAGGTGGGGGGAGGGGAGGGGCAGGAGCCCGCAGGTGTCGTCACTGGCCCCGGCGGCGCTAACACCGGCGCGCCTTGCCGGCTAAAGAGGCAATCGGCGCCCGGGCGCCCGCGCGCTGCTGCGACACACAATGACCGGATTGCTTGAATTATGGATGGCCGGAGTCTTTGTCGGGGCCCGACTCGGTTCGGCTCGGTTCGACTCCGGCGATCACACGCGACTGATAATTCGCGCAGAGCTCTTTCGCTCCCTTAAACTCTCCCCCCTCGGTCCCTCGGTGGCCCCCGCTTGGCCCCCAGCGCGGCGGGAGCGCGCGCGCGCGGGGGTACAGCTCGACATGTCGAGGTTGCAACAGCCGCGGACAGTCCAGAGACGAGGAGAACGTCGGGCGTGGGTGATGCGGGAATAATGATGCACCTGAGGGGGAGGGGGAAGTTGCCGGGGGGCCGAGAGGCCGAGCGGGGGCCACAGGGTATCGTGAGAGATTTTCGAGAACGATTGTCCGGAGCCGTGTCCGCCGAGGACGCTCGGGAGCTTCCGAGAAACGTCACTTACCGAGCCCCCCTCCCTCCCCCTATTCCTCTCCCCTCATCCTCGGGACTGTCCACTCTGCGCCTCGGGGCTCCTCTTTGTCCGCGAGGAGAGCCGACCTCTTCGACTCGTGCTCCTCGTGGGAAGCTGACGGAGATCGGATCGATTTTCCGGCGTTTTATGCTCGATCGACGGCTGTTTACCCTTTTAGCCGATTCCTCGGGATCGAGCAGTCCGCCGTGGGCTCGCTGACCCGCGGGGCCAACAGACCACGCCCACACTGGACCATCAGTGCGAAGCCGTAGACGTTGTTGAAATCTACCTTGTCGTGTAATATTGGTTTGTCCTGTGGAGCCACCAGACCACGCCCACTTTGGTAATCTACGCGAAGTAAGAACATTTTCAAAGTTTCAGGGTGAACGACCAGCTACTTGATCTCTCGGCAAATTATTCTTCTATAACAATCAGGTGGATAAATTGTCCTTGCGAGACGTTGTTCTGGCTTCCTAGAAGTCGAAGGGAATGATAGCCACGCCCACTCGGGGCAATCGACATGAAACCATGAGCGTTTCAGAAGTTCGAAGTTGGATAAGCATCAAGGTGTTCGTTTAATACATTGTTTGCCAGTCTTTGCAACAAGCGTAACCATAGATTGCCATATGAAGCACTGTACAGGCTTCATCGAAGTAGGGGGTAATGGGGCCACGCCCACTCGGGGCAATCTGCACGAAGAACGTTTTCGAAGTTTTAAATTGCACAAGCTGGTCTATCGTTTAATAAATTGTTTTCCAATCTTTGGAAGAGGTACAGGTACAAATTGCTCTGTGGAGGAACGAGACCACGCCCCTGGGACACAAGAGCTTGAGAGCGACAAAACCACGCCCATTCAGAGCTATCACAGAGAACGAGAAAAACAAGAGTCTAGATAGACTTCGTCTGGACTCGACTTCGTAAAGTGTACATAGTAAGTAAAGCCAATTTTACACGAAAAGTCGTCTGGCGAAGATTTTTCAAAAACATCGACCAATCCCCGGCGAGTTTCACTTGCGCAGCAAGACTTGGTCCACAGATCGAGACACCTTTGGTTAAAATTTCACGGATTTCCGAAGGGTGGAGCGGTGGAGCAGAGCGTCGGCGTTCTTATCAGTGGTCTCGGGAGCGTTCCATCGAGAAAGCTCTTTCCACCGGAAACCCGGTGTGCTCCGGTTACCAAAAATCCTTTTGTATTATAATGGCGGGATTTTTAAGCGCGTGCGGGGCCGGTCTGTATTCAAAGCAGCCTTCAAACTAATTTGAATAAGGAATAAAGTGCCTTTTTCGAAGTGATATAAGCGAGGGGATCCAGGTGAGCCGAGCTTGCTCTCTCTCTCTCTCTTTCTCTTTTTCTCGTTCTTTCTCCCCGCGTTGGCCGCTTTTTATCTAATCTTGTCGTGCCATGTAAGGCGGAATGGGACAGGCAGAGAGCTCTTAAAAGTCCCAGCCACCGACGTTATTATTTAAATTAAGCTCTCCTCCAGCTTCTCTGCCTTCTCGTCCTCTCCCTCCCTCCCTTGCCTCCCTACCACCCTTTTTCTTCTGTCGCGATGACACCAGCCTCTTTCAGCCGCGCGACCTCGATATGGAAGAATATCGAGCACAGGACGGCCGGGCGGGGAGGGGGGGAGCAGGCGGATAGTGGACAATGACAGAAACGGGACGAGCAGCCGATCGTCAAGCTCGATTACACGGCCCTCCGTCAAATTTATTTGCATTTTTATGACGTCCTTATCGATTCCCTTTCGCTCCCAGAATCGAACGGTAGCCGGCACTCCGTTGTTCCAGCACACCTGATTATACCGGGTGATCCACCGACAATTATCGTCGACATCTCGGTGTCCTCGTAAGCCAACTGGAAAGTCGACCGAAAGATACGTTCCTCGAATTTTCAATTTTTTTTTCTCGAAAATTTTACCTATAAATTACCCTACGAACACATTTTTCCCCTAGACTATATAGCTTCCGGGAAAAAGATTCGCAAAGAGATTCGAGACATTGCGGTGTTCCGAACCGGTTGAAAACGTCCAGTCGGAACTAACGCTATTGTCCGGCGAGGGGGCTGGCTCGGGGAACAGGTGAAGAACCGTAATAATATGGAAATGATAGGCAGTCCGAGAACGATTTAGCGGCGGCGCGCGGATGCACAAAGCCGGCCGTGTAAACGCGTTTGTTGGCTCAGCCGACCGCAGAGCCGCGTGCTCCGGTTTTATTGAGGCGTCTTGTCATCGTCTTCGGAATATTGCCAATCACCGATCGTCGATTTTCCTCGAACCACTCCGGTCCGCACCCCTCGGTTCATATTTAACGATGTGTTTCATTTTTATTTATTTTTTTTTGGTCAGGCAAACCCAATCGAACACGGGCAATCATGCACAAACCACTCAACAGACAGATCGTACGCATATATTGTTTGAACACCTGCTTTGGCACCGTACATTCAGCCTCACAGGCTCTCCCAAACCCGATCAAACCCAGTCCGATCCAATCAAACAACGTCAATCACCAAGCTGTCCCATGGGGGCGGGAAGACCACGCCCATTTTTTTTTTTTAGTACAAGACGGAACCCGCGTTTCTATCTGGGGATTTTAAAAGTTTCCTGGAGCTGCAGCGCTCCCTACACTTTTGATTTCATTTTATCCTTTCTTCTCTTGAGGGATGGATTTGGCATTAGCCAGCTTAAGGGGCGGGAAGACCACGCCCACAATTGTCTGTGTGAAGACTATGGACGTTCCAGAAGTTCTGGGCATGCCACTCGGATATGAGCTCGTTTGGGACATTGTTGAACAGTGTTTGAAGCAAATCTCCTGTGGACCCAGCAGAGTATACAACAGAGTGTACAGACTACATGTAGTTTAAATTGAAAACGTACATTCAGCCTCGCAGACTTCTTCAAACATCATAAAACGCAGTCAGACACGGTCAAACCTCCACGAACATCTTCAAATATGGTGAAAAAACAGAGTACAGTAATGTCGCGATCTAAGTCCCTCGGCGGTAGTCGATCTAAGTTCTTTCGCCTACCCCTTCCACTGATTGGCATACCCCGCGAGGGGCCAAGAAACTCGAGCTGTCTCTGTCGCAGAGCAGTGTAAAAATGCCGTGTAATCCGATACCGGCTCGGGTATATCGTTATGAACCACTACTAAGACAATTACAAAGCATCTTATTTTTCATTATTTTTTTATGGGACTTTCGCCAACTTATTTGTGACATTTTTCCGATTAAAATGACACTAAACACGATAATAATTTCAACTGTATTTAATGGTTTAAGGGGGTCATCCCATGTGAGAGCCACTTTTTCTTGCTTCTTTTAGGAATTTTTTTTTAAGGACCCTTAAAACATACAATCTTGAAATTTTTACCACACATTTACTGACATTTTTACAGTCTCTCAGATTTTTTTCAAACCAAAATAACGAGTTGGATCGACTTTACACCGTTCGGAAGACACTCATATGTAAAAAGAGTAGGTTGATGGCGACCATGATTCCGCAGGTTTCGATCATCTGATATCAAAAAATCAGACGTCATTTTAATTTGTAGACCTGCGGCTATCGTCGGTACCAAAATAATAAAAAAATATCGAAAATTGAATTTTTGACACGGTTTTAAACGTTAAGTTCCAAGTTTCGTTATTTTTTTCGTCTTTTTCAGCTTAAAAAAAGAAAACTACAGCAGATATCAGAAATATTTTGGTACGGGCGAGAACTATAGATGTGCTGACTATACCATAAAAATTTGAGCGAAATTCGTTCAGTAGTTTTTGAGATATCATGGTCGCCAATATGAAAAATACAGTTTTGAGAAAACTGCGTTTAAAGATTCAAGTATGATTTACACAAAGAAAATATAAACTCAACATTAGTCTGTTGTGTGTTGAGAAATTGTCTTTGCTCGATGCTCCGAAGTGCACGTTGATTAGAATGCACTTTTTTCCAGCACAAATTAATGTCCAGTTGATTGATATTTCACTGGTTATTTATTATTAATCGTAATGAGGCAAACAGATGCTCCGTTCTACGTTTATAACAGTCGAACGACTTCGAATATCGAAATATCCTTTTACCTGCATATTCTAGGAATGTTACAGAAGCAATTTGTGCAAAAAACAATTTTTCGATTTTTTGGATCTGCCACATGGGATGACCCCCTTAACCCTTTGCACTCGGAGCTATTTTAACTCGAAAATTAAACATTTCTTCCGAACAAGAATAATTCAATTCCATATGATTTCTTTTTATTTATGAATATGAAATTAATATAACACCTCATACAATACTTAAATGTTCAGTAATTGATTAGCTATCAACTTGTTTAATAATGTAAACAATATTTTGAATAACAGCACAGCAATTTTTGTGGGTCTGAGTCGCCACTTTAGTGCTAAGGGTTAATTGACGGTACGGAGTAAGTTTTCAGCCGTGCGGTCTATGTTTACATGCGCTGTCCTTTTCTACGTTCGGCACTGTCCTGTTGTACTTTCGGCGCGGTCATAAAAAAAGTAATGTCCCTTCACGATCTATGTATCTACCTGCTCCGAAATGACGATGTGACATAGATCGCGACTTTACCGTAGACGGATTTGTAAAATGGGTTGTTCGAGATGATCGTAGGTCTAAATTCGGGGTAAAATCGCAAAAAACCGTATCGGTGGCCGGTGGATGATCAGTAACGCGGCGCGACCGTTGAAAAATGTCCTAGGGGCTGCTAATCGAGCAGGACGACGAGAGCTGGCCTACATCGTGGTGTTCGCCTGGTGGCTGGTGAGCACGCGATCCGATAACGCTCGGACGCGGCTCTCGTGCCGAAATAAACCGTCGCGCTTTACATAATGCGCGTCCAGAGGGAGAAACGTCCGTGGTGGAAGAGGGCCGAGAGGGCCGGGCCGAGCCGAGCCGAGCGTGGTGCACGTCCGTTTCCGTGTGCTCGCGGCCCAGTCGATAAGTCATCCTCTCTCTCCCGAGGAAAGAAAATAAGGAGCGAGAGGCGTGCAGGGAGAGGAGAGGGAGAAGGAGGTGGAGGAGGAGGAGGAGGAGAAGGAGGGACGGCGGAAAGCTCAGCCAGCAACATACTCGTGGTTTTGTTGCTTCCTCGTTAACCGGAGAACCCACCCCTCGCACGAAACCCGCCACGATACCGATCGTTCCTCCGCGGAAGCGGAGAGTAACGATGCGACCGGCCGGCCAGGTGATCCAGGAGGGGGTGGACGGACTTTGATTTGCTCCGTTTGCTCGCCGAAAATCGTTCTTTTCGAAATTGTTCTCGCGAGAGCGTCCGGGTTCGAATGTGGTTTTATCGGGTGAACTTTGGGAATTTTTTGTGGGGGAACCTGTAGAGTCGTCATTGTGAAATTTATTGGGGTTTGTTGAGTAGACGTTCGACTAACTTCAGTAATTTTTTCATGTAGAAATAATTAACATATCCGAAACTGCACCATACGTGCTCTTGTAAAGTATACATTCGACAACCACCACTAATTTTTTCGTGCAGAAATAATAATTTTTATAGAAACAACTTTTGTGAAATTTATTGGGTTTTGTTGAGTAGACATTCGACTAGCTTCAGGAATTTTTTCATGTAGAAATAATTAAAATGTTCGAAGCTGCACCATAACCCTATGCCAATTAGCCGTCTTCTCGAATTTTTTTCAAGATAACCAGTCGATCCATCACAATGAAAGTTACGCGCTCTTGTAAAGTATACATTCGACAACCATCGCTAATTTTTTCGTGCAGAAATAATAATTTTTATAGAAACAACTTTTGTGAAATTTATTGGGTTTTGTTGAGTAGACGTTCAACTAACTTCAGTAATTTTTTCATGTAGAAATAATTAAAATGTTCGAAGATGCATAACCCTATGCCAATTAACCGTCTTCTCGAATTTTTTCCAAGAAAACCAGTCGATCCATCGCAATGAAAGTTACGCGCTCTTGTAAAGTATACATTCGACAACCACCACTAATTTTTTCGTGCAGAAATAATGATTTTTATAGAAACCACTTTTGTATCGGTGATAAACGAACGAGCGTCAGTTAATTTGCGAAACGGAAAAGGGGGGCGTGATGTTGGTATTTGGAGGTCATTTGTAGGTCAGTGAATGGGGACACCGAGGACGGGTCCCACGGTTTTTCCGGAAGTCGATTTTGCGAGCACCCGGGCTCCGATCGAGAGAGGATAAAAAAGGCAATTCGAAAGAGATACACAGAAGCATCGTCGGTAGCGTGTCCGAGGAGCGTTTAAACGTTGCTTGGCTCGCAGAGACTGCCGGGAAGGACCCCCGGAACGAGCTAATTATGAAATTATGATAATTCCCGCGTGGTCGCCGTTCCACCTCGACGACCGCTCGCTGCTCTCCGGAGTTTCTCCTGCTGATCGTCGACGCTCTCCACCGCGTCTTCGTTCTCGTTCTCTCTTTTCCTTTTTATTTTCGATCCGCTTCGCTCCCCTGGAAATTACGCTTTTCCAAACAGCCGTCCGCATTTCGTTTCGCAATCCTCGTAGAAATTCAACCGTTTAAAATTTGCCATTTTAGGCCTGGGTTTCAACATTTACTTGCCGCGGAATTATACAACCATCGAACATCGGACTTCAACCATCGGAAATTAGCCATTTCAGGCTGGTTTCAATATTTTCTTGCTACGGAACTGTATAACTATTTGACACGAGACCTTGGGGATCCTTTTTGCTACTATTTCAGGTGTACTCGTGAATTTTTTGATATAGGAAAAATCAAAATTGAGCTCGCGGTAAGCAGATAATTGCGATCTTGGGAATAGCATCAAATACTCGATGCAACTTTGACAATTGTCGATGCTTTCTAATGAACAAAATAGGAGAAGTACTCGAATATACAAGCTATCGGATCCCGGAAGATTCGTCTTGAAAGATTCAGTAGGTCGTCCGAAAAAAATTTGCAAAGTCCAACAACCATCGAACATCAGACTTCATCCATCAGAAATTAGCCATTTCAGGCTGGTTTCAATATTTTCTTGCTACGGAACTGTATAACTATTTGACACGAGACCTTGGGGATCCTTTCTGCTACTATTTCAGGTGTACTCGTGAATTTTTTGATATAGGAAAAATCAAAATTGAGCTCGCGGTAAGCAGATAAGTGCGATCTTGGGAATAGCATCAAATACTCGATGCAACTTTGACAATTGTCGATGCTTTCTAATGAACAAAATAGGAGAAGTACTCGAATATACAAGCTATCGGATCCCGGAAGATTCGTCTTGAAAGATTCAGTAGGTCGTCCGAAAAAAATTTGCAAAGTCCAACAACCATCGAACATCAGACTTCATCCATCAGAAATTAGCCATTTCAGGCTGGTTTCAATATTTTCTTGCTACGGAACTGTATAACTATTTGACACGAGACCTTGGGGATCCTTTCTGCTACTATTTCAGGTGTACTCGTGAATTTTTTGATATAGGAAAAATCAAAATTGAGCTCGCGGTAAGCAGATAAGTGCGATCTTGGGAATAGCATCAAATACTCGATGCAACTTTGACAATTGTCGATGCTTTCTAATGAACAAAATAGCAGATGTACTCGAATATACAAGCTATCAAACCCCGGAAGATTCGTCTTGAAAGATTGAGTAGGTCGTCCGAAAAAAATTCGCAAAGTCCAACTTGGTTTCGTATAATAAAGCTCCGATATCTAAGACTTCTCAAAATCATTCACAGGCACAAGCACTAGTGCCTCGCACACTCATATACATAGTACACGCTCAAAAGAATTCTTCCCTCTCTCCAATTCTTTCCCGCGAAGTCCCGATGTCCGAAAAATTGTCACCAGTCCGAAAACAGTTGATCAGTCAATTTCCGGCGAGTGGAACGAATTAGGCTCGGGGAAGAAGCTCGCGCGGAGCATCGAATTTCCGTGGCCCGTGGCTCGGCAGTCCCGGCAAAAATTAGTACGTTCGAGTAATCGTCCACTTTGCCCGTTGTTTTCAATCCCCTCGGCGATAGAGCATCTCATGAATGGTAATTGCCCGCTCGGAATCGCGCTCGCGCTCTCTCGCTGCCTTTAAATCGTATCTGATAAAACCGTTCGGAAAGTCCAGGAATATATATCCACGGGGTTCGTTAGAGAGCCGTTTCGCATTGTTCTGTTCAATTCGCGAGAGGCAAGACGCGCCGCGCTGCGCTTCGCGTGACCGTCGGTCTCGGCTGGCTAGCTTCGCCATCCTGACTTCTTCAAACTCTTCCTCCTCCTCCTCCTCCTCCTCCTCCTCCTATCCTATCCTCTCTCCCTCCCCCTCGTACCCTCCCTTCTCCATTGCGCGTCCTGCAACGCCGCCATTATTGCGTCCTTTTCCGCCGGTAATTCTATTTGCCTTCCTTTCGCAAGAAAAAAGAATCGCAGCCGATCGAAGATCGACAAGCACACGCTGCGAGCTCGCAGAGCTCTGGCTACCTTCTTCTGCACTGCCACTGCCTTCTGAGACCGTCGGAGACCCTCTTCCTCCCATAATCTCCTTTAAACTCATCTTCTCAGAGAAAATATAATTTTTCGAAAAGACGATTTATTTTTTTTTTTGGAGATGTGGAGTTCGTGGTTTGTCGAGGTTCGATTGTTTGATTGTACACAGCTGGAGGATTATGTTTGATTTTATTGATTATGTTTGTGTAGGCTTCGAGGGGATTGTTTCAGTGAGTTTATAGGAGATCGGTCGTCTTTGGGAATTTATTGTGGGTGAATGGATCGATGTAGGCAGGAAAGACTTTCTGCAGTGTGTTTGGGCATGATTGAAGATTGTAGATGAATTTTTGCATCAAGCTGCGTTTCACGATGCTTCTTGTAGACAGCATCGACTGACGTCATTGATGAAACAACATGCTTTTCGGCTGTGACGTGTACAACTCTTTGTAAAATCATCCGAAGTTAACGGAAAGTGAGTTGAGCTGTATTAGAATGTTTATAGGACCACCTGCAATTACACTTTTTCAATTAAAAATTTTTTTTATACACAGTTTGTTGTGTACAATTATCCACATTTCCAAAGTTCAATGCTTCGAGTACCGGGGAACGTAGAGTGCCATAAAAATTTGTCTACAATACTGAATCATGCCAGCATACAATAGCACAAATTATTTATCTGTAAAATTTTCTGTTTTCTTGTAATAAATTCCCAAAGATGACACATATTTATATAAGATCGAACAAGACGAAATTAATTCTTGCTACATGTAATTATGAAAATCGGAAGCAACAAAAATTTGTTCATACTGTTGAAACATGCCCTAAAACGATGCGTCAAGTCTCATAGCCATACAGCATTCGGTTGTTCCACAAAAAATTCCCAAACACTCCAAACTTCCGGAAACGATTTTCGACAAAATCGATCAGGTAAATAAGATCAATTAAGAATCGGGCATAATTGCGATTGGATCGCGTGGCCAGGGGATCCCAGAGGACGACGATCATCGTTCAGACAGGAACGGAGAGCAGCTGATCACCGGAACAGGCCGCATTTAAATGCGTAATCGCCGGCGATGCTAATGCTCGCGTTTTGCCCACCTCTCGAGTCGTTTTCTCGAATTCCGTGGCCACGGGCTCTCCTTTCCTCGAGCACCTGTCCCCCGGGTGCAGCCGTGCTCGAAAACTCCACCGTCCCGATCCCGTGGATCGCTCGTGGATCGCCGTGGATCGCTGCCAAACAGAACACCGACGACAAGCTAACGAGCGACCCGTCGCGACGGACCGGTGAAAGCGCCTCGGCGGCGGCCATTTTGTCTCTTGTGTGTCCGCGTTCCTCCTATCAATTCACGAAAGAACAATCCTTAAACAATTCTACAATCGTCGTTCACAATTATTCACCAACATTTTTTAACACCAGTCTTTCCAGCAAAATTATTTTCTAATTCGCAATTCACGAAAGAACAATCCTTAAACAATTCTACAATCGTCATTCACAATTATTTACCAACATTTTTTAACACGAGTCTTTCCAGCAAAATTATTTTCTAATTCGCAATTCACAAAAGAACAATGAAAACTACATTTACGGTTATCTTGCCAATAGTTTTTATTTGTAGGGCTTTTGGTAAAATTTTTTTTTTTTAGTGCTTAAAATTGCAAAATAGGATTATGAGGTCATTCGATTGGGTTTTCTTTCTTCTTTCACAGACTTTGCTATGGTAATTTTTGTTTCATTTTGCTAAGAGTTTGATGAAATATATAAAATTCTGCAGTTCATTACTGTACAGGGTGAACTCAAGGTCAAATTTTTTAATTTTTCTTTATTTTTGTTTTTTTTAGTAGAATGTGATTCAGGCATAAAAAATTTTACCTTGAATTTCAAGATCAAGGTCAATTTTGCGGCAAGGTGTAGAACCATCTGCCAAAATCATGACACTAAATTTCATTACACCTTGTACAGTGATTGTAAAACAATCATTCGCTTCAGTATTTACATCCGACCGTTCCCTGGATCTCCTTTTATTTCTTCTTAACAAAAACAAGCCATTAGTAATGAAAAAAGTGTTTGTTTTTAACGACAGTTCCAATAAAATCCATTAGGAGCACCTTATTGCGAACGAAAGAAAATTTCAACAATCTTAACAATCACTGTAGTCTATTTAAAATTGATCTATGGTGCACCTAGCCAATAGTGAAGTATAATACGATATCAAAATGGTCTAAAACGTCCTCAAACTGTTCGTATATTTATTTTCTCAAAATTTCACAGTCTCTTTATAGCACTGATTATTCTACTACAAATCCCATACAGTAAAATGAATAAAAATTGATAAAAATAATAAAAATTCAACCAGACCAATAATGTTCAATGCATCAACATTAAGAAACATAAAAAAACATTTAAAACGTCTCATTCGAATTTTCTTAGCCAACATAGCGTATAAATATTTATATTACCCAGAAATCGGCACTCGGCCAATTACAACTCGATCGCTGTACACAGCGGCGATCATAAAACGGTCATTTGCAGCTACCTGAGAGCGTCGGCGCCAGGTGCGAATCCCGTCGAGACACGTGTCCCGTCCATGTTTGAAGAATCGTCCGGGAATCACACGGGTAAAGAAACGATTCCGGTACTTGCACGATGGAAAAACCGATCGCTCTGAAATTTCGTGGAGAGTGCACCTACATACATTATACAATTTTGTAGTGGGGAGAAGAAAGTATAATGTATAATTGCAATAGTCGTTACCATCGCGCCGCGCCTCGTCGCGTCGTTGCGATTCCGTAGAGCGCCGGTGTCCGAAACCCCGATGTTTATCCGGACGAAACGAACCCTTCCGCGATCTACAAGCGATAACGCGTTTACCATTGATCGTAGCGAAGATCGTTGTACGACACAGCGGCGATACGTATCGTCGCCTGTCCGTTGCCACGGACGTCATTTTCGGACGTCTATCCCCGGATTATGGGGAACGAATACATTGCACCAATTTTTCGAACCAATCCACGTGAACACCTTGTTCCACTCGGTTACAATGTTGCTGGACATTGTTCCTGTGGTTTAATGATTTTTTTCTCGCACGTATCGTGACGCAATTTACTTGGAACGTGATAGTTAATCGTTTTGCAACTAATTTTTGAAGAAATACATTGTTCCGTCGTGAATTCGATTCGAACGTCCCTGGACGTTTAACAATTTTTTTCGTTCGTTCTGAGAGAATTTTCTGGGAACGTGATGGTCGTTTTACATTTAATTGTATTTTTTAAGAAACACCTTGTTCCATCGTAAATTCGATTCGAACGTCCCTGGAGGTTTAACAATTTGTATCGTTCGTTCCGAGACAATTATCTTGGAACGTGATAGTTGGTCGTTTTACATTTAATTGTATTTTTGAAGAGACCTGGTTCCATCGTGAATTCGATTCGAACGACCCTGGACGTTTAACAATTTTTTTCGTTCATTCAGAGACAATTTTTTTGGAACGTGATAGTTGGTCGTTTTACATTTTATTTTATTTTTGAGGAAACACCTTGTTCTATCGTGAATTCGGTTCGATCGTCCCTGGACGTTCAACAATTTTTATCGTTCATTCCGAGACAATTTTCTGGGAACGTGAAAATCTTAAATGTGGATGTAAATTAAAACTAATCATTAATCAGGATTGCAACATCCCCACCGTTCCTAAAATTGCGGGTACAGTATCAATCGACGGGTGGGATCCCAGAGGGGTATGGGGGGGTGATCACGTCGATGCATATTCGCGACACAGAACGCCGCGTTCTGCAGCGAAACAGTGCAAATCACAGCGCGCGCGGCGTACAGCGATGCATGTCATAATGAACGCCGGGCGACTTTTTGTTTCGGTCCCGTCGGCCGGAAATATCGGCCATTTTGAATTTTCAATTTTCAACGCTCTAGTAAGCCCCTTCGGCGCTCCCTCCCTCCCCCCGCGCGCTGCACACACCCCCCTATCGTCCCCCAGACGACGACGGTTCGTCGCCCCCTTCCATAGCATCGCCAAATGCACGAGCTATGCCCGAACATGCCGCAGAGAGAGAGAGAAAGAGAGAGAGAGAGAGAGAGAGAGAGAGAGAGAGAGTCAGCCGTTTTGCGCGTCGAATCGCGAGCGATTCGCGCGATTCCTCCGCGTGTTGTTTCACCGTGTGCACCTGGGGCGACGCTACGGACCGTTCGGGGCGAATCGATCTCGCCCCCTTTAGCGTCCCCTTGGAGCCGCGACTCCGCAGGATTCGAAGGAAATTATAAAATTGATGTAGTTGTTCCCTTGGGAAAATGGTTGAAGTGGTTCGTTCGCTGTAGTGATCAACCCTCCGTACGCTATGCCGGGGTCACGCGTGACCCGCCGCGGTAGCGACGAACTCGAGCGACCGATAACATTCTCGGAATATGTATAATCGACACTACAATTCCGACCAATTGGAATGTTTCGAAAAATTATGTTTTGTCACTAATTGTTCCAACTTCTCGAAGAAATGCCAATCGTGCGATATTAAAAAAGTGATCGTTCGAAAGTGCCAGAATATCGAGATTCACTGTTATCGGTGAACTATCGGCGTGGGTCAGAAGTGACCCGGGCATAGAGCCGGGATGACTCGCCCGTAGTCCGAGGGTTAAATCCTGCTGGTCGCCAAACAGAGAAGCCTTAGCTGGCGCACAATCGTTGCGAACCGTACCGAACCAGCATTGACAGTCTCCGGCAGGAAGAAGCGTGGAATCTAGAAGTTATTCCAGTGAATTGTCCGCGGGGATGAATCCGCTCGAATAGCTGTTCTGTGCCGTGTGCACGTCGCATACGGACAACGACGAGCCTGGTCCAAGTACAGAGAACCAACAGAACACAACACCCACACACACACAGCGAGAGAGTGCGAGAGAGAGAGAGAGACACACACAGACACAGATACACACAAACGCACAAACACAGAGTTCTTTGTTCAGGGACGCGAGAGAGGCGACGGCCGATTGTGCGACGCGTTGATAATTTTAAAACAAAGCCCCGTCGCCCGGCCGGGCATTGTGCAAAAATCACGGGGAAACAGGGAAAAAGGATAACGGGACGAGGGAAAAGCGCGAGGGGCGGGGGCCGAGAGGGGCGGGGGGAGGGGGAGGACAGAGGGAAAAGGCGATGTGTGCGGTGGCTCGTTCGTTCGTTTGTTCCTGCGCCGGGGAAAACGACACGCGAGCACGGCCTGGCTCGCTTTTATCTCCGGCTAACGAAATCCCGGAGCCGGCCTCGATCGGCTAATCGACCGTGTCGACACACCAGAGATTCTATAGGGAAGCCTCTCTCTCGTTCGTTCGTGCATTCGTTTGTTCCTGATGCCATGGAAAAACGCCTGTCGATACACGTGCGCGCACGCCTCGCGGATTCGTTCGGTATTGCCTCTCCTCTCTACTTCACTCCCGGCTCTTGGACGAGAAGATACCACTTGTCTTCCTCCGATCGCCGCTTGGGAAATTATCGACTCCGCGTCAGTCCTTCCAGACCGGAAGTGACGCCTTATCTCATTCCGCCAATAGTTCTCTTCCACCTTTGTTCAACGTCGCGGAAGAAATTGTCGAATTATTTGGCCGAGTAATGGGAGCTGAAGTCATTTTCAGTGCGCCGGACGAATGGTAAATTGGACACACAGCTGCCTTAACATGGCGGCTCTGGTGTGCTGGTTAGGTTTAATAGTTATTTTCCATCTCGGTGTTTGTTGTAGTCTAATAGGGTAAATAAATTGGTGTAAGATCAGACTCATCCAACGTGTTCTGGGTTTTTGGTGAAGTTGGTCCTTGTTTGCTGAAGTTGATATCAATTTTGGTGGGTCCATAGCAATCTTCGTAACACCCCACATCTGCAATTAGAGTGCACAGATCAGTAGAAATAATTTTATTCAACATGTTCCGGTTTGTTTGACTTAGGTGATCCTTGTTTGGTGAAGTTGGTCCTCGTTTGGTGAAGTTGATATGAGTTTGGATGGTTATCAGTGTCCATAGCAATCTTCCTAACACCCTACTTCTGTAATTACACTGCTTAGATCAGTAGAACTAATTTCATTCAACATGTTCCGGTTTGTTTGATGAAGTTGATCCTTGTTTGGTGAAGCTGATACGAATTTGAGTGGTTCTCAGTGATCCTAGCAATCTTCATAGCACCTCACTTCTGCAATTAGATTGCACAGATCAGTAAAAATAATTTCATTCAACATGTTCTGGTTTGTTTGCTGTAATTGGTTTGACTTCAGCTGTTGCGCATTGTTTGTAGAGGTTGTCCTTTGTTGACCGGTTGTGGATCCTCTGGACAGCGTTTCTGACATTGTCAGAATAGTATCAATTCATCAATTTAGGTATGAAATAGTAACATTCCACATGTTTTGGTTTTTTTGGCTCAGTGTTCTTATTTGTTTGTGAGTTTGGATGATCCTAGGTATTGGTAGAGGTCAAACGAGTGGGGATCCTATGGACAGTGTAACATTGTAGGAACAGTGTCATACCTGCGGTTAGGCTATACAGGTCTGTATAAATAGTTTCATTCAGCATGCTCTCGTTTGTTTTGGTTTGATGAAGTTGGTACTAGTTTAGGCGAGTCCCAGTGTTTGTAGAGGTCGAGTTCTTTGTTGACAGGGTGCGGATCCACCAGGCAGTGTATGTAACTGTCTCGGAATGCTGTGAATACTTCAATTAGGGTATCTGGGTCGAGGAACATGATCTGCAAAAATAGCAATCAAAGTTGCATTTGTGAAATAATGAATATACCTAATATACTATAATGTGCTCGATATTATTAGCATATGATGAATCTATTTAATATATTAGTGTATGGGGAATCTACTTGCCATGTTAGTGTGCAATTAATCGATCAGATTTATAATTTATCAATGTTTCCCATGCATTAGTGCAAGTTTCAGTGAAGCGTTGATTGTAATTTTTCCGAAGGATGACAGGATCCGAAGAAGAGGTTTAAAATTGTACTGTGAGAGAGGGGCCCGGTATTGAGACGGAACGGCGGATGGACAACGTGTAATTACGAGGAACGATAGAGTCGTTGGAAATTATTTAGAACGCGCGGCACTCAACCGGTCTCCTTTTTTCCAGTTTTGCCCGATTCCCTCGCGGAGAATACATTTCGTGGCTGGACGATTTTTATGGCCGATCCGCGAGATACAAGTCGACTCGGCGCTAAGTATTCCTGCTGAATGTCGACGGCTCGAGGATCTGAAACAGCGCTCGAAAAAACAATTAAACCGTCTACCTTCGCAGAAAAACAAAATTTATCACAGTCGACAAAAAGGTAAATAAAATACTACCCGGTTCAGACACGATAAAGTATTGTTCCAATAGAAAATCATTTTTCTTGAAAATGTGTAACGAGTGAATTTTTTCTGAAAATTTTAAGCACTCGAAAAGTTTGAAAATTTTGAAATCTGAAAGCTGGAGCCTTCTCTGTTGTTTTATCGATTAAAAATGGTCTCGTGTGAGTGTGAGTCCTATGACATTATAGAGCTCCCTTTATTTTTTTATTTTTGGCTTTTGAATTAAGTGTTTAGTCATAATATTTTAATAAATTTTGTGGCTTTCCTTAACCATAGCACAGCCATCTTCCGTCGCTAGCTTTCCCGGCTCAGACGCAACAAATGGAATTGTTCCAGATGGTTTACCAGCTGCTCTATTTCTTAATCAAACGAAATTATATCTCTTTTAATGAAATACATATAGAATTCTATAATTTTCTTCGCGTTTCTGATCCACCGTAATTCGCCAGGTGAATTCATCAAGGCCTAAATGAAGCTATCATTACTTTCGAGCTACACTTTTCATTTTAGATACTTACAAATTGATCGTACAGTGCACGTTTTAATACAGAAACGTTTTTTTACATGTGTTCCTGCATATTCATATTGCGAGTTCATTTAAACGTAATGAGACTTGTTTAAACGTGGCATTGACAACTTCTTCTGATGGTAATCTCGTGCTGCGTGTAATTAAGTTCGTAATTTATGGATGTTCAATCAACACTGATGTTTATTGACCTGCTACTCCGTCTTTTTCTTCTTTGTACTTGTTTTTCGAACAAGATTATGATAAAAATAGACAGGAATATTCGTAATTATTTCTTCAACGATTTTTGCTCTCTAGAACATGAAACGTGAGTACATTTATTAATTCGCCATATCATGAATTAAAATAAGCTCGAGTTTAATGCTCCACGATAATTTTTGACAAAATTATGACAATTTAAAGATTATCGACAATATTCTTAAAATCTCTAATTTAATATCTTCATTTCCTCACTTGTTAAAACATGTAAAAATTTTGTATAGAAAAATTATTGACAGTCCGTATAACTAGAAGCTTCATGATAAGCCTAAGTGTATGTCCGTACGATTTTTTTCCACGAAATTACAACAGTTCAAACATCGTCAAACTTTATAAAAATCTAAAATTGAGTGTTTTAATTTTCTCAGCTGTCACAACGTGCAAAAATATTTTATGGAAAAATTGAGTGACAGTCCGTATAAGTAGAAGCTTCGAGCATGAAGACAAGCCTAAGTGTATGTCCGTACGATTTTTTTCCACGAAACTACAACAGTTCAAACATCATCAAACTTTATAAAAATCTAAAATTGAGTGACTTAATTTTCTCAGCTGTCACAACGTGAAAAAATATTTTATGGAAAAATTGAGTGACAGTCTGTGTAAGTAGAAGCTTCGAGCTTGAAGACAAGCCTAGGTTTCTGTCCGCACGATTTTTTTTGACGAAATGACAACTGTTCAAACATCGTCAAACTTGTATCAGAAATTTAGTGGTGGATGATTTTTCGGGAATCCGGTTCGAAAGTGTGAATTTGCGGTATAGTTAGGGTCGTTTGCGGTTCGTAGATCAGACCGGTCGATCGGCAGGTTCAGTCCAGGTTGAGTTTTCCGACAGGGCGCCTCTTGGCCAAGGGACGTTCACCTGCCTGTTCGCATTCGTTTCCTAATCGGTCGAAAGTTCGCACCTGCTTTCCACGGGCTCGTGCCCGTTCTCTCGTGTCCCGATCGAACCGGTATAATCGTTAAACCTCGATTAACCAGTCGGTGGCCGAAAAACCGACCGTTTCACGGTTAATCGATTTATCGGGATCGCGTGATCCGACGCGATCATACATAATTGATCGGAGGCCCTCCGATCGAGAAAATAACTGGGAATCGCGTTTCGAATTCGAACCGACGACGTGCGCGACGCGACGGGACACGACTATGCCGGTTATACATATATATTTAACCTCGCGGCTGCGTTTAACCTGATACCCACGTACTAATGATTATGACACTCGGGAACGTTTTCAGAATTATTTACCAATTTTTCTTAATTTATTCATGCAGATGATTCTCTTCAGCCTGGTGAAACACAGTGGAACATGTTAAATGTGTAGTGTTATATGTGTAGCTAATATATGTATACATTTAAAGCACCTGATATACTACTGTATATTTGACGTACCTTATATATATCACTACACATTTAACGTGTTGCACTGTGTTTCACCAGGTTGAAGAGAATCATCTGAGAATCAGGTATAGTAAATGTACAGTATCAGGCATTTTAAATATAATAGTAATATGTTACATTAAATTTGTTGACACGTCAGGTACATGAACGGTGTGAGAATAGATCAGATGCAGAGAGTGCATATTAATATATCAAGTACATCAAATATACACTAGTATATCAGGTACGTCAACTATACAGTGATATATCAGGCACGTCAACTATACAGTGATATATCAGGCACGTCAACTATAGAGTGATATATCAGGCACATCAACTATAGAGCGATATATCAGGCACGACAAATATACAGTGATATATCAGGTACGTCCAATATACAGCAATATATCAGGTACGTCAAATATACAGTGATATATCAGGCCCGTCAAATATACAGTGATATATCAGGTACGTGCAATATACAGCAATATATCGGGTACGTCAAATATACAGTGATATATCAGGCATATCAACAATACAATAATTTATCAGGTACGTGTACGAGTGTATATTAATATATCAGGTACATCAAATGCACAGTGATATATCAGGTGCTCTAAATATACACCGATATATTAGGTACCTGCATTACCAATAAACTACGTACATTAAATAATGAATAATACATTAGGTACATTGAGTATCTGCTAATATGTATACAAGACCCAAGAACCAACTGCAACACACGCTGCCGCATCATCCAAATTTTTCAGGTCGCCGTAAAAAAACTATTTGACAAAAACTCTCCGCTGTTCCGAAGCCGACATTGTCATTCCCCTTAAGCTGTTTCGCCGTAGCAAAAACTGAGGATAAAAGAAACAAGAGGACACAGGGCCCGAAGTTCGCGAAGCACGCTGTCCCAGGAAAGTAATTCCCGAGCGGTTGGCTCTCGGGCGGGTACACGACACAACGACAACGGCATCAACGACAGAGAGAGGGCTCTCTCGCGTTAACCTGTTACTCGGCTCTCGGGCATCGGTAATTAGTTCAGCTGCAGCGAGCGGAGACGCGTGCCCGCCGTTGCTGCTTCTGGTCGCTTCTGCTTCTGCTGGTGCTGGTGCTGGTGCTGCACCGCTGTTTGCAGCTGCACCTGTCGCCCCGGACGATGCACGCCTTCATAAATACGATCCACGCGGCCGAGCACCGTACAGGGACAGAGTGGCCCGATAAAAAGCCGCTATTAAGCTCGATCCCCAGACGTCCGGCCCGCCTGTAACTATACACGACGTCGCACTTTAAATTTGATTTAGGTCCCGGCCCCCTCCCCTGTCCCCCCCTCGTCAACCCCTTCTCTTTGTCACCCCGTACCGCTGTCCCCCCCTCCCCATATTAAAAACGCTTTTGGTAGAACGGAACGTTTTCCACTGGCCGCTGCATGCCTCCGCGTGTCCCTTTTGTTGTAATTGCTGCTCGGTTAATTAGCCCATTTACATGCTTTAGTTCGGATCTGTTTTAATTGAGTGAGACATTAACTGTCCATGTTTAGCACGTACGTGAACCGAGCTCTGACAGCCCCATTAAATTAATTTCACAACATTATTGTCTTTCGCATTTCCCGAGAATTTCTGGATTTTGTTAATCATTGTTTTCCATTCCTATCTCAACACTAAACTAATTGACCACCCAATTATGTTTTGATCGTAAATGTTCGTAAATGTAGAGAATTTTTTAAACTCTATGACCGACAGCTAGCAATTTATCGAAATAAATTTTTCGATGGCTATTTCGGTCCTAAGCTTTAATCGACCAACCGATTAAATTTATGATTTGTTCGTGACTATTTATTTAAATGATGCGGAGAATTTCTCAAGACTGTGCCGTTGAAAAATTGCACAGGCAATTTTTTTGCCGGATGGAGATTTTTATTATTGCGTTTTTAGAAAAAGACAGATTGGCCCATGGCTCGCAGGTGTTCGGTCGCGGGTCGCCCGGCCGTCGCCGCGCCGCATAGTCCTCGCGACGCGATAAATCTCGGGCAAAGATGGTTATCTTTGCGAGAGGACTATGCGAGAGCGAGGAGACGGACGTTCAGCCACGTCGAAGCGCAACGGCGGATCGGTTCTGGGATTCTCCCTCGCTCCGGAGACCCCGGAATTTTGATTCGGACTTCCGCGTGCCCCGGCAGCCCACGTGCGCGACCTATTAGACAGCGCGGGAAATTCGAACGCGCCGAGATTTTCATCGAAAAGTCTCATCCAATTGCAATTCGTGTCGATAGTTCACGAAATCACATTGTAACCCGTTCACAGCGATATTCGACTCTGAAGATGAGGATTTTGCTCTCTGTGTCTGTAGAGGACTCAGAAGGGGCGTGGCTTCTGTGTCCTACGCTCCACACGAGCTAGAGCAGTGCCCCAGAGGGCAATCCATGCTCACACCTACGCTAAATTCTCTATTCTCTAAGAATCTAGCTCCCAACACGACAATTTTATTTGACCTGTATGAAGAGTGCCCCCGAGGGGCGTGGCTTTGTTGCCCCCAATTTTAAAACATCCAGGGCATGACGCAATAGATCAATACACGTCCATATCCACCTTAAACTGTGTGTTTCCCAAAAATCTAGTTCCGAAAATTAATATACATATTACTCCTTTCATACCCTGTCCCCAGTGGGTGTGGCTTTGTTGCCACCGGCCTAAAAAAAGCCAGCGCGTTTGTACCATTGTACACACGTATGCCGCACCATCGAATGAAAAAACACGATTGCACTGGAACTGGCATCGAATTGGTGGCAATTAGAGGTCCTCGATCGAAAAGAATCGGCACGAGCCAGCAATCGTAACGCTTTCCGAGGCCAAGTGCACTCGAAACGCGTGCGCGCACAGGCTCTCGACACTTTTGTGCGCTTTGTCTTCGCGTATCGTTTTGCTTCCCGTGTTCTCTCCTCGCTCTTTGCGTATACAATCACGTTGCTCTTGGCTGCTCGAGGACACCCTTCGAGGACCACCCGATGGTCCTTGCGCTGCCACTGTGTTTCTTTAACCACGCCCACTTGAGGACGCCCTTGGGAAACCTTGCGCGAAAAAAAATTCCCATTACACGCAACTACATGTTAAAATACATAGTGGGGCTTCGGTAACTTTCCGAGTGAATCAGTGATGTAATTTAAAAAAAAATATTTTTGTTAGAGTGTGGTGGGGAGCCGATTCGCAGGGGGTTGGCGTCGCAGGAGCCTCGGCAGAGGGGGCGGTTTGTTTCGCGGGACGTCTCAATAAATAAGGTGTTAATTAAACGGGCATTTTGTTGAATTTATCCCCGCCGCGGCTCGGCCGGACCCGGTGTCCGTAAATAAGCGGATATTTATAGCCCGTGGCTTTCTCCGAAGCTTCGTTTTCTGCGGTTTCTGTCTCTCGATGCTAATGTATCGCGTTCGTCCGCGTGAACCGAGGTCCACCAGCACTCCCTCCCTCCTCCCACGGTGGACACCAGGAGGATCGTAACGCCGCCGCCGGCTCCTTTTCCCCGGGAACGCGCGCGCGCGCGCGAGCGCGAGCGAGCGCCAGGCTACTATAAATCTATGCAGAGTTATGGCAGAGGTCGGGTTTTGTCTTAATGGTCGACCGTGTAATTCATGGACGGGTCCCTCTCGTCGCTGGATGCGACGCGACTGCGGGCTCCGCTATCCCTCCGCAACAATTTCCCATCCTCGAACATCAGAAAACGAAGCCTGGATCATTTGGCGAGCCAGCACCACACACTACAGACCATTATAATAATTATTCGAATAATATTCCGGTCATTGAACTATCTGGATTTTTGCACGAAATCGTTTTGTCCTGAATTACGATTCAAATTTCCCGCGGTTTGCAACGTTGCCACGGTTTCACTGTATATCTGACACAGTGGTCAATATTTGAAGTATTGTAACTTCGTGAAATAAAATCGCAGACCGACGTACCTACACTCATTCTAGAGGGTGAAGACTGCGCTTTCGACGCATCGACGTGTTTTTTTTTTTGGAAAAATTTTTCTCCGGAAATCGGGCGAAAATGCAGTAATGGTAACTTTTTGAAAATTTTCGACATTTAGACTTGTTTGCAGAGTTGAAAAATTTTTTTTTGGGTCTGAGATCTTTAGGGATGCAAACAGTGAAGTCTTCGCTTTCCAATGAGACTAGAAACATGGGCCTACGATTTTTTGTTCCCATTTTATGGAACTCTGAATGAAATATGATCCACCAGCGCTAGAGGCATTCGAGGACTACTATCGACATTGAAGCTATTGTAACTGTGTGGAAAACAATCGTACTATGACCTACCTGGGCTCATTTTAAAGGGCGAAATCAGCACTTTCACGGTTCGTAGATCATATTTCTCTAGAAATCTTTTACTCTGTGCGGCACACTGTAGAGTCAAAATAGTCGTTTTTTGGAATGTTGCAACCGGCCAACGAGGAGGCGACGCCAGAGGGGAGTGGATCGAGGTTCCCCAAAGTTCATTACATCGATACGCGATCTCCTTCCCTTTGGCAAACTCGGAAACTTCAATCTCCGTCCACTCGACCGAAATTCTCACGGCTCACGTAATTAAAGCCAGTAAAGCCTGGCCCCGTCTCGGCCCGTGAGGGCACCGCCTTTGCGTTCCTTGCTCGGTGCCCTCTCGGGGAGGACTGCGTCTCGATCGGATCGATTAAGTCGATCCCGAGAGCGTATTGCACGAGCTGGAGGGCGGATCTCGAAAATTTCACCATTTCTCGTCTCCCCCCACTTCCTCGACCTGTCAAAAAATCTCCGGGCGCTTAATCCAAATTCTACGCACCTGGAGACTTGGACCGGACCATTGGGAAGCTCCAGTTAAAATTTCAGGAATTTCCGAAACACACAACAATTTTTATTCAATTTTTGCTGAACTGTAAATTTCGTTTTTGTTTGAGACTGGAAGAATCTCGTCAAGATTCGAAGAGGATGGGGCCCGACGGGGCCCTAGGACCCTATCTTCCCTTAGGAACGGGGCCGCACACCCTCTGTGACCCTCGATCGTCCCCCCTGTCCGTCCCCGAAGCCGTCAGTCGATACCCTTCGATCCCGCGGCATCAATCTCGCGCAGAAATTAATCTTATGGGTCCGCGTGCAGCGTTCATGTTTCGCAATAATTACAGGGCTCCGTCGGGCTGGTCCCCCTCTCCCCTCCTCACTGCCTCGTTTCCGCGGGCCCGGGCCCCGTTTTAATACGGTTTCGCACGAATCTAATATTTCCCCGTATATAAATTATCGGCAATTAAAACGGGAAAAAATGGAGTACAGGTTGGGTCCCCGGGCAAGAAAAAACCGGGGACCGGGGGTGAGATAGACGACCGGTCGGGCCCAGGCGAACGGGGCCCCGTGTCTAGCGGGTTTTTTACCTGACGGAACCGAGCACGGTTTCTTCCCGGCGGGATCGGTTTCGTGCATCGCGAGGCCGAATCGTGACGGTGTACCAACCACCGGAAGACGATCGCACACGATCCGTCCAATTGCGGGCCCCTCGTTTCGTCACGGACCCGCCGGACGAACCTCCCACTCGCGAACTTTTAGGTTACGTATCGACCATCGCGATAAAAAATCAAATGTCAAGATTTATTCATCGAAACTTTCGGTCTTGATTCATCTGTATCAGCTCTTTCTTGTACATTGGGCCTTATGCCCCGTCCACGCCCCACCCCTTTACTAATTGTCCGATCAAAAGAATATTCCTAAAAAATTCACAGCAACATTTATGCTGTCTTTTGAACCGACTGGGCTCCGTAGTGCCAAAGACACGCCCCCGTTACGAAAAATTCCTCCCCACCACCCACCTTTACCGAAAAATCGGCAGTCCAATCATTAACGTCTTCTCGGGAAGAAACCACGTTCCAGATCGTGTCAATTCGCAGAAACTCGCGACAGGCTCGCAGTGAGAGGGGATTCGGGGGTGGGCCTAGGAAGGTGGGAGGGGGTCTGAAAAAGGTCCCCGAGTTCCCCGAACGGGCTCCCGAAAGGGTAACGCGTCCGTTTCACGAATCTGCGATCGAGCCTCGAAAAGCTGGCGACTGAAGGGTTGGCGAAACAGAGCAAAACGGAGGGGTAGGGGGACGGATCGAGGGGGGCTGGGAGGAGGAGGGCAGGGTGCGGGGGCGCTCTGGGGAGAGAATTCGAGCGAGTCAGTGCCTATTGGCGTTCGAGCGGAACGATATCTCGGTGGTGCGGACATAAATCCCGGCACCACGTACACGTTGCACGCCCCCACAGCACGCCCCCCCATTAACTTTTTAATCTCCGGGGCCCCGGCCGCGGTGCGCTCAACAGGAAGAAGCGGGAGAACCCGGAGGAACAGAGGGGGACAAAGGGGAGTCGGTTGCGGGCCCGGATCGGGCCTTTTCGGGCCCGGGGTCGAGCATCTAGTTAGCATCCTTTCAGACACGCGGTCTACCAGCCTCTCCCCGGGCCCCACGGGCCCCCGGACCCCTGCATCCGGATGTGTCAGCGGTCCTCCCCGGGGTACCTGTGTTCCTGTCGGACCGATAAGTGTGCGCGAAATTGCCGCGAAATTTAAATTTCTTGGGGAAACTCCCACAATCGCTCATCAGAGACATTGGTTGACTTGGACGTATGAAATACGTGTGCTAACATAAAATTTTGAAGATTTAAAAAATACGTATGTGTACCTCAAGGAAGGTACAATAATCTGCTGTCGACCGATTTTTTATTCGTTTGTTTGTTTCTTCAGAAAAAATTGTCCAAAATGGATTTTCTAGTTATGCTATATATTAGGTGTTTGCTGATGATGCGCTGTCGACGCCATTTTGTTATCAATGGAGAATAAAAAAATACTTTCGTGTACCCCAAGATACGTACAATACACTGTAGTTAACCATTTTTCCATTACCTCGCAGATTCGTCGAGAAAAAAATGGTGAAATCTAGATCTGTCGACATTGTCGTCGTGGAAAAATTGGGAAAGATATGTCCGAGGACCCGGAGCACAGCAGCGCTCTCAGGGGCACTCGGTGGCGCGCGCGCGCACGCGCGGTGTCTGCGGGTGCCTTAATTTACAAGAGCGATCGCGATCGCGGCGATAGCCGGCCTTGTCGGGATATAATTTAGCGGTAGTCCGCTTCTACACACGATCTCTCCAATCAACCACTTAGCCCGACGATGTATTTACGAGGTGTTTCGTAATTTTCTCTAATTCGACGCGACTTGCCTCCTCAGCCGATCTCTCCGCGGCAACGACGGGGTGCGCATGCGCCTCCCTCGCTCCCAGCACGCGACTTTCGGCGGCACCGCGAACAAAAATCGGCCGCGGCGCGTTAACGTTATGGTTTCACGCGATTTGTCTTCTCGAGAGGCTGCTGCCGTGCCGGCGCGGCGCGGAAGATACGATCCGCCGATAGATCTTCATTCGATGATCGCTCGGATCGCGATAAGCATCGGCCTGAGACCTCGATCTCTCTCGGCTTCGCCACTTTAGTGCTCCCGAGGATCGCCGATCTACCGGCTTTCGCAATTTTTTGCCGGCTTCCGATGACAGTTTATGAACGCTAATGGCACAGCGAGCTGGGGAGAGAGAGAGAGACAGGGAGGGAGGATAGACGCGAAAAATAATCTCCATTGCAAATTTCTATGACCTTGAAATAAGTTTTGAGGTCAAAGAATAATATACACGAGGAGAGTGTTTCAAGTGGCCCTTTGTGAATTTTTTTGGAAAAAATGCCCGAAGATATCTGCGAAAAACTTTTTGGATATTCTTCCTGCATCCTCCAAGATACTTCCCAAAATTTCTTTCATCAAGATGTCTCTGTTGTTGCATCTTATACGCAGTCTCAAGTGCACAACTCGTCTTGAAAAATATTTTCAACTTTGCTCGTTTACACTGAACAAACCACCGTACAGAATCGAATGACCTTGAAGTATGTAGTCGAGGACAGCATCCTAAGCAACTCAGCTCACCGGTCGCTCGGTTGAATCCAAAAAGATACAAACAAGCAGTCTCGAATTACCGATTAAACGCATTCTCTTTCGATCGCGGCCGAAGTTATTATTATTATTCGTTTACGATTATGGTGGTAAGGATCGCCGTAACAGGCTTATCGCGGCTCGTACGGCGAATCGAGCGCAATTAACCCGCGCGCAGATCCCTCGCTGATAAACAAAAGTCTTCGGCTAATTAATTCCTCGATTTTCCATCAGCTCCGACGATTTCATAGCGATGAAAAGTCTCCACCCCCTTTCTTCCCATAACCATCGACCCCCCTCTTCTCATCCTTGGCCCCGCTGGGCCTTCACCGCATTTACCTCAGATCGTGCGAAAATTCGAGAGGGCACTGAATATTCACGAGCGGTTCTCGATTCCTCGCAGCACTCGTTCTCCGTCTCGCTTTAAAAACGGGAAGAGCGAAAGAGAGAAAAAATCTCGAGGAGGGCAGCCCCCGGTCGCCCCCCTCTCCAAGAGGAACGAAGTTTCAGTCCCTCACGACTCGACAAACTGCGAATAAAAGCAAGCGAAATGAAAAAGGACGAACTGAAAACAAAGCATCGTGGCACAAGGGGGGCGAACAAGGGGGCCAGGGGGGGATTTTAACAAGAATTTCGCTCGGAGCTCGCAAAGAGACGAAGGGGCCCCGGCTCAGGATGGGAAGAGAGCGTTCTCGTTCGGTTCTCTCCCTCCCACGCGGGCCGGGGTGGCTAACCCATCATTATCGACAATTTATCAATAGCCAATAATATTATATTAAAGCGGCGGGCCGCGCTCCGCAACGCCGTGGAAACCACAGCCCGAAATACGGCGGGCTGGAAGTCGTGCGCGCCGCCACCCTCGCCGACGGATACCGTGATCCTCTTCTCTCGGCTCGAGACCCCCTTTTTATTACCGAATCGTAATTAGTCTGCGCATCCTTAAGCACCCAGCCTGTACCCAAATTTTTCAGAACGCGACAGAACGTCTGCGTCCACCGAAATCCGTCGATTCTTCCCTTCGATTCCAATGTTTCTACGGTGCTAAAAAAATTTTTCTCGAGACCGAGACATCCACAGACTCGAAGATTAAAGTCTCCGCTTTCCGATGAGACCAAAAAAATCGATCTACGATTTTTTTTCACCATTTTATCGCACTTTCAATGGAAGGCTGACCATCAGCTTTGGAGAAACTCGAAATTCTTCGGCGATATTTGAACCTCTGTAACTTCGTGAAAAAAAATCGCAGTACCATCCATCTAGGCTTATTTTAAAAAGTGAAATATCTGTTTGAATACATGTTCTTGATATTTTTCGAAAAAAATTTTTCTCTATCCTGCTTACAAAAATGTAGAATCGGCCATTTTTTGGAAATTTTTCGGATTCAAGGGGCCCGGTAGGAATGAAAAAATTTTTTCCGTTCTTCAGACCACGACAGGTTTAAAGATTACAGTGTCTGCTTTGCAACGAGTCCAAGAACATTGCTGTACGATTTTTTTTCACCATTTTATGGAGCATTCAGTGACAAGAGTGTCGTTGGCATTAGAAAACTTGAATCACGAGGACCCTGAATCCCAGATAAACATTCGTCGATATTTAAACATTTGTAACTTGATGGGAAAAAATTGCACAACAATCATCCAGGGGCTTATTTTAATGGGCGAAATGTCCTCTTTCCACGGAGTTATTTTCCTCTAGCATTTCTCCGTGTGGAATATGGACAGAAAATGATCGTTAGCGCAGGCAGGTTAATTTAATTCATCGAGGAGTTTGTTGTGCAACAGCGAGGTGGAAAAGAAGCAGATCGTGGGACGATAGAAAAATGAGTCGGTTAACTCTCCCCGGCACGCTCCGACAGTATCCGAGTGATTACGATATTTACCGAAGCCTTAAAGTGCCCGTAAAATCCGCCCCCGCCCTCGTCATTACGATTCGAACGACTTCGCGGTTTTGCATATAATGTGCGAGGTCGGTGACGGTGCCCCTTCATTTTTAGTTTGTTTGCCCAGACGGTGATCCCTTGTGTATGCGACGGTATACAGATTATTATATTCCGGTCGAATGTGTGCAAAATTTCGAGGATTATTTACCAATATCAAGCAACGCGTTGCAACGAAAATTTTGCACAGCTCGGTGCGTACCTCGAATCCTGTAAATTTGGATAAATTGATACCCAAAGTCACCAGACAAAACTTGTGTCCCCACTCTACTTTCCCCTTCCACGACGTTACTCCCCACGCTTACGTCGCGGCCCGGTCACGTGACGCGTTCCGTCACTGCCGCGCATGCGTAGCAATGTCACGTGACTACTCCGCGTAGAGAGGGTAACTCTTTCCCCTCGATTCGTGCTCCCTCCCCTCATCCGACGATTCTGGTTGCAGCATCATGAACGAGCATCGTCGACTTTCGCGGGTGACTCAGTGGCGCTAGATTACGCTCGTTAGACTAATAACGTTGTGGATTTCGATATCAAAATTTTGCACAGCCCGGTGTGTACCTCGAATCCTGTGGAAAAATTGGTAGTCAAAGTCACCGGACAAAACCTGTGTCCGCACTCTACCTTCCCCTTCCACGACGTTACTCCCCACGCTTACGTCGCGGCCCGGTCACGTGACGCGTTCCGTCACTGCCGCGCATGCGTAGCAATGTCACGTGACTACGTCGCGCGTAGAGAGGGTAACTCTTTCCCCTCGATTCGTGCTCCCTCCCCTCATCCGACGATTGTGGTTGCAGCATCACGAGCGAGCATCGTGGACTTTCGCGGGTGACTCAGTGGCGCTAGATTACGCTCGTTAGACTAATAACGTTGTGGATTTCGATACGTTTGGACACACGCCTGTATCTCGAGGAATCAATCACGCCGACGGACAACCGACCCGCCGCGCGCCGGGGCTCGCCGGCCGGTTTAATTAACATTTAATTATCACGGTCGAGCCGCGACGCTGTCAAAGATAAAACTCGTGTTCCGCGTCCGGTCTGTCTGGCCTCTCTCTCGGCGAACCGTTCGCGAACTGAACCGCGACCGACCCGCTGGGAATCATCCTAGACTGCGAGCCGGCTCCGCAGGAAACCGTGCGTCTCGGTTTTTCGCAATTAGGTCGCTAATTGCATTGCGATTAATTCAGGAGCGAGAAAATGCGCCATTTTATGACCCCCTGGGTGGAAAAATGTGGATACAGTCGAGTCGGGAGCGAGTTGGCTCTTTGAGTGGCCCCTGGGGGCCAGTGTCACTCTTTTGCGATTAAAAATTGAGAAAAAATTGAGATTTCCATGAGAGACCGAAGAAAACATCGACTGGGTCAATTGGGGAGTAGAAGAGCTTACCGGAGCGCCCCGTCGGGCCCGGCCCGACTCGGCCCGAGCCAGTAGCGCTCACTATATCGCGAAAAAATAAAGGAAAAATCGAGATTTCCATGAGAGACCGAAGAAAACATCGACTCGGTCAATTTGGAGAGTAGAAGAGTTTACCGGAGCGCCCCGTCGGGCCCGGTCCGACTCAGACCGAGCCAGTAGCGCTCACTATATCGCGAAAAAATAAAGGAAAAATCGAGATTTCCATGAGAGATCAAAGAAAACATCGACTGGGTTAATTGGAGAGTAGAAGAGCTTACTGGAGCGCCCCGTCGCGTCGGGCCCGGCCCGAATCATCCCGAGCCAGTAGCGCTCATCGTGATTAAATAAAGGGAAAAGCAGATTTTTATGAAACATCGATGGGGCCAATTGGGGAACAAATCAGAGCGCTACAGCGGGCCCGACCCGGCCCGACACGGCCCGATTGTGTCCGAGCGCGTAATGCTCGGTCTCTCACGGAAACCAGCGGTCACTTCCGGCGTGGCTAACCGATTATATATTCGCCGCGCAGAAGGACGAAGTCGGGAGAGAATCAGCCGTTTAAACACGAGCCGGTGAGCTTCCACGAGGCTTGTCCAGTGGCCGGGATCACGCTAACCCCTCGTTAAGTCATAATTTACCCCCACCGAGTCTAGTCGAGGCTACGACCACGCTGCCGAGTCGAGCACAGCCAAGCCAAGCCAAGCCACGCCACGCCACGTCAAGTCCAGTCTTCCTATTTATATTCCTCGGCGACGCGGACGGCCTCGGCTAATTAAATATTAATTAAAAGCCGTGATACGACAGTCGCTGCCTCGGTCCACGACTCGCGAGCCGAGCTTCCTCTCGTGGAACCAGCGAGAGACGCTTTCATCTCGACACTGACCTGCGCCATGCAGTTTCTCCGCTCTGTGCAGCTACGCGATTTTTTCACTGCTCTATCAGCCGACAGATTTTGTTGAACATTTTTTTGCGTATCACCGATTATACAAACTATACTGCGAAAAATTTTCGATAGAAAATATCGATCGCGAGGGTGTGAAAAAAAATCACGAAATTGAAATTAACCACTCGACTGCATTGTGAAAGTTGATTTTCGAACGGTTGGCTTTTCATTTGCAATATTTCAGTCCTTGTGCTCAATAATTAATGACATTAGCTTCCGGTGAGTTAATTGCCACACGTTCTTCTTCCTCCCGAATTGCAACGAAACTAATTTCCCCCGATCTAAGAGGAAAAACCGCTTCCGCCTCGATGACGACAGATCGATCGACGGAATTCCCTCTGTATCGGGTCGCGATTAGATGCCAGCCCCGATAGAGGGGATAAAGTGGAGGACGATTAATAATTAATTGCGCGCCCATTATCGGGTGATCGACCGTCGTCCTTATCGATCAAGTCGTCATTGGGAGCTCGCTCTTTTCTCCTCGAGGGACAGACGACAGGTCGCGACCGATCCTATCTATTATTAATTATTAGCCTGCGAATGTTTATGTAAATTGCCACTCTCCCGGAGAAATGTATTTCCAACCGCGTCCATTCATCTTCCCTTTCGTGGTCCCTTAAGAATTGCAATTTTTGGCGACTGAACAAAAAATGGTGCAATTCTTTTTGGGAACCAATCATCGTTCGCTTCGAAGAACGAAGTCTCCTCTTTCCAACAAGTCCAAAAAAATTCATCTACGATTTTCTGTTCCCATTTTATGGCACTTTCAATAGACACATAGAAGCACCACCAGTAGAGCAAGTCTATGGTCACTATGTCTGTCGACATTTAAACTATTGTGACTTCGTGAAAAAAAATCGCAGGGTCATCTACCTACTCTGCGCTTCTAGTTCCCGCAAGTTATTTCCTGTTGAAAATGTTTTTCTTCAAGCTACGAACAAAAAAGTAGAATTGATTATTTTTTGGGAAATTTTTCGGACTCAACTGTCTCTGCTGAGATGAAAAATGTTTTCTCCGCACTGAGACCAAAGCAGATGTGAAGATTGATCCTTTCAATTTCCAACGAGACCAAAAACTTCTCGGTACGATTTTTTGTTCCCATTTTATGGCACTTTGGATGACACATAGAAGCACCACTAGTAGAGCAAGTCAAAGGTCACTATGACCGCGACATTTAAATTTTTGTAACTTCGTGAGAAAAAATCGCAGGGTCATCTACCTAGGCTCAATTTAAAGGGTGATGCCTGCGCTTTTAATTCCCGCAAGTTATTTCCTGTTGAAAATTTTTTCCTTCAAACTACGAACAAAAAAGTAGAATTGATTATTTTTTGGAAATTTGTCGGACTCAACTGTCTCTGCTGAGATGAAAAATTTTTTCTCACGACTGAGACCAAAGCAGATGTGAAGATTGATCCTTTCAATTTCCAACGAGACCAAAAACTTCTCGGTACGATTTTTTGTTACCATTTTATGGCATTTCAAAAATTTTTTCTCACCACTGATATCAAACCAGATGTGAAGATTGATCCTTTAAATTTCCAACGAGACCAAAAACTTCTCTGTACGATTTTTCGTTACCATTTTATGGCATTTCGAATGGATCTGCCTTCGACTTGACTGGATGGATCGTCTCGGTAAAATCAAAGACGAAATTTTTTTAATTTTCTCATACGGAAGCGAAACGATAAAACGTGGCTAATAGAAGTTGGTCAGATGGTCGTCGGTGTTCGCCGAAGAGCGTAATGAAATATTCTATAAATATTTTATGGTTTTTCGGAGAGCGTTATCTAGCATGATCGCGTAACGATCCGCCTCGCGCGGTTCGTTCGATAAATAATTGACGAACGCGAGAAGGCGACGAGAGCCTTGTATCCAGCGCGGTTTTATCGGTCGTCCGTCGTTGACGATCGCGCGACGGAATATCATTCGAGGCGGGGGCTTCCAATTAGGCGTCGAATTCCGCGTTGAAATCACGAACGGACGCCCACGCGACCGCTCGCGCGCGAAAAAAATATGGCGGCCGGCACGAAAGCCGCGTCGTCCTCGCGAAAGAAATATATCGGGCCCGGTGATCTAGCGGCGCCGTGAAAGATAATTATTCACGTTTAGATAACGAACGGTCGGCGATCCTATCGGGCGGGGGCGTCCATTAGCGGGGCTGAGCTTCGGCCGAACCTATATCTACACCGCAGATACATACATACACTCCGCGCCACCGTTCTCCGCTGATAACTTGCCCGGAATTGATGGAGGATCTTTCATTAGGATGTCGTTTAAAAATGTCCCCTGTCGTCGCGAAAGTAAACTCGCTAATATTTTGCTTTTTAGTAAGACACCTGGTAAAATTATTATTTTTACAAAAATCTCGGGAAACCTTGAAAGGAACGGTAACCCGAGGTTATTCGAAGCAACTTTTTCCTTTACGAAAATCTTCTCCGCGGCTTCGTTAACGAGCTATTAACGAAAAACACGAACCAATCAGAGCGCGGCTACAGCGGACGGCCAATAGCAACGCAACGGTACCTGTATAGTCTATGTTCGATTGCAACTCCGTAAAAAAAAATCGTAGGAAGACGTGCCTAGGCTCATTTTAAAGGGCGAAACCTTCGCTTTCGACGGAGCTACGTGATTTGTTCCAAAAAAATTTTCTATACCGGATGGAATTGCGAAAATATGGACTTTTCAATATTCACTTCAAGATTCATGTCTTTGGTTTCCAATGGCTCCAAATAGATTGCTCTACGATTTTTTTACCAATTTAGGACATTATGAGGGCAAGGTATCCTGGATGAATATTCGAATAGTCAATATTCAAATATTTGTAACTTCGTGAAAAAAAATCGTACAACAATCAGCCTAGACTTATTTCAAAGGTGAAAATGTCCTCTTTCAACTAGCGTTTCCTTTACTGCAGAATATGGGCAGGAATCTCGCAACAGAAATTCATTTACACATGTCGTCACGTTGCAGTAACACGAAATACGAAGTAAAAATTGTAACCAATCGTTGTTACCAGTCCAGGGAGAAAGCTGGAGGGGTGAGACCGGCGCGACGCAGAAGAAGAAGAAGGAACAGAAGAGGCAAACGAGGATTCGCGTGCAAGGTGCAAGATCCATTGTCTCCGGAGTCCGTTCGATCGGGCGAAAAAAGGCAGGGAAAAAAGGGTGAGGCAAAAGGAACGTTGCTGAAGCGGGGGAGCCTAGGGTTAGAAGCCGGGTCCCTTCACGGTCCCTTTGTCGTTCGAGCTGCGCACCGATCTCTTCCCCGGGGCAAAAACTGAAGCATTTCGGGAGGGGGGGGGGGGGGGAGGCGCCAATGCTCGCGAGACAATACGACTAATCGGCGACGACAGGTTCCCGTGTTCGGAATTCGTGAAAGGGACCAAAGAAGATGCCTGCTTCCTGGTGGCCGTGCGTCTCGCACCGCAGAAATTCAGCTCATTGTCTTCGACCCCCTTTTCTCCGTTTTTTACAGCCCGGAAAATCTACCCTTCCGTTCTCGTTGCCGGGAAATTGCGAATTTGCTGTGGCCTGGGAAGACAATTCCCTGCGAACTATTCCGAAACCGTCTCGAATTTGGGCCAAAAATTATTTCTTTCGAACCCTCCTGCGCTTCTCCCTTAAGGGGGTCATCCCATGTGAGAGCTACTTTTTCATGCTTCTTTTAGGCATTTTTTTTTAAGGACCCTTAAAACATACAATCTTGAAATTTTTACCACATATTTACTGACATTTTAACAGTCTCTAAGAATTTTTTAAAACCAAAATAACGAGTTCGATCGACTTTACACCGTTCGGAAGATACTCATGTGTAAAAAAAGTAAGATGATGGCGACCATCATTCCGGAGGTTTCGATCATCTGATATCAAAAAATCAAACTGTATTTTAATTTGTAGACCTACGACTATCTCCGGTACCAAAATAATAAAAAAATATCGAAAATTGAATTTTTGGCACGGTTTTAAACGTTAAGTTCCAAGATTCGTCATTTTTTTTCATCTTTTCCAGCTTAAAAAAAAACTGTAGCAGATATCAGAAATACTTTGGTACCGGCTAGAACTATAGATGTGCTGACTATACCATAAGTCGCAAATATGAAAAATACAGTTTTGAGAAAAACGCGTTTAAAGATTCAAGTACGATTTACATAAAGAAAATGTAAACTCAACATTAGTCTGTTATGTGTTGAGAAATTGTCTTGGTTCGATGCTCCGAAGTGCACGTTGATTCGAATGCACTTTTTTCCAGCACAAATTACTGTCCAGCTGATCGATATTTCACTGGTTATTTATTAATTCTTTAATCGTAACGAGGCAAACAGATGCTCCGTTCTACGTTTATAACAGTCGAACGACTTCGAATATCGAAATATCCTTTTACCTGCATATTCTAGGAATGTTATATAAAAGCAATTTGTGCAAAAAGCAATTTTTCGATTTTTTGGATCTGCCACATGGGATGACCCCCTTAACCCCTTGCACTATAATACCGAGGTGGACTCGTGATGAAGATTGGGGTGACCCCCTTAAATCATTGGCGTAAGAATTTTTAAAAAATTATGTTAGTTATGGTAAAAATTAGTCTGCATCTGGAACGAAGGAGGTGCGGGGGGTTCAACCCCGAAAGATAAAATTTAATTTGCACGCGAGGCTCGATTTTATTTCGCGCGCGCGCGCGGTCCGGCCATAAAGCCGGAGATTAGGCTCGCGGCGCGGCGAGAAAACAAGGCTTCGGCGGCCCTAATTTCCCGGGGGTGTCAGCTTGGGAAATCTCGCGACGATACGTCGTCCACTGCGATCGCGGAATAAAAACGGGCCCGATCTTGCCTCTTGATTAATAAACACGGTCGCGCGCGGCTTATCGTTTGTACGCGCGGCGTGCTTAATACGCGAGAATAAAAAATAATAATAAAAACCGCTCGCGAGACGCGTTCGGGGCCACGTCACCAGATAATCGGGAATTATCTACGACCTCGTCCGATCCGGATAAAACCGTGACGCCCGACGCGACGCGACGATCGTATACGTACTTACGTTTCTCCCGTGAGCACTCGCGGCTCGCTGGCTCTGCTCGGCTTTGCTCGGCTCGGCTTCCTCGCTCGGCTCGCGTTTATGTTCGCGGAGGACGGTGTGGGAGCCTCGCGTGCCGGCCGCTTATGCACGCTCCGTTATCTAGATGGTTATCTGGCCGGTTTATCGGTAATTTATCTGAACGGGCATTAGTTTTTGCCGGACGATGGCGTGCGCCCACCAGGCCTCCGTCCCCGGGCTAAATTATTCATTGCGCGGGGCGCAATCCTTCGTCGGTACGCCCCTGCTCGTCCTTAAGATGTCTCCGTGCTCGAGGACTTCGCCACCTGAACGTTACGGGCTGATAGCTTGCCGGAATTGATGGAGGATTACTTTGAATTTTGCCGCCGTTCCCTGGGGAAATTTCCTCGACACTTTTCTAGTTACTTAATCCATTTTATAATTCCTAGAGCCTTCGGTTGTTCCTAGATCGTACCCTAGACTCTTCCAAAGTCCCTAGTTTATTCCCTAGTCTCTAAATCATAGTCCCTAGATTATTCCCTAGATCCTTCCTCCCCACGCAAGAAAATTAAGGAATAACGATCCTCAGGCCTCTGTGGAAACGGTTTCCCTTATTCGTCGTCGGCGTTCGTTTGAAAACGGCGCCGAGTGTTCGAGCTCTCGAAGACGGCAGGTGTTTAATCGTCGCCGACACGAGAATCGACCTTGATAATGGACAGGTTTCGTCCGATTCGTTCATCGTCGTCGAAAGCGTCCAGGAAACTGGTCGTAGATCTGTTCAAATTTATAATTCGACGATTTTCAGCTAGGAGCAACTAAGCCACGCCCATTTAGGCCATTCGCCGAAGAGGGACAGCTAGATTACCCTTTAAAGAGTTCAATTTTTTTCAAAGTACACAATCTAGGGTAGGCATGAGTATAAATTGCCCTACGGAGCACTGTACTGACTTCGTGAGTGCCGTTACCTCCTAAGACCACGCCCACTCGTGGTGCTCCACCCACAGAAAACACAAAATCTTTTGTTCCCAGATTGAAATTGTTAAAACTATCCTACCCGACACTGCCCTGGCTCCATATGAACCAGGAGCAGTTAAGCCACGCCCACTTATGACACCTTATTTTCGGGAAAAACGAAATTAAAGCTAGATTTTATAAGAATTAACAAAAAGGCTAGATTAATCGTGACAAAAAATGCTCCATGGGGCATTGTAGAGTGAACCCAAGAGCATAGACCGCTCCCAAGAGCCAAGACCAGTTAAACGTGATGCCTGATCCACAGTAGACACGAGAAAAATTCGAAAAAATGTGGAATCGTGCTAGGAAGAACGATGTACTCGGAATTTCTGTGGCGTTCGTTAAAGAACGACAGCGAACAGGAGCGCCTCCTCCGAGTTCCCGGTCCGCAGGTGTAACCGTGCTTCGCTTACGCACACAGCTGGGTGAACGACACCTGCGGAGGCGCTCCAGACCGGGAAATTATGCCGCGTACCTCGCGTGTTATATTTATTGCGAGCCTGGTATCGGCGAATCGTCGTAATTTATTTCGCGTCACGCGTTAATTAAGGGACATCGACGGGCTCCGTCGCAACACTCTTTCCCGGCCGACTTTCCGCAACGAACCTAACCGATCACGATCGAAAGTCGATCCGCGATTTTTCAGAGTGACAGACAACCGATTTATCAAACTCAAGAAAAATCGGTCATTCAATTCTCGACCCCTATACCGCCATTGCTTCACATGCTGCGAGTCTCAAAAAATTCTGACGTATCGCAACCATACAGCGAAGCACTGAGGAATTTTTTCAAAATTTTCACTTGGAAATTCTGATTGTAAAAAATTTACAAAATGCTCTCGGTTGGAAGGTCTCTAATTTCAAGAAAGGAAAAATGGCAAACTTCGAGCCTGCAATTAGGGAACAGAATGGAATGCGAAAATTTTGAAAAAAATCTGAGATATCGTAACGTAAGGGGTAAGCAAACAGAAATTTTTTCAAAATTTTTACTTGGAAATTCTGATTGCTATAAATTTACAAAATGCCCTCGGTTGGAAGGTCTCTAATTTCAAGAAAGGGAAAAATGCAAACTTCGAGCCTGCAATTAGGCAACAGAATGGAATGCAAAAATTTTGAAAAAAATCTGAGATATCGCAACGTAAGGTGTAAGCACAGAGAAATTTTTTCAAAATTTTTACTCGACAAACCAGGTTGCAAAACAGCCTGGTATTTCGGCGCGCGCCAGCTACTCCGGACCGCGGCATGAGATTATCGCGCTGTGGATTATTGATGGTGTTGGTGAGTCAGAAAATTGTAGAGTCCCGTGGAAAAAGGCCGCGGGCGACTAGCGAACGGAGAAACGCGACAAGGCGACGCGACGCGCTTGTTCGAGGGGAACGGTTCATGATAAATCATCGACTCGAGCGAATGAACGTCGACTCCAGGGAATTGAGACGTGTATCCGCGATCGAGATAAACCGTTAGCTGGAATCTAACGAACGTCGACGCGCGGAAAGATCGTCCGCACGCGTGCGCCATTCCGATCGATGATCGCGAACGGATGAGCGAATCGATGACGCGACTCTTCTAGCGAGCCGGCCGTCAACGACTCCTTGATTCGCTAAAGAAACACAAATAACACTACGACCGAAAAAGTTTTTCAAAAAAATTCAAAGAATTCTCAAATGAGTATCTGGATGTCTGCGACGTGTCAGAATTTTTTCAGAATTTTCTTGTGCAAATACACGTTTCTGTGATAGGGTAACTGCACCAGCGAATAAACGGGCACCAGTAAATGAACGCTGTTGTATTTTTTGCTTTTCCATCATTGTTCAATTACTAGAATGTAGTGTTCATTGACTGGTATTTTTTATATTTTTTATTTAACGTTTAATAAAGACAAATAATAATAATTTCATTTTATTTGTGTTCATTTATTTTTGACAAATGAAGTATAGGGAGCCATTTGGCATATATGAGATTCCTTTAATTCACATATCTTTTTAAAAATAAAATATCTTCCTGAACAATTTCTTAAATGTTCATTCACAGGTGCAGTTACCCTACAATCTGTAAGCAAGATATTATTGTATTAGGTAGAGTATTTTAATTTGAAACGTATGTATTTTAAAGCAGCTATAAATTGGAGAATCGAAGCAACAAATGAGAATCGAAGAGGAGGGTTTCGTCAGAGAGTGGCGAGTGTTCGGGCGCGTGGCACCGCATAGTGAGCTCGGGGCAGGAGTCGTTGATCGAGCATAAAATCGCGATTTAATAGTTCCTTTACACCGCCGCGGAGAGGATCGTCGCCGGAGAGAAGCGCACCTGCAGCGGAACCAATGAATTAGAGACCGCTGCGGCTGGTGTCGCGGCCCGGCTCGGCCCGGGCCCGGCCCGACGACGACGCCCGAATTAACAACGAATAGTCGGCCGGCGTACACTGGCGGTGAACTCGTCGACTCGTTGGCCTCTTGCTGAAATAATGACATCAGGGAGGAGTGTAACGAGCGGTTTCTGTCCGTAGCTACGCCTCCGTAATGACGCGCTCGCCTCGCCGAGCCGCTTGTAAATCCACAAGCCCGTGTTTTACAGGATTTTTATTGGCGTTCCCGCGTTCCCTCGCGAACAAAAGCGTTTGCGCGCCTTTACAACCGGCTTCCGGCCGGCTAGGGCCCTGTCCTTCGCGGTTCGCCACGCAAACTCCACGCTCCGGGCGCCCAAGACGCCCTCAAGACGATCGCGACACATCGAAACATCCTGACCTCGTAAATAAACCTGCGTCTATTCCCCCCAAATTTTGCACCGAGTTAGCCCCTCCGATCCGTCATCGATACCCGTAAAAATTTCTCAGATCGAATCTCCAAGTCCGAAGTTAGAGGGGTGTGAATTGGATTTTTTTAGAAATCTGCCCCCACCTGTCACTTTCGACTCGAAATAGATATCGACTTGCTACTAGCTTCAAAAAATCAGAAATAAATCAAGCTTTCCAACGATATACGGTTTTGCATGATTTGTTCATCAATTGATGACGTTTCTTGTGTTTCTTGATTTTTTTGTTCTGAAAAATCGTTAGTGCGTAGGCTGATTTTCCAAAACGGAGTCATCCGACGTTAACCAAAAACTCACCACCATTACTATTTTGCACGCTCTTTCGAGTGGTACACGTTACATTTTGAAGACATATTTCCGTCCCAAGTTATGACGTAAAAACGAGTCATTCGGTTTAAATACACCTTTCAAGTACAGTGGTAATGAATTGCACGTAGCGCGAGTATATTATTATTATGAAATTTACAGTTTCCCAAGAGTGAAACTGTTTATTTAGTTTCGGGAAAAGCAAGGTACCTCGAAGGAATTTGTTGCACAAGCCGACAGTTTGCGTTCTTACGAGTCCGGAGGACTGTTGAGCTGGTCAGTGGTGGGACTTGTCGGCGTGCCCAGGTAAATGGTCCGCTTCTCGGTTCCCGATCGAGGGCTGGGTTTGCGCGAGGGCCTTACGGAGCTAATGGGACTCGCGGCTGCTCTATAATTACAAAAGATTGGCCACTATCCGAGCGGGCCGAGTAACGAAGAACGGGGAACGAACGTTAGAGAGAGAGGCCGGATCTGGTCTGGGATCCTCTAACGTGCAGAGCTCCAGATTATAGATCGATGGATCGTTTTTATTTGCCGATCCGGGGCTCGCATATGCGAACGGGGCCACAGCTGCGCGGAAATTTCGAGGGCTCCGGGAATCGCGACACGATTAGCCTGGAGGCGATCGCTCGAAGATTCGGATTCGGCTGCCACGAGGGACAATTTTTGCTCGCGTGGACGGCTCGTGCCGACGAGGGGACAGGCGAGGGGAGAGGGGGAGAGCCGATCCGAGCATAATTCGCGCGCAATCGATATCACCTGCCCGTGTCCTCGAACACGGAGAGGCTTTTCCCCTGTGTTTCTCTTTACACGTGTCAACGTGCAACGTCTTCGGCCAGGTTTGCGCGCGGAACCCACCGTGGATCAGGTGAGCCGAGGATTCACCTGCCCCGGCCCAGGCAGCTGCGCAGGTGTAATCCACACGGTTTTGTGGACGGGGAACGAACGATACACGCCGCGCCGGCCAGGGCCCCGGCTACTCGCCGTTTTCGATCCGACGCGCCGCGCCGCTCCTTATTCTTCTTCTCGACCCTGTTGCATCATTTGCAATACCATCGGCCGCACTTTTTGCTCGTCTCGCGCGATAGCAAGAAGCCCGCAACCTCGCGAGGCTCGACGTCCTCCGGTTTTCCCACCATTTTTCCCCCAGGAAGCGGTGCCCTCATCGTTGTATAATAGCTCGAAGAAATCAACGACCTACCGATTTAGCACCGATTCACCTTCGGAAACTCGATTTATTTTCTAACAGTACACTTGGCTGTGATCGTATCCATCGAAACTCTCGTTTATTAATATTTTTTAGCGATGGGTCAAAGTTGACCCGGCCACCGCCGAGCAATCATTCTACGAACCACGTTCGATTCTTCTGAAACTTTGCATGTTACCAGTCCCGTATATAGGCTATCGATTCCTGTCAATATAATACCTATCGAGTCCCAAGGTCAAGAGAAGCACAGGCTCCAGATCCATTTTTTAAGAAATCGATCGACGGCTATAACTTTTGACTCGAAACAGATACGGAGGTGTAACTTGCATAGAAAATCGAGAAAAATCCAAGCTTTCCAGGAGTACACAACTCGGTACACTTCATTGATTTTTGTACAAGTTATTTATATTTTTATTGTTTCTTAACACGCAAAAATGTCAAGTGCGTACGCTGTTTCACCAAGAAGGAGTCGTCTGCCGCTAACCAAAAACTACTCGTTAACAGTGTTTTTGACGCTCTTTCGAACGGCGTTTGTCAAATTCTAAAAAAGCGTTCAGCTCCTGAGTTACGACGGGAAGAGGCGCCATTTGGAGCGAACAGCCGCTATGAATACAAAGATACTGCTTCGTAGATAGCGTGACCGTGTTGCTATTGCGACTTTACAGTTCCCCGAGCGCGAGGTGCTCCGTATAAACCTCGCAGGAATCGAATCGGCGTATAAAAACCATCTACGGATCGAGAAAGGTCACACCGCGTCGCGTCGCGTCGGCCGGGAACGGGAGCACTCGGCGACGACGGTTCGCCCCGTTTAGGCGGTTCGTGCGTCAGCGGCTCGACGGTTTCATGGTTCGAAACAGTCGGAAATTCGGCTGGGCTCTCGGTCACGAAACACGGGGCGAGGAACGCGATCGCGAAATTGAGGGCTGAGAAGGAGGAAGGCGTCCGGCACGCGACAAGAACCGAGTGCTGCGCGCACAACGCCCGGCCGAACAGAGACAGAGCGAGCGGGAGAGGGGTTGGGGAGGGGAGGGGGCGCAAGCTGCAGCCTCTCGACGCGATCGAATGAATCACGTGGAACGCGACCAAGCTATCATTACGCCGGTAATCACGGTCATTTGTCCGAACTGTTCTAATTGAGAGTCGATACCGGCCTGGCTGAGTTATAATGCAAAACCGGCGCAGCAACGGTGCGCACCTTTGCTCGCCACCACATTCCCTTAATTAAAAATTAGCCACTATCATTTCCAACAAGCACGAACATCTTCCTGACTTTCCCAATGCGAAAATGTCCCCTTACGAAAAAAATTCCATTTCGAAAATCGGTGAACGAAATGATGAAAATCAAATGTTGAGAATAAATTTGTGGTTTTTCAGAGGGTTTGTGGGATGTTCTGTTTGAAGGTTGCTGGACGTGGTTGAGTTTGGAAAAATTGTGTTTTGGTTCCGCAGGGTGGAGAGCGGTCGAGACAGGGTTGAAGGCGATGTTGCCATGCCGGCCGGAGCTCTTACTATTATTTAACCGTTAAAGTCAGTCCTCGTTAGGTTGCAGCCGATAGAGGCGTGGGTCGTGTCGTCGTATATTAGTCCGGAAACGCCTCCTCGGGATCGAGGGGGTGATGGCACACGAGATTAATAGCCAGCGGGTCAAGTACGACGCCGGAGCGAAGTATACGGACAAGAATTACCTTGGAAAGTTACGATCCGAGAGAGCCGGCCCGGAACCAATCGAAAATGCGAACTCGCGAGAGAGCCCGAGACCTCCGATCGATCGCTCGATCTCCATTCGCCGAGTGAAACACTTTCCAATTAATTCCTGCTAACGAGCACCGGCAACCCTTGCGATCTTTTCGGTACTCGAATCATTCGAATCACGGTGTTTGACCATTTTTATTGCTCCCTGGTCGTTAATCGATTTTTCTAAAATTTTCACAATCTGTTTTGGAAAATTTTGGAAACTCAAGTGAAAAATAATTGCCTGCGAATCTCTTTCAGACTCTTTGGTGCAGATAGATGATCGTAGTGCATCCGTTCGTCCTCGGTCCGTCCTCGAGTTTACCCTGGGGATTATCCTCGAGTTACGATGTTTGTTCTCGTCGGTGCACGCGAGAGAGACTCCTCGATGAAACGATATTGTTAAGAGACCGATCAGATTTTCCGCGATAAGATCGACCGTGGCGCGCAGCAACACCGTCGGGCCAGAGTAATTGCACGATACTTTATATATTACGCTAAGTAATCGCACGGCGGCGGCGGCACACATGCGTTAGGCTAGCGTTCGCGGCTCGGTCTCGGCCGCGCGCGCGCGCGCGCGCACGCGTTTATGTAACCCGCGCCGAGTGAACAATGAGGCCCGATTAAGATCGACACGTAAGCCGGGGATCATTTCTGAATCGCATTATCTCGATGCGTTAACGAAACTCGCGGATTCTCCGGCCATAATTAACGTACGAACACCTCAATCGTGATGCGCGACGGTTATTTTTTCTGTGTCCGAGCAAGTCGCTTCCTCGGAAATGGTTCGGATCGAAACACCCACAATGCCTTGGGCATATGATTCAGCTTTCGGAAGGTTTTCGTTGTCATGCCGCTGTAATAGAACGTTACTCGCGTGATGTTACATGCTCGAGTGTTTTCCCAGTGGCGCGAAAATTGAAACTTTTAAAATTTTGTAATTCTGTGAAAAAATGCCGGACGATGCTGTACCCGGGCTCGTTTCAAACTTTGAAACCTCCGCTCTCGATATCCCCTCGTCATGTTTCCTTAAATTCTTTTCACCGCAGATTTTATAACAGGAAGTGAAAGTGGTCGTTTTTTAGAAATTTTTCGAATTCGTGTGACTCCACGAGATTGAATAAATTTTTTTTGCAACTGGGACTGCAACACGTCTATCTACGAAAGATTTAGCTTTCGAACGAGACAAAAAAAACTGCTGTGCGATTTTTTTGCACCGATTTATCGCAGTTTGAATGAAATATGAACCGGTAGCACTCGAACAACCAAGGGTTTAGTAGGTCTGAGGTGATTGTGGATGTTCAAATTATTATAACTTCGTGAAAAAAAATCGCAGGACCATCTATCTTGGCTCATTTCAAAGGGTGAAATCTGCGCTTTCAAGTCACCAAAGTTATTTTTTCGTAAAAAATGTTTTCTGAGCGCTGCGGAGAAAAGAGTAAAATTGATCATTTTTTTGGAAACTTCCGGATTAAAATGTCTCCGCAGAAACGAAAAAATTTTTCTTCGAACCGAGACCAACACAGATTGAAAGACTAGAGCCTCAGCTTTGCAATGAGCCTAAAAACTTTGTTGTACGATTTTTTTTCACCATTTTAGAGCACTTTGAATGAGACCATCAACACTGTAGTAACTCGAAAACGTCTAAATCTCAGATGACGGTCGGATACTGGAACAATCGTAACAGTGGTAAAAAAAAATTCCACGGAAACAAACATTTCCAACAATTCCAGGATCGTAAAAGCAATTAATAAGCAAGAATAAACTGCGCTCGGCAAATTGACGATCGTTAGATCGATTCGAAGCGTGGCGCCGTTCTCATCAAACCTCTCAGCAAGCATTTAGCACGATTCTCGATTTACGATCGCTAGATCCTCGCCGTAGATCGATGATTCGCCGGACGATTGCGTAATCGTATAATTGCGAGTCCACGGATTTCCGTGGAAATACCTTTAAGCGATATTCTCTCGTTTAATCCTTGGAGGACTCTCTGTTTGCCGTGGGTGGGGGATGCGAACGATTAGAAAAAGATGTACGGCCGGGCAGAAAATCCTAACACGATTCCGGAGACGTATGGGGCGCGTTGGTGCACCGTCGCGTCGCGTCGGTGTACTAAATCCTCGAGCACCGGCCCATCCCCCCGGCAGGCCAAGTCCGTTCAGTTCCTGGACGCGTCGTCCTGGACAAATGCCCGGATACCGACGGTGGAAGTAATGCGTCTTAGCAGCGCTACTCCGCGAGGCGTTACCGCCATACCATGCAGTTCCTGCGGAGACCATTTAGTGACCCCTGCACGAACGCTAAACGCAGGACCAGCCCTCGAGCCACCCTAAACCCTAGCCACCCTCCGACTCTTCCAAATTCATAGTTCTTTCCCAATCCACCACTTCTGGGAATTCCCTCGAGACCCTCTAATTCCCTCTAGATCCACCAAACACCTTCAATTTTTCATCCGTATTAATGTACCTCGTCGTATCTGACCGGAAAGATTGAAAAACCTACTTAAAACGTCGCGGGACTTTTCGGTGACACTTATCTGTGGCCGGAACCAGAAATTAATTTTTATTGAAATTCAATTATACCTTGTATCTGACCGAAAGGATTGAAAAACTTGATAAAAACGTCGTAGGACTTTTCAGTGACACTTATCTGTGGCCGGGTCCAGAAATTAATTTTTATTGAAATTCAATTATACCTTGTCGTATCTGACCGAAAAGATTGCAAAACTTGATTAAAATGCCGTGGTACTTTTCGATGACACTTATCTGTGGCCGGGTCCAGAAATTAATTTTTATTGAAATTCAATTATACCTTGTATCTGACCGAAAAGATTGAAAAACTTGATTAAAACGTCGCGGGACTTTACGGTGACACTTATCTGTGGCCGGGTCCAGAAATTAATTTTTATTGAAATTCAATTATACCTTGTATCTGACCGAAAAGATTGAAAAACCTACTTAAAACGTCGCGGGACTTTTCGGTGACACTTATCTGTGGCCGGGTCCAGAAATTAATTTTTATTGAAATTCAATTATACCTTGTATCTGACCGAAAAGATTGAAAAACCTACTTAAAACGTCGCGGGACTTTTCGGTGACACTTATCTGTGGCCGGGTCCAGAAATTAATTTTTATTGAAATTCAATTATACCTTGTATCTGACCGAAAAGATTGACAAAACTTGATTAAAACGTCGTAGGACTTTTCGGTGACACTTATCTGTGGCCAAGTCGAGAAACGATTTTTTAGGGGGATATATTAGATTGAACCTAATTTAATCAGATATGGAAATCAGTTCCGTGTTTAATTGAGGTGTGTCTCGATTTTTCGGAGAGGGGTTTAATTTTTCGAGATTTTAAGTAGAAGAGGTAATTGATGGACAGCCAGCGTTATCTGATGCCTATTCAATAGTCCGGGCTCGGTCGGTTCGTTTCGGTCAGGCTTCCTCCTCTCGCGTTTTACGCGAGGGCGTTGACGGGAGGTGGACCATCGCAAACACTCCCCTGAAGTGTCAGTCTCGCGGATAATTTACGTCGTGGCTTTATGGGAGTGTAACTAGCGGGTAGACCGCGCGCGCCGATAGCTCTCGCACGACGCCTACGTCTCGCTTCGAAGGATACCCTAAGTGAAGACTTCATAAACCTTGGCTTGAACCGTAGCTCGGGAAGGACTTCTCCTTTCCTGTTGCTATATTTTTCGCGGTTAAACTCCATTATGTAAGTCACTAAAACCGGCACAAACACTGTCAAACTCCATAAAACTACAAGCCTCAAATGTTGTATGTGAGGGTATACCTAGAATATGTTCGACGATGTTCAAACAATTGTAACTTTGTGAAAAAAAATCGCAGGGCGATCTTCTTGAGCTCATTTTAAAGGGCGAAACCTACCCTTTCAACTGTCATAAAATTTTTATTTTTCTGGTCAGTTGAAACATTGTGGGACCACCACAAACCGAGGTATCAAATCGGAGGTGTTTCTCGAAAATTATATTTTTTTGTGCAGCATACGACAGTCCGCAATCTGGCCGCAACAGAGGGAATCCTAACGAGAATCGAACGGCGGGCAACAATGGGCAGATTAGGATTGCCGGCGGTCTTATACGCGTAACAGAGAACGATCTCTTCTGGGGGGGGGGGGGGGGCGAAATTACAGGTGACGGTGATCCGAATAACAGACGGATCTCTCGCCGTCACAGGGGGAACTCATGCAGGAAATCGCTCCTGGTGGCTCTGCCTCCTTTATCTCCGTGTCAGCCGAAGGTTTCACGGTTTCGCCATTGTCGGGCCACGGCGAGACGCAATAGAGGGGACACTCGAAATCTCGTTTGCAAATAAGATTTCACGGTTCCACGGGCTAGTGGATTTTCGACGGACCTCCTTACCAGCTCAAAGGATCGCCGCAACGGGGATGCGTTCCCGTTTCCGTTTACCTTTCGGTGATCGTGTGACGCCCACGTCTTTCCTCCTCCTTAGCGTCGCTATTCGCGACAGACGTTCTTCTGACCTTCTTTTGTTCTCGGGCAATCGCGTGTTTCAGGGTATCATTACACCTTGTGAAGAGGTACATTCGCAGAGAATTCATGAGATGTAGCCTAAACAGAGGTAAATGTGATTGCGAGACATTAGGGAAGTCGTTTGTGTCGTCGCTTTGTCTGCCTCTAATTTGTTCGAACGATAAAGGACACATTGTTGGGTTTCGCAATTTCTGCGATGGCGGTGCGTTCGAATTTTTATCTCGGAAAGTACTCGGCCGATTGCGACGAATCTTCGCTTGTTTGAAAGAGGAAGGTTCCTTCTATGATCAGGATTTTTTGTTCGTTCGAGAGTCAATTTTTTAATACTGAAAATTATAAACAAATCTCACACAGTACGCCTTGATTCAACAGCCAATTAAATTATCTATAACTTTCAAGAAAATAGTAATTAGTGGCCGAAAAAATTCGTGCACATACTTTAAATATCGATAAATAATCGTGCCAAATTTGAAATTAAAATACCGAATACTTTCCGTTAAAAAAATTCTGAAAAATCGCCTCAAGATCGTATAGCGTCGAACTAGCAAAACCCATTAATGTCGTCACAAGAAAAAATGGTACACAACTGGGTGAGAATAATGGCGACAAGGCCCCGTCGAAGCGGGCATCGCCAAATATAGAGAGCCGGTTCTGTGTCTGTTAACCTCGGCGAGGTGAAAACGTAATTAAGAATGTAGCTTGATTAAAGCGCGTTGCGCGCCGCGGGACGATCGGGTAAAAGCGAGATAATAACCGAGCGGGCTCCATGTGTGGCACGGTTAGCAGCCCATCCATTTTTCTGGCTGCTTGTTGTTTCGCGCCAGGGGTCCCCGGATCTCGGCTCGCGCGCGCGCTGCTCCCTCCCCCCCCCCCCTCCCGAAAATCCAGCGGGCCTAATCCGGTCCGTGGGCCCCGACATAATCGTAATCGATGAGGCCCAGTGGCCGCGGAATCGGGGAACGCGGGCACAATGAAAATTCCGAGCGTAAAATGTCGATGTTCCGGACGTCAACGGCGCGGCGTGGTGGCTGTCCAGAGGTGTCACAGGGCCCGCTGAGACTCGTACCGGCCCCGCCAGAGCGCGCTGCGACTCCTCGGGCCCCGCTTTAGGGCCAGTCATCCCGCTCTCATCGATCTTGTTCGATTATTCCGTGATGGGCGAAAAAGAGAGGCTCACTGCGAGGACGCACAAAAGGAAGAGGGGCACGGAGTCGTTATAAATCGTGGGCCGATTTGATTTCTATTAGGCGACGCTTTGTTCCCGCCTCGCGGGATACTCTGGTGCCCATGGGCGTTAATGGTTTTGCTGGAATGTTTGTTTTGTTATTCTTTTTAGGTGAAAATCTTCGAGTAAGGTTCGAAGCTGGGAATTTGTTCGCGTTTGACTTGTTATAACTTTGGCAAAAAAAAAAAAAACGAAGGGCAATCTTTCTAGCCTTGTTTCAAAGAGCAAAGATCGCGCTTTTGATGCGCCGACGTTATTTTTCGTTAACAAAATTGTAAACCTAGTTACAAGCAGAAAAGTGAAAATTGTCGTGTTTTGGATATTTTTCGGACTCAAATGTCTCTAGTGAGACCAAAAAAATTTTTTCTTCACTGAGACCCCAATCAGTCTACAGATTGAAGTTTTCACTTTCAAACGAGATAAAAAACTTTGAGCTACGATTTTTTTTGACCGATTTATCGCAGTTTGAGAAAGGGGAGTTGGCCACGCGACGCGACATTTCTTACAAACCGGGGCCCATTGTTCCCGAACGATTCTTCGACGGGCCCCCCACCCCCCGGTTCTCCATTTAACCCCGACAAAATTACCAATCGATCGGCAATCGTGGCGTTTGTATCGACCAAAGAGTGAGAGAGAGTGGGGGCAGCGAGAGGCCCATTCTGCCGTTCTCCGTATATCAAAGGTCCCAAGGCGGGACAATGACCGTGAAGAAAAGCTATTACAATCGTGGAACGATTAGCCCGATCGTTTTTTGGCTGCCCCGTCGAGGCGGAATCACGAGGAGGGCATTCACTGGCTTTACGAGGCAACAATGACTGGGCCCATCCACGGGGCCCGGCGCTCTCTCTATCCTCCTCTATCACTGGGCCCCGCTCAAACCAGAGATGATTAACACGCTTGCCTACCTTATTCGATCCGGCGAATACGAGCTGCCAACGATCGAACGATTCGGTAACGGGAGGGCGCCGATAATTGCCGTTATTAAACGCTCCGAATATCGGGCCCACGGGTTGCAATAGTCCCAAAATCGTCGGACACTGTCTATATTATACAGAGTGTTCCATCTGACTCCAGTCCTGCTCTTCTTCGACACTGAACAAAAATATCGGAAGAAAATGTGATTTTGTCCGTAAGGCCCAATATATGGTAGGGGGAAGAAATTTTTCAAGGTCGCACTTTTAGAGTTATCAGGATCGTCGATGCTTAATATTTTTATCGTTGGTACTTCTCATGTATCTTCAAACAAATTTTCTGGTTGGTCCCAAAACTCTAGAATTTTTTTGATGACCCCCGGATTTTTTTGGTGGGCTCTGGATTCTTCCCATGGATCAGATTCGTCAATAGTACGAATTGGATTGAGATTGGCGTGTTGCACGTGTCGATTTGATTCGAGGCCGGGGAAAGTGCATCGTGGAAACGAAACAGAACCGAGGTATGAAAGCATCGACGCCTCGTAGACGCCCTCGTGCTCGATTTCCGACGAGAAGATCTCTCGATCGGTTCCTCTGATCCTGCTAGCACCTCCTCCGCGTCTCTCTTCCTCGGCTCTCTCTGTTGCTCGCAATCAGTTCTCCTCGAGTTCCTTTTGTCGAGCGAGGAGGGGGGGGGGGGGGGCAGAAGCTTGCCGTTCGATCGGCAACGATACACGTCCACCGGATTAATCGCATCAACGGCTGATCCTGTTAATCCAATTCCTTCGGTCTGATAAGATCAACCGAAGGGGGCAGACCGGTCGATAAGGAAATTTCGAGCGGCTCGCGGTGCCTTCGAATCGATCTGTCGGAAGACTGATAACCGGCCCGGTCAGTTCTGCTCCGGAAAAGAATCGTTTAAAGCTGTGTCCATATAAAACACTCGGGATCTACCAAAATAATAGCGGGGTGTACCAACAACTTCTAGAGCTCACCAAATCATTATAGAGCTCGCGGAAATGTATCAAGTCCACAGAAAAATTTTAGGGCTCACTGGAAAAAAATTGTAGGGCGTATAGAAAAATTTCAGAACCCACCAAAATATTCTAGAGCTCATTAAAAAAATCGTAAGGTCCACAAAAACATTCTAGTGCTTCTCAAACAAATTTAGAGCTCACAGAAAAATTCTATAGCTTTCGGAAAAGACTAGAGCTCACTAAAAAAATTGTACGGTACACCAAAAAATTTTAGAGCTTCTCAACCAAATTTAGAGCTCGGAGAAAAATTCTAGAGCTTTCGGAAAAATTCTAGAGCTTACTAAAATAAATCGAAGGGTGCATGGAAAAATTCTTACAGTCCACCAAAAAATATTCTGGAACCCACAGAAAAATTGTAGTGCCCACGGAAAAAATTGTAGGTCTCGGAGAACGACTATAGCACTTACGATCCGATGTTTCTCGATGGGGGTGCGACCGAGGTGCTCGACGGTGTTAATGTACAACCCGGACTAGCCTAATATTGTTTCCGGACGGTGCTGGAAGAATAGTCGGCGCGTTTCATTGGGGCGAGGGGAAGATGGAGGGGTAAAGGGGGGAGGAGGAAGAGGAACGAGGCAGAGAGGAGGTGGATCAGCATCGTTATTAATGGGCACGATTACTCGGCGAAACTCGCGCCTTTGTGCGAGTTGCCAGCCTCCTCCCCAACCCTTACCTCTCCCCCAGCCCCCTCCGTGGGGCCCACAATACCCACACGAGCATTCTTCCTTTACACCTGTACAAGCCCTTCTAAGTTATGCGCGAGATCCTCCCACAGAAACAATGCACCCGCGCTGTGCTCCCCTTCCACCCCCCGGCCGCCCCTCAGTCTCGTTTCGTTCGACAGTTCCGTTCGCTCCTGACTCCTTTTAATAGGCCTCATCATTTTTCTATAGGCAGTGCAATTTTTGTAACACGTCCTACAATTTTTCTACGATCGTTACAATTTTTCTAGGGACCCCACAATTTTTTTGGTGACTCTAGAAACGTTTCTATGGGCCAAGACATTTTTCTGCAGGCCCTACCGATTTTTTGGTAGACATACAGTTTTTCTGGGGTTCTAAAAATTTGTTCTAAAGGCTCTACCATTTTATGGTAGACCTAAAGTTTTTCGGGGGTTCTGAAAAATTTTTCTGCACGTTCTACAGTTTGCTCACAGGTCCTAAAATTTTTCCATACCCTCTACAATGTTTCTGACGTGTCAAGGCATTTTTATACAGGCCCTAAAATATTGTTACAGTTCTTTCGGGGTTCTAAAAAATTTCTCTGCACATTCTACAGTTAACTCACAGGTCCTACAATTTTTCTATACTCTCTACAATGTTTCTGAAGTGTCAAGGCATTTTTATACAGGCCCTAAAATATTGTTTGAAGCCCTAAAAATTTGTGTAGAAGCCCTTTGGTACCAGTCGCAATCGGGTACCGCGCAGAATCGACAAACCCAATACCCAGGCCTCGTGAAGTTCTAAACTGATTAAATGACCAAACAAGCCAACAGTATTCTCTCCCTCACGACTAGCCAGACACATCCACGACCCTATTAAAAATCAGTAGAAGAACGTCCGATACTCCGAAGCCGAACGAGGGTGAAACGATCGTTTTCAGTTTCCAGAGCGGAGCTCGTTTCACGGTGAATTGAATCCGGATAGATTCGGGAGCAAAGGATCGCGAAAGGTTAAACCTAAGTCCCGTCAGCTGGCTAGAAAATGGCTGCTGTTCTTGAAACCTCCCGGGGAGGGAGGCAATCGACGGAAGGTCGGATAATCGTGTCCCGAGGGAGAGCGGGACTCTCCTCGAGCCAAAAGTGACCGGGATTTCGCGTAATCCCGTTTCCGGGGCCACCGGGGGTCAGGGCTTCTCACGAGTTCTCTCGTTGACTTCGAGACGCTTTCACTGCGAGATTCGCCTGGGCCCCCCCCCCCCCTTCGTCTGCGGTTCCCCGCAGCTGTGCCCCTGTAAATACCTGGGCCCGCAAGAGCCCGTAAGAGCTCGCCACAGAAACTTGGAATTGATCCTCGTCTCGCGTCGAAAAGACGGATCATCCGGTCGCGACTCGTGTACTTCGCCCGGAATCGAAATAGACTCGGACTCTTTTCGAGGAACTTTTCGGCAGAAGGGACGCAATCGGGGTCGATCGACTCGGAAAATTGGCCCGAAGATAATCTCGGTAGTCTCGGGGATTCGATTACTCGGTTATCGACGCGTCGCTGGCCTCGCACGCGATTTCCACGCCGTTTCGCAAATCGAGGCGAGGCCGGTTATTCCGCCGGACAGTATGTCGCTGGAAAATGGAGCGATTCCCGGTGTTTCGTAATCCCCCCACGGCGAGATCGAAGGGTCAGTCTCACGTCGAGTGTGAAACTGAGGGATCCCGGGCCGGGCCGGGTCGGGCCGGGCCGATCGCAAGGATTTGCCGGACCTGCTGGCGGGATTCGTATGCTCTGACGTATCGGGGGAGCAATCCGCGTGACAGCGGCGATCGACTGATCACCGGCTTGATATTCCGAGCGAGAAGCTTACCGGAGAAATTGGAAGGGTCGTGGGGACAGTGCTGAGCTTGCCGAAAAATTTTCGAAGGGTGTAGATCACGTGGAAAAGCTGTAGAATGCTCTGGACACATTATAGGAATTATAGAAAAATTTTTAATGGCTTCAGAGAATTTTTAGGACTCACCAAAAAAAATGAGCAAGTTGAAACTCCCATAGATTGGCAGGAACACCTAATTTTCCCGAAGGCTGTCTCGCTCAGACCACCTAACCCAGACCGAAAGGTACCCGAATAACCTACTGGTCGTTTCAGTTCTGCAAACCAGTTCGTTACCCGAAAATTTCTCCGTTGGCCGAGCTCGTGTTGCCTTCGTTTCGATTTCCGTGCGTCGTCCGGATGTCGATAGCTATCTCCCGGCCGCGGCGACAAGATTTATTTGCCTCGCGCTATCTGGCGCACCGGTCTTTGATTTACGCGTAAACGCCTCGTGCCAGCCGTGTTGCCGACCGATAAGCTTTAATTGAGTCGCGCCCGTTAATTAATAAGAGACCGCCGCGCCTCGGTCCCTCGCGTCAACGAAAACGATCCTCGATCTCTCGTCTCGGCCTAGATCAGTGCCCGGAGGGAACGCCAAAACAAAAGGAAGGATCCGGACACTTACCGGGTACTCGAGGCCGCTTCTGACTGGATGGAATATCTCACGCTGCTGCGGAACCAGGGGCGCAGTGTGGTCCTCCTGGGCCCTGGACACTCTTACAGTAGCCCTCTCCCCACTACTTTTCACCTTCAAGTAACCTTTTCATTAAATCTAATTGTCTTCTTTACCGATCTTTTCTTTCTCTGAATTTTATTGAATCTAAGATTTCAAATAATTTTTTTCTCGAGCTCAGAATTTTTTTGCAAGGCCTACAATTTTTTGGGTGACTCTACTACCTCCCTATTAGATCTGTATTTTTTTTGGAGGCTCTCAGAATTTTTCTACAGGTCCTAGAAATTTTTTAGTATCTTACTCTTATTCCGTGTGCGAGCACCCCCTCTTTTAATTAATTGTATCCGAAGCCTCGGTGGAGGGGGCTCCGCGAATGACAGGATAGTGACGAGATTACCAGACGTGCATATGCGTGAATTATCATTTAATTTATTTTAAGTTAAAACCTTTTTTTACAACGATATCTTACAATGACGCTTTTTACATTCGAAATTAAAACCGCGACGAAACTGCGCGTGTCCGTCTCGCTCGCTCCTCCCCATCGACTGTTCCACTCCCTCTCCATCGGTGGGCGGGCTTGGACGCACCGCCCCTCGTCCTCACGGAGTCCTTTGCACGCCCCTCACACGCTCGCGCGAGCGTCTTTATACAAACACTCTACACGCTACTCCCTAATAATACTATTACGAGAATAACCTCCCCCGTTCGCTTCCCCTTCTTCGTCCGCGTGGCTCTGGACCTGTCCGACGAAGAATCCGTGGGCGGGGCGAGCGGGGAGGTGGGCAGGGGGCGTGTCGGTTCGAGTGGATCGCGAATTCTTACTTTTCAGTCTTTTCGAAGTCTTTGCTCTGGGAAATCACAACGTCGTCGAGCCCCCTCCCGCTCTCTCGCCCCGCCTTCGGTCCGTCCCACTCCTGCTGGCTCCGCCCCTTTGGCCCGCCGCGAGCTCGAGCGATCGATCCGCCCCCCGACACACCTTCGATCGTGTCCACGGTCGATCTCCTGCTCCGGAGAGGCGCGTAGACACACTCAACATGAAGAAACGGACGCTCGAGACTTCTGGCTTCGATCCTCGAAGTGAGGTGGATGTAAAAGGGATGTTTCCGGAGCGGGGGTTCGATAGATCGAAGCGGGGAGGGGGGCTGGTCGCGGCTTGCGATCGATCCTCGACGATCAGCGCGCGGTCTCCGCCCGAAACGTTCCGACGATCGGCAAACAGAAAGGATCACAATGCGGTCTCGAGCTCGTGGTCAACTCGATCTCTTAGCCGAGTGCCTCGCGATTAATTAATTAATTAATTAGAACGATTAATGAATGGAGAATCGGCCGACGGGCCGATCGGCGACGACGATAATAGGTGTGTAATAAGAATAATAACGATAATCGTCATTTACGGCTATTAACCTTTTCGCTCGCGATAAATCGTTTTAATTACCATCGCTCGACTATCTAGATGCAAATCTTACGATGCGCAATTAACCGCTAATTTATGCACAATCACCTTTTTCCACTCCTCTCCGCGCTCTCTCTCCTGCAGGTTTTGCCTGGGCCGCTTTCCCGTGTTCGCGGCGGCGTTCATCGGTATTTGTTTATACATATATATTTATATTCAATTTTCTTTCATATATATATATATAAAGATTTATTTATTTATATTTATATATATATACTCGGTACAATAACGGTACGCAATCTCGAAGATACAAAATTTACAACGCTTTTCCGTTTCATTTTCTCCTCGCACGCTTAGTTAGTTTTTTACACGCTTCCAGCTAGCTCCTTCCCGTCCTTGCCCGCGCCGGACATCATTTTTGGTAGCTAGTTTACTCTGTTCCCTTTACGCTCGGGGACTAGTCTCGCCTGTCGACGCCTCGGCCCGAAAATTCCGCTTTCAAACACCGCTTCAAACTTTTCCGTTCCTCCTCAAACCAACCCAAACTCTCATTCGAACTCGAACAACGGGGGCTCGAGGCGTCGAAAGCGACGAAACGAGCTCAGAAACGACGCGCCCCGGCTCGCTTGGCGAGGTCCGGAGCGGACGGGTCCGATCGGAAGGTAAGCCACGCCCTCGCGGGCTCCGGGCGTTTGGGAACGCCCTCGCCAGGCCACGCCCACGCGGGCTCCGCGCACCGAGAATGCTCACGCGCGACTTAAACGAAACTCTGAAGATTGCACGACGTCTCTGTCGACGATTCCGCACGAATAGCAGCACACTTACACGCTAGAACGTCCACTGGCCACCGAGGACCGCCTCCCGAGGGTCCCGGGGCTTCATACCCCGACGACTTCCGGTCGCTCCTCCCTCGAACTATGTACAGTCTCGACTGCGGACGTGATGTACTTCTGGTCTCGCGTTCACAGCTCGTCCTCCGGATCGGTTCCTCGCGTCCCCCGGTGGGCGGAGTCGACGTTGGAATCTCCTCGGACCGCAACAAAACCATCCCAAACGAATCGTGCTCGAGGAACAGGGATCGTCCACAGAATTCTTCCGTAGACCGTGTGGGGGCTTCGCATACACTTAGCGTTCGTATAATATGTACAAGTATATTAATTAGACTCGATACAAGTTAGCTGACTTCGTTTGTACTTGGGGCCGGGGCTCGTAGGCCCTCTGGATAGAGAACTTTACATATGTACAGAGGCGACGCGGGACCGCGAGTGTAGCACGGGGGTTTAGGGATGGGGGTGGTGTCTGTATTTCTGATGGCAGAGAGAAGGGAGGGAGGGAGACGAGACGAGAAACGATTGCAAAAGGGGGAGGGGGAAGGAGAAATCTCTCGTCGCGATTGGAAAAATCGTTCTCGATACCCCGGTCTCGCGCGTCTCTCCCCCTCCAGACTCGTGTCAAGAGGGACAGAGAGGGGAGCACGACTCGATTACGCTCGTACGAGAGTGCCGGGCTGCGTCCCGAGCCGGTGATCGCTCGTGATTCATGTGTACTCCGATCGCCAGCCGGTCTGAAAACAAACAGAACATCCGTGGTCTTTCTCTCGATCTTTCACAACCTCTCCGTCGACATTCTACACTCGATTGTCACACCGATCGATGCGTCTTTCGATTCTCTATCGTAAAGTTAGAGCACACTGACGAAGAGCAGCGGTGGTCTCGGAGGATTCAGAAAAAAGCCTTCCACCAAATTGGCGTACGTTCGTTCGAGCATGTCTCTGGTAAACTCACCATCGCGTTCGTGGTCGCGGCCAGCTGTAGACCCTGAAGACTCGTCATGTGATGGGAATGGGAATGCGAGTGCGAGTGCGGGTGTATGGGGGGCGGTGCCGGTGGCGCAAATCCTTGATGAAGACCTCCGGCCACGCCGACACCCGTGTGATACATGTAATGCTGCATCGCCGGATGCATCGTGTGATGATGCTGCGACGTGCCTGCAACACACAAACGCGCAACCATGTCGTTTAACCACCTGTTTTCCAGTTTGATCAGCATTCCGTACACCTACAGACAATTTTCCACGAAACCCTTCAACTTACCCATTGGTGAGCCAAATCCAGAATGGAACGGTTTGTTGTCCAGGTCCAGGTGTCCGCTCGCCTTGATCATGTCACCCATCACGCCTCCCAGACCCAGGCAACCTCCAGCCTTCTTCTTCTTGCTCTTCGACGAGAGCTTCCGGTTCCTCGTCTGTATGCCCTCCTTCTTCATGGTCAGCGGCCGGTTCACCTGCAAGAGTCGTAGCCAACAATTCGTTGAGTCGAGCCGATACATCTAGGCCGTGTCTCGGGTTAGGCTCAAAGAGGGATAGAAAGAGACGGTGGTTCTCGCGCGGATTCAGTGAACTCTGGGACGATCACGGAAAGACGCCGGGGACTTTTGCGCGCAATGCAGACGGCCAGCAATTAACCAATCCCTCGGATTCCTGGTACCGGGACGGCTTACACACAGCAATCATCAAATCGACGCCGCAACCTTTGTCCACTTCTGGCTCGTGCCGGCTGGGGAGATGTTTTGCACTGGGGACGGATTCTAAGTGGAATTGGACACATTCGGTGGCACTATAAATGCTATAAGGAGCCTCGATTTAACGGCAAGTGAAACCAATGGATACATTACACCCAAAACCTTTTTATCAGAGATGACGATTTAGCTACCGGGACACTAGCCAACAGTCCTCCACTTTGTCATTTGCCTAATTCTCTAGCTACTCATCTGTCTACTCCTATATCAAGTCCCCTAATCCTCTATTTAGTAATCTATCTGATTCTCTACCTGATCATCTGTTTAGTCCTCCATCAAGACCTAGTACTCTACTCATCTAACGAGTCTTCTATATTGCTCTCCATCCTCTATCTTCATAGCCCTCTATCAAATCCTTCATGTACTCCCCTACTTTGTCATCTATCTAACCCTCTAGCTAGTCATCTGTCTAGTCCTATATCAAGCCCCCTAGTCCTCTATTACTTCTATCTAGTCCCCTACCTGATCATCTGTTTAGTCCTCTATCAAGACCTAGTACTCTACTCATCTAACGAGTCTTCTATAGTGCTCTCCATCCTCTATCTTCATAGCCCTCTATCAAATCCTCCATGTACTCCCCTACTTTGTCATCTATCTAACCCTCTAGCTAGTCATCTGTCTAGTCCTATATCAAGCCCCCTAGTCCTCTATTACTTCTATCTAGTCCCCTACCTGATCATCTGTTTGGTCCTCTATCAAGACCTAGTACTCTACTCATCTAACGAGTCTTCTATATTGCTCTGCATCCTCTATCTTCATAGTCCTCTATCAAATCCTCCATGTACTCCCATACTTTGTCATCTGTCTAACCCTCTAGCTAGTCATCTGTCTAGTCCTATATCAAGTCCCCTAGTATTCTATTTAGTAATCTATCTAGTCCTCTACCCGATCATCTGTTTAGTCCTCTATCAAGACCTAGTACTCTACTCATCTAACGAGTCTTCTATATTGCTCTCCATCCTCTATCTTCATAGTCCTCTATCAAATCCTCCATGTACTCCCATATTTTGTCATCTATCTAACCCTCTAGTTAGTCATCTGTCTAGTCCTATATCAAGTCCCCTAGTCCTCTATTTAATAATCTATCTAGTTCTCTACATAATTATCTGTTTAGTCCTATATCAAGACCTAGTACTCTCATCTAATGAATCATCTATATTGCTTTTCATCCTCTATCTTGACAATCCCAATAGCCCCCTATCAAAAAGGCCCAGAATCTCCATCGTCAAACCGAGACTATTTGAAGACCGACAGCCTAAAGAGCCTAAAGGGGGGTTCAGCACGTCTCTCTTGCGCGTTTGGGGACCCAGTCGAGTAAATTCGGGCGGTATCGCGTAATTCCGATGAATGTCGTTGACCGTGGTCCTCGACGTAGTCACCGTTGTGTCGTCTGGACGTCGTCGTCGTCGGCGAGCGCAGAGGAAGAGGACAGAGAGAGGGAGGATGATGCCTCCTCGGCCGCCACCTCGAGCGCGCGCGGTCCGCTCGCAATACCAGGAACCTTTTCCTTAAGTTGGCAGTTGCGTCACGTCGCGGCAACTACAAAGCAAGCCTCTCCGCCTCCTCCCCCGCTCGCGCATTTCCCTTCCTCCCCCTGGCACCCGCTAACCCCCCTCTGCCTCCGGTGCAGCATACCGCACTTGCATACCTAGTTATTTCGTACTTAAGCATCGCACGCCGCTCTTCCAGCGACGCGACGCCGACCCACCCGAAAAAAATCTGCGGACCTTTATGGGGCGCCGACTTATCGGGATCTCAGAGGAGGCTGATCAGGTTTCGTTTGGTATACGGTGCGTTGTTTGTTTTGGCAGGGGACTATTGGAATGGTTATAAGGAGAGATAGAAATTCAGTGTTCAAACAAAGGAAAGGGACATTGAATGGGGTTTATTAAGAATTTGCGTACTGGCAAAATGATGACTTAAAACCCACCTAAAATCGCAATTACTACGTCATCTAACCAAAATTCAACTATTATATCAATCCGAAATTTAACCGTCCAAAAATTCACGGACGATGAATTTTACAAAGAAAGGGGGCCTTAGGGGGGCAATATTTGAAAAACCAACAAAATGATGACTTAAAACCCACCTAAAATCGCAATTACTACGTCATCTAACCAAAATTCAACTATTATATCAATCCAAAATTTAACCGTCCAAAAATTCACGGACGATGAATTTTACAAAGAAAGGGGGCCTTAGGGGGGCAATATTTGAAAAACCAACAAAATGATGACTTAAACCCCCCCTAAAATCGCACTTACTACGTCATCTAACCAAAATTCAACTATTATATCAATCCGAAATTTAATCGTCCAAAAATCCACGGGCGATGAATTTAACAAAGAAAGGGGGCCTTAGGGGGGCAATATTTGAAAAACCAACAAAACGATGAATTAAACCCCCCTAAAGTCGTACTGACCATATCATACTGACTCCCAATCGAGTCGAAACCGTGCGAAAACCGACGACGATCGACGTAATAAAGAAAAGGGGTCATTAGGGGGGGCCCAGTACGGTGTCCCAGGAGTTCGCGGGAGGCCGCTACGGGGGGAAGTGGTTCGGAGCGGTCAGTTCCGAGCGATTTGAATACAATACGAGCGGATTTTAATAGGAACCGTTGGCGCTGTCCGAAAGCATGGGCACACGAGGTGCAAACAAAGGGGCGAGGACGATCTCGGTGGACGCGCGTTGCGACGCGTCGAGTCGCGTCGAGTCGAGTCGAGTCGCAGCGCGCCGGAAAGCCGACGACGAGTCGGATTCGAAATGCGGATCGATGCGGTCGCACACGATGCACAACAGCGGCGAACGCTTGTGCACCGATCGCATACGTAATCGACGGGATCTTGTCGTCGCGGACCCGCCGACAAGGGGTCAACGAATCAAAGATTGCACGCGGCCCATCGTTCGGTTCGTTCGAATTTTCCCCCTCGAATCGCGATCGATTCGGAGAACCGGGACGCTCCCCGACGCGCCGTGACGCGCCGTCGACGATGCGCCGCGCCGCAGTGCCCCCCGAATTCAATTCATACTTTCCCTCGGGACGGGGGGCCCGTTCGCGGACAGAGCTACGTTTCTGCGTAACGCGGTTTTACAACTTCCTCGAGCGAGAGAGACGAATGGTTCGGCGAATCCGAGGCCCGTGACGCACACCTCGGATCGATCCGTGATTTATCCGCGAGTGGTGACGCGCGTGAGCCGCCTGACAAGCTCGGAGGAAGTGTGAGAAACGGAGAATCCTCTGCCGACGGATCCGATCCTCGAGGAGATCAAACCTTCGTCCATTCTTAACACTGTTTCTGTATTTATTAGAGCAGGCTCTGACGAACATTTTCGTATAAATTTTATCGCGATATCTTGCTAATTTATTTTAGCATTTTTATTTTTTAGCATTTATAATTATTATTAATATTCCTACACAACAGTCCATAGTTCCAATAATTTGGAGGACCATGTCGTGGATGGAATTTTATTTGGAGGATTCAAGGGACGATTTAAGTGATAATTTTGTTAGACTTTTTAGTGGTTTTTTAAGTACCGACCTCTTAGTATTGATCTTCGACGATTTCTCGGAAGATACGTGATTTATGGCAACTTTCGACCACGTCCAGGACCCGGCTCATATATTCGGGGAACTTTCATGAATTTTCAAGGGTTGGTGGTTTAAATGCAGCGTTTCTAGCAGGACCCGACGCGCAGTCGTTCTTTCACGGCTCGGGAACGGCCTGCCTAAAATTATGCGGCTATCGGTCGATCTACGGACCACCGTTCGCGATCGAGAGACAGGCCGCCTCTGTTTCCACGTGGAAATCCGTCGAGTTTCTCTCTCTCCCCCGGTCGTTTTAAATTTAAATCTCCCGAACGATCGTCCGGACCTAGAGCAACGCCGAAAGTACAATGATCTCTGCTGCTCACTGTGCGGGAGAGCCTTCGACATTTTCTCCAAACACTGAACAAGTGATCCACTCATCTCAAAATCTGATAAAAGTGTCAATCGATTTTACTAAAAAAATTCATTTGACCTATCGAGTCACTGAACGACTGTTCCTATTTTTTTCTCACTTGAAAAACAAATTTTCGGAAAATCTGCTTGTATTAGCGTCGAGAGCGTTAAAAGACGAACAAATTCCACGCAGAAGTTTTTCCGTAGCATTATTATTTTCCGAGCAAAAACGACTATTCCTATTTTTTTTTTACTTGAAAAACAAATTTTCGGAAAATCTGCTTATGTTAGCGTCGAGAGCGTTAAAAGACGAACAAATTCCACGCAGAAGTTTTTCCGTAGCATTATTACTTTCCGAGCAAAAACGGTCCAATTCTCGTCTAAGCTTCATCGCATCCTTCGATAAATTCGATTGGAAAATTTTTTTGTGTAAATCGATGAAGGGAGATGCAATTAACCAAGGATCTCTATAAATACAGTCCTCACAAATGTCCGTCTGTTTCCCCGAGACGGATAAAAGTCGAGGCGCGAGCACGTTCCGCGACGGCCGCGGGTAATCCGTGTATTTTCGACTAGCGATTTCGAGCGGGAACGCTATCGGCCGGCTCTATCTTAACGACGTTCCCCTTGTCCATCTCTTTCTCTCTCCTTTTCTCTTTTCCTCGTCCAGCACAGAGAGCGTCTATCTCGAATAATCTCCGAGGCGAGCACTCGGCCCGGAGGCGTACCGGACGCGACCGGTGGCAGCTTCGAGAGAAACTGCCGAAGATTCTGCTCTCGAAACGATCGATCTTCGCCCTGGCCGGTCAGCCATCGCCTCCTTATTTTCTTTTCTTTTCGTTTCCCCTCCCCTTCGCTTCGCTTCCCTTCTCCACCCAGTAAGTAACCCTCTTTCCGCTCCCAGCCTCTCGTTCACGACGTCCGGGACTTTTAATTCGGTTCGCGACGGGTCATCGAAACCCCCAGTCCTTCGTACATCTCGATTTTCCATATCGATTTTTATACATATAGAGTCGAGGTACAAGTATTCTGTTATCCGAGGCCGTTCTTTAGGAATTTTTATCAGAGAAACTATCGTACCTCTTGCATTGGGATTTTTCGAACATATTCGCTGGTACTTGAAGTACGCGTGTGATTTTTTGCAAGTATAAATAACGAAAATTACACGAGTTAAAAATTTTTTTATTGGGTATGAACTTGGCAATGGCCCGCAGCGCATTCACGTATTTTTATCAGAGAAACTATCGTACCTTTTGCATTGAGATTTTTCGAACACATTAGCTGGTACTTGAAGTACGCGTGTGATTTTTTTCAAGTATAAATAACGAAAATTACACGAGTTAAAAATTTTTTTATTGAGATTGAACTTTGCAATGCACCGCCGCGCATTCACCAATTTTTCTCAGAGAAATTATCGTACCTTTTCCATTGGGATTTTTCGAACACTTTAGCTGGTATTTGAAGTACGCGTGTGATTTTTTTCAAGTGTAAATAACGAAAATTACACGAGTTAAAAATTATTTTATTGGGTATGAACTTTGCAATGCCCCGCCGCGCGTTCACGTATTTTTGTCAGAAGAACTGTTGAACCTATCGCATTGGAATTTAGTACTCTTATTTAGTGGTGTTCGAAGGACACGTGTGATTTTTTTTATGTAAAAATAATTAAAATTACGCTAGTTATATATTTTTCTAGACGCCCGATTTTCAAGGACGGTCCAGGGGAAAGACAATAAACAAATCCAGCAGGTGTTTACGACGAAATGTATATGTATGTAGAACGTCGTTGGCAAGCCTGCACGTGCAGAGGTCCTTCGTCAGAGCCTCGAAGGAGTCCACGACCTCTCTTCGTGGGACTAATCCGAAAGCGAGTAGTCATCCGATTGTTCGAGCGTCAACTATACTATAGCGGGGCCCCGAGGAGATATACATACATACATACATATTCGGACGGACACGGTGCTGGCCGGGACCATAACGTGTCGGCTTAACGTCAACGGAGAGACGGTCGCCTATTCCGGCTGGACGAGCCCGTACCGAACTCGAAAGCCAAGTGAAACCGAGTCCGAGGCCGATTACCCACGCGTCAAACGCTCGCAAACGAGCGCAAACCTTCGCCTCCCCTTGGCCAATCTCCTTGGATTCTCGGATTCCTCCGGCTAATAACGTGTGGCATTCCTGACGAACGCCAGTGCCATAATGCCGGGCAAAATACCGTGTCCGTTTCGCTCGCAGGACTCGTGCCTCTCTCGATACTCTCTCGTATTGAAAAAAATTCGAAAAATCTATGCATTCTCAGTGCTGACAGAGACGTTCTAAAATATTCGGTGACGAGTCCGGACCGAGTTAAAAATGTTCTGTGAAGTTGCGTTTTGGAATGTCAAACATTTCTCAAACTTCGTCAAATTGATCAACATGTTTTTTGATACTGTTTGCTTGCTCAAAAAATTTCTCTACTTTTGACCAGAGTTGAGCAACATCTTCATGTAAATAAAAATTTTGGATAACGAATAAAAAATACAAAAAATTTTTATTCATTATTCGAAGGTTTGAATATAAAAAGTATCTTTATTCGACGAGCATCGAATAAATAATTATATTCGACGAGAATTTATCCGACGAATAAAGATAATGTTTTTTTATACGAAGTGGCTTTGTTTGAACTTCGAATAATTTTTTCATCGTTTATCTGTATCTTTTAATCGGAGGCTTCGAATAAATCTTTCCACAACTACAAACGCGAACCATCGAATAACGAATAAAAATTTTTTAATGTAATTTCGAAATTTTAATTAATTTAACTTCGAAATTTTCATTTAGATTAAAATTTTGCCCAACTCTGCTTTTGACGCAACCTCTGCGAAATTCCGCAATTTTCGTATGCACTAAGAATTCCGAAAAAGTCCCTTTTTCAAACCTCGTCGAACACGATCGGTCCCATTTTGGAAATCACAATTTCACAGTATTTTCATCGTGAGAAGAATGTACAGAGGAATTAAATTTCGTGGATTTCGCGCGACGGTAGTCGAATTTATCCCCACCCGCGAGGCCACCGTCGTCGACGGAGCCCGCGACGGCGTAACGGAGGCCCTCCGCTTAATTAACGATTACCAGGAAACTCGTCTCGGTCTGGACAGTCGGTATTAACCCGAGGCAGCGTCCCACGAAGCCACGCGGCTCCGTCGCGCGGAAATTCGGCCGTGTTCGAGACTGTTTGCCACTGTTTGAAACCGTTTGGCGTCCCGCGATCCGATAAAGCTCGAGAGATAACGCGAGTCGGGGGTGGGGGAGGGGGGCCTCGGGAAAAACCAATGCGAATAGAAAGGGAGAAAGGGAGAGGAGACAGTGGGCCCTGTGTCTCCGAGACGCAGAAGGGGAAAAGAGTTTAGCGACGGGAGCGAGCGTAACGAACGTTCGACGGAGAAATCGCGAGCCAATTAGCGCGAGCCGCAAACGAATCCCTATCCACTTCTCCCCCTTCTCCTCTTTTCACTCTCCTTATCGAGATCGCAGGAGAGATCGCGAGCTCGACATCAAGATAACGCGGCCAGACGCATCGCGTCGCGTCAACGCGAAATCCGGTATTTTGTTGTTTGTGCTGCTCGTGGTGGTGCAAACTTACACCTACAATTATTTATTTCAACGAAAAGTTTCGATAAATTACTTTTTTCTCAAAAATTGGACAGTTTGCAGAGAATCGAAGATCAGATTTTATTCGGTTACTCAATTTTGGTGATTGAAGTTTTTGAAAAAAATTCCAAAAAAAAAATTGTTCTTACACGGATTAATTGAACCAGCGAGTTTTCTGTTAATTCTAGCAGGTCTTGTTGGTGTTGGTGAAACTTACACCTACAATTATTTATTTCAACGAAAAGTTTCGATAAATTACTTTTTTCTCAAAAATTGGACAGTTTGCAGAGAATCGAAGATCAGATTTTATTCGGTTACTCAATTTTGGTGATTGAAGTTTTTGAAAAAAATTCCAAAAAAAATTGTTCTTACACGGATTAATTGAACCAGCGAGTTTTCTGTTAATTCTAGCAGGTCTTAATTTTCGTCTGGTCTAACGCGATGCAGACTCTCCAGTGTCTCGTCTATTAAGGTCGAGCCTCCACCCACGCGTCCCGTCCGTCGCAGATTTCCGCCCCGCGGAAACTCAAGTAGCCTAACCGCGGTGAAATACCGCCGGCATAGCCAGAAAAAGAAGAGGAATCGCCGAGGATTTCCTCTTCCCTTTTGTACGCCCTGCGAAGGGCTGCGCTGTTACTTCCGCTGCTTCCTGTGTCACACGCAGTTGAGCACGATCTCTTTGCCACCCCCGCGTTCGACAGGGGAAACACTGATCGCCGTGTTCGCACGGATACTTATAAACCACCCTAATTGTAGGCGCAACACTGTTCTCGAGCTTCCGGACGTCTCTTGCAATTTTTCAGCCTCGTTAGAAAATCGATTTCACCCTGTGCAGCCTTGTAGTGTGATCGTATCATCGATCTGTTGTTAATGGAAATAAATTTTTGGAGTTGAGGAGTGTCCTTGCCTGTGACCGGGTCTACTTGGACCCGGACGTTTCAATAATAAAAAATTTAATTTATCCTCTCCGCAGTTCTATCTTTTTATACAATTGTTGTTAGTGGAAAATCGTTGAGTATTTTGAGTTTCAGAGTGTTCTTGCCTGTGGCCGGGTCTACATTGACCCAGAATTTAAAAAATAGTATTAAATTCCTCGACCTCTGATCGATGCATTAGGAATTAGTTAAAATGTACCGAATCCTTTTTCTACGAATTTTTGTGTCTTCTTGAAAGAGTTAACCCGTGCCAGAACCACTTGGGACCAGTCTCCAATCAAACGGAAGGACCGAATGAAAGGGAGGGGTGGGGGCAGGAATTAGGTTCCACGGTGTCCCCGACAATGGATCTCGAGAGTAGAGGCTCGCGACAATGGCAATCCGATATCGCGTTACAAAACCCGAGTCTGTTCTCTCTCTCTCTCTCTCTCTCGGTCGATCCATCTCGGAGCGGTAAAGCGACGATCGGTGGCTTCGACGGTGGCCAAAGAACGACCTTTTGCCTCCTCTATTTATCGGAAGAAAGCTTTTTATCGCGTGGAATCTCGTATCCGCCGTTTAATACCCGACCTCCCATTGTCGGCGTCTCCCTCCTCGGCAAACATTGTATCGAGTGCCACGGACGGATCCGCTTTCCTTTCCCCCCTTAACGTCCCGGATTTTCCTACCCCGCTTGTTTTCTTCTGTCGAGGACGTCCACCGGAAGTCCCTGCTAGCGATACCGCCGCGAAAAATACGTATCCACTGTCGTCTGTTCGAGTTCACCGAGCCGCGATTTTAAAACAGTCCCGGGCTTTCCAATAGTACTTGTCGCTATTGTACGTCCGAAAAAGTTTCTACGACTGTACCTGGCCTGACAACGACATTTTTTTACGAAGGTGATTTTTCACTAATTTTTTAACCACAGCTAATATTTCGCTACTTGGAATATTTTCGAGGTCACCCAAATTGAGATACTCTTCAAGGAACAATTTTGTCGCGGACTGTACCGGATCGCGCATTGTTGGAAAGCCGGACTGATTTAACGTTCGGATATTTTTCGGAGTAACTGTATATCGGTCTGGTCGACGTACACGATCGATTACTTACGTTGTGGAGCTTGTAGTACAGGCCGCACGCGTTGCAAACTGGCTCGCCGGCCTGATTCCTCCGCCATAGCGTGGTGGTTGCAGTCTTGCAGTTGGCGCAGCTGGTGCCCGCCCGCCTCGCCGCACTCTGCAGCGACAGTTTTGGAAAAGAAAACAAACAGATATCACACCCGTAACGGCGAAACAATTTTTCGAAAATCGAAACCCCGCCAAAATAGCCCGGAAAGTACCAAAATTTTTGTATAGTTAGTAACGAGTCTCAAGAAGGATCGTGGAGGCGTCTAACGGCGAGCCTAGGTCACGTTGCCACGTCACCGCGTGGCCCTTTCAGAGCTTTTTTTTCGATCAAGAAATTCCATTCTTCCGGTCGAGCAGCTTCTAGACTCGAGAAGCCACGATCCGGGAATGGGATCGCGTGAAATCGGCCGCCCTTAATCCCCCATCCCGATCGTTCGGCCGTACTCGGCTGGAAACGCGAGCTAGTCCTCTTACCTGTGCCCCCCTCGTCCCCCCGCCCCCTATTCCCGACCCCTGTGAACGAGAAACGATCTTCGGGTACACCTGTTTACACTGTGCGCAAACTATCGTGAGCTCTACGAAAAGAAACCTCGAAAAAAAGGAATCTGTTCGATGCTCCCCCCTCCGATTCCTCATCGACCCCCCTTTTCTTCGCAATTTTTTATTATGTCTCCGTTTGCCTTCGTTTCCTTCCGAGGACCACTTAACCCTCGTTGGGAACAGTGTCGCCAGTTGTCTTTGTGTTTTTCAAGGAAATCTAGGGGGTTGGAAGGGTGGGGGGGGGGGCGTACCTGGATCATTGTCGGCGAAAGTGCACAAGGGCGCTTCCTCTCTTTCGGTGGCTAATGGAAAACCGATTGAAACTCTCCCGAGCGAGAACGGAATCGCGCCGAGCCCCCGTGCCCCCCGAAATTGCGCCCCCTTTGTGCGTCGCCGGCCGTGCGTCGCGTCACAATACGCCCGAAGCGCGTGTCCACGAATATAAAGTGTCCCCGCTGCAACAACTGTTTTCCTTTTTTGTGTCCCCCGACCGTCTTCCTGTTTCGAGGGCCCCCCCATTGTCCTCCGCGCTCCGCCGACAGCGCGAAACTTGCGATCTAGATCGAGCAGAATCCCGGAGATAATCCGTTAAATGGATAATCTGCCCACTCGAGTGCTCGGGAGACCGTTGGAGTTACAGAAACATATTTAAACAAAACGGTAACAGCAAGTACACATTGCGAATGATATGATTTTGCTGTATAGAGGTCACGCGAAGGTCAACCGAGTGTCTTTCATCAGAATCGTGTATTTTCAATACACCATTCGATGCAATTTCTAAGTCTGCACCGAAAAGTACTAGGGTACTCAAATCTAAAAATACCTCGTTTACAAGATATTCAATTGTACCCCACTTACCCTATAAAAAATAATATTACGTTTTGTTTGTTAATTAGTAATTTAAAGTTAGGGGTGTGACGGCTCGTTCCACGCAGAATTGTACGCCCTATCGAATGATAGTGAGATATGCATATGTTCGTTAAGAGAACAATAATGACCCCTAAAGATTTTGATAGTTTCCAGTGACATTTTACTCGCCGGGTCTATTTGCCGATGCAGAGGAGGTTTCGAGAGGCGAGCAGGATCGTGGGAGAAGGCGGTGTTTACCCTGCCGGTCAAAGGGGAGAAGGGTAAGGGTCGAGAGCCGAGAAAAGCTCGAACAGAATATTGGGGGGTTGAAGAGGGGTGAAGAGGGGCGTCGCGACGCGTAATCGTGCCTTATCGGGGGGATCTTATCGGAGCTGCGCGGCCAGCAAAAGGGGTCTGCAGGGTGCTCCGGGCCCCTGTGGACGCCCCGGCGTCGAATCGATATGAGGAGAGCCAGCTCATCGATACCGAGAGCCCCGGCTATCTGCTCTAGATCTTTGACACCCTCCGAGCGTCGCCGTCCCATCGAGTCGAGTCCGCCAGCCTTTCACCTTCGCGGCCAGGGGATATCCGACGTGCCTCGAAAATTCTCCTAATGGTTATTAAACTGCCAGGCCGGTGAGGGGGTGGAGGGGGTGGAACTCCGCCGGATACTCGGACGCTCGTTAGCAAATGGAAACGCCATTGGCAAATGGAGTGCAGACTGTGTTCCATCTCTAGTCCATTGACTGGCAATTTTTATAAGGTGAGCGAAAATTTTTTTTTTTTTTATGGGTGAAAATACGTATAGGGTGGTGCCTAAGTCACTGAACCATCTTATAATAACCCTTTCATTTTTTATTAATTCGTATGCTCTCTGTTATAAATAAATTCAAATAGTGTAATGACTTTTGGACCAGCCTGTATAACAAAGCAGCGAATATAAAGATGGGAGAATATTCGTCAGGAAAACAGTAGAAACATTGATAAAAGAGATTGGAAAAAAATTGGTCAGGGTTCTCTGGGCGGTAGAATTACCTCGATCGCGATACATCTAGATCTTATCGATCCGCGGGAAATCACCTATCGGATCTGGTCGCGATCGGGGAGGGGTGGGGCCACAGGACAATACTTGTCCGTCGGGCCGGAACCGGTTAGCATCGTCGAGCCGCCGGACACTGACGGATATGACATTTGCGAAGTCCGCGGCGATCCGCGTTTCTCTCCTCTCATTCTGCTCCCCCCTCTTCCCCCCTCCCGCCCCTCAACCCTCGAATCTCTTTCCTCCTTTTATTTCGATTCGATTTTTCTGCCGGGGTCCCGTGTTCCCTTATTATCTCGTTTTGCTCGTCTCCGGTCCGCGTCACTATCCCCCCTCTCTGCCTCTCTTCCGTCGCTTTCCGAGGGCCGTTCCCCGTGGATTTTATTTTGTGAGACGCGTCCCTCCGCGCGTAAAACCCGCCCGAAGGGTTCCTTCCACCCGGCGGAACCCGCTCGTGCTTTTATTTCCCGTCGATCTGCCCCCCCCCCCTCCCCGCCCTACGCGTTTTTTGTTCCGCTGACACGCGAGACGTTTCGCCCGTTGACGCCATTTTGTTGATTCTTGACAAACAATGTGCAGTCCCAATTTCATTTTTTAAAATTTCACATTTACAGGTACATGTCACAGATAGGTACGGCAACGGAGGAAAGAATCTTTTCTCGATTTTAAGGAGATTTCAAGGTCATTCATCATTTTTTGAACGACCTTTATTATTTTTCTTCGATAGTCTTATAGAGCATGAAAAGACGAATCCGACGACTACCATGATCATACCGTTCCGATCGTTCAATCTCGAGACAATTGTTTCTGAAAGATATTGTTCTTTATGTTTTCGGACAAAGATATCTCGAGACTGAATGATCGAAACGGTATGATCATGGTAGTCGTTGGATTCGTCTTTTCACGCTCTATAAGAATATCGTAGAAAAAATATAAGCTGTCGATGAAAAAAAATAACCTTGAAATCAGTAAATAATTAGGTGGTCCTGTTTAACTGAGATACCCTGTGTATATTGTAGTACACATTGTACATTATACAGTAATATATTTCATAGATAGTATTAATATATTGGTTTGAACAATCGCTATATGCTACCGGTAGATCCCTGCAACCAGCGATGATCTATCGATCAGGGGGCTCGATGGAGGGGGTAGGGTCGATCTAATCGCGCAGCAATGCGTGCACGGCTGCGTGCACGACGCGGTTCAGTGATCCAGGGGGATCCAGCGGATCCTCGGACGTCTCGTTAGTATTCGACCAGAGGAGGGGGGTGAGGGGAAGGGAGGAGGGTCTCGAAACTCTAAATCTGTGGAGGTGGGGGGGAGTGTTTTGGGAAGATCGTGTCGCGGGAACCTAATCGAACGAGGTCCGACTCGAGGTTGATCCTCGGGGAAACCGGATCGACCGTGACTCGGGACGATTTTTCAACGTTGATCGACGCCGATCGATCGATCGTTTGTGACAGATCGCGGCGCGGGAGTAATTATCAAGATGGCGGCGTACCGACGTGTATCGTCCGTGAAAAAGTTCGACGGTTCTCGGAAGAATAGACTGCGCAATAATTGCGTAATGATCGAACAGGGAGGGGAGGAGGGGGTATTATAAAATCGTAAATTGATAGCCGACGCCGCCTGTGGCTTCGTTAATTGCGTCATCGATCTCCCGGCAATGATATTGTCCCCGATTCGCAGAACCGTTCCACGAATCCCGGGGATTTCGAGTTCCCCGTGAGTCCCCGGGCCGCGTTTGCCCAGCAGAATTTTATAAAGAACCGCCTGTGAGCGCGATCGCCGACCGACGCCGGCCATTAATCACCACATCGGGCTAATTAATAACGCCTAATGGCCGCCGGGGAACCGCCGCGCCGACTCTCGGAAGCCGCGGCTTCGATTCCGCTCTGATTCCGCGGCGATTTTTATTTTTACCTCTGCTCCTTTTCCTTTTTTTTTCACGGTGCTTCTCCAGAGACCACTTCGACGAACCTTCACGTATACGGAGAAGATAAAAAAAATATTCGGTTCATGCAATTTTTTTTATTGTCAAAATAGGTTCCCCGAGGGTTGAAACCACCCTTCGAATATTTCCACCCCCTTCATGAACAGTAGTAAGAAAGTAAGGGTAGTTACCCCATCCATTTTCCATAACCCCCTCCTTTTCAAAAAACCAACTACAGCATATTATTCTACACGAAATATTATACAATTTTCCCGTTTAAACCATCGCTCTATCGCTGATACTTTCGAAGATACACAACCGCGAAGTTATAAATATTCGAAGGGCTGTTTCCCCCCTTAACATCGCGCTCCGGACAAGAAGAAAAAACACGTGTCCCGTGATTTTGATTGTTTCAGACGGCAGCAGAGTTTCCATTGGAATCGTAACAGGGGAAGTATCGGTGCCCGAAGAAAAAGTAGTCGGGTCCAGCTGCGACGGTACGGGAGCAATTTGTATCCCCCCGAGAACAATGTTTGTATCGAGGTTGTATCGGCCGCGGTCCCTCCGCGTCTAGTCACGATTTAGTCAAGGATACACGGCGATCGTTATCGTACCAGCGCTCGTAAAACGATCGTTTACTCGCCGGAGTACGATCCGGCCGGAAAAGTCTCGATCTCCGGGCTCGGTAATCCCCCGATTTACAACGATTCTCTTTTGAAAACAATGGTAGGGGCGTCGCCGCGCCGGGGCCCTAAGAGGGGGAAATCGAGTGAGCCCCACGGCCCGAGGGGCCCTGATTTTATTTTAATTGCGCGAGATCGCATCGCTGCAGTGATACACACGGCTATTTACGCTCCGCGATCTTACGCGGTACGAAAAATCGTACCGCGTGGGACGTTAAGGGGGGACGGCCGTCTTTCGACGTAGCTTCGCTGTTTCTGGAGATTTTAAAAAGAAATTTTTTTTCCAGTAGAAAGGATAATCGAGATTTTGGTTAGGGGAAGAAATATTCGAACCGTGTGTCGTCCGCCTCGCTGCAGCCCGATGCAACCGCAGCCGCATAATGCAACGTACCGGTGGTACGGTGCAGCGTGCGCTTGTGACTGTGACAAGCAGTGGTACCACATTCCTAACACTAGCGCGAGAGCTCGACCCGCTCTCGGTGCACCTTCTCTCCATCTCTCTCGCCCCCCCAGTTTCTTCCCCCTTTTATTCTTCTCGTTCCGTCTCTCTCGGCGCGTTTTTCGCGTTCGCGACGCTGCCACCGGCTAGAGAAAGATACGAACAATGGACGGGGTCCGTGCAACCACTCCCGAATATCGCGGGGTGGACTATGGCGGCCGCGTTGTGGTCGGGATGCTTCGGGGAGGATGCACGCTGGTGGACAGAGCTGCCTCAACTGTTACTTCGACCTGTTGAAGCCTTTAATTGTTAAAACAATTGCTATCATAGCGGTTAAACTTGAAGAGTTACATTTATTTATAGACTCCCTTCAAATGCATATGTGCAATTTCGTTAATTGCAAATTGGATCGCTCGAAACTTTTCAATCGAGTGTTAAAGTCGCGAGGTGGTGGCGCGCTCTGGCGGCCATATTGGAAGCGTCTCGCTACGGAGAGAAGGCACGCTGACGACCGTAGCGCGTAGAAAAATTGCGAATAGATGACTCGCAGCTGTTTCCAGCTCGAGTTAAAAAGTGCATTTTGCATCGAATTGGCAAATTGGCGGGTCAACATTCTCGCGGATAGACAGCGTCGCAGCGCAACAGGAGGGGTCTAGCAGAGGTTAGCGTGCGTGAGACGAGCTCACGCAACGATGTCGCCGAATCAAGTTGATTAATCAGCCGATCCGAGTGATTCGTGGTGCGGGCAGCACGCGATAAGTCTCGAACGAGCCCCGTAGTAAACCGTGGCAGCCTCGCGATTCGTTTCCGCCGCTCTGAAAATAGAGCACGCGAAATCTGCCGATCGCGAGAAACCATTTTCCTTCTGTACGTCGTGTCGCTGGAGTAAGAGAGAGAGAGAGAGAGACTCGATTAATCCGTCGATTGCATTTCCCTGGAAATAAATCAGCACGCCTCGCCGCGGATTTATCGTTATTGCGTGGCAGGCCGGTTCCAGGCTCTAATGGCGCGCCAAGCCGCTGATTTCTATATACTATACACTATGTATACGCTGTTGCTTCGAAGCCGAGATGAGACATTGAACACAACGGACCTTGGTCCGGGTAAGCAACCTTTCACTCATCTCTTCGATCCGCTAGGAACAACAAGGTGCACGCGGCCCGGATCGACGTGGCAAACCATTTTCACCGACTCTCCGCCTTTCTAATAACCGTTACGATCGCTGGATCCGAATTCGTCGTGCCGGATCGATCGATCCTTCGCGTTATGCGATCGCCACACGCCCTGGTCGAGACAATCCGAGCAGGGCGAAATAATTGAAGAATTTTTCACGAAGAAACTGGGCGATGGAGATTCTTGAAATTTTTCTTGTATCTTGGAAAATACTTCAGAATCTCGGACGTAATTTTCCCCGGGACTATTTTTCTCGGGAAATAATTTTTTATTCGGTGCGAAGAGCGTGGGTCACTTTTTGATCGATTTTAGAGGGTGGTCGATAGAAGGTGGACTTTGGGAAAAAAATGTTCAGAAAGCAATTTTCTCTGGGTGAACAAGTTCTACGCGCGGCCCAGAATGCAAAGTTCTGCTTCCATCAATTAGAAAGTTCCCCAAGCGGACAGGATAAAGTTCGAAAATTTTTTCCAAAAAAAACCGGTCCAACAAAACTCGGCGAGACCTTTCACAGACTTCCAAGAACTCTTCCAGTCCTACGACCAAAATTTTTTCTCGGGTCCCACGGGGACAAGCTAGTAAAGAAACAAACCTCGAGCATCGTCCTCGCGTCCCACATCGAGGATATCGCGAGAAGGAAGAGGGCAGAGAGAAAAAGGATGCTGAGAGGATGGGGGCTGCGAGGGGGAGGGGGGACAGAGCGGAGCCACGGGTACGCGGTGAATTTATTTAAATTGCGAGCAATGTTCCAGCGTGTTCAGCAGCTTCTTCTGGTCCGGCGCGATCGAAATCGAGCAAAAGAAGATGAGGAAGAGAGAGAGAGAGAGAGAGAGATGGTGGCTCGCCGGTTTATATAAGGCGGGGAGAAGTCGGGACGGTGGGTCGCCCCGTGGGACAACGCCACCTCCGCACCCTCTCAGCCCCCCCCCCCCCCCTCCCTGTACCTGTCCTTCCTCCTCTGCACATTTTATTCGATTCGATTTTTTCCGCTCGGTACAACCTCGTGAGAATCAACGACAACATCGACGAGGGGACACGCGGACAAAGTGGAAGATCGTTCGGACCCCGAACGAAACCCGTGCAATTACGATGTTTCTAATATAGCTGCGGAACGGTACGACCAGGATTTTTGCAAATCGACCCCGGACGCTCGTTAAACCGATACCCAGAAGCCATCGAGCCGGTTCTCCGGACCCCGGAGCAATACGCTCGATACGCGCAGAACCAGATCACACCCACGATTTCTAAACGTTGTAAACTTATAAACGCTATCAAAAAATACGCTTGTACAGCCTAATATATGTACGATGTGATAGCCCGAACCGATTTTTAATCAACCCCTTTGGTTTCGTTAGGAAAAATTTCCAAAAATCGACTATTCACGACCAAACGAGCACAATATTGGGAGTAAGTGGGTACTGAGACTGCTCCCACGCCGCCATTTTGTTAGAAATGTGAACGAGAAAAATATATTTATGTAGCTTAAGATGTGTACAACACGATGCCGTAAACCGATTTTCGATCGACTCACTGGTTTTTTCAGGAAAAATTGCCAAAAATCGATTTTTCAGGACCAGAGTAGTGTAACTTTACTGCATAGCAAGTGTCTGCTGAGACTTCTCCGGTTCCGCCATTTTGTAAGCGAAGTAAATGAAAAAAATACGCCCGTGTAGCTTGAGATGTGTACAATACAAGCTTCCAAACCGATTTTGCATTAACTTGGTAGTTTGTTCTGAAAAAATTCCCAAAGATGGTGTTCCTAGGAACCATGTACCTAAAGCATCTAGGGATTTCCTAGTGGTTTTTAGAATAGCAACGGCAGTGCGGCAGTAACAAGTTGGTTAAATTGAAGGTAGCTAAACGTCGAGGATGAGAAAATCGTTTGTTGGCTCTATCCTTGTGGCCAGTGTGATACGTCGGGGGATAACGGGACGCGTCGAACCGACGAAATAAAGCAACCGGTAATTAGTTGCCGTCCGGAGGAATTCTCGTTGCAGAACAGAACGGTCTACCTGCTAATTGCGATCGGTTCGGAAGCTCGTTCGCGGTTCTGTTCCTTTTGCGTGTCCCGTCCGCCTCGATAACCCTGCTTCTTCTGCTACACGCTCCGGTAAACTCGGGGGTTCACCGTGTTCCCGCGACCGACATAGTGATCGCTGTTGCGCTGACTTTCCGTCGCTACCAAGCTCCACAATGTTTCTTCCATAATATACCTTTTAGTAAATATTTCGTACATTTTCAGCGACGAATTTCGAAGGACGTGTTGGGTTAAAATGAAGTTAAAAAATACGATTGTGTACCTAACGAAAGGTATAACAAGCTGGTAATAATAAATTTTTCATAAGTTCGTTGGTTTCTCCAACGAAAAATGGTGAAAAGTCCATTTTCCAGGGGTAGTACAACCCTTATCGAGTAGCTGCTGAGACTACTCCAATTCCGTCATTTTGTATCCGATCCGAATAAAAAAAATACGCCCGTGTAGCTCAAGATACGCGCAATGCAGAGCTGAAAACAGATTTTCGATTACCTCGCCGATTTCTCCCGGAAAAAATTGGCAAAAGTCACTTCTCTGTGTAGAGACGGAAAAATGGAACGGAGGTGTTTGGAATCTAACTAAAAATCGTGAACAAAGCAGACAATGGAAAGTCGGGGGCCCAGTGTTCCGCGCTCAGCCAGGTGACACGTTCTCGTTATGGTTTTCATTCGAGTTTTTCCCGCGGGCGAGAGAGTTCGCGCGAGCCCCCGTTTCACCTGCCTAAACAAACATAAAGCTGCCGGCCCCGGCCGGTTCGTTAATTATTACACGCCGGCAGGAAGCGGCCGGCACAATCGAGCGGATTACTACAATGCCACAGTTACACCAGGATGCGTCGAAAACGCATCCACTTTTCTACGCGCTCGCGGAACCGGGGCATTAAGAGGTGCTGCGAGAGAGAGAGAGAGAAAGAGAGAGAGAGAGAGAGAGCTCTCGCAACTAAACCTGAAATTAATTTTCATTCGGGAACGGGAATCAGCCGCCGCCGCTGCGCGCCGGGCCGACGGTGAAATAACGAGCCCCGCCGCAGTAATTGCGTCTAATTGCGACCGCGATCTAATTGTACACAAATTTTACAACGATCCTGCTGTAACGCGAGCATCGACGTTTATTGCTTTTCCACTTTGCTGTTGAAGAAAAAATGATTTCTGCTTCTGTTGCTCGGCGTTAACGCTGCAATTAAATGATTAGTAGACTGTGGATATTTATGCAAAATTTTCTGTTTAAATTGCAGAAAACCTCCAAGTAGCAGAAACATTTCTCTCCTTTTTTTTTTAACAATGTTAATCCTCCGGGTAATCTTCTAATTATTGCAATCTGTTCACCGAGTTAAATGGCAGCCAAGCAATTTTTGCCATAAATGGAAAAATCCTCAGTCTGATAATTGCCAACGTAGAACTTTCTATTTGTAAATATTGTGCTTTGGTTTTGTATACAATTTTGTTTTAATAGTGGTGTTGGATCGTTTCGTTTTTTTTTCTTTTTTTATCGGAGGTGACCGTAGATCATTAGCAGTGATCGCGAGCGTGCGCCAGGTCCCCGATTCGAGGAAAAGCAGACTATAGCGTGCTATACAGCGAACGCTATAGCAACCTCGATCTGGAAGGGACGCGAGGTGAATTATGGAGGGCGGATGGCCCCCGTGCGCTCGCACAATGCATAAAGCACGCGAGCGAGTGCGTCTCGCGGCTGCGATTCACCTCTCGAAACTCGATTTACGACTCGAACCGGTCGCCTCGGGCTCTGCAGCCAGCACCCAGGAGCTGATCCTCCTTGTCTTCCTCTTACAACTCGCTTGGTACGCTACTTTAGGTTGTTGCTCAACTTTTCCATTTTGTATCTTCAATCTCAGCAATGTAACAGTTCATGTAGAGGGTGGAATTTTCATTTTGGGACTATGGGGAGCTAGGATATTGAGTATTTGAGTCCGTGGTTTAGGGTATTGCCTCAGTTTAGGGGACTATTTAGCTTCTCCAAGACCTATCTTTGACTACTTCAGTGCACCAATTGATTTGGAAGATGGTATTTTTATTTCTGGGACTATGGGGAGCTAGGATATTGGATACTTGAGTCCTTGGTTTAGGATATTGCCTCAGTTTAGGGGACTATCTAGCTTCTCCAAGACCTATCTATGAAGACTTCAGTGCACCAATTGATTTGGAAGATGGTATTTTTATTTTGGGACTATGGGGAGCTGGGATATTGCATACTTGTGTCCTTGGTTTAGGGTATTGCCTCAGTTTAGGGGACTATTTAGCTTCTCCAAGACCTATCTTTGAAGACTTCAGTGCACCAATTGATGTGGAAGATGGTATTTTTATTTTGGGACTATGGGGAGCTAGGATATTGGATACTTGAGTCCTTGGTTTAGGGTATTGCCTCAGTTTAAGGGACTATCTAGCTTCTCCAAGACCTATCTATGAAGACTTCAGTGCACCAATTGATTTGGAAGATGGTATTTTTATTTTGGGACTATGGGGAGCTAGGATATTGCATACTTGTGTCCTTGGTTTAGGGTATTGCCTCAGTTTAGGGGACTATCTAGCTTCTCCAAGACCTATCTTTGAAGACTTCAGTGCACCAATCGATTTGGAAGATGGTATTTTTATTTTGGGACTATGAGGAGCTGGGATATTGCATACTTGTGTCCTTGGTTTAGGGTGTTGCCTCAGTTTAGGGGACTATTTAGCTTCTCCAACACCTATCTTTGATGATTTCAGTGCTCCAACTGATTTAGAACCTAGTAGCTGACGGACCCAGATGATTTTTAGAGGATTGTTCAGACAATGGCTAGGATTTTCCTCGGGCAACAAGGATCTGCAGCTTGCCAGTGATTTTCTCACTAGCTAAGGACTCCGACTAGGTTCTCCGTATAGCTATCGCGGATTCAAGGCGTTACGAGTAAACGGTCCCGGCACGACATAAATCTCCGGCGACTCGATCTTTCAATAGCAAACTTCGAGAGACACGGACACAGACACACGCGGATGTGTTTCCACGTATTCCCCAGTCCACCGTGGTTGCTTGCTAGCTTGCTTGCTTGCTTGCTCAGGCTTCCACCTTCCCTCCACCTTGATCTTTTCCCCTCGAGGAGCAGGTGGAGCTTGCGCAACCGAATGCCTAGCGAATATTCGAACGATCCGCGGGTATCATGCGAAAATCCTCTTGTCCCTTCTGAATCTTATTAACCTTTCGCTACACGCGCAGCTTGCTTTGACCTTGACCCCTCAACCAGCCATACTTTCCACGTGCAGCGCCCCCGTGGATCCGGAAGATAAATCACCGATCATTTAAAAATCTAGATTTTTTCTAAATGTACAGTTGGTTTATTTGTGGGAATTCTTTTTTTTTTTTGGACTTCCGGGACCCTGCAAGATCTCTCAGCAGTATTTCGAAGATCCTCCAGGATCCATTTGATCTTTTTCAGACACGAATACATCGATCGATTTGCATCCTCGTTGACTGTGAAATGAATAGTTCGCTATACCGATTCCTAGACAATGGATTCCCGGGAAAAATTTGCATATGGCGGCGCAGCCTTCGACCAATAGGAACTCGCGGAAACTAACATTGCAAATTTCTTCCAGGAAATTAGTCGATAACTTATTGGAGATTTAATTGTTCCTGGTGAAAATTGATTTGCTCGTCACAGTAATGTTATCGACAATTTCTAACCCGGATCTATTGCAAATATGGCGTCCGTTCGTCCCCCACGAAGCCATTTTGTATCCTCCGGTTCCAGAGCCGCGCCATCGCGGCCGCACGGCGCGTTAAATTATGGCGGGAAATTTGAATAGACACCGTTCGAACGCGTCGAAATTAGAATATCGAGATCGCGCGCTGACGTGTATCAATTACAAAGTGAAATCCCTGTGGATCATTGTCCTCGTCTTGACCTATTTTACATTGCAAAAGAAACAAAATGGCGACGTGAGGGGGTGTCGAGAGCCGTAACAATTCAGCACCGAAACGTTCAATTTTGAGCAGTGATCGAACACCTGAAAAAAATCGTATCGCAAATTCCGAGCACTCGTTGCAAAGGGAAATCTTCGATCATCAAATCCACAACTATCTCAGTCCCGGAAAAAATTTTTCGATGCTCCCACAAATATTTAAATTTTCCGCATTATACGAAAATTTTGAAGATTCAGTGCCCGCACTTTTTCGCCTGTAACTTCGTGCACAAATTTTTTCTGCCAAAAATTCTTCGAGGCCAGTTAAAGTAGAGGCTTCAAGCTTTAAAATCAGCCGAAGTTCATACCCGTACGATTTTTTTTAACGAAGCTAATTTACTTCGAATGTCCCCAATTTTCGAAAACTATGAATTCAGTGTTGGAACGGCTTTCCGTGAACCGGCTCGACAATTTTTGCGATGGTTGCTATAATGGCGAGACGGGAGGTCCACGACCAAAACGAGCATGATCCAGCGCATAGCGGGTAATGGCGGGAGGCTCGATTTGCGATTTTAGCAGCGCGTTTTCGCGGAAAAACTCGGGGCTAACGATCGGCAGCGTCGAAGTCGTTGAAACGTCGCGAATTATAGGCACGAGGCGATAGAACGCAGGATAATTGCGACTGCCGGCCGTAATCCTTGGTTAGATAATACACCGTAGGACGAGATGCCACGGCGCGATTAGCGTGGCAGCATGATCGCGAGCGTGGACACGCTAGGACACGCGTATACCGAACACGGTTCGCCTCTCTCTCTCTCTCTCTCTCTCTCTTTCTCTATGTATATATATATGTGTTTGTGTGTGTGCGGTCTCCCCGGTGCGTGCGCGAGCGCGAGCACGTCGATGCCACTTTAATGGCATCATCATCATCATAATCATCGCCGTCGCCCGTCGTCGTTCACCGCCTCAAACACTATGTTACGCGATTCCATTGACTTAACTGATTTCTGTAATTTTGTAATTAACGAGCCGCGTCCGGAGCGAATAAATCCTCGATCGACCAGCTAACTGCCTGCCTACCCCCACCACCGACGCTCTTTTACGATGATCTACATCATTCTGAATGGGTAATGATGTCGTTAATGCACCGCGAGATCGATATCGAGGGGTTCTATCGGTAACGATTTTTTTCCAGATTTTATCAATCGCAGTTTTTACGGTGACGGCCGCTGTCACGCTGGCGTGAGTTCGCCGATTTCGGTCCGGCCAATTGGAAAATTAAAAAATTGACATGTTCAAAATGTGAACGGCGAAGACTTCGTTTCGCGATCGTGCAAATTCGCAAAATATTTTTTAAACAATTATACTAAATGTTTGTATTCAACGAGCACAGCGATGGATTTAATTATTTTTATGTGTTCGAGGAATTTTTCGTGTTTCATCCCCCAGTTCGAGGGTTGTCTTTTCTGTCGAAATTAGTGAACGAAGGTGTTATGGGAATATTTTTCGGTGATTTCGTGGGATACATAGGGGAGTTTGGAGGATCGCGAGGATCCAAGGTGTCGCGAGCGCAGCGTCGACAGAGAATCGACATTCCACCGGGCGGGCCGCGTGCTCGATATGCAAATGCCGCGCGCTCAACTGGGACGAGATATTAATTTTCCTCGGGCAAAAACCGAGTCCGGACGGCCGAGACTGCGCGACCCAGTCGATTAAACTTCGATCGAATCTGCCGTCGATTTTCTGGTTTCTCGTTAAACCTTTTCAATGTCGAAAAATGTGCTTTGGTCTTGATCCCGTCATTAATTCCAAGAGTGATCAACTTTACTAATAACACACTTATTGTACTGAACAGGTAGGAAAGAAAAATGTCGAAAATTCTTGAAACGCGCAAAAATGATTTTGCACAGTGGTGGTTTGCTCGTTGAATACCTTCGGGAGCTGGCTGTAATGGCAGGTACGGTGACAAGAGGATTCCAAGGACCTCGGATTCGCGACGGTGCCTGCGTATCGGCCAGGATCGCTCGCCAATACTATCCTATCCGCGGAGAAACCGCTTGTTAAGTGTGTTAAGTGTGCTCTAGTGAACTTTTAGTCACGGCCACACCCAGCCTCCGTCCGAGGCAAGGCTGGACCTCTTACACACACCCACACTCGACACCGTGTACTTTCGTCCGGGGCGTATTCCATCTAACGGGTGAGCCGTGCGAAAACAAACTCTCGAGATCCATCAACAACATCGAGCATCGTTCATACAGCTGCGAGGCGTGCTCGTCTTTGAACCGCGATAGAATTCGGGAAAAAAATCGTAGGAGCAATCTTTTGAATTTTTTAGAAAGAGGAAACTTCAATCTTCGAATCCAGGGTGGTTGGAATTCGGAAAAAAATTTTTCGAGTTCACCAGAGGAGTTAGAACTTGAACTTCAATTTAAGTTCGAAGAACGACCATAACTTCGATTCGAACGAGTACCATGACTCCAAAAAATTACTATACGCTCGCAGAATGTGGATGAAGACGTCCGCAAAGTTCGAGAATGGTCCTCGCACTGGAACAAATAGTATAATAACGGTCTATCGGACAGTTCCACGAAGAAAATCGGAAATCGATCGCGATCGATGATCTACCGTTGGATCGACGTAGCCGGCGTAGATTGCGGCGTCGTTAGCGGCCATTACAAGCCGGACTGGCTCGCAGCGGGACGGACGGGATCACCCAAAGCGTAATTGAAAATCGCGGCGCGGCCGCGATGATTTCCCGGTGGCCGTCGATCGTGACAAATTGCCGGATCCAATTAGAGCGGTTTTTTGCCGGAGCCCGGACCGAGGAAAAATGATCTTGCCCGAGCATTACTTTCGATCGGCGGTTAATCGTTTCGCCTGGACAGTGGTTATCGGCGCATATTAAACCAGCCGTGCCGCCTGCGCGACCGTTTTATTTATTAACTTCTCTCTGGCTGGAGGATTCAGGTCTCGGAAAACTCGAACAATTATGGTTCTTGTACCTGCGCCTAACACGGGCTCTCTCGGCGCTTACAATTCGGCTCCTGGCTGACTGGGTTAGGCTCGCGAGAAAGTCGGCCTAGCCAGTGCATTAATTACGTCACTGGACAAAACTTCGCGACCGCCGACGCGTACACGCTCCTCCGCTGTCTCTTTCCTCGTCTCGTGGCGTGCACGCGCGTCCTTGTTCGTGCACGTGCGCGTTCGTGTGCGCCAGACACGTAGCCGAGCTGCGGACGAGTGCTGCTGCTGCTGCTATCCAGGTGTGGAGCTGCCTGGCTGGCTCACTGGCATTTCAGTCGTTTCGCAGCGGTGCTCTTGCTAGGACACCTAGGCTGCCCTAGGTGTCACACATTTACAAGCAATCATCGATTCTACTAGCCGTTCGATAATCCCCAGTCTTCACGAATTTTTTTCGAATGGAAAGAGAGGTGATATCGACGCGCGACTTCAACCACGAAATTCGCTGACTCTTCCACTGACGGAGAATATTTTTTTATTTTAGAAATCCAAGAATCCTAGTCGTGGTGACCGTTGCAGTATACCTCGGTTCCTTGCGATTTTTTTCCAGGTGGAAAGAGAACAGATATCGACCTGCTACTTTTCCATCATATTCCTCGACTCTTTCGCAAACAGGCGATATTTTTTTTACACGAAAATTCTGATCGTGAGAATTATCGTAGCCTAATCTCTCTCTTCCAGAGATCCTAGAATCTAGCTTCCAGACCTCGAAGATGCCATCTAGCTCTGGAGGATCCCAGACTGTTGCCACCTAACTTCGCAGTAGCCGTTGGTCTGATCAAGTCTGAGAGTTTGAGGCGACAGGACGCAGCGTTGACGTCGCTGCCCTCGTCCGCTTGTAACGCTATCGCGGATACCGGTATCGAGGCAGCCTGCAAGGCTGGCCACCTTGCCCTAATAAGCCCGAACAGGATATTCAATCCTGCTCGCCGTTGTCGGCTCTCGGCACAGCAGCCGTGCGCGCGCGTTCGTTCTATATTGTCTGACGCGCGTACGCAGACCGATTGCACAACCCGCTCCGAGAGAGCCACGCCACGCCACGATACGATACGATACTTACTCGCTATGCCGCGCTAGCTTAGAGGCACGACGCAAACTCGCGCGATATATTTAACCTGTGTGTACACCGGGTTTACATGCGCTCGCGCGCCTTTTAACCACTTGCCCGCGACCGTCGCGACGACTCGAGTTACAGAACATACTTAGGCCCTCTTGTAGCAGCACCGGTCCCCCTATACGAAACTATTCGGGGCCCGTCGTGTCGCGACAAACGACTCGTAACCGATACTGGAAGCAGGATTCTCGACAATCCAGTTGGACACTGAATGGGAGACACTCCAAACACTCTTCCCGGGAGAGTTTTGTCTGGATATTTGGAAGCTGTATTTTTTTTATTGGATGAGAATTAGAAGAAATCCCTCCCATCCTATCCTTAAGCCAGTAGGAATTGGAAGAAGGATTCTCGACAAATCCAGTTGGACACTGAATGGCACACTCCAAACACTCTTCCCGGGAGAGGGGATTCAGTTTTGTTTGGATATTTGGATGCTGTATTTTTTTTATTGGATGAGAATTAGAAGAAATCCCTCCCATCCCATCCTTAGCCAGTAGGAATTGGAAGAAGGATTCTCGACAATCCAGTTGGACACTGAATGGGAGACACTCCAAACACTCTTCCCAGGAGAGGGGATTCAGTTTTGTTTGGATATTTGGATGCTGTATTTTTTTTATTGGATGAGAATTAGAAGAAATCCCTCCCATCCCATCCTTAGCCAGTAGGAATTGGAAGAAGGATTCTCGAACAATCCAGTTGGACACTGAATGGGAGACACTCCAAACACTCTTCCCGGGACAGGGGATTCAGTTTTCTCTGGATATTTGGAAGCTGTATTTTTTTTTATTGGATGAGAATTAGAAGAAATCCCCCAACCCATCCTTTATGCCAGTAGGAATTATTTATACCGAATTGGAGATTTTTCCGTGCTCCAAATTCTGTTATTGGATGAATTTTTTTCAGGGTTGATAGATCATCATATTTTGGATGGTTTGGAGGTTGGAGTCTTCAATCGGAGCTAGAAAACATCTCCACATAATCTAAATATGAAATTATTGAAAAACTCTCCGCGGTCACCCATCTTTCTCGATGTCCCAAACCCAGCTCGCTTAACCTGAATATTAACATTTTGACTGACTTACGTCTCCAACCACCCATAGACTCTCCCTTGTGTATAGCTAATAGGGGTTTCATTATTCTACAAAAAACGAGTGCTCTGTATAGAAACAATTGTAAAATTCAAAGAATAATTTACCAATATCAGTAAATGGATATCGTATATATTATTGGGTTTTCCAGATATTTGGAAAGAAATGTAAGGAAACGAGAAAATCGTGGCAGAATGGCCGCCGTCGGCCATCGGGAGACCGCATCGTAGGTGTTGTCAACTCGACGACTTTACGTAATTCGACGTGGTGCGCGGTCTATTTAAATTTCTAATGGTCCTGTCGCGAGGGGAACAAAAAGCAGTCCTCTAGGTGTTTTCTTGCAGCTTTTCCATCCGGAAAACACGATCCGCGGCGTTTCCACGCGTCGCTCGTTCATCAACTCCGCCGTGCCCCACGTCCCCTCTGCTGCTGCCCCCGCCTTTCGGAACGCATTAAGCACACTCAGGCCTGTGTTATTTGTTCGGTCAACGATCACGAGATTAGTCGCGGTAATTATTCAACCGCTGTCATCCGACGCGGCTCGCGACAATCCGTCTTGGCTTGTCACGCTCGCCCGGTTAATTATATTAAATTCCGCCGCCATTTCGGCCCCCCTCCATCCCCCTGCCCCCCTCGATTTTCGTCCAAGTTGTACACGATTTTTTTTTCTCGTTATTTATCCTTTAGGTTGTGTATCTTCTCGGTAGACATGTTCGGGGATCACTTAACTGGTGATAAAACGGGAACAAAAAATCGTACATCGGATTTCAAGTAGTCGTTGGAAAGCGGAGACCTCGATCTTTGCTTTTCGGTTAGTATCAGTCGCGGAAAAAATTTTTTCACCTCTACAGAAGCATTTGAATCCTAAAAATAGTGGGGAAGATGCGAAAAATGGTGCGTAGTTTAGTGTAAACATTTTTTACAGAAAAATAACTTACGGGAGCGGATAGAGCAGATTTTTAGCTTTGAAATGCGCCAAGATTGGTTGCGGTGCGATTTTTTTTCACGGAGTTACGATAGTTTGAATATTCATAAACAATCGAGATTTGTTGTCTGGCGAGTTATTCCAATGCTGCCGGCTCATGATTCATTCAAACAGCGATAAAACGGTAACAAAAAATCGTAGATCGAATTTTTTGATCTCGTTGGAAAGCGGAAACATCAATCTTCAAATGTACGTTAGTTAAATTCTCGAAGAAAAATTCTCTAAGCTCTGTATACACGTTCAAACTTGCATAACCGAATTAGACTCAAACTATAAAACTATCTGCACATTATTGGCTATAATTAAAAAACGAACGCATATTTTTACTTGAAAAAATTCCTGTGTGTTCTGAGAACCTTGATGAACAACTCCACAAAGTTTTATGGCGATGCGTGGAACACAGTTTTGTTTATAATTTTCTCTAATCAGGCTCCCGATGATTTTTCTCGTTGCCAGAGGGGAGAGGAGGCTCGGAGCAGGTACGGAACGATCCAGCGCGATCCAGAGATCCGAGTTTCCAAAGATCGAGAGTCGGCGGAGCGTGGCCGTGCTTCGGCGGAATAATAAACGCGCTAGGCAAGTGGGCTAGCTCGCTAGCCTCGCCGTATGTACTGCGAGAGCCTGCAACAAAGAGCCTTTCTACCGCGCTTAGACCGTGGCATTATTATTTATTTATAGCGTCATTATGTTGTCTCTATTGTTGCTGCGCGGCCCGAGAGCGTACGGTACACGTTGACCGGGTCTCTCCTTTCGTCCTCGCGACTCGCCAGGCTCTCTTTCCTTCTCCGCTCCGTTCGTTCGAGTCGCGATCGCGAATACGTAATTATCGCGCGTTTTTGCCCAAGGCGGGAATCAAGGACGACGGAACATTTTCTTTTCCTTCCATTAACAATTATAATTGTTCGAGGCGCGTTGCGAGGGCCAGGAAACGCCGCAGAGAGTCGCCGCACCGTGAGAAGACGCCCGCTATAAGCGCGAGGACGCACTATACCCAAAACTATAGCTTGCCAGCGCCCAAACACCCATACGGTCATCTCCGGGAATTTTTTTCTCATGGAAAGGGAACAGATATCGATACGAGACTTCTTGCATAATATTCTTCAACTGCCTCGCTAATAGAATATATTTTTTTCAAACGAAAAAATTGAGAATTCCAGTCATGGAAATTACTGTAACTAATACCCCTGTGGTCAACTTAGCGAATTTTTTTCGGGTGGAAAGAAAACTGATATCGACACGGGATTTTTTGCATAAAATTCGTCGACTCTTTTTGTATCAGACTCTAATTTTTCAGACGGAAAGTCCAAAAATTCCGAGTGTGGTAATTTTTTATCCAGCACTATGTAACCCATGCTAAAAATTGTGAATCAGAGTACCACTTCGACATGAATTTTTTTATGGGGATTCTTTCCTCTATCGAGAGCACTGTTCACTCGAACCTTCATCTGTCTTCCCATGGACCTGTTACGCTTGTTGTTTAATTTGTTGTTTCACGGAGGTCGGTGTAAACGGAGCATATACGAAATAATATGAGGCAACGTAATCGTCATCGTCGCGATTCCCCGATTGTCTATGGGATTGTTTATGGAGGCGAGCGTGCAATAGCAATTTCCCGCGACAGCCACGGGCATTACCGACAAGATACACTTACCGTTCCCGTCGTTAAAACGTCTCGGAAACTCCGTGCGCGAAATAAACGACATCGGCCGCGCAGAATGTAGGCGCATACCAGTTTCCCGGTAAACACGTGTACCGATAAGCGCGCGAGCCCGCACTCTCCCGATATAAATTATAGCCGATAAAAGGCGTTTACGGCGAATATGAATCCGAGTATAGCCTCATTAAGACGGTCAATCTGTTTCTCGGCGAGGTTTTATCTCGCTGCAGCCGAGGTATAAATTAACACCGTCTTCCGTTCCCCCCTACTCCGCCGGCGTGCACCCCGAGTTTCTGCTCCACTGGACATGAAAAAACTCCAATTTTTCATCTACAACTTTTGCGCACAGCTGCCAGATAGCACAACTCTCAGCTGTTCGAGAAAAATGCAAATACATACAAGTCGAATCGTTCCGAGAAGAGCGAAATATCATGCATGGCTTCGTTCAAAGCGCTGTAAAATCGCGAGAAAAAATCGCACTTTGAATTTCAAGCAGTCGCTGGAAAGAGAAAGCTTCAATACGCACGTCCGTTGTGGTCACAGTTGCGAATAAAATTTTTTCAGCCCTGCGCACATATTTGAATCCGAAAAATTGTCGAAAAACGACTGTTCTCAGTCTATCGTGTGCCTTATATGGTTAACAAAATTGTAGCAAACAATAACATAAGAGACTCGAAAGTGCTGATTTCAAGCTTCAAAATGAGCCGAGGTAGATCCCCGTGCGATATCTTTTGGCGAAGTTATAACAGCCCAAACGTATCATATTTTTATGCTCAGGATTCGGTGCCTGGTCCATTCGGAGTGACATAAAACGGCAAGAAAAAATCGCACACCGATTTTCAAACTCTCGTTGCAAAGAGGAGGCTTGGATCTTGAAACTCGTGTTGATTTTGCTGGCGAAAAAAATTTTTTCGTCCGCGTGGAGTCGTTCGAATTTCCACCGAGCACTTTCTTCGAAAATAGAAAGCAGTCCTCACTTTCTCGACCACAGCTCCGAAACGAATGAATATTTTTACATGAAAAAATCACGGTGCATTCTCAATGCATGGGTGAATGTACCGATAAAGTTTCGGAACGATGCAGACGATGGTATTTTTTGTTGTTGTAACGATCGAAGATTCAGGAGTAGATTGTTGCGACGACGCGACGCGACGGTTCCTCCGTCGTCGCTGAAGACGAACAGGTCACGGAAGCGTCGTCGGACATCGTTTAATCGGACTCTGACGTCCAAGTTTAAAGCGTCGGTCGCGCGCCGTTTATCCAGTCGCGCGACTAATCGCCGAGACTGTCTAGCGAGCAGAGCGAGCGAGCGAGCACGCGCTCGCTTATCGCTGGAAATTGCCACTGCGCCCACGCTCGCGTGTGCACCGCGACAGAGGCGATAAATAACGAGCGCGGCGTCGACGGTGGCGGCCATTACTTGTCGCTCACCCTCTGGCTCCGCTCGTAGGGGGTGCAATCGCCGCCACCCCCGTTTTCCACCATTTACAGCGGAAATATTCGGCTAACCACTGTCACAAAAATACTGGCAACTTCTAAACGCTGTATCTCGATCGATTCTCAACGAATCGGATCGAATCTTACTTCCAAAAATCCGTTGAACACTGTAGTTACACCTAACACAGAGACCTGGAACGAGCATTGCACGGTATTTCCATAATTAATTCGAATATGCACCCTAGACAGTGCATCCGATCGATTTTCCAGGGGTGGTTTCCACTGATTTTTTTCCTACCGAACCGAGCAACCTATCTTCGTGAAACTTGACAGGCATAATAACACACCCCTAGACTGTGAACATGAATTTTTGTACCTTGATATCATCGAAATTTCAATCGGTATAAATGGTCCTGTCCGTCGATGCATAGTAACGACAATTCTAACAATAGTAACGACAATTCTAACAACAGTAACGCAGAAAAAATTCTGATTGTAGTCTGAACATGTCCAAACACCTGTGTGAAATTTTATGAAACTGTACCGTATAGTTAAGCAGAAAAAAATTCATAAAGCAGAGCTAGAAATAGAATTGTAACTGGTACCTTTCCACTCGGTCAGGCTAGTTAATCGAGCGATCTCACGCTCGATTCCCGAGGTGGCCAGTAACTGTTCTCACTGTAGTGGCCACGATGGAGTTATGGGACCCCATGGGGCCCATTGACACCGTCCGAAAACTTTGAGACAGTTCTCGAAGCGTGGCTATCGCTGGCTCAAGGACTCTCAGGTGCACGCGCGAAAGTATACTCGACGAAATAATACGTTCACCGGGGAAAAGTGCAGCGACCCCTTCCGCGAACCGTGACGCTATCGAAGCTAATAATAATGGGCCGAACGGGGAACCAGCCGAGAGTGCCATTAACAACCGGAGACAAAAAGCGAAAAGGAGAGCGCGCGCGATACACAGGCCCCGAGTCCCGGGCGCAATTAAGCAACCAGGCTTAGGCACCGTTGCCCGGTCGATAGTTGTCTCTCCGTTCGAGCGATCGTTCCACAGCGTCTCGATTTGCTTGTCACTCGCACCGATAAAAAACCGCCAGGCCTTTTCTCGCGAGCGACCGATCAAACGCGGCCCCGGTTTGTCGCGGGATTGACCAACTCGTCCGCTACGGGACGCCGCATTCCTCGATACGTTTCGTAAAACCTTCCCCATCGCCGCTCTCCAACCCCCTTCCCTGTTGGACAATCTGCTTGCATTACTATGAATCGCTTTAAAAAATACGAGGACGTATTATCTCTTTGGAATGTGATTCAGTCACCGACAAAGTGGATATTCGAGAATTTTTTTTCTCAAAGACGCGATAGTGTAATTTACTAAATCTTACTGCATCTGTGAGTGTATATTTTCGAGTAACTTTCACAATTTTTTCATTAAGAAATATTTAAAATTGTCCGATATATGGGTCAGTCTATATCCTCCTTTGGAAGTAATATCTAACCCCCTATAAAGTGGATACTCATGAATTTTTTTCTCAGAGCGGCGGGAATGTTTCGCAAAACGACTTGCTGCATCCGACGAAGTATATTTTCGAATAACTCTCACAATTTTTTCATTACGAAACGTTGAAAATTGTCGGAGATGCGCATCATTCTACAGGACACCCTCTTTCCCTGACCACCATCCAAGCCTATCATATTCTCCTATCAACAGCTCCTACAATTCAGAAGATACTGATCTAAAAAAAATAACGAACATGGAACACAGATGTACAAACTACCCCGCGAAGTTTCACGGAGTCACCCATCTCGATGTTCCCGCAAAAAATTCCTATGTACCGGCTCGTCCCATGGAACACCCCGTTGGAAAATCGATCGACCGATCGCCGGACAGTTCCGAAACGCGACCAGGCGACGCGAGCGCCTCGTTTACGGCGTTCGCGACGCCATGCGTCCCCTCCTCCACGGGGATTGGTCGACGCCGAGCGTCTGCGCGGTTTTCCGTCCGTATTGACTTTACACCCTGCCCCCTTCCCTCTTTCTTCCCGCGTTTCTCCTTCGGAGGGTCCGCGTGCGCTGGCTCTCGCGTTAACGTCGCTACCCCTCACCCCTCCCTTCGCCCCTCACACTTTCCCCTCCACAATTTCCCCTCCACCGGGCTCTTAACGCTCCGGCGTCTTGCTTGTGGCTCCGGTTGGCCCCCTTTCTCCGTCCTTCTCTTTGTTCTCCGATTCCTCGACGGCGTGGAACTTCAGGGGAGGGGGGCGAAGGGGGTTGACAAGGTGACTCCGACGAGGGGAGGGGGTAGGAGAGGGCGTTCGGGGGGCCGGGGAGGAGGCTACACGCGAGGCGAGTGTCTCGCAATTGATTTTCACGCCACTTTGATTTATTCGAGCGCGCCACCGCGTTTTTCGTGGCCGAGACCGGTCCGCCGACCGGTCGCCACCCTCACCACCCTCATCCCCCACCCCCAGAGGGTGGCGAAGATTTATGGAGTTCCAGGACGATTCTTTTTAGATCGTCGAGACCTTTTTTCTGTCCCGGGATCTTCGACCGTTCGGGGACAGGGGGTGAGGTCGTCGAACGTGGGGTGGGTTTTTCCACGTTTTCCACCACCTCGCTGTCCACCCTCTTTTTGTAATGGCCGCGACGAGAGACGGTCGAGGGAATCGTCGGGATTTCGGTCGTCGGGACACACCGACCGACCCCCATTTCGCGCGGGAAGATCGTCTTCGAAGGGGGGTAGATTGGGGATGCTGTGCAACCCTTATCCACTTTTGGGATCTCCGGACTTGGGATAGCATCTTCCGTCCGCCGGAGAATGCGAGAGATAAGGAAATTTAGTGGGACTGTCGGCGGCAAGCTCGGGAAATGAGGGTGCTCACTTTGGGACGGGTCGAACATGACCCCGGGGGGTGGTTTGCACTATTTTCTACCGGTGGAATGTACCACCGAACTTCCTCCTCTGAAAGTTGATTCAATTAAATTGGGAATTATGTAAATCAGAATCAGAATTATTTAAATATCAGCGAATAAAATTTAATTCGATGGGGGTGTTTTGTGAGGTGCAATTTCGGATTTTTTTGTCTACTGAACCAGATATCCAATCTTCATGAAACTTGATACGTATAATAATACAACTTTAGACTATACGTACAAATTTCTGCACGTGTCATGATAATTAATATTATTTAATTTAATTGTGGAACCAGGAACACACAAAATTAGTTTGGTCAACATTGTCGGGCGGTTAGGTGTTCCCAAGCGATTTTTCAGCCGGATCAAGGATCAAGGGTGAATCAGGCGTCCGCAGGAAGGGGATCTCGCCCCATCAGAGGGTTGCAGTAGAACAGGATTGGTGGGGCCACGGTGGAGGGGTTGTTTCCCGGACTCGGGTGGGCTAGATCGAGATCACAACCAATGATAGCGTGCGCAGCTGCCCTGGGGAATCTACGAATCCTTCTCCGGAGATCCCGACGAGCCCCTTTGACGAGCAGGGAGAGAGGCAGAACCCGATGCCTCGCAGCTAGGACGCTCGGTATTGCTCGGGATTGCTCCCAGCCACCCCTAGACCGACTCGATGGCGGTCCGAGGGAAATAATAACGGTAGGGACGCCGCAAACGGGTAAACAACCTCCCTGCCCACCCCTAATCGCACCCCTAAAATCTCTTCCTTCGCTGGATTAATTATTCGCTGGGTTCCTCCAGCGACGTCGCGTCGCCTCGCACAGCAGGGCTGAGGTCAACCCTTTAACGTGGACTTTGGCGGCTGAGAAAAATTGTTGTGACGTAGTCGTGTGTGGACTATGTCTCTGTCAAGTTTCATGAAAATCGGTCCAACCATCCTTGAGAAAATAATTATCGAATGGCAGGTGATTAGGGGTGGAATTAAAACTTGGTTCGAGTCAGTCTCGACTATGAGGGTTGTTTTTAACCCTTTAATGTGACTATTCGAAGCTGACAAAAATTGGTGTGATTTGTTTCTATGTGGACCACATTTCAGGCAAGTTTCAACAAAATCCATTGAACCATAATTATGTAATTAATTATCAACTACCCCTTAATCAGATGCGCGATAGAACAATTGATTAAAATCAGTCCTTTATGGGGTTTTTGACTCGTTTACCATGAATATTCACGGGTAAAAATATTCCGTGTGATGCAACCGAATCGTGTTCTAATGTTTCTGTCAACTTTTATTAAAATCGATCCACTCAGAGGTACTAAAACAATTATAGACTATGCCAGGTCTAAAAAAATTGACATTAAAAATTGATGAAACTCCCAGGTCTAATAACAAAGTTTCTCTCTGTGAAGAAAGTTATGCGAGAGAAACGAGTCCGTGGATCGACCGTGGTACGAAAAGCGAATTATCTCGAGAGCGCGAGCTAAATCAATTTCGAGTCCGTGGCTCGTACGGCACGGTAGTTTATCGGGCCGGTGAATTGTTTCTTTGTGTCGGTGAATGATCGATCGACTCGTCGGACAGTCGAAAACTGGTCGCCTGATCGCGGCTCGGCCCGGCTCGGCTCGGCGTGCCGAATCTTAAGTAGCCGGAGCTCTCTCGCTCTCCGGAGCCAAACAGGAACGAGAAGAGAAAAAAAAGAAAAAATAAAAAGCGATGCTGGAGTCGCCTAAAGTCGCGCAGCGTCGCTTCGAGTAACGGTGTCCGGCTGCCATTACCGCTAACAACCTTCGTAGTTCAAACACTTCGTTCAACTCGACCTTTCTCGAAAAAAAATTGAAACAATCACCTACGAGTCTCAAAAAAATTTAGAGACACGTGGACACCCTAAAGTTTACCCTCAAAAGTAGATAATAATAACTTTATTAATTCTAGAAACATTTAACTAAAATTAGTATTCCCCTCTCAAGACTTGAAGAGTCGAAAAAATTTGAAACAATCACCTACGAGTCTCAAAAAAATTTAGAGACACGTCGACACCCTAAATTTTACCCTCAAAAGTAGATAATAATAACTTTATTAATTCTAGAAACATTTAACTAAAATTAGTATTCCCCTCTCAAGACTTGAAGAGTCGAAAAAATTTGAAACAATCACCTACGAGTCTCAAAAAAATTTAGAGACACGTCGACACCCTAAATTTTACCCTCAAAAGTAGATAATAATAACTTTATTAATTCTAGAAACATTTAACTAAAATTAGTATTCCCCTCTCAAAAATTTCTACGGAAATTTTTTTTAGATACAATCGGCAATACCTTCCCTTCAATTTGACCACGAGGAGTACTCTAACAATTGAAAGAATTTTTTAAGAAATTTTTGAAAAGAAAAATTTATATTTGCAATTTATTTTGCACGGGAAAGATTAGCACACTGGCAGTTTTTTTTTTGGTAGTGATCGTGATATCCAGTGGCTTCTCGGTAGCAAGAGGGTTGCGTCGAGAAAGGCAAAGAGCAATCGACGATGGGCGTGTGCCGTTCCACAGCGAAATGAATCCCGCGAAAGGCGGAGAGACGAGGAGGAACAGACTACAGAAAGCGGAGGCCGCGTAACGAATCGTCCTAACCCATTAACTTGTAAATTGCTTCCGACTGGTGCGCGATCCCGGTCGCGCATAAATCCGCGAAATAAATCGCGGCGCTTGTCGTCCGGCGAAACGAGACACACGACCAAATTATTGGCCGCACTGCTGGCAAACATTCGCAGCACTGCGAGCGCCGTCCGAAATGGTCAAACAGGAACCGATCCGACACAGTAATGAATTTTAATTGTATTTTTTCGAGCGCGGTGTTTAAACAAATGGGCGTTTTGCACAGCCGGATAGATTGGCGAATTTATCATCGAAGGATACGTATTTTATCTTTTTTACAAAATTTCTGTAGCTGTTACGGTTCTTGAGATATTCGGTGCAATTGGTTTCTTGTTTCGGGGGTGTTTGCACCCCTTTAATGGGGATACCGGGGGTCGCAAAAATTCTGAGTTGTGTGTCCGCATATGAACCACATTTCAGCCAAGTTTCATCGAAATCCAATGAAGCATAATTATGTAATTAATTATTAACTGTCGCCTACTCAGAAGCGCGATAACATCAGTGCATTGTTCCTTCCACTTTAAGGGTTGTTCTCAGTCCTTTAATGTGAATGTAGGTAACCAAAAAAATTCTGTGTGCTGTATGCGTGTGTGGACCAAATACCAGTAAAGTTTCGTTGAAATCGACAAGGTGGTTTTTTCTTGATAAAATGTCATACGGAGACAAAATGTGTCTGGCGATTGACAGTTCGATTCTCGACGGGAGGTAGAAGAAGAAGAGGAGGAGGTGGATGGAGTCGGCGACGATCTGGACGCGGACAGCGACGTATTCAAAGTGTGAACGGATGCAAATCTCGTCTCTCATGAGCGGAATTTTCAAGGAAGCTGAAAGATGGATGGAGCACGGCCGCCGGCACCGGACAATACGGCGACATTTGCATCTGGTACATAATTCAGTCGCCGTTTCTGCCCCCGACCACGGCCGTGGCGCGGCATCGGGCTGCGTGTGCTGTTCATAAAGCACACCGGTGGCGATCTCACGAAATCCAGGAGGCCCCGGGACTAGGGAAATAACGAGGCGCCTTCTTCCTTTTTTTACTCCCCCTCCGTCTCTCTTTCTCTCTCTCTCTCTCTCTCTCTCGCTCTCTCTCTTTCTCTCTCTGTCTTTTCCTTTCCGCTCGCGCGCGCGACCGCTCGAAAATTTATTCCGGTGAATTTTAATGGACCAGAAACCGTGCTTCGGTCGGATCGTTACGCTACCCTTTTGTTCCCCGCAATTATAATTAACCGGCGCCGTACGTCGGCATTTAATTATTCCACGACCAGTCGACCTGACTCCAATAGCGATCCCATCATCATCGTTCCCAAAAATGTACTGTAAGAGATTCCCCAGGAAAACAATCTCACAGTGTTCGAGAGTGCTTCAGTCGGGAGCAATTAGGCCACGCCCACTCAGAACCGCCTACAGACACATAGATTGTTGTCCACAAAAATGAAGTTCTAGTAGATACTGAGAGCCTGTGTCCATTAGGGGTACAGATTTACCCTGTTCTGGAGCATTCAGAATTGGGGGCAATTAGGCCACGCCTACTCTGAACACTCTTCACACAGATGGAGCAAGATTGTTGTCCTCTAAAATAAAATTCTAGCGGATACCGAGAGTCTATGTGAAATTTAGAGTCAGATTGCTCTTTGGAGCACTGTGCCAGCTCGTATAAAATTGTGGGCAAAGAAGCCACGCCCACTCGGAGCGATCTGTACATAGATAAGGCGAGATTTTTGGCTTCAGAGCTAGATTTTGATGTACGATGAATTGGGATTACGAATTGAAGTGGTGTACATTGATTAGCCTATGGAGCAGTGCCCTGGCTCCGTCAGAGTTCGGGGCAACTTGACCACGCCCCCTCAATGACTTTCCTCTACTTTCCCGTACCTTCTCTATTATTTTGATCTTTTTTGTCGGTACATAACTATGTAATCAATACTTCTCATTCCAAATCTACCCTTCTTTAAAAAATGGTGATAATTATTCTGGTTAGTTCTAATACATACAAAAAAGAGAATTGATTAAACCCCAACGAAAAAAATTTCAGAAAATCGTACGAACGTTTTCCAAGGGAACCCGAAGCTGGAAACGAGTTCACCGTCGATGGAAAATTTTCTTTTCGAAGGGGTGGGGGTGGTGTCGTTTACCTTGCCGAGCACAATGCTCGCGCCTGGTGTCTGAGACAGTGGATAACGATCTCGGGAGCATTGTTGTCCGCGTATGATCCGCGAGACGCGTCGGACTTTGATGTCGTTGCCCTGTTCTCGAGAAAGCGTCGTGGCGCTGTAATTTTTCCAGCGACGAGAGGAGAGGAGAGAAAAGAGGATTTCCCTGAGACGAGTCGCTGGGACCGAAAGCGAGTCGAGTTTTCCCCGCTCGGATTCGCCGAGTTCTCTCTCTCCCTCTCTCCCTCTCTCTCTCGTGTGCGACTCGCAACTACTTTCCACGCGATCGGGATTAATTATGATAACGACTGGCGGGGTTAGGCGAGGCGCGACGAGCCGGGAAGAGACGAGACGAAACGAGACGAGACGAGTCTAAATGAGCTTCTGAGTCTCGTACGATAATCGCTTGATATAACAAATACACGATTCGGATCCTGTGGGAGCAATTAGCTCGCTGTGCCGATCTTGTTTCGCGAGATTCGCGTTACTGATACCGTCGAGAGCTTCGAGAGTAGTCCCAAGGGATCGAGAAATTTTCTAAGGGGCTAGAGTCCAACGAGTCCATGGAGCTTCAAACGGAGTTCAATGAACCCGAGACTTCAAAAACAGTCCGAAGAAGTTCAATTAGCTTCGAGAGGAGTCCAAGGTATCCGAGGAATTTTTTAAGAAAGCGAGAGTCATGCAATTCCAAGAAGCTTCATGAAGAGTCCAAAGAGTCCATGGAGCTTCAAACGGAGTTCAATGAACCCAAGACTTCAAAATCAGTCCGAAGAAGTTCAAGTAGCTTCGAGTGGAGTACAAAGTATCCGAGGAATTTTTTAAGAAAGCGAGAGTCCTGCAATTCCAAGAAGCTTCATGAAGAGTCCAAAGAGTCCATGGAGCTTCAAACGGAGTTCAATGAACCCGAGACTTCAAAAACAGTCCGAAGAAGTTCAAGTAGCTTCGAGAGGAGTCCAAGGTATTCGAGGAATTTTTTAAGGAAGCGAGAGTCCTGCGAGTCCAAGAAGCTTCATGAAGAGTCCAAAGAGTCCATGGAGCTTCAAACGCAGTTCAATGAACCCGAGACTTCAAAAACAGTCCGAAGAAGTTCAAGTAGCTTCGAGTGGAGTCCAAGGTATCCGAGGCATTTTTTAAGGAAGCGAGAGTCCTGCGAGCCCAAGAAGCTTCATGAAGAGTCCAGAGTGACCTTCAGGAATCGTCTTGAGAATCCCAGGAGCATTGAGAACAGTCCGAAAAGTCCAAAGTGTCGAAAACATTTTGGGCAAGAGTCGCAGCGTTCGTGGTAAAAATAATATAATGATAATGAGTTAAGGGGAAGGGTCCAGGCGGTCCTGAAAAAATTCCTCGAAGGGTTTAACGGGTCCGACGTGGCAGGGTCTCCGGCGCTTCTGTAGCCAGCGGAATGTCCAGGAACGGCTAGGATACCGGCACCGTATAACTTCGACGAGCATCGCGCACGACGACGTTGCACGACGACGTTGCACGCCGTGGCGTGGTGCGCGATAACCATCGCCAGGACCAGAAGGGAACAGAAAAGGGAGAGGAGGAGAGCGAGAGGGAGAAAGAGCGTGTAGGACAGCCGTTAACGAGCGATTCCACGCAGAAGGTTAGCCTCCCGCTTCTACGTGCCTCGAACCGGCCGCGGCCGCTCTCGACCGGCTTCCTCTTCCTCTGCCTCACCCTACCCTGAGGATCCTCGGTCCTGCGGAAGACCCGTGGCCCAAAACTCTGATGTACTCCCCAGAAAACGGGATAATTACCTGAGCAATTTTTCCGAGAGAAGAGAAGACAGTGGAAGCTCTGAGAAGGTAGCTAGAAAGCTTCAGGAAGAAACCAAAAATTTTTAGGAAGTCCATATGGGAGCTTTCAAGGACCTCCAAGAAGACACTACACCAGTTGGGAAATTTTTCGGGGAGCTCAAATTGGCCAAAAAGCTTCAGGAGGACTCCAAGGAAGAACCCAAAATCTTTAGGAGGTTCATATGGAAGCATTCAAGGACCTCCAAGAAGACACTACACCAGTTTTCAGGGGAGCTCAAATTGACCAAAAAGCTTCAGGAGGACTCCAAGGAAGATACCAAAATCTTTAGGAGGTTCATATGGAAGCATTCAAGGACCTCCAAGGAGACACTACACCAGGTGGGAAATTTTTCAGGGGAGCTCAAATTGGCCAAAAAGCTTCAGGAGGACTCCAAGGAAGATACCAAAATCTTTAGGAGGTTCATATGGAAGCATTCAAGGACCTCCAAGGAGACACTACACCAGTTGGGAAATTTTTCAGGGGAGCTCAAATTGGCCAAAAAGCTTCAGGACTCCAAGGTCCTGTGAAGAAGCTTCAAGCATGTGCTATATGGACATGCAGCTCATACAAGAGATTAAAATGTACAGGGAGCTTCTACGAAGGATTATAAGTCTAGGAAAATACACGAAAAAATGTAGGAAGGGTCCAAGGAGCTTCAGGGGAAGCAGAAGATTTCAAGGACTTTCAAAGGCATATGGAAGCTTTCAGACTCGCAAAGTCCAAAAACACTGAGAAAAGAACTGAACTATCACAAACTGTTGCAGACTTCTACGAACACCTTCTGAAGGATTTAAAAATCCGAAAGACGCGAGTCCACCCTCGAGTCCAACAACCAACTGAAGAAATGGCCTCCTAGCTGCAGCAGAGACTGGCCGGAAAGGGTCGACGGGTAAAAAACTGTACCGAAAAATGTTCCCAGCTGTTCCTCTCGTTATCTCCTCGAGGAATCAAGTATGGCGGCCATCGTTCCACGAAGGGGCAACATGGAAGGGGAGGGAGGGGGGGGCTCCAAGGGGGTTTTCAACCCTTGCTATCTGGCCCATCGGGTCTCTCGAGCACCGACGGCCGCGGCGGGTCTGTACCCGTTCATAATAAACGCTCGGCTGGAATTTCCGTGGAAGAGACACGTCCGCACAATGCGTTTCCACGTGGCCCCCGATATGTGTGCCACGACTTTATTATTTTCGGCAGGGGGGACCGCGTATACCTGGTGGCGTGCCGGCCTTTTGTTTCGCAGATCGTATCGGGCGCCGGCCCTCTTTCTCTCGTTTCGTCGCATCTGTGACCGGATTCGCTCCCATGCTCGCCCCGTAAAAATGCGACATATTGTGCGAAAAGCATATGGCCCCCCCTCTCCCCCCTCTAACCCCGGCGATCGCTCCTCCTTTTTTCGGGAGGGAGCCCCGTGCACGCTAATCGACCGCGCGCACGCTGCGCCCGGACCGACCGTCCTACTTCATTTTTTCCCTCGGGAACCGTGCGGCGAATCGTTTTGAAATTTTCTGGAGAATTTCGTGAACGTTCTAACGATATGTAAAAATATTTTTGTCGAGAAATGTTCGCTGCAAGTGGAGATATGCAAACATTTATGCCGTCGCTATGAAAATATATATCTAATAATTATTGTAAATTTTTTTAATAGTGGTGAGAGGGAGTGAGAGGGCACCCAGGTGGATTTTTTTTAAGTGCAGCGTTCCTAGTCCCCAGAGGCGGCAGCCTCGGCTTCGGTTAATGATCGGTGAATCGCGTTTTCGCTCTCGGCGAGCCGAGCCGAGGAATCGCGAATGCAAAAACGCGTCGATTAATACGTCTATCCGGCGCGTGAGCGGCGTAATTAGAAAAATGATGAGGTGTCTGCGCGCGCGGGTGAAAGAAGGAGAGGGGAAAAAAACCCGTGAATCCATCGGCTCTGCTCTATCGCGCGCGCGAGAGAAAGCCGCGCGGAGAGCGATAGTGAAACGTCACTGCGCATTCTGCGCCCGCGGAATGCAACGGAGATTCCCCCGATCCAGCCTCTTTCTTATATCCACGTCGTTCTTGCCTTTTTCTTGTTTCGTTAAACTATCGGACGATCGATTACAAACCTCCATAAATCGTCTGCTCTTTATTTCGCCGGGACCTTGAAGGAACGAGCTCATTTTCAATTGTAATTAATCGTGCGCCGTAGATCGATCTCCAAGGATCCTAATTGTAATTCCATCGAATCCTCCGTGACGCGTCTTTGTCCGTTTGAAATTTTTGGTGCGCGTTGAAAATTGTGAAATTAAAATTGTTTAGATGGTTTTTTGGAAATTGCGGATGGTTACTTTTTTTTTGCTAGCGGAACGAGCTCATTTTCAATTGTAATTAATCGTGCGCCGTAGATCGATCTCCAAGGATCCTAATTGTAATTCCATCGAATCCTCTGTGACGCGTCTTTGTCCGTTTTAAATTTTTGGTGCGCGTTGAAAATTGTGAAATTAAAATTGTTTAGATGGTTTTTTGGAAATTGCGGATGATTATTTTTTTTTGCTGGCGGAACCAGCTCATTTTCAATTGTAATTAATCGTGCGCCGTGAGTCGATTTCCAAGGATCCTAATTGTAATTCCATCGAATCCTCTGTGACGTGTCCTTGTCCGTTTTAAATTTTTGGTGCGCGTTGAAAATTGTGAAATTAAAATTGTTTAGATGGTTTTTTGGAAATTGCTGGATGGTTATTTTTTTTTTTGCTAGCGGAACGACGATCTAGAAACGAAGCGAATAAGGGGTGCGAAAGGTGGGGGAAGGTCGATATCGAATTTCCGCGGAGTCGTGTATCGGAGCAAACTATTCCGCAGGTGCCAGCCTGCTCGACGAAAATAGATCGAATTCGCGAGAGCTCTACGAGCCGATCGCACGAAACACCCCGGCCACCCTTCGAGCTATCGATCCGACCGTTCTCCCGATACCCCCTAATCCGAGTTCGATAGCCAATCTCTGTCTCTGACGCCTACATATAAACCTGAAGTGTCAATTCGCACAATTTTCATCCCATCTTTTGGTGAAAAAATAGCTTTAGAGAAAAAATTACTTGGAAGCCTTGAAAGAGGAGGTGTTGCCCTTTAAAACGAGCCTAGGCACGGTGTTAGGCAATTTTTTCTCGCGAATTTACAGCAGTTCAAGTTTCAACACTTTGGTCCTTGAGCTACAGTGGCCCTCATTCTGATCCTGCCGGCGCACTTTTCACTCGGAGTACCATAAAATGGTAAAAAAAAATCGTACGGCAATTTTTTTGGTCTCATTGGAAAGCTAAAACTTTAACCTTTATATCCACGGTAGTCTCACTCGCTAAGAAAAATTTTTGATTTCTCCAGACACAGTTAAGTGCGAAAATTTTGTCAAAAACGACTATTCTTGCATTTTTGCTCGCCATCTCGTGTAAAAAGATTCCAGCAAAATATCACTTGGGACTTTCGAGAGCGGATGTTTCAGGCTTTCGAATGAGCCTTGGTTCACCGCGCTCCGATATTTTTTTGCCAGGTTACAGCAGGTTGAGTGCCGGCGAGTTTTCACCGGAGCAATATCTTTTCATTTCGATCGTCGGTGTATCTGGAAACGATCCTAATTCGAGAGATCGTCGAGGATGCCGTCGATCTTCCAGTCTGTCGGGTAGGGGAACATAGGGGGGCAGGAGGGGGCGTCGCGTATATTAATCGTCGTGTACAGGAAATTAACTTGGCCTTGTTTTATCTTGCATTCTGATGACTGCATCTGCGTATCGCGAGAAACGTGTAACGCTCCGGTGTTCCGCGCGTGTATTAATTAAGTATGTGCGACTCGGTATGCGCGAAGGAAACGATCAAGGACTCGCTTTTACGAGTCAGCCAGGTGCACCGGGTGCTTTTCTGCGAATCATCGGCACCCGATCCGCAAGAGAACCGACGATCATCGTGCTACATAGGCCACAGGCACCAGAAAATATATTCCTTCCCTTGTTTGCCCCTTCCCCGCCTTCGATCCTTCTTGAAATCGCTTGCGAAAATCAACGGGAGCGTAATTAACACGTTCAGTGGCAACCTCTCAGAAAAATACCGATTTTATCGCGTTACAAAATTTTTCTACCTGTCATGGTTCATTAGATATTTATTGAAATAGATAATCGACTGCAGGGGTGGTTCTCACCCCTTCGACGTGATTATTGGCGGGTGAAAAAAATTCGTGTGATGCACTTATACGTGCGCCAGATTTCAGCCAAGTTTCATCAAAATCGATGCAGTGATAATTGAGAAATAAAAATAATTGGTGGACACTGCTTGACCTTGAAAAATTCTCAACCCTTCATAAGTATGAGCAGCCCAAAAAAAATTTGAGTGATGTAGTTTTGTATGAATTATAATTTTTTGAGACTGAAGATTGGCAGTGAACGTGTTAAAAAATTGAAGATAGAGGTCATTCGGCTTAGGTATTTACCAGGCGTCGTTTCGGCTTGATGAGTGGTCGGTTCTGTCCGTTCATCTTGTAGTATAGTCCGCAGGCGTTGCAGAGATAGTGTCCGGTGCCGTCCCGTCTCCACAGTGGCGTCGAAGTTGCACCACAGTTGACGCACTCGCGGCCCTCTATTGGAATCGCATCGAAGAAACAACAGATTTGTTAGCGAGACTCATATGGCTCGTGTGACAGGTGAAACAAGAAGCTACTTACACGATCGTCGAGCAGCGAACCAAATTATGCGTTTAAACAACATTTAACGATAATGAAAAATCATTGGTGACTCTGAGAAAGATTCCGTCGCTGCTCGAACTCGCCATTTTTAAGCACGAACACGCTAGCTCTTTTTAACACTAGTGGAAAAACTGTATTGTTATGTTTACAGTGACTCTCGAACGTATACAACTCGTAGAAATATTTGACACCATTTGAACTCGCACGGCATCCCCCGAGTTTGAGGGTTATTTTCACCCCTTTCGTGTAGATGTTGGGGGCCGAAAAAATTCGGTGTGGTGCACCTGTATGTGGACCACATATCAGCCAAATTTCATCAAAATCGATCAAACGTTAATTCTCAAAATAATCATTGAACATCACTTGGTCAGAATCGGTATAAAGATCGATTAAAATCTGTCCTACGTCCTTGAACTTTAAGGGCTGTTTTCATCCCTTCGACGCGAACATCGATGGCCGAAAAAATTCTGTATGGAGTATCTGTATATGGACCAGACATCTGCCAAGTTTCGTTAAAATCGATTGAGTAATAACCGTAAAGAAAATGATTGAATATCGTCGAGAGCGAAAATAAAAAATTGACGTTTCGCTTGGGCCGTTCAACGGTGAGCATTTCGCGATGAGAAAAAAAACACGTGTCAAATATTTTTTCGAGTTCAATCTCACACTCGAGGCTCGTTAAGACAGCTCGAAGTCGAACGTGGGAGTTGCGGTGAAGTTTGAGAAATTGCAGAGCGAGCGTGCCCGACGCGAGAAACGGTAGACATCGACGAAATTCGGTGATGGAACTCGCATGCAATTGCAGACATACCATACCAAGCGATTACCAGAGCAAAAGCAGAGTCTCTTTAGGACCGTGGGCGTTCGAACGACTCGTGGATCGAACACGATCGTCCGATAGCGGCTTGTTAATAGCGGGGACCAATTTTTCTCAGACAGAAAGAAGACCGGAGCCAGAGAGAGAGAGAGAGAGATATATGTATATATATACATATATATGTATAGAGAAAGAGAATGGAAAGGAGAGAAGAGAAGACCTGGCGTATCGTTAGTCTACCCTCCACCAAACAGGATAACGAGTCGAAATTTTCAGACCTTTTTCTCCTCTCGTTCGAAAAACGTCCGACAAGCTGTTAGGTCTGAAAATTTTTTTGCCGGACCGGGAACGGGAGAAGGAAGGATGTATATGTTATCTTTTTTTCAGTATTTTTTTTTTGATATTTCACGAGCCGTGAAATTCCGCGTCTCTCTCGGATATTCGTCCATCGAGCTGCATCCTCCTCGGAATCTCTGCGCCACCGAGCGGCGGCCATTTTACTGGAAAAGATGCCTTTATAGACTGCACAAGCTCTCCCTGCACAGGATCGAGATGCGATTTTGGTCGAACGCGATCGACGTGGCCGAAACGGTCGCGGGAGAAAATCAAAGATCCACGGTGAACCGAACGGAAACAAAGGAACAAATTCGCGTCGCAATTCACGCGAATCACTGGTGCAACAATTGCAATTTCTGTATGATTTCTGGACAAGGGGAATTCGTTGCTGCAGAAAACGAAAAGAATTTTTGTCTCCTGCTCTAGGAGTCTCGACGGTCACCGGTGACCGACACCTCATACGATTCCCGGAAAAGTTTCTACATACAAAAAAAAGTTAATAAACTCATAAAATTGTGAAGAAACCACAAGATTCTCCGACGGTCACCGGTGACCGTCGCTTACGAAATTCCCGAAAAAATGTCAACATCGAAAGAAGCGTTGGTAGGTGAATATTTTATGAAAAAATCGCGAGGTTTCTTGACGGTCACCGGTGACCGTCAGTTTATAGAAAAATTCTAGAATAGCGTCGAAAAATCGAGAACGTGTTTTCCCGTGTGTTCAGAACGAACTTCGAGACCCGAGGCGAAGCAGGATCGATCCGAGGGTAATCGATTGCGGGGAAATAGCGTTCGTTTCGCGGAAAACCATAAACAGGCAGCCATAAACAGGCTGACATCCACGGAATCGTCTGGCTTCGCCGTGATCGAGGCTGCCGGTGCCGCTCGGCGAGCGTGTGTGTCGTAAGTCGATTTAATTAGCGGACTTCCACGCCGCGAAGTCGGGCCATTGTTCCCGGAATTAGGATTTTTACCACGCCGTCCCCGCCGCAGACCGGCCATTATTACCGCAATCAACGTATCCGGCATTTTTCAACCGGCACGTTTCATTCCCAGTCCTCCTACTACACTTTTCTTCGCCTTTTTCCCCCCCACCGTGCCATCGATTCGCGACGATCGACGCGAGGAACAGCCCCTATGACGTTTGCACCAGTGACTCGCGATCACACCTTGTCTGTTTCCCGAAAAACGAAACGCCGAACAAAGCACATTTTTCAAATTCTTTTACATGGTAATTTTCTACGATTTTTTAGGGGAATTTACGTTTAAGAATTTATTAAATATCTTGAAAATTGTGGAAGTTACAGATACTCGAAATTTCAATAGCACCGATTTCAAACAAGCCCCCCACCTCTCCCACCCCCAAAAAATATATCAAATTCGAAAACTCGCAACATAAAAATCTCTTTGATCAGGTTTCGTTTTTTGGGAAACAGACAATTTCCGAAGAAAAATAAAATAAAAAACGAAGTACCGGTCGCCGACTGGTTCAAAATTCGAACTGTTCGATCTGACACGCAAAAAATTCGTGGTCCGCAGACTCATTCTCGAGAGGGAGATTTGCTGTGACAAAACCAAAAAACGGCAGCATGTAGCCACACCACATCGAGAACAAAAATACGTGTGTGCTGTATCGCGCTTGCGTAGACGTGTGTCACACCTGTGTATGTATAAAGACACGAACATATTCTAGAGACAGATAGAAAAAGATGTACAAATGGTGTACAGAGTGGTATAGAACGTTAGTGAACCGATCGCGGAACGATTTTCCGAAAACGATAATCGAAAAACGATTCTGCGATCGATCACGTAACATTTTGGCCACCCTGTAGATCGACATTGATCGTCGAACAAAAATTGATAACGAACGAGGTGTGGTGCTGTTCACGCTGTACGTCTCGCGGGTGCCACTCAAAAAACACATCGGTGAGGCAAAAATACAAAAATACACGATCGGTGTGTTTCTCCCTCTCGTAAACACTCAGCTCTCGAGATCTCGAGGAAAAGTAACGAGAAATCATAAGTAACATGTGTGTTTTTATAAACGTTCCGATCAACGAGAACTGTAAGCGAAAGACGACCGCCACCAAAAGCTCGGGAGTGGATCGAAAACAGAAAGTTTGGGGATGAAACACCCTCGACTGGAGTCTCTGCGGGCACGGGAGCAAAATTTTCGCCTTGGAGCACCAGTTTGCCCTCTGGGGCACTCAATTGGCCCCGTGAATATCGGTCCATGCTACCTCAGTACACTTTGGGTAGACAAAGAGATAACTAGAGCTCTTGTCCGACTCAAGTGCCAATGGGAGCAATGCGAGTGGCCCCTGGGGGCAATCTGGGTGGCCCTTGGAGCCAAGAGCTCTTTGTGCCTGCATTACGGTGTTCCTCGAGATCCTCTTGATTTATAAATTTTTTTTTACAGAGGAGAATGCAATAAAAATTGTTCATTTATTATAAATTGTTCATCAATTGTCAATTTTAACATTTTTACTGTTGGCAAGATTTTAATATGTAGAATAAACTCTATAAAGTGAAGATCATTTCTCAGAACTGATACTAACATTTTACGAAAAATTTGTCAAAATTGTTCTGTTTTTGCTAGCGATTGTGGTTCGAGGAGCACAAGGCCATCGTCGAGACTCGAGTCGTCGAAAACAACCGAAACAAAGAAAACGAGGAGGAAAGCGAAACGAGAAATGTAAATGTAAATGAATAAAGTGCGCAATAAATGATACGAATCGAAAGGAAAAAAATCGAAACTGTAAAAAAGAGAACATCGTGTTGCGAAACGAGGGTGTGCAGTCGTGTTCCGATTCGCAAACGGTGAACCGAGGAAGCCAAGGAGAACGAGGAAATTCTTAGAATGCAAAGTGGCCCTTTCTTCGATTCCTTTCTCAAGCGATTATCCGAACCGTTTCTTCAGATCGACGGAGCTGTAATGAGATAGTAAACGTTCTCACATTCGAGAACCGGAAATCGACTGCACGCGTGTCTCGCGCACGATAAAACTGTTGCACGAGTACGTATCCATTAACTCTCTCACGCGTCTTGGAAATGTTCACAATCTTACTGAAACATGGATACCCAGAAAAAATACGTTACGAAGAGGTAGACGCGATATAAAGAAAAAAGCCAGACGGTAAAAGCCCACCAACCTGAGACACAGTTCCAAAAAAGATTCGACTGGTCTGAAAAGCACAGTCCTCAAACATTTTCAAACACCGTCCACCCCAAAACGCAACACGGCCAAACCAGACCAAACAACCGAAAACCAAAAAAAAAAACGACAAACTCAAAGCCAAAGCATAAAAAGTAAGGCCCCTCGTGAGTCCCCGGGGATAAAGAAAAATTGAAGAGGAGAAAAACTGGGTGACAGGGTAACAGATCCGACAGAGAGAGAGAGAGAGAGAGAGAGATTGGTAGGCGGGTGCCGCTTACCGGCGGACGTCCTCGACTTGTTCCTGGGCTTTTGCTGTTGCTGCTGGTGCGCGGATGCCGGCGAGCCGGGCGTGTTAGGGTGCGCGTGACCGACCAACAACTTCGAGTCGACGTTTACGCCGGTTGCCACGCCGGTCGCGTTCCCAGCCGCCGCGGCCCCAGCCCCGGCGGCGTGGTGGCCGCCGAACAGCCCCGAGGTGACCGCGGCGGTCCCGTTGTGCGGGTTGTGGGACGAAGACGAAGAAGACGACGAGGATGCGGCGTGATGATGGTGGTGGTGGTGGTGGTGGGTGGTACTAGGATACTGCAGGTGCTGGTACATGTTATACGCGCTGGTCGCCGGGTCGTACTGGGACCCGGCGTGGTGGCTGGCGTAATTGTCTCTGCACGATGGCGAGCTCGCTCCCCCGCCACCCCCGCCACCGGCCGCCACGCCGTTTCCCTGATACTCCTGTTGTTGCTGCTGTTGCTGTTGTTGCTGCTGCTGCTGTTGCTGCTGTTGTTGTTGCGCGGCCGACGCCTGTTGGTTGCCCGATTGGTTATTACCTTCTCGTTGTTTGACCTGGCCGCTCCCGGAGCCCCCGCTACCCCCGTTCCCGGCGTTCCCCGCGCCGCTGGTCCCGTTGTGCTGCTGATGGGGAGGGGAGGGCGCCCCATGGTGGTGGCCCAGCATCACGCTCGGCTTCACGTCGCACGAGCTGGCCCCCGACGCTCCGAGCGCGTCCTGGTGGTGCATGAACGCGCCCATCACCGCCGCGTGCGCCACCGCCGCTTGGTATTCACTGCTCGCCCCACCCCCCAATCCCGACAACGGGTTGCTGCTGTTGTTCGTGTTGTTGTTGTTGTTGTTATTCGTCGCGCTACTGTTGTTGTTGTTGTTGTTCGTCCCGGAGGTCGTGCTCGCCGTGATGCTGTCCGGTGTCGCGTCCTTCGGGGGGGTCGGCGGGAACGAGAACAGGTGGTGACCCGCCCCCGCGCCGCCGTGGCTCGATAGGCTACCCGTGCTCGGTGGGAGGGACGAGCCCAGTGGACTCTGAGGCTTGTCGTCACCGACGCCACCGCCGCCTGAACCCGTCGAGGTCGGGAAACCCCAAGGGGTTTTCGACGTGTCCGCGCCGCTGCCCGCTAGCCACGGGTGCAGCACGGAACTGTGGAAGTGCGGCCGACACACCTGGCTCACCGGGCCGCTCGTCACGCCGCTGCTCGACATCCTTGCTGCAAACACAGACAAACAACCGTCAAACATCGCTCCCGAACAACCGGAGACATTTTTTTGCTAAAATTTTATCGGGGCCCCGCTGCTCGTCTTTCAACTGTCCGTTAGTTTCGGTGGGATAGAGATATGGTATGCGAAGCTTGAAGTCTCTACTTTGATAAATTTTTTTCTAGGGATTGTTTCAGCGTGATCTTATAGGGGGTAGTCTACGTTTTGCGGTGAGACGTTTTACGTCACTTTAAAGGAAAAATACGCCCCATAAAGATAAATGGTATATCGTACTACATTAAAGAATGGTATTATTATACTTCGTATATCTAAATGTATACATATGTTGTATATCTGAAATGTTGCCTCGAAGGAAATTGAGATCTGTACATTTCCAGGGTTTTCAAGTAAAATCGGCCAACATGGCATAATGATCTTCGCCTTAGACGACTTAGAAACCGGTATATGTATGTACATGTGCCGTATGTACACCGGGTAGTAGAAGCCCCGGTACGAACATGGACTCCGTCGATCGCAGAAACGGGGAACCTGATTCGTGCGTGCGCGGAATGATCGGCTTTTATGCCGACCGTAAAACCACCTAATTGCGGGAGACATCTTAATTAAGTGCGAGGGGGCCCCTCGGTGGCTGGAGGCGCGCGCTATTATTGGTCTCTCTTCTCTCGTCTGGTCCCCCCACCTCGCTTCTCGTCCTCGCCCCTCCCCCCCCCCGATCCCTTCCCCTCGTCCATGTATGTGCGCAGACGGCGCGCATGAATCTTTCACCTTTCGATCGGGTTGCGCTCGCTCGCGCGCACCAGAGAGAGAGCCCGAATTCCGTCGGGGCCCCGCCTCCTCTCCTGGTTAATTCGCGGCCTCGATATCGCTCGCTCGCTTCTCTCCGTTTCCTTCCGAGGAGAGGAGTACCGTCGAATCGATATATCGAGTCGGTTCTTCTCCCCCCACCCACCCCCCTCCGCCCCCCCAACACGGGGAGGGCTCCGCCTCGCCGGCATACGCTGATAACGAGCCAGTGTTTTGTCGAAACCCCACCCACGAGCAAAGACTTCGCCGAATTACCAGCATTAACTCTCTCCGAACCGAGCCGAGCCGAACCGAGCCGAGCCGAGACGCGATACGTATTTCCCGTGACGATTTCAGCGACTGCATACGCTCCAGATTTTGCTCGGGACTGTACACCGTGGTGGGGACGTACTTTCGAAAATATTATGCGGTATTATAATTTTTTTTTAATGTTGTAAAATGTTCTACGTTTGTCTCGATATACTGTTGTATTATCAGCAACAAACTTGTAGTGTAATTTTTATGAATATTTAAGTAGAAGAAAGACAATTATTCAAGAAATAAATGATGAAGAATATTTAAATATCAATGAATATTTAAATAATGAATACACTATGTAGAAATAATGAGCAGACCGTGTACAAATGATAAATACAACGTCGATGATTGAATGATACCGGGTGCCGGAGAAGGGGTGGACAGATTAGCGATGGAGGATAGTATCAGCGTGAAAATAATCGCGGCTGCCATTCTTCTCTGGCGGCGAGCATACTAACCGAATGGAAGAGGAACGTCGTCGTGGAAAGCCGTCTAAATTTAGGAGCATGAAACGTAATATCAACCGTAGAGAGGAGAGAGGGAATATCGCGGACAGAGACGAGCAGCTGCAGCGTCACGCAATTAATCGAATGCAACGATGCCCCGCCTGTAATTGGATCCGCGGCGTTCACTGCAACGATGCGACGCCGAACGCAACGCAACCAAAAATTATCAACCAAACACTACCGAAAACTCCACCGGAACAACTTGTTTGAGAAATCGAAAATTTATAGATACTTTTCTTTTTATCGAAGGGCCCTTCAACCCCTTTAAAAATGAATTTTTGCAACTTGTTAAAACGGAAAAAAAATTAAAGAATGATCGAATGATCGAATGAATATGATCGAATGATCGGAGGAATATGATCGAATGATCGAAGGAATATGATCGAATGATCGAATTCAAAATTTCAGGGCCGAGTTTTTCCAGATGAGTCATTCGGAATAGAGTCGAATCGAATCGAATTGAATCTCGTGTATCGAAGCAGATATCTCGTACTCGATCTCTCGCGAGACGTTCAACCGACGCGACGAGTCAATTATCGTATGAACGCGTGGAATGCACGGTGCACAGCTTATTGGATCGAGCGTTTTCTGCGCGTGGGCGTAGCTGTCGCGATCGAGTGACCGATTTATGTAGATCGCGGCGCGATCTACTGATGCGCTATCGCCGACAGATCGTTTCGATCTCGCTGTAACTTCGCGAAAAAAGATCGTACAGTAATGAGCCTGGGCTCATTTAAAAGGGTGAAGTCTCCGCTTTCGTCTGCACAGAGTTGTTTTTTTGTAAAAAAATTTTTGGAACAAACGCGGGAATAGTAATTGTAAATGAGAAATTTTTGTCGATCGTAAATAGTAATAGTAATCGTAAATGTAATTTTTCCAGATTCGAACAAAAATATTTTTTGTCGAACTCAAACCACCGTGTACATCAAGATTACAGTCTCCCCTTTGAAATGAGCTCTGAGAACCTCCTGAACGATTTTTTTCCACCGTTCTAAAAAATTGTCACAAGCTTCCATCCAATATAACAAAACAAAATATAGGTCACAGAAGAAATACATATTTTTATTGCCAAGTATCTGCTGGATTACGTCACAGATGTACAGAGTGGGGGAAAAGTGCGTAGAGCCAGAAAAGGAGGGAAATTTGAATCGCAGAATACAGAAGCGAGCCGTTCTCTGGAAAAGCGTCTCGGAGCTGTTTATTTTTTCAGGTCGAACGGAGAATCGTGGAGGGGACCGGAGTCCGAGAAGTGGTCGGGAGGCAAAAATGAAGGTGCAAAAGTCTTGGAAAAGCGCGGCGCCATATTCGCACGCGACCCGTTTCGAAACGAGCGCCTTGGGAGTCGACGCCTAAGGAGCTCCACGCCGGTAAGCCTTAATCAGCAGCCGGTCCCGCGAGTTTTTCTGCATTTTTTCGCCCCTTTTCCGTCGCCGCGACATCACCGCGCGTTTGCCAACTTCCCCGGACGAAATTTACAGTCACCGCGATCATACCCACCGCGATTTATAGATCGCGATTTGCTCCTTTGGCCAGCATTTCCAATTTTTCGGGCGAGTTTCCGCGACGAATCCACGAGGATGGGGTAAAAATCGTGAATTTACCTTCGGACCATCTTTCTCTACCCCCACCCTGCAACTTCCAGGGAAACAATTTCAGCAATATCGCGGAGATAACGACGCGCCGTGAGCTCGCCAGCTACCGGAGAAGAGAAACGAGCGAAAAAGTTCCCGAGAAAAACGACGAAATAGAGGAAACCTAGCGAGAGAACGAGGGCCAGAGAGATCCAGAATGATAAATGTCCCACGAAGAAGAACTTTTTACCGAGTATGGAGTGCGAAGTGGCTGTCGCTCGTTTCCTTTTTTAAATCGCTCTGGAGGGGCGCTGAGATAAGGCGAACTTTCCGAATTTTTTTCTAAGAACCGGCGTGATGGAACTCTTTGAAATTTTTCACATATTTTAAACAAGAACCGTATTTGTAGAAAATAATTTTTTCCGGGTGATGTTTCGTTGAGAAACAATTTTTCAGTCAGCATGAAGTACGAGGTCCTTTTTCTATGGCCTTCAAAGGATGCTGGAGAATTTTTTCCAAAGAAGCAGTCCAATGAATCTCTTTGAAATTTTCCACATATTTTAAACAACATTTCAGAATAGAGAAGATAATGTTTCCAAGACGATTTTTCTCCATGAACAATTTTTTAGTAACCCAGTAACCGTGATTTTTTAGCGATTTTGATGGTATGCCAAAGTTTGAGAATTTTTTCCAAAAGAACGACTCGATGGATCCCCTTGAAACTAGTGTCATATTTCAGAGCACATTTCAGTGTATAAACTCAAATTTTTCCGCTCGAAAAGCATGGCCCGTCTCGTTGCAAAAATATCCGTAATCTGAAAGAGTATTACCGGTAAAGAAGTTCGTCAGTTTAAAAACAAGGTGCGACGTTTTAATGCATATTGAAGCTAATTGGAAAGAAGCAGGGAAAAGATCTGGTTTTACCAGCTCTCTAGATGCAGTAGTAGGGGTCAGGCTGATGGAATGGCGTTTGAATCTTCCATTCAGGCGACCGAAATTTTATCTCGCGACGCCTCGATTTATTCCGGTGAATGGGAACTGTGGTGCGCGCGCGGGCGCGGGCCGCGCTAGCATGCACGAGCGACACGTGTGTGCCGTATCGCGGTATCTCCGGGTTTGGTCAGCATTCGACATCAAAGCGCGGCTACTTCAAATAATTAGCCGCCCCGAGCGTCGCTGACTTTGCGCCGCTTTTGTGCAGAGGCGTCGCGAACGAGTTCAAAGGCTCGAAAGGATTCAAAGAGCGCCGGCCCCCGACGCCTTTCAAAGGACGAGCCCAGCCCTGAGACGTACAGACAGAGACCCGCACAGATGCAATCGGAAAAAGAGATGAGCCTGACGAGGATGGAAATGTACCGTCTCGGAAATGGAGCCGATTAATCCAATTTCTCGCACCCTTCTGCCCCCGGAACACCACTGAACTATTCAGACGCTTTTTCAAAACCTTTTTCACGCCACAAACCCTTTCGCAAGATGACTAGACTGTCAATCTTCATGCAAAATCAAAATTCTGACCATTCATTACAAGATACAGCCAGATTAAGACTTATCCCCCCACTCTACCTTCCTCATCCACGACGCTATCACCACGCCTCCGCCACGGCTCGGTCACGTGACAGAGGTGGGCATTATTTGGCGAAACAGACATTTCAAATACTATTTAATATTTTAGATTTTATTTTGCTTAAAGAAAATTGTATTTTATTTGAACAATCTGAACCTCAAAATAAAATACAGTATTGAATTTATATGGAGAAATTAATTTTATTAAGAAATTAAATTAAATTTTTATTATATTGAATAATTTTATATTAAATTTTGTTGGGCTATGTATGTCTATTTCAACAATCTGAACCTCAAAATAAAATATTTCTATTTCAACAATTTGATTCAGGAAAGAAAATATTTCTATTTCAAAAATCTGATCCAGAAAATAAAATATTTCTATTTCTACAATCTGATCCAGAAAATAAAATATTTCTATTTCAACAATTTGATCCAGCAAAATAAAATACTTCTTTAACAATATGAAACACTTTTGGATTGTTATAATACTCTGAGAAACCACATAAACATACACTGTATCTTATCGTTAAGGAACGATTTACACTCATAAATGTATTGAATTCGAACCATTATTTTCAGCAAGAATATTTATAATTGAAATTGAAAATAAAGAGGGAGAGAGACGAAATACAAATGTTATCAATATCATTCAAATAAAATACTATTTTCACAAATTACTGCATCAAATAAAATATTTTATTTTTAAAATTGTGCACATACTCTAAAATAAATAGGATTATTTACTATTTCAAATACTATTTTTCTCAGCTCTGTCACGTGACGCGTTAATTACGTCACCGTCACGTGACTAACCCGGTACCGACAGAGAGAGGGTAACTTTTTCTCCTCGATTCGCGACTCTGGATACAAAAGCTGAATAAATACATATGTTTGTACTAAAAATAATTTTAAATAATGTTTCGAACGATCAAATTTTAATTTGAAAATCAATTCTAGATGACGTTCCGACGTGTTTCACGCAAAATGGCGTAGGAATGATTTTCCAACGGTGTCGTAATCGCTTTCATTCAGCGAAAAGATCGCGCAGAATGGCGGCCGTTTCATTCACGGCGAAGCTCGGTGAAAATCGGCGTCGCGAAAAAGGAAATCGGCGTGAATAATGCGCGAGTGGTCGCGACGTCGTTCGCCGCGATTGCTATGCGGCCGAACGTTTCTGACCGCGTTTTCTACCGGGGACCGCGTCTAATTACGCTCTATTCCATCGATGATCGATCGATCGATCGAGTCCTCCATTTTTTACCATTAATTTCCCTGTGAAATTTTTATCCGGCAGCGAAACGAGCTGTTGTCGAACGAATTAACGGAAATTGCTGTTGCGGACAAAATGTCGAATATTCTTCTTTTTTTTTTTGTTCCGGGAAGAGACAAGATCGGTGGCCGGGTGAAGTATTACCGATTCTTCAGGGAGCAATTGCTGTCGATCGGGGCCGGATCTCTCGCCGCGAAATTTCGCCGCTGCTTATCTCCGATCATTAAAGACGCGTAAAAATTAAGGGTAGTGATTTTCGTGGGAACGGCATCGGGCCGGTCGCACGTCGTAAATCCTCGAATTACGATGGAAAACGAGCAAAACGCGGGGCCGGTTTCAGGACGCGCTCCGCGCGGCGGTAATCAGATTCACGGCGTACACGAAATTCCAGGAGAAAATAACGTCTCATTTGCCGAGGCCGCCACTAGCCGCGCCGCGCCGTAATAACATGCAATTTCACCCCGCAAGTGTACTTCTCCCGGGCTTGATCGACTTTCCCGTCTTCTTATTTCATCCGACAGCTGCCCCCGGCTGTCTTCTGCCTTTCGTTGTTATTCAGGGCACAGAGGGAGTCGCTCCTCGTTTCATTTATCAGACCGAACCACCCCGCGTAACCGTTTCTACATCTGTATCAATGTTTGGGGAGGCTACAAACATTTTTCTCTGCTGGCAACAGAATTTTTCTCTAGGTCCCAGACACTTGTTTAATCCACTACCCCTTACAAGGGAACATATTCAGTTGATACTTATGTGGGATATAGTACTTCGAAAAATATTTGACACGTATTTTTTTTATCAGCAACTATCCACTCTGAGGGGGTGAAAACAGCCCTCGAAGTCAGGGGTCGAAACCACAGTTTTTGAGAAAAAAAAGAGTTTGTCAAAAAATTCTTGCACGACTACATTTCCTATTAACCCCTTGCACTATAATACCGAGTCGGACTCGTGACGAAGGTTTCGAAGATAGTCTACTAAATATTCATGCTACTAATTTCCTTTAAATTGAAACAAAATTATATTTTCTTGTTGTTGAAACCATTGGCGACTGCATAGGTATAAATTACATACAAACTTCTTTTTATCTAAGAAATTAGAAACGACAAATAAGTTCTAATCACTGCAACCGTAAAATGAAATACAAAATATCAATTTTTTTAGATTTCTAGTTTCCCAGATATCTCAAAAACTGTGGTTTTGAGCCCGAGGGCTGTTTTCACCCCCTCAGAGTGGATGGTTGTCGATAAAAAAAATACGTGTCAAATATTTTTCGAAGAACTATATCTCGCATAAGTTTTATCAAAATGTATCAATTGAATATGTTCCCTTGTTAGTATGGCCTGACGTAGCTCCAAGTATTGTGGGACTGGTTCAACTACCGATTCTCTAGGTCCAAGTCTGTTTTGCGTAGGTGCTTTGTGCTGGTTTGAAACATTTTTGTGCGAGTACAATAATTTTTGTACAGACACTTTCGATGTGAGTATTGTAGATAGTCTTGAGTTCGACCGACTTTTCGAGGGTCCCCGAATTAAATTTTTTTTTTAATGATTATTTTATATTGTAAACATTTGTATAAAAGGACTTCAGTCCGTAAATAATAATAAATATGGACCTCAGGCTTGATAAAACGCCATCGAACATGAAAAATGTCGTTCAATGAAACTGTCCATCGAATTAAAAAGGGCGAGGGAAAAAAGAAGAGAGCGAGTGTCGGGAGAGGGTTCCGCGTATTTTTCGAGGCAGTTTTCTCCGGCTAACGAGGCGGATTGTTGAACCCGCCGCCGGACAGTATGATCGAAAGGTTCGCGACTAGTTTCGAAACAAGAAGATCGAGAGTGTCCGTAGGGGGGCCCGTCGAATCGTGACACCGAGAGGGGGCTACCCGGTGGGTACCCTTCACCGGAGGGGGTGAGGCAGAAGAATGGTACCGGCAACCGCGGCGAGCTAGCTAGCGAGCGAACGAGCGAGCGAGCGGGAGCAGCAACGAGGAGTAAGATTGATCGCGCGTTGCGAGGCTGCATCGCGAGTCGCATCTGCCGCGCGCGCGAGTCACTCTCCGGCGCGGGGGTGGAGGGGGTGGTGGAACAAGAAAGAGCGACACAGAGAGAGTCGGAGAGAGAAACGGCGGCGGCTAGAGGCTCCGCCTTCGGTTGGCGTGTGCATTTGCGCAAGATGGCGGCGGCGGTCGCGCGTTTTGCACGACCCGTGCGCGCCACGGTGCCTCGGACCCTCTTCCTACGTCGCGAAAGAGGGAAAGAGAGCCAAACGGAGGGGAGCGAAGAGACTAGGGGGTTGAAGACGAGGGACCGGTGCACCGACCTCGAGGCCGACAGGGAGGAACGGCCGCGTTCCAAGCGGAAATAGAACGGACGGGGTTGTTATCTTGCGCCGGAGAAACTGGAACGGGAGGCTGGATCGAACGGAAAATGGAAAGAGCGCGCGACCGCCCGGAAAAAATAAGCCGCGAGACCTACCGGCACTGCGGAACGTGTCATCGGGTGATACCTCGATCAAAAAGTAATCGATTTTCATCGTTCAGAGCGGTTCGAACCCTCGCAAACGCGTTGTTCAACGGGTACCTTGACGATCGCGACGTTAACAAAATGTTCTATCGAAATTTCACCTGCGCCACTCGAAAGAGCGTCAAAAGAACTGCTTATCGTTAGTTTTTGGTTAGTGGTGGACGACTCCTTCTGGTCGAAACGATACTGCTCAATAGCATTTTTACACGATAAAATCAATAAAAATGCGAGAGACTTACATAAACATTGCGTGGAGTAAATAATCGCATACACGGTTAGAAAGCTTGATTTTTTTGTGATTTTCTGGCTCAAAGTTCAAGTCGATACTGGCTCTCGTTCGAAAGTTATAGGCCTCGATAGATTGTCCAATTTTCAAAATTTAACTCCCTCTACTTTTTAACCTAGAGGTTATATCGAAAAATGATTTCATGGATTCGATGCTGGATACATAGGGCTACCAATGTGGAAAGTTTCAGCCCGAACGGTTCAGGTGTATTTCATAGGTATTTTGCATATTTCTTTCTATTGTCCATACCGGGCGCCCTAAAAGCGCTATTACAACTCTGAGAATGGTGAATATAGGCACGAAAACGTGTGAAAATTTCCCGGTAATCCTCTGCGGAACTAAAAAAAATCACGTACGGAGTTCGGCAACTGTCTGATCACTGCATACCGTTTCTACTCCGCGCACGCCGAGGCTTCAGCATCGATTTGCCGGAGAACGAAGCGTCGTACAAGGGAACTACTTACTACATTTTCGACTCGGTTTTTCGCGTAGAATACGCTGGCGCAGCTCGTTTTCGAACGGCACCCCCGGTATAGCGGCTGGCCGCGAGAGAAGAGCGTTTTAAATTTTCATGAAAACGATGGGACGTCGAAAGGGGTCGGGGGGAGAGGGCAAGCGAACCCACGAAAGCGTCGGCCTCCCGTGGCCCGCAATTACGCATGCAGCTCCGCGAGGGCCCCGCGGGCTTCGCGGTCCGCTGCGCTTCCTTCCTGTCTGCGCAACAACCACCTTGTGTATTATGCATCCCCGCGCGCTCATCGGGCGTCCGCCTGTCTTGTTTGTTTTTTTTTTTTTTCTTTCTGGCCGGCTGGTGAACTCCGCCACCCCGATACGCGTCGCGCTCTCGACGATCGATCACTCGCGGACAGAAACATCGCTACGGGAACCTGGCGAACCCGCTCTCGGACCCTCTCTCGGCGGACTCGAAACGAGATCTCTCTATCCACCGTCGGATAGCGTAGAAGTTTCTCTCTCGAGAGAAGAAACCGTGCACGAAGAGACCGACGGAAAAAATTCCATGGGACCGGCCGAGAAAGAACCGTGGACGTTACCCATGGGGAGGGGAGGCGGGGAGGTAGAAAGGGGGAGGATGTAGAAGTCGTAAAGAAGTCGCGGAGAGTACGTTTGGAGCGGCTCCAGCGACAGATAGAGATTTGATTCCGATTAGGGGCACCGGCTAGTTTTTTCGGTTTCGCAGCACGAGTTAACAGAGGGCCGAGTATGATCCATGCGCGTCGGCGAGAATCAGGGATATCGCGTTCCCGAGCCGCCTCGAGATCCCGACCGGCTGTGTATCGAGTTTCGTGTGGCTGCCCGTGCACTTTTTGGCCCCCTTTCCGTGCTCAATTCTGGCCCTTATTCCTCCTCTCGGTCTCCCCCCCCCCCACCCCCTCTCCCCCCACCCTGCCCCGATAGATGCTACCTTTTTTTCACGCTCCGTCGACAAGCAGACCAGGCGAAATTAGACTGCGACTACTGCAACCACTGCCGCGAACTCCGCACAGTTTTCATTCGGGCCCCACAGTATTATAAGTCCCACAATTTTTCTGTTAACTCTACAACCTGTTTCGGGTCTGAAAATTTTTCTATTGTCGCGACAATGAACCCTCCACGGTTTTTTAGACTCTACAATTTTTTCGTGGGTCCTAAAATTTTTTTGGGCCTCATAGTACACCGATCTGTCAGGTGAAATATTGTTATAATTCAACCTGCTGTAATTTCGTAAAAAAAAATCGTAGGTGGAACTACGATAGCTCATTTTAAAGGGTGAAACCTGCACTTTCGATATCTGCGAGTGATTTTCTTCGAAAAAATTTTTCAGCTGCAGGAACGAAAGAAATAGTGAAAACGGTCATTTTCTCAATCTTTTCATATTTGAACGTTTCTACGGGGTCCGAATAATTTTTTCCCGAATCAAAACCACCGTGTACTCCAAGCTTGAAGTCTCCTCTTTAAAATGAGCGCTCAAAATTTTATGTACGATTTTTTCTCGATTCTAGAATGTCACAAAAGGTAAGTACTATACCGAAGGAAAAGTCCCTTCCTTTTCGCGATTACTTTAGAAGGTACTAGAACCAAAGGAACAATGTCTCCAAGGATCTTTTTACACTAAATTACGCAGATTCAACTGCACTACGACGTAAAAAAACGGACTTACTATGAGCATAGTGAGCGGCAGCCGCGGCAGCTGGATGATGCGCGGTGGGTCCAGCGTGAGGGTAGTATCCCCTGTAGTCGGTGGGGTTGCCGACGACTCCGGCGACTCCAGCGCCTCCCGAGGGCGGCTCCAGGGTGGATCTAGGTGGCTCGTACCACCTAGCCGCGCTTGACTCGCTGCTCATGTCCATCCTTGTCCAGAACCCTCCTCTGTAGCGCCCGACCCTTCCTCCACCTCCTCCACCTCCTCCTCCTCCTCCTCCCCCTCCTCCTCCGTTCGTGATACGAGGGGGATGCTCTCAGAGGGGGTCGTTCGACGGACAACCACGGAGGAGATTAGGGGATCGGAGGGATATCCGGGAAACGCGGGGGTGGAGATTAGGAACGCTGCCAAAAACGCCTCTCTAACGGAAGCGTGGTCCTCGCGAGCACGATCCGAGAGATCATAGGGCCAGGCCTGGCTGGCGACGCAAAAATTCCACCTACGCCTTCTGAAACAATCGATGGAACAGGTTAACATTTACATGAAATTCACAGCGCACACTCTCTTAACATACTGCAACCACTGCCGCGAACTCCGCAGTTTTCATTCGGGCCCCACAGTATTATAAGTCCCACAATTTTTCTGTCGACTCTACAACCTGTTTGAGGTCTGAAAATTTTTCTATTGTCGCGACAATGAACCCTCCACGGTTTTTCTAGACTCTACAATTTTTTCGTGGGCCCTAAAATTTTTTTGGGCCTCGTAGTATACCGACCATCGCACGATCTTTCAGGTGAAATATTGTCATAATTCAACCCGCTGTAATTTCGTGAAAAAAAATCGTAGGTGGAACTACGAAGGCTCATTTTAAAGGGTGAAACCTGCACTTTCAATATCTACGAGTGATTTTCTTCGAAAAAATGTTCCAGCTGCGGCAAGGAAAGAAATAGTGAAAACGGTCATTTTTTCCAATTTTTTCATATTTGAACGTTTCTACGGGGTCCGAAAAATTTCTTCCCGAATCAAAACCACCGTGTACTTCAATGCTAACCACAAACTATTTTTACTGAGTAAATAATTTTCCACAACTTCAGAAACGACGCACACAAAAAGAAAACCACACGTTCATCGATACAACCCTACTACCGCCATTTTGCGAAGCATAGCGAGCCAAAAGAAAATGTATTTCTACTCGAAAAGAACCATATGAACACCTCCTGACAGAAACTTTTCCAGAGCCTCACTTTGCCAAAAAAATGTCGCGAACCCACCCATTTCGAGGAACTCGTTAAACCGACGAAAAACTGCGAAAATCGTTAATTAGTCACCGCGGAGACGATTTCCTTTAGATTAGATAACCACACGAGCTTCGTCGTCGGAGACTGGTTTCCACCGTCTAGTCAGCTAGTATTTCGCTTTAGGGGGGTCTTGACACTGTCACATCATCGCTGGCGTCGGCACCGGTTTTTCATAGAAAATTCGTGTTCCCACAGTCTGCACGCAGCCAGGTCCGTTAATTAGCACTGTCGGGCTGTCGCGGGCCGATTGCGCAAGCCGATTGCCTCTCTCGCGGACGCGAAATAGCACCGCGGGAAACCGAAGAAACTTGCCGATCGATCGACCACGATCGGCGCCGATTTCTTCGCCGATTTCTTCGCCGATCGCGCGCTACCGATCGCGGAAAAATCGAACGCGCCTCGACGTAGGATCGATCCCGCGGCTGTCCGATCGATCCCGGAAGGAAGATCGATCGGTTTCAACCGATCGGCACGATAAAATGGACCCGGAAACCGGGGGCCGGGTCGCGCGCGAACCGTTCGACGCTCTCGAGTCACTTACCCGGCACGATCGCCGATGATAATCGATCAGCCGCCGAGATCTCGGTTAATTGGGTCCTGATCTGCGCTTTAGTGCGTGAAACACTGATCATCGGCCGACCCACTCGACGATCAAGTGCCTCCCGAACGATTTATCAATCGCCACGGCCCCCGCAAGCTTCGCCTCACCTCGCCACCAACCTCGTCAAGGTCATCGATGACGCAACCGAACAACCGGGGACCCTAATCTTGCGATCGGCCAATCCTCGCGCTGCCCCGATCCCACGGGAAAAGGACCGAGAGCCCTTATCTACGCCGCGATTAGGCCAACGCTTCCCGAACCGATCGCCCACCAATTCGATCGACGTAGGCGAAATATTTGGGAATTTTTTAGTGGGATAAATTTTTGCTTCACCCTATTGTCGTAATTAATAACGATTTGCGAGAAAAGATTTTTATTTAAATTCGAGAAATAGGGTGTCTTTGGGAATTTTTTACCGCGAGACTAGATGACGGAGGGTAGAAAATCTTGGTGCAGTATGTTCGGGGATGATTTAGTAGTGTATGTGAATTTTTATACCGTGCTGGGTTCAATGGTGTTTGTTATAGATGGCTTCGAATGAGACCTCAATTGGATGAACGTAGTCAAAATTTTTGCGAGAATGAAACTGATTGGAAAATATGTAGTCGCTTCCAAAAAAATTTTGTCGAACGAGCCAGTGCTCCGAGAAAATCGACTACGATTCGAAATGAATCGGACGCCACCAGTAATCTCCCCATGAGCGTCCACAAAGTATACCTGCGGACGTTCCGTTTCCAAAATTGTGTGTCCCGGGCAAATAAAATACTCGAAAACAAGATCAGATAAGATATACACGAGAAACCGATAAGATTAACGGCCAGCGAATATAGCTATTTCACATTTCGCCGCGATTTCTTCTCCCCGATGTTCGATCATCGATTTGATCGAATTAAATTCAACTCGATTCAAATTGTACATGTTCGAGCCACATACATTCGCCATCGATTCAAATCTTCGTTTGTAAATTTCTTTCAACAGGGGATGAACACTCACCCGGTTACCGGGAACCAAAGATTTTAAGGACCACGCTCGATTCATTTCAAATTTTGGAAATTCGTAGCCCTATAGGTCCCACATTGTCTCCATCAAGTAATTTCTCGATAGCTTGCCTAGGTTAAGAAAGAGAGGGGGTCAAAGTTCGAATTTCGCAAAATCTATCGAGGCCTGTAACTTTCGAACGAGAGCAAGTATCGACTTGAAATTTAAGCCAGAAAATCAGAAAAAAATTAAGCTTTCTAATCATATGTGTCATTATTTACTTGGCGCATTGTTTATATAAGTCCCACGCACTTTTATCGGTTTTTATCGTGCCAAAATGCTATTGAGCAGTGGTGTTCCACTGGAAGGAGTTCTGCGACGGTAACCAAAAACTGATGATTGGTAGTTTTTTTGACGCAGATTCGACTGGCGTTTGTCTCATTACGAAATAATATTTCGTTTTTCAGTTATAAAGAGGGGATAAGTGTCAACACTGAAAACCAATGCTTTCAGAGTCATTGTCGAGTCAGAATATTGAAAATTTTAAAAAAATAATAATTTCGGAGAGTTGTTGGAAATGTTTTCCACGATTCCGAAGACGTTCGAGGCCGTCCGATCGATCCCGTGAGCGCGTCACAGGAAAACGAGTGACGTGAATCGTGGTCGAGAGCACTCTCGAGATTAGCTCGCCCGATATTTTCGACCGATCACTCCTCGGAACCGTGAGGTGGGCCTGGACGAGTCCGGCGATCGAGATAAGACCGTTCGAGCCGATAACCGAAAACTATCGGACGATTTTCGAAGGTTACGCGAGCCGAACGCCAGCCCGTTGGAAATCCGCGTCGAACAACCTACGACATTGTCGCGATCGATCTGCGATACTAATCGAACCCGGGAACGATTTGCTTCCAGAATTCGAGATAGAACGACCACGGACAGATCTCGATCCTTTCATAGATCCGTCAGATACACGCGAGATCTTTGAAAAAGTAAATAAATAAACACCTCCAGAGATTTTTCCCAGTCGAGAGTCATCTTTTCGCAGGAGATTGGTCGATTCTTTGGTTAGAGGATAGTACTTTTTTTAGATGAAAAATTTCACGATGTTTCATTAAATAAATAAGCTTTGTTAGATTCATTGCCTATCGAGGTGAGAGACATGTGCAAAATTTCGAAAATTTTTTTGACACGGAAAGGAAACAGATATCGACACGAAATTTTTTCCATAAGATTCGTCAGTTCTTTGGTTATGAAATGGTATTTTTTTTTAATGAAAACTCTCGAAATGGCGGCTGCTGTGGACGATGTTTGGTGGCCGTGTAAATGTCGAATATGTTACAGATGGAAAATCGTTCGAATGATCGAGTCTATAGGGTTTTTGGGTATAATCTTCGAGGTAGAATCGAGCGACTCGCGAACTTTGATCGAGATTCGAAGGCTGTTGACAAAGTTAATCTCGCGTGCCACGAGTCGACGGTGATTTTCGGTGGCGCACGTGCATCGCGCCGCTCTCCGACAACAATCGATTAACGGACGTCGATAAGATTAGTAACAGCGATACGTGATCGAACAGCTCACCTCGATGGAGGGAATTTTTCGGGCGGATCACGTAACCGGGCCTCGGCTCGCAAAAATTTTTAAACGTCCTTTAAAATCCTCCAGACAAAGACAAATAGTACCTCTTTTCAACACACGATTAATTTATGCAAAACACTTATTTAAAAATTCAATTTCATAATTTTACATACTTGTTCATAATTCTACATGCAAGTTCATGGAGTTTAAATAAAAAAGAATAACGAAGAAGAAAATAGAGAAAATACTCTACGAATTAATGTTTTCGAATTTTTCCGAGGTGCAGGACGAGTTAGGCGAATCTTTGGAAGAGCAAGCTTCAGAAAAATTTTCGGAAATTTGTCCGGGTGGAAGCGACAGACGTCGATAGGAGTCGATAAGAGTCGTTACGTCGCGTCCCGTAACGCGATTCAATAAAATAGCATTGTTGCTCGGGACTCGCTGATAAAAATCTCGCGATAAGCGCAGCGGCCGGGGAATTTTTCGAGGGTTCGAACTTCGAACTGTTCGCTACGACGAAACATTAATCAACCGATTATTGCTAAAACAACGTAATTCACCGTTTCGTGCACAAAAATTCTCTTCAAACAGGCGATACTACTCGGACAACAAACAGCCATAAAATTAAAATTAAAAAAATCGTACGTCAACGTTTCTGGACTGGCTACGAAGAGGAGACTACGGGCTACGAATTCGCGTTGGTTTCAGTGGCGAAAAAAATTTTTTCAACTTCCGCGAGACATTCGTACTCCGAAATTCCATTTAAATCAAGATAAAAAAAAACCGTGTTCGCTCATTCGACTGTAACTTCGAAACGAATAAATATTTTCGCTTGAAAAAATTACTGCGCAGTCTCGAGATACACAGAAACAAGCCCAAAAAGTTTCAGAACGAAACCTGCGACGGAATTTTTTTTTGAAATTGTCAAACGTCACTGTCCGTCAGGGAGCGGCGAATTCGGCAAGATAAGCGAAAGGCGCGAGATCTACACGATCTACAGATCGATCGAGCGCCGCGCCGTAGCCGTCGGTGGTGGCCGACGGCAGCGATCCACAGTGATCCGATCGAGTTTCGATCGGCAATCGCCACGGTCGCACGCGTTTTCCATCGACAACAGCCTCCGAAAACTGAGAAAGTGGCACGCGCTCGATCGCGCGCGTAGATCGATCTTGTTCACTCGAGATCCTGCTCGATCCCCGCCGTCGGATCGAGGCCGATCGAGCTTCCACAACACACCACGGGCACGAGGGGGGAAACACGATACCCTTCGAGACCTCTCAAAGCTAAAAGAGGAACCTAACCGGAGGTGGACCTAACGCGGAGGAACGTCAAACTTTACGATTCCAATGGAAACGAAAAAGAAAATCGAGCTGTGGACTCTTTCGGAGCAGACTCGCTAACCTCATGCTACTTTAGTAGATCCCCGGACACTTATATTCGATTATTTATCGCGAGGACCCATATCCCCTCTCCATTTTATTATCTTGTCCTCTCGCTTCGGCTCGTCTTATTTTTTTCGTTCCAAGTTCGTTCCGATCCTTTGCCATTTTGTCTAATTATTTTCACTGTGTTCGGCGAGTACGTCGATCTCGTTGATTTTTACTAATTCACTCTATTTCTTTGATTTTCTATTTCATTTGGATACTTATTTTTTATAGAATTCATTTTTAATGCTCCAGGTAGGTGTTGATTTATTTTTTAATTTTGTTTTTATGGATATTTTAGGATTTCGTTAGAATTTTAATATTATATGATTATATGTGATATAATGTATTCCTGTAACTGTCAGCATGTCCATTACTACGTAACTTTATGCTAAGACTTTCTTTTTTTTATGAATATCTTCTATTGTAAACATTTGTATAAAAGGACTTCGGTCCGTAAATAATAATAAATAATAATAATAGTATTCCTTGTCCAGCTTCGATTATTTATTTTAGAACGAATATAGTGCACTTATATTTTTCTGTGAATTAAATAATTTATTTAATAAACCTATGAATCAATAAAAATAATTGTTCTATTGATTTTCCTTCTCCACGCAGGCTAATTAATGTACTTGAAAATAAATTTTCATTTTTCTACGAGATTCGCTGAAGTTTCTGCGACCTAATTGATCGATTTTAATCATGAAACAGCAACGATCTAGCGATCGTAAAAGTGCAAATACCGATTGATCCGTGTAACGAAAGCGACGAATTCGATCGAAAGCGCGGTAATAACGATCAAATTCTTTCGGCGTTGAAAATTGAATGGAAATACTCTCCGTTTCGATTGCGGTACGTGCTCGCCGCGAGTTTTGCGAGGTTCTGTTGCGCGTGCCGTAAGTGCACAAAGACACGCAGTCTACTTGTGCGTTAATAATCTGTTCTGTCACGAAGAGGCTTTCCACTGGCTACAGATTCGAGCGAGATTCGAGCGAGATCCGAGCGACGCGATGCGAATCTCGCCACGGCGAAATTAATATTATTCAAGGATTCGAGAAATTAGACATTCGGACAACGCCGAGTTTAATACCGGTCGTAATTGTTTGTGCGCTCGTGGATTTAAGGTATTATTTACTTTCTAGCGATACGACCGCCGGTGCGAGACCGAGTGGACGTGCCATCGGACCGGGCCGCGTTCGTGATTTTTTTCTGTTAAAACTGAACCGAGTACGGCAATTAAACTTTATAGGATATTTTGTACTAGAAATGGAGTATACGACATGATTTTTTTAGTCAGGGTTTAGGTGCAGTTTTGCGGTTGCTATGACGATTTCGGCGATGGTACCTCCAGAGTTTAGAGGTACTGCTAGCGACGAGAAATGTTAATGGAAATACAATTGAAAAATATTGCATACTAAATTTATACTAGAATGATCTCCGAAATGATTCATTATTGTGGCCAATATAGTTTTCTGTTGAAAAAATGTCGAAGGTTAGGTGCGAAAGGATTGTAAAATGATCAGGTTTTGTGAAAAATGCAGAAAGTATTGTATCGCCGAATGATTGAAAAATATGGTTGCATACTAAATTTATACTAGAATGATCTCCGAAAAGATTCATTATCGTGGCTAGTATAGTTTTCTTCAGAAAAAATTTCGAAGGTTAGGTGTGAAAGGATCGTAAAATGATCAGGTTTCGTGAAAAATGCAGAAAGGATTGTATCGCCGATTGATTCGAGGAAAGTGAAATAGAGGACCGTAAAATTCGACGTAGAATTTGTAAAATATATCGATGGAATTCCGCTGGAAAGTCTGCGGACGCTCGAAAACGGAGTCGTCCGGCGGAGCTCGAGCGTTTTCGCCGGCGAAAAGAATGTTTATCGCGAAGAAACGAGCGAGCCGGCTTCGAATGCATCGTTGCGCTAATAAGCGGAGGCATTTCGCGGTTAATAAATGAAAACAGAAACCGACGGCCGTTTATTATACTTGCAAATTGGCAATTATGGGCGGCGAGGAACGCCGGCGCAAATATTCCCTCCCTTTCGCGAGGGAGCGACGCGCGACCGGCCGCTTTTCCCTTCGAAAACCATCGCGAGAGTTTCTCGCGAACCACGAAACACTCGTTGCGAAACGATAGTCGATCGTCTGCCGGCCATTTTGAGCCCTCGGACGGGTTCTTCGAACGAAAACTCTGCCATCGAGACCGTTTTATACGATCCCGTCACCGAAAGTATCTGCACAAAAGTTGCTTTCGCAAAAATGTCGGATTTCGATTCCGATGAGACTTAGCTGGACTTGTAGTTGATGGTTTGACGATCATTTTGAGACCTCGGACGACTTTTTTAGACGACAATTGCACCACTGACCGAATTTAGAAGAATTTCACTATCGAGAACGTTTACCAAAAATTCGAGCAACCGAGAGTAGTTGCAAAAAAATGTCTGTCATGAAAATGGTCGGATTTAAATGTTGATGAGAATTAGTACAAGTTATAGCGGATAGTTCGACGGTCATTTTGACACCTCGGACGATTTTTTTGGACGACAATTGTGCGACTTACAGAATTTACGAAAAACCACCCCTTCGGAAAATGGCAGATTTGGATTGTTATGGAAATTTATAGATTTCGGAGACGATTAATGACAGATAAATATTTTTGTGTTTAGATATTGTCATTAAGAGTGATTATATGGAATATTCAATTTAATGATTAACAATTTGTTTATTAATCACAATTATCTGAACCAATTATTATTTGTTATGAAAATTAAGTAGTTCTTGACGATTCAAGATATAGTAGACACTGTATAAAGTTAGTTATAGGTAAACTAAGATACCTAATCGAAAAAGTGGACTTCTGAGCACACCTACTCCTATCCGACGGACACCTGTCTGAGCACAACGCTCGAGGATACAACAACCCTCTGACAAATGATTATTATTAACATTGACGAATTTAAACATTTTCATGTTTAAATATCATTACCAACTAATTTGCCTAAAAAGCTTGAAACTTTCGCGACTTTTTAAAGACTCCACAGAATAATTTCACTGTCCACAAGATGGCGGAAGATCGTCGGATTGGTACACACTCGAAATACCGCGAATTTCAAACGACGAACCAAACGACTGTCACACCATGAACAAATAAATTGGAAATAATTTAAAGAAATGCGAGGTACAAAGAACACTGTGTGGGTATCTAAAATTCAGTGAAGATTTTGTTACTAGCCCTTGCTAAAATAATGTTATACAATTGTGTAGAAGTTCAATGCCGTTCAATTAATTCCTACAACTCACTTTCAATTGTTTGTAAGAATACTGTGTACCTATAGATTTTCTAGAGCACTTATTTTACAATTATTGCAAGCCTCATCAGCAGTTTTTTAAACTAGAAACGAGCTGATAAAACAGACTCGGTGTGACTAACAATATACCTAAACTCATTATCCTAGCACCTTCATTCTACAAATTGGACAAACTCGAACAAAAACAAATTATGAACTAACCACCTGTGACCGCAGAATAATCGCTAAATATTCACTTTCAATGATGAATTATCGACAAATTCGACGAAAGCCAAGAGACCTCGAAAGACAACAGGGGTATTAAAACACAGAGATTTTCGAAGGCAAAGAAACTTTGTTGCTATCTGTCGGGAGAGATTTCCGAAGGTCTACCGTAAGGCCCAGTGATTTCCTTTTCGGGCCCGGGGAGTCGAGAAATCGAAATTTCCGCGTCGGTGGACATCGTTGCGATGGCGGGGCCCCTCGGAACAAAGGTGCTCGGGGCCTCGCGAAAAGCGACGCGACGCTCAGCGGGGCCTCCGGCCCGGCTACCTGGGCCCGTCGGGTCCCGTCGGCCCCCCTCGAGCCCCGTTCGTTGCGCAATCGAGCGTAACGAGTCATTATTCGACGATCGGTCTCTAATTTCCCCGAGGAAAAGTGGCCCGGCAACCCGATCCGACGGAAAAACTGGACGCTCTATCCAGTTTCCAAGGGGCCCTGACGATCGTGTTTATACCTCGAAGACGTTGAGGGATATATTGGACAGTTTTTTTTTTCTCGTGGGATATTAATTGTAAGAGCAACGGCGAAGGCGAGAAAGTAAAATACGAGCGAAACGGTCCGTCGAGTGTGAACAGGCGCCATCTTCCCGTCCCTCTCGCTTCGAGAGACAACAGTTTCCTTTGATACAGCGAGCGACGGCTCTCTCCAGAGCCAACGAACCCTGGCCACCGCAAAAACTGCGCTGCCAAACGCACCAACACTGACAAACGAGCCTAACTTCGACGTGAGGGATGGGGATCGACGGTGAACGGAAAGTTTTTCCATTATAAACTATATTCTGGAAAATTATAGCTTGATCAAAGAGACTATGCAGAGCTGAATTCGAACCTGAAAACCGCTTTTTTACCGTCATTTGTGGTTTTTCAGATATTTCACTTTGAAGACGACAAGTGAATCTTGGATGGTTTAAGGGAGCTTTGGGAATTTTTTGCGACCGAACGATGAAAGGTACGACAATGTTTCTTGCATGGATCGATTCTGTAGACTCTCCCGAGTATGACGATATTTTTTTCCATAAGATTCTGTATGTTTAAGTGTGTTTGAACTGTGTTTGTTTGCAGGTGTGTCGAGTGGGAAAAGTCTGATTTCAGACGCTAAGGGCAGCTTTGCGATTTTTTTACAGTCGAGCTGTGAAAGGTATGGCAATGGTTCTTGCGTGGATCGATCCTGTTGACTCTCCCGAGTACGACGATATTTTTTTCCATAAGATTATGTATGTTTAAGTGTGTTTGAACTGTGTTTGTTTGATGGTGTGCACAAAGGTAAACAGAAAGTCGAATATTCTGCTTTCAGAGGCCAAAGGGGGAAATATTTGTCTAGAAGAAGGTAAACAAGCAGTTCTGATGTAGAACCGTTCCTCACGCTCTCCTGAATATAATGACATAGTTTCCATTTGGTTTTTAATGTTTAAGTAGATGTCAACAGTTTCAGTCCGAACTCGATTCTCCTACTTTGCAAATATTTCTTCCGTAGAATGATTCTACACACTCTCTCTCGAATATAATATTTTTATACGGGTAAGAACATTCAAGTTTAAACCATGTTCAAAGCTAGGTGAGATACAGTAGCTATCCTAATCGCTCAATACACAACTGCTTTCTCTATTACAACCGCGCCGCGATGATGCATCTTGAATTTTTGCATCGATGACAGAATCCATACTCAACATACATCAAGCTTTTCCCATGTCGTCGACATCGAAGAAGATAGTCAATAAAAGCCAAGTCGAAGAAATCTCTCTCAAGATAAATTGCCACATAAAAACTCCATATAATGTATCGTAATCGTGCGATGGTATTGATCGCATAATTAACTAGACTGCCGAATCATCGTACGCGACTCATCTCCATATTTCGAAAATCGAGTAAAACATATCGTTCACACACAGATCAAATTACACAGGAAAAATTGTTCAAAAATTAATTCTACGAATTCCCTGTCGGTAAGAATTCCAAAGATGGTGGTAATTGAAAAATCCAGACGCCATTGAAATTGTTGTTATTTTCAAGATCGTTTTCCAGTCGTAACGTTTGATTGGAAAAATTATCTACGGTGAAAAATGCATATCTAGCACACTGTCTACTCTAATGGAACCGCATCCAGCGTGACAAGTTAATGGCAAGAGTAAATTCTGTCCGGCTTTATCGAATTCTCGGTCGACTACCGATTCCAGAATCGCGATTTACGGGTCGCGAGACGCGATTTTCCGCGCGCTATAGCGATCTTGGCCGCAAACCAGCTCCCCGTCGCGTCCCGTCGCACGAAACACTATAGCCGGTAAGGTTTGCGAGCACGAGCACACTCCGGTACAAGGTAACACTTATCGGGGAGAACGTCGCGGTGCTCGTTACGAACTCGATTTCGCCCGCGATTTACGATCGGACGACCGCAGACGCGTGCTCCGCGGTCCCGAGCATAACCGACGGCGGCCATACTGCGCGTTTAGGCGAATTCCCACCGAAACACCCGGTCGAATAACCATAATGCTACCTATTATCCACGGAATTGCTAATTAACGCGAACAGTTTCTTCCCAAATTAGGCTCGGTCTAGACTAACACTTGACACTTTTCCGACACACGTATAATTCTACATACAAGACGCATACAGTTGCCATAATCGACATTGCCTAGCGACAGAACATTTCGAAGCGGTGGAAGAGGTTCTTGATACGTTCAACATGATGTAACTTTGTGAAAAAAAATTGGCCGATGATGAACTTAGGCTGGTTTCATAGCGTGATTTCTGCGCTTCAAATTGCCCTAAGTTGTTCCTACCTAGGATGGTTTTATGGTTCGCTGTGAGCGGAATAGTGGAAGCGATCGATTTTCCGAAGCGATTCGAATTCGAAAGTCTGTGGAGGAGTGAAAAAAATCTTTCTCGAAGTCTAACTAATGTGGATTTGAAGGCTGAAGTTTCAGCTTTACGCGGAGATAAAGAAAATCGAGGTGCGATTTGTTTTCGCTGTTTTGTAGTACTTTTAGTGAGAAGGGTACCGTCCAATGTGGACAATAGTTGCAAATAGCATGATATTCGAAATAGTGTGATACCGAGGAAAAGTATCGGAGGATGATGAACTTAGGCTGATTTTAAAGGTCAAAGTCTGCGCTTACGAACCCACCGAGTCATTTTTTAATTAAGTACTTTTGCGCTACGAGACGAGCAATAATGCGAGGATCGTGTCTTGTTCGACATTTTATGAATTCGAAAGATTCTGTAGAGTTCGAAAAATTTTTCCCGGAATTCAAATCAACGAGGATTCAAAGCCTGAAGTCTCCGCTTTCCAACGAGTCCAGGAAATTTGATCTACGATTTTTTCTCGCCGTTTTACGACACTTTAAGCGAGACTATACACCGTACGCGCACTCGCAAAAGATAAGATTACCGAGAGATCACGTTTATCTGTGAATTTTGAGAAAATGGATTGGAGAAGATTAAAAATTTTGAGCCGATCAAGATCGATGGAGGTAAAAATAGAACGAAGAAGCTATCAATCTTTCCTATCACCCACACTTTCTTGTAATTTTTCAGTCCACAATTGATACACGATTGTAATCATCAAAATGACTGTACACTGATTCGAGGAACGACCTGTACCATACTAAAGGTGACTATCTCCAACTGGTACTGAGAAAAATTATATTATTCAACTCAACTACTACCTAAACACTATATCTCCGAATATTGCCCGAACGTAGAAACCAAACAATTCCCCCTAAAGCCCCTGGCCGCCTGTTTAACGGGCAGCAACAGAAGCCAAGCAACAACCCCCGAGTACTCCGATCTGTTGGCCTAACCGCATCATTCCCGCGTACAATCTATGAAAAGGTTCTCGCGTCCGAGAGTGCACGTCGACGTAGGTATCTCTCTCTTGATCTCTTCGCAGGTGCTTACCTCTTTAGATATCACAGTGCGTCGCGATAAGTAGCCGGCGGGTCTCGCCAGGCAGCGAAGAAGAGGGTACCGTTCGATGGGCGTGTTTATAAAATCGTTATCACTTTCGTTAGCACCAAGTCGACGAAGCAGAAGTAGAAGACACTGCACTGTACACACACACAGCACATCGTGGGCTCTCTCTCGAGATTTGGTCGTCGGGTAGGGTGGGTGGGTGGGTGGGTGGGGTTGCGGCCCCGGTTCCGTTGGATCCGGGTCCCTTCTGATAAGTAACCGTGTGTCTCTCCTCTGGTGCGTCCTTGTGGGGGTGGCGCGTGTGCTCCACAGAACGGTCCTCGCACCACGAAACCCGAGATTGGTAATCCGTGAATAAACAGAAGAGCGACCGCGGCCGCCCGATTAGGTTGTTTCTTCTTTTGCGTGTTCGATGTAGTATGTGATCTCTGTAACCGCGCTCCTCTCGCCCGGGGAGGGGAAACCAGCAGCGAAAACGGAGAAAGAAGAGAGAGAAGAGAGAGAAGAGAGAGAGGCTTGTGAAGCACGCGCGCGCGCGCACGTAAACTCGAAGCGATGCGACTGTCGTGGCACCCGGCGCGGAACTAAGGCGAACGAAAACACCGGCCTCGGCGTTCCCCTCGCGCGAGCCCCGGCTCGGCGATCCTCGGTCACCGTCGGCCCGCGTCGGACACGCCCACCGTCGCAGGGACCAACCCACTCGCGGGCGGTCGCTCCGGGACCCCCCACCGCCGCGCGAACGTCAACGCCGTGCCTCGGCACCCCACCATCCGGACCACAGCGAACCTCCCACCCCGCGACGCGGTCCACGGCCCGCTTTTTTCCTCGTTTGCTCCAGACAATGCGCCCCGGGGAATTAGGATCTCGCTTTTTTGCCGGCCGCATGAATGAACGGGCCGCGCGCACGCCGGATACTGTTTCACGCGCGGCCCGAAACCCGTAAGACAATACCCCCGGCCGCTTTGAAACACGATCGAGAGATCCACCATCGACACCGCAAGCCCGAAGCGACGACCCGCCGCGCCGCGGGGCCACGCGACACGGCCGGAGCGTTTTCCGCGGTCACAACGAACGATCGGAGCACCACCGAACGTTCGGCTCCGAAATTTTTTGCAATTCGAACGATCAACATTGCGGTGTCGGCCAAATTATTCGGCTCTGCTATTAATAGATCGTTCGATCACTTTTATTGTTTTGCATTATTTGACTCTTTCGAAGATTTCTGGCTTAATATAAGAACAAGTAGGCTCAAGGGATTATTTTTTATGAATTGATGAACATCATTCCGGAAATTGTCTTTTTGTGGATTGTTTAGGAAGTCCATGGGTAAACGTGATACAAGCGAGCCGCGCGGCAGCCCGTTAAGGGGTTAATAGACTGCGGATGCTCGTTTACAGCTTCGCAGAGCGAAATCAAGATTTTAGTAAAGATTAATGGCATAGATAGCTTATTGGTCGACTGCGGATATGGTTTCTTATTACGTTCGATTAAGAAGGTTAGATTTATTAATTAGCTGTAATAGTATATTAGCCTAAATTAGCTGCAGATAAGCTTAAACGCGTTTAAACTGTAGTAGCACCGAACAACACGTTCTAGCTTCAATCGTAGGCGGTATTTGAGCATAGAAAAATTCTCGTTTACATTCCAAAACATCCTTCAATATACACAGAAAGTTTCGAAAAAATCCATCGAACAGTTTATTTTTAAAAAATTCCCAAATATCGCCCTTAATCTTAGTATCCTCCCGAAACAACAGAATGAGCTACCACCAGCCGTGGCACTTCTTGGTCGCCGAAAAAATAGTTTGCCTCGAAAAATCATTTTCGAAAAATTATTTTCTGTACGCCAAAACATCCTTTGAATCATAGAAAAAGTTTCAGAAAGATCGTTTTATCCGATTCTCCCCAAAAAATTCCCTAAATCGCGAAAGGCGTTGTACCGTTCTACGCTCGTCTAACGCACCGCGACGTGATTTCGGGGCGCGTGTCGCGATCTCCGGGATCCATGGATCGCGGGTCGCACGCGCCGCCGGTAGGATCGCCGAAAATCCGGGCGCGCGCGATCTTCCGCGTTACAGGTTGCCGGGGGTCAGTTGATCGGATAAAAGCGTCGCATCGGAGAGCTTTCCCGACTTCTATCTCGATGCCGGTGCAGCGATCGCCGATTAGGGGGGTGTGGGAGGGGGGGACGAGTGGATACACCCCCGCACCCCCTCTACACCGGGGCTTTCTCCCGCCCCCCGGAAGTCGGCCGAGGGAGCAGTCGATTCCGTCCCGGGAAGGACGAGCGTTCCGCGCGAGGACGAAGGACGCGTTCGTCTCGCTTTCGCGTCGCTTCGGGCGGAGGGGGAGGGGTTCCGAGCGCTCGGCGGGTGGGCGGGGCGAGGGGAGAGAGGGGTTCTCGTAGCTAGCGAGGTGGTGGGGGAGCCACGGGAACGGGTTGGCGGCGGTGCCGGGTCGCCGGGTGGCTCGAGTACCAGCGGAGAATACAACCGAACAATCTGTAGAAGCTTGTTCGGGACGAGAGAAGTCCGTAGATCAGCCAATCAGATAGGCATACCCCCTCTCGTCCATTGTCACAAAATGGCGGCCCTAAATCAGCCTGACTCCGCCTATCCAGCCCCCCCACCCCCACCCGACGGGCAAACCTCTAGCGCCGCGTCATGAAAAACTCCGCCTATCGATTCATTTTTACCGCTCTTGTTTCCCCTCTCTCCGGTGGCTTTCTCCTGGCGCTCTCTTTCTCGCTCTCACGGGTTCTCTCGGCCGATTCCTTCTGGATCCTCCCGGCATACGGAGCCGCCGCTCCGTGCATCCTGATTTCGAGACCCTCGCCTCGTCTACGCGCTCGGAAAATCGATGGGAAAACGCGCGACGGTTTCCTTCTCTTCTCCCACTCGCTCTTTTTCTCTTTGTCTACTCGGCTTCTCCAGGGGAGGGGGCTCCAATAAAATCAACAAAAATTAATACTCGCCGGTTCACACAGTTTCGCTAGTTCGACAAAATTCGCAGGTCCTGTAAACGCACGAAACTGGAACGAAATAAATAATGTATGTTATTATAAAAATTTCTGGAGGAGACGGGGAGCTCTAACGAAAATAAAATAATCCAGTTTTCTCCAATTCGAAAAATTTGTGGACCCTCCAACTGAACGCAATAAATACTGCAGAATATTGTAAATATTTTTGGAGCGGTTATGGGAGTAAATATTGCATCGTTCATGCTATGGTCGAATGGTTGATTGCTTAGGGCAGCATACGGAACGTACTCGCACGGTGAAAACGCGACTCGGCACAGAATAATTCGATCGCAGCTTTATTTGAGCGGCCGTGCGAGCGCAGAGCAAACGAGTTTAATGATAATGAGCTGCGACCCCGAGAGTGCCGGGATTATTTCGCGGGCCGCTTATTCCAAGGCTGCGGATCCGGATAAACCGGGGACCCCGGTTCGAATACGTTCCCGATGAAAGTGCGAGTGCATTGTCCGCGATAACGCCGATGCACCGCAAGGTCACGCGTACACCAGACAAATTTATTCTGCGGTCCACCGTGTCGACACCACCATCTTCTTACTATAAACCACGCCGATTAATTGCAAATCGATAACAAAGTCGGTTCGCACAATTTTATCCTCAGACCGAAGGTTTCGATTGCCTTCGACGTGCGATCGAAAAAACTCTGCTCGAGCAATTGCATTGAAATTTGGTACACGTGTTTCGGAAACGTGCAATTTCAATTTGGGACACTATTACTTGTCTGGGATAATTGTTTCATATTTTTCTTTTAGAGTTAAAGCAGTAGAAGCAGGTAACTCGGAGACCAGGTCTTCTTCAGACCATCGCCATTTTGTAAATCGTTGTACCAGGTAAAAATCCTTCTAGCATACAGAGGCTGTATTACTGTAGATCAAAGATCAGTTCGAAATTTTGATTTCGGTTCGATGGTTCGTCCAGGAAAAATCGAAGAGTGGAGGCAGCGTACGAGAGCGATGCTGAAACTCGACGCCATTTTGTGCAACGTTCAGGCGACTTTCTAAAAAACAAAAAATGCCTACCAACGCTCCGAAGTATGCACTTTAACGGTGCACAGTTCTTATTTGACGGGCAGCTTCGGTTTTCCATGGGAAAAAAAATTGCCAAATACCTGGGAGACGTCTGAACCGTTAACGACGGTTTTATCGACGGCAGAACCGCGATTTATGGTTTCGAAGCGTGTGTTTTCGACGTCGACGGTCGTCCATCGACGCGAACCAGTGCCGGACATGTCCGGGGCGGGGGAGGGGCTTTGATTTTTATCAGCGCTCGGCAAACCAGATTCCGACCGCCGTTCCCGGTGACGACGAGATCCGAGCCGATACGCGAGTTAATAAAATCATTAGGCGAGCATCGGTTCCGACAAGCCCCGACGATTCTCGACTGTAAGCGATCCCCAATAAAGCCCGTGAATTTGCGGCCTGCGTCTCGTTTGTCCGTCACGGCCAGGTACAAAAGCGTCCTCCGAAGCGTCCTCGCAACCCCCCCCCCCCCCCCCTTAGGACGCGCCGATCATTTCACCGGGAAAACACGTCCCACAGAGACTTTTCACCTAGCTTTCCTTCGGTGGAGAAGTCGCTCGTCCTAACACAGAACTTCCGAAAAAGTCGATTTTCCATTCGTTCGATTTTCATTTTTTGTTGCGCTCCCTAGCTTGAAATGAAACTTTACGATTTTCTTTTTTTGGGAACCGTGTACGATTTTTGTCTGAAACTGTTTTGTGGGTTAAGTCCGAACATTGAATTGTGAACAGAAAAATTGTTCAGCAGCGTACGTTTATTAACCCTTAACCCTTTGCACTCTCAGCTATTTTCATTCAAAAACGAAAGATTTTTCAATTCTAGAATATTTCCATTCTATACAATTTTTTTTCATTTTTTGCTTATGAAACTGTATTTAATATCTCATGTAATATGTAAATGTCTAATAGTTTATTAAATGCGAACAAAAATAATAAAGTGAACAATATCTTTAAGAATGGCATAGCAATTTTCAGTGGTGGGATCAGAAGGGATCACTGAAAATTGCTATGCCATTCTTAAAAATATTATACACATTATTAGTTTTGTTCGTATTTAATAAACTACTAGACATTTACATATTACATGAGGTATCGTATCAGCTTGATATGGCAAAAATGAAAAAAAAATTGTATACAATGGAAATATTCTAGAATGGAAAAATCTTTCGTTTTTTGAGTTAAAATAGCTCCGAGTGCAAAGGGTTAATAATGATTTCAAAACATTTATTACGTGCTCTGGTGCATCGAGTGAATTTTTACAATGCATGTTTAATCGGAATAATAATAGTGAAATATTATTGGTTTATTTCTCATTTCGTTAAAGTATGCGTCGAGGGTTTATTTCCAGGGAAGGATAAGGCTTGGAATGATCAGAAGCGTAACCAAAGGACTCGCCTAATCTTCAATGAGTCACCGTGTTCCATTAACCGCTATTAACGGAATCTCGGGACGCTTTAAGTAGGCTGCTCTTAATGTTCCCTTCAAACGCCGCTTAATTATCCTTCGCCCTTCGATCCCAGCCGCTTGTTCAACCCCGACAATCCTGTAGTCAGGTGTGCTCGAATATTATAATCACTATACCACGAATCCCTCAGCGAAATTTTCCGAATCTGTTACTATATACATATGGAAATAGGAATTAAATGTGCTACTTCATTTGGCAGTTGGAAATAATTTTAGAAAATTGATAGAGGCAAGTATGCGGGAAATTAATAGTGTTTACGGTAAAATGTGAATTTTTGCAAATACCGCAGGATGATGTAATAGCATTTTTTTTTCGGAAAAAGTTTCGACGTCGCGCGTCGGCTCGGGGTCTTCCGAGAGCCAGTGAGAAAGAAAAGTTATTATCGTCTTTGAATTTGACTACTGGGAGAAGAAGAAGGCTCGCTATCTGAAAGGAGACCCTGGAGAGAGCTCGGTTTCCACCCTTATTCTTTCCACCCCCTGTATTCTGAGCTCGATACCCCGTCGCCAGGTCTTTTTTATCGCGTGACCACTACTTTTCTCTTGTGCCCCCCCTCTGTCCTCTCGTATTTATTTATTTATTTATTCACAAAAGAACCCATGAGTACATTTTTCAAAGAGACCTGCACCGGCTCCGAACGGTATATCCGAACGCTAAACCTCCAATTTGTTGAAAATCATAAAATTATTAAAAATCATTCAAAATATCTGTTCATTAAAAAATTTATCGTTGCTAAAAAAATCACCAATATAATACACAAATACAATAAATAATTGTTGGAATTTATTTAAGAAACAAATTGACAAAAATAATAGGACGTAATGGACACATACTATGGCCAGCTCATTCACCCGATCTAACTCCTCTTGATTTTTTTTGTGGGGAACACTCAAAGATGATGTATATCGTGATCAACCGACTATACCAGAGAAAATGCAAGAAAAAATAATTAGATCTTGTAGATCTATTCCAACAGAAACAATTGAAAGTACAATTGATTGCCTTGTAAAACGTTTAAATGTTTGTGTTACTGCTCAAGAACATAATTTCGAACATTTAATTTAGTTTAAATAAAATGATTGCACATTTTGAAGTTATCATTGCTTTATCATAAATTTTCTAGTTCGAGGTCATTTGTAGGTCATAGTGTACCACATCATTGAGCTCGCCTTGACATCAGCTACAACACTGTGACGATAAAAATATATGGTGCTATTTAAAAATCATCGATGACCTTCAAAAGACCTTGAAAACGACTACAATCGGAACATTTTTTTATATCACCATATTTGCCCCTTTTAACAGTACAACTTTCATCTCTAACATTTTCTTCCATCTCTAATCCTAACGGAGCTATTTAGGTGGCCTGTTTCTCGTGAACCACCCGGTATATGTATGTAGTAGGATATTCTATCGCTTTACTTTAGAGAACTTTCGAATGATACATTGTGTCTATGCTGACTCAACTCTCAATTGTTTCTTAGATCGTTGTCCGTTTTTCCAGAACGATCCTCATTCGCGTCCTATTTGTCGTAAAGACGTGCCTCGCAACGTGTTTATTCTAAAATTCTATTTTATATTTTATATACAGAGTCTGATTTCTCGTACCCATATATTCCAATGATAATAACCTCCAAAAATTATTTTACAAAAATTCAAACAATGGACACACTCCAATCGAAGAGTCTTCGCGATAAAAACAATTAATAATTGTAGTGGTTGAAATAAATTTACGGATGTGTTAAAATTACGTGTAAAAATGTTGGACAAAGCGTGGAATCGACAGTCCGAGGAACCGGCGTCTATCGCGGAGCAACAAAATGCAATATTCGTGAGCGAGCGGCTCGTCTAATTAAGATTCCAGTTAATCCGCGGTGTTTTCGCGCCGAGCACCGAAAAAGACCGACCGAAATCCAGAGAAGGAGGAAGAAAAAGAGGTTGGAGGGCCGATAAATCTGCCGGCGAGTTTCCGAGGAAGCGGTAAACTTCTTGGCCGGAGATCGGATCGACGAGATCCTGGCAAAATGGCCGATCCTGTCCGGTTTAATTAACTACCACCGATTAACCCATTAAGTCCCCGGCAACGAACAACACGATTTCTACATATACAATTGCTTTTCCCCCACGAAACTCCACGAGGCAACATAAAAATGTTTATATGTATACATTGACACCTTTCACGAAATACATCAACATAAATAACCTCCCATATCATACAATATTCATTATATTATGTTTAGTAATTATTGTACAAAGCGTTATCTGCGTTCCACTTAGCAGAAGAGCCCCAAAAGTGATTACTTATAGAGTCTCCCTGGATGCATTGATTGTAAGGCAATATTTTCGATTTTGTTTAAAAGAAAAGTAATAAAGATAATAATTCTAAACTTGGTGGGTTTGCAGACTGATCTTTAATAAAGAGAGAACTCAAATTTTTCAAAGTCGAAATATTAATTTTTGGTGTGAAATATCGATCGTAACTGTATAACAATTTAAACGAAATGATTTCGGCGCTTTCGGCAACAAATACACTGAGATAGCCTATTTGCAAAAAATTATATCGATTTACGTTTCGAATGCGTCTGCGGAAAAAACAAGTTGGTATGACTTATTTATTCTGTTTTAACCATTTTTCAATATCAAATTTCGTTTTTCATTCATAAACTTGTTTTTCCCGCAGATGCATTCACTCGATTATGAGAATGATCGTCGATGTAGATCGAAACGTAAATCGATATAATTTTTCGCAAACAGACTATCTCAGTGTATTTTTTGATCGAACCCAGCGCCGAAATCATTTCGTTTAAATGATCATAATATTAATTTTCTTCAACGTTACAGAAGGCAGTGTAAAGAATGCCAATATTAAACTAGACTACATCAAATAATCTATAATTTAGAAGATACTTGCGTGGTTGAATAAAAATTGCACGCACACTGTATAAATTAATCTACCGTACGTATTGTACGTCTAGAAACACAGAAGACCAGAGTTTGTCCCCAGCCTCGAACGTCACCCATAACCCAAATCAACACTCGAACTACAAACGTCCCAATTTCGAGGATAATGTACAAGGGTAAAGAAACAAACACAATCGAGAATCAGTCGTCGCAGCGATCGAGAACAGAGCAAGCTATCGTTTACAGTTTGCCTAGCAGTCTGGCCGGCAGCAGTTTCCGACCTGAAACGGCCTCTCGGTCCCGTCGCGTTGGGTAAACAAACAATGGCGGGCTGGCGGGAGAAAGGTGCCGGTCCCCGGGGAGAAAGGGGCCCGAAAAAACAAGGAGAAGACTTTCCCGGGTCCCCGGTGTGCCTCGTGGACCCTCGGCTAATTTACGACGTCCACCGAGCGCCCTCGACTTTCTGCATTGTGTAACCCGGACTCGTAAAACACAGACACCTCGTCGGGCCCCGACCGCGGGGCCCGGTCCATCCTCGTTAAACGACATCGATATCCTTGCTCCACCTCGGGCCCCACCACGGTCACCGGGTCGACCGGACAAAAAAATACGTCCCCTTTTGTTTTCCGAATTTCGCCGATCGCAAAAGAGTTTTCCCCGAAGACAATGGGACCCACGATTGCTATGATTCGACAGGGTTGGGCTCGGTAGGCCCGACGTCTCCGGCGCCACGTTTTTTTCCGCTACATTTGCAATATTAAATGCTCTCGACACTTCTTCCTGTAACTTCGAAGAAAATTAGTATTTTTACTTGGAAAAATTTTAGCACATTGTTCAAATATCAATTTATAAATCCGGTAAGTTTCAAATGATGATCTTCAACAGTTTTTCTACAAAAAAATTCCCAAAAGTTAGTTCGGAACGTCACACCGAGGGAACCGTTAAGTAATCGGTTTCGGGGCTCTCCAGGTAAGTGAACGCAGCCGTCGAGCTCCGGTAGATACGATCGAGTTCACGGAGAGCAAAATTCGCGTCGAGTTCTTCCGTATTTGAACAAGTACGGGTCGAGGAGCGGATCGAGGCTCGAAAAACTCGAAATTCTGCGTAGTCAGGGCCCGGTTGATGATCGTCCGCGAGATCGTCGGGCCCGATTCGGGGCCCGAGATGGGCACCGGTGGGTGGATTTATTGTAACGTGGTTGTAGACGCGTGTCAGGAACGCGTTGCATCCGCATCGCGGTGCGATCGCTGTGCATCAGGTCCGATAGAAAGCACCCGGAAAACGATCGAGTTCTGCCTCGCGGGCAAAAAAAGGACGGCCAGCCCTCGCCTCGGGTCTCTGTGATTACGTTAATGCACCGACACGATGCCCTCGCCCTTCGACGGCCCTTACCCCCGACAGCCAGCAGCCTTTTTAAACGACTTTCCAACCGGAAATTCGGCCTCTCGCCGAGCCGAAGATCGTTTCCATTAAAAATCCGTTTCATTGCGCCGCGAACGTTCAAGCTCGTCGCTCTGTATATTAATTCCCAGCAGAAAAATTCATAGGGAGCTGCACGCATAAAAATTTATGGAAGGGTGTTATGATTTTTGGAATTTTTTATTTTGCTGATTTTCTAAAGGTTTAATTACTGGTCTTGATCGTGGATTTTTCTGAAAATGCGTATATTAGTCCGAGGGATTTATTTATTTGCGATTCGATAATATTTTGATGAACATGTGAAAAAAAATATTTTCCGTAAATTCAACAGGATGAATGGCTGTTTCGGTGAGAGGTCGATTTCTCGATTTTGGTCACAAGCGTGTTTTGAATTTTTCGTCGATCATTCCGGTGCACGGAAAATCGACAATCGATCTCCTGTCAAGGACAAAGGACCGGTGTACCCGATCGACGTGTATCGCAACAGTGGTTCGTTGCTTTTGTGCCGCGTCGGAGGACACAATGGAAGGTCCTGTGAACTCTTCTCTGCTCGAGAAGCAGAATCCAAGTCCAGGGACTCCTTGGAACGTGTCACTGCGCGCTCTCACTGCGAACTGTCACTGCGGAACGAAGGATGCTGGATAGCATCTGTACCTGTAAAAAAAACATGTGATTTTTCATCTAAACTCTTTTTGCGATTTTATTACAGCCTAAAGTACACAGAAAAAAAACAAAAGTTGTGTGACAGTGGTAATTAGATTTTTAGAGGGGCAGCTTTCGGAGGACCATTAGGCATTTTTCTTCTAAACTCTGCGATTTTATTACAGCCTAAAGAACACAAAAAAAAAACAAAAATTGTGTGATAGTGGTAATTAGATTTTTAGAGGGGCAGCTTTCGGAGGACTATTACGCATTTTTCTTCTAAATTCTTTTTGCGATTTTATTACAGCCTAAAGAACACAGAAAAAAAACAAAAGTTGTGTGACAGTGGTAATTAGATTTTTAGAGGGGCAGCTTTCTGAGGACTATCACGCATTTTTCTTCTAAACTCTTTTTGCGATTTTATTACAGCCTAAAGAACACAAAAAAAAAACAAAAATTGTGTGACAGTGGTAATTAGATTTTTAGAGGGGCAGCCTTCGGAGGACTATTACGCATTCGGGCAACTTGTCATCTCCGCGCACAGAAGACAAACGAGCAAACGTGAGCGGGAATATGGAAGACGAGGAAGCCCGAAGAGAGACGCACCTGGCCGCCAGGTTTACGTAGCCGTGTAACAGTCAATGTCGCCGAGGAGTCTAGAGTAATTAAGGATTCAAAGGCTAAGCCGACCCACGGACAGGACAATTACGTTGCGGCGACGCTGGCTGACCGACCGAGAGAGAGTCTTGAAAGGGCGTGACGCCGTGTCCAAGGCAAGCCCTTTCGTCCTTGTTCACGATTCACGTGGTTTCCCTTATTCGCCGGAAACGGAGGAAAGGCTTGAGTGGCCACGTGCTGGCATAAATCTCTTTGACTCCGACTGTCTACGGTTTCGATGGCCAATTTTCACTACCGTTAGCCTGTCCTGTCGATTTTCAGAGTCTGCTCAGACGGAATCGGCTCTAGAGCCTGATAGAAAAATTCTAGAGCTCGTCAAGTAATTCTGGAGGTCATGGGAAAAATTCTGGAACTCACCAAATGGTTGTATAGTTCACAGAAAAATTTTGGAACCCGTGAAATAAGTATAGAGCTTGCTGAAAAAAATTGAGGCGTTATAAACAAGTCGTAAATTGGCCAGCATAAACTCGCCTGTAACTCCGAGGAAAATTACAATCATTCCTCGAAAAAATTCGAGAAGACACTTCGAATATCAGTCTAGAAATTCACAAAGTTTCAAATTTTTATCTCCAATACTTTTCTTGAAAAAAAATTCCCAAACATCGCCTTACGTTCAGAGCGTCAGACATCGGTTCCAGAGGTCACCAAAAAAATTCTAGAGCTCAACAAATAATTCAGCAGCTCATGGGAAAAATTCTGGAGCTTTCCAAATGGTTGTGTAGTTCCCAGAAAAATTTTGGAACCCGTGCAATAAGTATAGAGCTTGCTGAAAAAAATTGAGGCGTTATAAACAAGTCGTAAATTGGCCAGCATAAACTCGCCTGTAACTCCGAGGAAAATTACAATCATTCCTCGAAAAAATTCGCGAAGACACTTTGAATATCAGTCTGTAAATTCACCAAGTTTCAAATATTTATCTCCAATACTTTTCTTGAAAAAAATTCCCAAACATCGCCTTACGTTCAGAGCGTCAGACATCGGTTCCAGAGGTCACCAAAAAAATTCTAGAGGTCAACAAATAATTCTGCAGCTCATGGGAAAAATTCTAGAGCTTGCCAAATGATTGTGTAGTTCACGGGAAAATTGTGGAGCCTGTGGAAAAATTGTGGGTCTCGCTGAAAAAATTGCCTCCTCGAGTAACTCAGATTCGACACTCCATGTTTCGACTGGTGTTCAAACCAGGGACCGATCAGTGGCTTGTCGAGGAGATCCTGGAAAATCGTAAGACAAGTGACAGAGCATAGCGGTGTACTAAAAAAAAAAAAAAAAGAAAGAGTAGCAGCGACGTGAAATACCGTCGTCCCCGGTTATCATCGTGGCATCGACAACCGTGAAAGATCTCTTTTCCAAAGTGGACCCTCTGCCCCCGCTCCCTTTTTACCTTCCACGGAGCCCGTGGCTGTCCACCTTCGCCTTTCCTTCGTCTCTTCTGGTCCCCCCCCCCCCCCCCTCTCTCTTCTTCCTCAGGACCCGGCCTATCTCTCCTCCAAATAGGTCTTGTAGTACTTAGGGTTCATCGAGATAACTCCGGCCTGGCTTTGTGTTTCCTACGACGAGAAAGAACGCTGCTGCTCCGCGGAGAAGCTGAGGGGAACGGGGGGGGGGCATATTGTAAGCCGCCGGGCCGCGCCGGAGCGACGGCGAGAGCGCGCGTGCTTTATGTTTTTGCCCTTTTCGAGATCCTCGGAGCTGCACACGTCAGCGCGAGTTTACACGGTTTCTGGGAATCGGTAGAGTTCTGTTGCCCGGCGGATGGAGGACACTGCAATGTTGTGGGAATTGTTTTGCTCTCGTTGTTTGGAACGTTTGGAGCCTCGATCTTGATGCGTTTTGAGCTTATGGTGAAGCTTTTCGTCTTTTCTGAGTGTTTTAGAGGGTTGAGTACGAGGACTCCGGAATCCCAAAATATTCAGTGGGTTCCATAGAATTTTTCTACGTCTCGAAATCTTTTCCGATCATCGCACAAAAAATTCGCGTAGTCATATTATTCACTCCAAATAGAATGAAGGGTATCGTGGAGCCCCCGGTGCAGTGTTGGCTGTGAACATTTTTTATAAAAATTTGAACGTGGAAGAATTAATTAAAAAAATATCATCGTACTCGGTACAGTCTGAAGAATATTTCTACGTAAGAAACATATCAATATCTTTTCCGTTTGTTGCACAAAAAATTGCCGAAGACAATTATTCATTCAGAAGGGAATTGAAGTGTATCGTCGGGCCAGCGGTGCAATGTTGGCTGCGAACATTTTTTAAACAAATTCGAACGTGGATAAATGAATAAAAAAAATATCATAGTACTCGGTACAGTCTGCAGAATATTTCCACGTAAGAAACATGTCAATATCTTTTCCGTTTATTGCACAAAAAATACCCGAAGACTCGTGGGGCCACCGATGCAGTCTGGCTGTGAACATTTTTTAAACAAATTCGACCGTGGATACATGAATTCAAAAAATATCATAGTACTCGGTACAGTCTGCAGAATATTTCCACGTAAGAAACATCTCGATATCTTTCGCCATAGTCGCAGAAAAAATGCCCAAAGTCGACCATCCGCTTCGACTCACTTTCTCCGAGGCCCGACCATAATCTCCGGTCGATTATCAGTTGCGGCCAAAAATGAGTGTCGACCGGTTGTTATCAGCGTTATCAGTGCTCCGATCTAGTCTGTCTAAACAATCCTATCCGCTCGTAAAAATCGCCGGTGTGTCCGGGAAATCCTAGCCGGTTAGGAAAACCCTTTCGAATTGGCGAGATTACACGTGTTTCCGGTGGCCTCCTGTAAAAGCGGTGGCCACGCCTCGCAGATAAGGCCTGCGGCGTCGAATACAGACAACAGGGAGAGTCCATGTGAGAGAGTGAAAGAGAGAGAGAGGGGTGGAGAGAGCGGCATCGATAAACTCCGATTCCGAACAAACGAGGAAAGAGCCGCGGAAGGCCGGCAAAAGTTTCGACGAGCATCCTCGACACGCCCCGACACCGTGTAAAACCGCGCCGTTATCTGTCCGAGCCGAGCCCGGGACCGGCAGCAGCAGATAAGTGGCCTCTCGCATCTCTCGCCTCGTCCCGTCCTTATCGTGTTCATTTTCTAGCGGTTCCTCGCGAGGAAACCGGTTATCGGCCCCCGGCCGATAGCAATCGATCCTCGTCCGGCCGCGATTGACAACGCTTTCGCCGCCCTCTCCGTTCCTATCGGTGGTGATTGTCGATCTTGTTTCGTTCGATCGAGAGCCCGCCGGCCGTTGTTCGCGATGGGATATCGATTCGCGATCCTACTTTCAACGATAGTCGACCGGGTATGTGGAGTTCTTCCGTCAAAATTCAGATTGTTCACGGTGACGGGAAGGGTAGTTGACTTTGCTAGAGTTCATATTTAATTTTTATTAGAATTGTATTTAGAAATTTTTATTAGAAATTTAGTAGAAGATCGAACCTGTAGCGCCGACAACACGAATTATTCATTTAATTATTTTTTTTTCATTATAAGCTCTTCAGACCCTTAAATGGGTCCATTTCGCTTTACAATTGTTGTCACATTGTTACAAAAACAAAAAAATTTTGTCCTCTTTACAAATATACAAAACAGGTTAAACATAAATCAAACGGACAGCTAACAGTCCTTGAAAAAGGCATTTTTATTTCTCGTCGAAGAAAAATTGTAATGGGCTAGTATGGATGTTTCGGGATCGATACTTTTGTAGGATCGAGCTGGATCGGGGACGCGAGTCGACGCGGTGGCCCCCGGATTGAGACGCCTCGTATTTTCATGCAAATTCGTTTCGGAGAGGGCCGGGACACTTTCGAGAATGGTTTTAGGGCGGAAGAAAGAGGCGAGACCCAGCCGGGTACATTGTAAGCCAGGCGCCAGGCCTTGTAACCTCTAAATACTGTCCTCTCCGGTTCTCTCGGTCCCCTTTCTTCCCGGGGGTTAGCAAACCCCGACGCGACGGCATGGCATCGTCTTACGCCGCAGCATTCCACTCCGGTCGGGCCGGGCCGTCCAACTCGAACGCGACACGTCTCTATCGATTCGAGACTCGCCGTGGCCAGGTCGATCCTCGTATTCGGCTACGTGACTCGACATAATTCCTCGTGGAGGACCAATTAGCAACCTGAAACCGGTGAGAAAGCGAAATTTTCGGCTGGAGCACGCCTGGAGCTGTTCGAGCCGCGCGTTGCCCTCTGGGGCACCGTTTTGGCCCCGTGCAGCGAGACCACGCCCACTCGAAATTTTTTTCAATGAGTACATAGTAAGATATGTTTATTCGGAAGTTGATTTTTAACGACTGTAGGGTCTGGGACCGAGGCAGGAGCATACAGGGTGTTTATTTTATCTTGAACACCTAAATTATTTCCGCGACTAGATAACGTGATATTACCCTTTTCGTTTTATTACTTTTGTATTCTTCAACGTGAAACTGATTTTTTCGCCTTCAAGGTCACTTCAAGGTCATGGTGTGTAGGTCGTGGAACTCGTCTTGACGCCGACTACAACATTGCATTATGAAAAATACATGTTAATATGCAAAAAAAATACAGTGACCTTGAAAAACTGTTAAAACGACCTTCAAAGGATTTTTTTATTACCATCCGATGCGCGTCTTAAAACCATGTACATCCTATTTAGTTATTTTTTCTTACTTTTAATGGTCGCGGAAATAAATTTAGGTGTTCAAAATAAAATAAACACCCTGTATATTGCCCTCTGGGGCAGCGAGGTCACGCCCACACGAAATTGTTTAAATACGCAGATTTTGTGTTGGGCGATTGATTCTCGGTATGTATGGTATCTGGGTCGGGTGTCAGCTAGGGAAATAATACGAAAAGTATAGGGTCCAAGAACAATAATAAATAAAGGACGGTGCGGTGTCGATTCGGTAGCAGTCGCGGTGGCATCGGTGACAAATATTATCCCCGGAGGATGTAAGCTTCGAACCAGGCCATTTAATCGCGGCATAGTGCTACAGGGAGGACGAATGGAACCCAGGTAAGCGGTTCATGGGGCTTTGGTCCCGATTCGTGCACCTTACGGGCCCCCTGCTGGCACGGTGGACGTCGCTAATGCGAAACTGGGTCATCCTTATTTAACCCCTGTGTGCCCGACGAAGTGCGTGTTGGAACGAGTGGAAATTAGTAATTTGTACTAATGCGTAGTCTCTGAACTAAATATATTAAGAGCGATTGTAAACACGTGTGTACCGTACGAAGGTCTAACATAGAAGAGAAGGACGAGAGTGCGGCGAGGCACGAACACATACACGCATGTCGCTGTACCTAGAGCGGCATGCTCATTACAATATAATAACAAAAATCAACAGATGTCGCGATTAGAATACTGAACGGAAGATTCTTACATTCCCTCTTAATCGCTACACTGTTGGATTTGAGCTTAATCCTAATGCTTTAGCAAATGAAAAAATGTTTACTGATTTGTAATGGTTTGGTAAGTATGTCAGCAATCATTTGCTTTGAACACATATAGTCTAGTTTTACAATAGAAGACTTTACGGCTTCGCGTACAAAATGGCTTTTTATATCAATGTGTTTAGTCCTGTTATAAGACATTTGTTCTGTCGCCCAAGTTAACGCTGATTGATTATCGTTAAACAACTTTATACATAAGTCTTTATCAGTGATTTCATGTATGAAGTTCTTTAAGAATTTCGCTTCTCGACATGCTTCTGAAACAGCTACATATTCGGCTTCGCTAGTAGAAATAGCTACGTTAGATTGTTTTTTGCTTAACCACGAGATCGCACCGTTTCCTAACATGAATACAAATCCAGTATAAGATTTTCTATCTATCGCATCGCTTGCAAAGTCAGCATCAACGTAACCTGTGATTTCTAAGTTCGTTTTTTGGTAACAAAGTTTATAGTCAATAGTGCGTTTTAAATATCGCAACACTCGCTTTGCTGCAGTCCAATGCTGTTCCCCGTAAGAATTATTAAATCTACTGAGGTAACTTACAGTGTAAGCTATGTCTGGTCTTGTGCAATTTGCCAAAAAATTAAGACAACCAATGAGCTCCTGATAAGGGTGTGCACTGACTGCTTGTGCATTTTCTAATTTGTTCCCTGCAGCATAGGGAGTGTCTGCAGGTATACAATCGTTTAAATTAAATTTATGCAGTAGTTCCTCGACATATGATTTTTGATCTAAATAAACATTATTTCTGTCATAAGTTAATTTCATTCCTAAAATGGATTTTGCTTTTCCTAAATCTTTAATATCAAATTCTGAACTTAACTGTTTTTTTAGGATTTTGTTTTCTCGAGAGTTTTTAGTAAACAAGAACATATCATCTACGTAAATCGCTACAATAATTTTTGAATCTGCTGTTCCTTTATGATAAACGCATATATCAGTCACGCTGCGCTTGAATCCTAGTTTGATGAAAACTGAATGAACCTTGTCATACCAAACTTTTGATGCCTGTTTGAGTCCGTATATTGCTCGTTTCAATCGACAGACCTCATTTACATTACTGGCGTATCCTTCTGGTTGGTCCATGTAAATATCTTCCTTCAATTCTCCATTGAGAAAAGCAGTTTTTACATCTAAATGGTCAATCTGCATTCCTGTTTGTACTGCTAGAGATATTAGTAATCTTAAAGTAGAGTACCTAACAACAGGAGAGAAAGTATCATTAAAATCTAAACCATATTTTTGCGAACAGCCTTTAGCTACTAATCTGGCTTTGAATTCGGACGGTTTACCATTCCTATCCTTTTTTACCTTGAAAACCCATTTGTTTTTAATTGACTTTTTACCTGGGGGGAGTTTCGTCAATTCCCAAACTTGATTTTTTAATAGTGAATTATATTCTCTATCCATTGCTAGTTTCCATTGATTTTTATTTTCTGAAGTTAATGCTTCTTCCACGCTTTCAGGATTTTCGGCTGGCACCAGGAATGCTTTGTGTCTAATCATTCCTGGGAATTCTCTGCTTTTCCGTTCCCTTTGTGGATATCTTCTTTCTTCTGGTGAAGTCTGAATGAGTGCTTCATCCGTTGAATCATTTTGTACAGAAGTATCCGTTCGTGGTTCTAAAAAAACATCATCATTTGTTGATGAAGACTTGAAGCTTGTTTCTTCAGTTCCCTCTGATTCACTGTTTTGATCTTCTTCTGTATGTTGTGAAGTATTGACATCTTGATGTGGGAAAATGTGTTGTCCAAGATCGAAAGAGTTCGTCTTCGAAGTATTCTTTATTAATTTATTTTCAGTCTTATGTTCAACGAAAATCACGTCTCTCCCTTTGAGTATTCTTCTTGGATTGTTTGGATTTATTAGTTTGTACCCTTTTGTATTCGGACAGTATCCAACGAAGATGCATTCTTGGGATTTTGCATCAAATTTCTTACGTTTTTCTTTGGGTATGTGTAAATAAGCTTTACAACCAAAAACTCGTAAATGAGACAAGTTTGCCTTTCTTCCAGTCCAAACTTCATATGGAGTTGTGTTTCTCACAGCTTTGGAAGGAGAGCGATTTTTTAAATAAATCGCAGTTTGTACTGCTTCTCCCCAAAATTTTGGATTTAAGGAACTATCATTCAGCATGCAACGGGCCTTTTCCACAATTGTCCTGTTGGCTCTTTCTGCCACGCCATTTTGCTGTGGGGTGTACGGCACAGTTGTTTGATGTCTTATTCCTTTTATTTTTAAATACTCACTCATTTGTTCATTAATAAATTCTTTTCCATTGTCTGTTCTGATCGTTTTTATTGTTTTTCCTTTCTCGTTTTCAACCCAAGCTGCAAATTCTGTGAAGGCCTTTAAAGCTTCATCTTTATTTTTAAGAAGATAGCCAAACGTCATTGCGGAGAAGTCGTCAACTATAACGAATATGTATTGAGCCCCTGACCAACTGGGAATATTAATTGGTCCGCACAGATCAGCGTGTAATAGTTCCAAAAAATCATTTGCTCTTTGTCTAGTTTCGTGGCTAAAAGGTTTTTTGGTTTGCTTACCATTTATGCAGGCAATGCAAGGTGTCCTGGTTGATAATGAATAATTCACTCCAGTGGCTAATCCTTTGCGTAATAATGCCATTGATCTGTCGTTTAGATGTCCCAGTCTTTTATGCCAAAGGTCTTGACTTTCCGAACTGTTTGTCGCAGAATATGCTAGATTCGGATTCGTGTCCAGCTTGTATAAACCGTTCATATTAGAACCGGTGGCTATCGGCTTTCCAGAAATTTTGAAATTATTTTTGGAATATATTTTGCATTTGGCGTCATCAAATAGTATATAATATCCTTTGTTTGCCATTGCACTTACTGATATTAAATTTGAGTTTAAACTTGGCACGTGTAGAACATTCGAAATATCTTTGTAATCTGACTGACCTTGTAGTTTTATGGCAACACGTCCGCTACCTGTTGTGTCGAGTGTCGATCCATTTGCCACAGTGATCGTTTGGTTCTGAATTGTTTTGAAATCTTGAATCCAGTCCCGATTGTGGGTCATATGGGTCGTAGCTCCTGAGTCAATGTACCAATTGTTTTGACTCATGCTGGACGAGGACACGCTAAGTAGGCTCCAGTTTCCGTTGCTGCAATTTTTTGAATTTTTAGAGACATGTGAGGAGTAATTGGGTTTCACCTTTTTGCACTGAGGCGAAGTGTGTCCTATGCCATTACAGGCAAAGCATCGTATTTGTTTTTTATAAGAATTTTTACCGAATCGTTTGAAATGCGAATTCGAAACAAATGCGACTTCTGAAGACATAGAGTTGGACCCTTTTTTAACCTCTTCTTGTAGCAGTTTATTTTTTATTAAATCCGTAGTTATTTGGGCTCCAGAGTTATCAAGTGCCATTACCATGGGCTTGTATTCGTCAGGAAGCCCTGCCAAGATTATTACTGCTAGCAATTTGTCTTCTAAAGGATTGCCGACGTCTGTTAATTTTTGTGCCAAAGAAAGTGCTTCTGCAATATATTCGTTCATATTGTGAAAATCATTGTAATCGATTTTTAGGAGAGCTCGCATGAGATTTAAAATACGAGGTAATCCTTTATCTTCATAGACTTGGCTGAGAATTGTCCAAGCATCCTTAGCAGAATTAACTTGTCTTAAATGTACTTGACAATGTGAATTTACATTTAAGCATATAGTTGCTAATGCTTTCTGGTCTTTTCTTACATCTACAGCCTCTGTACTAGTTACGCAATTCCAAAGATCCATTCCTATGAGTGTCATACGCATAAGAAATTTCCAAGATGCATAATTATTTGAGCCATCTAGTTTCGGATCGATTGTAGGAATATTTCCTATAAGATTAACTGTAGTCGTAGGAGAAGAACTGGCGGCCATTCCGTGAGCCATTTCAAAAAAATTGTACGTTACAACGTATGAACGAGAATAGTTTAGTAATGACTATTTCTTTTATTTTTCTTTATTTAAAAAAAAAAGAATTCAAACTTTGTGTAATTAAGGACTTGCTCTTCTAGAACCTCTGATAGTATTATAATTAGTAATAATAGAGATTTTTGCATGAAAACTTACAGATTTTGTTTTCACGCCACGTGGTCAATTCGCCGATTCCAGTTGTTGATTCTTTAGATTGTGAATAACAAGACTTTATGGAATTTATCAACTCACTATGATTAAATTTTAATCCAGGAACCACTGGGCCCATAACCTTATTTGTTGGAACGAGTGGAAATTAGTAATTTGTACTAATGCGTAGTCTCTGAACTAAATATATTAAGAGCGATTGTAAACACGTGTGTACCGTACGAAGGTCTAACATAGAAGAGAAGGACGAGAGTGCGGCGAGGCACGAACACATACACGCATGTCGCTGTACCTAGAGCGGCATGCTCATTACAATATAATAACAAAAATCAACAGATGTCGCGATTAGAATACTGAACGGAAGATTCTTACAGTGCGCTCCAGAACACAGATGCCCATTCACCGGATTATCGCAACCGAGACTCGCCAGGTACACAAGCATTAAGACAGTTGCCAGTTTCGTGAAAATTACCAAGATCCTCGAAAACATTTGTTCGAAGGCGACGCCTGGTTACATTATGGACAGCCTAACCTAACCCCAGGTATTGCTGATCTTGTGCGAAAGCGTCTCAAACATCCTCTGTTTCAGTCAAATATAGAACTAAACCAGTGGGTTTGTATTCGAGCTAGTATAATATTGACCGGGTCAGAAGTGACCCGAGCACTGGCGATTGGGGTTTAACAAATGGCTGAACCAGTTTAGGTTGCGATGAAGTATAATTTTAAATTCCACTTTCAAACCTGATCATTTTAAATGCAACATGTCTGTATTCTAAAATAACGAATAATATAAACAATCAAATATGTTTCAGTGAAATATAGAACTAAATCAGTGGGTTTGTATTGGAGCTCGTATAATATTGACCGGGTCAGAAGTGACCCGGGCACTGGAAATTAGGGTTTAATAAATGGCTGAACCAGTTTAGGTTGCGATTAAGTGTAATTTTAAATTCCACTTTCAAACCTGATCATTTTAAATCCAATAGATCTGTTTTCTAAAATAACAAATAATATAAACAATCAAATATGTGACCCATGCGTGGGTACAGCTAGCTTACGGAAAATTCATTCGAGGGAGTCCGTTCGCCATAATTTTCTCGGTGGCGTCATAGTCTTCAGTATTTAGGAAGCGGGCGCGAGCACGGGACACTTTTTACATTTTACGGGGTTCGCACCGTCCCATAAATCAGCCGCGACCGACCATAAAACCGTGGTATTCGAAGGTATACAGGAGTAAGCAAAGCAAAAGCAACCGCGATCTCGTCGCTCGACTCGTCTCGTCTTCCTAATGGTACCTTGGAGTCTGAAGGGGGCCGAAGGGGGGGCCCGACGCAGCGTCCAGGCAGGGTGTCCGGGCCCAATGGACAATGGGGCCCCGACACGTAAGACATTGCGACATTTTGGAGCGACTACACCGGCTCTAGAGACCCTCGTACCTGCGAGAGAGCCTAAGCTGGACGAAACTCTTCTTCCGGGAACCTATGCCACCCCCGCGATGCCAGAAAAGAGGATCAAATGAGCCCAGCATGATTTCATGATCTGGCATCACTGTCCCCTGATTGATGCTCGAAGTGGATGCTCAAGTAAAATTCTGTTGGTTTGGGTTTGCTTGGGAGTCTTTGCGAAGGTCATTTCAAGGTCTTTGGAATTTTTATATTAATACATTTTTAATTACTGCAAGCTCAATTCTTGTTCGAGGAGATTGATTTGAATTTAATGTTCTCCGTAATTGTCAAGGCTACTACCGCTTTTATTGGCCTCTTAGTTAAGAGTAACAAGGGCCCGGTTTATTTAAATTTCGCGCGGTTTATGTACACAGCCTAGGCCCCTTAGCTAGACGACCTTAGGTACAGCTATATTGTCATAATTGATTTGCTGGGGTATCGATTTCAACGGTCGTAAATAACAATCCAGCCCTCAACACGGGGTGTCCTTGTGACTCGAGCTGTTTCGCATTCTTCCCGGGGATTAGGGTAGCACGGCCAAATGCCTTTCAATTTTATGGCGCGTCCGGAGCCTCGAGTCTCTGCGTAGCGGCGACCGCTGTACAATTGCTTGTCTATTTTTCCCATTTTTTACCCTGTCTGCCCGAAACGAACGAAAAGGCATTTTCCATTTTTTTTTTCATCATAACTTCCAGTGAGAACAATGGTAGAGGAGAAGCGAATGCACTGATAGCTCTGCAGTTTCTCATTCTCTACAAGAAACTACTGATGCATTTCTGGCGAAAAGTTATTAATTTCGGCGAACTTTTAATTTATATTGATAAATTAATGTTTTGCAATTTGATTGAGGATTGGCCGTGTGCTTGACCGTTGAAAATTGCTTAATAGAAATATACAACTCAATTTAAAAAAAAAACACGGTTGACCTTGAAATGACCTTCAGGTCGTTTACAGCAAGAATTGTGAAAATTAATAGGTACTTCTCAGTCTATTTTATTACTTCATCTGGATTCTAAATAAAAGTACACGGTCGTAATGTTAACTCGGTTTTGAGGATGTTGACAAATTGTGAAACAGTTCAAAATGGCGGAAGCAAGGTGTTCGCCCGTGCAAATAACAGTGATTCGATTTTCGCCGTATTGAGAGAGGAAGAGAGAGAGAGAGAGATAGAGCATAATCGTCGGGAGGCGATCGAGTTAACCCTTAATTACGGGGGATGATGGTGTGGGTTCCGATCGAGCTGTCGGTGAACGTGGAAAATATTGAGGCGGTAATAACAGAAATTAGGATCACCGGGGCTTCCGGTGTTTGACTATGCCGACTGTTAGGCGGCCCGGGGCCGCTACCGTATAACCACAGATCGCCGAATTCGTCGGTTTAGGTTCACGGAAGAAAGGAAAAGTGGGAGGTCCCGCTCCCGAACCGTTATTAAATGAGATCTCGACATTCTTCGTCACCGTCGAGCGTTAATTGATTTCCAATTACACGTGATTATGATCGTTAAGCCGCGTTACGAGCTCTTTATCCATCGACTAATTTCTTAAGGCAAATTAGCCAGTGGTTTCAAAAAGTTCTTAGATTTGTTATTAGATTTATAAAAGTAGCTCGTATTGCATCAGCAGATCATCGAAACATTCTGTGGACACACGAAATAAAAAGGGAACCGTGTAAATCTAATGACACGCTCGTTAAGGACACGGAAAGGGGGCTGTAGAAGGGTATTCCCGTGAGATCGAGGATTTCGTTGAAAAGCATCGTGTGGGAGGTGAAAGCGAACGGTAAATCCTCGGCTAGGGGTTATGGGTACTCTTTTGGGGCCTTACGGGCCCCGTAGGAGCGCGATTTCCGTGGTCCCTTCGGCGGTACGACGGTGGAGCGCGGAAAACAGGACCACGCCCACCTCGTTATCGAGCACGGGCGACTACTTATCCCGGACAAATGCTTTACGACCCTCTAATGTGCGGTTGTCCTTATGACTTTTGGCTTCGGTTTCCTATTCGTTTTCAGCTTCCGTAAACATCGACGTCGGGCTCCTACGGGCCGAGATATCGTAAATCACCGGCGACCACCGGGGCCAAATGGGATTTTGCGTGAGACTATGCGCCACACGATCGTAACGCTGCCTCCGAAACCTCTCTATGGAATCCCACACCACGCCCTTACACCATACGCGAACCTCTTGCATCAAAACTTCCTTCCGTTTCCTCTCGAACATCCGAAAATCAACCGTTCCACACTAAACCAATTTCTTCGCAACCCAAGGAGCTGTCAAAAAAATCTGAAAAAATTCATGGACAGTGACTACAACTGTCTACAGACACTGTAAAAATTTTAAGAAAATCGCTTAGAAATTTTCAGAAAAAATCAACATCTATAACCTCTGCACTTGCGCAGTCTATTGACTAATTTTGGGAATAATAAAAATACTGTGGAGTCCACGGGGGATCGATTAAAAATATTATAGAGCCTTCTACAAATGTTTCGGACTGCTAAAACAAAATAATTGAATATAAAAATGTGAGGAGCTCGGTGGAGCCTCGTTACGATCCTGCACTACTGCTAGCAAAACTAAGGAAGCCGTGGAACCGAAAGAGCCCGCGAAGAAGCCGCTGTTTGGTCTGGCCGGAGATAAGGAAAATCATACGCGGCCGTGGTGTCCAGGAATCCTTGCCAGCCATGCATAGGAAAGCCATTAGTGTGGCCGTTAATCCAACGTACGGGCCGTGCCGCATTAAGCCGCATTTCCAGCGTCCGCGTGTCGCTCGTTAGGCTGATTTGTCGCTTTATTAGATCTTAGTTTGCGCACCGAGTCCCGGGATCGTCGACATTACCGCGTAACACGCCGTGAGAGCGACGGAGAACGGCCCGGGCAGATTTGCAATTTGCGTAAATTAGACGATTGCGCATCGGCCCGCCCCTTTCCCCTCTCCTCACCCCCTAACTCTACTCTCTCTCCTCTCTCTCTCTCTCTCTTCCACTAGCATGATCTCCGCTAGGTCCTGTGCCGGAGACGCGATCTCTGTTTCGCTTAAAGTTACCCGGAGCTTCTCTAATGGCACGTGTAATTGCCCGATAATTTGCGCCAGGTGTTTTGACGCGCTAATTGACTGAAACTGCTCCCAACGGGCTAACGAGCCGCGAGATCGCCGTAATTTCTTTCATTTTTTAAAAAATCGTTGCGCACGGAAAGTATAACACCTCTCTATTAGTCCCTGTGCACGGACCACGTTGAGATCTGTATCGAGGCATGTATGTGGTTCTGCTGTATCCCCTCCACTCGCTGGAGGCGCGTCAACTGCGTGAGGAGTGGTGGGGATGAGCCCGAGTACGTTCGAACCGTACTCTGGATTAGGTTATTTTTTTACTCGGAAATGGAAAGACGTACGGCAATGAAACTTTGTGGGTACTTTCGGTATTCTTTTAGCCATCCATGGCTGTAAATAAAAGTGAAAAATGTTCGCTAGATTACGAGTTACGAGATCTGAAAGAAGACGTCGACTGAATGATGTCTTTGCAGACTTCTCCTGTATCTCCTGATGTTTCTAGCGGTCAGATAAAATTGGACCGACAATTTTCGAAATCCTCAGCAGTGCCAGAATACCTCTGGCGAAGATCATCGCTTGAAAAAATTTATTTACAAAATGCCAGTCGTTGAAATCCACATGTACAGAAAATGACAATTTTGTCGCTGACAGTGTTTGAATGTTTAAAACTTCAAAATTATGGAAACGGGATGCGTCATGCACGGTTTATTAGAAGATCTGGCTACGTCCACGGTCCGCAACTAGTTTGCGGGGGATCGTGGCTCGTCGACGTCGAAAACGAGCATGGAGCAACACTTCCGGTGGTCCTTCGTGACACGACAATGAGAAAGATCAGAAGCCGGGGCCCCGGCCCCGGCCCGGTGAAAAGGCTGCACTCGACGTCGTCGTCGCCGCGGAACTCAAGTTACCTTTTTCACCCCGTAAGCTGCTCGAGTGCGCCTTCGAAGAGGGCCACGATCTGCCCTATCGACATCTAGAGCCTCGAGGGCGCTAAAGCGTTTAATGCAGGCCACTCGTCGAGCCCCGTGCACGCCTCGACGAGTACGCTGCTTCTGCGAACGGTTTATATTATATTATGTAACGACGATAGCCGAGAGAGAGCCGAACGACTCGAGGAGAAACGAGAAGAAACGAACGCGAGCAATGAGTGCCCTCTGGGGCGCTGCACTGGCCCCTCGGAGATCGCGAGCGTCCAAGCCACGCCCACCGACGGCCCATTAACATTTTTATGATAACCACAATTTTTTCAAAGCCTCCACAATCTTTTCAGAGGCATCACAACGCCTTTTAGTGGAGCTACAATATTTTTAGGGGCCTTAGTGTTCGTTTCTGGGCCTCTCTATTCTTCTACACACCATATAGCAAACCATACAGTCTGTTTGAAAGCATCCCAATTTTCCTACAGGAATGAGAATATTTCTGTGGGACTGCGCATTTCTTTCCGGGCCCTACAATTCTCCTACAGGCCCAATACAATATTTTCTGACCTCTGCATTTCTTCCGAAGGTCACGCAACATTTTGGTGAACCCTCACATTTTTATGATAACCACAATTTTTTCAAAGCCTCCACAATCTTTTCAAAGGCATCACAACGCATTTTAGTGGAGCTACAATATTTTTAGGGGCCTTACTGTTCGTTTCTGGGCCTCTATTCTTCTGCACGCCATATAGCAAACCATACAGTCTGTTTGAAAGCATCCCAATTTTCCTACAGGAATTAGAATATTTTTGTGGGACTGCGCATTTCTTTCCGGGCCCTACAATTCTCCTACAGGCCCAATACAATATTTTCTGACCTCTGCATTTCTTCCGAAGGTCACGCAACATTTTGGTGAACCCTCACATTTTTATGATAACCACAATTTTTTCAAAGCCTCCACAATCGTTTCAAAGGCATCACAACGCATTTTAGTGGAGCTACAATATTTTTAGGGGCCTTACTGTTCGTTTCTGGGCCTCTCTATTCTTCTGCACACCATATAGCAAACCATACAGTTTGTTTGAAAGCATCCCAATTTTCCTACAGCAATTAGAATATTTTTTTGGGACTGCGCATTTCTTTCCAGGCCCTACAATTCTCCTACAGGCCCAATACAATATTTTCTGACCTCTGCGTTTCTTCTGAAGGTCACGCAACATTTTGGTGAACCCTCAATTTTTCTCAAGTTACAGTAACATTTTTGTGGGTCCCAAAATTTTTGGGACCTACCATCCGTCCCTCGCACAATGCGTCACTCACCGAATCCTTGTTTTCCGACGACTCGCCCGGCCTTGGGTATCGAAGGATCGCGATCTTCGAAAGGAAACACGTGCTCGCGGTTTCATCTCGTTGTGACTTATGGAGACGAGCGCAGCGAAGGGCCACGAAGGGGGGCTATCTGCGGCCAGCGAAGCGATGGCCGAAATTAATTTCGGCTTGACGTACGACGCCTCATAATATTGTCTCATAACTCTCCGTCGCAATCGGGCTTATCGGGCGCGCGGTGGCGTTTCAATTAGCCGCAGGCCTGCCCGAAAGTCTTATCCCTCGACGCGGTCGCATAATGCATAGCGCATAAATACGCCAGCGTTCAATTAATTCGAGAAGGACGCACCTGTCATTTAGTAAAATCAATCGGCCCGGCGAGATCGTCAAAAAATCCTTGTCAAGGAGCAGCAAAATATGTAAAATCTTGCAGAAAAATTGCCGATAAATACAGACGCCCAGATGGCCTAACCGCTCCCCGGAGGCACGATAAAATAATTTCTACGTCAACACCGGCTACCCTATGTATGGCTGTCCATGACGATTTAACGTCCGAGGAGACAGGTCCCGGCGGCGAACAGATGCGCGAATCGCTGTTGTACCATCTAGCCGATCGAGACCCGCGGGTGGTCCCGTCCAGGGGGTGAAATAGACACCCCGAACGACCACCCTCGCACCGCGAAAACATCGTTCCGGGCCATTGTTCGACGTCACGTAATTGCCGGCGACGCAACTGGCTGCGATACTCAACCTGTTCCCGGTGTCTCCCTTTGTCACGGGAATCATTCCGAATAACGGATTTATAGGGAATTTCTTTGACGTTAAGAGGATGCTCTGTTGTTTCTCATTTCTTAACCCTTTGCACTCGGAGCTATTTTAACTCAAAAAACGAAAGATTTTTCCATTCTAGAATATTTCCATTATACACAATTTTTTTTCATTTTTTTGCATATGAAACTGATATAATACAGGGTGTCCCAGCTAACTTGACCACCTTGAATATCTAGTGTTAGTAATAGAAAAAAACGTTATAGGACAATATTAACCTAACCGAAGGGGCAATATAATGATTCGGAAAAACTTTTTTCAAGGTCATTTTTATCTAGATATCAAGGTTGTCAATTTTTTTTTTTAATGGAACTATATATTTTTTTTATCGCGATGTAATAGTAGGGGTGAAGACCTCTTCAATGACATATTATAGAATGACCTTCGTGTGACCTTGGGTATGAAAAATCCAAAAAGCCTTACAGGTGTTATCAGTGATTAATTTACTACACTAATTGGTTTGGTTGAACTACTTTATTTAAAAAAATGTTCGACATGATGACCATTTTTTGCAATACATTGTTGTATACGGAAAATAAATGATTCTCTGGCTCTTCGAACATTTATTGTAATAAAGTAGTGCAATCAAACCAATTAGTGTAGTAAATTAATCACTGATAATACCTGAGTTAGCTGAGACACCCTGTATGTGTAATATGTAAATGTCTAGTAGTTTATTAAATATGAACAAAACTAATAATGTGAACAATATTTTTAAGAATGGCATAGCAATTTTCAGTGGTGCCTCAGAGTCTCCATCCGAGTGCTAAGGGTTAAATTAATTTATTTAATGTTTCAGGGCCCATTAAACAGTCGAGAAAAAGCAATATGGGACCGCGATAAAATTGCAACCACTAAAAAGCACTCTAGAGCATAAAAAAACAATGTTTACCCGCGCCAAAAAATGATTATAAATATCTTGGAAAAAAAACATGATACTTCCTCCATGGAAAATCGAGTTCCAGGCAAAGTCCGCGTAGTATCGCGACGACTGCCACCCTTCGCGGGAGCAAGTTGCCGGTGCGGTGGTGGCAGGGGTTGGAAGTCGATAGGCCAGCCCCGGCGAGGAATAAGAAAAGTTGCGGAGATAAAGCTAGCGAGCTAGCAAGCGAGAGAGAGAGAGAGAGAGAGAGAGAGAGAGAGAGAGAGAGAGAGGGATAGAAAGAGAAACAAAATTCCGACGGCGACGGAGGACGAAGGGGTCGCGGGGGTGGTCGGTTCGGAAAACGGGAGCAGAAAAGAGCATAAATCAGACGGGCACCCGAACGTACCGCGGAATACAAAACAGAAGAAGGATAGTCCTTCCTCTCGACACCCCCTGCCACCCTCTCTCCCCACTCCACGGTGCCCTCAGGATCTCAGAGCGGCCGACTATTTTCCAATAATTTACCCCAGGGTGGAAGGGGGTTGCGCCGGGTGGCGGTTTTCCGGTTAGGGGGTGGTTAGGCGGCGGCAGCAGCAGCGGCGGCGGTGCGGTGGTAGTGGTGGTGGGTGCTCGAGCGCGCAGGACTGACACTATCGCGGCCATAAATACTGGGGAGCAGCCTCTGACGTCACCCGGCGAGGGCCCGATATTATACTTTATCTCGAAACTAATTCCCTGCGACCAGATTTATTGCAAGAAAAGGGGTGAAAAAATATACCTTCTCATCCCTCCTTCCGACACCCCCTCGCCCTACGCCACCCCCGCACCCTACCTCGTTGCGCAGACCTACAGTTATCCGTCCAATGGAAAAGTAACGGCTACCCCCTCCCATAAGATTCTCTTTTCCCACCCCCTTATGACTACCCCCCTCTTGCTAGCTTCGTCTCTTGGAGATTCTTGGGAGACGCGGCTGGGAATTTATTTAGGAATTGTCGAAGATGATGCCTTGTACTGGATAATTATGGGAATGCTACGGATTTCTAAATAAATTTTTTTTAAATTCAATTTCATCGATTCTAGGAACCCTCGAATTTTTTTAACAGTGTCGGTACTGCATTCTAAATGTATTCTACATACATTGACCTTAAGACGACCTTGAAATGACCTCGAACTCAAGGCTAGAATCAATTCTAGGCTAACATAAAAATCGTATAAAATCTGGGAAAGTGGTAAAAAGGGAGATAGTAATTTTCTGTGGGTACGGGTAGGGTTTTACGAGGTACGTATAGTTGCCATAACCGACGGCCAAACGATCGTCCAAGGCGACGGTGGGCTGGTTTTAATGAGAAATAGTTTATTTTTGTCGGGGATTGCGAGCAGATGGTTTCGATACAGCGCAGACGGCGAATAAAATAATGGAACCGTTATCTCCGGTTAAAATATTTCACACAGGAGAATGACTGCCGGCTGGCGAATAGGATATATGGCCCGGTATTTGTACGCATATCCCGCAGGCTCCTCGTAAAAATGTCTTTTTCCGGTTCTCCTGGCCGAAGTATACGAGTTCGATATATCTGGCCGCAGATAACGGCCGATATCTCCGATATACATATATCGCCGCCTCTATATGGCCGGTGTCCTCTCCAGGACACGCTCCTCCTCCTCCTGCGGCTCGTATATTTCCGGTGCTCGTGGAGGAATTCGAAAAAACCGCACGATCCCGCGAAAATTCGCGTAAAATCTTCACGGGTCCGCCGACTGAACATTTCTCTAATCGACCGAGGCCTCTGCGATCTAACAATTTCAACCCCTATCTATGCACGAAAATTTTCAAAATGGGTTGACAAATTTTTTTAATATCTTATCCACCATGATTTCACTCGAAATAATCTGGAAATTCTGCAATTGAACGCTGCAGCTGTGTATACATAGACGTTCAAAAATATTTGAAATATTTTATAAAATTGCGGACACTTTACACACAGGGAATATTGTTCACAAATTTTTTTTAATATCTTATCCACCATGATTTCACTCGAAATAATCTGGAAATTCTGCAATTGAACGCTGCAGCTGTGTGTACATAGACGTTCAAAAAGAGTTGCAAAAATATTTGAAATATTTTATAAAATTGCAGACACTTTACACTCGGGGAATATTGTTGAATGATCTGCATAATTTTTGGTTTCGAATTCTCGAAGAGTTTAATCGCAGGCTAGAGAGTAAAGAGTGATTAGGCGACTTATTAGAGGAGCTAATATAATTACCGGTAATCGAGGCCGATCCCCCTGTAAGCGCGCCACCTTTCCGCGCCGTTCGCGCGAGGAAAGAGAGGGAGCGTAGTCGAGCGTGCAGACCGCAATCGGCGAGCGCTTTAATGGAGACATCGGTTATCCGTGTCTATTCTCTTTGTACTTCCAATTACCCCTCCCCTCGTCGGCGAGTCACGTTCCTGTCCCCACATACGGGGCTCTTGTTGCCCACCCCCTTACTGGGAGGGTTCCGTCCACCCTCGTGGAGAACGAGAGAGAAACAGTCGTATTGTCTCTCGAATAGGTGGGGGACCTTAAGGGGGGATCGAACAGAAAAACTGTGGGACATGCAGAAATACTGTTACGTTCACAAAAGTGTTACAGACGCATGCAGAAAAATTATAGCCCCCGAGATAGAGCTTTCAGAATATTTTCATAGCTATGAAAAACATTGTGGAGCCTACAGAAAAAACGTAGAGCTCGCAAACATGTTATAGACATTTTTAAAATATTGTGGGCAGTAAAATTCTAGGGGTCTCGAAAATATTGATGAGGGCATATAAAAATTGCGGAGCTTTCGAAAATGTAGAGCGTTCTGAAAAATTATGGGTCTTTCGGAAATGTAATGGAGAACTTGGAAAAAAATTGTAGAGCTTCCAGAAAAATTGCGGTGTCCACATGAAAATTCTAGAGCTTTCAGAAATAGTATAGCCTTTAAAAAAAATGTAGAGCTTACAAACATGTTATAGACATTTTTTAAATATTGTGGGCAGTAAAATTCTAGGGGTCTCAAAAATATTGATGAGCGGCATATAAAAATTGCGGAGCTTTCGAAAATGTAGAGCGTTCTGAAAAATTGTGGGTCCTTCGGAAATGTAATGGAGGACTTGGAAAAAAATTGTAGGGCTTCCAGAAAAATTACTGTGTCCACATGAAAATTCTAGAGTTTTCAGAAATAGTATAGCCTTTAAAAAAATGTTGGATCTGACAAAACAGTGGGATTTGCATTCAAAAAAGGCCGGCCAGTAATTCCGGGGGTAAATGGAATGTGGTTGCTACCCTGTCTCGCGGAAAAAAGAGGTAAAATGGCGAACGAGTCTCGCGCCGGAGCGAATCGAGAGCGTCCTATCGAAAAAAGGAAGAGACGCTCGTCGCCGAGGCGAGGGAAGGAAGAGCGGCGTCGGACTCGTTTAATTTCGCGGTTTAATTATTTTCGAAATTAAAGCCGGCCGCGCGCAGAGGTTGCACGAGAGATGGAGGGAGGGAGGGAGGGAGAGAGGGTTGGTGGTGCGCGCGTTTTTGTATTCCTTGCGGAGATACGCCGGGAAAACCACCCTGTCCAGAAGCCCGCGAAGGGGTGAGCGGGTCCGGCAGCCTCGCGTCGCTTTCAATGTGAAATACTACCCCCGTCCAAGGGGTGTGGGGGTGCAGAAGGGGCGAGGGGTGGGAAGGGAGTGCTCGTTCGTTCACCGCGATGGAGCTCGGCCAGGGAAAAAAGGAGAGCGCCGAGCAAAAATGTAAAATGCGACTCGCCTCCGGCTCCACCCCCACGCGAGCCCACCCCCTGGAAACGCGAGCCACCAGGCATTTTTTCCGGTTTTTGCTTTTTGATTACTCTTGCTTATTTTATGGGAATTTGAACGAAGAAAATTGTTGTTCGATTTTTACTGAAATTTTTTTTCAACCCTCTAACAATTTTTTTCCCACCCTTCTTTAATATAATCATTGATAATTTTTTAAACGAGACCATATAATTTTAATATTCTTGTCAAGGTCTAGACGAGTACAATAACCCATATCATGACTTTGATGTGACCTTGAGTATCAAAAATATATAAAAATGTTCGAAAACAAACAATTTTAACTTGCATACTAAGTTTCATGTAATAGTTGTGTGAAAGGGCAGTTTCGATCTTCAAGCCCGAGGTGGATCGAGTCACGGAAAAAAATATTGTTATTTAAAATTGCGTTTGAATGTATGCAGGTGTCTGCGTTTTGTTTCATTGTTTCAACGTTGGCGATGAAGTTTAGAGAGGTTCGAGGCCTTTGTCCGGGTTCCCGCGAAAGATCTGTCTACAGCTCGTTAATCTCCCCATTGTTTTGATCCGTGGAAACGAATCGATAATTGGTAGATTTTCTACGGGGAACAAAGGATCGGCAAGGAACGATGATTAGTCTCTTTAATCGCGGTCAAATCCCCGCCCCGGGGCCCGTTGCAGGAAAGTAGAGCGGATTTTCGACACCGGATGGGACCCAGCGAGATTTGCCACTTGCCACCTGACTACCTAGACGAGCCCCTCTTACCGTCCCCGTGTTCCCCATTCATCGTCTTCCTATCCTTCCTTCGTTTCGAGAGAATTGCGTTAACGATCCGTATTAGGGCGACCTTGCTTAACACGGGTCGCCATTATGGCTGTTCACGTAATGACAATGCAGAAAAATTACCGAACATATACATGTATGAATGTATCTCTAAAATTTGTAAAAAATATACCATCAGGTTTTGTCAAAAAAAATTCACAACGTGAGGCATCAGGGGAAGGAGCAGAAAAATTAGATCAACTTCTAATATAAATAACCATCGCAATTCGAAAGCTATAGAAGTAAAAAAATTCCTGTATATAGTACACGTATATCCAAACACCTCTGTAAAATTTCACAAAACCCCTCCACTCAGTTCGTCCGCAAAAAATTTCCAAAACCATCCCATCCATTAACAACCCTCAAAAACAACATACTACTTAAATCCCGAGGAAAAAGACAGGCGTGCCAGCTTCTTCAGCATCGAATCCTAGGTCGCTGTGCCCGATTCAATTAAAAGCAAGATAATAGCTGAAAACACTGTAGGAGAGAGAGAGAGATCGTCTATATGGAAGTATAACGGGGGTGAGGAGGTTGGGGGTTGCGTTGATGTAAATTCGAGGGGTAGTATGGCAGCGCAGCAGCAGCAGCAAGCACGTTCGCAGCGTCATAGTGAGAGAGGCTGGGTGGCGAGGGTCCGCTCGGTGGAACCTTCTCTCCTCTATTTCGAGCGAATGAATGGAATTAGTGAGGAGGCTAGCTGAATAATATCGGTTCTATCTGTGGGGGCTAGACCGGGAGTTGAAACGTATCAGCTGGCCGTATCTGCATAGACGACGAGGACGCGGACGAGGACGGCGACGATCACGACGTCGTCGACGTCGACGACGACGACGACGACGACGACGGGCTCTTGCCCCGTCATAGGAAACCTCCTTTTCTCTCTGCCTTAATCCAACCTCTTCCCACCCCGGCACCTCCTCCTCCGTGCCACCGCATCTTACACATCTTTTTCCCCCGTCTTTGTAATTCCACGGTGTCCAATGCATGGGGTACCCCCGCGGGCCTTCAACAGTCTTGAGAGATTCACCCTTTTTCTACCAGCAGCCCACATTTTTCCCAAATACCCATCTCTCTCTTGTTTACACCTTTCTCAGGATTGGTGATGTTCAAACTATCGCAACTTTGTGAAAAAAAATCGTGTCGGGCTGAGACTAGACTCATTTCAATGCGTGAAGTATGCGCTTTCGAACCTTGGAAGTCGATTTTTGCTATCGCTATTTTAACTTCGGAGGCGACAGAAAAGGTAAGAAGACTCGTTTTTGCAATATCTCTCGAAGTCCAGTACCTCTGAAAAGTTGAAAAAATTTTTTCCCCCAGAGAAATTTTTGTGAGCTTGTAGAATGAAGCTTTAGCTTTCCAACGAGACCAAGAACGTTGCTCTACGATTTTTTTGTCTCGTTTTATAGCTACTTGAAGAGAAAGTGACTCGCTGGTTGAAACAAACTTCAATTTTCCCCGGCTTGTTTTCGAAATCTCGATTTCGGGATGTATTAAAAAAAAAAAAAAAAAGAAGAAGAAAAGAGCCAATATTGCCTGGAGTCGCGACTCGGTATCGCTTTCCCCCTCCACCCCGTGGCCCGTCGATCACGAAACAGCCCAAAGCGTTGCAATAAGCCATAAAGATACCATGGTGGATACTGCACGGTGCACGCGAGCCCTTCCTTATAAAGATACTCGTATCCTGCATCGAGAATAATTATATAGACCGGTGTATCGGCCGCGAACCGACAGATACGTTCTCTAGATTCCTCCCCACCCTTGTCTCTCCCCTCCCCTCCCTGCCACCCTGTGCACCGCCCCTTTGTCTTCTTTTCTCAAAGAACGGACCAGTACGAGGTTCCCGAACTGTACACACGGTTCTCGTAACCGATCGTAGAGGCCGATACGGAATTCCGGAAGTTGCTGTTCGATTTCGTGAACCTTCACGATGCTGACGAAGCATTCCTGAATTTAGGGTGTTCTCGGAAAACAAAAATCCAGCAGTAATTCTCCTAAGAACGAAGCCAGCCAGCAAACCTAATACACACTAGTGCAAAACAATGAGAGAAACACCTGATGAAACACTGATGAATAGTACTCGTGAGACCCAGAAAATCGTAAGACTATTTTTTTGGCCTTCTTTCGAAACCAAGACTTCAGGCTTTGAAGACACCATGGTCTCAGACAAGGAAAAAATTTTTTGAACCGCGTTCGAGTTTAGACAAATTTTGTTACAAGAAAACGACCAAATGGTGTCGAAAGTGTAGATTTCACGCTTTAAAACAAGCCTAGTCTCATCCTCCTAGGATTTTTTTTTACCAAGTTACAATACTTTAAATATCGACAAATTTTTGCCATCATGAGTTTTCACTCGAAATGGCATAGAACGGCAAAAAAAAATCGCAGAGCAATATTTTTGGTCTCGTTGGAAAGCGGAAAGTCCATTCTTCAAAGTCGCATTGGATTCACTCGGGAAAAAAATTTTTTGCATTCTTGCTTAATAGTTAAACGCAAGATACCGTGGGCCACGTGAAAGGTGCAATTGCTATGACAAGAACGGCAAGAGGAAAATGACTATCGAGCAGTTAGGTCGACAGTCGACCGCAGCAGATGTCGATGGCAGTGATACCTCGTTTGTCGCAGGTGCATCGATCCCGATCTGAGACAGCCGAGCTCGACAACGATCGACGGATTATTATCCCTCTCCCCTCGGTGTCATCGATCCCTCCGATCGTGTTCGATCGAAGCGATCCACGCTCGATAGGATCGCCACTACCGGTCCGTTGTCCAGCCGAAGAAGTAGGCTACCTTCTTCAAGGTAAAGCTTCTTCAGGGTCCTCTTCGCGAGCCTGTTATCCGCAAGATCGCGAATTTTAAGATCCTATGCGATTGTCATTGTCTCGGACGAGCGAAAAAGGGCAGCTCCAGTTTTTCACGGCCCACGACCCCGAAGAAGGTGGCCCTCTCTTCAGGGTTTGCGAACCCCGCTGCGCAAGGGTCCCCGTTAATCCTTAATGCGACGGAAAAGCACAAAAAGAGTTGGCGCCGATCGAACGAGAGCCGCGTAACACGAGAACATTGTGGCCAACCTGCTCGAACAATGAGCCTTTGCCTAAGCCCTGTAAACATCGGCGCCCCCGAGGCGACGGTGTTCTAGCCCCGAACAGAATATCTGAAGACTACCGACAGGTTTGCTGAATTTTTGGAATTTTTCGCCGTGCTGGAAACACAAAGATTCTTCTGAATATTTGTTGTTCCCTAAAGCCTACATGAATCCAACTGTAATTGAAACGACCTTGACGTAACCTTCAGGATAATTCATCGTTAATGGTCGATACGTTCAGAAAAAAAATTTCTCTCAATAGTTAACCGTAATATCGTGACCTTGGAATGACCTTTAGAACCGGAAACAATCGACAGTTATCGGAACAACAATCGTAGATCAGTTCCGAGGAGTCGTTGGTAAATTTACGATTTCCCAAGATCGATTTATTCCCGAAATAAAATTTTACCGAGAGGATTGCTGAATTTTTGGAATTTTTTTCCGTGCTAGAAACACAAAGATTCTTCTGAATATTTGTTGTTCCATAAAGCCTACATGAATCCAACTGTAATTGGAACGACCTTGACGTAACCTTCAGGATAATTCATCGTTAATGGTCGATACGTTCAGAAAAAAAATTACTCTCAATAGTTAACCGTAATATCGTGACCTTGGAATGACCTTTAGAACCGGAAACAATCGAAAGTTATCGGAAAAACAATCGTAGATCAGTTCGAGGAGTCGTTAGTAAATTTACGATTTCCCGAGGTCGATTTACTCCTGAAAAAAAATTTTCCAAATATTTCAAAAACATTTTGCAACTATTTCGACAAAAAGCGTATCTTCAGTTTCCCACCCACAGTATCATCCCGCTTCAAATGTTAAAACTTTAGAACGAATTTTATATCCGTATATGATTTCGTTTACTAACAAGGGAACATATTCAGATGAGAATGGCCGATTTTGATGAAACTAATGTGAGCTATAGTTCTTCGAAAAATATTTGACACGTATTTTTTTTATCGGCAACCATCCACTTTGAAGGGGTGAAATCAGCCCTCAAAGATGCGAGTCAAAACCATATTTTTTGAGATATCTCGGAAATCAGAGGTCGAAAAAACTTGAATTTTTATTTAAATTGAGTGTTTTTCAATGGGAAATGTAGTCGCGCAAGAATTTTTAAACAAACTTTTTTTTTCTCAAAAAGTGTTTGACTCCTGACTTCGATGGCTATTTTCACCCCCTCAGAGTGGATGGTTGCCGATAAAAAAAAATACGTGTCAAATATTTTTCGCAGAACTATAGCTCACATAAGTTTCATCAAAATCGTCGTGTATCAACTGAATGATGTTCCCTTGTAAATTACAGCAATTTGAATAACAAAAATAATTTAGTGTTGAAATATTTTTTGTAGGCGTCGTATGTGATTGTAGAGTGTTTTTTCAGGGGGGACAGTTTTTCGAGAAGCCCTTGCGGTGGAACATTCGCCGATTACGAGCCGGCGGGAGCCGCATAGGGGTTGGTGGGGCCCCGGCCCGCCTCGGCCCGGCCGAAGGAAAGAGGAGCCGCGTCGGAAGAGGAGAGCTACGTGACGCAGACGTCGCATCAGATTTGGAGAGCAAACGTGCGTGCACACAAACGTATCTCGCGATAATCTCTCCCTCTGTCCTCTGCCTCTCTTTTCAACCCTCCGCGAGGGAGCGCACGCTCTCGCGCAGCACCCCCTCGCTTTTCGGCGGGCCGACCGTGGCCTCGGATACCGCTCAAGATAATCTCGATCTACGCCAAACAGCGTGAGCGGCTAAACCCTTGCTCGGATAATATAGATAGCATTCAACGATCTGCCATCTCTCCCTCTACCCCTCTCACTCTTTCGCTCGGTGCTGTGCTTCAGCCCTTTGATTTCGTCCTCGTTACGCTCCCGAAACCTGTTTGTCTCCTCTATCTGTCCACCGCGCCGCGAATTACTCGCTCTCCGTGTATTCCGTCCCTGGAAACTGACGTACCACTCCGTTCTTATTGAGTTATGCTACTTTCAAAATTCGGAAACGTTCGTTTTAGTGGCTTTAATTCAGGTTAAATAATTGTACGTTGAATGTAGATATGGCTTTAGGCGGGGTACATACTCGGTTCAAGTTGCTGTAAAACAGAGAGCAAAAATCGTACGGCTATGTTCTTAGGCTCATTTTAATGCTGACACTTCGAGCTTTGAGATGAATGTAGTTTGAATCCGGTGAAAAAATTTTTCAAACTCGCAGAGCCATTCGAATTTCGGAAAACTGAAAAAATGACTATTTTCAATATATCGCTCGGTCACGACGCCGAGAAATTTTTTACAGGAAAACGACCTAGTGGCCTCGAAAGTGTAGATTGCATCGTTCAAAATGAGCCTAGTTTCATCGCTCTACGATTTTTTTTCTGAAAGTTGCAATAGTTGGAATATCGACAATAGTTCACCTAGGATCTAATGACCCCATGAGTCGTAAAAGTGGCATAGAATGGTAAAAAAAAATCGTAGAGCAATTTTCTCGGTCTCGTTGGAAAGCGGAAGCTTCGTTCTACAAGCTCACCAAAATTTCCCTGGGAAACAAAATTTTTCGAACTCTTCAGCGGTACTGGACTTCGAGAAATATTGTAAAAACGAGTCTCTGCACGTATGGCAGCGGTACTAAAAATGAGGACGTGGTAAAAATGAATAATTTCCCTGGTTAGAAAGCGGAGATTTCACTGTTTGCGATGACCCAAGGTACATCCCGCGACGATTTTTTTTCAGAAAGTTACAGAAGTTCGAACGTCACCGATCCGTCAGCCATGTGACAACTCGAGATCCTTCAATCGGGGTGCCCATTAATTTTTATTTTATCGTGCCGGTGAGTATTTTCCGGGGACTACTTGTCATGCGAAAGGTTCGTTAAATGAATGATTGTCGTAACATTAGGACGAACAATGATCGGGGACGGTGGAATTCGCCTCGGAGCGAGACGCGAGGACGTAACATCGACGACAACGATCCTATCTCGTACGAAATCACGATCTTTCGTAAACGCTCGGACCAATCAAGATCTAAGTCCTAGGAGAACAGCGCTCGACGAGCCTCGAAATTCCTTCCGCCCGCCTCTCCTCTCCTCTCCTCTCCTCTACCGGCGTCCACCTTCCTACCTATTTCACCTCCGGGTTGAAGGAAGTCTCGGGAAAATAATGACTGGGGAAAACGGAATGATCGTCATGGAGGATGAAGCGAGTTCCAGGATGTAACTCATACATTATGTTCGGTGTTGGGATAGGTTTGCATCCTGAGGGACTGGTAGCGCGATCGTTAACCGTAGGAGGTCTCGCAACGTCCTGGGGGTTCGAGAGCTAGGTATCAATCTCGACACCTGGCCAGACTGATTTTCCAGCGGACGCAAGTCACCGTTGTAATTTATTTCGTTGCACTCCCACGCGATCTCGCCCCGAGCCTCAACAATCCATTGTTTCGAAATTCAATTAACATCGAATCCCCGAAAAAACGGGACAACACTCCCTTCTCGGCGAGACAAAACACCGAACAATATTCTTTATTCGGTTTTTCACTCAAGCTACACTTCAAAACAGAATTCAAAGAAATTTTTGAAGCGAAACTTCTTTGCTGAGGGTAACGGATTTTGTTATGTTACGGAAGTGACGTTACGGAAGTCGACAGTGGCGCGAAAATTTAAACGGAGAATAAACTGAGAAAAAAGGAAGAAAAACAAATACTAATTAAATGCTATGAACTATGTCTCTTTCTTTCCCATACGCTCTCCTTCTTTGAGTCGCAAATTTTGATCGTTCATTATTTTTGAAATGAAACTTTTCCTATGATTTTTAATGATTTTTTTTTGTATTAGTTGTTCCTGATCTTGTTGTCGCTTCATTATTTTTAAGTCTGTTCAGCCTTCTGCCACCCCATTCTACGATTAATTCTACGTGAAATCTATATTTTAGAAACAAAGGAGAAAAGTAGAACACGACGCAATGAAGAAAAAGTTTGACCTTGGAATTCAAGGTCAAGGGCAATTATGTGGCAACTGTTTTCTTTACAGACCTTCGTCGATCCGAAGATGTAGAATACGCCTATGGCAGCGTTTCCTCCTTCGTAAGAATAACAAATGTCGACCTCTAAATGACCCCACGCCATTCATGAAGAAAAAGGCGGGAAGGAGCGACGAATTTGAATGTTGGCAGTGCACGAACGCGTAGAAAAGCGAGGATAGAGTCGTCAGAAGAGGTCCACGGTTCTTTGAAGAGGGAAACGGGGAATTCCAGGTTGTAAGAAAAGGAAAAGGGGAAGAGGGCGTAAGGGTGTGGCCAACGGTAGCCGAATCAGACCGAATCAGGCCAACGAAACGGCCGAGGCTTCGAGCGTTAAATATGGGTGTTCCCCGGGGGATAACAGGATGTCCTCTGATTGCTGCTCTTGTCCACGAGATTACCAGCGCGGGAATTTCTCGAGATATTAGCATTTTTAATGTCCGAAACGGTAGTCGCGGGAGGGATTTAAATACGATCATGGACGCGACCAGCCACCTGGCTCTCTGTCCGATCTATTCCGGGGCGAAAGAGGATCAGTCGATTCCGAGAAATCGACTGCCGGGCCCCTGGCAATCGAGACGCTCCGATCGATCTCGGAGCGACGCGACGCGACGCGAGAAGAATGTTCCGGCCGGGAGTCTTGGGTGATTAAAAAAATAACCATTGCTCGGATCGTTTTGAAACTTTGCGGAGCTGTTCACCCCCTTTTTGGGACTACACAGAAATTTTTTTATGCAGAAGTACACGTCCAATTCGAAATCGTGACCGCGATAGGCAAGAGAAATTTGTATTTTTATTTAAAAGGGAAGTTGAAAAATTTTTTTCCGCCAGTGAAATCAGCGTGGATTTATTCAGTGAAGATTCAAAAAAATTTATTTTTTTTACCCTTTCTGCAGCTCTTTGAATGAAAGATATATGGATTTTGATATTTGTGGACGTTTAAACTATTGCTAGTTTGTGAAAAAAAATCGTAGGATGACGTACCTTGGTTCATTTTAAACTGCGAAGTATACGCTTTCGATGTCACTGCGTCATTTTCTTGTGAACAATTTTTCAGCGTCGGAGTCCAACGAAATAGTAAAAAATGGTGATTTTTTTAATTTCTACAAGTTCGAACGCCTCTTCAGGGTTCAAAAAATTTTTGGCGTCACCGAGATTACAGCGTGTTCGAAGCCCGAAGTGTTCGCAGTAAAATGAGACCAAAAACATTGGACTACGATTTTTTTTTTGCCAACCGGTGACACTTTGAATGCGAGCCAGTCAGGTTGAATCGTTAATTAAAATTGAATAAAGGCGGAAAGAAAATTATGTTGCTGCGTTAAATGAAGAAGAGAGCGATGTGATTTTCTGTCGAAAAGCCAGGGAAGCTCGGCGAGAACGAAATTCCGATGGTTCCGAGGAGCGGATCCCCCTTCGGCCGAGGGATTCGAGGAATCGTCCGAAAGCAGGAGATTCCGGCGATTAATTAGGATGCAGCGAAACACGCCGGCTCATCGATGTCCTGTCAGCAATTCTTTCCGGCTCGGTCGACGCCAATTGCGCGTTAAGCAACGGCGAGCGAACGGCGCCAGCTCGCAGCTCTTTCTTTTGCGCGTTCCCGGGATCGACTCGTTATGCACGCGTCGAAGATCCCTCCGCCCCCGCATTCTGCATCTTCCACGAAAACCACTCCCGCGGCTCCCACCCCTGCCACTCCGAAAAAATCGTTTCACACTCTAATCCAACAATCGCATTTTAATTAACCAAGCCGACAAAGGTACTTCGAAGAGTACCTCGTTAATTTTTCCGTTCAGATATGTTTGTTAAGTTATAAATATTTTTGGAAATTGTTCGATGAGAATAATTTGCAATTTGAGCAGAATTGCATCTAAATCCAACACAATCACATTTTGATTAACCAGACCGGCAAAAGAAATATTTGAGAATTTTTTTCTCGAAAACGGTAAGACCCTTATAAAAAAACTTTTCTGCATTTAAAAGAGCGTACTTCAAAGAGTATCTCGCTATTTTTTCCGTTCAGATATGTTTCTTAAGTTATCAATATTTTTGGAAATTGTACGATGAGAATAATTTGCAATTTGAGCAGAACTGTATCGAAAACCAACAACAATCGGATTTTTATTAACCAGACCGGCAGAAGCAATATATGGGAATTTTTTTCTCGAAAACTGTAAGACTCTGACAAAAAAAACTCTTCTGCATTTTAAAGCGCGTACTTCGATGAGTACCCTCTCGATTTTTTCCATTCAGAAATGTTCGTTAAGTTGTTCAGAAATGTTCGTTAAGTTATTAATATTTTTTGGAAATTGTTCGATGGGAATAATTTGCAATTTCAGCGGAATTGCATCGAAATCGAGCATCGCTGGCGGGGTTTAAGAAGACCGGAAGTTGCAGGGCCGGCGCGAATTCGACCGACCGTAAATCAGATAAATCCGTTTCCGTGTTATCTGTGCGGGCTTTTCAAAAGTGCATTTTTTACACTTCGTATATTTACAATCGGCAGATGATCTCGAATTAACGCGGCCCATAAATCAGTATTAGTTCCAACGATGCCCGTCCCGCGCAACGCGCAGGTGGAAACGGGCAAAAACAAAAAAAAAAAAAAACAGAAAAAAAATTCGCACAGAGGACGCTCGGACACGTCGCGAAAAAAAAAGCCCGATCGAGATTAATTCTGTTTTTGGCCGTTCGACGACAGTCGAGTTTTTATAAGCCGCTGCATAATGCCGATAACTTATCGGATTGGTATCGCGAATCGATATCCGCCGAGGCAGTTTCACCGACGGCACGACAAAAAAAAAATGCGCGTATCTGTATACATATACATGTAACTATATGTATATGTATGTACAGTATATATATATATGTGTATGATTTCGATATGACCGGTTTTTTTTTTCAGCCCGCCCAGCCCAATGCAAATGCAAATGCAAATTTTTGGACGCGGTTTTTTCCGGAATTGTTCGATTCTTCCCGTCGGACCGGTTATCTAGTCACTATTTTTGAGCGCTTAATGCTAATTCAACACGTGAAATGTTTATCATAGTCTAATAGAGTCGTCTTTCGAAATTAAAACAGTTGGTCACCGAAGCTGGAGAGTTTTCGAAAATTGTTCGCATTTCATGCTTGCGTAACTTCGCGAAATAAAATCGGAGGCCGGTGTAGCTGGGCTCATATTAAAGGGCGAAGTTTCCGCTTTCGCGAACCGTAAGTTTCACTTTAGACTGTTTATTCGCTGCAGAATGCGCGAAGAAGTAAAAACACTACATTTTTGGATGTTTCTGAAATTCAAAAAATTTTTCCGTGGCTTTGATCAGCGTGGTCTCGAAACGCGAAGAGTTCGTTTAAAATGAGACCAAAAAAGTTTCTTTACGATTTTTTTTCAGCCATTCTATGGCACTTTGAGTGAAAACCGTGCAAATCTGTCATTTCTCAATCTTCAAGCTATTGTAACTTCGTGAGAAAAAATCGTAGGGCAATATTTCTAGACTCATTTTAAAGCTAGAAGTGTCCGTTTTCGACAGCTCCAAGTCGCTTTGTTGTAAACAATTTTTTACCCTAGGGACGAACAAAATAGTGAAAATGGTAATTTTTTTCAAGTTCGTCAAATTCGCATACCTCTGAGGAGTTCAAAAATTTTTTACCCCGAGTGAAATTAACGTGAGTGGATAAAATGAAGATTCTCCTTTCGAACGATCCCAAAAACATTGTCCTACGACTTTTTTTCACCATTTTATAGCAGTTTGAACGTGTGGCGTCGGAACATCGACAGAAACGTATGAGGGGTGAAATAAAATGATTAGAACCGAAATAAAGATGACAAACAACAAACCGAGACAGCTAAGGGTGGTTGTCAGAGGATCAGCAAGACAAGGGGTAGATGTAGGCTCGAGTTTAAGGCGGAGCACAGTGAAATCGCGGACAAAGCAGGCGGCGAGCGCACGTCAGAATTTCCATTCTTAATAAGGATGTCCCGTGTGGGCAAACAGAGTGAAAGCGAGAGAGAGAGAGAGAGAGAGAGAGAGAGAGAAAAGGAGAGAAGGAGAGAAGGAGACTAGGCAGGTCAGGAGCAATCTCGTCATCTAAATTCGCGTGGAATGATCGTTGTGTCGGGGTCCCGGGGCTCTCGGAAGCTTCTTCCCAGCACGTGAATATGAACGCGGACCGTTGGACGCGTGTTTTCGCTTACACGGGCGCAAACCGCGCGCTGCCACGCATTTACGTCGCCGGAACCAAAGAAACGGGACGAACAAGAGGAAGAAGAATAGCTGAAGGGGGAGTGAGACAGAGCGAGAACAGTGAGAGGAGAGCGCGGGGATGCAGATGAGATGGTATCGGACCGCGTAATCGTCGGATCTCCGGGAGCAGGACAATACCGGGTGTTCTCCAGTGTTCGGGAACACTCAAAACATCGCGCGACAATAGCACAGAATGGGCGACAGCTGCCTGACGCTAGTCCTGCTATTCTCTCTGCCTCCCTCTCCCTTCTTCTCGCTGTTCTCCTCTCTCGCGGAACCAATACTAAGACGCAATCACCAGGTATTCGATGATTAATCCATCGAACCTCGCCGTGCTCGTCGTTCTGTGTTACTTAGACTACGAGAACACCAAATGATGAAATTGGTTTGACGCTGTTTGGCGACGGTTAAAGTGTACAAGCATGTTAGAGTGAAAATTGTGCTATTGGTACTGCTATAGGTACATAGACGAACATTTGTTCACATTCAAACTATTGCAACTCTGTGAAAAAAAATCGTACGGGGATGAAGTTTGACTTATTTTAAAGAGCGAAATCTTAGCTTTTCAACCCCCCAAGTTACTTTTTACTGGCACTTTTTTACCATTGAAGGCGACAGAAATAGTAGAAAGACTCGTACTTGGAACATTTTTCGGAATCAGGTACCCGTGACAGGTCTAAACAATTTTTTTCGCCAGGGAGACTATATTAGGATCGAAGAATGAAGTTTTTACTTTCCAACGAGACCAAAAACATTGCTCTACGATTTTTTCTGGCGATTCTATGCCACTTTTAGTGATAAGTGTGCCATAGCCTTTGCAATACTCATAGGGTCATTGACCCCTAGACGAACATTCGTCGATGTTTAAACTATTATAACTTCGTGAGAAAAAATCGTACGGGGATGTAGTTTGGCTTATTTTAAAGAGTGAAATCTTCCCTTTTTAACCCCCAAGTTACATTTTACTGGCACTTTTTTACCATTGAAGGCGACAGAAATAGTAGAAAGACCCCTTCTTAGAACATTTTTCGGAATCAGGTACCCGTGGCAGGTCTAAACAATTTTTTTCGCCAGGGAGACTATATCAGACTCGAAGAATAAAGTTTTTACTTTCCAACGAGACCAAAAACATTGCTCTACGATTTTTTCTGGCGATTCTATGCCACTTTTAGTGATAAGTGTGCTTTGCAATACTGATGGGGTCATTGACCCCTAGACGAACATTCGTCGATGTTTAAACTATTGTAACTTCGTGAGAAAAAATCGTACGGGGATGAACCTAGGCTCGTTTTAAAGGGTGAAGTTTTCACTTTCGGCAGCGTTCGGTGATTTTTCCGAAAAAAATTTGTGGACGTTAGGATCAAAGGAGACATAAAAAATGGTCATCGTGTCGACATGAAACGCGAGGTGTTGGGACCAACGAATAACTCAACTAACTGAACAAACGGAAGAAAGTTAAGGACAACCATGCTCCTTGGAGCAAATTCGAGATTTCCTTTCGCAAGGAGGCTGTCGAACGGTAAAGCCCGAAGTGAAAGCGTTCGCATTCGAGTATGCAGGGTGTGCAGTAGGGGGTTGTCGCGCACCCCCTCCCTTGTCGGCCATAAAAACCGAAAATCCGCAGATCGGCGATCGCCGATAACCGAAAATACAGCTGCAGTTTGCGGTCGCACGATGCACGGCTGCCTGTAGATGTCCGATCGCGATTACCCTCGAGAGGAACGGGGAGTAGAGGAGAGTAGAGACGAAGAGGAGAGGAGAGGAGAGGAGCGGGCAGAGGATATATTTTGGCTAGAACGGCCGTAATTTGCCGAGCATTGTCGAGAAGCATTGTCCATCGATCGGCGAGGAGGCGCGATGGCGTCGTGAAACGCAGAACACGGCAAATGGCGCGCGTCTTCGCGTGAAAGGATCGACGGGAGACGGGCTCCTGCGAGATCCAGCGAGATCCTGCGATCTACACGCGACCAACGACTCCTCCTGACAGTTTTGTTTGCGTACCGATCGTGTCGACGGAACAGAATCGATGATCCCGACGCCTATTGTCGATGTTGTGGCAGGTTTTCGCGCCAGAATTTGCTCGACGCTCTTTGTCGTGTTTGCGACAATGCTGGCCCCCGATGGAGACGTCGTGGTGCCACGCAATTATTCCACGACGGAGATGCGTGGCTGATACGGTATAGGGCTGTATAGCTGCTGATTTTTTGCCAGTTTGTAATGAAATTGTACGATTTTGTGGGCTCGTTGGTGTTTGCCTGCTGAGGGACAGAGCTGATGGATGTTTGGGGAATTGATGATTGTTGTTGGGGATTCATTGTTATGTATGTCTCGTTGGAAAGCGATAATTCTTGAAACCCACAATGATTTTGTCAACCTCTCCCAGATGCCAGAAGTTGAAAAATGGTCGAAAAAGGAGTACTAAATATTAAAACGATGTGGAAAAAAATTATTTAATGAAAAGTACAGATTTCATACTTCTAATTGAGCCAAGGTACATCCTCCTACGAGTTTTTTTTTACAAAGTTACAATAGTTCGAATATTAAGAAATGTTCGTGTTAAAGAAGTTGGCGAGGACTTCTTGATCCTTGAGCACGGCTAAAATTATTTTATAAAAATAATCGTCTTCGAACAATGTATAACCTGCGACAGAAGGAGGGGGTAAATTGCAGCAGCTACACCGCTTAGTAGGGTGAAAGGCACAAGGGGTGGTTTACCCCCGCGCCCCCCCGGGGTGAGAGTAAATCGACTAAACATATACCTTCCGGTTCGTTTAACCGGGGAATATGTTTTCGATTTGGTCGGACCTTGGGCGCCGCTTCGGTAAGTCGGCCAATTAGGTTCTCCCATCCAGAAGAACATCCCGATTCGATTATGCTATTCATAGTCCGCTAAAACCTCCGGAGACTTCGGGGAATGCCTCTTAACCGGTGTTACTGGCGGAGAGTAGAAATTAGAAAACGGTAGAAAGGTTGGAAAAAGGATGTTCGAAAGGAATGCTCGTCGTAGATCGAAGGGCTGTCGGAAGGGCGAACGCCCAGCACTTCGTTCCATAAACGCCCATCCATGGAAATTTGAATACCATTAACCGCTCGCGCGACCTTCTTCTTCTTCTTTAGGGCTCCGCGAACAAGATGACGCGGCGCGTTCGGACGAGATCGTCCCCTGTTATTAGAGCAGTGTATTTACTGTTCCCGAGCGTCGGCGGTCTTCGGCTAAACCCCCCACCACGTGCTCTTGTCGATCGGAAACGGTTCGGAGTACCGAGGAATTTGTTCGGCGAGGATCGAAACGTCGTCAGGATCATTTGTCGATATTCAACCTATTGCAACTCTTAACTTAAGCAATAGGATACTACTGGAAACATCCCAGTGTAAATCTTAGGTATGAAACACCTATGATCCATGAATATTACACAACACTACTAAACCAGTAGTGTTTTATGATGAATATCTTTCCTACTAATGATTGGTATCCTATATTTTGTCAATTACATAACTGCTTTATACATGATTCTTCATCATGTGTGGTCTCTATTAATGTTTATTCAACTTCACCTCGAGTTTTGGTGTATATACAGTCTAGGTGTTTGAGTTTTCACGGTTTGAATTACCCGCCAATATTGATTGGTTTAGTTTCGATCTATATAGATTCTGACTTATTTCTGGTTGGTTTGATTTTCTGTCAGCCTCGTGTCTGTGCCACAGTAACTTGAGTACCGGCATTAGAGCAACATGGGTTTGCATATATTAATCTTGTTTTAATATCTTTATAAAGCAAGTGAGAAATTTGATACAGTATTATAATACAGTAATTTGATAGTGTATTGAATCCGTTGTCTTTTACTATATTGTAATTAAAATTTAAAATTTTTCAGACGCAGTTTTTTCCTTTTTTTCTTGAAAAAGATCCAAATATGAATCGAAACGTCGAAAAAAGTTTAAACAAACTTGCAAAATAGCTTTAGATAGTTTATACTAGATCGAACCGTGCGCCGAAAACATCACACATCGTTATTTCAACAATTATACGATCGAAAACCTCAATAACATTTCTATTGCAACTCTGTGTAAAAAAATCGGGAGAGGACGTACCTTGGCTCATTTCAAAGAGTGAAATCTCCGCTTTTGAACACTTGAGGTTATTTATTTTTGTCGCGTCTTCATTCTTAGGACCGCAGTCATAAGTGCAGAGCCTCGGTTTTGCAATATTTTTCGAAGTCCAGTACCTCTGAAGAGTTCAGGAAATTTTTTTCCCGAGAGAAATTTTAGTGTGCTTGTAGAATGAAGCGTTATCTTTCCAACAAGACCAAGAACATTGCTCTACGATTTTTTTTGGCCACTCTATGCCATTTTTAGTGAAAGGTGTGCCGTAGGGTCACTGCACCGTAGACGAACATTTGTTCATGTTTAAACTATTGCAACTTTGTAAAAAAAAATCGTAGGAGAATGTTCTTAGGCTCATTTAAAAGCTTGAAGTCCACTCTTTGTCGATGTTTAAACTATTGCAACTTTGTGGAAAAAAAAGTAGGAGAATGTTCCTAGGCTCAATTGAAAGCTTGAAATGCACTCTTTCATCATCTTTACGTTAATCTTTAAGTGAAGATTGTCATTGAAAAGTGAAAATTGTGGGTTATCGATCGTAGATTATGGATCGTGGATCCCGGGGTTGGAGATCGTAGCCGCATTGTCCCGTGGATCGAGGGATTAAACCGGCGGGTATAGTAGCGCGATAGCAGGTTGCTGGTCGGTTAATAGTCTCTCCTCGGTAAACTATCGACGCGCAATACGGGGGTGGCCTGTCCCCATTAAGAAACCCCCTTAACGAGGGTTACGTGGCCAGGACATAATGCGGAAACCCCCGTGGCGATCCTGTCGCTACGACCAGGCCGTGTAATTCGCGTGTGACGCGCATCTGCGATCCTCGGGACAACTTGTCTGGACCGCGTTTACAGGACCTCTGTCTCTCTTTGTGTGTCTGTGCGTGTCGATTGCCTTTTAAACACCGCTCCCCCGGGGGGTGATGCGGCAATGGCACCTTAGGAACCCATCAATCCACCCCCTTGACCTTCATTTCTCATCGGCTCATTGTTTCTAACCACAACAATCCCCTGCTTTGCACTGTTCCATATGTTGTGTCACACATTACGACTGTCCGCCTGACTCCGCTGAGATATTCAAAAATATTTAGAGTCCAAAAAAATTTTTCTGCCAATTTTTTCTTGGCCCTCCCATGGCTAATAACTCACGTGTCAGAGAAAGTGAAAAATTGTGGATATTTAATCTACTGTAACTTTCCGAAAAAAAATCGTAGACGGATCTACCTAGGCTCATTTTAAAGTATGAAGTCTGCTCTTTCGACGCTGCCAAGTCACTTTTTCGAAAACCGTTTTCTTTGTTAGTAGCGCGGTTATACGTAAGAAGACTCGTTTTTGGAACATTTTTCAAGTTCAAGTACTACTGAGGGATTCAAAAAATTTTTTTCGCGAGAGAAATTATAGTGATTTTGGAGATTGAAGTTTTCGCTTTCCAACGAGTCCAAAAAAATTTGTCTACTAATTTTTTTTTGGCCCTCCCATGGCTAATAACTCACGTGTCAGAGAAAGTGAAAAATTGTGGATATTCAATCTACTGTAACTTTCCGAAAAAAAACCGTAGACGGATCTACCTAGGCTCATTTTAAAGTATGAAGTCTGCACTTTCGACACTGCAAAGTCACTTTTTCGAAAACCGTTTTCTTTGTTAATAGCACGGTTATACGTAAGAAGACTCGATTTTGGAACATTTTTTAAGTTCAAGTATTACTGAGGGATTCAAAAAATTTTTTTCGCGAGAGAAATTATAGTGATCTTGGAGATTGAAGTTTTCGCTCTCCAACGAGACAAAAAAGATTGCTCTACGATTGTTTTTGGTTATTCTGTCCCATTTTTAGTGAAAAGTGTGCTAGGCAAATAGGCATCGACATTCGAGCTATTGTAAGATTGTGAAAAAAAATCGTAGAGCTACGTACCTAGGCTTATTTTGCTTGTTACATTGTCCGCTAGAAACGTCTAGAACGTATATATTTTTTATAACGCGTGCGCAGTAATAGACTGGGTCCGTAAGTCAAGAATATTAATTTTTCCAAGTTTGTCAACTTCAAACCGCTCTGGAAACTTTCGAAAATTTTCCGTGCGATTCAGCCCTGGTCGAACTCGAAGATTGAAGTCTTGGAAGGGTTTCAGGAACATGAACAGGAAGGTGAAACGTCGGAAGATCGTGGACGGGTGTAGGAAAAGCGGAGTGACAGACTCATTTTCGCCGGATCCAGGCTGGCCGCGGTAGAATGATCGTGGGCGACGTTGCGATCGACGGACGTTTGAAATTGTCATCTGGAAAGGTGACCGAAGGTTGCGGCGGTCTGCTGTCTACGCGAGATCGGCGTTCAATTTGAGGGAATTGTGGCGAGGAGCTGAGAAAGGGACGGCTAAATGGTCGGGGGTGGAGAAGTTTTCGAGCAACCTGTCGCGAAACGTCGACTTTTTCGTGTGTTTGCGACGGGGGTCGAGAGGGGGAGGATCGTGACAGGGGGTTCGAGGTAGAAAATGGAGCCGCCGCGCCGCACCGCGCCCCCCCCCCTTTTCCCAGAAACCGGGGGGACACAGTCTCGGAGCCGTGGCTGAGACGCACACACGCGGTTAGCCACCTTAAAGAAGGTCTCGGGCAGCGTTTTGACGTTTCCTCGACATATTTTGACGCATCATTCTTCCCGGAGGATTCCCAGACTCTGAGCCGAGCCTTTTTCACTGTCCCCCTGCGGCCGATTTGGATGACAGGCTTTCCCGAACGGTGTCAACCTTCGAAACTCGTGGCGGACGCGAGGAACCGTCCCTTTGTGACGCGGCCGCCTTCGCTTCGTGGCTTCGGTTTTTTCTTATTTTTTACAAGCATTCACTTGGAACTGCGTTCACTATTCACAGGGTGTCATTTAAGGGGGGAGTCCTGTGTAAATCGCCTGTTTTTCAAGAATTTTTTTTTTAAGTATCATGAGTGGAATGATTTCAAATTTCAGGTATCATTTATTCATGTTGTAGTATAACAAAAAATATTTTTTTTTAAGTTTAATTGGTAATAATAATCTTGAAGATGGCATCCTGTATTTGCGTAACGTACAGTGCAGTAATATGATCTTAAAAAAAAATCCAATTGGAATCGTTAGTTTATGCAAAAACGCTCAGCATGACGTTTTTCTTTTTTTTAATTTGCCAAATTGCAGAAATGGTGACGTTATGAAAAAAAACGTGTTTTCTGATATAATTAATTGATTTATTTTAAACTTTATTTTAAAAGAAAAATAAAAAAATTGGAGCTCGTCATGCCGAGGCCAATTGTTTATAGAATATATATATCAAATTTCATAAAGATCGGGTAATTAGTTTACGAACTACGTTCCACGGTGTGCGATATTTTGCGTTTCGAGAAAAACGCGTTTAAAGTTTGTGTAACAGAAAAATTGTAAAAAAATCGTAATTCATTTTAACTTAAACCGCAGTTTTTTGCTAATCTGCGATTCCGTGGTCAAAGAACAGATCTTCCTCTTTATCAAAATATTGCATTCCAGCCGTTTTTTCTTCTTTTCGAGAAGCACGAGCCTCTTTAGTGCAATCAAGACTGCGTCGCTCCTGCTCGATACAACTCTTCACTTTATTTTGAAAATAACGTACAAGAACATCTCTGATAGCTTTCTAACTTTTTTTATTGTATTCATAAGGAAATTTTCGATCGATTTAAGCAAAAAAAAAATGCTAAAAAATTTCATTTTACACAGGACTCCCCCTTAACCCTTAGCACTCGAGTGGCGACTCAGAGTCACCACAAGAATTGCTGTGCTATTGTTCAAAATATTGGTTACATTATTAAATAAGTTGGTAGCTAATCAATTACTGAACATTTAAGTATTGTATGAGGTGTTATATCAATTTCATATCCATAAAAAAAAAAAATCATATAGAATGGAATTATTCTAGGTCGGAAGAAATGTTTAATTTTCCAGTTAAAATAGCTCCGAGTGCAAAGGGTTAATGTGATTCCACGTTGGAAACGATTTGAGTTTTACGACTTTTTAATGATTCGAGTTCTACGACTCGAGGAAAAAAATTTTTCCGTACAAATACTTGATTTCGGAACACTGCCCTCGGACTGTAACTTCGACTGGAACGAATGTGCCCGTTTGAAAAACTTTCTGCATACTCTCGAAACATCCCTGGAGAACCCCACAAAGTTTCAAAACGATACACCTCCAACCCCTTTCTTCTCCAAGGATATTCTAGCAGAACACTTGAAGCGACGAAGTCGGAACAGGACAAAGAAGTGGAACTTGATTTTCGGAGCTGGTGGTCGGACTTCGCGGTGGTTTATGGTCCCCCATGGCCCCTTCCCCTCGGCTCAGCTGGCTCTCTTTATCGATCTCGAGACGTAAAAAGATCGCGGGAGCAGCCCAGGCCGAGGTCGACGTTTCGTCCCCGATTCCCGTCGCTCCGTAAGAATACTGCCGCGCGGAGATAAGAGTTATCTGTCGGGCTCCGATACGATAGAGCCCCCGGGTATTGCCGGGAGATCGTGTGCGTGCAACGTACGGGATCCTTCGCCCCCTTTCCACCCCCTTGCGCCCCCTTCCAACCCCCCTTTCACCCTCCTTTCACCCTCGTTTCACCCGGCGAGGCTGTGCGCGCCCGAGGCTCCATCCTCTCTCTCTCTTTCTCTCTCTATCTATCTATCTCTCTCTCTCTCTCTCTCGCTCGCGGTTCTGAAGGGTGTTACGAGCCATTGTTGGCCATGATGCATCGCCTCGTAAATATTGTATCGGGACGGGAAGTAGCTTCACGTTTAGGCACGATAAACCTGCTCTCTCGCGGCAGATTTCACCGAGATTTCTTCCGCGCCGCTTCGATCATCGTCTCCGGGGACAATGCTAACGAGAAACTAGCCTCAGACTCGATGCTGCGAGCTCATCGTATTGTTGTTGCCTCAGTCGTTCAAGGGTGGCGTGAATTTTCACCTTGAAAGCCATTCGTGATTGCTCGGCTTGTTCGGTGTCACTTGATCTTGTCGCGCTCGACTTAATTTGATTGGAACTGACTGCGGAAAAAATGACAAGGCAATGTTTCCGTGTTTACTTGAAAACGCAGACTTCCAGCTTTAAAATGGAACCAGAAACATCCTCCCACGATTTTTTTTATCGGAGTTACGACATTTTGAATATCGACACATTTTCGTCTAGAATGTAGTGACCTAAAGTACCGTAAAATGGCAAAAAAAAATCGTAGAGCAATTTTTTTGGTCTCGTTGGAAAGCGCAGGCTTTATTCTTCGAAATAATCGTAGTTCTACTTGCGGGAAAAAATTTTTGGGCTTCTCAGAGGTCTATGTATTTGAAAAGTTTCCGAAGAATTACCATTTCTACTTTTTCTGTCACCGACAAAGACAGAGAAGTCCTAGAAGAAAATGACTTAGAGGGTTTCGAAAGCTCAGATTTCACGCTTTAAGATGAGCCCAGGTACATCTTCCTGCGATTTTTTTTCTCGAAGTTACAAAATTTCAAATATCAAAAATTTTTTGCCACTATGAGTTTTCACTCGAAGTGGTTTAGAATGGCCAAAAAAAAATCGTAGAAGAATTTGTTTGGTCTCGTCGGAAAGCGCAAGCTTCATTCTAAGAATCTGATTGGATGTAAAATGAATTTCGGGGTCGAGCGGAATTTTTCTCGGAGATTTTTTATTTGATTTCGCAGAGTGCCCGCAGGAACACCCTGTAGAAGAGGAAACGAGCGATCCACATTCTACAGGGTGGTTCCGTATGCAAATAAGGCCCCCCTCTCCGTGCCCCCCCGACTCCTCTCGCTCTCTTTGTCTGCCTACCGCCGGTCGTTCCAGCTCCACCCCCGTCCTCGGGCGTCCATTGTGCTTAGGGCACGTATGGGCGCGTACACACCGGGGAAACTCGAGTACTGGAACGTGTTACACATACGATCGACGGCCTCTCTATCTCTCCTTCTCCCGTTCTCTCCTCCCCGGCGCAACGGGTAAGTATATTAATAATAATATACGCGGTGGCTCGGGGATCCGATATAATTATAGTCCGTGGCTGGCCGCGGAGATACCATCGGCGAAGATCGGGGGGCACGGAACCGTCCCCCCGGCAGCCTTCCACTTGCCAGGAGAGGAAACCGCTTTGGGAATGGCAACCTGCCCCCCTCTTTTATTCATACTAGAACTGTCATATGTAACATCTTCTAACTTGTTCAAAGAATATCAAAATGTCTTCATTAACAGTCGCCAGTGTCGATTCAACGTTCTGCAACTTCGCGAAAAAAAATTGAAGGAAAATCTACCTAGGCTCATTTTTAAGGCTGAACTTTCCGCTTTCGAACCCTTCAAGTTATCTATTTTTAACATGTTTTCATTTCGACTACCACTGCCATACGTGCGAAGACCCGTTTTAGCAAAAATTTTCAAATTCAGGTAGCTCTGCAGAGTTCAAAAAATTTTTCTAGCGAGGAAATTACAGCGATCTTCAAGAATGAAGCTTTCGCTTTCCGACGAGACCAAAAAAATTCTTCTACGATTTTTTTTTGCCATTCTATGCCATTTAGAGTGAAACTCATAATGGCAAAAATTGGTGGATATTTATAAGTATTGTAACTTCGAGAAAAAGAATCGGAGGAAGGTGTACCTGGGCTCATTTTAAAGCGTGAAATCTGAGCTTTCGAAACTCCCTAAGTCATTTTCTTCTAGGACTTCTCTGTCTTTGACGGTGACAGAAATAGTAGAAATGGTACTTCTTCGGAAACTTTTCAAATTCATAGACCTGTGAAAAGCCCAAAAATTTTTTCCCGCAAGTAGCACTACGATTATTTCGAAGAATAAAGTCTGCGCTTTCCGACGAGCCCAAAAAAATTCTTCTACGATTTTTTTTTGCCATTCTATGCCATTTTGAATGAAAACTCATAATGGCAAAAATTGGTGGATATTTATAAATATTGTAACTTCGAGAAAAAAAATCAGAGAAAGATGTACCTGGGCTCATTTTAAAGCGTGAAATCTGAGCTTTCGAAACCTCCTAAGTCATTTTTTTCTAGGACTTCGCTGTCGTTCGAGGTGATAGAAAGAGTGAAAATGGTAATTTTTCGTAAATTTTTCAAATTCATACGCCTCTGAGAAGCCCAAAAATTTTTTCGGCGACTCAGACCGCCACGTGCTCAAAGCCTGAAGGTCTCGGTTCGAAACGAGCGCCGAACCATCGCGCTGCGATTTTTTCTGGTCGTTTTATCCCGGATTGAACGGAGAGACACGAGTGGCTGTAGTGGAAGCAATATCCTGACGGAACGGCGATCACGAGATTTGTCTATGGGATTGTGGGAGTCCCATTGAAAGATTCCCATGGAACGGTATCGATATTGTATCGGCCGAAGCTCCGGGCAGCCACTTAGTCACGAGATTAGCCCATCCCGAAATTCCACGTGTCACCGTGGTCGGTTCCCGTGGTGGTTGGGCTTCTTTTCTCCAAAGTAGAGACGCATCATCGGCGAGACGTTCCAATGGGTGGAATGACAGAAACACAGAGGCCCGAACGGGATGAACAGGCGTAAGGATAGAAAAAGAAAGAACAGAAAAGAGAGAGAGAGAGTGAGAGGGGAGAGAGAAGAGAGGAGAGTGGTCGCGATCGGAGAGGCCGCAGGAGCACAATGTTCGTCAGCCGGACAATGAAGTCAGTCTCTCGGACGATGGGCAGAGGACTCCGGACCGAGTATCGATACTAATCGATGCGCGCACGCACACCGACGCGTGCGTGCCCGTACCTTACGCATTGTAATGCGTACAGTGCCCACAAAAATTTCAATTGCCATCTCCCACATACTCTCTTCGATCAACATTACACAGAAATGCTTCAACTTTAAATTTCACATAATTAGTAAGCAAACAATTTTGCAAAAATTCACTGTGATACCTCCAAGTGTACACTTTGAGACCATCGAGTTGAAATAGCTAAGGAAAAGAAAGAAATCTTGTAGTTTCATTCAATCAGTGCACGAAATGGACCCCATCGTGTATAAAAATATTAATAACTATGGTTGGGTAAATGGAATGGAAAATGGAGCTGCGCTAGTCGATGCAACTTGCAATTCTGCAGAGAAAAGTACTGCGCCACTTTCATCGAGCAAGCATTAGTTTAGCAGATATCTTTATGTGAATCAGAGATCAGCACCTGAAGAAGATGACTCGAGTTCAAATTGACATATTTCAGGAATAGATGATTTTTCCTCATAAAGTCTCGTTGAAATTTTGCAAATCGGATTGATGATCGTGGATATTTAAATAAACATCGAGGAAACTTTTGCCAGGTATTGTACGCGAACGCAGACTCGCAGAGAACGCGAGATTCGATTAGTCTCCGCATTGTGCGAGCCGCGTCTATGGCCGAGGATCGGAGGGTCCGTCCAATGCCGGCTAGAGTCCACGTATCCGTGTACACGAGCAGCAGGTGTGTCCGAATCGCATGCACGAGGGCTCGAATACACTCGCGGTCGAAGAGGACCGAGTGTGTGTCATTGTTAGTCGGCCAGCCCGAGGGCCTAAGTGATTCCTGACACGTTGTCCGTGAAAATGCTTCCTGAGGAGATCGAGAGTAGCTCGGACGGACGGCCATCTTCTCCTAGAAGGATTCTGGTTTGGCTAGAACCCAGCGATCGATCGCTATTACCGTCCAGTTTCGGGCCTTTTCATCTGGGGTCCAAAAAGGACCCCCTACATACAGCATCAAGTTTCGCTGAGTGCCACGCGAGAATTGTTTGATATTTTGCAGTGAAAAAATTCATGCCCTTAGCGAAAGGTGCGGATAATAATCGTGCAAAGTTTCATTTCTGTAGCTCCAGTAGTTTTCCTGCAAAAAATTCCTAAGTAGCAGCTTCTTCACATGCAGGTGTCAGCTAGACCCCTAACCCTATCAAATGCTCAACTTTTCAATTTACTATGGTATAAAGAGACAATTGTGAGCGACTCTATCGTGTTTCTTCGAACCCCCCACCATCGATCTACCAACTCCCAGTCATCGAATCCACCTGCATTGAAGATTCTCTTACCGGGAACGTCTCCCGGAGTGGTCAAAGTTGGTCACCAGGCTAGAACAGCGAAGTAAGCATGAGTCCCAAGATCAATTTCCGGGACAAAGTCGCATTAGGGGCCTATTCTGTGCCGGTGGGTCTCGGGGCCCGGGGTTCCAATTTCACGGGCCGTTCGACGGTCCGTCTTCAATTTTTCATCCCCGAAGGGAGTCCTCGCGAAGGGCCGAGAGGATTCCACGGTTGCTCGGATAGTCAAAACAGCCCCACCCTCTCGTGATCGCGCGCTTTACCCCCCGGAACGTCTCTCTGTCTCTTTCTCTCTCTATGGAAGAGCGCGTGTCCCGAGGGTAGAGGGGGACAGCAGCCAGAACGGAACCGTGACACCATCGGGTTACGCCTGTTTTGTACACAGATTCGGCACGGCCAATAGAACGGCTATTTAGGAGACCGGCCGGTAATAAAATTATTCAAGGTGCCGCGTTGCCAGCCGGCTCGACGAGAATATCATGGACTATTTCAATTATACCGGCCCGATCCCGGATGATTGATACCCGCTCGGTGAATCGAGGAGGCGTGCGAATCGCGACCAAACGGGATCGTAAAAACGTGGCCGCGATTCTACCGTGATTCGACGCGCCGCGCCGGTGTCTACGTTTCTCGCCACGGTCCGTAAAATTTCCATAAAGTCCACCGATCGTATCAAACAGCGAAGATACGAGATGCGAGAGGTTTTCGGTATGCTCCCGATACGTCCGATTTTCTGTGAAATTTGCACGTCGGTAGCCCTCTATACATCACCGTCCATTCAATTGCCCATTTACAAATGTTGTTTTCACTCTGGGTCAAGATTGACCCGGCCACCGGCGACCAAGAATTTTATGAACGGTGCCCAATATCCTCGAAACTTTGCAGGTTGGTAGCTCTACAGGGTCCGCATCTTTCCACGAAATAATTTTTCCATACAGACCCTAAGCTAGGAGAAAGAGAGGGTCGAAGTTCGTTGTTCACGAAACCTATCGACACACGTAACTTTTGATCAAGACGAGGTATCATTTCGGGACTTGGACTAAAAATCACGCAAAAATTAAGCTTTCGAATGGTGTACCACGCATTATACTGCTCTCATTTTTTCTGTACGTTTTCCCTTCTTTAATGTTTCTTAGCGTGCAAAATTGTCATTGGATGGGTCCAGTTTCCTATGAAGAAGTCACTTGCTCTTAACCAAAAACTCATCATTGGTAGTGTTTTTGACGCTCTTTCGAATAGCGTTTGTGAAATTTTAAGGAAACGTTTCGTTCCTGTATTACGACGTAGAGAATGGTCAGCATCTACGTGGATTAATGGAACTGAATAGAGGGTTAATGTAAATATCAGCTTTGAGGAGCGCAGTTATATACCGTTATTGTGGTCTTTACAGCTTCCTGAAACCGCTTTAGAGCCAGCAGAAAAATGAGACCTATAAAGCACTCGTTTCGCTCGGAAACGATCGCGACCCTTTAATTCCGACGTGCGACGGTAGGCCGACGTGTGTTAAAACGTTTCACGGTGTATCGACGGTCTTTCTCTCCTTTTTATTTATTAGGGAGCCGCTGCCAGACTCGATTTATCAACATTTTAATGTACTCCGGGCCGTATAATGGACTCGCAGCAGAATGCTCGCTCCTTCAAACCTTTTTTCCCAGGCTCCTCTATAGACCCACCCTCGAAGAATAAGAATAAGACGTTGACACATGGAGGGGCCCGTACAAACACAATGTCCACGGCACAATGTGTACGCGACGGTGTAACGATGCTTTCCCAAAAGGTCTGTTACGGATTATGGCGCCGGAGTCACGGATTCGTCTCGGGATCGTTCGGGTTTCTATCGAGCGTCTGAGCGACTCGTTCGGTCCCCGCGAGGCTCCATATATCATCCGCGGGAGCGTGACTCGGAACACCAAGGAGACGCTCGTTTCACGAAACACTGAAAGAAGCCCCGCAGCATCCCCGACGAGTGACAAACACCATATCGTTGTATCTAGCAAAAACACCTTCCCACTTTCGATGAAGGTAATTAGTGTAATACGAAAGATGGATACATAGAAAAATTACTGAACGTAGTGCATAGGTGTACAACACTGTCTGTAAAATTTCATGAAGGTGGCTCGACTAGTTTTTTCAATAAAAATTCCGAAAGTCAGCCCACGGAATAAATTACGAAAAATACACCCTTGATGTCTAATCTTGTCGGCTTCCGGTATAAATAGCTACCGTTATCCACGTGATACGGACGTACAAAAATTACTGAACATAGCACATAGATGTGAAACCAAGTCTGTAAAATTTCATGAAGGTGGCTTCACCAGTTTTTTCAATAAAATTTCCGAAAGTTAGCCCACGGAATAAATTACGAAAAATACACCATTATGTCTAATCTTGTCGGCTTCCGGTATAAGTAGCTACTGTTATCCACGTGATACGGACGTACAAAAATTACTGAACATAGCACATAGATGTGAAACAAAGTCTGTAAAATTTCATGAAGGTGGCTTCACCAGTTTCCTCAAAAAAAAATTCCGAATAATGGCGCCTCGGAATAAATCAAGCAAAGAAAACAGCAATAAAGTGAGCATCGGCAAAATGACATTTTCGTGGATTCTACGAGGAAGCAGGGGGCTAATGGGCCGTCTATCTAAATTTGCTAGGTGTCTAGATGGGCCGTGGTGTTACGGGAGGTTGGATGGCAGCGGGGTCGATCGGGTTCAGCCGGGGAGAATTAAAAGTCGATCCCGGGAACCAGACAATTTCGTTCCCCGATCCGTGTCGTTTCCGTTTACTTTCCATCGTCGTGGACCGGCTAGATGAGGGGGTGGCTGCCGGGTATCGTAGCTAGAAAGTAGTGCAGCGGCGCGATAAGGAACGCAATCCGATGCGCGTGCCAGATAAGTGGCTGATGCCTTTAATACGGGGAACGAGGATGTTTCGTTCTGCGGGTTGAAACGGCCCCGATCTCTCTTTCTCTGTCGAGGGGTCGCCCCAGAACCGGCACCGCGCCCCCCGGCCCCGGGGGTGGCTCGACCAAAAGCCAGGGAGTGGCGCGGCGTGGATCGAATTATGCCGAGGGGATGAAAAGTCGTTCGCGAGCCAAATGGCTGGATCAAGGGAGCCCGGGTCATTAATTGGTCAGCTTCGGCGAGCCGCCACCCTCGTCACGATCGTGCGAAAGTCTTACCCCGATCGACTTCCCGTCGCACAAACACCCTACGCCACGATTCTCTCCAGAACAGGGAATCGCGACAACTATCACTCTCAGAAATCCAATCATTCTCGATTCATTCGGAGGGGTTATTTTCGGAATTTTTTTCGGAAAAACAGGACGAGATATCTTTACGAAACTTTACGGATTTGTTCGTACATCTATACAGTATGTTGAGGAATTTTTTTACAACAGTGTCATTTAAATTATAACAGTTGTATACCAAAAAGAGGAATTCAACGAAGTGGCCGTATCTTCGACAATTCTGAATATTTCTTAACAGGACAATTCTGAGAGTTGCTCTGAAATAGCCCCATCCAAATGCAAAAAGTCTCATCTCGAAAGATTCGTTGTCCTTCGAAAGAAAAATTCACCAACATCCCTACTTTAGGTGAAATCGTATCCCATGAGAAACAGGCTTCACGTAAATTCTCCAAAATCCTTTCCTGTACGGAATTTCAAGAAACCAAAAATTGTATGAATTGCTACAAACCCGACTGTTCAAACCTGTATAGCTCGAGTCAGGAAGTTCGCAACGGACGTCACCGGAAAAAATACAGTTACCAAAACGGTGAGATTTCGCAAGGTGAGAGACACGGGTATCGGATGGACTGGGAATGATCTCCGGTCTAAGAAGAAGAATGCCGGATTGGTTAGCGTCGCACCGCAAACGCACACCTTCCCAAGGAGCCGTTTAACGACATCCCCCATCGTGCCGGAGTCAAGTGCATCGTTTTCACGAGGTAACGAGTCGGGCCCGCGTGAGCTTGCGCGAAATAATGCGGCGCACACCCCCGCGGAGAGGTGCGCTCCTCGCGGACAATGGCGCAATCCATAGTTTAGGGGAACAATGAGTGTGAAACGCGCGGGAATCACACGTTTATATCTGCCAGGTCGGCGAGCCCCCGCTGTCACGACGGAACGAAGGACTCTATCCCGGTTTCTTACCGGTGTGGCGTTCGTTTCCTTCGAGAATGCCCCTGGCCCCGCGTCGAGAGCGTCCTCGAGTGCCCATGGGTGGGCCAACCTGCCCATGGGAACCCGCGGAGAAGTCCTCACGGGGCCCCTCGAGCCACCGACACCCCCGTGGCTTTCGCGCACCTTGCCGATCTCTTCTTCATTTTCGTCGATTTCTCCGTTTCGTTCGTGTGCGTTTGCAAGCGTTCCACTGCATTTTTGTAGGTCAGAATTGCAACGATCTGCAGCAAGTTCGAGCCTCTGCACTCCCAAGGGCGAGTTCCTCAAGATCTTTTTTTACTCGTTTCTCCTAAAAAAAAATTAATTTTTGAAAATGTTTTGTCATATTTAAGAGTGTCTAATACTTAGAGTGTCTCCTAGAGTTGTACTCCATTTAGAGTGTCTAATACAAAGAATTTTTATTAAAATTAATCCCTCAATTAATTTAAAAAAATAATTACTATGTATTTGAAATTACACTCAATTAAATTAAAAAAATAATTATGTATATCTAGTTCAAATGCAGACACTTAATTATCCCCCCAAGCTAACAAAATTGATTCCCCTTAGTACCAGTATTCGGCTCCACAAGATCTCTTTTTTACTCATTTCTTCAAAAAAAAATTAGTTTTTAAAAATAGTTTTCTCATATTTAAAAGTGTCCAATACTTAGATTATCTCCAGTGTCTCCTATAGTGATACTCCACTTAGAGTGACCAATATATCTAGTTCAAATGTAGACACTTAATTATCCCCCCAAGCTAACAAAATTGATTCCCCTTGGTACCAATATTCCTAAAAAATTTTTCCTAAAAAAATTAATTTTAAAAAATAGTTTTGTCATATTTAAGTATGTCCAATACTTAGATTATCTCCAGTGTCTCCTACAGCGATACTCCACTTAGAGTGACCAATTTGTCTAGTTTCAAATGTAGACACTTAATTGTTTCCCCGAAGTAACTTTGATTCTCCTTGGTACCAGTATTCAGCTGAACCGCAATTGGAACATAATGTGGAATTAATTTGTCGGGTTTTTCAGGAAGGTGTAAATGAGTGAATAACTGGATGACACTATCGGGGGCAACGAATTAAACAGTTCTCTTCCGCTCCGGACTCGGATGCTCGGCATTCGCATGTAAATTAGCATTGTGTGTCAAGGTAATTGGGATCGCGTGTTTCATAAATTCTATAACACGTCGTCGAATCATTACCGAACGATAACGAGTCTCTTCATCGGCGAGGCGGTACGGAACAACGTGTAATTTCCCTAATGCGGTTAAGATACCTTGCAATCTGCGGCTGATCGGCGCGCGCTGAGAAATCTGCGGCACCGTTGCCGGCGTATCACTCCTACATTAATTCTACTTCCTTGAAAAAACATCCCGTAACCTCGGAACATACTAAACAAAAATATTGAGTTTCCAAAAAATCGTTCCACCCTCATTTCAAATAGTGCACCCTTGTGTTTAACCTGTTGCAGCTTTTCGAAAAAATATTGTAAAACGATGTACCTAGGCTCATTTTAAAGCTTGAAGACTCCGCTTTCAATACCTCTATATACCTTTTTTTAAATCGCCTCATTCTCGAGAAACCAAAAGAAATGTAAAAAAAGTCATTTTTCAGAAATTTTTCAAATTCAAAAATGTCTGGGGACTGTAAAAAATTTTTTTTCGGACTCTAACCACAGCGTACTCGAAGCTTGGATTCTCCGCTTTGAAACGAGTCCAAACGCATCGATCTGCGATTTTTTATCATCGATTTATCTCACTTCGAATGGAAAGTGTGACTCCAATGTTGAAGATATTGTAATTTTGTAAAAATACGTCGTACCCTAATGCACCTAGGCTTATTTTGAAGGATGAAATCTCTACTTTGAACAGCCCCTTTTCTTTCGACGTGTTCACCCTAACACGGGTAACTGTTTCAGGCGAGATTCCTGGATGGACCACGAGTCGTCTCGGTGGGTCTCAGACCCAACTCAGCTAGGTAAAAATCCATCGTAATTCACAGTTTTTACGACTCCTTTGTTCAGAAGTCGCCGGAAAATTATGCGGACTGTGCGCAAGCGATCAGGGTCGCTTTTCGACTTCGAAGCTCGTTTCGGGGTACCTGCTCGGAGTACCAGGCCCTGGACCGAAGGATCCACGTCCCTAAAACCTCGTGATAGGATCACATTACTACAACGTTAAGTATAATTTGCAAATTGCGGGAAAACCGGGGCTAAAAGTCCTCGGAAGTTTATCTAAATCTCACCCTTTACCTAGGCGCCGAGATTCAAAGGTGCCGTTGTCTCTGTAGCAGGCATACTGATTCTAAACTTTGCGGAGATGTTCATTGTATAAATATAAATTATGTAAGGAAAACTTGTTTAAATTCAAACGGCTCAACAAGGTTCGAAAAATTTTTTGGGCTAGTGAATTCAACGTGATTAGGAAGATTAAAGTGTTCGCTTTCCAACGAGACCAAAAAAATTGCTCTACAATTCGTTTTTATCATTCTATAACGCTTTGAATGAAGAATAAGGGGCATTCAATTTTGAACGAAAAATCATCAACATTTGAACTATCATAACTTCGCGAAAAATAATTGTAGAATAATCAACTTAGTCTTATTTTATAGGGTGTAATCTCTGCTTTCAGATCTTCTAATTGCATTTTTTTAGACTCTTCCCAAACGGTCACAAAAATGGAATATATCATGTTGGTACAGTATCAGCAAAGATTCGGGTCTTCATTAATTTTCCAGTTAAAAATTTTGGATTTTGCGCACTTCGGATATGCATTTTGAAACTCATTCTATCATAGAGTCAGCCCTCCGGAAGACGTCCAGCGTAGTTTCAGTGCCGGCAATGCGCACACATGAGCGCGTTCGTACGAAAACCAGGAGGCGAGGCATCGCATAATTGATAGACTGAGACGCGGGCACAATGGCGGACGATTTGTCCGGCTACCCGAACACAATCAGACTTATTGCCGGCGAACGGATGCATCGCATCCGTAATCTTTTATGTCTCGCGTGGCGGGCCTTATTCAGAGGCGCGCGCGCAACCGGCCTCCCCACCCACACGGCCCTTTGGAAAAGTGTCTTGTTACCTGGCGATATTAATCCCGGCCATTAAAAACTGGACGAGTGAAAAATAGTCGCGCAAAAGGAGCATCGGGCCCCGGACCGGGCCCAGGCTCACTTAGCTACCTGTATTCGGATGGGTGGCCGGGCCCAGGAGTGGGGACGCGGGCCCCAAACTAGTTCGAACTGGATCCTATTGTCTCGGACTGTTCGAACTTCGACTATTATTTTGGGCCTTATATTCCTTTGTATTTATTGTTTCTTTGTCAATAACAGTATTTTAGTTGTTTTATGTATTTCTGTATAGGGCTTGAATTGTACATTTTGATTGTCTATAGTACCTTTAATAGACAAGAAGAGGATATGATATAATAGTGAAGTAACGTGACAGAAAATCGACACTAAGTGAGGGACGCCTAGGGCCCAGGAGGTCCCAATAACCTCCTAACGCTGCCCTCGCATAATGTCCTCATTCGTCACGAGCGCTCGCCTCTTTCTTCCACAGCGGCAGCAGTTTATGCGCGAGTATAATACGCAGCCCGGACCAGCAGATCGGGCCCACCGAACCTCTTCCGATGGGCCTGACGGGTTGCACGTTGGGGGTGGTCCTCGGAACGCGGAGAGAGGGACGCCACGCTGAGAGAGACGAGAACTCCCTAATTGAAACGTTCGCTTTCATTTGTTATTCGAGAGCCACGAGATGTCATCTTCCTTCTCGGGAATCGAGGACCGGCTGGGACTCATCTGGGACCGGTGCCCCCTCCTAACGCAACCAGACCAGACCGCTTTCACATTTCCCGCGCTCAACATTGGCGAGAAATTCAAATTTCTGTTCAGTCGAAACAACATTTTTGGAAGTGTTTGGGGAATTTTTGGAAATTTTTATAGAATTTCGAACTAGAAGCGATTGATGCGGGTCATAGGTTGTTTCTGGGAGCTATTGCTGGTAACATGGTGGCACAGGTAGCGCAGGAAATGGAGCCGGCGGACAACAAGGTTGATGCAGCGTTGATTCGATCTGCGCGGAGATACGCATCGACGACGCGGATTTTCTGGTGGCTTCGAGGACGGAAGAAAGGGCGCGAGGCGGGCTGCAGTTACCGGATAAGATCTGCTCATCCTCCCCCGCCAACCCCTTTTTGCGGGGGTGGGTAGACATCGCGGTTTCAACGTCACTCCCATCAACCCCTGTTTGCTGGCTCGCCGACCCGGACGAGAGCTTTTATATGTCGCTCGTTTCGCTTTACTGCCGCGCTTATAGGGTAGCTAGGCCTCTGATTTTTCCAACCCCCTGGTCCCTCGACCCTCCACCAACCCCACGAGAGTCCTCCATAGAGACGGGCGACGTCGACGGCGAATTAGATTCCACCGTCGTTCACCGTGTTCCCTGGCGGAAACCTCGGCGAACGGTCGATTAATACTTGAATTTACCGCGCGATTGAAAACTTTCGGCGCTGCAGGGCTGTATCACGATCCCGCCGAGCCCTCGGCGCCCCTGGAATATTTTAACATTAAATTTTTTAGCGAGTTCTTGCATTTTGTTTCGGTCTTTGCTGATTAGAGTATATATGATTCAGGATTTTTTCGGTGAAAATTTTTTTAGCTAAAAACTTTTTAAGAGGTTCCAAGAGACATACACGTTGCATCAGCGAAGCGGAACCGGCCTAACACGGCCCGTCAAGGATGAGTTCACGCCCGGAAACGGCGGATCGGTTCTAATTCTTAAAAAGGCGTGCACGTTCTGCCCGAATATCTTGGTTTCTGGACGCAAGTCGGTTATAAGCCGGGCAGATACAGCGAGATTAACGAGCACCTGGACGGGGACCGCCATCCAGGCGGAAGCTCGTCGCGTTTTATTATTCCTGTTCCCGGCCGGAGCGGACGGTCACCATAAAAATTCTAATTTCACGAACGGTCCTCGCCGCGGCTGCTCGTATATCTGGCCTCCTTTTATCTGACTTTATGCCGCACCCTGCCCCCCACTCCTGGCCCCGCGACCCCTTAGTTTCACGCTCCTGGTTCGCGGACGAACGAGGCCCACCGATGAATTGTCGAGTGTTAGACCGATTTTCCACTCGCAACCCTTTCTGCGTTACAGAAATTTCGATTACGCCATTTCGGAGGAGACCCACGAAAGCCCAGGCTTCGGCCCGCTAACGGTTTCTCAGCAAAAATGGCGGCAAGAGGGGTGAGCAAGGGGCGGGCGAGGGGTTGTGGGGGTTGGCGGTATCGCGGCGAGGTTACAGGCTCGTCTCTTCTTTTATTATTCTCCCGGCAGTCCACCGTAAAAATTCTAATTTCGCGAACCCTTTTTCGCGTGCGCCACGGCCCGCCCGTATATCTATGCCGCTCCCTTATCGGGCTTTATGGTCTTATATACGTTATACTTTATATTTTATAGCGTACACACCTACCCCTCGCCTCGGCCAACCCCCGAGCCGCGTTCTACCCCTACCCGAACCCCGACCCCGACGGTCGCATGCACCCGACGTTCCTCCAGGCGAGCTGATATTACACGCCGCGGTTAAATCGCTCTGCCTAGTTGAAATGCGATTTTTTACATTTATTCTTGGCTAAAACGGAAATATTTTTTTAGTTTTGCCGAGACTTATGAAGACGTTAGGACGTTTCGAGATGGTACAGTGTGTGGGGATTGTCTACGATTGCTAGAGGACTGTAGAGGAGGTACCTCGGATCATCGCTAGAGGGCTAACTTTCTCGCTGGTACTCGATCAGACATTCATTTGTTGTATACGATCGTAGAGATTCATTAGATATCCTGTATTCGATGCAGGGACGTGTTTGTGAAGTTATCTAGCAGATCTGTAGGACATCTTAGGAGGTCTACCAATTGGATGTTATGAGATTGCTAAAGAAGTCATCGGTGAGGTTATGTCGCCACCTTAGGGTTTTAGAGCCTCTAGGAAAGAAGTCAAGACTTGTAGGTGTCCTTTGGAGTCCAAGAAAAAATTGTGGTGAAAATAGTCTCAATCTAATTGGATGTTATGAGATTGCTAAAGAAGTCATCGGTGAGGTTATGTCGCCACCTCAGAGCCTTTAGAGCCTCTAGAAAAGAAGTCAAGACTCATGTGTCATTTGCAGTCCAAGAAAAAATTCTAGTGAAAATAATCTCAATCTCTCGAAAGTTGGTGTTTGTCTTCAGTATCTGGCACAACGCTCTCGAGGCTTCAAGTTGCAGCACGTATCGAAATCGCAAGGATCGATTTAGGATCTCGCGAAAAGATTGCGGGGTTGGTGTCACGTCGGTAATCTAATCGCGAAAACGACTAATTGCTCGTCGGCCACGGCTAATCCTGGCTGGGAGAAACCGACGGACGGGCGGACGGACAGACGGACAACGTCGAACGTGCAGAGAAGGTCAGCGATTGTGGCTGTAGGGTTGGCGCCGCGTCGGCTCCCATGGTAGTCGATGTCATCTCGATATCAAGCTATCGTATCAGATATACGCGTCCATATCCCGCAAGGTATTACAATTCACTTCGGCACAATAGATATTGTTGCCGGCTGACGTGTGACTGACAGACAAGGCTTTCGCGAATGCCCTCTCTCCCTCGCACTCTCCTTCTCTCGGAACCCCGGTCTCGTTTGCCGGCATGTTATCTCCGCCCCGGGAGGAGGATATGGATTTCTGATCGATTCGACGCCGATTCAACGCGAACCATCTTCTACGTCGGACCATCTTTCTGCTACACTTTTGCATCCGGCCGAATCGGACGCTTTATCCTGATTCGAATACACCTGGAACCTGAGACGAAAACACTTTCGGTTTGGATTCAACCCAGTAGACCATTTAGCAGACCTCTAGAGGACTGAGTCTTAATTCCTCCCTAGGATTGCTAGATAACCTCACTGATGAGTACTCTACGCTAGTATACCTAGCAGACATCTATAAACCCTGGTCTCCCACTTTTGAATACTTTCGCAGACCTAGGAGACATCTAGAAGTCCAGGTCTCCCATTATTAAGTACCCTAGTAGACCTAGGAGACGTTTAGAAGTCCTGGTCTCCCATGATTTAATACTTTAGTAGACCTAGGAGACATCTAGAAGTCCAGGTCTCCCATTATTAAGTACCCTAGTAGACCTAGGAGACGTTTAGAAGTCCTGGTCTCCCATGATTTAATACTTTAGTAGACCTAGGAGACGTCCAGAAGTCCTGGTCTCCTACTATTGAGTACTTTAGTAGACCTAGGAGACGTCTAACGTCTAGAAGTCTTGTTCTCCGTTCATTGAGTACTCTAGTAGATCTAGGAGACGTCTAGAAGTCCTGGTCTCCCATGATTTAATACTTTAGTAGACCTAGGAGACGTCCAGAAGTCCTGGTCTCCTACTATTGAGTACTTTAGTAGACCTAGGAGACGTCTAACGTCTAGAAGTCTTGGTCTCCGTTCATTGAGTACTCTAGTAGACCTAGGAGATACCTAAAAGTCCTGGCCACCCACTGTCGAGTCCTCTATTTTTTATCTCTCAGTTCTGATTTTTTTTTTAGATTTGCAACGAGAAATTAATTTCTGTAGAAAAAATCGACATGATTTCTTCCAGCACGTGGAACCGCGGTCAAAGAGAAACATTTTTCCGAGGCATTACTTTTATCGCACGGTCTCGTACGTGGCCTCGGAGCAGCGATGCTATCCGCTAATTAATTGCCGCGCTCCCGCGACGAAAAAAAAAAGAAGGAACGGGGCTAAAGAAAAACCGCGTTGCCAGGGCGAATTTCAAATCATGGGTGGAAATCGGTTTTAGGGAGGGGTGCATGCGTGCGTTCAGGCGACGCTGTTCGTGTCTGGCGGCAGTTCCGAGGACCGGGAACGGTTGAACGATCCTGCGACGATCTTGAAGCCGAGACGATGCAATGGAAAGTCGGGTATGTGCGGCTGACGTATGTACGTTTATGTGCTACTCGACGTTGCATTTTGTATCGTCAGTCAGAAATCTCTAAATTTCTTCAAGTAAAAATATTTTGGGTTAGTAGAAAAATTGTGAGACCCATCAAAAAAAATTTTGTACTCTAACCTACTCTGTACTCTAGTCAATAGTAAGAGATCGGGACTACTAAATGTCTCCTAGGTCTACTACAATACTCAATACTGGGAAGCCAGGATTTCTAGATGCTGCTAGGTCTACTAAAGTACTCAATAGTGGGAGACCAAGATTTCTAGATATCTCCCATGTCTACTAAAATAGTCAAGTGTGGGAGACCAGGACTTCTGGATGTCCTAGCTCTACTAAGGTACTCCAAAGTGGGAGACCAGGACTTCTAGACGTCTCCTAGATCAACTAGAGTACTCAATAATGCCTAACCCAGGACTTTCAGATGTCTCCTAGGTCCGCGAAAGTACTCACGAGTGGTAGACCAGGATTTCTTGATGTCTCCTAGGTCTACTAAAGTACTCAATAGTGGGAGACCAGGACTCCTAGAACCCGGATCTACTAGAATACCCAAGTCTTCCTAGTAATCCTAGAATCTTCGCAGAAGAATCGCAACTTCTCCAAGCGAAAGACTGTTAATGTAGTCCGTCCTAGTCTGTGGAGGTTCTAAATGCAGAAGAATCGGCAGTCTAGCCTCCAGAGGGTCGAGTAGGTCTTAATAGGTTCGGAAGTGTCTCTTCTGTTGGCGGGTGGCTATCACCACGTCCCGACGCTTAGGCGTGCGGCGTGTGGTCTCGAAAGGGTCTGGGTTAGGTGGTTGCCCTGCACCTATTGCACTCTCTCTCTCATCTCGGTAACGATGGAATAACTCGAGAACCGTCGAAGCATCCTCGACGCACGAGCACGCATTGTACGGCACGCGCCCGCTACTACAGATGCCGCGCACTTCGCCTCGAGTGCGCCGCATATGTTTCGAATCAGTTGCGAAACCTATCCGGTCGATTGTCTGGCTGGTGTGTGTGTGCGCGTGTATTTGCGTGCGTGAGCGTGTGCATGTGCTGCGGCAGCTATTGGCCGCGAAACTTCCTCTTTCGTAGTGAGGTCCTTGCGAAACTCGAATTCACAGCTCGTCGAGCGTGTCGCGGATTACCGGAGTAACCGAGCGTGGAAGGACAAGTTTGGAAACCGCTCCGACAAGGCGCATCGCGCAACCTGCAACCGAACCGGTGTTATTTCTTTTCTAACGTCGTCGGTGCAATCGAACTGTACCACAGTGGACAATGGTCCGTGATATTTTAAGCATCGAGGAGACGCGAGAATAGAGTGCTGTTAGGTAGATAAACATTTCTCGATATTAAAACCATTGTAACTTTCTGAAAAAAAATCGTAGGACCATGAGCTTAGACTCATTTTAAAGGGTGAAATCTGCGCTTTCGAAGCTGCTAAGTCATTTTTTTCCAAATCGTTTTCCCTTTTCGTACCGCTGCCATACGTGAGAAGACTCGTTTCTGGAACATTTTTCAAATTCAGATAGCTCTGAGGAGTTCAAACATTTTTTTTTGCGAGGGACATTATTGTGAGTTTGAAGAGTGGAGTTTCGCTTTCCAACGAGCCCAAGAAAACTGCTGTACGATTTTTTTTAACCATTTTATGGCAGTTTTAGTAAGAAGAGTGCCATTGGTATTGCAATACCCCACTTTGGGGTGAGTACATCCTAGACGAAAATTGGTCGATATTCAAAATATCGTAACTCCGTTAAAAAAAATCGTAGAGCGATGAGTCCACGCTCATTTTGAAGGTAGAACTCTCTACTTTCAATAACCCCTGAGTCATTTGCTTCGAAAAAAATTTTTTAGCTTCGGGAACGAGCAAGATAGTGAAAATAGTAATTTTTTCAATTTTTCCAGATTCGAACGACTCTGTGAAGTTCGAAAAATTTTCCACGCGATTCTAACCACAGTACGTTCGTAGATTCGAGTCTTCGCTTTCCAATGAGTCCAAAAAAATTGCTGCACGATTTTTTCTCTCCGTTTGATGAATAAAACTAGCGACGTCCATGCGTGCTCGGTTCCGCGATCCGTTGATCGAGAGGATCCTCGGGCTCAGGGCGAGCGTCCAAGACAATTACGGACCGAATCCCGGAGCAGTTTCAAGATCTGTTTCCACGGGGAGTCGCGCGACCGCGCCGCAACAATGGAAGCGTCCTAAGTTATATTATTGGATGGTCGGTCGGGGAGTTTGCGAGAGCTGAAATTGAAAGCATTGTCGGGTCGACGCGGTGGTGGTCTGCCTCCGCCCCCGTGCCCCGACCAACCCCCGTTCAGGCCCTCGCGATCTTCCGCAACGAACGCTGCGCCTAGTAGCCTCTATAAGTTGAAACAATAAAGCTTAACTACCACCACGACGGCACTCGAGTCATCCCTGAAGTGTTCTTTGTGAGGGCACGCGCCCCTGTCGCGAGCCGACTATACAGAGCACCGGAGGCTGCGGTAGGTTTAGGTTTAGGGGTTGCTGCTGCTGCTGCTGCTGCTGCTGCTGTTAGCTGCTAGCTGCTGCACCTAGCCGGAGAGAGCAGAGACAGGCGACACACGTTTCCATGTGGCCATTGTGTTGCCCACCGAGGGCTGACAGTATGCTCGTTACTCGTGCGTTACGGGAGGTCGATGCCGGGGACAACTCGATACCCAACCCTGCGGAAGCTCACCCCCTACCACACACCCTGGCCGATCGCAATTCCAACTGTAGAGCACCTACCTTCGCTATCAGGTTCCCGAAGCTAGCTCCTTGCACCCGCAATGTCAACGTTTAGGTGGAAACTTGGAAAAATTACCATTTTCACTATCTCGTTCTTCCCCGGCCGTAAAAAATTTTTCCCAAGAATCTATCTTACTGACGTTCAAAGCGGAGACGTCGACCTTTAAAATGAGACCAGAAACATGATACTACGATTTTTTTTCAGGGAGTTGCGATATTTTGAATATCGACACATTTTCGTATGTAGGTACCAATGGCCTCCTTTGACTCAAACTGCCATAAAATGGTGACAAAAAATCGTAGAACAATATTTTTGGTCTCGTTGGAAAGCGAAACCTGTATTTTCTAATCCCAGAATAAACTCCCTTGCGAAAAAAATTTTTTGAATCTCCTACAGGTAATTAAGTTCGAAAAATGTTCCAAAAACGAGTCTTTTTACTATTTCTGTCACCATAAATGGTAAAAAGGTGCTATTGAAAAATGACTTAGCAGTATCGAAAGCGCAGACCTCAACGTTAAAAATGGACCCAGGTACATCGGCCTACGATTTTTTTTCACAAAGTTACAATAGTTCAAATGTTTATAATAATCCAAGATTCAGCAACGTCATTGTGACTAATTTCGTCCACTTGGTTCTAGTGAGCAATAAGTGTGTCGGAGAATGATTCTAGCAAGTAATAACGTGAAATTGTAAAACAGCATGGGAGTTGATTCAGAATGCGAAATCAGAGCCGGCCGAGCCGCGGCAGAGCAAACAATCGATCCGGCGCCGTTTCCATTCCCGCCGCGCGGAATCCGTTCTCGGCGTTAATGAAGTTATTCGCGAGTGTTCTTAATGATTGCGGTAACATTCTGCTTGGCAAACAGCGTGAGCCACGCTTCAGAGAGCCCGCGGCAAATTAATGAAAGATTAATAATCCGCCGATTTCGATCCGAAACGAGGAAACACCCGGTGACGCAACCGCTCGAATATTCTTTGTTCCGCGAAACCGGCGGCTTCCATTAATTAATGCGCTTCCTGCCGGCAGGTTTTAATTAAGTCAAGAGCCCTCGTTCCACTTTCTTAAACGTCTAGCGGTGTGCCGGTTTTGTTTTTTTATTTTTCGAAAAGCGTCCTTGCCTATTTTATTCGACGCGTAAATCAATCGAAGAAGGAACGTGAAAATTTTTAACCGAGAAAAAATTAACTATTAAGAAGCTGACTGTTTTCAGTGAGAATAAAATAATTGTGCGAGGCAGGAATTAATTTGTGGACCCAATAACGATGATAACGTTTCTTTGACGATCCGTTCGATGATTTCAGGGGGTGGGGGGTGGCCGGAAAAAAATTAACTATTGCAAGAAGCCGACTGTTTTCAGTGAGAATAAAATAATTGTGCGAGGCAGGAATTAATTTGTGGACCCAATAACGATGATAACGTTTCTTTGACGATCCATTCGATGATTTCAGGGGGTGGGGGGTGGCGGGTTCGACAGCCCCGAGTAATCTCGTTAATTTGCGTGGCCCGGCGTTGCTCGGGCTACCGTGGAAAACCGGGGGCTGGGAAACGAGGACAAGGATATCCTCGACTGTGGAATCCTTCGGGAGAGGGTTGGAAAAGCCAGTCGGGGCGCGGCTATATAGAGGAACGATAACCGAGGGCCTCGGTTGTCTGATGGCAAGATGGCGTCCCACGATAGTGACGTCACAGGTGGCGGTTCGAGATGGAAGAGGACGAGGAGAAGAGAAACCGAGACCGAACGCAGGAGCAGGGTGGAAAAGGGAAAACAGGACGCGAGCAAGACGGGGATCGGGCGGGAGGGGTGCTAGCGATGGGCACTGATCCTGGAAGCTTTCGAGCAAAAGCTCTTTGAGCTTTCATGTCCACGTCCAAAATTCTGCCCTCGAAAGTTCGGATGGTCTGGCAAGTTTTACATCTTGAATAAAAGTTGATGTTGCAAGTTCGAACGCCATCAAAGAGGTAAAAAAATTTTTTTTGCGACACGGACCACCACATATTCAAAGACTGAAGCCTCCCCTTTAAAGTGAATTTGAGTTAAAGTTAACTTGCCATATTATGCCACTTTAAGTGTGTCCCTGGTGTTAGAATCCTAACGTGGGGGGTCTCGACGTTCTAGTTGAAAATTTGTCGATATTCAAAATATCGTAACTCCGTGAAAAAAAAATCGTAGAAGGATTTACCTTAGCTAATTTTAAAGCTTGAAATCTCCGCTTTCAATCCTCTTAAGTCTTTTTCATCTGAAAAATTTTTTGCGTCGGGAGCGGACTAGACATTAAAAATGGTCACTTTTTCAATCTTTCCAAATTTGAACGGCTCTGCGTGGTTGAAAAAAATTTTTTCCCCAATTCGAACTACAGTGATTTTGAAGCCTGATATCTGAGCTTTAAAACAAGCGTCGGAGCATTGACGTACGATTTTTTGTTTCCGTGTTATCTCTGGTTAAATGAAGAATTAACTTTGGTAGCTTCGGACGAAGAGCCTCGCGAGATTTTTAATTTTGCAAACCCGTTCGAAAATTCGCTTTTGCAAGAAAGTTGAGGGTTCAATAAATCGGATGGACGTTTCAGGGGGATGTTTCCCTCGGGCGTATCGAGGCCATCGCTACCGGAAAGCGGAGAACCGTGCGAGGAACGAGGGTGCGCGCAGGGGGATGAAGCGAGAGGGTGGCCAGGTCCAGGAGGAGGAAGCGGAATAATCGGCTAGAGGGAACGCGAACGGGAACGGGAAAAGGAAAGAGGGACATAGAGGGGGATGGTGAGGGAGAGTGAAAAGGAGAGGGAACGAGCCGTTCTCCCGGCGAGGAGAACACGGGGGAGAGGAAGGGAGAGAGAGAAGCATAATATTGATCGCATCTCCGTGGCTACAGACAGCATCTACCCTCTGTTGACGGGGTTGTTACTTGGAGGATTTAACTTTGATTCGTCGTGCCGCGTCGCCACGAAGATCATAGGCGTGACTCCTACCGCCCCACCAATATGGCGTACCTCGAACCTAACTCTCCTTGGAAGACTCTGAGAGATCGCTTTTCTATGGGTTCGACAGAATTTACACAGGTTCTGTTTTCATCAGTAGACTCTGCGCATCTTTATTGCAAAAGCAAATTTTTCTGCGTTCGTTGCAAACAATGCGGGACAGATTTCATTCTTTCATAATTTCAACAAATTGAGGATATTCAATTATTTATATTTACTCGGTTTGGTCAGAAATGCGCTAAATCCCCAGTCTATTGATGAGTGTGTCAGAACGCAGAATGTGCCAGAACCCAGAGTGTGCCAGAACTCAGAGTGTGCCAGAACTTAGAGTGTGCCAGAACTTAGAGTGTGCCAGTTGTACCAAAACCCAAATCACAATGCACGTTAATTTTTCCACTAGTTTACATCACACCTACCAGGTTTTGTCACACATGCGTAAAATCCACAATCTATTAATGATTGTGCCAGAACCCAGAGTGTGCCAGAACTCAGAGTGTGCCAGAACTTAGAGTGTGCCAGTTGCACCAAAACCCAAATCACAATGCACGTTAATTTTTCCACTAGTTTAAATCACAACCTACCAGGTTTTGTCACACATGCGTAAAATCCACAATCTATTAATGATTGTGCCAGAACCTAGAGTGTGCCAGAACACAGGGTGTGCCAATTGTACCAAAACCCAAATCACACTGCATAATTCAATGCACGTTAATTTTTCCACTAGTTTAAATCACACCTACCAGGTTTTGCCACACATGCGTAAAATCGACAGTGTATTAACGAGTGTGCCAGAACCCAGAGTGTGCCAGAGCAACAACGATGAAATTGAGTTGATTGGTTGTTTCGAGGGTTTCTAGTTTTGAATGCTGCATTTTTTTGCCAGTTGCTCTTCAGTTTATTGTATTCTCCGGTTTATCGCACTATGTTTTCGCACCAAACCATACTAGACCGGTGCAAGCTACGCCAAACTCTCGCGAACCTCCTCAAACGTAGCACACACGATCGTGTGCGAGTAAAATTTGAATTTTTTTTTCCTTGTCGAGCAAGTCGTGCACCCCCTTAATGCACTTCGGGGCCGGTCGACGATGTCCGTTGGAAAGGTGTCTCGCGGCGGAATTAAGCCGCTTATCCGATCGAAACGAAACGAAACGAAACGCGGCGCGACGCGACGCGGCACGGCGCGGCGCGACTCGGCGTCGGCGGCAGCTGTGTTTCACGACACACCCGTTTAATTCGGAGTTCGATATCGGGCCGGCCTTAACTCACGCGGCGAGAGAGAAGTGTCGCCGAGGAAGCCCGAGCGAAAATAATCGAGCTTGGTATCTGCCAAGCGAGCACCAACAAACAGCGACCAACGAACGTACATACAGGCAACAGCCTGCGACTTCTGGCGTTCACTCCCCCCCATTTGCATACACGCGTTCCGCGTACGACGACTCGCGATATTGCGACGATCGAGCCAGATAGACACCGCCGCCGCCGGACATTGTGTACACGCGAATATCGGACGGATTCGATCAAAATCCCTCGAACGGGATTGGCACTTGTTGCGGTCAACGTCTTTATTGCCCCCGGACATCTGTTCCCGATCAAACTACCCGAGACCGTTTCGGATCGGGCCGCGCCGGGCCGGGCCGGGCCGGGCCCCGGACAAAAAGAACGCGCTGCCTAGACGGACGAAGATAGGCGCGGCAGCTGGGTGTCATTAGCCCGCCGCGTACCAACCGTACGATTTTATAATGACAGTTTTATCGGACGCGTTCTCTGCCCGAACGATATGCACACACCGCACCGTTCGAACCGGAGGTATATCTTCGACGATACCTGCTGTAACTTTCTGAATAAAAATCGGACGAGGGTCTGACCGGGCTCATTTCCAACAGAGAAGCCTCTAGTTTAACATGCATAAAGTATTTTTTTAATTAGCGAGACCGTTTGTGCACTCGGAGCCGAGCGAGCGAGACAGTGAGTGTGACACGGTGCGCGGTTTGAATTTCTGCTACTACAACGCGATGGAAAAAAAAAAAATCGGACAGCTATTTTTTTGCACTCGTTGAGAAGCGAGAACTTCAATTTTACGAAGATCCAAGCGGTTTCGATCGAGAGACAAAATATTTTAACTCCGTAGAGACGTCTGACAAGTTTTTAGTTCGTGTTACATTTGTTGCAACTTTGTGAAAAAAAATCGTGGGAACGTCTACCTAATCTCATTTTGAAGCCCGAAGTATTCGCTTTCGACACGCCTAAGGTATTTTTAGTTACGATGTCTGTCGAATATGTGACGAGTGGAAACGTGAAAATAGTGACATTTTGATAGTTCTGCGAGTGTAACTGTCTGTACGTAACTTAGAAAATTATTTTCGGGAGTAGAACCAGCATGGGTATAAAGATTGAAGTTTTCGCTTTCCAACGACACTAAAAAATTTGATGTACGATTTTTTCCTGATGTTTTATCGCATTTTTAGTGGAAAGTGTTCTTGTGAAGTGAAAGGGTTGCGCTAAGAATTTGACGATACGGGTCCAGATAGTTATTCGACGAGATACAGCTGCGATCCATGGGACGATTTAATCGTTGCTGGTGGCGAGATACGCTTGTGCATCCTGATCTCGACGAGACACGCATAGTTACGGTTATTGGAGAGCCTAAGCCCCGACGCGACGCTTTGCAAGCTCGAGGGTATGTCCGAGAGCACATTCGAACGGATTTCTTCTGGATCTTGAACTGTTTTCTAAACTTTAGACATAATGCTACGAATCTACAGTGATTCAAGTGCCGAGAAAAATTTTTTGAATTTCCCAGAGTCCCCAGGATTTGTGGAATTTCCAAAAAATCGCCATTTTTCGTTTCCCACCCAATGTCTAGAGGGGGAGAGTGTTCTAAGGAAATGAAACTAACGTGGTCTAAAAGTAGAAGTTTCACCCTTCAAAATGAGCCTAGGGCCATTGCTGTATGATTTTTTTTCAGAAAGTTACAATAGTTCAAACATCAACTATCATCTTGGGTTCAGTAACCCCTCAATTCATTGTAACACCGGTGGCACACGTTTCGTTCAAGGTGCCATAAAATAGTGATAAAAAATCGTACAGCAATTTTTTTGCACTCGTTGGAAAGCAGAGACTCCATTCTTTAAATCTACATTGGTCCCATTGGCGTAAAAAATTTTCCGGATCCCTCGCAAGTGTATGAATTCGAAAAACTTTGGAATACTTATACATTTTCTGTCCCCTTCGAAGGTAAAAAGATTCTGGGAAAAAATGTACTTCATTGTATCGAAAGCGTAGTCCTGAACGGTCAAAATCAGCCTGGGTGTGTCGCCCTACGATTTTTTTTCACAAAGTTGCAGCACGTCGGGCCTGCCCCCACTCTGACTTCCCCTTCTACGACGCTGTTCCCCCACTCTTCCGCCCGGTCACGTGACGCGTTCTGTATCTGTCGCGCATGTGTCGCAATGTCACGTGACGCGTTCTGTATCTGTCGCGCATGAGTCGCAATGTCACGTGACGCGTTCTGTATCTGTCGCGCATGTGTCGCAATGTCACGTGACGCGTTCTGTATCTGTCGCGCATGAGTCGCAATGTCACGTGACGCGTTCTGTATCTGTCGCGCATGTGTCGCAATGTCACGTGATTAATCGGGGTAACTTCTGCCCCTCGATTCGTGCTCCCACCCCTCGTCTGCCTGAAACACCGGCTGTTTCTAGTTTCTCTGGTTCATGTCCGTCGATTCTCATGCTCATTAGCCGTTCGACGAGTCCGAGGCCGTCTTCTAGGATCCTGTTCAATCTTGGCGAGCCGGGAGGAACGATATTGGTCGACGTATTCGCGACGAGTGCCGCGGTGTATTACATCGGCGAGTACACACGAAGGAGGATGCTCTCGCATAGCATTATGGTGTATCTGGATGGCATCGTAGCTCGGCAGGGATGCGGCATAGGTGCAATCTTCGCACGCATCGACATGTGTATTTAAATTAGTCGCTCCTACGGTTGGTAGCGAGCAATCAAAGATAGAGAGAGAGAGCGCGCGCGAGAGAGAGGGAAGGGAGGGTAGAAGAGAGATAAGGAGAGAGAGAGAGTCGAGGCTCCGAGCAGCATCGGGAATCGAGCTACACGTTTACACGTATTCTCGAGGACGAGAGGATCCACGCACACACCTGCACAGATACACACAGGACACAGCGCACGGTGTGTTCACACGTACACGTCCTCTGCCAGCGACGTGTAACCTGCCCGGCAACCTTGTATTCAAATTAACTCCCCGAGAAGCTGTTAATTAGCGGTCCTATTGCTACAGGCCCTTTCATTAGCGGGCCTCGCGCTTCGTTATCCGCGTAACTCTTAAATATCGCGCGAGCCCGCTACGATCACGTGCCGAACAACCTGCGGAACCACTTGGACCCTCGCATACTCCGGATTATCGACGTGAAACGATTCAAAATAATACTGACACGCTTCTCAAAGGACCACAGTTTTTTAATATCGAAACTGTACGACTCGGATTTTTTTTTTTGAAAGTTAGAACAATTTGCTGCATGGCAAAAAATTTTGGAAACGGTTTGAAATGATATTTCGTCCATTGTATAATTTTTTTAATACATTTTAATTTTTTCCACTTCCGAATACACGAATATTTTTACCAGTTTTCGCTACAAAATTTTAAAAGCAACATCTGCCAATTTTTTTCAAAGTAGCCCTCCCAAAAATTAACAAAGTCACCTCCTTCGGCACGAATTTCAATAAAATCGGAAGACAAGCGGATAAATTGAAAGATCGTGCACAGCGTGATCCTATCGCAACGTACGGTTCCCTTCGGATCCCATTGAACGAGCGATCTTTCTCTCGTTTCCGTAACCGGGCAGAGATAGGCCGTCATCGACGAGTTAGAACCGATTCGGCGATTCGCCTTCCAGGCCATTATAAATTCACGGAGTAATCGGCGGACGCGATCTTAGCGAAGCATACGGGGCCGCCGCCGCCGGGGCGCGCGCGCGAGGGCGAGCGGGCGACGCGACGCGACGCGACGCGACGGGCATGCGAAACGCGAGAGCGCCAGATATCGGCCTAAGCATAAATTCCTCAAGCGTTGTGACACGCAGCGCCAGGCATAATCTCACTAACAGTGTCGGGGGCTGCGACGCGACGGCTCGAATCTGCGCGCGAACCCGCACCGCACCGCACCGCACCGCACCGCGCGCAATATCGTCTCAGATTTATGACCGGCAAAGATAGCCCGGGAGTGATATTCGACACACGATGAATCGGCAACGGCGCGCCCCGCCGAATCTAGATCCACCTCCTAATTGCCGGAATCGCGACCGTTTTCATCGTGCCTCGCCCGAAACCGCCGAATAATTTTCCAGACTAATTTTCCCGCTATCTAGAACTCCGCAAACCGGCGCAAACCTTCGCAAACATCCACAAACCTCCAAAGTAAGAACTGACCCAGTCGCAGTTTCTAGTAGGAATTTTTTCACGGAATGAAACTTGTGTAGCCCGAAAGTACAAGTTTCAACCTTCGAAATGAGCGTAGAAACATTGTCGTAACATTTTTTCCCACAATGTTACAATTGCTCAAACATCACCAATCATTTAAGATTCCAGTGACCCTCGGTGTCAAGCTGGTAGCACAGTTGGCATTCAAAGTGCCATAATCTAGATCCACATCCTAATTGCCGGAATCGCGACCGTTTTCATCGTGCCTCGCCCGAAACCGCCGAATAATTTTCCAGACTAATTTTCCCGCTATCTAGAACTCCGCAAACCGGCACAAACCTTCGCAAACATCCACAAACCTCCAAAGTAAGAACTGACCCAGTCGCAGTTTCTAGTAGGAATTTTTTAACGAAATGAAACTTGTGTAGCTCGAAAGTACAAGTTTCACCCTTCGAAATGAGCGTAGAAACATTGTCGTAACATTTTTTCCCACAATGTTACAATTGTTCAAACATCACCAATCATTTAAGATTCCAGTGACCCTCAGTGTCAAGCTGGTAGCACAGTTGGCATTCAAAGTGCCATAAAATGGTAAGAAAAAATCGCAGACCGATGTTTTTGGTCTCGTTGTAAAGCTAAGACTTGAATCTAGAGATCTATGTTGGTTTCAGAGAGCAGAAAAATGATTTAAAGTTCGTAGGGACGCTTGAATTTACAAAATATATGAAAATCGCTATTTTTGCTTTCGCATCCCATCTTTGGTGCGAAAAATTTTTTAATCGAAATGGGACTCGGGCTATCCGAAAGCGGAGAATTTACTGTTTGAAATGAGCCTAGGTTTATTGTTGTGCGATTTTTATTCCTGAAGTTACAATATTTTAAATGTCAATAAATTATTGCTATAGAGATGCTTTGGTGTCTTGATCTCAACGGCAGACTTTATTCTTCCGCGTCATCGTGGTTCCACATACGGAGAGAAATTAAGTGGGAATTAAATTTTTAATTGAACAATTGAGCTAGCGGAATGATCTTCGGAATAAGTGGAAGCGGCGAGCCATGATCAGACACGCCTCCTTCGGTGCAAGACGGTATCAAGGCGCTGGTTCTCGTATTTCTATCCGGCCTGGGCGTGCGTTGTACAGTGTAAAATATTTTCAGTAATTAGAACGTAGTTAGAAGAGGCGGGAGAAAAATAATTAGAGGAAAAACGCGGCGGTCATTTTCGCCGGGATCTAGAGGAAATCGGGATCGTAGAGGGGCGACGCGGCAATTTGAAGTCGATCGGCGGTGGTCAGCGGGTGGAGCGTGCTCCGGAGCGCGAAAAAGACCATCCAGTGTCACGCGAAGTGTTCTCCGCTCCCATTGGCTCTCCTTTGCGAGAAGATCGTCGACGCCCCCGCGCACGCACGCGGGACGAGCTCTCGTGACCGGTGACAATATTCCCAGCCACCATTTTCGTCCGACCGCTTTTTTTCCCGCGGCTTTCACGCTCGCCTTCATGTCCACGGCGCCGGGCCACGATCATCGGGAAGATCCGCGGGAAATCGCACGCGAGACAGCCGGCCTTAATTACTGAAAATCACGAGCGTCGCCGATTCGATCGAACGTCTAATCGAATCGTAGACACCGGCACATTCGTTCGTTCTCCATCCGTTTTATAATGCAGAGGTACTCCAAACAAACTTTATCTGAGGGGTACTAAAACTACAGTCTTCCACGTTTAAAACGAGCCCAGGTACATTGTCCTACGATTTTTTTTAGCGAAACTACAATTATTTAAATATCAGAAAACCATAACTTAATGGTCGAATTCCATCGGCATACTTCTCACTGAAAATGGCATAAAATGGGCAAAAAAAAATCGCAGAACAATTTTTCTGAACTCGTCAGAAAGCGAAAACTTCATTTTTCGAACTCCCCAATAGTAAATTTCTATTGCCATTAATGTTAAAGACGTTCCAGAAGAAAACGACTTGGAGGCCTGAAAAGCGCAGGCTTCGACGGGTAAAATGAGCCCAGGCACGTCGTCCAACGATTTTTTTTTCACAAAGTTGCACGAGTCCGAATATCGAATATTTGTAAATAAATCTAGTTCGACCCGAAAACCTGACTTTAAAGACCAGGTTTACGTCTGGTGATAATGAAAATTACAGTTGAAAGAATTTGTTGTGTAACTTGATATAGTGATTGCAACATTGTTGCGAATAGCATAATTCTGATCAGTCTTATAAAACGCGACTTTCCGTCTGTTTTCTCAGTCCGCTGGTTGCACTGATCCGCGGCTCACGTGTACAAATTCTGGATACGACTAATTACCCGTAGTTTTCCTGATAAAAGGCGGATAACTAGTATTATTGCCTTGCCGCGATCTAGGATAGCCCGAGGCGCGCGCGTTAATTAGCGTGTTTCCTTCCGTTACACGCCCGTGAAAATCTCGAATATTGTTCGAAGATTATTAAAGAAAATTGCTACAAACATTTAGCGCCGGTTGGCTTGTGCAATCCAGACGATGTGCGCAAGCGCGAACAAGAAAATTTTTACGGGGAAATTCAGCAAATTGGTCTGGGGGAAAAATTTCTAGGTTATGAACCAGTGTCGCCAGATTAAGACTAGTGTCCGCACTCTACCTTCCCCTTCCACGACGCTACCCCCACTCTTCCATCGCCGGTCACGTGACGCGTTTCATCTCTGTCGCGCACGGAGGGGGTAACTTTTTCCCCTCGATTCGTGCTCCCTCCCCTCATCCGGCGACACTGGTTGCAGCGCGGTGTATTTCTTCGGCAGTTTATTAAGAGGAAGAGCATGATCGTCGCGTCGACGTTCCGCGGAGGAACCGGTGAAACGGTGATCCAAATAAATACGCGGCCATTGGCCATGAATCACTGATAGGATCGTTCGGTCCCCCCGGGTTCATAGGCAGAGAGAGAGAGAGAGAGAGAGAGAGAGAGAGAGAGAGAGAGAGAGAGAGAGAGAGAGAGAGAGAGAGAGAGAGAGAGAGAGAGAGAGAGAGAGAGAGAGAGGGATAGAGGCAGAGAGAGAGAGAGAGAGTCGGAGAGCAGGCTCGTTTGGAACACTGGAAGCTTTCTGGTTTGATAGGTGTCGCATGATTGAAAGGTTCGCCTCGCGAGCCGATCGCTTATCGATCGATGATTCCATTTCGGTGCTCTCCTCCGGGAACTTCTTTCGGGGGGGAAAAAAATATAGAGAAAGAAAAATAGAAAAACGATAGTCAGTCGTTCGAAGCAGCTTTCCTCGAGCGACCAGGAAGATATTCCAGAAGATATCGGAGCCGATCCCAGGGCCCGAGAGGATCGAGCCTTCGGCTAGACCTCTCTCGTTCCCTCTCTACCGTCCCCCCCTGCCCCCACCCCTTTTCGGCCGCGTTCCGTCCCTCCGGACAGGACAGATAATGATATTGAGATATTGAGTGGACCCGGTCAACGTTTCGATCTATTAGTCCGAGAACCATGCTCGGGGACCATCGGGAGACCCAATCGGCCCCCAGTGACAACGGAAGCCTGCCAGACGAGAGAACAAACTGTCAGTGGCAGAATAAATAATCATCGAATGGAATTTGATTAGCTTCGCTCGACCGCTTTATCGCCCACTTTTCGCTCGTTAAAGTGGGGAGAAAAAAAATCGTAGGCGGTTGTTTTTGGTCTCGTTGCAAAGCCAACACTTCGATCTAGAGGTCCGAATTCGTTTTAGTGGGCAGACCAATTTTTCGAAGTTCCTAGAAACCATTGAATTCACGAAATGTTAAAAAATTGACATTTTTACATTACCACCCACTCTCTGGTGCAAACATTTTTTCCAGTCAAATGAGACTCGGGCGATCTGAAAGCGGATACTTTGCCCTTTAAAATGAGCCCAGGCTCAGTGTTATGCGATTTTTTTTAACCAAGTTATGTTAGTGTAAACATCGACAAATAGAATGCAGTGGCCCCCTCAGTCAGGAATTGTGATACCAATGGCACTTTTTTCACTGAAAGTGGCACAGGATGGCCAAAAAAAATCGTAGAACAATTTGTTTGGTCTTGTTGGAAAGCGAAAACTTCTCTTTTTAATCTCACAACAATTTTCCCCGCGAAAAAATTTTTTACACCTCCCACAGGTACCTGAATTCGAAAAATTTTCCAAAAATGAGTTTTCTTACTATTTCTATGGCCTTCGATGGTCAAAAGATGCTATCAAAAAATAACTTCCAGGGCTCGAAAGCGCAGATTTCACTCGTCAAAATGAGCCAAGGTACATCGTCCTACGATTATTTTTCATGAAGTTGCAATAGTTTAATTTTAAATATCGACGAATGTTCGTCCAGGGGTCAGTGACCCCATATGAGCATTGCAACGTCTACGGCACCTTCATCGCTAAAAGTGGGATAGCATCGTCAAAAAAAATCGTAGAGCAATTTTTTTGGTCTCGTTGGAGAACGAAAACTTTATTTTTCGATTCTAATGTAGTCTCCCTGGTGAAGAAAAATTTTTGGACCTGCCATGGGCACCAGATCCCCAAAAATATGCCAAATACGAGTCTTTCCACTATTTCTGTCGTCTTCAATGGTAAAAAAGTGTCAGCAAAAAGTAACTTCAGGGGTTGGAAAGCGCAGATTTCACTCTTTAAAATGAGCCAAGGTACATCGACGTACGATTTTTTGTCACAAAGTTGCAATAGTTCAAATTTCCAGGAGAAGTGGCTCCAGATGCATCGCTTGGTCTCCATTCAGAAAACAGTCACGAACGAGAGATTTTTTGGTATGTGAGCGACTGCCAGGGATAGAGACAGAGGTTTTGTCGAGGCAACGACGCGATGCGACGGTTTCCGCCGGTTCCCATGAACCTGCTTCCTCGTGACGTAATTCTGTGACTTAGCTGTCGCAGCCCCCGTCGCAGCCGAAGGAGCACGCCGGTTCCCATATCGGGCATGCAAAGCTTGATGTATCGACGCTTTATGACGACACAGGGTCGCCCGAATACAGACCGCCCACCCCTGAAAAGCCGGGGCTCGTGCAACGGCCGCTTCTCCTCGCAAAGTCACCCTAATGGCCGGATTAGTTGCCGATAGCGGTGCTCGAGTAGGCCGGTCAAAACTCCGTTAAACAAGATTCGCATTCATGAATGACGTTCCCCAGCCTCCGACCCGTGAGCCACGAGCCGCTCGTTATTAATTATTCATTCGCACGCGCGTGCACGCCAGACGGATTTTCCGAACAACTTTTTACTCCAACTGTTTTCCGAAAGGACCGTCGATTTCGATACTCATGCACTGATTCACGGCAATCAGTGGTAGAAGGTTGTTGGAGTATGTTGCACTGAAAAGGGTATAGTCCGATAAGCATGGGCCAGCGGCCCCCACTCCAATTTTCTTGATTCTTGTCTCAAAACATCGTTTTATGTCTAAAAAAACATTGTGTAAAATTTCAAATGTCTACCCCCACCGATAGGGGTGATATTGGGGTAAATTCCCCCGTACTTAAATGCAATTTGCTCTAAAACGAGAAAAGATATCGACATGGGGTAAACGGCAAACAAAAGATATAGATACACTCTATATTTCAGATTTTTTTCAGAATTTTTTGCTAATTATTTATAGTTGAAAATAATTAATTAATTTTTTGGGAATTTTTTTAACTATTGACCAGCGACGGCAACGTTTGAGTTGTTGCAGCTTTGTGAAAAAAAATCGTAGCACCGTGAGCTCAGGCTCTTTTTAAAGGGTGAAATCTGCGCTTTCGAAGCTGCTAAGTCATTTTTTTCCAAATCGTTTTCCTTTTTCATACCGCTGCCATACGTGAGAAGACTCGTTTCTGGAACATTTTTCAAATTCAAATAGCTCTGAGGAGTTCAAACATTTTTTTTCGCGAGGGACATTATTGTGAGTTTGAAGAGTGGAGTTTTCGCTTTCCAACGAGCCCAAGAAAACTGCTGTACGATTTTTTTTTACCATTTTATGGCAGTTTCAGTGAGGAGAGTACCATTGGTATTGCAATACCCCACTTTAGGGGTGAGTACATCCTAGACGAAAATTGGTCGATAATCAAAATATCGTAACTCCGTTAAAAAAAATCGTAGGGTAATGATTTTGAGCTTATATTGAACGTTGAAACCTCCACTTCCAAGGTACATAGGTTATTTTCTGCTGGAAAATTTTTTAGCGTGTCGGAAACGAACAAGGTATTGAAAATGGTAATTTTTTCAATTTTTCCGAACGACTCTGTGAAGATAGAAAAATTTTTTCCGCGATTCTAACCACCGTGCGTTCGTAGATTCCAGTCTTCGCTTTTCAACGAGTCCAAAAAAATTGCTCCACGATTTTTTCTCTCCATTTTATGACAGTTCGAATGGTGCCATTTGTACAACTATTTGTACTAAAAAAATGAACATTACAAGAATGTTCTGGTCTCCGACGATTAGAATGAAGGACCTGCTTCCCGCGTGTCCAGTAACAACAACCATCGGTCGGCGGGCTCGAGGCGCGAACAAATGATCATTGATCCTAAAGAAACAAACGGGACTGCTCGAGCAAATAAACTCGAGTAGAGCATGATGCCTGTTGACGTCGGTGACTTAGCGTTCGTTTACCCTGTGAATCTTAGTTTGCCGGGGGGGGGAGGTGAGGAGAGTAAAGGGGAGGATTGCTGACAACCCCCGGACTTTGAGCCGATGTCAGAGGGTGCGACACAGCCACGTGCCGATCTCTGTGGGATCGTTTAGGGCAGGGCGTTAGGATCGAATCGATCTCCGGGGCCCGAGAGTCATCTCCCTTGTAACTTTAAACCCGATTATGTGCTTCGTCTCTATTCCTCCCTCTGCCCCCGCCCTCTCCCCGCCTTCAATAGAACGCGCGTTCTATTCACGGAACAGGGAATCGCGAATTCTTCTGATTCCACGAGGTAGCGAATTCCAAGCGACATCGCCGGCTCTCGCATACTAATCGCGAGAGTAATCCGAGCTGGTAACCTGTTGACCGAAGCGTTTCCACGCTGCTGTTCTTCGCGCTTTCTCCTCTTTGTCTTCGGAGACACTTTGTTTATGTTTTGCAAGACTCTCTCTTTTCATGTTGTTTTACTGTTTGTTATTTTCTTTCACTTCATTACGTTTACCAAAATTATTAATTATCAACCTTGGTATCTCTACATTTGCACCTAAAGTTTGAGGTTAGGTATCCAAGCTCTTAAAAAGCGACTAGACACAGATATACCATTATTTTCGTCTTGGATCACTCAACACACCCACAAAGTTTCATTCGAATCAGTGAACTACTCTAGATCTAGTGATATTTTTAAGTTGGCTTCTCTCCCTATCTTCGCACCTTACTTTTGAGATTAGATTCTCGAGCTGTTAAAAAGCGACTAGACACGAAAATGTTATACCATTATTTTCGTCATGGATCACTCTACACACCCACAAAATTTCATTCGAATCAGTGAGCTACTCTAAATCTAGTGATTTTTTTACATTGGTTTTTCTCCCTATCTTCGCACCTTACTTTTGAGGTTAAGTTCTCGAGCTCGTAAGGAGCAATTAGCTAACAAAGCAGGGATACTATTGTTTTCATTTTGGATCACAAAGTTTCAGAGCAATTGCGAATTTAGTGACTTTTCCCAATCGTAGTCGAAAGAAGTGGGGGGGGGGGGGGGAGATTTCCTATTTGGGGATTCTCACAGAGATCGACGGCCATCCGCGGTGTAATCGGTATAATAAGCATAATCGGATGTCTGGTGGCTAGCGTAACGAAACACGGGCTAACATATTGTCCTGTTATGGGGATCCTCCGCGACGGGACGTCGAAGCATGGGGGGTGCGGCGTCTCTTTTCTATCCGGGCGACCGACCCCCCATGGGAACATTTCACACCGGTAACCACCGCAAACCCCCTTCCCCAGATTTGGTTACGCAAAGTCGATTTAGTTAGGGATGGTTTGCCGGCTGATTTATAACGTACCAGAACGGAGGAGGGAGAGAGAAGGAAAGTTAGAGTATCGGACTTGCACGGGTCCATTCCGATTCCACCCTTTATCGTTCCTTGGCATCGTTCTCCCCCCCCCCCCCGAAAGAGGTCAAGGTGCCGCATCGATAAACGCCGCGTATTTATCTTTTACACTTCGCTGGACCATGCAAATAAATTCACCCCTCGAAAAACTGCGCGTTATCGGACTTACCTGCTATCGAGCCTATTTCCATGGGGTGGTGGTTTTTAGATTTCATTGGAAATACAGTATTATGTAGTCCACGTTATATTAGGGGGGGTTTGTGTCATCAGTTTGTTCTCTTCGTATTTATTAATAAAATACAGGCCTTTGAATTTGACAATCTTTAAAAATGAGGATAACAAAACAGGGTGTGTTTATCAAATTTTCATTTCGGGAACTATTCGTCCAATCGAGTTGAACCTTTTTTCATTTCAAGCTGGAAGGTTCTATCACCTAACAATTTTTTTGTCAGTCAACATTCAGTCACGGTATATTAGGGGGGGTTTGTGTCATCAGTTTGTTCTATTCGTATTTATTAATAAAATACAGGCATCTGAATTTGACAATCTTTAAAAAGGAGGGTAACAAAACAGGGTATGTTTATCAAATTTTCATCTCGGGAACTATTCGTCCAATCGAGTCGAACCTTTTTTCATTTCAAGCTGGAAGGTTCAGTCTATCACCTAACAATTTTTTTTCATTCAAAATTCTAATTTGTTAACATTATAAAGGAATTTTGTATTTTTCAAGGCTTCTGTGATTTTTGTTGTACCTATTGAACGTGTGGCATAATTTGGAGCACAGTGTAATTGCATCGAGAATTCGAGAACGCTTTGAGAACCTCGTGTCACGGATCTACGGGCAATTTCATTGTTGGCTGATTTGAAATGCAAAAAGTCTCTCTCTCCCGCCGGGACGTCTCTCGATCTCCGTCGATTCCATTCCAGGTGTCACATATATCTTCCTCCGTGGAAACTATCCTCCGAAGAGCCCGGTGCTGCCCGATGCCCGATAGTAACACCTACCAGGTACATGTGTTCCCGGGGGCAGAGCGTTGTCGGTGCATTTATTAATTAGAGGTTCGCCGAGGAAGTCGAGAAACGGCGAACTGTTCCTGCGAAAGAAAGAGCAAGGGGAGAACAGAGGAAGAACAGAGCGGTGGACGGTTCCCTTCGTTCCGAACCGAGGACTGTCGCTGCAGCGATGGCCTCGAGTCGCGAATGCATCCTGCACTTCCCTGTGCACTTGCACCAGACGTCACTCCCTCGGAGCCGGCGATAAAAACATTTTTATCATTTCTCAATGAAAAAACTTACCAACATGTACCGATAAGTATACCCTATAAAACCCAGTAAAATTCATAGAAATCGATCGGTCGGTTCCCGGACAAAAAATTCCAAAAATGCACTAATTCGGACTCCCTCGATAGAAGTCGACAAATATACAAATTTTTATATTTTCCAGTGACAAAATTACGTCCGCTATGCAGCCAATAAAACTCAATAAACATTCGCCAAAAAATGTTCATGGGTCAAAAAATTCCGAAATAGTCGAATTGTTTGAAAATTGGTTAGAAGGGTTCAGGAATGCCCTCTGTGGCCATCTCTCTTTCGCTCTGGGTTCCTCTCTTTTTCTCGGCGTCCGTGTACACGGTAAGAAGCACGTCCTCCGGCCGAGATGAAGATACTAGAAGTGGGCGGACTTGTCCGTACATAAATCGTCGCTCTAGCGAGAGGCCGAGGTGCTAGGTGAACGCACTGTACGCTCCGCACTCCGCGGAGCCGCATTGTTAAACTTTGCACCTACGACGTGCTCGCCTCGGGCTTCCTCGCACTCTTTCCTTCCCTGCCCTTCCTCTACCCCCTCCTTCTCCTCCTTCTTCCCCCCGCGCCCTTCCTCCTCGGTCCCTTGCTCCTTTATCTCGAACACCTCGCTCCCGTTCCAGTTCAAACACGGTTCTTTTCTTGCCACGGTGGATGGCTGGTGTGTTCTATAGTTTTCGATCCTCTCTGCTCCTTCCACTGCAATTTATTCGCAGCCCGTAACGCCCCGGCCCCGTGCAATTCCATTTTTCTCGGCCTCATAGAGCACCGTTTAATCTAGACGCCCACGCTTCCTTGTTCCTATCCTCCGCATTCTCAAATTTCGTCTACGCCATTGTATTCCTCTGAAAAAGACGATCAACTTTCGTGTACTATATTTTTTTTTATCATTATCACTTTCCAAAATATTTTATGAAATAGTCAGATTCCGCTTGCTCGATTTTAGGGGTTGTTTTCACCCCCCAAAAATTGGAACCAGGCAGCTGTCTCGTGGATTTTGTTTATTGATATTCTGATCAATTTTGTTGGATTATTTCGATCGAACGGTCCCGATAGATCGGCGACGCTTGACGGCGAGAAAGTGTGACTGGCCCCCACGGGCGGAATTCGCTCATACTCAAATAACAGGCTGCGCCGGTCAGTCCGCTGGCGTGTTATTAAATCGTGAGTTGCGACTCGCGAATGACACGCAGCCGAGATTTACGAGGATACTCCCCTCTGTGATTAGTTGTTTCTTCCTGCGCGGAGGATTTACGCTCGCGCTGAGCCGGCAGCGCGCGAGAGACGCTCTTCGATCGTCCTCCCCCTCCCGAACACTCCCGCCCCACCCCTCGTGGCACCACACCCCTTCGATTCGTCTTTGCACACCGATTTTTCATTGCACCCACTGCTCCTGGCCCTGGGAGCGCTCTGCGTTGCCCTTGGGAGCAGGTGACGTCATTCTAAGCACGTCGAGACTCGTATGGCTTCTTGAAAATTGCTGTAGGAGGGCGTGGCCTCGTTCCTCCCGCCCCTAATGGAGTCACGGAAGTATCCCACGTGCTCATACATGCTCCAGGATAGGAAAACAATTCTTTGAAACGACAAATAACTGGTCAACGTAAGAAAATTTGTGTAGCTTCATGTGAATTGCCCCATGGGGGCGTGGCTTCGTGGCTCCCGTTTCGTGGAAGGCCAGATCAGTGCCCCGTGGGGCACTCCGTGTTTCCATGGTCGTTTTAGGAAGTATCTCTGGCAATTTTTCCATCGTTTGATTTACGATGCGAGATTCCTCGCGGAAAGAATCGTGATACTGTCAGCAATGAAAAGGAAAAAAATTGCATCGAATAAAAATATTATATCCGCGGGACGGTTCACAATGGCGCGAGCGGCGAGCATTTTCTCACAGGCTCGCGCAACAATTTTTCATCGAGGCGCAGTTTCATCGTTCCCTTAATTAGAGTGACGCAACCGTCTGGACGAGCGGCACGTGAGAAAACGAAAGTCTTTTTTACGACCTGGTTCGCGACTGTGATCGCATTTTCCATTTTATTACTATTATGATTGCTATGTGTCTGACTAGTCCACTTTTTCTCGTCTGCCCCCCTTCATTTATTGTTCTTTGCATCGGCCACTGAACTCCCACTATTATTTGTCAACATTTTTTTCCTGAGTATGATTTATTGATCTTCCGTTTATTATTATGTACTGCACACAGTGAATGGCTCGCATCTCTTTGTTCTTTAACTGGGGACTGAATTTTTATTTTAATTTAAAGACCAAGGGGTTGTTAAAGAAATTGGTGGTGTTAGTTTAATTGTTGTTATTTTATAACAAGGAAGCTAGAAGGATCGCGATAGGTCGACGTGTAGCTCTGATCGATCCTGTCTCGCAAACGGTGGTCGGGGGCGCGCTCCGAACAACCCTCGAAAATGATTGCTAAGGGTGAGCACGCAAATCTGGGGTATCGATGACGGAGAGAGCCACCCTCGAGTGTCGGGATTAGAGATTAAATAACAACCAGCATCCCCGGAGTTAACCGCCCTTTTAACGCCGGCCCCGGATTCACGAGTGGTCGGACGTAAAATCGCATTTGGGGACGAATAAGCTGTCTACCACCCCTCGCAGCGCTAACTCACTTCTGTTCCAAATAGACAAAACATCCTACAACAATAGCGAGAAGCCAAAAATTCGATTGACTCGCCAGAAGAATTATCTTCGGCATTGTGTTACCGGGTTAAAACAATTCCAAGAAATTCTCACAAGGCCCACAATTATTGTCATGGGACCCAGCATTGTTGTTACAGGACCTACAATTTTTCTATGGGCCCTACAACTGATTCACAGGTCTTCAACTCATCTCATGACCTCCTGAATCGGTCAACAAGGCCCAAAATTTGTTTATGGGCCCCATTATTTTTGTCATAGGTCCCACCAATCTGTCGTGGGCCTCATACATTTTTTACAGGCCCTGCGACTATTTCATAGGTCACGGCTCATGAATTCCATGATCATTTCACAAGGCCCAACATTTCCGTCTTGAGTCCCATGTTGTTTTTAACGATACGGGCAACTGTTCAAGGAAAAGGCAATATTATTTCAGCCGCAATCTTTCTACTGTTATCGAAGAAAGATAAGACTCACGGTCCACCAGCGACGGATACGACCAGAACGATCAATCGATCGACTCATTTCGAACGCAACGCTACTCGACGGTGCGAATTCGTACGCTGATTGTTGGCCACCCCTGCGATTCCTTTTTGTTCGCCGACATGGGAAGCGAGCATCTCCTCGGCCGTTCCTCTCGCTCCATTAACTAGATAATGAACCGACGACGATCGAGGCACGAGCTGCCAAACGGGGGAGCGTGCCACCTCAGATTTCGTGAAGAATCATCGTCCATCTTGCTCGCTATGACAGCTCCCATAACTTTAAGATTTGGGTTGGGTACACTAATAAAAAAAAATACAATTTTTCAATATTGACTAGAAAGCTCTTCAATCGTCTCACAACCCCACAATTCTTGTCATAGGTCCCAGAATTTGGGACCTATTCTGGGCCCTACAACTTTCCCATAAATTCTGAAACAGTTCCACTGTCCATAAAATTGTCCGATCAGTTTCGTAGTCGTGTCATAAGGCCCAAAATTTCTGTCGTCGGTCCCCAATTTTGTCGACCGTCGAAATTGATTTTTCTCGGATATTGGCGAGAGAAAAAAGGTGCGAACCGTACGCACTCGGCGCCGATATGATATTTCTGCACGCCGCACGACCGGCGTTATGCCTCGTAAATTCCGAGCAAATTCTCTCGAATATGCCCTCTCCCCGAAGAAAGCACGCCCGTGTTCATTACGCTTAATGGCCGCATACATTATGCGCTTACAACCCGGAGTTAACGATGCGGCGATAAAGGCGATAGGCTGCGATACGAGGACGATAGGAGGCCCGGTGGCCCGGTGGCACGATGGCCCGATCGGGGAATCGAGTTCAAGCGGTTCCGCAATCCGGCCCAGGCCCACGGGCCCCGGGGCCCCGTCGCGAACCAACGAATTTCGTCGTCCGGCAAATTATAATAGATATTCGGCCAATGTCCCATCGAATGAGGCAGGTGGTGCCGAACGTACGCCGAATATCCGATAAACCTCGTCCTCTTCCGGCCGTTTGGGCCTTATACGACGTACCCGGAGCCTCATCGTGTTGCTCACTGCCCCTCCAATTCACAAGCCACAGAAGTCCCCATCACAGCCCTCACAATTTTCTAGTAAGTTAAATCTATAATTTTTCTGTAGGTCCCAAAATATTTTCGTGAGGCCCAGACACATTCGTTCTTGATCTATTATATGACACTACACTGTACCTATAATTTTTTCAACGATTTGGTTTCGCTCTCTGGGTCTAATATTTTCTAATGGTTTTCCTAGGTCCCAAAAATATTTGATAACTGACTCAGAGGATTGTTCTATTTTCTCGAGATTTTTTTCTGGGTTTTACCGAGGGACTGGTACAGCGCGAGTGTATCTTCCCCGAATCTTTTGCATGAAATTTCCATTTTCCCTGGTCGATCCGGCCGCGCAACAAAAGGCCGCGAGATAGAGGGGTCGTAAAAACAGACAGCGCCTTCGAGGTGGCTGCTACGGCCGCGGCCGGTGTGTGTGCTTGTCGCTTAGCGTCGCCGGCAACCTCGTAAACCGTGGTTCAAGTTTTAAAGGGCAGTTCAATTTCGAGCGAGTTAAGCTCGAGCATTATAATGGCGCGTGCCGCGACGGCCGAGGGGTTGGTCGTTAAGGGGTTGGAACGAGAGGAATGATGGATGTAGAAATTTCGTAGGTAACCCGTTCGCTCGTGGGAAGGGGTGAGACCCTTAAAAACACAATTTTTTGGCGATCCGAAATTTACACTAGAAATTCACACCGAATTTCAAACGCTAGAATTATTGACAAATTTCGCAGGGGTTGAATGAGAATTATTTTGCAGATAAAATATCATCCCTTGTACTTTTGGATTGCTATCTGTTTAAAATTGTTCGTTAGAAAAATTGCAATTAAATTTTTTTGGAGCGAACGGATGAGAAGTGGCTAGAAAAGGGATGGTTCTGTTTAGAATCACCCCTTGGCGTTACAATTTAATTATTTAGACCAGAATTTTTCAGTTTGAAAATTGTAGATGGATTCTTCAGGAGTCAAGGGATGATGAGTGGCAAGAAAAAGGGGTGGTTCCTCGAGCACGCGTTACAAACTCGATCTGTCGCTCAAGCCTCCCCTTTTCAACCCCTCGCGAACCATATTGTCCCTGTCACGAATCGCCCCGTATACTTGGAATGTTTCACACGCGTCGCGAACACGATCGCCAAGCCCGTACCCTCCCCCGATTAAATTTTAAACTGCGAAAGGGTTGACTCCGCAGCTCCGGTTACTAATTTATTACCTTGTTATCGTTATTGTGTCGCCGGCGGAGGCGGCTCGTTCGAAAATTCGGATAGCGTTTCAAACTTTCGTTCTCAGGCGGCTACCGACTTTCATCGTTCCCCATTTTTGAAATCAATAAATTCGATACATCATTCGATTAGGGGGATCTCCAAGCGATCGCAGAAAAAAATTTTTTAAATCAGTCAAACATTAATTTTCTTAGGGGAGGGTGTGTCTAGCTCGATTGTCCAAAAGGCCACGAACTTTTGGAATTTTTAAAAACGGAACCGATGGGTGAATCAATTTTCAAATTTACTGTCTCTGTTCACCAATATTTAGAGTACAAACACCATTTTTCTTCATGGGGAAACAACGATTTTTACCAAAGTTATGGCTCTTCAATCTGCATGGAAATCGGAGTTCAGTGAAATTTACGATTATGGTCGTCGTTTGAAGTATAGACCCAATAAAAAATTCGACTGTTTCGAACCGTCGTAGTGGGGAGAACCCTTTAATGCCTCGAATAATCTTTGCATTTGTTATCCTGGCTTCGACTTATTGGCTGTGTGCCATCCAAGCTAGCAATCTCCGACATATAACTTGTAAGATGGTCGAGTGGTGTGGTGCACACCCTTACACAGTGAAATTCAAAAAACTGAAATACACAGAAAAAATCAAATCCCCATGAAAGTGTTATTAACATTTTCACCAGGCCGAGGGAAATTGCGTAACACGACGAATAGGACTCGCATGATCGTCATACCGGGTCGTCGACTCGGGGATTAGAAACGTATCGGGAGACAAAAGCGTGGCGGTCGTTTGTGTGCAAATGATCGCGAGAAATCATAACGAGCCGATCGGGGGGGAAGGTTTGCGAAACACCTGTGACGTGCAATTAATGCGGACAATTTTTACTTTGCATAAAGATCCGCAGTCTAATGCAATTCCATTCATTAATGAAATATCAACTTAACCAAAAACGGATATTTTACGATTCAACTTACCAATTGTTCATAAACAAAAAGTTCGCATCCCATGTAAATTTTTCAAAAAATTATTCCACTTTCAAAATAAACGGTCCAAATGTTATTCGAGGCTGGCACGCGGAGACGAGCGGAGCTCTGAATCGAGGGGTGGAGGAGTGGCGAGGGCCAGAGGGGGAGGAGCGGGAGCAGGAGCAGAAGTAGGAGGGTGGAGGGTGGGAGGTGTAGGGGGTGGGAAGAGGCGGACGTGGCCGGGAACCGCGAGGGAGTAAGTTATCTCGGGCTATCTCGTTCGCTGAGCGATCGTCTTTTGGTTCGACTAACGCGCCGCGGCGAAACCGGAAATTACGTCTGGGGTTCCATCTCCGGTGTTGCGCGGGGAGTCGATGCACGCCTTGGCGGAATTCGCCGTGAGAAAACGCCACGTTCAACCGGGTGCCCAACACCACCGGCTCCGCGCCGCTTTCGACGAGTTATTAAACTTGCAGCCGAGAGCGTTCGCCTCCTCCGCCTCCGTCGAGGCTCCGTCTAACCCGAAACTTTTCCGTGGCAGCGTTCCGGTAACAAAGGAGGAATGAAAGATGGCGGCCTGAGTCGAAAACGGTCGCACCCTCAACCAGTTATCAAGTCTTCTCCCCGTGGAGATCGTGGAAATACCGTTTTCCCTCGTTAGCGTCACATTTCTGTCCCGAAAACGGTATTTATTGGGAGGAGCCAGTAAAGTGGGCGTGTCGGGGGCGGGGCCCGAGTAAACGGAGCCCCGGAAGTCCTCCCGTGACAGTTTCGAAACAATAAAGGTTCTAACGAAAATATCAGTTTTGTAAAATCCGCCGCGACGTTAAGGAATCTTCAGCCAATAAGATACAGTATCCTGTGCCCCATAACGTCTCGCAATATCATCGAATAAAAGCGATATCACGGGGGACCAATCGCGTCAGGCAACAGCGCGTACGGAAAACGCGACGCAACGGGGGTTTGGCGGGGCGACGCAACGGAGGAAACCGTTCATAAATAAACCACTTATCGTCCGCGGCTCCTCGGAGGCTGTTTACGGGCGGGACGAAACGACCCGTGAATAAAAACCGCTCGTTCAGGGCCCGGCCCGTTAAATCATAGATCACGGAGGCGCGGAGGTTGTTCGGTGAACCGGTGCCAACATCCCATCATGAATAATGAACGCAAATAGCGGTGGCACGCGATGCGAACCGGCCCGAGGAGCAGCAAGTGGTTCCTGTTGTTGTGCGTTCGACTCCTCCGTTTCTTCGTCTTCCTCTTCGGCCCCGGCCCGGTTTCGTTTTCTTTTCTCGCGGGGAACCGCGGAAGACAGAACCCAATGGAAACCCGACACCCGCGGAGAACCCGCGAAGAAGGATCGCCTTCTATCTCGCTGGCCGAGCACTTTGTCGGGGGGATACTGTAAACTCGACGTTCGCCGACTTCCGTTAGCGAGTCGCGGCGAACCATTTCCATAAGGATTTCCGTTCCTCCTACGCGCGAAATTTTTGCACGGCAAGCTTCTCCCGTTTTCGTCCCCTCCCCCCTCGCTATCTTGCTTTTTCTTTCTGTCCCCCCACCCCCCGCACCCCCTTTACGTCTCGTAGACCCTCTCTCTTCCTCCCCACCCTCTCTAGCGGCCCGAGCCACTTGAAATCTCTCCGTTTACGTTTCAACGCGGGGTCACGCGCGATACCATCGCCCGATTCGAGCACGAAGGCCAGAACGCTTCTGTCCGTGCTCGTTCTAGGGAAACAATAGCCGGGTTTTGTTCTCCCGGACGCGCGAGCCAGCCCGAGACCAGTCCACTTCGCGAGACTCGATTTTCCACGGGCATTTTTCCTTTCTTTCTTTCTTTCATGTTTTTTTTCTTTTTTTCATTCGTTTTGTTTCGTCTTCGTAATTCGCTCGCCGACAAAAAGCGCGATTGAACGGCACACGGGGGCAGCACTGTCGCCGATGCGTCGGGGAATACCCTTTTTCGAAAGCTTGTTGTCCACTATTTTTATTTATTTATTGGAAATTGGCTGGCTATTGTTCTTGTTGTTTGTTTCTAGACTGTACGTGTACTGTAAATCAATATTTATAAGTTGATTTATCAAAATTTTCTTGTTACGATTTCGTTACATATTTGAGGCAACTGAGCAAACCCATACAGGAAAAAAAAGATGACGGCTCGATGTCCTAAAATTAACAATTTAACGAATTCTGCCACTCCAACAACATTTTTCTTTTATTACATCGCGCAGCGAAACGCAATAATGTTGTTGCCAATTCACTGATATTTTTTGAGGTTATGTCGACACGACGGGAAAACACGCAGATTCAAACTGTTCTAGGATTCTTGGGATCGTATACAAAGATGCGCAGCCTATCCATGACCAATCGATCCAGCCACGAGTTCCCAAGGCAAGCAGAGTATTCCACAGGCTTCTAATCGCATTTTACACCAGATCGAATTGAACGTTGTATTCGGTTGTCGATCTTCTCGTCGAGAAAAGACAGGCAAACAGTAGGAGGAACTGCGAGAAGGAAGTAGGAGAAGAGGGAAGCAAAGACGGTCGGTATCTTGGGAGATAAAGGCGCAATCTCTGGTCCCTGTCTGCCACCCCACGCCGCGCCGCCTTCACTCTCACCCCCATTTTCCAACCCTCCTCCACTAGATTCGAACCCGAAAGGGTTTGGATTCTGTTGGGTTTCTTGAAATTGAGCAGAATAATTTAATAGAATTCAGCATCATCGAGGTACTCCAATTAATCTTAGATAAAGGACGATTTTTTAAAGCAGAATAACTCGGGCAGAAAAAATCGCACGACAACGATCAAACGCTTATTTTGCACAGGATAGTAGCCACTTCTAACCCCAAAAAGTATAACTTGCCTGAAAAATTCTGTTCCCTTCTACAATATTTCAAAGTTGACTCAACAATTTTAATTTTTGCTTATTGTACAGCTACACTTTGAAGTTGAATTACTCGGAGAAAAAAAAATCGTGCGGTAATGAATCGACCATTGTTTACCACAGAAAGATGAGTACTTTTAATTGCGACAGATGTCGCTTGTCTGAACAATTTTGTTCGCCTCCTGTAACGTTACAAAGTTGACCGATATTCGAAATATTTTGAGCTTTCATCCGCCATTAAAAAAATTGTACGACAACGAATGAACAAGCAAACAAGCATCAATAAACAACATTTTCAGTGGACCAACAACAAAAGGAAATTTTTCAGTGATACCGCGGTGTGTTCCAGTGCGTTTGTGCTCGGCGGGCCGCCGTTCAAGATGTCTTCGTCTTCTGGGGGTTGTAGCTGAGGGTGCGGAGGGTTTGGGGGCCGTAGGAAGGCGGCCATAAATCGAAGGAGGACCGTAATGTACACCACTCCTAGAGCAGATAGTCTCGCGCTTGTGAACCATCGGCGCCGAAGTCATTTCCTAGAGCGGGGTAGCAAGTTGGTACAGCCGCAGCGAACATCGGCCGAGTCCTCTCTCCGGTTCGGAGGGTAATAAAGCCATCTTGCCAACGGGGTGGTGTTGCTGTCTCTCTCACACCACCTACCCGCCCCTGAGGAGGCGGCTGGATAGCGATCTATACTGCCTGGGCACCCCTCTCGTCGTTGCCTGGCAACCGTCACCCTCTCGCTTCTCTCTGCTCGAAACGGAGGATGCTGGGAGGGTTGAGGATCTGCGAGTGGCTTGGGCATCGTCAGGATTCTCGATCTTCTCGAATTTTTCGAACTGGAGCCTGGTTTCGCGCATGTTTGACCAGCGGGTTCGAGTAGTTTTGAGTTTAGGGGTTGGGAAGTGGAAAATTGAAAATATGTAAAATTTTGGTCAACTTCATAACGGTACCGCAAGAGAAGAAAATTTTGTAGAGGAGCGACACTTTTTGCAGTTAAAAATGCATACTTTCCTGTGGAAAATAAGCGTTTATTCATTCCTGTAAGATTTTTTTTGGCGGAGTTACTCAACTTCAAACATGGCCATACAAGGAGCAAAAATTGGAAACATGTGGAATTTTTGTCAACTTTGTAACGCTATACCGGAAGAGAAGAAAATTTTTTAGAGTAGCGTCACTTTTTGCAGTTAAAAATGCATACTTTCCCATGGAAAATAAGCTTTTATTCATTGCTGTAAGATTTTTTTTGGCGGAGTTACTTAACTTCAAACATGGTCGTACAAGGAGCAAAAATTGGAAACATGTGGACTTTTGGTCAATTTTGTAACGCTATACCGGAAGAGAAGAAAATTTTTTAGAGGAGCGACACTTTTTTCAGTTAAAAATACATACTTTCCCGTGTAAAATAAGCGTTTATTCATTGCTGTAAGATTTTTTTTTGGCGGAGTTACTCAACTTCAAACATGGCCATACAAGGAGCAAAAATTGGAAACATGTGGAAGTTTTGTCAACTTTGTAACGCCATACCGGAAGAGAAGAAAATTTTTTAGAGGAGCGACACTTTTTGCTGTTGAAGTGCATACTTTCCCGTGTAAAATAAGCTTTGATTCACTAGCCTGCGACTTTTTTGGACCGAGTTATTCAACTTCAAACACAGCTGCCTTATCTCGCTCTCGATTCTCGGAAAGATTGAAAAATCGTTCTAGCTAACTGACTCTTCGCTCTGGCAAGATGAAAAAGCAGTGCACGAAAGCAACAAAGTTTTCCGGACGGAGCCGGTGTTGTTTAGACGATGTTCTTCCCGTTTGTAGGATGGGACAGTGGAGCAAGTCGAGGGTGGTGGGGTCAGGGGGTGATTTAGTAAGATGAAAAGCGAGCAGGAGGGTCGCTGGTCGACTGTCGGCGTTATCTAACGCAGACAGAGATTGCCTGCTCCTTAGAAAACTCCGCCGGAGGGCAGCGACGCATCCCGGATATCTTTCGCCGGCTCTCATGGCGTGGAAAAGCGAATCTGCTCGCGCAAAGGCCAAAGGGAAAATCGATTCTTGTCCCGGGAAAATCGTTCTGCAAATTAGCCCTTGCATCCTTCAATCCTTAAACACGTACTCGTTCATCACTATTTAAATAAACCTTTCTTACTAACATTTTTCATTAGGAAACCATAAGAGTTCAATAAAAAATTGTGATACTCTTCATTGTCTGCATAGTAGAAAAATTTAAATTTCGAAAATATTGTGGTGGGGGGTAAATAGAAATTTTTTTTATTTCCTTGCCTCAAAGAAGTATTTCCCATATAGGAAACCTAAGATTTTTCATTCCGAAACCATAAGAGATACTGAAAAAAAGTTCGGCTAAAAATTGTAGTACTATTCATGGATATTTTAGAAAAATTTCAGAAAATTTTTGGATGGGGTAAATGAGAAATTTGTCTTAATTCATTCGACTGTGACTGTTATTAGAAGAGCCGGTGCCAGCGGACAAAATTCATTTTCCCAGGCAGAGTAATCATTTTGGAACGAGAGGCGAGCCCGGGTAAGTTCGCCTATCGTTCAAACTCTCAGCGAGAGATATAAAAATTTAATTGATCGCGAGGAATGACGTGCCAGAGCCGCGGGCGAGCTTCCTCTTTTTCTTCTTCGCTCGGCCCTTTTCCCTTTTCCCGACCCTTTCCCGCTCCGGTGGAAAAGTCGGCCCGAGGCGACTCGAGTAATCGTTTCAATAAAAACTTCTCTCGACAAAGACGTTCCTTCGAACGCGATAAATCATTTTCCACCGCGCAGGATTTCCCAGTGACCGTCTCTCGCCCGGAAAGTTTCGCCATCGTCGAAGTCGTTAGCGGGATCGTTCTCGACCGAATTCATGCTTGTCCCCGATTGAAAATCACTGTCCGACGAAGTATGACCTTTCCTGAAGCAATCTAGATCGCGAGCAACTCAAATCCAAAAGTCATTCCTCCCTTTCTTCTAAATTTTTTAAAAACCTAATTTCAGGACAAAAAGATTAAATTGTCAACTTTAACCATTTTTTTCTGCTCCAATCGCAAAAGCTACAGCAATGATTCTTACGTGGAATTGTTCTTTAGACTCTCCCGAATACAGTGGTATTTTTTTTTATTGGATTATGATTGTTTAGGCATGTTAAAAAAATGTTTTAAGCAACCGATACCGCTCGAATGTCTCCGTCGCTTTAAAAATTGTTTAAGACTGTTTAAATGATTGGAATGTTATTAAAAATTATACCGTTGTATTCGGGAGAGTGTAAGGAATCGTTCTGCGAGTAAGTGCCGTGCACGTAGCTCTCGCGGTTATGGCAGGAAAAATGGTCAAAGTTGAAAGTGGGTGTTTTCCTTGAAAAAATAAAAGTTTCGTCAGATTAATTCGGGGCGAACAAGAGAATTTTATTGTTTAGTCTAGCCGAGGATAGTCGATTTAGCAAAATGGGAGGATTGTTCGCTAGGATTTCGCCGATTAACGTTAATAATCGCGGCGCTCGAAGGCCAGATAATTTCGGGGCAACGCTGACACTAGCAGATTAAATTGCGCGGAAGAAACGAACTCGATAGCCAGAATGAATCGGTAAGCCTGTCGAACCAACGTTCCGATAACTTTTCCAGGCGCCTCGAGAAACTTGACGATCCTCTTTTCCACAAAAATATTACAAACAATTTTATTTATCCACCGATTCACAATCGCCTCACTTAATTCTTCTAAAATCATCAATTTTGGTAAAATCAGCTCTCATGCTCCATGATGATGATCAGTATGGGGTAACTGCACCAGTGAATAAACGGGCACCAGTAAATGAACGCTTTTGTATTTTTTGCTTTTCCATCATTGTTCAATTACTAGAATGTAGTGTTCATTGACTGGTATTTTTTATATTTTTTATTTAACGTTTAATAAAGTCAAATAATAATAATTTCATTTTATTTGTGTTCATTTATTTTTGACAAATGAAGTATAGGGAGCCATTTGGCATATATGAGATTGCTTTAATTCACATATTTAAAAAAAAAAAAAATATCTTCCTGAACAATTTCTTAAATGTTCAATCACTGCTGCAGTTACCCTACACTGATGTTTGTGTAACACTGAGAAAATCGCTCACAACCATAAATAACTTCTAAAATTGCAAAAATGTCAGCCTGACGAACCGAGAAAGATATTCCTGATTTTTGAAAATTTTTTCTCAGGTTGGAAGGAAGAATTTGGAACGCGATTTCGCTGAATATGAACAGAAGGGACCAGAAAGGAGGAAGAGGAAGCGTCGGAGTGGCTCGTAAAGACTGCAGGAAGAATGGAGTCGTAAGAACACCGGCGAACGATGAAAATTCGGGCAGAGAACGCGACGGAGAAAACGCTGGAAGAAGTCATAAACCGCGTAATCCCTCGTAAAATTTCCCTTATCCGCGGCTCTTCCAGGGACAGCTTCCTTCGTGATCCTTCTCAAAGGAGCCTGGGGAAGCTGTATGCAAAGAATCTGAGCACTGGAATCGACGTGGATGTGCGAGAACGAGCGAGAAAACCAGTGCTTTTCCACTTGTAACTCCATTTCAATGCTCCGATCGAACTTGGGCGTGTTCATTTTTTTGTGGCAATTGTAGTGTTGAGAATTTCTTGCTCGAACATTTACTGTTAAACATGTACCGCTACACTGTTCACAATTCACTGTTGTAATTCTACCGTTGCAACTGCAGTGTTGCAACTTTACTGTTGCAATTGCACTGTTGAGAATGTGTCGTTGCAATTTAACTGTTGGAAATTTACTGCAGCAATTTTACTGTTGAGAATGTACTGTTGCAATTGCATTGTTGAAAATTTACTGTTGAAAATTTGCTGCACAATTGCACTGTTGAGAATGTGCCGATGCAATTTCATTGATGAGAATGTGCCGTTGCAATTGAACTGTTGAGAATGTACTGTTGCAATTGCATTGTTCAAAATGTACTGTTGAAAATTTGCTGCTTCAATTGCACTGTTGAGAATGTGCCGATGCAATTTCACTGTTGAAAATTGACTGCTGCAATTGTACTGTTGAGAATGTGTCGTTGCAATTTCACTGTTGGAAATTTACTGCTGCAATTGCACTGTTGAGAATGTACTGTTGTAATTGCACTGTTGAGAATGTACTGTTGCAATTGCATTGTTGAAAATGTGCTGTTGAAAATTTGCTTCTTCAATTGCACTGTTCAGAATGTGCCGATGCGATTTCACTGTTGAAAATTGTCTGCTGCAATTGCATTGTTGTAAATGTACTGTTGAAAATTTGCTGCTGCAGTCACACTTTTACAAAATTTGGCGATGCAACTGTGGTGTTGCAATGTTGCTGGCGACATTTTACTGTTGAAATTTCATGAAATATTATCCAGAAACATCAACGTTGAAGTGACACTGAAATGACAGAGAAAAATTGTAGCTGTATTAAAATTGCCAAATTCCTTGGTCGCACGAAGTTTTATTCTTGACAAACGGTTCATGTTGACGACTATAGTTATTGTTTGGACCAGAGGACTGGGAACGCAACGTTCTGCGGCGATTCGCGACCGTCGAGACACGATCGGAATCAGATCCGCACCGAATACGTTGTAATTTTCCACTTTCTCTTCGATCTGAGCTAATTAATTTGCTTCCAATTAATTACCGACAATTGCTCTCGCTCTAATTACGCGCGGTCGATTAGAATCTACGAAAGTTTACGGGCGAACGGGGCGATCGGAACGTCTTGGGTTTTGCATGTGATTTCTCCCTAATGATACCGGCCTTCCTTGCCTATTCTGTGTACACATAGAGGGACCTGGAGAACCAGCGGCGACCATAGTCTGCCGAGGGGACGTTAGTATCGCGATCGCTCAATCGGATCCGATCGGCCACGAATCTTTGCCGCTGCCACTCGATTTCTAGACAATGGGCGCTTCAAACAATCCCGAGCACAATTTATATAATAGAATTTTTCAAATCGTGTACATACAATCCCTCTTACAATTTTCTAAATGAGCATTCCGTTCGCTTGGCCATTGCGACAGAAATTTTCCTGAGATAGGTGAACAATTACATAAACAACAGGAACAACCAGGAACACATCGAGGACCCCGTGTCCAGAAGCAAGATCAAACACAATCGATCAACGAAATAATCAGAAACACAGCAAGCAACGTGTCTGACGCCAAACTCGAAATTCGGAAAAACTTTCACAATTTTTGAAATCGTCCGGTATCGATCAGAGCTTCTTGATCGCGTTCGCAGAGCATCCCGCCGACCAGAAACCTCGATGCATCTCGTTCGAAGGAGTATCGCGTACCAGCAAAAACCGTAGCGAAAGCAGGGACGGGAGAGGGAGGGAGGGGGGAGGGAGGGAGGCAAAGAAGCCGTACAGATAAAGGCAGCTTTGTAGAACGGTATCGGTAAGTGGAAATCAGTGGTTGTGTGGCGCCTCCGTCCTCCGCCCTTAAGGGATTCTCTGGTTCGCGCTCCTGGAATCGCGTCGCCGTCGCCCGGGCTGGCAGCCGGTACCGGGAACTTGCTAACTTCATTAAAATATTGCCATCAACACCGGGACCCATTGTCTCGGAGCACCGCGCGCTTCAACCGGCCGATTAAACCCTGCTCTCCCCACCCCCACCCCCCCTCATCCTTCTCCGCGAACGGAACAGTAGCTGCAGTTATTTCTTTGTGCGGGTTTCTCGCCGCGAACAAGCCATCTATCTAGCCTAAGCGAAATATGTCACGGGGAGTACTTATTCCTGGTCATGCACTGTCGCCGGGAGAACTATTTTTCGAGGACAGCGTTGCGAGTACGGTGGTCTTCGGTATCCCTCTCTGGTATGAACACTTCCGGTACGCTAATGTTTGGATTTTAGAGTATGCACTGAGGACTTTGGGGCTCTTTGGATTTCGAGATTAGGTAACGATGATGAACGAGGTGTAACGTTTGCGGGTAAACAGTCGGAAAGGGTAGGTTATTGGAATCTCTGTTTCCGAATGAATTTCTGGTTCTAAGGGGTCGGTTAGGGCGAAGACCCAAGGGAAAAGTGGTTAGCCGAATTTTCAGTTCGATCGATTACAGTTAACCCCGTGGAAACGCTCGGTCGTTTATGTCTTGGCGAATATTTTATTTTTTAATCTTCCGAAAAGGGTGGTAGGGTGGGAAATTTTTATTTTCTTATCGATAACCAGTTTCGTACCGAATGAAAAATATGTAGAGGGGGTGGTAGTAATGCCTTGGCGTCTCGTTATTGTCGACTGTGCCTGACAATCGACCGCTAGAACAGGATCGATCTCGCGAGGTCGTCGGAGCACGCGGCGCGACGCGACGCGACGCGGCGCAAGAAAAGGGTAGGTAGCATAATTGCTCGGGAAGGATCTGTTGGCGCGGGCGCCTCGTAATTCATTTAGACGGTGGCTACGTCGGGACGGGCTCAATTACATCGGTCGCAAAAACGGGCCGCGGGGCCCGAGTCGGCCCGAGGAGTCCCGGTGATGGCTAGGGGGGAGGGCAGGGAGGCTGCAGCTTCCTCGTACGACGTGCGTGGTCCCGGTGCGTGTTCGGCGTGTCGCCCCGTAACACGCGTCGCGTACTTTTCTTTCAAAGGGCCCCCGAAGGGCCGGCTCGTGTCCCGCGTCACTCAACCGAGCGCCCCGACGTACCGCGAACGTCGTTAAAGGCTCTTTGTCGTCCGCGAGACCTCTGTCGCTGCCATTAAGGCGAGCCACCCGTACGTGCAGAACGCGAGGAATCCGCTTGCACCGAATTTTCGCCTACTAGGAGGTCCTGGCGGCGCGGCGTTCCGAACCAGTTCGAATCCCCCCACCACCACCAGCTCTGATCTGTCTCCGAAACCATCAAACCCTTGCTCCGCTGAATAACTTCCTTAATTTCCAAAGAATCAACGGTACAGGATCTTAGAACTTGGTTGAGTTGATAATAGTAGAACCCGCCTGTACATTCTAGGACTTGTGAAAGTATTGTAGAGCGTTTGGGAAAATGTCCAGGCCCAAATTCTACAGCCTTTGTAAACATTTTAGTACCTACTAAAAAAAAATTGTGAGGCTGCTGAAAGTATTCTACATAAAAAAATTCTAGAGTCTGCAAAAATATTTTAGAACTCGTTAAAAACTGGAGCCAATAATGCAGTTGCGCTCTTCATTATTGTAACTTGAAACGTTCAATTTGTAATGTAGGAAATAAAATAGTAGGGAAATTTTATTTCAGCTTAATTAATGAACTGCATTATTTCTATACATTATTGTGGTAAATAATACTATTCCAAGGTAGAACAATGAACAATAATGTGTATGTAATCGCAAAACATCCGAAACATCGTTGATCACATCGAGTTCAAATAATTATTGCATTTGATGCAGAATGCACTCTGTTGTAGTTAACGATTCTTCGTGCATCTGCGAGTGTAACAGGCAAGCAATTTCAATGAATTATTTTGTAATACAGCGGCCATGATTGACTTGTTACACGCTTGTAAATGTTATTGAATGATTATCGAATGAACTGACGTTGAGTACGTACTCAACTAATTCGGTAATGTTTTCTGAAGTGAATGTTTGATGTGGACAATTAGTAATGTTTAACTTTTAATTGATAAAAGCTTCTTATGATACTGCTGGCGTCATCTATGATTCGACAGTATATAAAATTCCTGTGTTATCAACTTTATATTAAAAATTATTTACAATTATTGTTCGGTTCATAATCTGTTCTAATTTCTTTGTAAAATAATTAGATCATTAACATAAGACAAGTATAACAAGTATAATAGTTATGTCCCCTTAACTTCAGTTTTGTAGTTTGTATAAATATTTAATTCTAGATAGTTCTGTGTGCTAATAAAGATTTGTAGAAGTGTTTGATTATCTTAAACATAGAAACTTAAGAGGAGATTTAAGATAATAATTAATTTATTGGTATTAGACCACGTAAATCGGCATTGTGTCCCCATCTTGTGGCAGGAGCGAGCTATTGGAGTTTGTTCACCAGAATAGACCTATCGCGAATTGATAAGTTATCTTCCAGCTTTAATTTAAGCCGTCGAAAGTTCACAAATTCCCGCAGAAATACATTTTAAAATCGCTTCAAAGCAACCCCTCAAAATCCTACCATTTTATGGGAGATATCGGTCAGGATTTATCATTTTTTCGACACAGTTTCGAATTTTTCTACGAACCTAAACATACTCATCACAAAGCACGATCTTCCAGCTTTAATTTAAGCCCTCAAACATCCGAAAATTCCCACGGGATCACATTTAAAATCGCTTCTAAGTGACCCCTTAAAGTTCAATCTCTTCTGTCAACTACTAGTCAGAATTAATTATTTTTTTGCAACATGATCTAGAATTTTCCTGGAGACCAAAATCAATCTATCGTAAAGTCCACTCTTCTGATTTCAATTTGAGCTAACAGAAATTGAAAAATTCCTACGAGAATATTTAAAAATATTGATTTTTACCAGGCGCGAATGATTCTTGCCGTTTTCCTCATAAGGCACCGTGCAAATTCCGGCAAGAATCATTTGCTCCTGAAAATGTCCGTACAGCGCCAATCGACATAGCGGCAAAACGCTCAAACTGTTAGCCGAATTTACCGACGGATGGTTCGTATCGCACGATCTGCAATACCGATCAAGCCCAAACAACACAGACACTATCTTTACCATCATTGCTCTACCGTTACCGACTGTCGGTAAATTTCACAAACAGTTTGAGCGTTTTGCCGCAACGTGTGTTGGCGCTGTACGGACATTTGACGTGAGCAGATGATTCGTGCCGGAATCTACATTGTACCTTACGGCAGGAGCGGCACGAATTATTTGCTGCTGTACGTTATCAGTAGGTAGCGTCCCCTGTCAGCACTCACTAGCGAATGAAATGGACTGTCGGCGTTGACAGAGTTAACCTAGCAAGCTCCGAAACAGTCAATATTAACAAGATAGTGAGTGTGTAAGTATTTGTAAACCACCTCTAATTAATCAAGAACCAGTTCGGCAATAAAGCCGGAACTAATTACAATTTGTTTCTCACTGAATATTAATTCGCTACTTATAGGTTATGTTCCCGAGTATTTAAACAAGTACATTAATAAAGTGATGTGAAAAAGAACGTTTTAAGGCTACTTGGATCGAGCTGGGAGCCTTATAGGCCAAATCATGGGGAAAGAGGACAAGACTACCGTAGAGTACGACACGACTGTTGATGGTAAGTTTCTTTATTGCTTCTCTCTCTCTCTCTCTCTCTCTCTCTCCTTCGTCGATAACATAAGTTACTATCGCGTATTCACGATCATCTATACTAGTTCCCAAAAATAAAAATACAAAACAGGAAGCCCTGTTTTGACTCGCAGTACTAAACAGGAGGTACAATGATGATTGTTCAATGGATTTCCTGAAACTAATATCGTAACGGGATGCAATACGTAATACTATGCGGTTTTTATGTCGTACAAATATTAAGGGTCATTCTATCGTTGATCACAAGTGTCGGCTACACAGTGAAGTCAAAGAAAACTCGTCTAGAGAGGACGAAGGGTTACGTGGCCCAGTCGGGAAACTCTGATAAATTAAAGACATAAGTGCCCCAAGTGGAGAATGCGAACGTGGTGATCAGGAGAGTGATCACGCTGGGTCCGATTCCAGCTATGGCGAAGTCTCTGGTCTTTATGTGAGCCGCAGCAGTAGCTATAGCATTTGGCGGCGTGCCCACTGGCAGATGGAAGGAGAAGGAACAACACAGAGCAGCAGGCAACATCAGGTACAGAGGGTGTAGCCTCATGGCGATGCACTGGAACAAAAATCGCAGACATAGTACCAGTCCCAAAGAATGATCTTCGACGATCAATGAACCTTGTAGAACAGCTACCTGACCGCCAATGATTTTTTCAGAAATCATTGAAATCAAAGGGTAGGTGGCTGTTCGGAAGGTTCAACGATCGATCGACTCACCATTTCCGCAAGGACTGGCAGAATGATGTTAGCAACGGCAACGTTGGAGGTCAGCTCAGTGACAGTCTCTGCGAACAGGCAGACGATGAAGAGTATAGCTAGAGGATCGATGGACTGTAGAGAGTCCAGGGCATGACCCAGAATGGAAGACAATTTCGAGCTGGTGCTACCAGCCGAGATGGCGAACCCGCCACCTAAAACAAGAATCAGACTCCAATGCATCTTCTGCTGGATCATTTTCCAGGTGATCATGCCAGGTGACGGCTTGAGTGGCCTCTTAGCTGGGTCCGAGTCGAATGATCGCAGGAAGTCGAGTTTGGACGGCAGTGTGAAGAAGAGGAGGATCACGAAAGCGGCTGCTGTCGAGTCTTTGACTTTCCTGCAAGCAGAGGTACAGACAACTTGTCCTGTTTGTTCACTGTTTGTCTCGTTTCTCGGATACCTACAAGTCAGTGATGTAGGTAGGCCAACCGCGAGCGAATCCAGGATTCCTGAAGAACCAAAGCAAGACTACGAGCAAGAAGAGCATACCCACGACCGATTCGTGCCACGTTATAGGGCCAAGCTCTTTGTATTTTTTCTCGATCACGCTCGCCGCAACTTTCTCCCCTTGTGGACCTATGTTAATGGCGCTCGCGTCCTTGCTTTCCGGTCGGAACATCCCCATGTACATTATCTGCAGCCACAGCCACGTCAAGAACCCCATCAGCAACATAGGCGGGACCGAGTATAGCATCCACGAGGTCAGGCTGATGCCTGGACTGTCCGGGAAACGTCTGGAACACAATACAGATTGCTTTGGGTAGCAAGGATTTTGAAAAGGAGGCTCCTATAATATGATATATTGTGGAGGGTAGGTCCTATACTATTTTCACTTAGCCGTCCTAAATATTTTCACTTACTTCTCAAAGAATCCTTTCAAGGTCAAATTTGTGCCAGTACCAACCACGGTCCCCACGCCTCCAATACTGGACGCATACGCCGCCACGAGATAGTAGACCATGGTGGTGCGTGTAGGCTTCTTCGGTCTGCAATATACAGACACAGTGAGAATTTTCACAGAAAAAATGAGACTCTTCGAAACAAACTGCACAACCACGTGCGATCTATGGCTACGTACGACTCTTCGTTTGCTCCGCCTTCTTCCCCGTATCCTTCTTCTTCCGGGACGAACATGCTGCCGAGGCCTTGCTAAAAAACAGCACGGAATTGGAGTAGCGGCGGTCCTCGTCTGACCGGTGGTGTCCCACTTACCGCTTCGATCTCCAAGAGAACCGTCTCGATGATCGGCAACATCATCGTAGTGGCGGCGGTGTTGGATATCCACATGGACAGGAACATCGTCACGAAGAAAAGGCCTAGCGTTAACCTGCGGGGCGCGCGGAGAATCATCAGTGACATATTTTTCTGTTTATTGTTGAATAGCGTGTCCACCTTGGCCCGCAGAGAGATCAAAGAGCGTAGATCGTCGATCTAGAGGAAGCTCACCTGCGATGGCTGCATCCGATCGTTTTGATGATCAGCAATGCCACCCGCATGTGAAGGCCGGAGTTCTCGATAACGATCGCTATCACCATGCTGCCGATAAACATCATGGTCGTGTCGTTCATGTAACAGGCGCAGGTGTCGGCTGTACTCATTATGCCCATCAGCGGGTAAAGGACGACGGGTAGCAGGCCCGTTATCGGCAACGGGAGCACCTCGGTCATCCAGAACATTGCCATCAAGCCAACCACGTAGAGACATCGCATCGCCGTCACCTATATTGTATTTTTCCGTGTGTGTTTTGTAACGAGGTAAAAAACACAAGCAGGAAAATAACGACATAAAAAAATATACGGCACGCAAGAACCAAGGAAAAATATCGTTGCCCGAAGGTCATAGATCGCGTCCGGCATCGTAAAAATATTAATCATCAACATTCCACGAACCTCGGGCCTCTCGACGGCAAGGATGACCGGCAGCAGAACCAACGGCCATACCACGATCACGAACGATCGCCAGTAGATCGAGAGAAATCGGACCAGCAGACCGCCGGCGTTCGCCGTCTTTCTGAAACAGCTGACCGGTTCGGGTAACAGAAAACGGTCGTACGAACCCGCTACACTTGTGGGATGTCTCCGTGAAATTGGCAGAATTAATTAAAAATATTTTATGACGCTCAAGTTGATTTGTAAGGGGTACCCCGCATTGGCGTAGACTCGTAGACCACGCCCTACGGGGGTACTTGCTCATTCTAGCAGGAAAGTACTATGAGACTCTAGGACCGCCAAAAACTTCCCGAGACTGTTCTATTTATGTTTGATAATATAGGATCGATGGAGACTACGTATACCGTTGTCCATATTTTTAAAAATATTTTTCTGTACAAAGGAAATCGAATTTTCGTACAGAATGCAGCAGATACGTGCACGTACCTCATGTCCACGGAATTGTTCATTTCCGGGTACGGATTGTCGGACTGCGTGGCCATTGCTCCCTGCAGAGCCAGAAAAACATTGCTGGTGATCCGGCGCGGCTTTATTTGTTTATGTGTCTTGCTACCGAACAAAAAGATAGCCACCGTTATCGCTAAACCGCGGATCTACGCGGGACGAACAATTTTTCCGCGACGATTGTGCAAACTACTAATACAATTATCAGTTTCACTAAGTGGGAATATGAACGTCAATATCATTAATTTCTTTTAATCTCTCCGTTCTTATGAATTTTATCTGCACACTTTTCATCACGAACAGAACAGACGTGTCAAACATTTGGAAAACAATGATTAAGAGGATAGTGTTTGTACTGAAATTGATTGGATAGCATTGCAAATCTTTAAATGAATATTATTCTAGTTGTAAATAGCGTTACAATCGTGAACGAGAGCAAAAAAACAGTCATGTTTCTTTTGTGAGTAATATGAGGCACTCCATTTAAAGGTCGTTTTTCTTTAAAAAATTTCTCAAATACTAAGGAGAAGAATAAAATTAAAATCGTGTACTAAGAACACAAAAAAGGTGATCATTACTTATTTGAAAAATTAAAGAAGATTTTATGATTCTGTATTTATCCTTTGCGCTATCCTTTTGTCCGTGAGCGTACAAACGAGAAGCGTTAACGAGGGGCGGGGTCAGCGATCCATAGATCGTAGAGGGGAGAAGGTGCCCAGCAAATCAGATCGCGCGCTTTCGACTCACGACGCGGGACAAGTGCGCATTGTTTCTCGGCGAATTCGACGATGCGAATACAATTGCGTAATCCAGCCTCGCGCGTGGACTACAGGTTTAAACAATTTTTATTGGCGTCCCCAGTCTCGTTTAACCCCGTCGCTAACTGTAAAAATGGGGTAACGCAAATTTCACAGTGATCCGGAATCGAAGCTCTTTACATAAACAAATCAATGTTTGAAATCGACAGAAAAATTCGTAACCCTTGAACTGATAAATTTGATTATCATCATAATTGATTACACATTAAGAATTTATTATTAGTCTTTGATAAGTGATTAATCAATTCATTTGTTTAACGCCATAATTAGTCTCACTTTAGAATCAGATTAAAAACAGAGTCTGCTAAGTATGAATGTTATTGATAATTTTTTAGACAAAAATGATTTTATTGTTCTGTTATTAATGTTTAAGTGTTGAGGTAAATATGAATTTTATATTGTTCAATAAGAATTTGTTGAGGATGATGGAGGTCTAATTTTTCTAGCTATGTGTGTAGCTTACTATTCTCAAGTGGCGGATAAATAGCGGAGTGCCATTTATTTTAGAAAGTAAGTGAGCGCAATAAATTGCCTATGCGGATCTTGAGATCGGAAAAAAGGTCGTCGATTGCGGAACGGTTTTTCAATCAATTATTAACACTACTTTTAAATTCGAGGTATGAATTTTTCATTCGCAAACGAATATTCTCCATTTCAGAATTAAAACTCGAAGGAAAATATTGAACGTGCTCCTCAAGGCATTGAAAAAAAAGGAAACCAATCGATGGAAAAATTGATTTTTTGGAAAATCAATGAGCCAAATTTTGGTTTCCGAGTACCGAGAGTTTCGACCACGAACGCGACCGATTGAATTTCACTTTGGTATTCGCTGCACGCCATCGTTTTCTCTTTCCTACCACCAAAAACGTTTTCACCCCACCGATCGATCGCCTCTGTCGAAATCCCAAAATGTACCACGCGATCCGATCGACCGGATCGAAACCGGATCGACCGGGTTGAAATTGAAAATGATCACTGCATACTAGAAATTGTTATGGAATTGCGTGCACGGAACTGTTCTCTGCTCTAAATTGTTCCAATTTGTCGCGCAGCGTGTTGTTTCGGCAATCAAGCGAGGCGAAAGTCAATTTTGATTGAACCCTATAAAATCGTATTATATAATAAATAATATCGGGTGTTTCCAAAGCGCTGCAGAATTTTTTTGAAAATTTTTTATTTATTGTGAGAAGTGTAAATTTTTTGGTGACGGTATCTATCATGAAATGATCCAAGGGGGATTGTTCTTAACAGCGTTGTAATACAATTCGATACGGTCATCAATCGATAAGTTGGCATAACACGCATAACACGCAATGTACCATAAAAAGCAACTTTCGTTAGCCATAATTGATCGCGTGTCTGCAGAAGTTACAAATTTTTCAAAAGTTGTTTCTCACGATAAAATAGAATATATTATAAGGAACGGTATTTCAAAAATTTTCGTACTAAAAAAAATGGCTCTAGATGTCCGAAATAATTTTAATAATTATACGTTTGCAGTTGATAAATTATTATTTCGCTTGTTCATTGATAACAACGTGCAGTAGTTTGTTTTCACAGCGTCCTCTAAATTTTATGAGCGGTACTCTGGACACGTATTCAATTATGTATTATTGTTTTCTCTTTCACCGTGTGAGTGGTTTCATCGCTTGAAAATATTCACAAATATTATTCGACCACGTGCGAACCGCAGTTAAACAGAATGCGTTGACAACAAAAGTTCACAAAATCTCAAAAGGAAAAAATCAAATATTATTCAGAAGACTCTACGAAATAATCGCACAAAAAAATCTTTCCCATATTTCCCACGGTTAAGTCGGAAAAAATTCCCAAAGTCGAAATACCACTTTCAAGACCTTCCGCTCGCTCAAAATTAAATTTCTCAAAAACCAAAGCCGATGGCGAGATGCGGTTTTCGGCATCGCATTCGGCGCATCGAGATCTATAATCACCAACCCATTAATAAAATATACAAAATTCCTAACAAATGTTGTTATCCAAAGAATAAAGTCCCGTTGGGTTCAACGCACACTTCCGACACTCGGATCGATTCCAGATGGATCTAAATCGTTCGGGACCACTGTGGCGAACTCGACGAGTAATTCCGTACCGTGTCGATCGTCAAGGATTCACTAAATCGAGATCGGAAGATCGATGGCCCCGGGAAGAACGCGCTTTTGAAAAGCGACGGCTGCACGCGCGCCGCTGCACCACTGGCCGTCGATCTACTCGAAGGCTTGTAGAGTCTCTCGACTCTGATTAAGCTATCACCCCTCTCCTGTACCTTTCTTTCTCTCTCTCTCTCCCCGGGTGTCACTCACTCGGACTCAAACGCCTGTTCGTTTTCTTCTTCCTCTTCTTCTTGTTCGTCCTCTTCGTGTCCTCTCCCCCTTCGCTCTTCAACGACTCTGGTACGTGAACTCGATAAACCATCGCTGCAGAAGTCGCTGGCCGACGCCTGACCTTGATGCGCTCTTCCGCGGTGGCCAGGCTCGAAAACTGCCCCCACCTGTCCTTTTGGGGACTCAGGTGAGGCCCTGGGCTCCCCGAAGTGGGACCCGAACTGGCCGACATCGATCTTAACCCGTTTGCATCGTCAGGAAGATTCACAATTAGCAGTGAGCACCGTTTCGTCGTTCAGACGGTTTTTCATTGAAATTTTTGGGAATCCCGGAGACATTGCTGGAGAGTTGGGTTGCCAATGGAAACATTTTATAGTGCCCATTAAAAAATTCTAGAGCTTGAAAATTAATTATGGAGCTCCTGGAAAAATTTAAGTGTCTATGGAAAATAGTAGGGTCCGCTAAAAAAAATTGTGGAGCTCGTGGAAAAATTGTAGAACCCACCAAAAAAATTGTAGAGCTTTCCAAATAATTATAGAGCTTATGGAAAAATTGTGACGTAAATTATGTTTTATTGCGTTCAAGTAGAAAATTTGAGGAAAGGAAAGGAAACATTTGTATGTTACTAATTTGTACATATTTGGTATAACATTCTTACACGTACGTATAATATATTATTGGTAACGACAGCAATATAAACTAATATAGACCAATCATTAGACTGCAGGTTTTATATACAGTCGTCACATGCACATTTATCTCTTTTTATGTATTTTTAATACCTTTTTCATAAATTTACAAAACCTGCAGTCTAATAATCACGAGCCCTGTGCAATATGATAATACAATAGCTTGTTAGCATAGCAATTATGACCCCCTTATCACGAGGTGTCGTTCAATGTCTCGATCACTTCGCAAAAATAGGCTGTCTCAGTTAATTGTTGCTTGTTCGTAGACAGCCAGTGGTTCGCTATGAATTGGCTGGGTCAGTGCTGATAATTATTATTCGCCCACCTACGCGACGATGTGGGACACGTTCATGGATTATGGTATAATTAATCAACACTGCCTGGGTCGATTCTGACCCGGTCTACATTAAAGGCATTATTGTTTGCTTAGCTCCTGGTGATTCATTTGAATCAGAGGTCTCAATAAATCAATTTATTGGTTGCGATAAAAGACGTTGGACTGGATAAGGTGGCTTCGAAGTAAATTGAAGTAACCGGTGCCATTTGTGCAATACTTAAATACATTTACATATCTTGTAACTGTCTAAAAATGGCAAAGTATTTTATTGACGGATCTCATACTATTATACTACAGTATCATTCCAGCTGATCTGATGAGTCCAGTGAACCCAGATTTCCTCATAATTAAAACTGTGAATCTCTGTGCGTTTATGGCAACTGCATATGTATTGAGTTGTCGGGAATGTCGTGAAGTATTTTTCGTATCCATCTCTTGCAAAAATGCGTCATGACTTTTCCGACAACCCAATAGAATGCAGTTGAAACTGCACGGTAATGAAAAATATCAATGTTTATTTGCTTCAACTATTCGTTAGCAATAATAACTATTTATTAAGCAAGCATTCCATTATCCGATAAAGTTCGGATAATCGAGGTTGTACAATTACTCACACCATAAATTCCCGTAACACGATCTCCCATCTATTCTGCACGGTCTGACGCGTGAAAAAAACGCGATGTACTCATGGCTGCCACTTATCCGACACATAGCGCGTTTAATCCTCTATTTCTAAGACCGATCGAAGTATTAATATGCTTCATTGAAAAGGAATATTTTCTTGCTTATTGTCAGTTCGAACGATTCTAAAGCGGTCAATGTGTAAGACACAGATCTCTTAATTTTCCTGGGTGTTATCGTGGTTGGTATGCGGGGTGTTGTTTTACAAAGTTATGAGACCGATAAGATTAGGACGAACGAGGGGGATGAATGGGTGAACCCTTCGTGAAGATGCGTGTTCTCTCTGTTTCGAAGAGGACCGAGAGACGATTGGAAAGCCGAGGGGACTAATTGGAAAATTGCATCGAAATCGTTTCAGCTCGCTAGCTGGACTCCTTAAGAGATCGGGATCACTTAAACTGATCAGTTGACGTGTGCCCGTGGCCCGATACGACACATTGGGGAAGGGAAACAAAGTCGACGGAGCATTCAAATTAATTTAATCGGGTAATTAAACCCGCTCACGCTACTGTTCGTCCTCGTTCGTATTACGCAACGCGTCACGATTCGAGGAGGACGTAAACATACTTCGTAAAGCGTTCCGTGCACGCTCAGCCGGCCGAACTTGGCCAACTTTTCTCTTTCTCGATTTGTATTCCGACGACCGGAGTCTCGGGCGTCTTCGGAAATAGAGCGGTTGCTCTTTCGAGTGGCCCCTGGTGGCCACGAAACCGCTGCGAACTGCTCCGGAAGATCTTGATTGATTTATTCAGACTGGTCACAGTATGTACTAGCTTAAGTGTCGCGATTTGCCCCCATTTGTATTTACCACTGGAATAACCGCTCTAACTATCGGATAAATGTGTAGCCTACGGGTGACCTTGAAGAATGACCTTCTTTCCAGATAAATACAAGGTCTACGCGAGCATATCGTTCGCTGTGCTGCTACTGGGCATCGGAGTTCCACTATGGTGGCACACCACAGCTGTCCCAAGGGTTTCGTTACCCTACGCTGGCATCGAACGACTGTCTGACCTGAAGGTCAAGATTGGCACCAAGATCATCCTTGCTACCACGTCGAAAGACCGAGCAGATGCTCTATCTAATGAAATAATGGAGGCCTTCAAGTCCGCGGGTGAGTCATTGACCTTGTACCTGAAGAGGACCTTCGACCTTCACCCTCTTCGGCATTATATCCTTTTCAGACATCTACCAAGTGGAGGTGGAGCGACAGGTGATATCTAACTTGGTACCTTCTGCTAACTTTGACGTTGAGGTCGGTCAGCTGTTTCTCCTCGAGGCCAAGCTCCCCAACGATGCGGTTCTCGTTGGGTCCAAGAGGACCGTGTTCTTTTCCACGACGACTAGTAAGCATTTAATTTCTTCATTCTCTTCGTTCAAGGTTGATAACCTAGCGAATCGGTTTCAGAGGGCTCGACCTTGGTCAGAGTGCTGTCAGAGTGGATGCTGCGCGAGAAATCGTTGACCCTGACGAAGAACGCGCTCACAGAGCCGACCCAGTACAGCCTGGACGAAGAGAACAGGAGGAGGTTCCCGGCTAGCCCCGCCTACGACATACTAATCACCGTCGTGAACCCTGATCCGGACAAGCTGAAGGTCGACTGGGACCTGCGCAAGATGTCCGAGGGTACGTAGGACATTTCCAAGAAATTCCTCCGCCTCTATAACCGCTTATCATTTTCTCTAGAATACGTCGAACCTTTTCTCCAGGAGATCCCAATCTCCAACTTCTCCGTTAAATCCCAATGGCTTTACTTCCTGCCGTTGGAGGTTAGCCCTAAACGTGTGCCTGACAGCAGCCCCTGGGGTAGGCATTTTGCCTTACCCGAGGACGTGCTGCCACAGCTGATCACGCCCCTGGAGAAGAAACTGGGTAGGTTTTGGACCGATACGGTGAAATTGTCTTTTGGAACTTTAGGGAATTGTTAGGTTAGAATTGCTGTTCCAGCCTCCCAGGTGAGCCTCCACCCGACCATCAATTTTGTCATCTACGTTGTCCCCTGTGACAGCGCGCCGTTGCACATTTATAGTCGGTCGGGGCACCGGTCCAAAGTCAACACCAACGTGGAGGCATTCCTTTCGCCAAGGTAAGAGAGGACATCTCCGTTGCCAGAGGGTTGTGGGGACATTCGTTAATTTTCTTATAGTGCTATCCAATTGCAGATGGGGTGGAGTGGTGCTAATTAATCCCTCACTGGAATCCATCACTAGCAACAAGACCGGTGAACCGGTGACAGTGGTGCCATCAGAGGCCTCAGTCGTTGGCACCTTCCTCGCTCAATTGAAGCTTCTACTAGGCATCCCGGAACCGGTAATCACAATACATCTGATCACTTCAATATAAAATGAGCAATTTTAAGTTTCTGGAATTTTTTAAAAATCTGTGCTATTTTTGATTGGGATTTTATATTATTAGAAGATTTTCTTTGGGGGCCCTATCGAATAGTATGAAGATTTTCTTTGGGGGCCCTATAGAATAGTATGAAGATTTTCTTTGGGGGCCCTATCGAATAGTATGAAGATTGTCCACCTTATACAGCGTTGCCAGATTCTCACCCGTTGATTGATACCCCGAAACACAGGCGTGTACGCCGGGTTGCCATCAACAGGCGCTTAACTTCGTCGTTCGAAAGTCGCATACAATTTCTATGGCGTTCTTTCTTACAGAAATCCATCCCAGGCGTGACCATCGTCTCATCGGTGGGATTGAAGCTGAACAGCTGGGAGATCGACGCGTTGATGCGTGTACGCACAATAGAGCAGCTGACTTCGGCCAAGCTGACTCTGCAGTCACTAGCCCAGCTCCTGAAGGAGATTGGGAACATCGTGATCACCGACGTGGTTGGGGATAGGATAAAGACTGCCTTGCGTTTAGTAGAGTACTCTGCTGAACGACTAGCCAATGGGGACCTCGAGCAAGGATTCCTAGCCAGCAAAAAGGCATTTGTGGCTGCTGAGGCTGCCTTCTCAGACCCTACGCTTCTAGCCTTGCTCTACTTCCCGGATGACCAGAAGTAAGTTGAGTCTAGTAATTTTTGTCTTAAACGCATAATATCCGCTCAAAAAGTAAAACCTAGCTACTAATCCTTGTCTGTTTAATTATTCCAGGTACGCCGTATACATTCCTCTGTTTCTACCTGCCATGATACCAGTGCTGCTCTCTTTGAAAAACATCTACAGGTACTACGTCACTGGAAAAACAAGGGCGTAGCGTTACGATTCCCCGCTGGAATCGAAACTGTCGTGTTTTTTTTTTAAATTGTACCGCGATAAAGTGTTCGCAAGAAAAATGAGGGTGGACTAGAGAAAAGAAAAAAATATATTGAGCCAGTCGGTATTCCATCGTCGAGCGTAGTTGACATGACTTTTCTCCTCGACTGTACATCGACAACGCGCACGCACGTGCCCGGAATCCCAACTTTTTCTCTCGTTATTAATTCTTGTGCACGGATAATACGTTCACAATGTTCTCTTGCGTTACGCGTCACGGTGTACAACACCTTCAGTTAGCGCTGAATAAGATGTTTGTTCGTACAGGTACACGTATGATTTCGTCTCTCTGTACACACACACGCGAGCAAGCAGTCATAGTCGCATTCATTCATGCACGCACGCACGCACACAACAGAGGCGTACAGGACATACACGCATACACGGTCGCACGCGTATCATCATCATCCGAAAGTGTTCTAGCACGCATACAGTTACATACATTTGTTTTACCAGATTTCAAATTATTTATCATTAGATCGTTAAAAACAACTAGTAATCTATGTACAATACATGTGTATCAATCCTCAACCAGTAGTAGTTACCAAAAAGGTTACAAAATTACCAAGTTCAATCGCTATAAAAAAATGTGTTCAATTACCGCGAGACGTGTTTCGCATAGAATTCCGAGGAAAAAGTCGAAACGCGTGACTTTTAGACGAGCGATCGTGGATAGAGTGTTCGTGGGACGAGTAAGTAAACGCTGTCTCCGTGTACACTGTCGTCCAAAGGCGGCTGACCGAGACTACCGAACGCCGAAAGCGACTAGCGTGTTTTTGCAAGATATCGTATTTTATCAAGCAATGAGACTTTACTAGGAAAACAATTTCGCTAATTGTAAAATAAAAAAAATCTGGGACCGCTTATTTTAATTGGTCCGGTAGCTCCGGCGTTGAACGTCAGAATCAGGGGTCCCAAAAACGTTAACATCCAGTCCAAAGATTTATAACTAGACTGCGGATTTAGTACATTTATAAAAATTTTTTGGAAACATTCGAAGTATTCTTGAGAGCACTATCGCGCTATTTTCGGCTCATTTTTATCTAATTTCCGTTTCTTATGATTAATTTAAAAAATTGTTTATTTCGTATGAAAATCCGCAGACTGTTTATAACATACTTTTGGCCGGCAGTGTACGTGCGCGCGCGCGTGCTGAGTATATATCGCAACCAACCCCTGTATCGTCACACACCAGCGACTGAGTAACAAAATCCGACACGCCCTCCATTCCGTTTTCCGGATCTCGATCGGTAGTTGAACGTTACTAAGTGTAAAAATAAATTAATCGATGAATCGCAAAGCTTACACGTACGACAAAGAAATAGAAAAAGAGTCGAAGATGAAAAAAATAGTATTAGAAAAAGAGAGGAGAAGAGAGGGTGGAAAAGGGCGGTGAGAGGGGAGGATAGAGAGAAATAGTGGAGAGGGGGAGTAGAGAAGAGAAGTCAACGAACGGTTTGAACTAGCTGTATCGCGTGTTGCAGAGCTTCTGCGATATTCTGAAAGACAGGTACACCTTCGCGCGTCGCGTAGTCCGACAGGTACATTCTTCCTCGGTTGTAGTCTTTTGTGGCTTGTTCGGTTAGCTGAATAAAAAGATGGATGTTCACAGAACGAGGAAGCGAAAAATCATATACGTAATATTTTTTTATGCAACAAGTACCTACTTAGGTTGCAAGTAAATTCAGGTGTTACGGTTAAGTGACTCGAGAGGGAATCTACTGTATGAAAGAAGGTTAGGCTGACGAAGTCTCACCTTTTCACCGGAAACTACACAACCTTCAGGAAGCGTCTGAACGCATAAAACCAGTTTAGCACGCAGTCCGATCAGATGAGCTGCCAGTGCCATTATAGTGATGCCGCGCGAGTGCTGCGGCACAACCAGCAATATTAGCCGGGTGTTCTTCATCTTTTGCAACTCCTGCGGCAACATCTTCACGTTGTACTCGTTCAGGCTCGACCGGTGCAAACTCAGCCCCCTGGACCTGGAAGAAGAAACTTCCACGTAGACTCGCTGCGACGATGTGCGGCTTTTTTTGCGAAAGCGATGAACGTGTTTAGAGGGTCTTGAATGCTCACTCGATGGAGGGTTTCGCAGACGTCTCCAGCCAGAACTGGTCCTCACCGATCACACCAACGTACAAGTCCCTCTTCTCCGTTTCCATTACGAGCGAGTTGGTCCAATCTAAACAGCGCCATCGGTCAAATCGTATGCGTTTCTTATGGGGACACTGTCGCGCCAACGCCTTATCGAGTAGCATAATTGAACTGGTGTCTAGAAGTACACTCCAAAAAATTTACTGGGAGGACGGAGAAATAATTTGCAGTAGACTTCCTCTTATCCGGTGAACACAATCGTGGTCGATTGTCATTTTTCTGCTGCAATAAGACTACCGGTTAAGAGGGAGTCTACTGTATTGCTTTGGCCCCTCTTCTAGACATCAGTTCAATTACTGTTGTGACCGCTCTCGCTACGTTTTCATGTGCACGCGTATTACTAACGACCACTGGAAACTTTTGAGAATAGAAAATACCTAGAAAGCGGGTAAAAGGTTGCACGATAGCTCTGCGAAGAAATTTCGAGGCCTTCCTACATATTATACTCCAAACTGAAGATATCTCACTTTCACAAGAGACGCCATTGCTCTTCGTCCGCCACGCCGATTCCCTGGCAAGGGCGCAGAACTGTTCGAAATTTATCCGTAATTCCGTTGGGTCTTTCTTCACTGGAAACCCGTCGTCTATCAACCTCCTGTACGTTTCTAGAAACATATATGTGAATTTGAAGAGTGGGGAACACAACGGATAGTGTTCGGTCGCGAGGGTCCTACGACATTGCTGTTAAAAAAATCAAGTAAGAATCTATTACCCGACTTATTTACCACATTCAGCAGATCCGAGACGGACACGTTCGACTGTAGCGCCAGCCAAGCCTGCAATCAAAGAACAATATTTAATTAGCAACGATGTAATTTGAGTAGAACAAAATTTGCAATGCGAGACTTACTTCAGCTAAATTGACACTACCGGTGTCGTTAATGTCCATGGACTTGAAAATGTCTCTAAGCGTACTGCGATAGAGAAGATCGGTTAAATTAGTAACAATGTTAACAATGATCGACTGCCCCTGGCAGAAAATGTTCGATATAAAAATGGCTATGCTAATAAGGGATTAGTAACGTAGATCCAACCCCATATTTCCGGAATACACTTTTTGCCAGGGGCGTACCAAGCTGTGTGGACTGTAGATAGAAGAGGGCCTTACACGGAGTCCGTTCCATTCTGCGTGAGCGAAATCCTGACTGGTCTAGTGCCATCTTCGGAATGCAGATCTTGTACTTTAATCTCGTCGCGCAAAACCTACGGGCATGAACATTATTTGAGCAAACGTCGGCTATCGCGATTCAACGCGAAAGACAGGTAACAAATACGTTTACTCGATTATGTTTATTCCCCGTCGTTTCAGGATTACCTTGGACGTACAATTAAGGGCAACCGACACGCTCTCGAATATCGGTATCCTCTGCCTCTCCATGAGGTACTGTAGTACCAACAGACCGTTCATCAAGTCGTAATATTCCCTAAAGAAGGCGTGTGTTTTTAACGGTTCTGTATTTCTGGTTGTTTGTTTTTGTTTCGTCATGCATCAGATTTTGTTCGGACAAACGAGAAATGTTGGTCTGATTACTTACTGAATGGACAACGGCTCACCGAGGATCGTTTGATCCTGCCGGTACGGGTAGATCACCAGTATTAAAGACTCCCGACGCGTAGCTGCCAATTGCGCTGCTTCGATAATGCCCGCGGTGTTGCGCGTTTGATTATCTATCACGAACAGTAATACTTTCGCCGTCTGTTTCGCCTCGTACTCTTGAGCTATCAGTTCTGGCCCCCATTGCGACACTTGCTGAAATCCCACAAAACCATCAGTCACCATGTCACAAAATCAAAAGGGGGCTACATCGAAGTAATCGACTTTTTGGTAAACCAGGCTGCCATCATAAAATTAAAGCAAATACGTACGGGGTTGTAGTAAGTGATGCCGAGGCTCTGCAGAGTCGGTATCGCTATTTCTGATCTCCATGTAGTTGGATTACAAGATCCACCCAGAAATACCTCATATGCCATTCTCTCTGCAAGCCGGACAATAAAATCGGATAAATTAGCAAATCATTACCCACATTACCCAGCGATGGTAAATCATGCACGCAATGTGAAATAGACGACTTACTGGAGCCGTTTGTCCTGTTATTATCTTTCCCATCACAGTTTAACGGACGAGAGGCGCTCATAGGAACGGTTGTTCTGAAACGAGAACGCGTGGAATGTAGACGAAGATTGGTCTCGGGGATACTTCTCGGCAATATTATCACACTCAAACCGTGTATCTCAATCATTCGTTTCGGATTGCAAGAGGATTCGATACACTGTTTCATGCTAGATCGGTCCGTAGACATGTACTTTTTCGTTCGAGTGTGGTAACTAAATCAACCGTGAACGAATCCGATTGCGAATCGCCGGACATACTTCCAAATATCAAATCCTTTTGCAACGAGGAAAAGCACGCTACGCTGCATCGTCGGCAGAGTGTTTTTCTCGGCTGCGATTTATTATAACCAGGCATTTGTTGCTTCGAACCTACAACACAGTTTTTACCTCCCTTTGTCACATGTGTGGGTGAATCGAGGGACAGAAATAGTTGTAGCTTTAGTGGTAACGCTACTGTGTTCGCTTACCCTTCCTTGCACAAGCGTGCCAGTACAATGATGAACATGTAAAATCCTTGGTGCATCATATAAACATCAAAACCGACTGGGATGCGATCTTTGGCTGTCAGGCATTCTTTGGAGGTTCGTGTCCAGTTTGCAAGCAACAGCATTACGCGCACCTTTTACCCCTAAAACAAGTTCATAGTGAGACTAGGTTCAAAGACATCTTAAAGACTACTTCGCCGGAGGATTTCTATTAAGACTCACATAGAATTTGTTGACACTGGTTGACGCGAAGTTCCATGTGTATGCAATGAAGCCTCATTGTTCAGAGAGCGTAGAGTAAGCTTGTTCTCATCCAATGTGTGCGTCCTCAATTGTCCAGTGGAGGACAGCTCTCAATTTTTCTAAACACATTGACAATATTATTAGCATCAAAACAATTAGCAATTTTTTTAAGGATTTTTCACTTTCCAGTGTATTTTTCGGTTTATTAGAAATTTTGGCTGTATAAATTCTTTCGAGCGACTGTAAATCGTAAATTCTGCTGAATTTCCTGTGTTTCGAAACTCAAAAGCAATAAGAGAGTTTAAAGGATTGCACAGTATTTAATTTAATATTGCTTCAAGCCCTAGGAAAATAATAAATTCAATCCAAGCAATTAAAAAATCGCAGAGACATCTATACACCCATCAGGCTGTTTTCAAACGCAAGTTATCCTTATCAGTGAATAGCGAAAATAGGTTAAAGCGAAAACTTGTTAGCCAAACGGTTCTCGATACTGCCAAACGTAAACAGATAAATAGCTCAAGGTGTGATGTGGTTAAAACGAACATAAATCGAACGACGGGCGATAGAATATTTCCTAAAGCACATATTCCTGAAAATGGTCATAAACAGTTCGGGAACTTGTCCGTGAAGTGTAACCAAACAGTGTAACCAAATTCGAACGTATTCATAACACAGCATGTGTACAGTGCGTCGAGCGAATGAGGTACGGGTAGAAAAATCAAGTGTCGAGCAGATTTAATAAATTCATTTAGAAAATTTCCGAGTCCTGCCGTCTGTACCTCAGTTGTTCGATCATCATCGGAGATCTCTAACTTAGACTCAGTCCCTAACCAACTATTTCGACAGAACGAGTATATGAAACCAGTGGGGGTCAGCCGATTTTCCCGCTACGCCTACGGAGAACGATCGAGCGGAAAGTCTTCAGGAGTGTGTCTGGGAGCTGAAAACGCAGCGGATCGATCGACAAACAGCAACCTTGGGTAACGTGAAAAGAGAGAAGGAGCCCAAGACCGTTCGCTTCCCACTGAAAAACAGGAATTACCATCGCCCCGGCAATACATATAGGAAAAACAGAGAGAACTCTCGACAGAACCTCGAAGCTAACCTTTCCGTTGCGCCAATAGAACCAACGTGCGATCTCTCAGCGTTACAACCATAAACAACTATCCTTTCCACCATACGATAAAAATCCCCAAATGTTTCTGAACGGAAGAAAGGCCTCATATTCGTGTCGCGCAAATGAACACGGGAACGGCACGGTACACACGGTGTAGTGCGTCGGTGCGAGAACACGATCACGACGGGTATGTCTGTCAGACACACTAACCTTGACGATAGTTCGGTGCTGCATGCCCACGCATGAAGAACATATGTGGCGAGGCCCGTGTAGGAAACCGTGGAATCCGGCTGCATTTGACACCGGCCCGTCAACGGTTGATCTATCAGTCGCCGAGTCAGAGGCACACGGTCTCTTTGGAAAAATGTGCGTCGAGTACTCCGTCGGTGCACTCCCGCTATTGCTCATACTTATTTATACACACCGTTATATTTAAAATGTAAGAGCGCGTCGTCGTTCGGTCGGTCGTCGGTCGGTCGTCGGTTGTCGGTCGGTCGGTCGGAGGGGCCAACTGTCGCGGGGGTTTTTAACACAGTCCCGTGGGAATGAAACAGGATGATCGTGGGTAAACTTTATAAAATTGTGACAGTACCGAGAGAGGAACCTCTCGTCACGAAAAGAGATGGTGCGTGTTTGCGAGGTCGGCGTACCCGACGCACGGCGGGTACCGTCGGAAATCGGGTAAACCCGCTACCGATCGAACCACAGTAAATCAGAGCGCTGTGTGTGTGTTTGTATGTGTATGTGTGTGTGTGTGCCACTGTTGAACGTCGCGGTTCGTGTCCCTGTCTCTCTCTATCTCCTCTCAGTCTCTCACTCACTCATTCACTCTTTTTAGTATGTGTATACCTTAGGAAGCGTTGGCCACCACTGCCCTCTCTCTCTCTCTCGCTCTATCTCTATCTTGCTCCTCTTCCCGGACACGCTAATTTTTTTTATTGATCCCTCGCGGTGGGTCGATCCCCGACAGTGTTCATGTTTGGGAGCGAGCTTCGGCGACAACACCTCGACACGAGAAACGACATGCCCGAAAAACACAGGGTACGTGTTGTGTGCGGTGTGTATATGGTCTCTCTGTGTGTTCCTCCTCGCGCAGCCGCGGCAACCGTGATTCTCTCGCCTCTGTTCCCTGTTCTCTGTTTGCTTGCTTGCTTGCTAGCTTGCTTGCTAGCTTGCTACGGCACTCTCTCTCTCTTTCTTTCTTTCTTTCTTTCTCTTTCTCTCTTCGGCTCTCTGTCACTTCCCGCCACACCGATCCGCACGCGTCTAAAGCCTGCTACTTTAGAACGCGCTCGCACCGACTCGAGACCAGACCCGACGGGAATGACGTAAACCTCCAACAATGAAGCGTGATGTCACACACGCGGTGAAGTTCGCGGCAACGGAGGTTTCCTCACGCTCTCCGTCGACGACGACGACGACGACGGCGACGACGGCCACGACGGGCCTTCGTCATCTATCGTGCATCATTGTAATATCAGCATCCAATCGGTTTTCCGAATGAGACTGAAAAAAACCATGGTATCTGCACGCGCGGTCGGACTCGCTCGGGACAGATAAGTGTGCGTCGTCGTTTCCAAGGAGTTCACTTACAGACGGCGAATACGTACATATACGAACTGCCGGCGGTTTTTATTCCGCCCCGCGCGAGTCCTCCTATATTTTTTTCAATGCGAGCTAATTCGCCAGATAACGGTGGCGCAACACACACACACCCGACAGGTAAAAGTGACGTACCCGCCCGATTAGCGAGTAATTTATACACCGCGCCGTTGTTCTTCCGTGCTTCACCACGCGGATTCCTACTCGCTTTCTCTTATCGGTAATCTGTTGTCATCCTGCCGAGTTTATCGCTTGCTTGGTCATCCGGGGGTGATTCTATATCGTGATGCCGTCCTTTTCAGACGATAGCCGGATCATTTTTTTTTTTTTCGATATTCGAACAGTTACGGTGGAGTATCGTCGGTACTTACATTCGTGGAAGAGAATTTGCATTGCAGAGTATCGTGCGACCTTGTTCCTTGGGCAATCGCTCGCTATTTTTAAGTTTCTAGCGTGTTATCGGGATTATGGGCGAATTCGAATATCGCTATCTAGAAGTGCATTATTTTAGCTTGACTCTTAGCCCTTGAATGTTTAATAATCGTTGTGGGGAAGGTTCGGAAAATAATTTCTTCGATAACCATTTCAGTGCCCTGGAGATACAAGCGGTTTCTACTTTCTAATTTTTCAGTATGCTGTCGCAATTATTATTTAATTGTGGCACGTGTATTGGGAAGAGCATTCTTCCAGTTTTAATTTGAGCTAATAAAAATTGGGAAATTTTCCCGGAAAAGTTCACAATATTGCATTTTACTGCCCACGAATGAACCTTGCCGTTTTCTTCATAAGATCTTTTGCTAATTCCGGTACGAATCATCTGCGCGGTTAAAATGTTCGTGCAGCGCCATTTCACATAGTGGCGAATCGCTCAAACTGTTAGCCATACATTACCGATAAGGTAGTGTTAGGATGCTGTCGGTAGCGCCACCCGTGGCAGAATCGTGAAGTCTGTTGCCAATTGGCATCATAACAAATTTTGCCGTTCTCTTACGCCCTCTAGGATATATTGTCGTCGGAGTAAGAAACAGAATGCCACCGACGGCATCTCGTCGGTGTAGAAGACCACTGAGGAGATTCTTGTCGGTGAAAAGGTGAATCATCACGGAACCATATCGGTTATCATGAAATGTTACATTCTCCGACGAACGTATTCAAATATTTCAGACAATATTTTGGCGTTGATTTCTAAAATATTAAAATCGAAACTAATATCAAGGACAAAAAATTCCAAGAAATATTGTACGTAATACTTCAAATTTCATATGAGATACCTCAATTTTTAATATAAAAATATTTCATAAACGAGCATTATTTCCTTCACTTGTTTTTATACATAATTGTTCCGAAAATCGATCTGTGGGAACAGAAGTATGTTGAAAAACAGAGTAAGATCAAGAGTTAGATCAAAACTTTACTGTAAAAAATTACATGGAAAAAATGTGAAGGGAGTGCTTGTCGACATCGTTGGTAAAAGGAATTATTGTAAATATTAACCAGTTCGAAATAATAAATTTATCAGTGTATTATGTTCAATAAATTAATGCATGCGAATATTCATGGTTTAAAAGTTATTCTGTACCTCGAGTTCTATTATCTACTTTTATTAAAAAATTAGATGGCAAGGTGATCAAGAGAGTGCTTGTCGACATCGTTGGCAAAAGGAATTGTTATAAACATTAAACACCCAGAAATAATAAATTTATCAGTGTATTGTGTTCAATAAATTAATGCGTGCGAATATTCATGGATTAAAAGTTATTCTATACATCGAATTCTATTACCTACTTTTACTAAAAAATTAGATGGCAAGGTGGTCAAGAGAGTGCTTGTCGACATCGTTGGCAAAAGGAATTGTTATAAACATTAAACAGACAGAAATAATAAATTTATCAATAATTACTATCACGACGATCGAAATCGATCGATATTAGATGGAGCGGGGGGAGTTGCGCATCGCTACAGAGGTGCGCGCGCCTGAACTCGGCGAGCGCACTCAGTCAGTCAGACGGGCCAGGGATTCCGGCAGGAGCGCTCGGGCGCCGGGACCAGGAGAGGACCTGGGGAGGACCAGAGCCTGACCTGGGAGTGACCAGTGACTGATCAGAGATTTACCAGTGCTTGATTTCCAAGTGAATTCCAAGTGAATTACAAGTGAATTTCAAGTGAATTACAAGTGAATTCCAAGTGAATTCCAAGTGAATTCCAAGTGAATTCCAAGTGAATTACAAGTGAATTACAAGTGAATTACAAGTGAATTACAAGTGAATTACAAGTGAATTACAAGTGAATTACAAGTGAATTACAAGTGAATTACAAGTGAATTACAAGTGAATTACAAGTGAATTACAAGTGAATTATAAGTGAATTACATGTGAATTACATGTGAATTGCGAGTGTTTTACGAGTGATTTACGATGGATATACGAGTGATTTACGAGTGATTTGCGAGTGACTGACCACCTGGCTGACCCGTGATTTACCAGTGACTGACCACCTGGCTGACCAGTGACTAACCAGAGGCTGCCAAGTGTTTATTCGCCTTGCTGACTAGTCTACTCCACCTGCACCACTTTCAACAATGGTAAGTCTCAACAATTTTATTTTTATTTGTGAGTGTTATGTGCTTTACAGCACAGGGTGGGCCAAGGGTTCTAACATGCTTCTGTTGATTACCCTTGGCCCACCTTCAACAATTTTATCCGTCAACTGTCAATTCAACGAACACCGTCGATTATTATTTCTCATAACCTAATTGAAATTTCCACCGGAACTTTCAATCTTCTAAAAATGTATATTTCTGATTTAAAATTGGTATTCCTTCGAATGGATATCCCTCAGGGGCTCACTCGCGGATAGTGAAACCGTGAGTGAGTACGGGGTGTCGCGTCCCCGGGGTCCCGAAGCGCCTATAGGCCGCACTCGTGTGCGGGGTTAGTTTCGCCCTCATGAGCTGGCTTTAGGTTGGCTCTCGTGAGCTGGTTAGATTCGCACTCGTGTGCGAGGTATGTAGGCCCTACTCGTGTACGGGGTTTATAGTTCCTTCTCATCGAATCTTCATTATCGTCATTTTTGTTACTCGATTTCTATTTGAAATTTGGTTCTGAACTTTTACAAGTTCCTCTTGGTATGTGGGGTTAATTTGGCTCTTGAGAGCTGCTTAGATTTGCACTCGTGTGCGAGGTATGTAGGCCGTACTCGTGTACGGGGTTCATAGTTTCATCCCGTCGCATCTTAATCATCGTCATTTTTATTTCTAACGTCGACGAACATACATCGAACGAAGAGGATACATCGAACGAAGAGGATACATCGATCGAAGAACATACATCGAACGAAGAGGATACATCGAATGAAGAGGACACACCAACGAAGACTGCGGCGTATTTTTAAATTAATTATATTTGCTGAGCAATTATTGTCTTAGAGTCACCCTCGAACCAGAGCCTTCTGCTCTGGTTCATGTTTCTTCTTTGCGAATCAAAGCCTTCTGCTTTGATTCTTCCCTCTTGTGCGACTTAGTTTATTTGCCGACAATAATTGCTCGCTTTGCGTGCGTGCGTTAATTATTAAGATTGTATGTCGTCGTTGTAAATATGTCGAGTAATTATTGCCGTAACTTCACTTTGCTCGGCTCGTTTTTTTGACTCCGACACAGCCTTCTGCTGTGTCGGACCTTGCTTGTATGTACCAGACCAGTTGGTGCCGGTATTCGGCGTGGATACATTGAGAGTGGGTGGTTGAGAGGCAGTGTTCATCGTGTTACACTGTTAAGTGAAAAATCCTCTCTTTTGTAATACCACCCGAGCCACCTCAACGTTTCGTTGTTTGGTGGCAGGTGGTTTTAGGAGTAAATGGGATATTGTTTGAACACGTCTCTTGGCCATCGCTCTTGGTGGGGACACGTCGGGTATCGGTGCTGGCTGGAGTTGGGCTGCAAGCATTGTACGCGTCGCGTCACCCTCGAACCGGAGCCCTCTGCTCTGGTTCGCTCTTGTTTCTCTCTTTTAAAGAATCAGAGCCTTCTGCCTGATTCGCCTTTGGCCTCCCGTGGATCGGAGACTTCTTCTCCGATTCACACCTTTTGCTCCGCAATAATTACTCGACATACTGCGTTAGTATAAGTTCGCCGTTGTTAGGAAAGGGAGCCAGAAGGAATATTAAATTCGTTCTGACTCCCTTTCCGGGTCTCTTGTGCAGCAACCTCCTCGTGGTGAGACCTGGGCAATCGGTATTATCCTTTATTTGTAAGAACTTCTAGTATCTTACAAATAGTGGATAATATCGAGCTAATAGCTGCACATTTAGAATGTCCGATAACATTGTATTGTAAAATTTAAGATTTGCTAAATATAATAACTTGTGCATTTAATTGAATTGTGTGTGAATTTACTGGAAGCTAGCTCGAGGTGGGTCAAGGGTACTTCAATGCTTTCTGTGTCCCTTGGCCCACCTTGAACAATTTTCTCCGTCAACTTTTAATTCAACGAACACCGTCGTTTATTATTTCTCATATGTTAATTGAAATTTCCCTCAGGGGCTCACTCACGGATGGGGAAACCGTGAGTGAGTACGGGGTGCCGCGTCCCCGGGGCAACCCGAAGCGCCTATAGGCCGCACTCGTGTGCGGGGTTAGTTTGGCTCTTGTGAGCTGGCGATAGGTTGGCTCTCGTGAGCTGGTTAGATTTGCACTCTTGTGCGAGGTATGTAGGCCGTACTCGTGTACGGGGTTCCTAGTTTCATCCCGTCGCATCTTCATCATCGTCGTTTTTATTTCTAACATCAAGGAAGAGGACACATTAAACGAAGAGAATACATCGAATGAAGACTGCGGCGTATTTTTAAGTTAATTATATTTGCTGAGCAATTGTTGTCTTAGAGTCACCCTCGAACCAGAGCCTTCTGCTCTGGTTCATGTTTCTTCTTTGCGAATCAAAGCCTTCTGCTTTGATTCTTCCCTCTTGTGCGACTTAGTTTATTTGCCGACAATAATTGCTCGCTTTGCGTGCGTGCGTTAATTATTAAGATTGTATGTCGTCGTTGTAAATATGTCGAGTAATTATTGCCGTAACTTCACTTTGCTCGGCTCGTTTTTTTGACTCCGACACAGCCTTCTGCTGTGTCGGACCTTGCTTGTATGTACCAGACCAGTTGGTGCCGGTATTCGGCGTGGATACATTGAGAGTGGGTGGTTGAGAGGCAGTGTTCATCGTGTTACACTGTTAAGTGAAAAATCCTCTCTTTTGTAATACCACCCGAGCCACCTCAACGTTTCGTTGTTTGGTGGCAGGTGGTTTTAGGAGTAAATGGGATATTGTTTGAACACGTCTCTTGGCCATCGCTCTTGGTGGGGACACGTCGGGTATCGGTGCTGGCTGGAGTTGGGCTGCAAGCATTGTACGCGTCGCGTCACCCTCGAACCGGAGCCCTCTGCTCTGGTTCGCTCTTGTTTCTCTCTTTTAAAGAATCAGAGCCTTCTGCCTGATTCGCCTTTGGCCTCCCGTGGATCGGAGACTTCTTCTCCGATTCACACCTTTTGCTCCGCAATAATTACTCGACATACTGCGTTAGTATAAGTTCGCCGTTGTTAGGAAAGGGAGCCAGAAGGAATATTAAATTCGTTCTGACTCCCTTTCCGGGTCTCTTGTGCAGCAACCTCCTCGTGGTGAGACCTGGGCAATCGGTATTATCCTTTATTTGTAAGAACTTCTAGTATCTTACAAATAGTGGATAATATCGAGCTAATAGCTGCACATTTAGAATGTCCGATAACATTGTATTGTAAAATTTAAGATTTGCTAAATATAATAACTTGTGCATTTAATTGAATTGTGTGTGAATTTACTGGAAGCTAGCTCGAGGTGGGTCAAGGGTACTTCAATGCTTTCTGTGTCCCTTGGCCCACCTTGAACAATTTTCTCCGTCAACTTTTAATTCAACGAACACCGTCGTTTATTATTTCTCATATGTTAATTGAAATTTCCCTCAGGGGCTCACTCACGGATGGGGAAACCGTGAGTGAGTACGGGGTGCCGCGTCCCCGGGGCAACCCGAAGCGCCTATAGGCCGCACTCGTGTGCGGGGTTAGTTTGGCTCTTGTGAGCTGGCGATAGGTTGGCTCTCGTGAGCTGGTTAGATTTGCACTCTTGTGCGAGGTATGTAGGCCGTACTCGTGTACGGGGTTCCTAGTTTCATCCCGTCGCATCTTCATCATCGTCGTTTTTATTTCTAACATCAAGGAAGAGGACACATTAAACGAAGAGAATACATCGAATGAAGACTGCGGCGTATTTTTAAGTTAATTATATTTGCTGAGCAATTGTTGTCTTAGAGTCACCCTCGAACCAGAGCCTTCTGCTCTGGTTCATGTTTCTTCTTTGCGAATCAAAGCCTTCTGCTTTGATTCTTCCCTCTTGTGCGACTTAGTTTATTTGCCGACAATAATTGCTCGCTTTGCGTGCGTGCGTTAATTATTAAGATTGTATGTCGTCGTTGTAAATATGTCGAGTAATTATTGCCGTAACTTCACTTTGCTCGGCTCGTTTTTTTGACTCCGACACAGCCTTCTGCTGTGTCGGACCTTGCTTGTATGTACCAGACCAGTTGGTGCCGGTATTCGGCGTGGATACATTGAGAGTGGGTGGTTGAGAGGCAGTGTTCATCGTGTTACACTGTTAAGTGAAAAATCCTCTCTTTTGTAATACCACCCGAGCCACCTCAACGTTTCGTTGTTTGGTGGCAGGTGGTTTTAGGAGTAAATGGGATATTGTTTGAACACGTCTCTTGGCCATCGCTCTTGGTGGGGACACGTCGGGTATCGGTGCTGGCTGGAGTTGGGCTGCAAGCATTGTACGCGTCGCGTCACCCTCGAACCGGAGCCCTCTGCTCTGGTTCGCTCTTGTTTCTCTCTTTTAAAGAATCAGAGCCTTCTGCTCTGATTCGCCTTTGGCCTCCCGTGGATCGGAGACTTCTTCTCCGATTCACACCTTTTGCTCCGCAATAATTACTCGACATACTGCGTTAGTATAAGTTCGCCGTTGTTAGGAAAGGGAGCCAGAAGGAATATTAAATTCGTTCTGACTCCCTTTCCGGGTCTCTTGTGCAGCAACCTCCTCGTGGTGAGACCTGGGCAATCGGTATTATCCTTTATTTGTAAGAGCTTCTAGTATCTTACAAATAGTGGATAATATCGAGCTAATAGCTGCACATTTAGAATGTCCGATAACATTGTATTGTAAAATTTAAGATTTGCTAAATATAATAACTTGTGCATTTAATTGAATTGTGTGTGAATTTACTGTAAGCTAGCTCGAGGTGGGTCAAGGGTACTTCAATGCTTTCTGTGTCCCTTGGCCCAACTTGAACAATTTTCTCCGTCAACTTTTAATTCAACGAACACCGTCGTTTATTATTTCTCATATGTTAATTGAAATTTCCCTCAGGGGCTCACTCACGGATGGGGAAACCGTGAGTGAGTACGGGGTGCCGCGTCCCCGGGGCAACCCGAAGCGCCTATAGGCCGCACTCGTGTGCGGGGTTAGTTTGGCTCTTGTGAGCTGGCGATAGGTTGGCTCTCGTGAGCTGGTTAGATTTGCACTCTTGTGCGAGGTATGTAGGCCGTACTCGTGTACGGGGTTCCTAGTTTCATCCCGTCGCATCTTCATCATCGTCGTTTTTATTTCTAACATCAAGGAAGAGGACACATTAAACGAAGAGAATACATCGAATGAAGACTGCGGCGTATTTTTAAGTTAATTATATTTGCTGAGCAATTGTTGTCTTAGAGTCACCCTCGAACCAGAGCCTTCTGCTCTGGTTCATGTTTCTTCTTTGCGAATCAAAGCCTTCTGCTTTGATTCTTCCCTCTTGTGCGACTTAGTTTATTTGCCGACAATAATTGCTCGCTTTGCGTGCGTGCGTTAATTATTAAGATTGTATGTCGTCGTTGTAAATATGTCGAGTAATTATTGCCGTAACTTCACTTTGCTCGGCTCGTTTTTTTGACTCCGACACAGCCTTCTGCTGTGTCGGACCTTGCTTGTATGTACCAGACCAGTTGGTGCCGGTATTCGGCGTGGATACATTGAGAGTGGGTGGTTGAGAGGCAGTGTTCATCGTGTTACACTGTTAAGTGAAAAATCCTCTCTTTTGTAATACCACCCGAGCCACCTCAACGTTTCGTTGTTTGGTGGCAGGTGGTTTTAGGAGTAAATGGGATATTGTTTGAACACGTCTCTTGGCCATCGCTCTTGGTGGGGACACGTCGGGTATCGGTGCTGGCTGGAGTTGGGCTGCAAGCATTGTACGCGTCGCGTCACCCTCGAACCGGAGCCCTCTGCTCTGGTTCGCTCTTGTTTCTCTCTTTTAAAGAATCAGAGCCTTCTGCTCTGATTCGCCTTTGGCCTCCCGTGGATCGGAGACTTCTTCTCCGATTCACACCTTTTGCTCCGCAATAATTACTCGACATACTGCGTTAGTATAAGTTCGCCGTTGTTAGGAAAGGGAGCCAGAAGGAATATTAAATTCGTTCTGACTCCCTTTCCGGGTCTCTTGTGCAGCAACCTCCTCGTGGTGAGACCTGGGCAATCGGTATTATCCTTTATTTGTAAGAGCTTCTAGTATCTTACAAATAGTGGATAATATCGAGCTAATAGCTGCACATTTAGAATGTCCGATAACATTGTATTGTAAAATTTAAGATTTGCTAAATATAATAACTTGTGCATTTAATTGAATTGTGTGTGAATTTACTGTAAGCTAGCTCGAGGTGGGTCAAGGGTACTTCAATGCTTTCTGTGTCCCTTGGCCCAACTTGAACAATTTTCTCCGTCAACTTTTAATTCAACGAACACCGTCGTTTATTATTTCTCATATGTTAATTGAAATTTCCCTCAGGGGCTCACTCACGGATGGGGAAACCGTGAGTGAGTACGGGGTGCCGCGTCCCCGGGGCAACCCGAAGCGCCTATAGGCCGCACTCGTGTGCGGGGTTAGTTTGGCTCTTGTGAGCTGGCGATAGGTTGGCTCTCGTGAGCTGGTTAGATTTGCACTCTTGTGCGAGGTATGTAGGCCGTACTCGTGTACGGGGTTCCTAGTTTCATCCCGTCGCATCTTCATCATCGTCGTTTTTATTTCTAACATCAAGGAAGAGGACACATTAAACGAAGAGGATACATAGATCGAAGAGTATACATCAAACGAAGAGGATACATCGAACGAAGAGGATACATCGAACGAAGAGAATACATCGAATGAAGACTGCGGCGTATTTTTAAGTTAATTATATTTGCTGAGCAATTGTTGTCTTAGAGTCACCCTCGAACCAGAGCCTTCTGCTCTGGTTCATGTTTCTTCTTTGCGAATCAAAGCCTTCTGCTTTGATTCTTCCCTCTTGTGCGACTTAGTTTATTTGCCGACAATAATTGCTCGCTTTGCGTGCGTGCGTTAATTATTAAGATTGTATGTCGTCGTTGTAAATATGTCGAGTAATTATTGCCGTAACTTCACTTTGCTCGGCTCGTTTTTTTGACTCCGACACAGCCTTCTGCTGTGTCGGACCTTGCTTGTATGTACCAGACCAGTTGGTGCCGGTATTCGGCGTGGATACATTGAGAGTGGGTGGTTGAGAGGCAGTGTTCATCGTGTTACACTGTTAAGTGAAAAATCCTCTCTTTTGTAATACCACCCGAGCCACCTCAACGTTTCGTTGTTTGGTGGCAGGTGGTTTTAGGAGTAAATGGGATATTGTTTGAACACGTCTCTTGGCCATCGCTCTTGGTGGGGACACGTCGGGTATCGGTGCTGGCTGGAGTTGGGCTGCAAGCATTGTACGCGTCGCGTCACCCTCGAACCGGAGCCCTCTGCTCTGGTTCGCTCTTGTTTCTCTCTTTTAAAGAATCAGAGCCTTCTGCTCTGATTCGCCTTTGGCCTCCCGTGGATCGGAGACTTCTTCTCCGATTCACACCTTTTGCTCCGCAATAATTACTCGACATACTGCGTTAGTATAAGTTCGCCGTTGTTAGGAAAGGGAGCCAGAAGGAATATTAAATTCGTTCTGACTCCCTTTCCGGGTCTCTTGTGCAGCAACCTCCTCGTGGTGAGACCTGGGCAATCGGTATTATCCTTTATTTGTAAGAGCTTCTAGTATCTTACAAATAGTGGATAATATCGAGCTAATAGCTGCACATTTAGAATGTCCGATAACATTGTATTGTAAAATTTAAGATTTGCTAAATATAATAACTTGTGCATTTAATTGAATTGTGTGTGAATTTACTGTAAGCTAGCTCGAGGTGGGTCAAGGGTACTTCAATGCTTTCTGTGTCCCTTGGCCCAACTTGAACAATTTTCTCCGTCAACTTTTAATTCAACGAACACCGTCGTTTATTATTTCTCATATGTTAATTGAAATTTCCCTCAGGGGCTCACTCACGGATGGGGAAACCGTGAGTGAGTACGGGGTGCCGCGTCCCCGGGGCAACCCGAAGCGCCTATAGGCCGCACTCGTGTGCGGGGTTAGTTTGGCTCTTGTGAGCTGGCGATAGGTTGGCTCTCGTGAGCTGGTTAGATTTGCACTCTTGTGCGAGGTATGTAGGCCGTACTCGTGTACGGGGTTCCTAGTTTCATCCCGTCGCATCTTCATCATCGTCGTTTTTATTTCTAACATCAAGGAAGAGGACACATTAAACGAAGAGGATACATAGATCGAAGAGTATACATCAAACGAAGAGGATACATCGAACGAAGAGGATACATCGAACGAAGAGAATACATCGAATGAAGACTGCGGCGTATTTTTAAGTTAATTATATTTGCTGAGCAATTGTTGTCTTAGAGTCACCCTCGAACCAGAGCCTTCTGCTCTGGTTCATGTTTCTTCTTTGCGAATCAAAGCCTTCTGCTTTGATTCTTCCCTCTTGTGCGACTTAGTTTATTTGCCGACAATAATTGCTCGCTTTGCGTGCGTGCGTTAATTATTAAGATTGTATGTCGTCGTTGTAAATATGTCGAGTAATTATTGCCGTAACTTCACTTTGCTCGGCTCGTTTTTTTGACTCCGACACAGCCTTCTGCTGTGTCGGACCTTGCTTGTATGTACCAGACCAGTTGGTGCCGGTATTCTGCGTGGATACATTGAGAGTGGGTGGTTGAGAGGCAGTGTTCATCGTGTTACACTGTTAAGTGAAAAATCCTCTCTTTTGTAATACCACCCGAGCCACCTCAACGTTTCGTTGTTTGGTGGCAGGTGGTTTTAGGAGTAAATGGGATATCGTTTGAACACGTCTCTTGGCCATCGCTCTTGGTGGGGACACGTCGGGTATCGGTGCTGGCTGGAGTTGGGCTGCAAGCATTGTACGCGTCGCGTCGCCCTCGAACCCGAGCCCTCTGCTCTGGTTCGCTCTTGTTTCTCTCTTTGAAAGAATCAGAGCCTTCTGCCTGATTCGCCTTTTGTCCCCCGTGGATCGGAGACTTCTTCTCCGATTCTCACCTTTTGCTCCGCAATAATTACTCGACATACTGCGTTAGTATAAGTTCGCCGTTGTTAGGAAAGGGAGCCAGAAGGAATATTGAATTCGTTCTGACTTCCTTTCTGGGTCTCTTGTGCAGCAACCTCCTCGTGGTGAGACCTGGGCAATCGGTATTATCCTCTATTTGTCAGATATCGAGCTAATAGCTGCACACTTAGAATTTCCGTTTATATTGTATACTAGAATGTAAGACATGCTAGATGTAAGAACAAATGTATTGAAAGATTTTCAATAAAGATTTTGTAAATCAATATCCATGATTATTTCAAACCTATTCCCTTCCATAACATTTTGCAATGTCACCTTCCCTCAAAACAAAACGTTTCGAGCTGGTTTATTTGATTTTTCTATATGTATATTAACGCGAATAATAATAGATTACTTCCAGCTATTATTGTTCTGCCACTTTCCCCAAGTGCCCTTATACAAAGTAGCACGGTCTAGTTTTAGTGAATATTAGTAGGACTAAATCCACATACCTACACTGCTAACGTAGTGTTACGTAGTTCACGAGCAAACGTTCTATTTGGGTAGAGAGCGCGGAATCACCGACGAGTATCTCGTCGGTTGTGGAACTTTTAGTGACGTGGTATTTCAGATCACTGTAAGTTCCACTTATCCCCGCGCCCACCTGTGCCCACTTTTTGCGCCGCTCAATAGCACAGGGGCTGGCAGTCTTTAATAGTAACTCGTCGGTGGCATCATCTAGCAGAATATGTCGATACCACAGACGTCCTCGTCTGTGTCGATACTAATCTATCGGTAATTTTGACTAACAGTTTGAGCGTTTTGCCACTGCATCAATTGGCGCTGTACGGACACCGGATCTGATGTATCAACCCGAGAAAACGAAAACCAAATATTGTATATGAAATCAGAGATATATATATGTATTATTACTATGTACTTCATTCATCTAGCTTATGGGCCAAAATAGGCCTAAAGCTTTTATTAATAAAAAAAGAGCTGAGCTTCATGATTCTGCCACCAGTGGTGCCCTGTCATCTTTCTCAACTGCTCTGTCGATAACGTTCGGCTAACAGTTTGAGCGTTTTGCCGCTACGTGGTTTGGCGCTGTACGGATCCTTTACGGGAACAGATGATTCTTGCCGGAATTTGTATGGTATCTTACGAGAGGAACGGCAAGAATCATTTGCGTTTGATAAAAAACAATATTTCAAAGCTCTTCGTAGAGATTTTTCGATGTAAATTAGCTCAAAATGCAGCTGAAAGATCGCACTTTATGATAGACGTACTTAGATTCGTAGAAAAATTCGAAATCATGTTGAAAAATCGATAAATCTCGATCGATGTCTCGGAGTAAATGATTGGACATCAGGGGTCACTTAGAATCAATTTTAAAATATATTCCCATGGGAATTTTCGAACTTAATACACGTGAAATTGAAGCTTAAACAATACCCTTTACATTCGACAAATTGCTATTAAAAAATGATCACAACGTTCCATTGGAAATTGAAAAATAGTAAGTCAATCTTATTGCACACATTTATTAAAAATATTCAAAGTACTACCTACGTATTTACAACACTTTCTGAATAAACATTTGAGAATATCAACGCGTGTGGCCGACACTGCCACAGTCATCGTACTTAATGACATTTCAATGCTGGGAGGTCCGCCGTACGACTTAAATTAATCGAAACAGCGTCGAGTATAATCAACCTGCATGAGGGTTGCGAGCGGGAGAAAAAAAAGCGTGCACCGTATCTTTGCAGCTTTTAAATATTTATACGAGGCAGGGTCACGTAAGGGACGCGATGAGAAATGCATGGTGCATGGAGTGCAACAGCCTACCACCATGTTGCAGCTCCAGTTCATCCCCCGGTGCCAGATTACGGTCTTTTCAACGCTTTATTTTTCCCAACGCCGGCCCCCTAACTTATTCAACCGGCTTCCTTAACTTTCGTTTGTTAACTACACGCTACGATACGCAGACTATCTTTCGCGGACTAGAAATAGTTCAGTGGAACAGTGCCTCTCAAACCATGACCTGGTAACTGGCCAATAAAAATTCGTAAAAATCGGTTCTTCTTCGTCAACGAAGAAATTAATTAAATAAATTTAAAAAGGGTACGATCGTGAAGATAATTTTCGGAGAATCGTGTTTGAGAAACACTGGACCAAATGCAACGACACGGAAAATGGCGGCCAGTCTCTCTTGCAAGCCCCGAGTCCTTTCTGTTTGCACTCTTTCTCGAATCTTCTTGGCCGAGGAACTTCAATGGCCGAATTATATTTTTTCTTGGAATGCTATGATGCTCCAAACGGTGTTAGCCATAAGCACAGTAGGCTCCCAGGTGGTAGTAACTGCCACGAGCTGGGGGAAATATAGTAGTTGAAATTTACAACCCTTCTGTTGCGAAAAATAAATATTTTTCCGAAAGGATGTTGAGCAGGAAAGTAGAATTTTTTTTTTTAGGGAAAGAGAAAAAAAGTAAGAAAAAATAGATTGAAACTCACCACACAGTCCAGCGTATCGATTCGAATAAGACATCCCGTAGCTGCCGCAAGCAGGCGGTCCCGATTGGTACGGTTGATAGCCGAGCACGTTGCCACTGCACAACAATGAAAACATAACCCCTAAGCCGTGCTGCGAGATGATTTATCTCGAATCGAAAACGTCGCGGCGCGTTAGAACTTCTCGACGGTGAAAATACCCGTAAATCACCGGGAAAATCCCGTGCCGGGTTAACTTCCTGCTCTCACTTCCGGTTCTTCGGCGTCTTGAGAGAACTGTTCCATTTTTGTTTGCCAACTACCCATACTAAACATATTTTTCATGTCGTCCTTCCTTTCAAAAAATTACCACCTCGCATTTATCAAAATGTTTTTCGTTATCCGATGATGTAAAATATTTATTTAATAATTTATTGCAAAAGTATATGCGTATAATAATTTATTTTAAATTTATAATTCACAGCTAAGGATTGTTAAATACTTGTATATCAATTGTTCTATAAATTTTCCAATAGTATACAAATTTTAATCATAATCCAAAGACTCGTCCTCAATAACACGATCAAATAATTTTTATTGGAATTTTTAGCTAAAAGAAAATTGTCTGGTTTCTTTGTATCGGTTATTTCGATTTCTTTTTCGGTCACGTTGGATAAAAATTGGAAATAAATATTCCCGGTGGCGGGCCGAGACTTTTTCTGGCTGGCGAGGGGGTGGAGGGGAAAATGGCGGCAGCCTGCAGACGACGACGACGACGACGACGACGACGCGTTCAATTTGTCGACAGTAATAAGCTACCGATTGACAGGAAATACTCGAGGAACGGGGAAAATTTATGGAAGCTCCGGCCGGATTCAATGCACGTTGCATTCCGTTTTCTTTTTCCGCGGCTGCTGGGAACACGTCGAAAAGTTGAAATATCGCGCCGCAGATTTCCCTCATTTTCCCCTCTTTTGCCGGCCCCAGCCTACCTCCCCCCTCTCACCATATTTTCGAGTATTTTCCACGACCGCTTTAGAAAAATCTCTTGCTATCTAAATGCAAACCCTTTTACCATCCTCTCTCGACGGGCAAACAAATTTTTTGAAAAATCTGTGACAACGGAAAAGTCAAAGATAAAGCCTAATTTAAGGTGTGAAGCAGTGGGAAATATTTTAACTCATTTTTAATAAATTCGTAAATTCACCATGTTGAATAATTTTTTAGACCCATTTTTGAAAAATGGGAGACTCACCTAGGACCATAGTTGCAAACATAATTCTTCGTGTACCCGCGCGCCGGGTCGTAGTAGAACGAGTACCCGCAGCCCAGGAGGAACGTGTCACCCCAGACGAGCTGCAACCAGTTCAAACTCGATTTCAAACTTGATTCACTTACGGAAGAAAGTATTTTTCGACAATTTCGTGGGCGTTTACCTGAGTATAGTGGCCGGTTGCTTCGCTGTAGCCGGTACTATAGTGTTGCACCTCTTTGAACCAGTCGTTGATCCGTTGACGCCAGTCTGGCTGGTCGTCGTACAGCCCTGGGGGCCTTGTGGTCCACATTCTTGCTATATTCTGGCCCACCGCGAATCTCTCTGTTGTTAATCAATAATAGACACAATTTTCAATTCGACAGATCGTGAGAAAAAATTGCAAAACTGTTTTCAGCTTTTTTTAAAGAAGAGACTCATGTTTTATGAAACACCCTGCATACAATAAAATAGTGGGCTGGTTGAAATGTTACTCACGGACGTTTCGTAAATTGTCATGGTTTTCCGCGCACCGATCTGCCCATCTCTGAGCCACGGCTGCCAATTCGTCATCCCAGACCTGGGAAGCAACCCCATATTTTCAAATATGTTTGGACAACCTACCCAAAACTATCAATTCTACACATATACGATACTAGTCTCGAAATTTCGTTGCTTTAAAAATGCATAAAATATTTTCTCCCATTTTTTTTTCATCGAACTATCCCCTCCACATCACCACCACCGTCGTAGAGGTTGTTCAAGGTGACAAACTGGGCTCGGAATGTAATTTACGACGCAGAATTGTTGCGCGAATTTTCGCGGCCAATTTAAAAGCACAGTTAAGATTTACTACGATGATTAGGCGAGGGGTTGCTCACCATTTCCCTCATGTTCGCAGCCCCCGGCTGTCCGTGGATCTGTCCCAGAGCCACCAGCTGTCTCAGCCGGTTATGTTCGTCCAGAATAGCCTGTTTCTCCTCGCAAGATAAGCCGCCGGATCCTGGAAACGGTTCGCCATGAAAAATGTCGCTGGATATTTCACGGAAATTTTCTACATTTGTCCGCGGGACGGGGGTTGACGGGGGTTGAAGCGTTCCGATAATTCAATTGCGATTGCCTCTCCGAGTTCAAGAAAGTATTTCCCAAGCAGTGGCAGCCATTCCTGATCGGGAGCTGATGATTTCTCAACCTCGGTCCCCTGTTTCCCACTCCCGTATTTTAACATTGAATAAATTAAATCGTGTAGAAATAAAAATTATTTTATTCCTGAGGGGGATGATGACATTTATTTTCATTTTAAATTGTAACGCGTTTTGTGGTGTTAGGATGTGAGCTTTAGGGGAGGTTCGATGATTCAGTTGGGGTTGAAAGATCAGGGAAGTTCTAGAAAGTGAAAGTCATTCAAGATTCAAGAAACTTCATCCCCTGTCATCCTAAAGTATTAATACAGTGGAAGAAAAATAAGGGTAGTTTTGGCAACCTTGTTGCCTAGGTCGAATAAAATAATTCTCGATAAAGTCTGAATACCTGAAGCGAAAGATTTGTAGAAGGTAGGCGGGTACGAATTATGGAAACGCCCTCCAACGCCCCCCCACTCCGTCGTACTCGCAAAGAAAACAGCGGGAAGCGGGACGAGTTGCTTTATTATGCAGCCGGATAGTCAGATAATTCACGACGGAAGGAAATCGAATGTCCATCGTTGGTCCTCGTGGAAAGTCTATCCTTCGCCACCCCATTTTCTCACCCCCGTTTTTCCGAACCCCCCGTTGCTCGCTCTTCGTCAGTCTTTCATCCGTTTTCCCGTGCCGCTAGATTGCCCAACTCGCCGGAAAACTTTTCACGGAATCTGCTCTAACGACGTTCCCTCTGTCTTTCCGGGGGTGTGAGAAGAGGGACGAACAGAGAGGGGAAACTTTAGTTCCACCGTATTCTTTCCCCTTAATAACTTTTAGTTCCTCCGACGAAAACGAGGTTCCGGCTGTTCGCCTCTACATCCAACCCCTTCTATCCTCCACCCCCTGCAATCTTATGCAAATTTCCACACTGTCGCAGACTAGATCGGCAATCGAGTTTCCTTTCTTACCGGCCGGCCCTACGTTCTGACCGGCCGCCTTTGTTTCCGCGATTTATGCGAGCCAGAACCGTGCGATAATAAAATTTCACCATATTTAATAATACAGGGCGATTCGAACAGACCGTTTTTAAAATTCGAGTTTATCAAGAAATGAATTTCTTGACTTGATTCGGATACATTATTGCCGAGCCATACAAATTTTCGAAAGAAAGAAATTAACATAATGCGCAGCGAATAAAATAATTCCTCTTAAAGTTGATGTTTGAAAAACGATTATTCGATGTCGCAGATTGGAGAGGAACGAAATTAAAATAAATTAAGATTGCTAGGCTAATGATGCTAATAATGTCAATGTAAATACATAAAACAATTCTTCTCTGGACTTGTTAAAAAACTTATTATGGAGGATGGTAGTAGTCGATACAAACATCAAGATAAGATATAGAAAAATGTAGTTATTTATTTTCGAGATCTAGGATAACCTGAGATTCTCGATCAGCCATAATTTACCAGGCGGTCCAGCGAGGAAGTAAAAATAAGAAAACTGTCGGGAACCGGAATGTTTTGGGTCCGCGGGACCGTTTGAATGTAAAACCAGTCGGAGAAATCGGTCGCTGCCGAGCACGCGGGCCCGGCGTGTCTAAATTTGAAGCTAATTATGCAACCGGGCAATTAAAAATAGCGCGCTAACTGTAAAACGGGGACACGTGGACGGCCCGGGTCTGATACTTTCCAAGATAATATTTTTATTCGACGAGGAAACAGTCTTTAATTTCGGACAGACTCGAATAACAGGTCCAAAAAATCCATTAACTTTTCAATTTACAAATCAGTCGTTTTATTTTTGCACAAACTCCGGGACAAACTTAGAATTTTAATTGTCATTTATTGGTAATTATTGAAATTGAGTAGAAACGAGAAATTCAGAGGAACGCTATAAAAAAACTATGAGACAATATAATGAACTATCTTACGTGCTAAAAATAATATACAATAAAAAAAATTCAAGGTTACTATAATAACTCCGCAATAAAAGGTCACGTTGAAGTGAAAAAAAATCTTAATTATATTTCGAAGTGTGAATAAATATATGCAACAAGTTTCGGGAGATTTCGACAAACGACCGTCTAGAAAAAATTTTTTGAAAATTACGTTAATCTTCCTGGTTTGTTCCAGTCTCCCCGGTTAAGTGCGTAAGGCAGTTGGAAGATAGACGACCGATTGACTCGCGCGATTAACAGAGAAAAAATAAATTGAGCAGAAGAAAAGAGAGAGTGAGAAACGAGATAGAAAAAAAAAATAGTCGAAACGGAGGGACAGGTTTATTGCTCCGGTTTTCGTTCGACTACTTCCCTGGGCCGCGCTCATGAATAATTCAGCTCGTACATTATTTACGGGGAGAAAATTGGAATCTATTACATTTCGATAGGACGCCGGGGAGGATCGATTCGATTCTAAAAATAGCCGGGGACGGATGGATGCGCGGCCACCAAGCTCGATTAGATCAGCGAATTAAAACCGACCGGTTTGTTTAATCACGGGAAATCCGTGTCCCGTACAAGACATAGCAGAATTACAATCACCCGATTTGAATTTCCCGCGCGTATGGGAAACCCGGCACGCGCGCCGCTTTTGGAATCCTTCCGCGTCTTTTCTTTGAACAATTTTACTTAAACGTTCACAATATAATAAAACAAGTATATCGTTGTATTCGGGAGAGTCTGCAGAATCGTTCTACGTAAAAATTATTAGCATAGCATTCGTAGTTCGATCAAGAAAAATTCTTAAAGTCTCGATTATCTTAAAAATTAAAATTTTGTCTTAAAAATTGATTTTCTCGAAAACTAAAAACGGTAGAAATAAACGGTTTGGAGCATCGTGATCAGCGCAACGAAATCTATCGACCGAGTTAGTGGTTATCGGAAAGCAAAATTGGTGTTGTTATGGGATCACCTCAATTTCGCGACAAAAACAGCAAATCGGTGCAATAGGAGGATAGGCGGCCATTAGTCGGCCTCGAGCGAATTAAATGAATGAGAAAGAACTGAAATAGAGGGGGAGGGGAAGAGGGGAAGGTACTCGTGTCCCTTTGGTTTCTTTTTGCACCGGAAATGAGCAGGGCTTGGCCGGCGACGTAACCATTCGGGCCGACACCTGCTAACTCCATTCTGTGTCTCGTGGCCCGGCGATTAAATGGATTTCGTGGGAACGCCGCTTGTTAAATAAATAGTGGTCGGCGTGTTCAAACTTTCCCGGTCAATTTCCATTGCTGCTGGTCTAATGCACCGGCCGAAAACCGATAGCACTGCACGATCGTTTACATAGACCAGAAAGTCGCGGTCGATGGTGCCCGAAAATAAATTAGAAATCTTCTGTTCACCACCGTTCGATCTCTCATTGTGCCCCGCGGTGGTCAACTCACCATTTTACATCCCATAGAAAATAATTTCCCAACCCTTGTACTATTTTCATCCCTGTATTTTAGTGTTGGATAATTTATATAATTCTTTCCGTGGCGAAAATTATTTTATTCCCCATGGGGCGTCGGGTGGAAGTTGGTTTTTAAATTTTCTGGAGTTTGGTGGTGTTAGGGGATGAGTTTTAGGGGTGGTTCGATGATCCTGTGGGGACATCAGGCTCAGACAAGTTCTGGAGGATGAAAGTTGGTTAAGATTGACGAAACTTCATCCCCCATTGTTCCGGATTTACTAAAGGACTCGAGGGGTGGGAAAGTATAGGGGTGGTTTCTGTACCTTCGTTGCAATGACATTGCACTCGATAAAATAAAACTCTACGAAATTTATCAAAATTTTAATATTGTCAACTTCACTGTAGTATGCTATATTGTATTCTAAAATTTCTTTCTATTCTCTGAAAATATATTCGAAATCTGGTAGTGATTGTGTTCGACAGGATCTCTCATTGTCTGTCTCTCGGCGAGCAAATTTCGCTGCCCGCCGGGGCAGAACAATGGCGACCGGAAGCGGGCGTCGCTCGATAAATTCGACGAATTGATTAGTTCAGGTAAACACACCGGCATCTCGCCCCTTCCGCCCCCTTCACTGTTCTTTCCCTCGTTACCTTTCAATTTTATTTCCCTTTCATCTCGGTCCGCTAAATAATCGATGAGGAAATAAATTGTTTATTGCCGTCTTATGTTGCGCGTGTCACCTTTTACTGAAATTATTAATTTTCTCGAAAAAAAATGTTGAAAATAATATAATGCATATATTCGCGCGGATCGAAGTGCAATTACAAGTCAGAGTGAGTGATTATGGGAGCAGGAGGAGATTAAACAAAAATGAAGGTTACGTGAATATGGCTGTCGAGTCGGAAAGATAATGCATGAACCTACGCTGCTCGAATAATGAGGCTCGTTAAACACGAGCTTATGTCCAGTCACGTTCTTATCCGCGAAGATTATTCAAATGCTTTCGCGAGCGAATGAATCACCCTTGTCAGAGAAAAATATGGCGCCTGGGTACTGTGGTTTCCGGCGCCAATTTTACGCGGGAGATTTAAATACAATTATGAACACAACGTTAATGAGTTGTAAGTATATTAAACAAACAATACTTAACGATACAAAAAACAATTGTAACTAAAAAAAATTTATTCATAGTTCGTTCAAAATATATTTTCCATCTTTAGCAAAAATGTAACTTATGCAGATTCCTGGACCTTCCCCCACCACTCTGAAGCTAGCTCCGAGTCCGTGGCTCGCGAGTTGCCCCAGGGGGTAGAAAGTGACCCCCAGTCGAAAACCGTAAAATACTCACTCAGAAGGGTTTTTCCAACGCAGGATGGCCAAGTGTTGCCTGCCAGAGCCATCGGGGCGACCATGAACGTCACCATAATCGGGATCGCGTACCCTCCAGGCGCCATTTTTCCGATATAAGTCGATTCCAGGCTGCCCTTTGGTTCTCGATCGCGCAAATGGGACACCTACTGCGCTGGATCCGACCAGAGAGATCAAGAGACCGTGTACCGGGTCGATCGACAGATAAAAATGTCGGTTTTACGAGCCAGCCTCGGAAATGAACCGTGCGAGAGAACCGGTCCCACTAAACAGCTGTCCCGGTGAGCACTTCGCCGCTTTATATTCACCTGACCAGGTGTAATTGTGCGTGTCGACATGGTGGGGACCGCTTAACGTGGGTCAGGGTGACTGTCGCCCGGGACCCAAGGTCAAGGGACGGCTGCTAATCTCGCGGAGGCAATTAACAGAGCAATTAGCTACTGATAGTGGACTTAATGGTCCCCCTATCTTGACACTCTGACTATGGGAATTTGTTTAAACAGATGTATTGAATATTATAATTCCAAACTTTACATGACTGTTAAGTAATATTCGAAGAGTGTACTCATTTTTTTTCAAGTCACTACGAGCATTTTCTTCAGAGTGGCTAAGTGATTAGTACTGCCTCAGAGATAATTTATGATTATTTTAGTATTACTGCTGTAAGTTTGGAAGGAGTGGTTATTATTGTTTAAGAAAATTTGAGTAGATTCTTTGAATGTTGGTTTACAAGTCTGCCGAGTTTGGAATTTCAGTGCTGATTCGTTCTCTTTCAAAAAATTCCCAAAGATGCCTTACAGTCGGAGGCTCAAACTAAACAGACCACTTAATGGTTTACGGGGCTCTTCATTGAGATTCCAACTGTTTGATGGGCTTGGGTCCCGTTTGATGGAGTGAAATCTGAGTTAAGTGACGTGCCAGAGGTCTATTTTATATGACACTTATCTTCTGATAATGGACCTTATGCTTTTAGACGAGATGGGCCGAGACTGATGTAACATTGGTCTGGATTGTGCTATGCTGAGTTCGATGTATGGGAACCTTAGTTTAGGTCAAGTTAAGAACCATAAACTTGGTCTAGACCAATGCTGGTATCTTATGGGACTTGGGCAGTGTCTTTATCAGCCTTTTGACAAAGTTGGACTAGGCCAAAGTTAGACATACTTAGCCAAACTTACATTCTCTTTGAAAATAAGGGTAGAGTCTAGCTCTTCATAAAACTTGGATTGATTCCAAACTGTGTGTTCGAGTTAGGCCCAAGTAGTCCTTTGTCAAAAATTGTCCCTAGGTCACTGCTAAGTTCAGACATGATCCAGGTCATACAACATTGCATCTTAAATTCATTGCAACACTGAATTAGATCCCCACCCTTGAACTAGACGTCCCCAAGCGAAGCTGATGGCTACATGCCAACTAACTCCTTCCCCCATAACTGCCACCCTCAAATAGTTCGAGGTCCGCAACTTCGAAGACCTTCGTAGACCTTGAAGAGCCAGTTCCTCGGCTATCTAGTCTCCAACGATCTCGCTGCGCAGTATGTCGTCCCGCAGCCGAAGATTAAGACCCGTAGTTCTTCGATATGACTCATGGACCGGTCAAGGTCCAGGCTGTGGGACTCACGGTCAGGTGAATTTATCGGTTATGCGAGCAGCAGGTGCGCATCACTGATCTACTGTACACAGAATCACAGAATGCTGCGGAGATTTATAATGGGATGCCGAAGTTTCAGATAGTTCGGGACGAAAGAGAGATTGCAAATCTGCACCAGCAACTGCAACCGTCTATTTTAGGGAAATGGTGCATCATGCACTGAGTCATCCTCAGCTATAGTAGCCGGCCACATCTTACTTTTCGCGAAGTTCAAGGCCGAGAGACTCGCGACGGAGGAGGCGTGTTTCGATAATTAATGCGGCCCGTCGCGAGATTAACGAGCGTTCCCGGCGACGCGGGCTCGAATATAGAAATCCGGGCGGAACTTTTCGAGCTTCTAGCCCCTAATGAGCAGATATTAATTAGTCCGGGCGGGGTAATCGCGGAGTGGTGGGCAATGACGGTTACACAAGGATCGTTGGAGATCATCTCGAGATCATCATCGTTATTTTGAAGGAGCTGCTCTGAAAGGGAAACGCCCAGGCTGGTTCGCCTAAGTGCTCTTAGTGCTTCGAATTAGGCTATCATCGCAATGGCTGTGTGCGATGCAAAAAAATTTTTACATTACAAATATAAATTTTTGCGAGGACAAAAAATTTGACGAGTCGCATGAATATGCTAATTAGTGGACCATTGGTGTGTAATAGTAATACATTGCTAATGGGTTCATAAACATAATATTGTTTACAGTTTCGAGAATGAAATCTGTGCGTGAGCAATCTGCATTTAAAGATCGGATAGAAAGTAAACGTCGTTCGGCCATCTGCGGGTCGTTGATTATGCATCCGGTTTTTATCCAAAAACGGATCCGATCGTTATCGACCGGTTGCGATAGATCGTAACACGGCAGACAGCCAGGCTCCGTCCGTGTCGACGACTGGTTTTTGCCGATCCCACCGAATTAATTATCGAGTCGCCCGAGACGCTCCGGGACCGAGAAACTTTTTACAGTTCGAGGTGATTTTCGACTGGCTCGTTTTACGGCTTTTTCGGGGAATTTTGTTAGGTTACGCCGCGTCCCCACTTCGGTAAAATTGTAAAAATATCCTTCACTATATATTCATGAATTTTTATAAATTAATTTTAAAAAGATCCAATCAAATAGAAACACAAAAGAAAAGAATAAATAATAAGGATCCTGTCGAATTTTATTAAATATTCATGAAACTTGTATTTATTAATGTGATGAGTTTGATTCATAGAAATGTGAGTAATGCCTTCCATTTTATCGATGAAAATGAAACAATACGGGAAGAAATGATTGGCAGGTGTGTACGGGGCTTAAAGCGGAGGGATCGTCGAAGTTTTGCGAAATATAAATTCCACGGTTAAAAGTCCGGCAGCCTTTGTTAAGCCGAAGCTCCGAATGATTTATCTCGTTCCAAGCATTTATCGTTTCGCCTGGAGAAGCTTGCTGGCGGATGCACACGTTGCACCGCGCGCGTGGTGCACTTTGAAATGCAAATTTACGCTTCCCGCGGCAGCCGAGGAAGTTTTCGACGTGAGAACGTGCCCCGCGTTTCCCTTTCGAATTATTCTTCGCTACCGCCATTTTGGCGCAGCCCGTGTCGAAACTTTGGTCGGCATTCAATTCAAATTTCCCGCCGTTTCGCTCGAATTTCATTTACAGAGACCAGAACATTTTTTTCTCGGTTTATTATGCACGTGTACTTCGAAATGTTACGAGGAATTTTGAATCATCGACGATGCTCGTTAGACTCTTTGTCTGAGGGACGTATAATGGGCACCTGGCTAACGTAATCGCCGTCATTAAAGTCTCGGAATGTTCCGAGAAAAGTCACGCACCTCGAGATTTCTATGAACTGACAAATCGTTCTGGCGATGATTCGTTTCTGACGTTTGTACTCAATCGATAGAACAAAAGTGAACATATAGTTTAGTACTGATTATTTCAATTTTTTTTATTGTTTTAACTTAATAATTATTCAAGTTACTGGATTATTGGCCGCCATGTTGCTTGAAGTCTTCAAGCTTCGTCCCAATCAATATATTAATTTATTTTTCACTGCACGAATTATATAATACATAAATTTTATTTATTTACTGAGGACTGTTTAATTTTTGCACGCTTATTAGATGGTTTTATTTTTTGATTCGGCATTTTCTCGATTATCTAGGAAATGTTCTAGGGTCAAACCACCACCGGTACACACCGGAGGCACTTCCGGTGGCAGGAACCCGCCAGAAATTAAAGTTGTACGTTGCACCTGCGACTCGTCCGCCGAAACACGGAACTGTAATATTGGATTCTCGATGGTATTGAATGAGAGCTGGCACTTGCCACTTCGGAGACCCTCTCAGTTAATAGGAGGATCGCTTTCGGTTTGCCGGATCTGTTATTCTGTTCATATCTGAAAATTATTCTAATAACTTTGCAAACTTTGCCATTGCTCGCCACAAAATGCCTATTTAGAAAAAAAGACCAGAAATGTATCAAAATCGAAATTTAGTAATTCCATTAGCATTAGCAGATCTCTGTGCGATATACCGTGCGACCATGATGTACGGATTATGGTGGACCAAAAGAGTTCTCCCGTGACGTCACGTCCGCCGTGCACTCGTTTATCCAGTGTTCGTAGACTAACGACTTCTATTAATATTCTCTGCAACTTTGTCAATTTTTTCTCCGCTATCTATCCGACGTAAGGCAGACATATTGTTACTGTCCAACGTGACCTAAGCTTAATTACCGTTCCGCCATCAGTTCTCTGAAAGCTGGGGACACCAAGGATGTAAACGAGCACGTAGTAATCGTCGTATCGTTTATTTTCATCGTTAACTACATTAATTAATTTTCTCTTATACATAGTTTCATTTATTTTTTCCTGTTACTCGCTTTCTCGTTCTCTCTCTCTCTCTCTCTCTCTCTCTCTCTCTCTCGCGCTCACTTTCTTTCTCTCCTCTCTCCCGCTCCCCGTTCCCGGTAATCATTACGTACAACGGTGTAACATTTATAATATTTTTTATGTATAACCTAACAACGTTTAACGCGAGACACACAGTGTTCACAGAATATTCTTCATCCTTCTCTCGTACTCAACAATCATACACACACACACTCGTACGATTTACCATTATAATATAATATAATATAATATAATATAATATAATATAATATAATATAATATAATATAATATAATATATATATATTTTTCTCTTTTTTCTTTGTTAATTAATGTATCTGTTTTTTCCTCACTCTGTGTTACACATACATACATACATACATACATATATATATAATATATAAAATTCAATGTGTGTGTATATATATGTATAGTATGTCCGCGTGATACGCGTTGCATCGTTACACACAGGGCGTTCCATTTTCGACACCCGGTATATATATATATATATATATATATTATATATATACATGCACTGTCAGCGTTTCTCGATTAACGAGCCGAGTCTCGTCGAAGGAAAAAAGGAAAACAGATCATCGTCATCCCCGATTAGCTGCGAGTCCACTCGAGGCCACGTCTCCTCTACACCGAAATTGGCCCAGCGGCGTCGCTTCCGGTCCGAGAAAAAAATAAAACTTCAGCTCGTAGTCGAGCGGACACGCGGCTTAAGAGAGCGACCACTCGCAGAAAGCACCGGAGCAACTATCTCTCTTCTACTCACTCTGTCCCAATATTCAATTTTCCTTAATCCCGAGAAGACAAACGATTTAATTGAGCACTTCCTTTCGTTTCTCCGTTTCGGGGCTGAGTCTTGGCCGCACAAAAGCTGCGAGAAGGTTGCGAGGATAATGTACAAGGAGAGCGCCGAGAGTATTGTTCGAGCTACTGGAAAAATAGGCGACCACCAGGCCTCGAAAACCACTGTTTAAAGATTTTATATATATATGTATATATATACTCTCTGATTACAATAAAATGTCAATAAAGACTCCTCGTAATTGTTGGAAGGACCGAAAACATTTATTAGAATTTACTCAAGCCCTGGTGGCGATACTCTCTCGCTGAAACGGCTGAGAAAAATTCTTTTGTTGTTCGTAACACTACGCATGAATAACAGTTTTAATTGCTCCGAGATTAACAGTTAAAAATTCGAATGGGTAAAGTAACAATTTGTTTTGCCCGGCCGTCTCGGCGATTCGAGGTGGTCACTTCGCAATTAGAAAACTCGAGGAGGTTCCCGGAAGTTCGGGGACCGCGATTGTTCACGGGAAATAAAGCGGCGGCCGTGTGTTTGTCGCTGGATCCGAGTGTGCCGGCCCACTTAGGCCGAGTTTGCCCCGTGGGGGTGATCAAAGGTCTGGCTTTGAAGTATGCTCCACGGCGCGGCGCGGCGCGCGGCGAGTGTGCACCGCGGGTTGCGTGCGCCAGGCGCGCATAGGCGTCACCGTTGCGTCGTATCGTCTTTCATATTTCCGTGATGCCCCGCTAGAAAGCCTCTACCCAACACGAAACTCTACACCGAAGACCAAAATAACGGAAAAATCGACAAATCTACGCGCGCGTTGAAAACAATTCGACTGGATTTTTATTTTGCGCCTTCGTTCGCCGCGCGAAAAAAACAACACAACAAGGCAATTACCCGACCGGAAATTGGTGAATTCTTAATTGCCGGGTCGCGGAATAAATTTCACGGGATTGGTTTTCGCGCGAGCGCGTTTCACGATGCGTACACTCACGCATACACGCTCATCGATATCGACGCCGGGTCGGGGAATAACCGCGAGCGGCCGCCGCACAACGTGAAACGAAACGGAACGGGACGCGTTCACGCACGATCGAGTTATTTAATTAGCGAAATGACCGCGCGTTGTTCGATACACACTTTTGTTTCTTTGTTTTCCTTTTTCTCTGTTTAACCGTCTAAACCCTCCCCATTCCTATCCCCCCCATCGTTCACGTTCCCTATTCCGGTTACTTTCAATCGATTTCTTCGTCCGGCACCGTTGATTAATCGCGAGCGATTAATTCACGACCGCACGATCTCGTTTTTAAGCTCGTTGGTTTCGTTATTTAACTTAAATCCCCACCGTTCCCACCGTTCAACAGATTGTTCTCTCCAGTTCTGTTGCTGGCCGGGGGGCGGCGCCTCGCCTGTCACGTGACGTCTCACGTGGTAGTCACGCGAGCGTCACGTGACACACGAGGATCCGCCCATCTCGGCCGCCACCACCGGAATCGCGACGATGCTTAAGCGTACTCGTTTCCGTCGAAAGTCGGTTTTTTCTTTTAGGCCTGTCGAGTTCTCAAGCAATTCTACAGGGTGTCGCCGAAGTACCGGACGCGTTGCAGTTTGCATCCCTCGGGGAATGCAATCCCGAGGACTGTGTAGCGTCTACAATATGACATGAATAGTTTAGTTAAAAATATTTATTTAAGCTTGGAAATTAGTAAGAAAAATCTGCAGTTATAAATCGTTCAATTGTAGTTCCAGTAATTTTTCTAATCCATTGTAATCATTTTTTTGACCGATTATTAATTTTATAGTAGAAACTTTGAGTTGGCCAAACCGTTGAAACAAAATGTATTAATTTATTTACACTTTCTGTTGATAAAAAGATTGTTGGAAATTGAGAGACACTGGTTTCCAGTACAGTTTCCTTCAGATTTGCACGTTCAGGACGCAAACCGGCGTCCCGGTCCGGGCACCGTGTATAGCGAAAAATATACTTATTTATATTCAATATAGTTTCTTTGTTAATTAGTCTGCTATCGGGTACGCGGCTCGTCGGGACGAAAAAGAAACCGTGTACAGGATCGGCAAAAAGCACGGTGGCGAGGCGTGTGTGTTGCTTCGTGCGAAACTACTACGACGGAACACACAGAGAGAGACCCGAAAAAAGACGAAAACAAAAAAAACTGGCGCGAGAGAGAACGGTTCGTTTGCCGCGCGCGCGCGAAAATCAAACGATCCGGGGACGACGCTCTTCTCCTCCCTCCCTCCCCCCCACCCCCGCCTCCCGTCGGTGTGGACGCCGCGCGCGGCGCTGTTTTTTCTGGGTAGTCGCGCGTCGAACGCGCCGACCGCGACGCGAATTACACGCTACAAATTGCACACGAAGGAACCAACTAGTTAAAGACAAATATTGACCCGTCACCGGTTCCCAGGCTTCCATTAATTCGACGCGTTCTACCGTGGCCGATCGAAAAACCATGCTCTCCCTCCCCCTTTTTTCCTATCCATCGGAGCTCGTGGAATCGGAGAATCTAAAAGAAAAACAAAAATATTAAAGCGTTGGACCTAAATTAGCCTCGAGCTGGCCCTCCGTCAGCTTCGAATCAGGATCGTGTTGATTTTAGGCGAGGTCCTAACGAGGACTCGGTTGAACCAGGGGGCAATTAGAATCGAGTCGTAGCAGGTCCTAATTGGGCCCATGTTGCACCAGGTTCTAAATTAGAAGTGACCCGAGCTAGGTCTAAGTTACGGCAGGTCCTAATTAGAACTGAATTGAACCAGGCCTCAATTAGGCCTGAGTTATACCAAGTCCTGCTGTTTCACGAGTTCAACTAGGTCCTAATTGGATCTAAGCAAAGCGTGAGGCAGTTGTTACTAAAATCTGGAATTAAACAATTCTCAATTGTATACAGCATAGATCCCAATTAACGTCATGTCAGATCTCTGATACACAAAGGTTCTAAATAATTCTGATTTGTATGTCACTATGGTTCTAATTAGTCAGTAAGGTCCTAATTAGGCTTAGATTATACGTGGGACAGTCTAATTAATTTCTTATTAGGCATGAGAGAAGTGATAATTGACATAGGCCCGAGACAGAATTTAATCGCACTGGATCCAAAAGACCAGGTCCCAATTACTTCTGAATTAGGATAAGGGTCCATTGCGGTACGAACCAGTCTAGAATTAGGCCTGCGTTAAGCTCAGAGAAGATCCTAATAATTAGGTAATGGGTCCTAATCAGACTCGGTCTAATACGCAAGCAATGCGACAGATAGGATTCACGCAGATCCTAATTAGAAGGTTAGGCTCAGCTTAGACACACCGTAGGTCCTAATCAGCACCCAAATTAGGCGGGTTTCGAATTAGTCTAAAGAACGCCGGGTACTAAATTAGTAACGCGAAGAATTCCGAAGTTTCTGTTTCCTCCGGATGATAATTATCGGTTGATTAATAATTACGGGTCGATTAGGGGTATCACGACGGATATCGTATTAATTAATCCGTCGTATGAGAACGCGTTTTCCTAGTCCTCCGGGGTCCGATGGAAACGGGCCGGGCGTGTTTGATGTTGAGGCACTAATCCTAACATTAAGTTTTCACGACAAGACGCACGGGTAATTAGCTAATGATATGTGAGGATGTGCTTAACCGTTAATGAGAGGGGTGCGTTGCACTGCCGAGAAGCGCATACGGCCCTGAATAAATTCTACTTGAAGGTACACGTCGTTTTCCTGTCGCGAAAACGCCACGAACCGCTCGTCAGGGTCAAGTCTCTCGGCTGGGAATCGATTGTCATTGACCCAAACCACTCGTAAAGCTGAACTAGCCTTCCCTGTGTCTTAGAGCCAGCTATCTCCGCGATTAAATATCTTTCTATCCGCGATGAGACACGATCAGCGGAGATGTGCTTTGATTTTCAATCCGAGGATGAAATACCGTTGATCTGTACCACTGATAAATTGATTTTAGGCCATATTTAGATGCCCCCCAAGCTCCAATCGAATCAGGGAGTACTGCACATTTCTAGGATTAAGATTGAACATTGTTTAAATTAGATTCGGACCTAGTTTCAGTTAATTCTGAGCTGGGCCAATTTAGCGTTCACTTAAACTGCTGCTAAGATGATTGTAGGCCATTTTTAGATGCCTTCCCAGCTCAAATTGAATCCAAAATTAGTGTACGATCCTCGGATCAAGATTGCATAATGTTCAAATTATATTTGGACCGAATTTCAGGTAATTCCGAGCTGAGGTTGATGTATCGTTGACCTATATCACAGTTACCTGTCATTTAGGCCTCTTCGAGGTGCTTTTCAAAATAAAATAGAACAAGCTAACCACTCTTCTAACTCTAACCAATTAAAATTCTACAACGTTCAGAATACCTCTAACCTCGATTCAAACCAGTTTCAAGCGCGACGGCTGAATTATGGTTGACTCGTACCACTGTCAAACAGAAACCGTGCCCAAAAATCGCTGCCGAGCTAAACGTCCGAACGAAATCTGACTTACAGATCGATCATCGTATCCGATCACAACGAATCCGAACCAAAAAAATCCTAGGTCTCGGTTATCGTTGATCTGTACCACTGGCACTATCCAAATCAGAGCGGGTTCGTGGGCAATTCGTGGGAAAAATTGCGAGTCTCCGGGGCCTCGTGACGAAGCCTGCGACGACGGACGATAGTCTAGAGCCAACGCAGCTATCACACTCACCGTAGAAAATATGTTCGCTCTTTCTCTCCCTCTCTTTCTCTCTCTCTCACTTTTTTCTCATTTTTAATCAAAATACCGAATCCGTAATTCTCTCTTCCCGTGCTTTGTTCTCGGTTTTGTGTGCACGCGCTAGTCACACTCGATGCACGATCATGCTCTATGTACTGAACAAAAAAAGTCACACACATTCTCACACGCACTCACTTCCTCTCTATATATATAGAACTCGAGCTCTCCAGCTGTATGATATATTTATATAGGTGATATGTACGAAATGGAAGATTCATGTTTCGCCGCGTCGTTCCTCGCGAGACAGCAAAGCCGTTTTCCGGTCCCCTTCGTTAAGCTTCGTTCTCTCGCTCCCTCTCTCTCTCTCTCTCTCTCTGTTGCTTTTTAGTTTGTTTTTCGGAACTCTCAGCTGTTCGAGACCTAGAGGATCGAGCCGTAGATCCCAGACTCCCACGCGGCTTTCAGAGACAAACTTTCTTTCAGAAGCCGGTCAGAGCTCGGCCACCTTCTTACCCCGCACCCTAGCAGAACTTGTTGCACGTGTTCCAACATCCACGACCAACTCCGACCGGGTTTAGGTCCGATTAATTCACCCGCGCCCGCGCGCGCGCGCACACACACACACGCACACATACAAACGGGCCAAGGTCGGCCGCGGTTAGGCCAAGCAAATCCACCTTGCTCAGCCGGAATCCACTCTGTCGATCATCGAGCCGGGAACCGGGCACACAGCTTTTCCACCTTTGACTGCCCGTCACTATGCCGGCTCGATTTTCACCCTCGAATTTTTACCCTCGTCGAACCGGAACGCCGAGGCTGTCGAGATTTTTTTTTTTTGGAAAATTGCGTCTCGTTCGAAATTTTCTATGGAGCTCAGCCAAATTGCGAACTCCAGATTTTTGCATTTTTTCCCGAGGAGTCCTGTGTCGATTTAAAATTGTCCAGAGAAGATTTGTAACTACTTATTAAAATTTTTTTTCAGTCGAATAATTCACCAAACAGATGCGAATGAAATTTTAGATTTTATCCGACTTTATGATTTGAAATTTTTGCAATTCTCTGGAAGAGAAGTAATTTTTAACATTAATCGATCAAGGGGGCAGTACCGAGGTGCCGAGAGACAATTTTGGAATTTTCTGAGATTTTTTGATCAAAGGGGTTGAGGTTCGTTTGCTGTCCGACGTGGAACGGTCGCGGATCACTGTCATGGCGGTAGCTCAGCGATCGAGAAATTACCAGGCGGCCCTTAGAACGGTAGATCTATCTTAATTGGTACTCTCTGACTCGCTCTCTAAAACGTCGCTGTGTCTGTGTGTCTGTGGACCTAAGTTCACGGAAGAAAATTACACGGGTGCCTTAATTGTCTTACGTTCTACGTCAACCTGACGGCACACGTAATTAGATATACAGCTGGTGTACTTGTCAGACTGTTGCGCGCGAGAACTCCGGATTTTTTCGCTTGGTATAATCCTCTTTTAATGCTTCTCCGTTTCTCCGAAACGAAACAGAATAAAATGGAACGTTAAAACGGAAAATCCCTCGGCGTAAATCCACTGAAATAATTCTTTAGATTATAATACCCCAAGTAAAATATGTGAAAACCATCTTGTACATATTCGTGAATCATCGACAATAACTCTGAAATTATTTGCGAAAGAAATAATTATAAACAATAATGTATAGGTACGAGGATAGAAATCGCTATTTCCTTCTTGGTCTCGCGTGCAACGGCTCCGGCACATTTAATATGTATATACATACATACATACGTGCGGTATGTATACGTATATTTACATCGCTTAACATCCCTTAATTGTCTATTTTGTTTCTCCATATTTTTTTTTTTGTAACGTGTTCACGATTAATTCACGAGGTGCCGTGTACTTTTTCGTGTTTCTCTCGTCGTCCCGCGATATCTCTGGCAGCGGCGCGACCGAACCGAAAAAAAAACCATCAACCCCATCCACCCCCAACGCCACCCCTGACCCTACTTTCGCTCCGTTTCACCCGGTGCATCAAGTTTTCCGCCCCGGAAACCCGGGGAGGGAAAAAGAAACGAACGGTCAAAATAAAATGAAAAAAATAGAAGAAAAAAAAACGGCGAAAAGAGCGAAAAATGAAAAATAAAAAACCGCAACCGAGCGACGAAATTATTTCATTCTACCCTCTCCCGTCGTTTAATGGTTGTTTTTTCCCCGATTTTTTTGTCGGTTCTCGTCGGACAAACGTGAAAAGACAAAAAAAAAAAACGAAAAATAAAATGCACCGATCGAGTTTGACCTGGACCCTCCCTCCACCCCCCCCCCTCTCTGATGCTTCTCTCTCGCATCTCCCGAAAAAACGGACCCCCTTTTTGTCCGATGGAAACGCTCACGCCACCTCCGACCCCTTCCCGCCCCGAATAGATTTTTTTTCTGTTTTTTTTTTGTCCCTTTTAAGTGATTTTTCTAGTAATTTAATTGATCCGCTTCAGAAGCGAACACGACACGACAGTAGACAGTATAACTCTACTTTACCGACGGTATTGTCATGGTATCTGTGCCCATCGTCCAAGTCCAGATCAAAAGTGCCGTCTTGCCCGTTCCTGGTCCGTTTTGAGAGAAAAAAAATATGATCGATCGACGTCGATTCACCCCCTGAGTGCCTCCCACCATTTTACTTTTTCTCGTTCCGGTCTCCTTTGAATCGGGCCGGGGAAAATTGGCCCTCCGGAACAATCGTCGACAATCTATCACGTGATACATCCTACGAGGGTCCGTCTCTTTGATTAAATTCGTCGTCGAGAAAAATCAAATTGTTCAAAGTGTTGAGTAGAATTTCTGAAAAAATTCTAAACTACATGTCAGATGACACACCTTCTAGAATAAAAATAATTTTGTCGGAAGGGCCATTTATTTCCCAGCGAAAAAAATCATCCTCGAGGACCTCCATGACCAGAGCACCGATCGCCGAGAGATTTCTTCGAGCATCCCAATTATTTTTGAAAGAGGTTGGATCCGCATCGAGGAACCGAGGAAAATAGCAGCGATTCGAGACTCTCGGCGCGGCAAAATGGACCCGTTTCCGGTGTACCGAGCCGAGAAATCTGCATCCGGACTGCGGATGTTTGCCGGAGGAGCAAGGAGGCGACCTATTTCCCTACAGAGAAGAGCAGCTTCTCAACCGGGGAGACAGTTTCGAAAAGATTACGGGACCGTATTAAATTCGATCGGATCTTCGACCGCGCCGCTTTTTCGAAATCTCTACCCCCCCCCCCCCCCCGGTACTGCACAAATATCCGCAGTCTATTTATTCGCTGGCGAGGCGTGGCGTGGCGAGACAAGCGGACCGTGAATTCCTTGGGAAACTGACGCGATCCGATGTCGTTCTTGTCTGCCCCGATTCCCCGGCCGTATCTGTTCCTTTTTCGAGGACAACTGCCGTTGTACCGGGCTCGTAGGTGTCCTCGAGATGCGTCGTGACACCGGTCTGCACTTAACCCGTTGAATTTTCGAGTCACCCCGAAACTGTTACGCCTCCCACCCCACCGTTTCCCGAGTTGATCTCGCCCATCGGACAGGCGGCGGCGGCGGCCGATACTTTGTGCGTCTAACACCGTTGGATCCTCTTGGTCGGCTTGAAAATCGGCTCCCCATGCATTTCCACCGCTTTCCTGATCCATTTTCCCCGGCTCGCAGCTGCTGCACTCGGTCCTCCGACTTTGCATCAGCAAACCGGAGGACTCCCCCAGCTCTCGTCTTCAATTTTCAATAGAGCCCGCCATCTTGAAACTTCTGGGAGCAGGGAAGATGATCTTCCAGGGTTCTTCGGGGACTCCCCGATCTGCTGTCCCACGCCCCTGATCCCCGGGAACACCGGTCTCGACTGTAAAGGTTCTCTGCAGGACCTCTCTGTGTGTCTAGTTGCTTGGCAACCTAGGCTGAAAAATCGTGTGCCGCTTTGCTCCTGGACGCGATCCAAGCGATCCTAGATCCCCCTTAGTCGTTGACTCTCCACCCTCCCCCTCCCCCCCCCCCGTTCGGTTAGGTCTTATGTAGAACGCGCGGCGCACTTGTTGCGTTTCGCTAATGAATCTTCTGTCGCGAGCCCATCGATTCCGCGAACAGGTGGTTAGCAGCCGTCCGGGCGAGTTGTTTGCGCGAGGACGGACGTCCGTTTAGGCTCGTTTTTCCCCGTCGAGCATCGATCCGCGCAACCCCCCCGCGTATGCCTCGTCATGCGAATCGTGTGTATGTGCACCCTCCCCCACCCTTCCACCCACTATCCGCCTCCCCCGTCGCCTGAATCGATTCCGGTGTTGTCAGGCTGTACGTTGTCCGTAGGAGACTCCGTAAACAGGAGTTTCGAGGCTTCCTTCTATGGTTGGCCACTCCTGCTCCACACGTCCCGTCCGCGAATCGATATAGCAACCCCCTGGAATCGAGGTGTCACTTCTTCTTCGCGGAACTCGTTAACCTGTCTCGCCTCGCACCAGTAGTCGTTCGTCGATCGCGCCACACCGACCGGAAATGGAAATCTCCCGGCGAGAGAGGCAGAGAGAAAGAGAGAAAGAGAGAGAGAGAGAGCACATCTTCCGAGACACCGTGGGGAATTTAATTGGCTCCGTGGATCGATTTATCAGACACCGAAAAACTTTGGAGAATTTTGTTTTTGTTCAAACGGTTCCCTATTCCATTTTTTCGGTCAAGATTTTCGAGTCGTGTCCCATTTCTCTCCGACGTTGGAAATTTGATTTCGCTTCGATTTTCGGAGAAGATCCTTAGAAATGATCTATGGTCCACGGCGCGTCCAAGAGTGATTGCGTCGATCTATCGGCGGGTAGGGGACGACAGGGAGTGTGGAAAGCGACCCGACGCGACGCGATGCGACGGTGACCCACGGTGGTGTTGTCCAACGTTAGGCGTCTGTCTCCTGGTTCCGAAAGCACTCCAGAGGTGTTCGGCAATAATTGAACGGCTGGCGACCGCTTGTCCAGACCTCGGACCGTCAACGAACCCCTGATTCCCGTGCACGGCTGTTCGAACGAACGGATTGTCGGCTGTCAGAAAGGGTTGATCGATACGGGCCCGTCGTCTCCCTCGGATTGTTTAGATCACTCTGGAGAGCACCAGGACCGACGACAGGGCCGTCATCATCAGGGAATTCCGCAAGTCCCTCGATGCCGCGGATACTATCGCCACCGCGCTGTTGCACGCCTCCGGTGCTGGGTCTGCAACATGAATTTATCCCGTTAATTCGATCTGGACATCACTGATCATACAGGGACCAACTGACAGTCGTCCTTGACTATGAGGAATGATGATCGGGAATTTTATTGTCTTCGCGTTATCGAGACTTTCATTCAGGTCTACCTAACTTTCAAAATTATTTAATACCTCATTTCAACTAACATCCCCTCTCTTACTACTTTCGAGGGTGCATGTAGTACATGAAACTAATTTATTGGTTGAACTTTTCCTCCCGAACCCACAGATTTTCGATTGTTACATATCTTATCGTGTACATTTCGTCGAGAAAATACTAAATACGATGTCCCAGACCGCGGACACCACTCGTTTTTGAGTTATGAGCACGTAAAGTTGAGTAATTTAACATTAATTTTCATTGTTTCACGTCGGAAAGTGACAGGTATGGGCGCCGCCATATTGGTAAGTAGGGAGCTCCTTATTTGTAGTGACTCAGTGAATTATAGAATTGGGAAAGAGAGTAGTTTTAGTGGTAGTTGTTTGAGATTGTGTCTGGGTTAGGTCTGGGTTAGTTCTGGTTAGATTTTGTATCGGTTTTATAATTGTAAGCATGAAAAATTTAGATATCTTGATTGTGTGCATATGTATGTTATCGGCATTGCCCGTAACGTGTGCGATATGGGGGCGCCACTGAGTCACTACACGGGAGAGCTCCCTACTTACCAATATGGCGGCGCCCATACTTGTCACTTTCTGAGGTGAAACAATGAAAATTAATGTTAAATTATACAACTTTACGTGCTCATAACTCAAAAACGAGTGGCGTCCGCGGTCTGGGACATGGTATTTAGTATTTTCTCGACGAAATGTACAGGATAAGATATGTAACAATCGAAAATCTGTGGGTTCGGGAGGAAAAGTTTACCCAATTTATTTTTAAGGATTAGATAATTTTCCAGTCTGAGGATTAATTAGGCTCAGGAAGGGAATTCGTTTGCTCGAAACTCTCGGATATTCGTCGAACCACCCTCGCTTGATTTCGCATTCTCTTTGATGGCTAATGAACCCACGAAAACGGCGAAGAATAAGGAACAAGGTTCTCCGGAGAGGCTTTGTGACCCGCGAGAAGGGACGAAGATTGCGTCGCCGAGCCAAAGAATAAGGGAAAAAATCGCCCGAAGGATAACGAGTTTCCGGCTGTTCAGGATCCCCCACCCTTCCTCCCCGCCGTAATCACGCGATCGCAGCCACGCTTTTCGAACTGGCTGGGCAAATATTTTCCTTCCCCCCCTCCCCCCTCCTCGAGTGTCTGCGAGAGAAAAAAGAAAACCAAGTTTCACCGTGTCAGCCTTATTAAAATCACCGTTGATCACTTCCGCGAGATTAACAGGTTGGCGGCCATTACAGACGATCTCGTGTAAAATCGCGACAATCCGTCGGCCCCGTTGAAGCAATTAAGGAGCGGCGATCGATGATAGTCGAATCACGCGATCGTGATTTACGGCCGCGATTTTATCCTGCTTCGCGAAAAGAGGCGGGTGCCCCTCTTTAGCAATTTTTTCCTGGAAATTGGATCGACGGAAAATTACCAAATTTTGCGCGCGTGTTCGTCAATGTCTGGAGAATAAGGGGATATTTTTTAAAATTTCGTTTTACTGTCTTCTCGTTGCAGGGTGAAACGATAAAGAATGGCTATAGAAGTAAATGTACAAGCTTAAGGAATGGTCATGGTAAAGGCTGTAATAATCATTTTCTTGGGTTGTACGTGAATTGTATGGTAAATCACGGTCTTGGCGAGGCGTGGGGGTAGTTATTAAAAGAAACCGGTAGCAGGCAGTTACGATCCGATTAAAGGGTGAATTAAGTGTACCGTTAATTAAAAGCGCGGCTGGGAACCAGCGAGCATTCTAATGACCGGGCCCGTTACGTTGGAACGTTCAACCGTATATTAAATCACCCTTAAGTTGTGCCATCAACCGCGCACCCACATCTTTCGCGAACCTAATCGTTCGAATACTACGATCGCGCTAAACCATCAAAAAGAACATTTCCCCGGACGAACACTTCTTTCTATAACTTTCCAGAAATTTAAGAGCAGTAAACGAACAATAAGTAATTGTAATGGGAACTGTGATACAGTAGTAGAGGGTTGAATAAACAATTGAAAAAGAGAAAAATAGATGACTCGGTCTTCCGGGACCGGACGGACTGGTAGTCAGCCACATGCGGGTCACGGTGACCCAGGATGGTCTCCTGTGGTCGGGCTATTTCCCATGGATCCTTGGCAGCTCGGTTCCCGAGCATGATCGACCGAGTCTCCCTAAAAATTTCATTTCAAAGCTCCCCTCGGCCTCTCTCCGATTCCGATCGATCCTCTAACCCTGACCCGAATTCCGCTCGCAGCCCGGCTGCGGGAGAGACCGTCCCGGAGGCTGCTTGGACAGGGATCGGAAATCATTTTTCCGTGGAACGCGGTCGCACAGTCCGCCCCCGCGCTCGATCCGACCGAACAATAGGTTTAATCCGCGACGGATCTCGAATAAACAGAACCGTGGAATTACAGGACGATCGGGGGTGGCCAGCTACGGGAACAAGGAGGTCTGGGGTGGTAGAGGACGAAAGGGGTTCCACGCGTAGCGGAACGCGTCACGCGACCGCGGAGGATAATGAAACACGGAAACCTCGGCAGGGGACACGGGAAATCTGGTCGATATCGATCGCCAGGATTTGAATTATTTATCGACGGACCGTTACGGGGCTGTGATGGGGACGCCGAGATCCTAGACCGAGCCTGCAACTGGTATTTCATGCCATCGTGACGTACCGGGTGTCACATTTGGGTGTCACACTGGTTCCCCCAGCAGCACCTGGACCACCCTTGGCATCTTAAAAACAGTAGGCCCTATCCCATAGTTATTTCTTTTCCTACCCTGCTTTCTCTTGAAGCAATTCCGGAAGGTATTTCAATTTTCTTGGAAGCGGGCAGGGAGAATATTAAATTGTTGCGCAAGGACGACTGTGCCCGGGTTCCTCGAGGATGCCCACTAATAAGGACACGGTGGAATTCCAGAATTAGTGTGGTAGCTACCTGGCACACCCTTCAGCCTGGGCAGAAACTCGTTCCAGAACGCGCAGGACGTGCTACGCGGTCCTTTGCCCAGCCCGGTCTTCTCCGCGTCGAAAATATAATACTGTGGCTGATCCCTCGAATATGGCGGCCACTCGGATTCCTCGATTGTTGGTTTGCTGAAACATAATCGGAAGCGGGACCAGTGTAGACGGCGCAGCGTTTTATTTATCGAGCCGCAAAAGTTGCGGGGTGACATATAAACTCGTAATGGAATAATGAGTGGTCAACTTGCTGGTGCTTCTCTGAAGGTCGTGGGGCGTCAGGGACCATAAGCCAAGATGGCGGCGATCGTACGACAGATCGATCGATACAGCAGGTCGCACGGTCGGTAATTACGCGATTCATTTTACCAACGAGTTTTACCGTCCAGTATATTTTGGAACGATCCATTTACGGTATTTTTCCATCGCATTTCGTGAAAAAGGTTTGCGTAATGGTGTAACTGAATGATGATACATAGTGATTGATCGCGAATTAGAGATCCCGGTGGCAGCAGGTTTTAATTGAATCAGCCGGCCCGAAGCAACACGAGTAACCGATTTGTTCGTCGATAATTAATCCGAGTTACACGACCGGGTACACGGCAGCCGGTTAACTAGGCTCGTTTAAAATTATTAACAACGCGCTAACAAACTGTGTACACCGCGGCAACGGTCAGGCGTGTATTAATTATTGGGAGAAGCCCGACGGACGTTTAAATATTTCATCGGCAATTTTCCGTTCGTCGATTAATCATTGTCGATCCGTTTCCCGTGTTTTTCGTGTTTCCCGTGGAAAACGGTTTTAGCGTTATCGATGGATTATACGAGCATCGTTCTCATCTTCTTGAACGGTGACCTACGAAAGGTCGAAGGTCACGACGATTAACATCGAACGTTCGTTAAGAATGAAAAAAAAAGAGAGGATCGGAGAGGGAAATTCAATCGATATTCGAAGGACTAGACACTTGAAACGACCGAAAACGGGGCGAAAAGAAGGATCGCAGTCGACAAATGACTGCCAACACGATTGGTGGCGACGTCCAGCCTGCTTGTATCGGCGTCGTTAAATAATTCCTGGCTAACCCAGATTGAAAAGCCGCGAGAGGGAACGTGTGTCGTTCATATTTAATTGTTGTCGTCAAATACAGCGCGCCACTTTCTCGAATTAACACGGCTGTCCGACTTCTCGGCTGACTGGCGTGATTCCGCAGCCATTCCCGCGGAATTATTTATCGGAGTCTGATATGGGACGCTGTTGCTATTTTCGTAGCCGATGCGGACCGTTTCACGCGTCCTTTTTAATGAAATTGCGACGATTCAAAGAGCAACTGAACCGAAAAATTTGGTCCCTCGCGAAATCCAACATGGCAGTCATCGAATTCCTACTGCGAATAATTCAGTAAATTTATTTTATAGAATATCGGAACGATTGGAAATGGTATTGTTCACTGCGGAGTGATCGAACGTGTGTGTAATTAACGCGTGGTTTGGTACGATTTGTTTGATATTTAGGTTAAAAATTGCGAGATGGGGACAGTATAATGACCGACGCTGCTAGGCGCCGATCCGAGCGCCGCGATCCCTCCCCATGCAAGTCAAATTTGTTGCTCCGCTCTCTGTCTCTCTTCTTTCCCGCTCGACCTTTCCTTGTCACGGCCAGAGGAATTCTCGAGGAGGCTCCTCGTTCAACCGAGTTACATCTCAAACGAGGACGGACGTGAATATGAAATGCAATTTTAAGCGACCGCGAGAGGGACCAGCTATTAAATAACCGGGGCGGAATCGACAGCCCACAATCCAGAGCAATTTTTACGGACTGTCCCCTCGAGCGGACGTCTTCCCTGTCTTGACATGCTGTTCCACTTAATTTAAAATTTTTTTTACATTCCCTCGAATAATTTCGTAAGGCAAAGACATCCACCAAAGAAATTTAATTTATCCTTGACAGCTGTATTTACTCAGACTCCAAATAATTCACCGAGAATTACTTTTATAATTTTTTAATAATTGCACAATAAAAAATCTAACGTTACTTATTTTGATGGATTTAATGTTGAACATGCAACTTTGCTGTGTTTTGCCGAGTTTGAATGTTCGAACTGAGTTGTGTAAATGTTCATGGGTGGAAACTTACCCTGTGTAGGCGAATTTCGAGAAGGAGAGTATCATCCTCAGGGACAGATCTCGTTCCTTGTCGCTGTAGGTCAAGGAGGTGTTCAGGGGATGGCCGAACACGTACTCTACCTCGTCCCCGTGCATCACGCCCATCCACTCGCCCCATAGGTTCGTGCTAGTCCTCTGTAACAGGGTGGTTTAAACCGGTTTGCATGAAACGCTCGTTCAAACATTTTCTCTGATCCCGCACGTCCACGCCGCGCCGATCGCTTTTGACACGGGAACCACGTTGATAATAACCGTTCAACAGTACTGACAGCTTGCCAATATTCATCTACACCGATGGGCTTTATCGTGCGGGACGAATTTTTGTGAAACAGTTCTCTTTGGCTACGCCGAGATCAATGTATCGGGCTATTAAGAAACTTAACCGAACATCATCCAACCGTCGATGAGAAATTAAAACGATAAAACTTAATACAACGAAATTTACTCGAGACCTAATTTAGGGGATTAGAAGCGGGGTTTGTTCGAGTAAATCGCGATTCGACCTCGCGCTCTTTGTGAAATCTTACAGTTTGGTCGGGGTCGTGTCGGTACAAGGGGTAAAGAGTCTTTGGGGATCACCGAAGCGTCAGGTCAGCGCGAGAAAATTGCAGGTCGCCTCGGGGGCGATCGAAAATCGAAGCAGACTCGCCTTTGTTAAGAAATTTCCGCGGGAGACTCGGCCGCAACGGGGACAGACGCTTGTCAACGTTCCTCAACCGGCGAAAACGGCGTGCGGTTGACGGGGCGTGAAAACCAACCCCATAGGAAATTCCGCCTCTGTAATCACAATTTTCCGACGAGTCGCGCGGTAATAGACACGTGCGGATGAATCTCGACCGCTCTCCGATTAATTTCCAATCCCTGGCCACCCGCCTCGGGGATCCAGGGCTCTCGAAAAAATTACAGTGACAAGGATCTTAAGGCTCGAGGGAGGGAGGAAAGTGGCCTTGATCGATCGATCCCCCGTCGCAATAAGGCGGGGCCAGATGTTTCCGACGGGGAATCAGTTAAGGCTCTGACTTAATCTCGTGACAGGGATCCGGTGCACGGGGATGAAATGCATTCTGCAGATAAGAATTATCGCCGCTTGTTTGCAGACGCGGCTGTAGTCCCTCTGACAATCAATATGGCCGCGATCGCGGGGCGGGTCGATCGATAAACGAGCTGCTCCGTCGGTAATGTCGCACGGCGACATCTATAGGGTGTTGTAACTTTGCGAAAAAATATCGGAGAGCAATGTACCTTCGCTTATAGTAAAGAGCGAAGTCTCCGCTTTCAGATCCGCGAATTGAATTTTTTCGAAAAAATGTTTTTGTATTCGACGGTGGGCAAAAAACACTGTCGGTAATTGCGTTCGATCGATTTCACCGCATGATCGCCGCCATATTGGATCTTGAAGGCCGAAGCCCTGTCCCGAGGAACGTATAAATTCTTAAATAACGCAATTTGAATTTCTGTTTTTAGAAATTGTATCTGCACGTTCCCATCTACGTAATATTACAAATTTAGCCTCGTTCTGTTCGTGTTACGCCGATGTAATTTCCAGGGCGGGTGCAGCGGAATGGGACGGTAAATTTTCACGTTAATTATTAAAATTAGAAATTACCCGCAGCTTTTCTGTTGATGCAGGTGACTGGCGACACGGGCGAGCAAACACGCAGACGTAACGACGTTATTTAAATCGGGCTGTTTGCCACGCGAACGCAAACTTCGCCGTGTTTGCGGATACGTCCGAGGACGCTGGCGGATCTCGACTGCCTCGTAGATTTTTTTACGCGAGAGAAACGGTCCCGTGGAGAGTCGGGAGTAGGGATGTAAGAATCATGGTTTACCCCCACCTCCGAATGAATCTTCGAGCACGGCGAACAATGGGGGTTTACGATTTCCATTGACGTTTCATCGATTAGAAACGAATCGCCTTAAGACCAGCCTTTGTGCTGGAATTCAATTAGGCTCCCGGAGAATAATAACACGGGTGGGCGAGGCTAATTAAAATTCGGATCGCCGTGACGGCCGAAGTCCTTTTGTTTCGTTGCTCGGGGGTTGGGAATGGAGTTTTCGAGACTGGAATTTGCGCGAGGCATACAGAGTGTGGGGGGGGGGGGGTTGCTGTATCTCGGAGAGACTCGTTTAACCTTTATGCGGACAACCGAAATAGTTTGAACGTCGAAAGAATGGAGAACAGTTCCATGATACTTTTAAAAGAACGTAAAATATGGCGGAAGAAAATATAGGGTAAACGAGTGCTTGGCTGCCCACGCAAGGGTTACGTTCCGTTCTGATATTTTCCGTCGTAGCTTCGTCCCACGCTGTTTATTTCGGGGTATTTATTCTATTTGCAGGCCCACGCCATTCCCGCGTAGGTCGCATTATCAACAGAGGCTTTTATTGATTCAGCCGGCGGCGCAGCAGCGGCCCGGTCCGCGTATTCTCAAATCCGTGGTGGTACGTCCCGTCCGAAGTAACCGGCGATGCGACGTCTCGACGAGGTTATAAAAAGGACGGCACGATCGAAACGGCCGGAACCGGATCGAATGGAGTGGGGGGGGGGGGGAGGCAGATTCGATTTAATTTACTCGAATCGAGCCCGAGGTCGGACGGAATTATCGAGGCCACGTAATGGAGACCGATTCGGGAGGATCCGTAAAAATATTTCCTCGAATGTCGCCGGAACGGAGAGCTGATCGTTGGTCGCCCGAGGTCAGGAATGTGTAATAGAAACGTTGGTCCCTAGGGTACCTCACAGTCTGAAACTTGTAACTTGCGCGTTGAAATTCATTAAACATGTGACGTAGACAGTTCAGGTAGTATCTAGTGTAGTTATGTTAACTTACGACTAAATGTGCCGAGAAAAGACTGGAAAGAGAAAAAGTGACACCTAATCCAAACATACCCAAAACCAAGTTAAACCTAACAAAACTTAATGAAATTTAACCGGACCTAACAGTACGCCATTTACACAGGACGGGAGTACTATTCCCGAGTGACAGACATATCTAACTAAACATAACCAAACCTAATCAAAACTAACAGTACGATGCCTAATCGTGTGGTGCCGAGCCGAGTGCAAAACTAAGTGCAGGAGGTATGCGTGTCCGCATAAGAGGTGTCCAACAGTACACCTAACTGCGCCATAAAATCGACGACATAGCCAAAAGGGACTTAACTAGCAGGAAAAGCTGAAGCTGAACCAATTAGTTAGACTCGAAACCGGAGGGAAAATCGGAGACCAGCGTCACGGAGCCTAGTCTGGCCACAAAAGTGAGTACCCAACAACGTCTAGGTCCTAGGGTAGCTCCTCTGCATCGTCCAAAGTAGTTTCTCCCAAGCCAATTTTATCCCGTCGGCGGTTGGTTCGCATTTGCAAGTGGAAATTGCCATCCGTCCGCTCGTGTTATCGTTCCGGAACGTTTTGTACATTAATAACGGTATTCCGCGTTACCATCCATCCCCCCCCCCCCCCGCCCCACGATGCGCACTCTACCATCCGCCGCGCGCTAACTTCTTCGGGTTCCATCGAATGATTCGCAGCTGAATTAAGAACAGCTTGGCGTGTCCGAGGGGAAATGCAATTCAGTTCAGAAACTCCCGGATAAGTTGGTTCCCCGTTTAATTCGCCTCCGACGCGAAATGGATTAATGTTACACATCGCGCTCTCGTCCATCGGAGGGGCTGGGGGCTTGAAGCGGAGAATGGGGATAGCGTTGTTTAACTTCCACCATACCCCCCCCTCCCCCGACCCGGAGCATCGTGATGGTACGCGCGAGTGGATCACCGCATCACGTTCGCCGCGCGTCGAATTAATTTCGTTTTGAAATTGACGCCGATTTTGCGAACGATTGGCGAAGTTTGATCACATCGTTATGAGTGTCCCCGCACAATTCCGAGGCCGCCGGGGAAAGCAATCAATCGTTTTGAGACGTTTATTTTACCCTAAACCCATCTCGATTCGACGAGATCGAAACTGGACGCCGGTCAGCGATTTAATTTCAATTTTTGGTGGGATTGAATTTCGTTAGAGGGTGAACCTGCGTTCAGTAGAGCCATCGCGACGTAATAATAGTTTTTTGTTTATTTTTGTAAATGGTAGATCGAATTAGAAAGGCCGTGAAAGCATGGACAACCCGCCACCTTGCTTATTCCTTCTCAATGTCTGATAAATGATTGATATGTACTACTTGCAGGCTAACTTGACGTTGATCTATACTACCTCGACCATCCGATTAGCAAAATATGCCATTCATTTGTCACAGAAATCACTGGGGAAACGTAGTAGGCTCGGATGTTGTTCAAAGTCTGATCAATTACGGACACACGCTACTTACATTGCCCGGCTTGACGTTGATCTATGCTACTTCGTGCACAGTCAATTAGTGGAACGTATTACTAATTCCTTGGAAATCACAGGAGAAATTTCAACCACGAAGTTTCTCAATGGTTGATCAATAGTTGATTTGTACTACTTAGAAACGCGGTGTCTCCGATCACTTTTTTGGTTGCATTCTGTTTCCGGGTGAACCTGCCTCCGCTGCTGGGCATCCGTGACCCATAAAAATTTTTAATTTATATTTTTGCTTGATACTTCCCAACGATAGACCGGCCCATAAAAGCCATAAAAGCCATAAAAGCATGGAAAGCTCACGCGCCGTAAATAACGACGCTTCTCGTCCGTTTATGTTCCATGCGAAAAATCGCAGTTTGAACTTTAACGGTCTCTCGCATGAACTTCCCCTGCGGGATGTTCGCGAACTTGTTCCGCCATTGTGGGGGCGGTAATCCAACTTTTTCAGACGCAGCCTCAAACTTCCCGGCACACGATCGTTCACAGGACGTCCGGGGAATTTATTTAATTCCGTCGGAATGCGGTCAATTGAATCTGGGGGCCGATAAATCCGTCGGTACCTCGGCCATGGTCCGCTGTCGAACTGATTGATGCCCGAGATTCTTGCAGGATTTTTGGGGAACTTTCACCGGGGAGACCTCTTTCGATTTTGCATGCCGCTATTAGAGCAGCCGATGTAATTAGGTCAACGTGCACGTTCAGTATTCTGGTTCACGAGGCTGCTTCTACACGAATTTTTTGCAGAGAAACTATCGAACCTTTTGAAGTAGGATTTTGCACACATATTTATTGGTGTTTAAACTACATACGTGATTTTTTTCCAGTAGAAATAATAAAAATTCTCCGAGTTATATATTTTTTTGACCAGAAGATGGGATCATACGTGTAGCGACAAATGTTATCCGTCGGCGCAATCGTATGGTTGTTCCATTGAGAACGTCCGAAGGAGCGTTTCTCGCGGAAGGAGGAAACTCCGAACGCGCCTCCGCTATTAGGACAGGCTTCCATGTTCAGTAAACGTCGTTAATTTTAACGATCCTTAAAATTACAAAGGCAACGCAGATGATGGTGGGGCGAGGGCTTCCGAGGATCGTCCAGAGGGACGCCCAGAGGCGAGTATAATGATATGACGATCGATAATGCCCAACGGAACTCGATAGAAGGCTGGAATTTCGTTACGCCGGCTTAATAAACGTGTATCGACCGGTATCTCTTAATTAACCTGGCGATTTCCTACGGTATACACCATTATCGCTGTTACGCACGCCATTTTACTGCCCGTCGCGGACGTTACTGCGAAAAATCCTGCTAATTTCGCTCTCTGACGGTTCGACGTATCATTAACATGCACAGAAAAATCCTCCGGAAATTCCACCAGCGAATGTTCCTCCGTGGCTGATCAATGATTGATACGTTCTACTTGCCGTTTCTGACTTGACGTTGATCTATACCACCTCGTCCATTCATTTAGCAAAATGTGTCATATGTGATAAATTATTTACACATATTATTTGTAGACTGTGTTTAATTTGACACTTATCTGTGCTACTTCGCGCTATCAATTAGAGGAACGCATTACTAATTCTTCGTCGTGAATCACTGGAGGAACGTGGAAACCTTGAAGTTTCTCGACGACTGATAAATGATTTATATACACTAATTACTGACAGAGCTTGATTTTGAGAACATGTGCGAAGGTTCATTCGATCAGCAAAATATTCTTGTCACTAGTTCCCCTTTAGTTCTTTAATCGTAACAAAATTAATTTTATTTGAAAAAGCTTCGGAAAAAATTTTTTCAACATTTTACAATATACTCTGCTTCTTCCCAGACCTTTTAAATATCATTATAATTTATTTCCATCCTTCCGAAAATGATTACGAACTCCAACAAACAGAGTTTCGTGTCCGTCGGACAAAGCACTGACTTATACTACTTAAACAACGGTCGCCGCGATGGTGAGCCACGCCACTAAACCAGCTCGACTGAAATTGCAAAGGAGCACGAAATCTCACTGAATGGGGCCTGCTTTCGTCAATTCGAGTCGGGGATAATTTTCTGAATGCATCTTTTAATTTCTCCCCGTCCTGAAATGAACGTCGGACTTAAATAACATCTTCGTCTGTAACGTTTCTTTTCATCGGACGATTGCCTGGCGTCTTCGGCTACCGCGATTCATCCTTTCGACGTAGAATGAATGGCCCTCGCGCGATGGTTTACACAACGTGATCCGCTCGCGGTCGATAATGAATCTCGTGCGGAAGACACGCGAGGAATATCACCGTAAAAGGAGTCTTGTTGGACGTGGAGGATAAAGGGGGAGATGGGGAAGAGGGGGTGTTCTGTATTCAACGATTCGATGCAACTATGCGGCGCGGACTACAACCATCTCGTTCCCATTAATTCCTTTGGGTCAATCGACACGCTGGACGCGATTCACTTCGTTAATGAATCGGCCGAGTTTGTATTCACTACCGAGCAATTATTTTTCCAACCGGCACATGGAGAAAGTAGATTTCGAGGATCGCCGATTACAGAAATTGGAGCGCGTTTCGCCTGCGGTCGAAGCCGCGTCCGGCCGATTCAATTAACAGGCCAGGATAGAGCCTCTCGAACCCATTATTCTTCCTTGGCCCAATCGACCCTCCCGGAAAAATACGGCCAACGGGATTCCAGAGAAGCTGGAAGACCGCCGGACAATTGGCACGAAATAGGCCTGAAAGGATATTGGGTTAGAGAAGGTCAAAGTTAGGTTTTCAGAGTCATTATTGACATTTCCTGAGTCTGGGTTAGGTCTAGGAGTGATTGGATCCGAGTCCAAGTTAGGGCTGAGATTAGGTCGGGATGGATCTAGATCCAAACTGGATCCTTCAGGATTATGTGAGTCCATGTTAGGTCTGCTTCCAAGTTGGATCTGAGCCCACGACAGTTGGGAATCCAAGCTCGGTGGGGATCCAAGCTAGGTCTGAGTCCAAGCTAGGGGTCGTAGTTAGGCTCCCCAAACTTATATCAGTTTTTGGCGGTGTACATCGAGTTAGGCTTGAGTCGAAGTTAAGTACGGGGCTGGCTAGGTCCTGAAGTGTTGGATCAGCTATTCCTACGTCCTATTTTTCCCACGCCTGAGACATAGTCGAAGTTATATCGGATCTAAAGTGAAGCATGATGCCAGGTCCATCACAGGTAGGTCAGGCTTCGTTACACAGGTCTGGAATATAATAAACTGGGTTCAAAGCGTTCCCGGATCCAAATTGAGTGTACTTTCGAGCGACGTCAATGGAAGCCGCGTCTCCCCTCGAGTTCTAAAATCCTCGGCACACGGTATAAATTCAAATTAACGTGAGCTGATGGAGGGAATGTGTTTGGCGCTTGGGAGGCGGCTTCGGTAAGTCTACAAGGTACACGTGTTCTCGAGGATCGTTCCCAGGTTCCAGCGTTAACCCGTTTCCAACCCAGTTACCCTCTTTGAACTCGTTTCGCCTCTCCCGGTTGCGGAACTTTTTCGAGACATTCGAGTGGCTCGCTTCCTTCTTCTTCTTCTTCTTCTTCTGGTTCGTGAGTTTCTCCGGTGCTAAAAAATTAACAAGAAAGCGGGACGAGTCGTTTTATCCGTCTTCCCTCTATCCGCGTGCCTTTCGGCGCTCCTTTTTGCGCGACGGTGTGGAGAGACGATGGACGAGACGGTCTAAGTAGCTCGCCCAAGACGTCGAATGGACCTAAGTCGATTTTCGTGTTCGCTCCCAAGGGAATTCAAAGTGGGACGATAATTGCCCTGGGTCCTGAAGACTGTCAGAGAACGTGAGGGGAGAGAGGGAAGAGAGTGGACGGGGGTCGTCTCGTCGCGTTCGTCAGCAAAAAGCGAATCCGTAGCGACGAGTGGCCGCCAAGAGGAAGACAAACGGGATCAAGGAGACGCGAAAGTGGTGCTAAACCTAATCCCGCCTCGGGCCACGAGTTCCTTTCCTCGGCGGTGACGTAATTGACATCGGCGAACGGCAGCCGGGCCTCGTTTCTTTTAATTAAGAGATCCGCCGTGCAACAAGATCCCACTTCGCTTCATGAAGATCGACAATCTTTTCTTTTCAGCACCGTGAAACTTTCTGGGCGAAGACGTTGGGCATCACTGGCACTCGACATTGACACGTCACTGTCCAGCTGTGAGGTCTGGTGCCCAACTTTGGAGCCAGGAGAACTGAAACTAGGTTCAGGCTAGGGTCGTAGTTGGGTGGTTAGGTCCAAGGTGGATTCAAACTGGATCCAAGCGTGGATCAGTGGACAAATGTTCAAGCTAGGTCTGGACCAGAGAAATGGGATCCAAGCTAGGTCTGGGTTAGGGAAATTGGGTCCAAGTTAGGTCTGGGTTAGGAAAACACTGTCCCAGCTCTACACCGCACACTGATGAGATTCACGCTTCGAAGCAGGGTCCAAGTCAGATCCAGAAAGACTGCTCCAAGTAAGCTCTAGGCTATGGAAATGGGATCCAAGCTAGGTGGGGGTTAGGAAAATTGCGGCCAAGTGGTTAGGTCCAAGGTGGATTCAAACTGGATCCAAGCGTGGATCAGTGGAAAAATGTTCAAGCTAGGTCTGGGCCTGGGAAATGAGATCCAAGCTAGATCTGGGTTAGGGAAATTGTATCCAAGCTATGTAATGGAGTCCAAGTTAGGTCTGGGTTAGGGAAAACACTGATGAGAGCATCGCTCCAACCAGGGTCCGAGTCGGATCCAGAATGACTGCTCCAAGTCAGGTCTCCAACGAAAAGTCGCCAAGGTTAGGTCATCAAGGGTTGATGCTGGATTCCAGCCAGCCCTAAGCCGGCTAAAGGATCTAAGTAGATAGCTCCGAACATCTTTCTCGGAGGAATCCGACCGTGCCGAGACAATTACGTCGATTTCACGGGAGGACGCGTCAAGATGATGGAATCGGCGAGGAGATTAACAGCTCGAACCGGAAAAGGAGTACGCGAATCGTGACGGAACATGGAAGAGCCGAAGACGTGTCTCGCTGGGAGGATAGGGGGAGGGGGGTTTAGGTCGAGCGTTAAGGGGGTTGCTTTAACCGGAGAGCGAAACCGTTATTAAGATTACGGGCGGCGCGCATGAGTAATGACATCCTCCTTTGCTTCCACCGCCGCTCCCTGATAAATTACCTCCTTCGCTAATTACTTGGGCCTCGGTATTCCGCTTACGCGCGTTTCACGTCCCAGTTACTCGGGGATGCCGCGTGAAACCGGCCGAGATCGAGTGGCTACGAAAGTGAAACACACCGGGGCTTTGTTTTCGGGCTGCTCGAGCACTTCAACCCTCGACCCTTTGATTTTTCACGGTACGACTGCCGATCTAATTACCGCAATATTACACCTTTTAATTAAATCGTTTAATCGTAAATGGTTGGTAAGACAATGGCACAAATAAATATGGTATTTTCACGTTTCTGTAACTTTACGAAAATAATTCGGAGGGCAATGTTCCTCCGTTTATTCACATGCATAAATTTCTTTTTTCCGAAAAAATTTTTGTATTCGACACCGGGGAAAGAAAATGAAGATGGTCGTTTTTGATATGTTTTGTTAAGTTCATGGCTGTCTGTGGAAGTCAAAAAATTATTTGGAGGTTTCGGAGTACCACGGACTCGAAGAGTAAAGTCTCCGCTTTCCAATGACTTCAAAAAAATGGTCCTCGATGTTTGTTGCCATTTTATCGCACATTGAATGAAAAATGTGCCCAGCGATGCAATAACTCTATAGCCCGATTAGATACGTTTTTCATTCACGATGCGATAAAATAGCAACAAAAGTTCGTACATCAATTCTTTTGGAGTCATTGGAAAGCGAAAGCATCGCACTTCGAATCCGCAAAGTGCTGAGGCGCCAGAGAAATTTTTCGTATGCCGGGGAAAACTTCGAATTTGAAAAAATGTCGAAAAGACGCAGAAAAATGCTGAAACATAAATCATGGCTTAACCGAGAGATAACCGGGACGGTTCTCTGCAGAAACGTTTCGAGAACGACAAAAGGAACTTTCACGAGGTTTCGGCGTCTCTGTGTCGATCGATCCCACAAATAAATTCATTCGGTTCCCCATTCCCTTTGTGGTGATCCTCTATCATTTATTTCTTCGCCGGCTGAATATCCGTTCTCCGTTAATGGCGGGCTTAAAAAAGCTGGCCTGTGAGTGGATCGCATCGACGTGGAGCTTCCCAGATATCCCCTATTCTGCTTGACTAAAGCTCGGTCGGATCATAACCGCGGCTCTCCCCGGTGTCGAATTTTTTTCCCTCGATTTTTTATTATCCTGGACTACAGTGGCGTCTCCACGATGCAGGAGAGTCTCTTCCGTAAGAGAGAACGAGCCTCGCTAGTGGAACGAGTCGATAACCTGTCGGGCATAGCTCGGGGAAGTAGTATAGATCGGTCATGAGTCAGACACGCGACGAAATTTTTAATTTTCCAAACGGTTCGACGTCGCATCTGTTCCCGGCTATGTTTCGAAATTTCCCGGGTTCTTGTTGGCTCGTGTAGTGTATCCGTGACCGCGGACCGAACCGAGACGCTCCCGCAATTTCCGTGGTTAAGCCACTTTTGTGGGACATCGCCGTCCCAACGCAAGGATCTCGACGACCTCCCTCGAGTTTATCACGAAACGTCTCCCGATATATATGCTCCCCGCGACGAAGTTATAAAAGCGGGCTATGTATACATATATACGAGGACCAGGGGAGGGGGTCGGAGGTGGGGGGACGGTGCTCGCGGAGGGCTCTTGAACTTTCATCGCCTCTTTAGCTCGAGAGGACATTAGAGTTCCACAATTTATGTAACGCACGAGCGGAGCGTTACGAGCGCGCCCAGAAATATCAACCCTCGACGAGCCGGGGATTGAACGTGAAACAGGAGGGACGGGACTTGAGAAATTTTCGAAATTCGCTGGATTCCTTCGACCCCACTCCATACGCACTCACTTCGTCCCCCTTGTCTTCGCCCGAGAACGTTTCCATTCTCCGCTGGAATTTCTTCGGGAGCTTTTACGATCAATATTGCAAATTCCAATTTTGAACAATTTTTTTTGGACTCGATCGAGAGTGGAGACTTTGTTCTTCAAACGCATTGTTGTCTGAATTCCCGAAAATTTTTTTGAAAATTAGAAAAAAAATAATTTAAGGAAGCGGAAGTTTCACCATTATAAACCGAGCGAATGTATTTATTTATTCTTATTGATCGATGACTAGAAATATCAACCGGGATTGGACCAATCAGGGTTGTATCGAGATCCGTTCATTATTTAAATGTTTCATTCCCTGTCGTTCGCAGGGTGAGAAATTTTTTAGCACGGTCTGCGCTGGGTCTGAATAGACACTCCAAGGTGGCAGTTCGGTTTAAATAAGTCTCGAACGGGAATCACGCGACCCATTGAGCCCGGGAGCCCTTCGTGTTTGCGTTTCCCTGGGAAATCGATGATCTTTCTCCTCGGTTGAATAATAGATTCGTCTGGAAGTCGATTCCCGGTGCGGCGGTCGGCGATAAGGGGGCCGGCTTAAATCGAGCGAAAGAATCACGAGCCGCGCGGGTCGCGTTATCATTCTCATTTCGCCACGTGACTGTCGTGTCGCGTCCCCCGGAAATGTCAAGCCTCGCTACGACTATAATATAATGGCCGTTTATCGATCGGACCGCCCCGCGTTTCACGTGACGCCGTGCCTCGCGACCCGCACACGTGACCGATAGAAGCAAAAAAAAAATGAAACAAGTTTCCTCTCTATCTATGTCTCTCTGCCTGTGCACGCTCACCTGGGTGAAGAAGTAGTAGTACACTTTCATTCCGCGGTCAGCGAACAGCTGGGCGAAGTGTATCGACGGGCAGATGAAGAAGTAGTCGCCGACCACGTCCGCGATCATCTTCTGATAGATATAGCCGTTGTTCAGTTGCTCCCAGTCCGTGTACTGCAACAAAATAATACATGCTGTCGTCAGTGGCAAAACGATGCACGATATTTCAAAATCAAAATTTGAATGTTTTCGGCGCATTGGTTCGATCAATTAATACTAAACACTATTTGCAAATTAACACAACATCGTTTATCAACGTTTCGATCTTCATTTAGATCATTATCAAGAGAATTACAATAACATTGCGTCTGTAAAATAACAATGAATAAAACAATATATATATATATTGTGAAAACAACATCGGAAAAATAAAATTAACGAAAACCTTACTCACTTGCTTAGTGTCGCAGGGTAATTTTTACTTAAAATTCAGAAACATTTTTAAAGACTAACATGTTGCTACTCGGACAGTATACATGGAAGTGAGAAAACGTGGAGACATTTGGAAATATAAGTAACAGATCGTTAATCGATCTATTGGCCAAATCGAAATTTGGCGGTAAATTCAAACAGATATCGTACTACAGAAATGTAACCTTACTACATCTGCCAGTATACCAACAAATAATGTGGTATTTTTTAAAAATTGACATTCAAATTAGTTTGACCACATTGTATACAATTAAATGTATGTGGTAATTAATGCATAAAGTGAAATTAACATAAGGATTTATTTAGAAAAATCATCATATCATCAAGATATTTCAAAATCTTCGAAATTGACGATATTCTACCTATTGTAACTTACCTATTGTAGCGAAAAAAAAATTGTGGAACAGTGTATCCACGCTGATTTTAAAGGGTGAAGTCTCCGCTTTCACATGCACCAAGTAGTTTTTACCCAAAAAATTTTTCCATTCTGTGGCGATTAAAAATGTAAAAATGATCCATTTTTTACCATTCTTCGAATTCAAACATCTGTGTACAGCTCAAAAAATTTTTCAGAGTAACCAAACCACCATGGATATGTAAATTGAAGGTTTTGCTTTCCGGAGAGTCCAGAAACATCGGCGTACGATTTTTCGTTCCCGTTTTATCGCAGTTTGAATGAAAAGTGTCGCATTAGACGAGCTCACGCCGAAAAATGCACCGGCGATTTTTTATTCGGAGTTTCCAGGCTCGCGTCAACGTTGTCATTATTTTTTTCCCACCGCATTTAGATTTCCGAGTACTATTTTCCAAGGGATGAAAATTCTCTTCTCGCGCAAAAACTCTCCAACGACCAGAAAATATCCCGGCGGTTCTGAAATTTTGCGGTTATAACATTATTCCGCAGCGAAAATAAATAAACAAGTGTTCCGATAGATCTCCGGCGCAGTTATATGCGGCGTCCAGGAACGAAGGAATTTTTTAATAAAAGAAGAACGGTATCGGGGCCCGCTCTCCATATTTCACCCGCGTTTAAACAACAAACTACGCCCGTGTGTTTCGGTAGTCCGGTAAAATTCGTGGCACAATCAAGCTCCATTTATCACGACGGCGGCTCGCGGAGCTCGGCTCGGTTCGGTTCGGTTCGATACGCGCCGATTATTGCTCGTGTTTTCGTGTAAATGGAACGACGCCGCGTACTACTTCGCGATAATCGTCCCGGACGCTGCCAGCCCGAGTATCGACGCCCGAGGCAAGAAGATTTCCTCGATTGGTTCGCTGCGCTGGCCAATCTTCTCGCCTCATGAATATTCTTAACGAACTGGCGACGTTACGCAACGGGGATTGTTAATTGGACCGAATATAGGGGTCGTGAATAAAGATTTATTCCTGTGAAACAGCCACGCTGTTTTTCCAGTTTAATAGTGGGCGGATCGGGTCATTTTTCACCCGACACATGTTGATATATGGCAGCAAACAAGGTACAGATTGAGCCGAGACAATATTCATGTGAACCACATTTACTGTTACGTATACCACTGTTAACTAGGTCCTCTTATTTTCAGAGAGGCCTGCCTACCTTCATCTGGACACGCCCATATACAACTAGACACGCCCACATTCTACAAGACACGCCTACTGGACCTACCTACATTAACCTAGGCCTGTCTATTGTTCTATACGGTACGCCTACTTTCAGGAAAGCCCGCTTACATTCAGATAGACCCGCCTACAGTCAACTAGACCAGCTTACGTTCTTGGTATATTTCCATACCCACCCATGATAGACCTCAACCATTTTCAGTAGGTACCTCCTATTTTTAATTAGCTCCACCCATCTCGAGCTAACATCTTCCAATTTCCAATGCAGCTCATACAGCGAGTGAAAATGCAACTAAACTCGAGATCCACGGGTAAACATCTCTGGCTCCCGTTGCAGTCGGGTAAGACGCCTCGTAGAGATGGTAATCTTGATTTAAAAGGGAGGTAGAACCTTGTCGCAGCGGCGTGCATAATTCACGAAATGAACGCGTCGGGTGTCCTCGGCGCGCCGGTACGTTTCCGCGACAAGAACGCGTTACACGCGGAAGATTATGTGTTCGCGGCAAAGACACTCCGCGAGAAGTTTGATTAAAGCCTCGAACCACACGGTGCGTCGTCGTATCGTGTAGCCGAGGAGTTAATTCCGGCCTATCCATCGGGGATACACGCGTCTAATCGTGTGTGTCTGTGCCATCGGTTTCATTAACCGTGGCTGTTGGCGGGACGTAGCGTCGGGAACGGGGGAGGGGGCGGAGCCTGCAAACGTTCGGGAAAAGCGTATGGGACACGGCTCATTTGCGCCCGCTTTTAATCGGGCCCGGTGGCTTCGCGGAACGATCTTGCTCGTCCAGGCGTGGAAAATTAGGGAATTCGATGACCGAAATTTAAAATGGACCATCGCCGGTAATCCTTTGACAAAGTGCCTGGCTGGTAAAGGCCAATCGAATTCGGGGCTCGCTGTTTGAATTAATCCAGGCCCGTAGCTGTGCTTGGCCAGTCCCGACGGTCATTTGCCTTCGAAAAAGAGGGTGGGAAACAGACCGGGGCTCTCGTTTCATTAGATCGGCGGACGGACCGCGCGAAGTAATCTTTGAGCAATTAAAGTTGACCGGCCCGATTCATCAACTTAACCGCGGCCCCGCCTCTCTTTGCCGGACCGTTGATCCCAGTCTGTCAGACTCGCGTCGGACATTCCCGGATGCGTTCCGACGTTGCTATAGCTGGTTTCGGACCAGGCACAGGCTGCGCGCCGATCGAAAATGGGAACGCGAGAAAACGCGGGGGCTGCAGGCGGATGTGCAGAGAGGGGGTGGGGCGTTGATCGATCGACCAACGGCGTTAATTATCACCACGGGGGAAGGCTAATTAATCGAAAGTTAACCGGCGCGCCGAGGAAATCGAGGTCGCACGCTTTCCACGGAAGCACAAGTTTCCGAGCGCGCGGAACTCCGAACAACGGCCTCTCTCTCTCGCTCTCTCCGTGTAACTAGTCACGCGTTTCCGCTTCCACTTTTTAGCCCCCGACGCGACGACGACGGCTGCAACTGTAGCCGGCAACAGGTTCGCGGACACTAGGCCTGGGGAAAACGAGAATCGAAGCCGGCATCCCCAAGCGTTTCCTTTCCGGACCGTCTGGCTGGAAAATTTGTTTGTCGAAGAAACTTTAGCTCCGTGGAACAAACGGTGCGCCACTCCTACCGGAATTTCATTCACACTCTTCTCTTTAAGCGTACCGGGTGTCCCGGAATTTTTTCGAGCCGGTGGCCAAGTCATCTGGACAATGGGCGGGTCTAGATTAGAATGGGCGGGCCGAAATTAGAGAAGGCGGGGTCAAGTGGGTGGAGATGGGCGGGTCCAGTTCGGAGAGAATTAAGGGTTGTGAGAGGAACAAAGGTTAATTTAGGGGGTAGGTGAAAAATGGGCGGCACCAGTGGAAGGTAGGCGTGTTCAACGGTCAGTGGGCAGGCCCGGGGAGAGATGGGCGTATCCCGCATTAACCTAAGTGACTTGAAAAAGGGAAGACCGACAATGAATGAGAAGAAACAGGACTGTAAAGAGCTGACGACCAATGGAACGACGTCTTCGCGAAAGAGGAACCGTCGCGGTCGAGCATAATGTAACGGCAGGTGGTGCGAGGCGCCGGTGAATTGAAAAATTACTTAGAATGTATAACCAAGGACCTCGGAAGTTCGTTGCCCGTCGGAAAACTCGGCACCGTAATTCCTAACGACGACTTTTCTTTGCTCGTTAGCTTATTTTTCGAAACGCTGCTGCTCGATACTCGCGGTTCTCCTGCTGACGAGAGTCGTCGACGGGAATAATTGAAGCGCCGCGGACGGACCTGTTAAAATGTTCGCTGCGAGGGAGACTTTCATTCGATTAATTAAACGAGGGAATTTCTTCGAGCACCATCGAAGGAAATGATTTTTCCATTTGAGAAAATGTGTTGAACTTTCCACAATGGCGACGAGTGGCGACTGATAGATTGGATACTCGCGGGTGCGTCGCATTTTTTCCGAAATACAAAATATCGCGGTTGTTCGCGCGTTAGTTTCTCGTGTCGATCTCGCGAGGGTTGTTAGCGATTCGAGTGGGGAAGCTAGGCGTCGTGAAATCGAGCGTTTCCCGCCCGGTAGAACGGCCGCGCAATTAAAAAGTCGTTCCGCGTTTCCCGACAACGGGCAAGATCACGGAACAGCGCCGGCCAAGATGGCGGAAATGAATTTTCAGCGGAGCAGGGGCGAGAGTAATGAGCGGCGTGCGTGATAGGACGCCGCCGCGCTACACCGCGCCGCTGAAAATCTCGCTCGCCGAGCCGAGCCGAGCATACCGGGCCTGGCAACGCAACGGTTAGGTACCGCGCTGGTCAGGTCCGGCGATGCCCGCCGAAAGCCCGCCGGCTCGTGACAAATCGAAACGACCGGACGAACTGGAGCGGTGAATTAATGGAGACTACCTACCCCGCCCGTCCCCTGAGATTGCGAGGACAATAAGACCGGCAATAAATTCGTAACTCGTGAGTAATATTAATGAATCGTCATAATAAACTGGAACCCCGTCCCGTTTCACTCACGTTCACCCCGGGCCCGGCCCGGCCCGGCCCGGCCCGTTCAAATTTATCGTCGCGATAAACAAGACATGCGAACGAATTAGTTCTCCCGTTCCACAATTCAGAGAGGTCCTTTACCTTCGCGCTTCAAAAATCACCGTGCTACTCGCCTGCTTATAAATTGATAGGAGCATGAGCGTCCAATGAATATGTAAAATATTTTAAGTACTTAAGTGGAGAGAGGTATTAATGAGTCGGAAGTGACTAGCTGCACGGCCGGTGGTCCACACGGATGCCGGCGAACTGTGGGAAAATATGCGGCCATTTTCCCCCGTCGGTGCCGTTAACTATGGACACGCTCCACCCTCGCTTTCCCCATAAATATAATATTTCACGTCCTCGAATACTCGAGATCATTCTCATAAATTCGGCTGTTTAACCGGCGTGAGAACCGCGTCGTCGCGTCGCCGTAAAATAAAGTGACAGGAGGGGGGGACCTCCGCGGATTTTACGCGGGTATAATGAAATTTCCATACGAGCTGCAGGACCTAGCTTGGATCCTCACGGAATCCCCTTGAATCTTCTTTGGTCTCCACGTACACCATATTCGAGCCTTCTTTGACCAGTTTCAAGTGAAACTTCTAGAGCGTAAAACAAATTCGATAAACAATTTGAATACACTTTCCCAGGTAACTGGAAGGAAACGGGGCACACTTAGCTATAAATATAGCAGTGAACGCGTTAATGCTCGAATTACGAACAGACAAGGTGAGGGTAGCACGGGGGAGGTCGAGTGTTGTTAGCAGTGAGGCGGACAATTGAAAGTCGTCGAAACGACGCAGTCTATTCAAGACGTTTTCCGGCGGTTCCAGCTGTTACGAGCGGCGCCACCATTAAGAAGCTCCCGGAATAAGGGCAACAAGAGGCCAGAGAGGATCGCGAGCGATCGTTCCAGCCGTGGAAACGGGGCGGCACGCGCGGAAACAAAGCTTTCCCCCTCCTCCTGTCTCGTAGTCCTGAGAAAGCGTAGGCTTGAAGCATGCAACGAAAGAGCGTCGCCGCTCACGGTGCTTTCGAAAGCCTCGACATCAAAGCTGCCGTGGATAATTCAGCGTGGCGCGCGTTCCGCTAGGAAATTAAACAACTTTCCTCGCCTCTGACGACAAATTCGTACCGGTTCTCAGTGCTGCGAGGCAGCTGCCGCCCCGTGTCAACTTCGGAAACCCTCTCAGCCACCAGCTCTTTTTCCCCCCGGACGAAAATCCTCTCGATGAATCCACTTTCAGCTCAGAAAGGCTCGCGCACTTTTACTTTCAAGTGGCCCGGAATAACATAAGGAATTTTTCGCCCGAGCAAAAAAGCTCACGGATCCTCCGGAAATAGATCTCGGATTCTAAGGCGAAAAGTTGTCGACTTTTAGCCCGTTATAACTACGTGGAAAAAAATCGCAGAGCAATCTGCTTTGGCTCGTAATACAGCGCGAAACATTCGCTTTTGCAACCCGGAACTGCTTTTTTCCCGGAAAAATTGTTGTACCCAAAGGCGAGCACAAAAGTGAAGATAGTAATTTTTTGAGATTTTCTCAAATTCATGTGTGTCTGCGCAACACAAAAAATTTTTTTGGGGGAATCGCACTAGCATGCACGCGAAGAGTGAAGTCTCCGCTTTGCAACGAGACCAAATAAATTGCCGTGCGAATTTTTATTGCCATTTCATCGCACTTCGAATGAAAAATGAGCCTCACGGTGGAATGACCCAAGTATTATTAGCGACTACTACGTCGAGACGGTTCACTTTTCATTAAAAGTGCGATGAAACGGCTAAAAAAAATCGCACGGCAATTTTTTTGGTCTGGTTGGAAAGCGAACTCTTCGTTCTACGAATCCATGGAAGTCTGAATCCTGCACAAAATTTTTTGAGTTGTGCAGAAGCATCTGAATTTGACAAAATTATCAAAAATCGATCGTTTGTACATTTATCTCCGCCATCGGCTAGAAAATTTTTTTTCGAAAAAAGCGATTTGGGGGCCTTGAAGCGGAGGCTTTGCGCTTTACAATGAGCCAAGATTAGTTGCGATTCGATTTTTTTTCACCGAGTTACGTAACGTGGAAGATCGAGAATTTTCGGAACCGGATTCAGCGACGGTTTAGTATTTAATTTAGGGGGAATTGCACCGTCGTCATCGAGTGGATAGCACGTGTCGCTAATTTTAGGGTGATATCAGGAGAAGTTTATTTGGTGTGACCCGGATTCACGTCGATGATCGCGGCCGACCGGTAAATCTGATTCTCGATCGGCCCTGTAATTATACGTGACAGGCAATTCTCATGCGTTGAACCTCGCCGTAACTACCGCAAGCTGTGCTTTAAATTCAGCCACGCGGTTAGCTTATCGACTTAACTCGCCGTGGAGGCATTCCGCGGCTCGAGTACGCGTCTAGCCCCGCACAGCCCCTCTGCAATTTCTTGCCCGATCAATTTACATCCACTTGCGGGAACATTCATCCTCCTCGTTGCCAAAAAATTCGAACAAAAAACCACGACCATCAGAGAATAATAATTGAACCCGGAGTTCGTTACAAAATTCCAGCGAAGAGCTCCATTGGCAATTCAGCGTCTCTCGATCATTCAATTTTGAAGCGACCTGTATTTATTCGACGAACTGTGCCTTTCTCGCGAGAGCAGACGGAGTATCAAAAGGAAACCTAATCGAAGGTTGATCTACATAAATCCATTGTAGCAGCAGCGGGGGAATGGTATTCCAGGCTCGTTCGACTCTCTCTCTCTCTCTCTCTCCCTCTCTGCGTTCTCCTCTCCTTCTCCCGTTCCACTCCCTCCCACTCTCTCGCTCTATGCCGTTCTGTTTCTCCTTCCGGACGCATGCCCGCGGTGGTGCTTGCGTCACCACGTCGGCGGAGGAGCTCTGCCGACGAGGCGTCGGCTGCCGTCGGCCGGGATTCTTCCGCGAATATCAACCAAAGATCGGAATTGGCTATTAAAAGTTCGCGATAACTTTTCGAACCGGATAGGCGAGGCTGCCGGCTCTATCGGGTAGCCCAAACGGTGCCGGTTCGATTCCGTTTCTTTTCAAGTCACCCCCACACATACTGGGTGTTACAATCGAAAAACCATTTCGCGGCAGACATATTTCTTTAAATGCCCTTTCGCATCGAATTGCACAGTTTTTAACACAAGTCGTTAGGAATTTAATAGCATGTAATTTGCTGCAGAGAAAGCACTGGACCTCTTAACATTAAAAATCAATAGTTCGTTCAATAATGTAAGTAGAATATTTCTTGTAAGACGTGTGATCGAATTTCCAGGGAAATTGGCTGATGATAATGTGTTCGGAGTCGAACGTTTTTGCTCACCCTGTGGATCGCATGTCGGGTACCATGATGAACTGTGGAATCGCAGTCGATCGGCACCGGCGATAAATTCCGTTATCGGGGACCGCGAAATTAACCGCCCAGTAATTAAACTGAAGTCGCGATGATAACGTCACGTTTTCGAAAATCCATGAGAAGCCTAGCTCCGCGGGCGCACTTCCTCGCCAAATCTCGCCAGTCGATCGTGGATCGAAGTGCGAGAGACCTCTTTGAATCGCCCTGTACCAACCAGCGAGAATAAATTCTCCGATGTATTTTACGACCCGAGCAAAAAATAACCCGTAACCAGAAAACGGCGGCCATCGTGGCTCTAAATTCTCCATTTACGTTCCCTTTTAGAGCCCGTACTGTGTTTTGAATCGGCCTGTATAAAAATGCCAACGTACGACGGGCGCGGGCGGCACCTGCGGAAAATTTGGCCTCGCCGTTTACGACGAAAGTTGCGGGCACCGTTCGAACTTCTCGAAGCTCTTTTTCGTTCCCTTGAAAGAAACGGCACACTATTTTTCCCATCCCCCTCCCCCCTACAAAAGATTGTTTCCGAGGCGATCGTTGTTTCGCATCGACGCGACGGCAGAATTCGTGTCGCGGGCACAAAAGCGTAAGAAGGGGGCGGGGCTAGGGGAGAGAAAGAGAGAGAGAGAGACAATGCCGAGCAGATTTTTGTTTAAATAATCTGTATCTCGGCCGTGCGATCCGTGGAACACCTCGGGATCGTGGAGGCGACGACTTCGTCGTCGTAGTCGTCGCAGCACAGCGGTCCTGACAGGCCGTGTGACTGCTCGAGAAGAAAAGATCCGGCGTCTTCTATTCGGCTGTACTCGTGTTCTTTCTTCGCTTGACCTACTTCAGGAGAAAGGACTCCTTCAACAGCCTCCTCCCAGCCACTGTTTAGCGTATCTATTTCTATCAAATATAGGTCGGCCCCTGTTTCGCCAGGATTAGCCCCCCCCCCCAATATTCACAAATTTGTCCACCGAATTGAAACTGTGTCTCTAGCATGAGCCTGGATGATGCTCAGAAGTCACCTGCAGCGCTGGGACAATTAATAGTGGACTCAGACCTAACTCACAGTGACCCGACCGAGTCTGATGTATGCTAGTGGACCTAACTTGGGCCTAGTTGGACCCTAAACCCGAAGGACCCAGCCCAAGTTAGAGTATGGCTAAGACTAGCTTTTGATTGTGTACGAGTACGATCCACAATACGTGTACGTGAATTGTTGTGCTGACGCAAGAGCTGAAGACGATGTTGATGCAGCAGGCATTGGTGCTCAATATGGCCGGCCGTTTTCTTCGACGCTATCAACGCCCTTAAGCACGTGGTAACAGGTATTACGAGTGTCAGCCAGTGTTTCACGAGACCGGCCCGTATTTACCAGTAATTTACGGTACGACCGTAAACGACAAGCGTGGTGAATCGATACCGGTCTCTTCGTGCAACGCGATTATCTTGTTTAACGGACGGGGTGGTTCGTTCAATTGAAATATGCGGCCGTTTTAACGCTCCAATTCCTCGTGCCGCTTTTCGTCCGCAGCTCAGGCCTCCAACCCTCGGCTGCGACACCTCGGGTCAATATGGCGCCGATTGCTAGATCGATACCGTAGATCGATACTGTCGGTAATGTCGTCATTCGTATCTGTCGGTAATTCCGTGGATCTTCGATAATTTTTTAACGATTCTGAGATCCCTCCGCGTGAAAACACAAGCTTATTCATGCTGTGAGAGAACTTATGTTAACGAAATATGCAAAGAAATATCGATTTTCTCAAGGTCATTCAAGGTTATGTGTTGCCATATTTTTAAATACTGTTCTCTACCTCATTTCAGATTAAATCTTATCTGTCCAAGGTGTACGAGGCACGCCTAATGGAAAACTAAATTTATCTCCGTCCATTTTTAGAAAATTTTTCCCCGAAGAGGTTATGGCGCACATGCTAGGTGTCCGGCGAGAAGCACGGCGCGGGTCGAAGCGTAAAAAAAACGTGAAAAAGTGGACAGACACGAGAGAGAATATCAAAGTTCTTGGAGGCGGCTGGTAAACGGGTCGGTTCCCGCGACTCCACGAGGTAGATTTAAGGGGTGGCCACTTATCGAGACGGCCGCGTAACCGCACGGCTTGATTTACTGGCTCGATAACCGAGGACCATTAATATCAAGCGGGGAACGCGACCAGCACATCCCGCATGCCGTCTGGTTCCCCGTGTTACGGCCACGGACACCCGTGCACCCTATTCTTTTCACCTGTACGCAACGTTCCACCACCGCCCCCCAATCTGGCTGCTGAAATAAATTAGCTTCTTCGAGTGGTTAACGAAACCTGTTAACGGCAACCCTTCTTGGTAATCGTATGTGGAATTATTTACAACATAAACAAGGCTACTTAGAAAGTTATGGGGCCGTAGCTCCGCCCACAAGGGAAATCCAGTATTATTCATTTAACATGGCGGACATTTAACATCTCAGCTAAACATTTCTTTGACCCATGTGGAAAGAGAAAAGAATTAAATTAATAAACAAGAAGTGGCAAAAGAGTTACGAGACATGAGCAGGTAAAATCCATGGTATCCTCCATGGGATTGTTAAGATGGCGGTGGATCGGCTCGAGCGTCCGCTCGGTCGGTAAGGTAGACGGCGGAGATAAGACTGCGGGAAAATTTATAATTACCCTAAAACCGAAGTTATCTGAGATCTGGGTCGGTAATTATGAACACGCGTTCGCGGATAGCCTGAAACTCTCGACCGACATTGATCGTCATCCCTCCCCCCGCCACCTCCAAGTCAGATTCTCTGAATTTTTTAAACGGACATCTTGTCCAAGACGTTCCTGAATGATTGAAATGACCGTCGTCATTGTCGTCGCGATGTCGACCGATCAAAGCCGAGCGTGTCGCTGCTAAAAAGTCACCCGGTACATGGTGAATTATCGAGACCCGGTGCGCGCGAGTACGGCCTAAATTAGTGATAATTAAATGCAGAACTGAAGCCGTGGCACACGGCCGCCACGCATTCGAGGTTCCAGTGTGAAATTTATCACGCGCGAGCGGAACCCGCGTCCCCTTCGGCTCTGCAATAGTGTCCAACTCGTGCGTGCCCATTTAAACTCCCATTTTGCAGCAGGGAATCGAGTTTGTCGCGTTTTTCGTTTCGGAAATGTTTCTTCGGCCAATTTCGTGTAACGTAAAAATATTTTAGAACACCGTGAAACGAAACGTTCAATATTTGTACACCGTTGTTATTTCGAGAAGAAAAAGAAACAATTTGTTATTTTTAATTTCAAATAAAAATTTCATATTGACAGCTTAATCTGGAACAGTTTTGTTATAAAATGACCGTGGCTATATCTAATTCCTTCGTTGCACGTTTCGAATGAACAATGCAGTGGATTTTATTTTCAGTGGAAAAGGTCGATCGGGGCCAGACACCGCGAGTACTGCCTTCGGAGCATCAATTATAGGTCAGCTGGTATATTTTTTGCTTTTCGATGGTGGGAATAAAGCTAATGATAAGAAAGGCCGATAACGTTTAAAAGATTGTAGCCGTAGAACAGCGAGACACAGTCGCGAGCTTCGATCGCGTCGAGAAAATGCCAGCACTCGGAGTACGCCACGCGGCCAGGTGCTTCTTTTTAATTATGCAGGCATCCCACAGCGAGCGCGGCCTTCCCTTCCGCTTTCGTGCCTCCTTTGTGTCGAGATAACGCGCATGAAACGCCCGGCGTATCGTCCGTTACGTTCCGAAAAGATCCGGACAGCCCGCGTTGCCTCGAACCGTTCTTTGAGACTGTTCCGACCGCAATTTCAAACAAGAAAATAACAATCCCCGGTGAAACTGCCTCGCGATTCTACGCGGCTCGTCGCGAAGTATACGCCACTGACACCTGTTCGCTTTTTACACAACTCCGTTTCCGGTAGAATATTGACTGGAGAATTTTTAAGAAGCTTCTACAGACCGTTTAAAAAATTGATGCCAATCAATGCGAAGTATTCAAGCTTGTCGTACCTTCCAGGAAGAAAATCCGATCACTATCTACCTCGGCTCATTTCAAAGGAAAACGTCTGCACTTTCACATAAAATGATTTCTTTTTTCAATTTTTCCTCATCATGAAGTGCGAACAATCATGTAAAAATAAAATATTGTATGCGTGTGAAACCGCAAACATCGCCCTTCGACATGTGTTAGTGTCTATCGGATATTTTTTCGCAATGCAACGACCACTTTGATTAGAGAGGTCTCGGTGACCTTGAGAACAGCCTTGAAAGCGTGCCACGAAGACCGCAATGTCGTTTGCACGAAGAGGTTCATCGCCGAGACGTTTTTTCTGGCGAATAACGAAGAAACGCGTCCGGTGAAAGAGGCCAATACACCTGAAAAGCAGGAATTTGCCTCCGGGACGTTTAATTTTTCACCAGATCTCCAGTGAATTTTTCCCACGAATATGGCCAAGCATAAAGGGGGAGGGGGTGAGAAGATCGTCGCCGTTTCTTATTCCGGATGCTCGGGAGCGGAAAGCTTGCCTCGTGACGTTCCTGGAATATTTTCCAGGCACGTATTTTCGATAGCTTGGAGCAGAAGGCGTGGATATAGGGCGCGTCGAACATCCCTGCGCAATTATATTTGACTACTGCTGTCATGGAACCGTTCCCCTTCTCGGAAACTTTAGAATCATCCCCTTATCGCACATTCTAAACCCATTGTTCTTTAGGGAATTGTTCTGAAAATTTTTCAACTGAAACATGTTAAATAATCCTTCATGTTTAACTGTTCAATTGTTAAACTATAGTGGAGAGACGATTTTGCATGAAAAACTGAACAGCAATCGAAGTGAAACTTACGTTTAACCTGCCTGATTAATGCTTGATGTTTCTACTTGCGATGATATCGATGTCTCCTGAATTATTTCCAAGGCTTGTGATACGACAGCCCGAAGAATATTAACAAAATTAGGAGGTGCAAGTAGTTAGGTCGAGCATTAGTTAGACAGTGGTGTCGGTCGGGTCGATTTTTCGTTGTTCCTGTTATGGGATGTGGATCTTAGGGATCGATGCATCTTCGTTGGGGTGATTAGCAAGCCCCGGTGACAAAGAGATGCATCGGCCTGTCACGTGACCCATTTCCACCCCTTTGATCGAAGGGTTCGTTTCCCGGGGATTTGAAGTAATGAACGGCTGAATATTCATGCCTGTTGTGTGACCTCGCGGAAGGGGGTTGCGTCGGAAAGGGCACAGCAGGGGGGGGGCAGGCCGGTTGCATCCCCCTGCATGTAACCGTGCATCCATATTTACGGGCGAGCTGCATCCGATTTTCTCCGCGACATTGGAAACGTCATTTCCACGGATCCCGTATTTACCGAGCACGCCAAGACAAATATTTGAATATGCATGATCGACCGGGATTGCTTGGCGAACGAACTCCCGAAACCTGACGTTTCGATCGTGGGGGATGAAACCGGAGAATTTTCAAAGAGTTCGATGGAGGAGGTAGGGGGTTCGCACGTATTCGACACGCTGCAGCTTTAAACTCGTCGTCATTAAAATCGACGAGAGGACAAACGAGCGACTCGACAAAGTATCAAAATGTTTGACCCACATTCCACTCGAAAATATTTTTTCCAACTACTGAAAAGTGGGGACACGGGTATCGAAATACGCGGACGGGGTGCAGCAGGGGTGAAACGCACATGGAATTTGCGTCGGAATGAGCGAGCAGCTGCCGAAGTCCTTGACCCACCCCTATTTGCAGAGTAGGGTGTTAGCGAAGTGGAATTGCACCCCCGCGGGGGGGTAGGGGATATTTTGTTCCGCCAGGAAAAATGATTCGAGAACGTTTTTCGAGATGCTTTTTACGCGCAGGTACCATTCGAGGGTGAGTTTTCGAATTCTAACGCGGTAATTTCCAATTCACCCTCGGCTACCCCTTCCGGTGCTTGTTAATTAAATGAACACCGTTGCCAATACCCTCCCTCCTTGCCCCGGACTGATTATTTACACGGACTGATCTCCGACTTTGCCGTGTCGTGTCACCGATGGGAAAATAATTAGCGGCCACCTCCCGGTCGAACAGGGGGTGTCTTTGAGGCGGCATTAACCGTGTACACAACGATATTGATTATCAACGACCTCCTCCCTGTCCTGGACGCGACCCTCTCGCGTGGTTACAACCTCTGTTTGTTCGAGGGGGCGGGGTGACTTCCGACCGACCCTCTACCCTCGACTTTCAACCCTCGACCCTCGACCCTGGCCGCCCCTCGTGGGAAACCATTCCCGAGGGCGAACTCTTTACTTCTTCGATTTTCCCGGAGCCTGCACGGCACAACACTTTTCCGGTATTATTTATAATAATACAGCGACACGTCCGTGAAAGAATCGGTGACTCGCTGTAACATTTTTTCTCGAATAAAATTTTTCTATTCGGAAGTAAGAGCGAGAAAGTGAAAATGTCCAATTTTTAACAATTATTCAAATTCACCTGTAGAAGACAAAAAATTGTTTCTTTCCATGGCAGATATATGTTGTTGCCATTTTTACGAAAACGTTGCGCGAAGATCCGCATTCTAGTTGCAAGCTGGCGATTCTCGGAGGGTCGACGCATGGGTGAACTCGTTTCCTGTCGGCTGGGGAGGTGTATCAGTTGGAAAGTACACTGACCGAACAAATAAATGGGAAGTTACGCGCGGCGAACAATGCAAATCGATTTTCCCCCCGAGCGTGTCTCGCGAGTTCGCGAGACGAGGAAACGTTCTTCGGGGGCGTTGAGGCGAGCATTCCTGGCTGGTGCGCGTCGCGACGCAACGAGGTTTTCGTTGAACGAAATTCCGTCGTTGGCGACGACTGTCTCAGCGAGTTTTTGGTGCATCGGTGCACGCGAAAGCGTCCGACAAAAGTCGGTCCCAGGGGGGATGGAAATCGTGCTCGGTTCGGATGCACCGAGAACACGGTTCCCTCGTGAAGGGGCGCTAGCGGGAGGTCCTGGGGGTGGTTGGAGGGGTGAGGGGATCTATGTAAATGCGGCTACCTTGTCGGAAATCAATTTTCGTCGTTCCCTTTTATCTTCGCCGCGGCCTGGCCGGCCTGCCACCTGTGGAAAAGCCTCCCTTTTTCCCCTGACACTGGAAAACCGGCCACCGGTTCTTATCGCGATCGAACACGCCCCCGCACGTCCGTCACCCCCGTTCCCAATCGCTGACGTGGATAACAGCGGAACCCTCGGAACTGGAATTAACGGGCGCTGCCCTAACCTGACCTGGAACTGTTGATTCCCGTGATCCGATTTTGCTTGTTGACGTATCCCTCGCTTTCAACAACTTTCGATTCGATTGGGGATCGCGTGCACGGAATTTTGATGGATTTGTGGAACACCCTGTAGAACGTTCCCCTTCTTTAATATTTTGTTTACGGTGTCATCGTACTTGGAACGTCCTGTAGACAATGTATCCCCTCACGAGTGGTTAACGCCAGTGTAACGGGTAGTTAACGGAATCTCAGAGGGTGAATTGTTTTAGGGGCGCGCAATTGAAATGCCGAATAATCCCGCCGCGAGATATTTACGGCGCCCAGTGGACCGGTTGCGCGCCACCGTTTACCGTTTTCAAATTTCCCTGGGGGTGGTCCACCCCCGCACCAGTAGCGCGGAAAATCAGTGACAATGCCCGATTAAAAATTTTATTCATCGGTCCGAGGCGACGCGACGGTAACCCAGTAATCTCTAACCGCGTTGGCGTTGCTCGTCAAAGGGCGAAGATCAAGGGGTTGGTCCGACGGGTGGTGGTGGTAACTTAATTTTCGCGGGATGGCTAGCTATGTTTTTCGGAAGAGTGTCTGCCCCCTTGTTCCCCGGGGAGAGGCATTGTCCCGCGGGACCCTTTCGCCTCGAAAAACCGTTCAATTTTACCAACGACGGGGTTGAAAGTGTTTTATAGGGAATTTCGAGGAAAACTTCGTTTCATGAAAACGAAGAGGACCACTTTAAAGCGCCGTTTGGGGGCGGGCGGGCTCGCTGGTTGCACATGCATGCACCACCATCGGAGGCTCTGACGTGTTTCCCGGCCATCGCAGGCCGCCATTCTCCCTCCAGTATTAACGCCGGTAAAGGGGGCGTGGGGGGTGACTTTTACCCGAAGCTCCGAGACGAAATTGCCTCGGCCCTACCCCGAACCCCAAAATGACCTAACATATTTACTCTACGAATCTTGCCAATATTCTTCATCCCCTCGCGATACACCCTTGATACCTCGTGATACCCCACCCCCGCACGAGAGTAAGTGGGTTCGTTCCTGCGCGAGCGGAAAATCTAGTCTGAGGGGCTGGCTCGTCTTGCGGAGTAGATCATTCACCGGGGACAATGGCATTCGTAGGCTGCATTTTGAAGGTGTTCGAAACGCCAGCTCTTTTTCCTTGCCCAGAAAACAGTAGAATTCACAAAACATTGAGGAGATAGTAAATATCTCACCGCACTCAAAGTGCTTTGAAACGGTAACAAAAAATCGGACACCAATTTTTCTGGTGTCGTTGAAAAGCGGAGACTTCACTCTTCAAATCCTCAGTGATTTTAGTCCCGAAAAAATTTTGGTGAGTTCCACAGAAACGCTTCGGTTTGAAAAATCGTCAAAAATTGCCTGTCTTCACTTTTCTGCTCACTATCCAATGCACACTTTTTTTTTAGGAAAAAATACTTCGTGCACGTGAAAGCGGAGCTTTTACCCTTTAGGATAATCGAAGGTATACTGCCCTAAAATTTTTCTTCGCTGTGTTACAGTGATTCGAATATCGAGAATTTTCATCGAGATTTAATGGGTGCATCTAAGATCTGAAAAATGCTGTCACGAAAGTTTCCGAGAGAAACAAGGTTGTCCCTTGTAAAAGCAATTTACAGAGCGCCGTAAGGAGAGTTTTTTATATTTGCCGGGAAAGCTCGATTTGAAGAAAGTTCCCCATTAGGAAAATCCTAGGGCCCAATGTAATAACGCGAACGGAATGCTCGAGCTCCGAGCCTGACTCTTGACTTCCATTACCACTGTCTCGCGAGCTACGACTTGGTCTGACTCTGCGCGGTCCATTACTACTGCAGCGTGCGTCTTATACTTCTCATCCGGCGGCGGATGTGTCTCAGGGCAACGTGAGCGGAATATCGACTGTCTGAGCTCGTTTCTGAGAGCGGAGTGACAAACTGTAGCACTTTGGGCGGCCGTGCGAGCAAATTCACCGGTGACACGCGAAGCGCGGCGTTCCTACAATTGCTCGACTGCCAGGGATGATCTCTCCAGTCACCTGACGCGAATGAAAAATTATTTCGACCTTATAGAAATTCTACGCCCCTCGCGTGTGTTTGAAAATTCAGCTCCGAAAATTCGGCGACCTCGTTTCCGAAAGTTTCAGTGGTAGGAATCAATATATCGGCTAGTCTAGGCGAACGTATTCAGTGATACAAGTGAATGGAATCAGTAGTACAAGTCAACTGATGCAGTAGTATAAATGAACCGATTGGGTAGGTTCAAGGCACGAGTAGATCAGGTCAATGGTCTCACCAGTGGAAATCGATGTTCAGTAGTGCAAATCAACGGATCACGCGTCCTACATAGATAAAACTAGCGATCGAGGTTTTAGAGGATATTCGTCAGGACTCACTTGGAAGGTGATCGCGTCTCGTTCGATCTGGGACATGTTCTTGAAGATGGTGTTGATGATGCCGAGGAACTTGTCTCGCTCCAGGTAGCTCGCCTGATCCTTCTCGAAGAAGTCGATGAAGTCGTACAGAATGAAGTAAGTCCCTGGAAAGAAAAGACGTAGGTCAGAGAGACGGAATAAGGTAACAAAAGAATCGCTGTCGTCGAAGGGTGTAGAAGGGAGTGGGAAAATCGAAGCAACCCTCGCGGTCTGGTTTGTGCAAGTCCGTGAATAAAAATTAGCAAGCAGTAACGGCGGCGAATAAATCATCCTTATCACCCGTGCGGACCGATTCTCTCTGCCTCGCACCGTTCACGCGTGTTGCACACCGGAACCCTGTGCTACGGCGATATGCAAAAAGCTCGCCTCCGGTAAAACCAACTTTCAGATCGAGCGAAGGGGGTGTTTCCCACCCATGCCACCCCCTCCGGGCGCACACCCTCCGCTATACAAAGGATTTCCTGTCGAACCGATACCAGCAACCTGTCGGGCTATTTACATTGTAAATATTTTGCCGAAAATCCCTGTACCCTCGCCTCTTTCCACATGCCGACCGCGTCATCCCCAGTGAAATATGAATTTTCCCCGGTAGAAATTGGCTGCCTTTGAATCGACGGCCGACGCGGTAGCGTTTAGACGGCAAGAAATATTACTTCCTTTCTTGTTACCGCGTTATAACTACATTCATGGCCTGTCCGACTTGCCTAAGTGGCATGGGAATCACTGGGTGACGTTGTATATTGTATACGCTCGAGCTGGAAATTTTAGTAGTACATGTCAACGGTTACGCTAGTACACGTCAGCAGATTCAGTAGTACAAGTCAACGATTTCAGTAGGACACGTCACCAGATTCAGTGGAACAAGTCAACGACTTCAGTGGTACAACTCAATCGTTTCAGTAGTACAAACCAACCATCCGTGTAGTACTTATCGAAAGACCTACCAACTTCCGAGCATTAACAGCTTCCCTATCGTAGCTCAGCGAGTTCAGTAGCGCGAGTCAACGTCTCAGCCGACGAGACCGCCGAATTCAGTGGTACGAGTCGACGGTTACCGCGTCACGGTTCCGCCGGTGCAAGTATACGAACCCGCAGCGAGTTCTCGTCGTTCGGAGAGCCAATAAGCCGTCCGAGGGACGGTTGACGCGGAGTTTTCGCCAGCTGGTGTGGGCGTGCTTTCGGATGCAGGGACAGACGGGGGAGCGCGGGGGTCCCGGGGGTTGCGGGGCTGCGAAAGAACTCAATTACCGCCGGTTCCCGGAGGATATTCGAGATTCCTCGAGGCTGTGGGTTAGGTCTGTGACATGTCTCGTGGCCTGAAGTAACAGAGTAGAAACGACGGAAATGGTAGGAGACAGGGGGTGAGGGGACAGGGACAGAGCATGGCAGGGGGGGGTGGTGGAAAGCATTACGAGGGAGGGATGGTGGTGGAGATCGAGGAAGACTGACGAGGGTGGAACAAAGTGAAGGGTCGAGGGTGGCCGAGGAGAAAGTGTAGGAGACGACGAGTCGCAGGAAACCGGAGACTGCAGGAGACGGCCGTGAGTGCAAAGGGTTGAAAAAAAGGAGGAGCCAGGCTGGTTAGACGAGTCGCCGCGCCGGTGGTGTCTATCGATTCGGTGCTGGCAACTTGTTGGCCGGCCTGGCGATCTCGTGTGCGCTCCCAGACGTCGGAAACTCACCTCTAACCCCCCGCGAAACCAGCCCTGTATTTTTCCACGTGGCAGCTCTAGAGGGTCCGAGAGAGGGTCGCCGAACAAACATAACTTCTTTATCCGAGTAAGAAGTTCCGGTAGGGCGGTCGAAGACACGAAGGGTCTGCGAACCGGCGACGGGGGTGATATTAAAAGAAACCCTGGGACTACGGGTGCTCCCGCGGAATATCAAGATAGCGAACTTTTACCCGGCTGATTGAGCGGAGAGGGGGCGACGTGTAACGATCGGAAGACGATAGAGGTAAATTTCGATGGGCCGGGTCGAACGGGAACGAGGGCACGTCGATTCCCGTCCCTAAGGAGAGGGATGGGACCGGTGGGGGGTAGGGGGTTGGGTTTAAGGGCGACGGTCGATCGAACGGGGAGATAAAGGAAGGCTTACGAAAGAGAAGTGGCCGCGGCAGACCACGGACAGGGACACGACATTACGGGGCTGTGCTCGTAAAGCCGCTCCGAGGCCGGGGCGAACTCAAACACTTGTGGCTCGCCGAGTGGTCGCAACTCGCATTAATGAGACACCTTTCGCGCGCCTGGCAGCCCTCTCCCTCGCCCCCCTCCCTCTCTCGTCGGGGCTGATCTTTGAGGGTGGAAAAATCCGAGGGAAATCATTCAAGGAGATTGGCCACCGGTCCATTGTGCGACCGAAGAACTACTTTCAACTGGATTTTATTCTCTGATCTTTCGATAGTTTCTTTTTGGAAACGGGCAATTTATTTTGTCGAGCGCGTCAGTGAGTTTGACAATGTCGTCGCTGTCGTCGGCGTACCAGCAACGGACCACGAATTTTGCATCGGCCAGAAAAAAAGAGGAAAACGACAGTAGAAATGAAGAAGCATCACGACTACACCGTATAAATCTTTCTATCGTTAATATCGTCCCGTTAGAATTCGCGTCCGTCTCGACGTGGTAGAAAATAACGTCGACCCCCGTCGTAGACGGTAACGGATCGCGCGGAACGAGCCTTGTCGTCGTCGTCGTCGTCGTAAGAAAGCTCGGAATAAACCGCCCACGTGACGCGCGCGATGCATGCATATTGCACCGGTCGAATGCCAACTGAAACAAAACGTATTTCGCTTTTCATGAGCACGCAAACTTTACGAGTCCTGCGGCGGCGTTGCGTTGCGCGATCGCGACTGCTTCGTGTCGTGCTACGTAAATACGTGCCGTTGATTCCCGGAGCTAGTTTAATGCCGGATTCCGGGCTACGCGACGAGCGACGTGGCGTCAAACATGCCATAATGGATTTCTTTCGAGCCCTAGTTAGCTCCCAGAAATGCGTATCACGTACACGTCAGAAACCAGCGAAAATAATAGATCTATACCATACAATTTCCGATTAATGATCAGGTGGAAGCTGAGGGGAATTCGTAACGAGACTGAACTAGGTCTGAGCAGTGCATTGCCATCGAGGCTAGGCCCTACAGAGTCCACCTTCAGTCTTCAGTATACATAGGATTTAGTATGAGCTCTATATTGAGCTCTATATTTATGTCTAAGGATCCATAGAGTCCAGCATGAGCTCTAGCTTCAATCCAGGTCAGGTCTGAGGATCCATACAGTCCAGCATAAGCTTTTTATTCAGTACAGGTTAGTTCTGAGGATCGATAGAGTCCAGCATGAGCTCTAGTTCCAGTCCAGCTTAGGTCTAAGGATCTACAGAGTCCAGCATGAGCTATTGCTCCAGTCTAGCTTAGGTCTAAGGATCCATAGAGTCCAGCATGAGCTCTAGCTTCAGTCCAGGTTACGTCTGAGGATCCATACAGTTCAGTATGTGCTTTTTATTCAGTACAGGTTAGGTCTGAGGAACCATAGAGTCCGGCATGGGTTCTAGCTCCAGTCCAGCTTATCTAGATAGAGTCCAGTATGAATACAAAGTTAGGTCTTGAGATCCATGTAGAGTTCAAGTTAGGTCTGATGATCCATGCTGAGTCCAGGTTAGGTCTTGAGGTCCATCCAGAGTCCGATTGAGTTCACAGTGGTCCACACTCAGTCCAAGTTTGGACACTAGAATCCATTCTATGTAGATTCATGCTGCTGCATTCAGATGTTCCCAACATTAAAATGGGAGGTCCACGAGGAAAATGGGTAGTTTCGCAGGATTTGAAATGGCATCCGAGAGACATCGAAGTTCCGCGAGGTAGAAATTCTCGAGCAGCCGAAGTTGCACCGAACACCAATCCAATATTACTTATCGGGAGCGTGTGTTTGCTCCGAGATCCGTGCTCTAACGAGCTCGATCATGATTTGCCGATACTTTCGCCAAGTCCTCTGATTCGGTGGAATAAAACGAGCTCGCGTCGGACACGGGGGAGGCTCGGAGTAGCCGGAAATTGCGCTCGCAAACTTTGTGGACTTAAGGCCTTAATCACACCTCGGGGAACTTTAATGGTCCGCTGAAATGTCATCCACGCCGTGACGGCCGAGTTCCTCTGGTCCTAATATTGACTTGGGTCTCGGCAGTCGTTCCCCATCGATCTTCGCTGCCGTGAAGAGAAATTTCTGGATCTATCAGGACAACAACGAACCTTCAATTCCTCGAGAACGTATAAATTCTGATTGAAGTGGATCTTGGTTTCTTCCGGCGATCAATTAATTCCCAGGAATCTCCTTGATCTATGAAAAAGAGATGTGGAGAAACGATGGATCAAAAGAAACTGGGGACATATTGGCCGCCCCCCCCCCACCCCGCAACGACGACTCTAAGCTTATCAAACATGGGAGGAACGGGCTGACCTACTTTCCCATCCCTCTGAAACATCGTCTGGGCTCGAGGATAACTTGTCGGAAAGAAAACATGCGAAACACAGCCCTTTTATTAATTCTTACCACCCGGCTGAAAATAATGCAAACTTCTGCTACTACTATTTCAGTGATCGCAGGATCCTGAAAATTCGTCGGATTTCAGCAACCCTCTCGATTTAATCAAATTAAACCCACCCCACCGGGGGTAGTTAAAAATTCCCAGCAACGATACTGCGTTCCATTACCGCCCACGGTCGGTCTACAGATTTTCTTGAGCGGGCTGATCGCTACATTTTCCTCGCGAGACGATGCAGCAGGCCGAGACGCGTAGATTGGATTCGCGTTGAACGACGGAAACCACCGTTTTCCCACCCCCCAAGCGACGGAACGACGGATAAAGGGTGCGCGCAGCAAGCTTTCATCAAAATCTCGGCGAGGTTACTGCGAGCAGAGGCCTTCCGCGAGCCTCCGTTTTCCATGAATTTTGTCTGTATTGTTGCCAGCAATGCCGAGGACGGGGCTGCTGCCACCCCCGGCGGGAATAATTGCGCGAAGGGCGCGCAGGAAATTTCCAGACGGACCCGGTTTATTATTCAAGCAGTCGAATAATAAATTGTGGCGCGGGCTTAAGCCGACGAACAATTACGATTTACCACCCTCACGAGGGGGCCGACATCTGGGGAAATAAATAACCCACCCCGCGGAGCCGGTCTCGTGGACCCGGCGGGCTTCAATGCGAAGGAACTCAATTTGCAAACGCTCCACGGTATCCTCGAATGATCGTTGTTTTTTCAAGAACTTCCACAGTCCCTCAGTACAATGGGAAACCACCCCTTGATGCCCGGGGGTGAGTAGTTCCGTTCATAAAAATTATTTTAGGGGAAGGGGTAATTAAAATTTTTTCTGTATTGACTGTGTTCATAGCTTTTTACTGTTTACGTGAAGGTTAAAGAACGTCTATCTATTATTTTTACAATAATCCCTTTACTTTATGCGTTTAGAAAAATTTCTGAAGTGAATACTCTCTTGTGGGAGGGAAAATAAGGATGTAAAATCTATTGACTGCCTTTCTTGAGATCTGTTTTTGAACAGTTCATCGCGACAAGGGGCGTGGCCTCTGGTCTTGAATAAATTCATAATGCAAAAGGAGGGCGAGAGGCATAATTAAACTCTGAAATCGAGAATTTCTTCCTGTCAGGTCGAACAATTTCCTCCTCGCTTCTCTACGTAGCAACATAATAAATTAAATATCCTGTACACAGTGCCGGTCGATGTTCCCCGAAGAGAGCGGAATTCTTCCAAGAATATTCCCGGGGATAATTGCGTCACCGTACACGAAATGTTCCCGTAAATCTGACACGCTATTCTGCCCGGTTCCCAGAAGTGTACCGAGTTACGTTATCGGGTGTCCCGTGCCCGTCTAGGGCGGCAACATTAATTGCAATCGCGTTCAAAGCGCGGCCAGCGGACTTTCAGTGGTTCCACGGCGCACCTATTTGTCTAGCTAAGCCAGCGACGGCAACTTTTAGCACTGTGGCGAACCACGGTGTGCTTACCTCGACACCGGATATCGTCGTGAACCGTCCAAGTCTCCGAAACTTCCCCGGGTTCGAGCTTGATGCGCGACATGGACGAGCGCGTCCATCAAGTTCCATAATTCTATGGGATCGTTGTTACAATCCACGGTGGCCACCAGAATCGCTTACGGGACCCTGTCTGACCAGTGACTGACTGAGTCTACTTGACAGAACAATGTTTAAAAAAATATATTCGTAAATGTAGCCTACTTCATATGTTCACCGTAAGTAGCGTATCTCCTTCACTAATCAGACAAGTGAAACAGCCAGACTGTTAGCCAGACCAGTGGAGAAGATCAGCCGCTATTCAGACAAGTAGACTTGCTCGGTTATATGTCAAACAAGTAGAACAGTCCAAGCACTGGTCTACACACAAGTAGCACAGCTCGTTCGCTGGTAAGTCAAGTGGAACGGGACTAGCACTGCTCAAACAGGTAGGATAGTTTAAGCATTCCCCGAGCACGTTGTTCAGCTATTGCTCAGACAAACAGAACGCATCAATCACTCGTCGGAGAAGCAGAACAGCCCAGTCGATTCCCAGACAAGTAGTACAGCCCGGTAATTAGTCAGGCAAAGGCAATAACGGTGTAGCAAGTTAGGCAAGTAGAACAGCCCGTTATTACTCGAGCAAGTAGTACAGCTGAGCGATTAATCAAACAAGTAGAACAGCCCACTCTAACTAGTCAGACAAGTAGAACAGCTATAACAAAGTCGCTACGAAGGAATCGTTTTCCGCTCGAGGAGAGCGAAAACAATCGAACCGTCGTGAATTTCGTTCGAACGGACGGCTCTCGGGTATTTTATTTTCCGAAGCCGATTATTCGAATGGCCCGATCGGAGGGAGCAGAGGGGACGTATGTGTGTGCGACTGTTAAGTTTCCCTAAGATCGACGGGCCAAGTTTCTATCCAGTCGCCGGAATTTCCGGCCTCGCACGATCGTCGAAACTTTCCTAATAACACTTCAATGAACGTTCCCCCCCCCCCCCCCGGCCGGTTACGATGTACGCGTTCGTCCGCTCTCGTTCGTGCCTCTCCCATCCGCCCCGCGATACGTGCTCCGACACACACCGCTGCAAATTAATGTAAACAGTTTGTCACTCCGTCTATCTACATCGTTCTCAAACATTGCGTCACTGCCGCGCAAACAATCGCCAATGAGGTCGCCGCGAAACCAGATTACGCGGATTCGACGCCAGGAACACACCTTTGATCTCGTTCCGACGCGACGCGACGTCTTCTCCTACCCGACGAATTCGAAACCGAGTCTTCCAATTTTCTATTCATTTTATAAAATGCAATACCAAGCTTCGTGGATGAAAATGTCAGTCGTCGTGTATTTAAATTTTCCCCGGACCAAACAGCTCTCTCTACCACTGGATTCATCAGACACGGAAAGTTCCAACGACAACAGAGACGTTGTTTGCGAATTCGTGTTTAACTGGAACCACGACTATAAAGACAATTCCATTTGAGCTGGGACGCTGTTCGTTCCGCGGCGATGCTCGTCGAGCAGTGACCAGTAGAATGCTCGGACTGTTTCTCGGTCAATTAGGGGAACAGGGTACCTATCCGCGACTGTTGCGATTAGAGAACTTTCCGAAAGTTCTTCCTCGTTACCGTCGAATGCCGTAATGCCCCTGCCATGTCGCATTTAAATATACTCCGGTACCATCAACCATCCGCCTGGAAAAACCGTGTAGCGTTTACAATTCTGCTGCTGCGGTCGACTTCGTAAGCGCCCTTAGAGAATTCGTTAACCTAATTCATTCCAGGGGGGTGAGACAAAGTGGAGACGCAGCTTAAATGCTAATTCAATGTGTACATTATTGTGCGCCGGTCTGGTCGGTTAATTCTGTTGGCGTGCCTGCGGTTGATCTAGTTCACTTGTGTGATCAGTGGCCGATCTTCGATACTTGTCTGACTAATGCTCCATCTGCGCTACTTGTCCGACCAGTCGTCACTTTTCTCCACTTGTGTGATGGATGCTCGACTTTCGCTACCTGGTCTGACCAGCCGTCGATTTTCTCTACTTGTCCGACCAGGCGTGTGTTTCCTCCACTTGACTGACTGATTGTCGATCTTCTCGACATGTTTGTCCAATGACTGACCTGTTCCACTTGTTTCTGGAAAAATCTATATATTCTACTCGCCACGGTGACATTTAATTTACGCGGAGAGTCTGGCTAATGTGACACGCTTAAAATAAATTGAACCAGTTCTCGTAGATTATTTTCGAGCGGACCTGTAGCGGTTTCGGGGCAGAGCCAGTGCTAGTCGAATATTAAAGCGGCATCGCCAGTCCGTTTTAATAAATAAATAAGAGGATTATTGCCAGGGACACGAGAGCGTGGCGAATCGAAAATTCGAAGGAGCGACGGACGGATTAAGCCCGGCTGAAAGAATCCCGATTAATATCCAATTGCACGGAGATGAAATTCATTTAGCCGGCAGTCAGGAACACCGGAGTCGCGTGTAATTGAAATTTTCTCGTCGGCGCGGCGCGATGCGACGCGACCGATACCGACACACTCTCGGCGGCGGCCCCTGCGAATTGGAAAACTCGCCGAATGAAATATTGTGTTTGGAAAACCGGGCGACGCAGAGAACTGATCCCAGCAGAATTTCGGATACCGAGGGAGCACCCCCTCCGGGGGCGAGGAGAGTCTTTGTTTGGAATTCCCCTAATTTCGGGGAAGTCGGGCCGAATGAGAACGATTGTTCGCAGCGCAGCTGGAACGTCAAATTCCCGCCATTCTCTCGCTATCTCTATAACTCCCTCATCGCTATAGACCCCCTCCGCTTCGAAGAGCTGTAACGCGGAATTTCAGCGAGCACAGAGGAGATGCCGGGATCGCGCGGCGTTTAAAAACGGTTTAAATATTTTCAAAGCAACCTGGTTCGCTACTGACGCACCGCTTTCGGTCAAAGTTATACTTTCATATTCCGTCGGTATTGTAAGCAGCCGCAACCGGTTCGCGTTTATCGTCTATCAGTCTTCTAAATTAGGATTAGGCGTGCTTCTGAGAGGTTTAAATTAATTAAAATTTTTCAACTGGCTTTCACTTAATGCCAGGTTAATTTTTTCGGATTTCTTTTTCGACTCGACAGTCCACACCGCAGCGACGACCAACAGCAATCCACTTCGCGGTGAGTCCCTCTCGAGTCCAACTCAAGTTTTAGTCTAGGTCAACGTTCTAGGAAACCCCTCGCGAAACTTTCCTTACAGGGGCATCATTATTTATGTAGCGCAGCAATATTAGGCGACCCCGGCTGCGACCGAAGGAACTACACGCTCCAAGTTTGGTTCTCGTGCGGCGGAGATGGTACCCGGGCCGCCCGAGACGGTTGACATCCACGCGATTTCATTCCCCGTCGACGAAGAATGATGTCCTCGGCTGAAAGTCGAGTCGAAAGGTAGATAAATTACCGGGGATAAATTGCAGAAGAGCAGCCCTTCTCGCGCGCCCAGAGAGACGTCAGGCAATAAAAAAAAGTCTCGGTTAAAGAATACTGGCCTCAGCCGGGACACTAAAGTGAAACTGCACGCCCCCCGCCCCCGAAGTATGTATCGCGTTTCAATCTCGATTTCCCGCAGGTTTCATTGTGAATAAATCGAGCTGCTCTTTGCCACGGCTGCGCGAGAACACTTTGGCACTGGTACGTGCTCATCGCCCTTGACTTGATTGCATTTTGCTCGGCTAACATTTCCGTGGAAAGGAGAAATTAATTAGATCATTCGTTGACGGGGTGCGGGTCTGTTAAATTGCAAAAATTAGTGAAAATTGATCATTGATGTAAATGAAAAATTTGTCAAAATACTGAGTGTGTCGTAGCTCGATTTTTTAGATAATGATGTTACCAATTGTAGCAGGATATTGCGAACGGTACACCCGGTAGATACCAAGAGTTTGCGAAACAAGAAACTCGCAGGAAAGTTGATGCCACCGTAAATTCCGCAACTGACCGAGGTCCTGGTGCTCGCGACCGCGAACTGTCAGACTTTTCCATCTACGGGCGGGCGGGAAGGACCTGTTAACTGATCGACACTGGCACAGAAACGGTGGCTTGAATGCGTATTGTCACTACCGCGCGCGATCATATTCCCTGGGAACTCTTGGAAAGTTCGGCTTCCGGATCCCCGGATCTGAATCCTGGGGAAGCGTGAATCTTTCCTCGAGGATTTATCGAAAAACCACTCTAAACCCGCCGCTGCTGAAGAGATCCAGATTCTATCCCGGATAGTCGACGCGCGGTATCGTGGTGCTTCAACGAACGAACTTTCCCAGCGCGAACAGTTTGAGCGCTGATACGGGACGATATATCCTGAAACTATTCCAGTGAATCCGATTTTTCAATTCTCTAATGAAGAACCTACTTGCTTGACTTTTTACTGATACGATTCCCTTCCTTGTCCGACTTACTATTCAAGTACTACTGCTGTCTGACTTATAATTGAGACACACCACCTTTCTGACTTATTATTGAGATGTGTCACTTGTCCGACTTATTATTCAAATACTACTCCTGTCTGACTTATAATTGAGACACACCACCTTTCTGACTTATTATTGAGATATGTCACTTGCCCGACTTATTATTCAAGTACTCTACTCCTGTCCGACTTATAATATAGACACACCACCTTTCTGACTTATTATTGAGATATGTCACTTGTCCGACTTATTATTGAGATATGTCACTTCTGCGACTTATTATTGAGATATGACACTTGTCCGACTTATTATTGAGATATGTCACTTCTGCGACTTATTATTGAGATATGTCACTTGTCCGACTTATTATTGAGACATGTCACTTGTCCGACTTATTATTGAGACGCTCCACTTATCAAAGTTTTTGCCGGGATTCTTCACGGCGGAAGAACAGTCCGACTGTCGATAAGTCGATAACTCTTTGACCGCGGCGAATTCAATTTTCCAATTTTCTAATGAGGGGAAAGACGCGGGGCCGGCCGCGAGTCGGATCGAATTTCAACGAGCCGACGCGGCTCGGCGCGGAGCGGCGACGCACGCAAATTGCTTTTCGTCAGGGAAATTTTGCTCGATCAAGCCCTCTGGCTAATCGGCGCCCGGAATTTCCTGGGTTACACGTGTGCGAGCGAGAATCCACGGCGATCACCGGATGCGACAGGATTCGATATCTCTGGCGTGGTAACCGAGCGGAAGTGGTCGCGCGCTCGAGCTGTAACGAGACCCGACGGAACCGCAGCCCGAATTAATCGCGCAAAGTCGTATTGCATCCCCACGATCGTCTGTCTGTCTGTATGCCTGTCTGTCTGTTCTCTCTTTGCGTGCCGACTGTAATCGGGCCTATGGGAGCTCGGCAAACATGTTTAACCCGTGTTCACACCCGGCACCAAAGCACGCGTGTGCAGCGGTACAGTCGTGGGTTACAACTATTCGCATCAAACGTTTCGTTCACCCCAGAGACTTTTCGGTAGCTCGCTCGGCAAATAGGAGAACTGAGATTTCATGCTGGATAAATTATAGTGGACGAGAGAATTTCTATATCAAGCAAGTGAAAAAGTCCATTGAAAATTTCTAGTTAGATAAGTGGAGAAACTCGATCACTACTCGGACAAGTAGCCTAGGTCAGCACCTGGTTAGACAGGTTTGATTTATAGTGGAAGTCTTGTCTGACTTCTAACTAGGTCACTACACTTGTCTGGGTTATAATTGAGACACTCCACTTGTCTGATTTATTATTGAGATAGTGTGGTTGTCTGACTTATAACTGATGCAGTCTACTTGGCCGTGATATTATTGAGATATTGTACTTGTCTGACTCACAAGTGATGCATTCTACTTCGCTGAGATATAATTGAGACACACGTTACTCGTCTGATTTACAGCCAAGATGCTCCACTTGTGCGACTTATTACCGAGGTACACCCCTTGTCGGTCTTACTATTGAGATATTCCACTTGTCTGATTTATTACTCTACTTGTCGAACTTACTGTTGAGATACTCGACTTGTTCGACTTACGATCGAGACACTTCGCTTCTCCGATTTATTACTGGAGACTCTCCACTTGTCCCAGATATAATTGAGACACTCCACTTGTTTGACCTATAACCGACACTTCACTTGTCTGATTAATGGCCGAGCCGCCTCACTGTACATTAAAGATGCAAGAACCAATTTTTCGCCGGTGACAAGAATAAAAGGCGTCGGTGCCGGCACTCTAAAATATTATTCCGCATCAAGAACAAACTCGAGGTGGATGATCTCAGGGGCGACAACCATGAATCTGAATCAACTATTCCGGGGTCGCAACGCGCCGGAAGAGACAAATAAAACGCGGTCTATCTCCGTTGGTGCCGGCATCACTGGAATTCCACGCCCGAAAAAATGCCGAAGTTGCGCCGTTCCGCTCCCAGGCGACCCATTAAAGCTCTCGCCCCACGCCGAAACATAAATTTTCGAGTCGCTAAAACCACGCCGGCCCAGAATTCCACGGGTTCCCCACGCTCTCTTGGATTCCGTTCGCGTCCCTGAAATTTTCCTGAGACCCCGGCGCGGCGACACGACTTCCCCCGTTGTTTCACCCTCTGTCGCCGACGGCCGATTCCGATCGATCCTGCCATCGGGGTGGCTCCCAACCCTTAATTGATGGGGCTGGTTTCTTTTGCAATTTTTTTGTCTGACAGCGAAATTATCGTACTGTCTCCGGAGCAGATTCTACGATTTAATTTGGCAAAAATTGTTGCTGTAGGTGGTACTGAAATATTCGTTATAAAACGATGCAGACCATGGAACAATCCCTATTGCTATATCTTTTCAATACTGCGATTATTACAATTTTCGTCGATTTAATCTGATAAAGATATTAAAACAAGCAATGCTATTTTTATTATATTTAAGACAGCTTTATGCCTTTATTACTTACTTAATTTAAAAATTAGCTATCTATGACAACTACTCCTACAGTTTTTAAGTTGGTATATTATTAACACAGCTACGCAAATCAGGTATATTTTCTTAATTAACCCCCCCCCCCCCGGACTCGTGAGAGTAAGAAATAATTAAAAAATTGTAATAAATTCAGGAGAAGCTGTTAAAAAAATTTTTCTTGGAGACCGAGGACTGTAAGTCTTGCGAACGTTAATCGAGCCCTAGACACTCGATAATTGCGAATCGAGCTTCAGGGTCCGGATTGCGGCCGAAGTTTCCCATTGTCCACGGACGAGGCAGCGGAAAGGATTAATTAAATGGCTTCTTTGGGATTGCAATTAAGCGAGGCGAAGTTTTGCTCGAGCCCGCAGGGCGTCCAGCAATCCGTACACCTGTTTCAGAAGCCGGGGGAGAAGTGGCGAATGTAAGGGTTCCCATTGATACCGAGAAACCGATGGCCCGGAAAAATGAGAAAATTTGCATTTAGAGAAGACTCGCGGGGCTCCTGCGGGACACTTAACTCCTTTGATGCCTCGAGGCGACTGTGCATCCAACGTTTTCAGAGAGTGAATAGACTGCCGCATATTTGTCCCCCCCCCCCTCCCTCGCGTCCATCGAATTTGCATAAGTGGAAATTATAAATTCACTTTTTACGAGTTCGCGAGAGAATTCGTTGACATGTCGAGTCCGGTTTCCACGTGTGTATTCGTTGCTTTTCCTCGGCCGCTGAATGGGCCCGGTTCCTGTTGGGATACGTGACTTTTGATCTGTGTAGAATTTATGTGATACAGAACGTTCCAAAATTCAGGAGAACATTTTCACTGGTCCTGGATTTGAAGAAATTTCTACCAACAGTTCATAAAAAGAAAGCAAGACCTCAGAGATTTTTGCTATCAATTTTGTAAACGTTTACTTTGTACAGGGTGTTTCAAAATCGAAGAAGAATATTTTTTAAAGGGATCTTCGTGGCAGATTAACTTCACGGGGACAGAAAGTACAGTAAGGAATCGCCAGGAAGCAAAATCGAGGATTCCTTTTTTTTCAGTGTCTAAAAAATTCATAGTACAGGACGTTTCAAAATTAAGTGGAGCCATTTCTAACGAAGCTCGGCTTCTGGCGGGAGTTTACGCGAATAGAACGGCGTCACAAATAAAGCAGAGAGGACATTAAAGTTTTAGGAACGTTCCCTTCAATTCTTAAAGGACTCATTCGGTACAGAGTGTTTCAAAATTCAACGGGGTCATATATAATGGATCTTTACAACAGGGCGCAATTTCTAAGAAGGGAAAAATAGGACGAGAAGCACAAGCGAGGGGTGAGTTCGACGATCGTTTACTTCAATTCTTGAACAATTCGTTCTGTACAGCGTGTTTCAAAATTAAAGGGACACGCGTAGAATAATTCACTGCTGGCTGAAAAGTTTATAGAGGAGTGGAAACAGAAAAGACAAGAGTTCTTTCAATTATTCAAGTTCTCATTCCCTACAGGCTGTTTCAAAGTGCACTATAATATTTATCAACGCTGCGTATACACATTACACACTGGATTGAACGAATAGAATAATAAAGTGCGTACAGAACAGAAGAGAGGATAACATTATTTATAGCATTTAATCGATATCAGTAATACAAGTTTAAGAAATTAGAAAAAAATCCCTGTAGAATATTCTATCGCTAAAGATAACCGTAAAAGTTACGAAATCGAGGGAGTGGCTTACAGGCGCCAAGAAATTTGACCGCGAAGGGTTTAAGGGCGGTTCGAGTCGGCCGGATCGACTCGGCGAATCGATTTAAAGCGTCTGAACGGCCGTTTAACGAGCTCGATCCACGAACGAGTCATGAATCAACATCGAGCGAGGCGTGAGAGGGCGTCCCGACCGGGGGAAAATAAAGTTTTCCGACTGATTGGATCTAACCGAAAGTTTCCTGCTGCGAATCGCTCGCTCGACTTTAATCTCCCGCGGGTGAACGTCTGCCTTTCATTCCGGGCTCTCTCTGCCGTGGAGGGTGGGAGAAGGCAAAGGGAAAAGGAGGATCCTCCTGCGCGTGCCATCCGGGATTCCTTGTGATTTACTGGCGGGCCGCGCCGATCGATCTCATCGACCGGAGCCGGTTCGACGCCTCCGCGATCGCTCGCAGGAAATTCGCGGATAATTTCCGCGACGCTGAGCCAACCTATCAAACGTCCCGAGGGCTCCCGACCGAGCCATGAAATCGACTATAAATAATGCTCGTCCCCAAACTTATCCTAAGTTCCAATAATAACAACGAGACCAAGATAAATATTTACTGAGGGTAGAAGTGTACTCAGATGGGTCTAGATGTTGCGTGTAGGTTAGGTCTGGGGAGAAATCTAGATCGAGGTTACGTTTGGATCTAGACTTAGGTCCAGGCTAGGTCTTGATTAGGACCTGAGCCAAAGCTAGTTCTAGGCTAGGTCTTGATTAGGACCTGGGCCAAAGCTAGTTCTAGACTACGTCTTGATTAGTACCTGGGTCCAAGCTAGTTCAAGACTAGGTCTTGATTAGGACCTGGGTTCAAGCTAGTTCTAGGCTAGGTCTTGATCAGGACCTTTGTCCAAGCTAGTTCTAGGCTAGGTCTTGATCAGGACCTGGGTCCAGGACATCTTGATTAGGACCCAAGACCAGAATGGATCTAGGCTAGTTCTTGATTAGCACCTCGGTTCATGCATAGTCTGAATCATTTTCAGGGTCCAGATTAAGGGCTCAGCTCATGTCCAATCCCAGATCCACGTACAGGGTAGGTCTAGCCGATGATCCACATGCAGGTCAGGTTCACGCCCTGTTATGTCAGTTTAAGTTACCTCCAAGCGAGGAATTCTTATGAGGTCTCATCCGAGCGGGTGCTCGCGTTGCTTCACTGTGTACCTCCTTGAAAGTTCGTTCTGCAACAACATGAAGAAGGGCTTCCCTAGCATCAACATGGAATGTTGACCAGCTTTTCGTCGGAATCCATTTAACACGTTCCCCAGTTTCGATTGCGTTTAGTCGAATATTCAGGCATGTCATTTTCCCCGGAAGTGGAAGTTAGCCCGGCGGAAGCAGCGTGTAGCGAAGTTCGTGAAGGTTTCGGTGGGTTAGGGTTGGTGGGCGTGTGGGTGCTCGCTGCCGGATAGGCGATCGTGGTGGTGGTGGTGGTGGTGGTAGTTGCAGCTGCGTCTCCTGACCGAGTTCTGGCAGGACGGATAGCTCAGGGGATGGCGTGGAGAAGGCGAATGAATAATTTAGAACTGCGGCCTGCCTCATAATCGTAGCTGTCAGAGGGTGTAGAAGGGTTGCGTCGAATTTCTCAACCCTTCCGGACGCCGCGCCGTGTTGCCTGGGAAAAAGGCTGCCCTCCATCTTTGCTGATTCGAACCCATGGAATCGCCATGCCATGCCGCCGCCGCATGAATTTTTCATCTGCACTTAACGCTGATCCTGTGACATTTATTTTTGCATTCCGCTCGACGACAACAAATAGTCCTGGCAGTGTAACATTTTCGTTTACACCGCGAAGGGAAAATTGTGGCAGAATAAGAGTTTCCCGCAGTGACGAAAAATTGCTTGGAAATTTTGAAACGACGCGACGCGGCCGGGGAGATACAGACTGCCGACGGGTTGGGAGTAGAAATTAAAAATTACTCATCGGGGGATGGATCCGCGGGATTCCGAGCGGGCCAAGCATAAAGGCATTCACTTTCTTCCGCGAAAAAATTCATCGAGAGGTTTATTCGCGATGCTCACGGTATTTCGCGGCAACGCCGCAGACTGGCGTGCGTCAGAATCGTTTACTCGTTCCGAGCGGTCGGAAAATTGGGTCAGATATCCTGGGATATAAGTCCTTCCCTTTGTAGCCTTTTATCGGGCTACCCTTGCACGATACTTATCGACTCTTATCTGCTCCCGGCCCCGGCTCGCGTTTGTTTCGCGATTTTAACTCCGCGACAATTTAGATTACTGGCTCTCCTGCCGTTAATTGCTTTTTTCCCCCTTTTCTCAGCGACCTCTTCAAGCATCGAGTATGTGGTCGCGTCGATTGCCAACACTCTATTGGGCCTCGTTCTTGCGAAACCATGCTCCAAATATTTTTTCAAAAATTTTTCAACTTCCTCTTGCAACGGGGGCGAGGGAGCGTGAACTTTAGGAAAGATTTACTCAGCAACCAGGTGAGATATTTGGATGAAACAAAAGACAGATTATAAGTGCACATTAGGTGTATTACACGTATTTTTTTTTCAAAATTTTAGTCCACTCATTAAGAGTAGAAAAATTATTTGTCTTTAAGGGTAGTTTTAGGGGACCATACCTTAAGTAAAACCTACCAAAGAAAATCAGTAGCAAGCTAAAAATTTCGATAAAATTCCACTGTATAGAGCCAACGTGAGCCTACCATTTCCAGTTTGTTTCATCCGAATACCTTGTCTGATTATCGAGAAAAGCGCGGTCGAAGTTGCAGGTTCTCGCCCCCGTAACTCGATTACACGCGGGTAAATGGCTAATAAAAATAAACGCGAAAAGCGATGGTTCGTTTAACCAGACACGCTCGTCTAATCAACGAAAGGAAAATGGAGCGACGGTTTTCTGAATGCCAGGAAATTAATATGGAACTTTCGCTGGATATTAAACATTGTTTTAATCGACCCTCTTCGTAAAACAGGAAACTGGAGACGGCACGGCGGTATCGTTTTACGCGAATCGATATTCGATTTCAATGCGCCGTTCCCCAGCCTCGTTCCCGACTATTGTGTCTCGGCAATAAACGGCTCTAATGAATTCTTAACGGCTACTTTGTTCCCGTGACGATTAAGAAGATTCCATTTCTCGTCCGGAACGACACGGAACGGTGAAACTGATTTTCCTTCTTTTCGATTTAATCTGAAAAAACCGTGGGACACGCTACAGTTCTTAGGGCACAGCTTGCGGATTACGTAGCCGCGCTATGGAGGACGTCCTGTGAATAATGCTGCGTGCCTACGCGAGAGCCATTAACGGGAGAGATTCTTAAGCTGCCTATTCACTTGAGAGTGGCATCAGATGTCTTCAAAGGAATCCTGAACGTTTATTCTCACTTGGAAGTAATTTAAAAATCAATATGAAGCTGCGTACACACTTGAAGGTACCTTCAAAGTAATTCTAAAGCTGTGTATCTACTTGAAAGTAGATCTAAAGGCCAGTATCCACTTGAAATAAACTTGCAAGTGACTGCGAGGCTACCGACTAGTACAGAATTTAAAGCGACGTATCGATGAATAAATAATACCTAAGCTGCGTGTCCACTCGACAGAAAATGTCTAAGCCACTCTCTCGCCGAATAGCCACTCGTGAGAACCTCTCAGGCGGGCAGTTCGCTGAGAGGCGCGTTTCTAAAGTGGTAAGCAGCGTTTCACCGCACAGCAGAATTTACATTCCCCTCGGAGTCGGCCGGTGATTTATAAACAATACCGGGAGCGAGCGCGCGAGCGCGCGCGTGTACGCCCGCGAATTAAACCGGGATAAATAACAATACCGGGGGAAAGTGTTATTTAAGAGGCACTCCGTTCCGTCGAGCATTTTCCCACGGAAAAGACGAAATAATTGAGCCAACTGGCTCTCGGCCGGGCAGCGCTTTCGGTCTGAATTTATTGTGATCTTTACATCGTTAAGCTCTCGGCGAGGGGATTTATCGCGAGCCGCATTAAGCCATCCGACAAACAATGGAGGTGTGCCTGCAAGGGGGCGGTAATAATTCATATTTTGCTTGCCCGCGCGTAACCGACCGACGTGATTTTCTGCCGCGGCCACAACGTCGACGAGGCGACGAGGCGACGATTTAAAAAAAAAAACCCTCCAAAGAGCCACTCGGAAAAATTACGAATCGAAAAAACAAATAATGGATCAGTGAAACAGGACCAACAACGAGAACGAAAAGAATAGTTGTCGTAGTTACACGACACAGAAGGAAGGGAAAGGTAGAGGGTCTCGCAAGCCGGAGAACAAACGTCGATCGTCTTGGAAAATCGAGTTCGAGTTCGAGTCCTTGAAGACTTTCGCCAGTTGCTGCGACAGGATCCCCGGGGAGCCGAACTAGTGTCGCGGAATGGCGGTCCTCGCAGGTGCACCGAATTATTATAAGGCAGCCGCGCCGGAAATCGATAAACCGTTTTGTTCGAGTCGCACAGTTTACCAAAGTGCAGGATGCGAGACGCTAGAGAGAATGAACGAGAATTCGGCTGACTGCAGCATCGTTGCCGTCACAGCTGGACGCTGCCGGCGTGAATCATCCTGCACACTGAACAGACCAGCGCCTAACAGGTTCTGGTTCCACCGGCTCTGGAAACCATAACCGCCGTAAACTGCTGGAATTTTTTCGGTGGAGTTCTCGCATTGGGCAATGCTTGTTGAGGTACTCCACTTGTCTGACTTACCGCTGAGATACTCTACTTGTCTGACTTTTTATTTAGATACTCTATTTGTCTGGATAATTGTTCAGACACTTCACTTGTCTGACTTATGAGTGAGACAGTTCACTTGATTGATTTATTATTGAGGTACTCCAGTGTTCTGACTAATTATTAAGGTACTCCACTTTTCTGAATTATTATTGAGGTATTCCACTTGTCCGATTTATTACTCAAACACTCCACTTGTCTGACTTATAATTAAACCAGTCCACTTGTTTGATTTATTATTGAGGCGCTCCACTGGTCTGACTTATTATTGAGGGACTCCACTTTTTGAATTATTATTGATTTACAACACTTGCCAGAATTATTACTAAGACACTCCTCTTGTCTGACTTATTATTAAGTCTACTTGTCTGATTTATTTTTGAGGCACTCCACTGGTCTGACTTATTATTGAGGTACTCCACTTGTCTGACTTATTAATGAGATACTCCACTTGTCGGCAGGATTGTCTTAATGGAATCGGGGATTTTGTCTGATAGAATTTTTGGCATCATGAGAAATGATCTCGGAGTCGAGACGTCTGACTTGCGTTTAATGAAACTGTCATGCCTGACGGATAGGTTCGAGGTATCGAGACGCGCATCGAACCGGGGCAATCACGCCCGGTCGTCCCAACCGATCGAGATTTAATGACGACTGCTAGTCGGGTCCGCGATCCGGCACAGTAACGCCGGGAAAGCTGGATCTTTATGGTTGTCATCGTCGGCCGTCGAAACTGATTCCCGTCACGTAGCCGGCCGGCTCGTGAATAAAAATTCGATCTCTATGGAGATGAGCCATCCGGCCTTCTACGCGCGGACTACTGATTTTTTGAACGACTAGGCTCTTTTGGCGGCCTGTTAACTTCTTCCCGCGAGCTACCAGCGTGTTTCTTCTGTTGTTCGTTTATTCGGTAAACTCTGTTATGCTAGAGGGGTTTTTTGTTTAATTCGTCAAATTGTGTTCCACCAGGTTGGAAACATTTTTTTCAATAACGAAGCTATCTGTTTCTGGTTGTAGAGTTGTAGATCATGAAACATGCAGTGCAACGATGTACGATATGTTGACAGTGCTCCGTCGATAAGCCGAGTTGTCGGACAAAGTATGGGCGGCACGCATGGAAGCTCTGGTCACGTGACTATTATCTGCAAATTACAGTGCGACAGGTGATCTAAATGCAGACATGTGACACATCGTTCTCCTAAGCTTTTTTTTTAACTACAACACTGCGGTGATAAAAATATGCATTTATTAGAAAATTAGTAAAAATAATTTTGAAAAATTCTTTGAACACTTTTGGTGCATCAGGTGGAAGGTTCCAAGGGTTTCGGGAACGTCGTGAGTTGTGGTTGCACGCGACCAAAACCAATTCGTTTCAGGTGCAGCCGGACACCTCGGACTAGTCGAATTTCAGCGTGTAACAGAAACGAAGCGCAACCGTGACGGCGTAGATTAGATTAAACGGTGTTGCCCGGCAGGTTCATCATTGTGGTCTGAAGTTCGCGTAAGTTTGCGAATATTATGGGGGTATGGTTAAACGCCATGAGACCGTCGAGACCATGCGAGGGGGGTGGGGGGCGAGGTCTGTGAACGGCGAACACGTACCCTGGAGTTTCTCTAATTACTTCGCGGTGATCGTTCCCACCTCGGACGCGTACATGTAGCCGGAAGATGGCTTCCGGTTACTGATAAAAATTATTGTTGACGCACTGCCAACAGCTAAAAATTGCACCCTAAAAAAATAGGGCGAGTACACAGTACACATTCACTTAAATATTATAACAATACTTAACAGAGAAAGACAATAAAAGAAAAATCGTATCAGGAGAACAGCCTTGAAAAATAAAATAATTAGAAAACACCAGCATGGCACACAGTACAGACTCGCTCGATATTCATTTTTCATTTCTTTATAACTTTCTAGCAGCTCGCAAAGATAATTAATAAATTTATACAGCCCTCGATGTTCCTGCAGACATTTTAATAACATTTTATAACGAGTCAGAAAACGATAAAAAAATATGAAATTGGTTGGTTCATTATTTTGTCTGTCGCGCAGTGGTTCGTTCAGTTCGCACAATTTTTTAAATGTCGTTGTATTATTTACCGAAGATGGGACGAGCATCGCGCACAGGTCGTTTTACGGTGGATTGCATATCTCGACTGCATTATTAACGAGCCCGTTAAATATTAGAACGGTCCCGAATGAGGATGTTAGTAAATCTGAGGATCTCCTGCGCCACCGGTGCGGTGCCGCGCCGGGCCGCGGCGGCGGCAACGTGCTTGTTTTTTCTGTCGACGAAATTACAGAAGGCATTATGTATTCCATGCATTTCGTTTGCGCCGAGATCTCGGCGAGAACGTGCCGGAAAATCTGCCGGCAGAGGCGCGACGGGAATGTTATCTCCCGAGTGCGAATGTTTATGCAGATTCGGGATCCTTAAGGGTTAATTTATGAAAATAGGTGTCGAACATAAATTTCCTCATCTGCAATTTTTGTCCCCTAAATTACCGGTGCGGAGGAGACGTATCTCTTTGCGATGACGATAATGCCAATCTGCATTTACAAACAATCCTATGCATTTATTAATTAGAAATTATAATGTAAGTACGAGCAACAGTCTCTGGTGGGGCACGAAGTTGAAAGTGTCCTCAGAATCTGTTTTGCGAATTCGTAGTCTTCGTGCAAGAAGCTCAAGTTGGGTGTCGAGTGGTCGCGAGTCGGACAAAGTTAGGTCTGAATTTGTGCAGAACATTTTACAGTTTTACCATTGTTTACGCCGTTGGTCGATCTTACAAGGGAACATATTCAGTTGATGCACGCCGATTTTGATGAACCTTATGTGAGATATAGTTCTTCGAAAAATATTTGACACGTATTTTTTTTAATAGGCAACCATCCACTCCGAGGGGGTGAAAACAGCCCTCGAAGTCAGGGGTCAAAACCACATTTTTTGAGAAAAAAAAAGTTTGTTAAAAAATTCTTGCGCGACATTTCCCATTGAAAAACACACAATTTAAAAAAAATTCAAATTTTTTCGACCTCTGGTTTCCGAGATATCTCAAAAAATATGGTTTTTACTCCCAACTTTGAGGGCTGTTTTCACCCCTTCAAAGTGGATGGTTGCTGATAAAAAAAATACGTGTCAAATATTTTTCGAAGAACTATAGCTCACATTAGTTTCATCAAAATCGGCCATTCTCATCTGAATATGTTCCCTTGTTAGGAGATCGTTCAGGCTTTCGCGAATTTGCACTGCGAGGTGCCCGCTAATGGCTATTCGAAGGATCACCTTCCTTATCCCATTGCCCTACAATAACGTGTTAGACACGTGATGAAACAATTAAAAAGCAAGATGAGTTGTTTGTGAGCTGTGACTTGCTCGCAGGGCTAGCTTGGACGGACTGAAGAACTTGCCTTCCTTCTTGGGTCCTTTAGCCCGGAACAATGGCGACGCTGGAAAAGCCATAAATTGCAGGTCAAAAAGACCTTCCCTCCTCCGAGTGTCCCGTGCATTACGGTGTATGCTCCAACACGTTTTATTACGGTCGCGCAAGGAAAGCTAATCAATGCAATCCCTGGGACTCGCGAAAAAGCCCGGAAACTACTAAGAAAGTATAGTGACAGGCCCGAACCGTAGCCATATGAAAGGGCACAAAAAAACTTCTTCAACGCGAGCCGCTACAACCATGAACTAGGCTCGAATTGGACAAAAATGATTTAGGCTGGACAGGGTTAGGTGTCCCCACCCTCTCCCCGGGAAGAGATCAAATTCGACGTAAACTCAAAAGGACGTGGGGAAAAAGTGGAACAAACGAAATGGGTCGTACGAGATCAGTCGGATCGAACGAGGAAATCGTGGTGCAGCGACGCATGGGCTGACTGCGAGAAAAGAAAATCCGGAATTTTTCCGGAACGGTGAAATGAAATCGCTGGAATTCCTCTGTTCGATCCGGCAGACAATACCAATTTTAATTTCCCTTGCTTTCGAAGGCTGGTACGGAGGACTGGGACGACGGTGTGTCTCGTGTGCGCGATCCCCCGAGTGGTTCGCGACCGCGTGTCCCGGATTCCACGGTCTCTCAGCGTTGCCGGAAACGCGGAAAAATTCTCCGACTGTTGCCGCGACGCGACATTCGGCCTGCGTTTCCTCTCGCGTATGTATCGTTCTGTTGCTGGCACAGCTGCAGAGCCCACCCTCGCGACGCGCGACGCCGGGGCCGGAAATGGGCTTCCATCTCGAGGAAACGAGCGAGTCGGGGGGCTCTTTTGTCTGAAAGAGACCTCGTCAACCGGGAAGGCAGCCGAACCGACATATTTCTCGTGGAATGGATTCGAAGGAGCTTGGCGAATGGGTGCTCGAGCCACGAGCCCAGCCACGCTGATTTCACTCGAATATGCTGGGAACGTTGTTTATCTCGGGAGAAACGCCGCGCGCCGCTCCGTCCCGCGTAATCAAAGAAACTTCTGACTCCGACGATGCCTGCGAATATCGATATTAATGGCTGCGATAAACAAACGCCAGCCTTTCTGCAACCATTTCGCTCAGGCCTTGTCGCAAAAATAAATGTTCATCATCGTTTCGTTCCTCCCTATCGGATGTTTAAAATAGTACTGTCCTTATGGCACGATTACGATTTCCGTGGCCCCTCGTTTTGAAGTTATATTTGTATCCTAACCCAGACCTTACTCTGTTCGCATAATCTTCCCATTGTAGATGTCTTCCAGAATTTGATCTTTTCAGAACGGAGCCTTTACGTTCCCCGGACCATTATTTCGGGGGAGAGGCAGTTATTCTGCAAATTCACCGAAATATACTCGGAAACTGCGCAGCTGATAGAAAAATGTCATACGACATAAATTATTGGAAATTTAATTTTCTACAAAATAGATCTCTCGATATTTTGCCATATTTCGCATAGTTAACGAGATATTTGCAGATTCATAAAATACAAAAAATCTACTTTACCGGCTAAACCAGGCTGATTCGACACCATGTTATATATACATTTTTTTCTTAAAATAACCCCAAGAACACAACTATAACGTCAAAACGAGGGGCCACGGAAATCATAATCTCCCCGTCCTTATTCGTATTTCATTTTGTCGAAAATATTTCCGAGGATTAAATAAACAGCGTTACATGCTCCGGCGTTGGCCCTCTACGAGAACGCTACCGGTGAACGCGGCGAGCCTATATCGAGGAGCACGAGATTACGAATTTACCGAGGTGGATAATTAACGTGGCGATCCGATACGTTCCGGGGGTGCCTGAGGATCTCGTTAGAAAGACAGCCGGGCTATTTTCAGCGGCGTCATCGCGCCGGGGTAATTAATTAGAGAAATGAATTGGCTTTCAGCAAAGTTCCCGCAAAAAGGAGAGACGGGTCCCCCTTTTCCCGGGGAAATTTCCCATATTAGTCAAAGCATCGGTTCATTAAATTTTCACGCGTTACTCCGGCCAGGCCGGCCAGGGAGCCCCGGCCTTAATGAAACTCCCTTTCGGTTTTCGATTACAGCGCGCCCGCGCGCTTTGATTCGCGGCTGGCCCCCCTCGATGCCCCCTCGCTCCCTCTTCCACCGACGTTTCCCTTTTCACCACCTCGCCGCTATCCCGGGAAACACGGCCGTAGCTAATTGGCGGCCGGTGTTCCACGCGGAGGAACAAAAAAAGGAAATAGAGAGGGAAATTCCTCTCTTCGACCGACACGGGAAAAAGGGTATAGAAATTTTCCGCGAAACGAACGGCTAGTTGCCCGCGGAATTGAATCGAATCGAATCGTCGCGTCGTCGCGACGCGTCGGGCCCTGACCAACCCGCGGCTTTCCAATCTCAATGGAAGAACCCCGGCCAACTTCGTTTTTTGGGACGTTCAATGGCCCCCACTTTGATACCGCCGCTCTAAAACTGCGGAAACGACTCCGTGCTTGGAAAATCAATTCCCCGGAACTGCCGAAAGTACCGTATAATTTGGAGTTTCTATGTGTTAATCGAATAAAAATAAATGGCACAAAGTCCACAAACGGCAGGTTGGGCTTGCGAATTTTTATCTCGTAAACTAGCGGTCCGATCGGGGTGAACTTTTCTGTAATTTAATCGGGAAGCTTGAGGGTACGTTTCCAAATTTTTCTGAATTCATAAATTCATTTTATAACATTGAAAATTACGAATAAATTCAAATTGTGTGACCGACAGTAAAATTGAAAATTTCATTTTGGTAGAAGAAATGCAAAATTTTTGAAAAAATATCAAGCTGTTCTAGGAAGTGTTGACTATAAAATGAGCCCAGTCCCATAGTCGAGTCTCTAAAATTAACGCCGTAGTGAGATGTTGAAGATTCGATGTAAGCTACGCTCTTTATCATTTGTGAACAATTTTTTGTAACCTCCCCTTTGATGAAATTTCAGAGAGCTTTACGTGCAATTATTGTACATGTTCTCAGCTTTCCAGGGAGCAAAGGAACGTCCATTTATCATCGCCGGTTCGAAAGTTATGCATTTTTGAAAGGGGTCCCGGTTTTGCGGGCAGTGCGTTGGAAACGGAGCCAAACGGACGCCGGGGAATGCCGTTTAATTGGAAACGGGGATGATGGTCGGGCGCGGCGGGCTCGCAAGCAAGAAAACGTCAAGCTTTTAGTTATGATAAGCTTATTACCGGGGCGCCCGTAAGCGTATTATCTGCCCCCGCGGAATGTTTTCGATGAAACTTGCGCGGCCGCCTCCTCTAATTAATGGAAATTCACGGTTAAACTGTTCCCGTCGGGCGTCGGCGGCGGCGGCGGCGCGACGCCGCGTTTAAACGGATCATTTCGACGAACTGTCGTCGCGATTTCCCACCGACAAATCCGCGGCTGATTCGCCCCGGAGGCGGTCTTGTCATTGTCGATTCGTAGAGGACGCAAAGGAGGCAGAGAGAAGGATCGTTAATCGATTCTCGACGCGAGCTCGCAAACCGAGCGGAAAGAGGATCGTAGCGGTGGGGGCGAGGCTATTAAGGTGTTGCAAAGAGCTCGGGTGAAAACACGCGGAACTCGGTCTTGGAACGCTTACCATTAGGGGACCGTAAGCGCTTTAGCGCCGGCGAAATGTCTTCGCTGTTTTATTGCGTCTGCCCCCTAATCTCCTGATCTCGCGACGCATTCGCCGAAAAACTTGCTCAATTCTTCACCTTGTAGACTTAAGATCAAGGCATCCGTATTCATGAACTCCTGGACCTCTCGAACTCCGAGCTTTGTGGACCCAGATGCTTCACAAGTCAAAGGATTTTGGATGTCTAGCTTTTTGGCCCCCCTGGCCCTAGGACCCCGAGCTTTCGGACTACAAGCTTTTTGAATTACGAGCTTTTTGGACTCACAGCTAACTCAGAATGCTAGATTGTTGAGCTTTTTGATTATTAAACGCTTTTCGATTCGCGAGCTTTCAGGATACCGAAGCTCCTGGATCTGACCTAGAATATCCCAGCTTTCTAGGTCCTTGGATTTGTCGTCCGAATTTCGTCGACTCTCCAGATCCCTAGCTTTTTGGCCCCCCTGGCCCTAGGACCCCAAGCTTTCGGACTCCAAGCTTTTTGAATCACGAGCTTTTTGGACTCACAGCTAACTCAGAATGCTAGATTGTTGAGCTTTTTGATTATTAAACGCTTTTCGATTCGCGAGCTTTCAGGATACCGAAGCTCCTGGATCTGACCTAGATCCCCAAATTCCCGAGATTTCTTGATCCCTGAAATATTTCTGGACTTCTCGGAACCCCGAGCTTTTTGGTGGCACCCCCGCAGCCACTAATAACGTAACGTCTCGTAAAAAGTCGCAAGCTGCTGCGAGAACAGCAACGAACTCTTCCGTTATCTCGTTAACCAAGAATTACGAGGGCTTTTTTCTGAAACGGACGATCCGAGGGGCGGCGAAACGACACGATACGGTGATACGAGGGGTGACAAAGTATATACAGTTACGTACAGTCGCAGCAAGAAACAAGTTAGCGTCAGCATTGACCTATCCTTAAAGATGATCCCTGAAGAACAGGCCCTTCTAAACACCGAACAACTGAACACGAATAAACAAAATTAAATGAACCGTAGGGGGAAAATTGGAAAATGTGTGATAACGAGAGTGATAGGAATGCTGACAGAACGGGCAACTTTCCGAGTCGACTGTAAACTACTGCCATTTACCAGCCAGAGGCAGATAGTGACGCTTTCTGTTCGGCCCGTTATCTGGCAAGCCTTCGAGCCTTCGCTCACAATTAGAATCGAACGCATTCTGTCAACGCGAACAATTTATCATCTCGTCGCGTCGGCTTCGTTTGAAAAACGTTGGCGAAACCGCCATTGAATCCCACGTCTACCTCGGTCTCTCACTTAAAAGAAATCAAAAAGACCGATGTCGGCCGGTAGTCGGCGGACAGGAAACGACGGTGAATAGGAATGATTGGGGATCGAGACCCGAGTCTCGGCGAAATCATATCCGCGGCTGGATTCTTCTCGAGCTGGATTTTTGGGTAAACGTTTCCCCGTCTGGAGCTAACGGAATTTCCAAAGAACCGGTTACGACCGCGGATTTACGGGATTCGCGGGGAACTTCCGAGCGAGCATTCATTTTTCCACCCGCCCTTGCCTCCCTCGCGGAAAGAATTAATGGAGAAGAATTTCCAGCCTGGCCGACGCTCGATCGAGAAACGAATTGGAGGATCACGGACCCCGGTCCGAGCACAGAAAGATCCCCGTAAATTTTACCAAGTGGAAATATAAATCTCCGAGCACGAGGTAAGAGAAAGGAGCTCTGACAAAATTACCTCACAGGAAAGTGGACCCCCGAGGTTTACCAATGGATCCCACGTACCCCGTGGACTCCCTTTGGATATTATGGACTCCATTGGACCCCGTAGAACCCTTTTGGATCCGTGAAATCCAACTGGATCTCTTTTAGAGATAGTAAATCATTTTTGGACCTCATTGGACCCCTGGATCGCTTTGGACTTCTCTGGACCTTGAAAATTGATTTTAGATCTCACTAGATCCTCTAGAATATTTTCAAACTTCCCTGCATTCCGTGTAGATCATTTGACCCTTTGGACCCTCTTCGATTCCTTCTGCGTCGCTTTGGTGCTACCTTTGGACTTCAGCAATTAATGGACCCCACCATTTTCGACTCATGTGTTTGGACACCGAGCTTTTTGGACTTCTGAAGGTCATTGACTCTTGATGGACCCTTAAGTTCTCTGAATCCACCAAACCTTGGACTCTGAGCTTTCTGGACCCCACCATTTTGGACTCAAGTTCTTGGACACCGAGCTTTTTGGACTTCTGAAGGTCATTGACCCTTGATGGACCTTTAAGTTCTGTGGATCCACCAAACCTTGGACTCTGAGCTTTCTGCACCCCTGAATTGTTTGGATCCCAATTATGGATCCCAGAGCTTTCTGTGTCAATCAATTAGCCTCTGAGCTGTATAAGTCCACGAATTTGAGAATGATGGACCCCAGTCGAAGTAATAAGTACCACGGCTGCCAATAAATTTGTTCAAGCCGGGAAGTAAACTTTCAAGGTAATTACTTGCAAACTGAATCGGGAATGGCGATTTTATCGATCCTCGAGATCTCCCGTGTAATTGACGAACGGAGATGCTGTCCTCGATCCCACGAGAAACACGTACCGGCACGCTGGACCGCCTCGAGCGGTCGTAAAAAGATGTACAGTAAATTTCCGAGAGGCGGATAAATCTCTTCGTGAACAGAGTCTGCTAGATCTCTAGCAAGAACATAAATCTTTCGGGGGAACAAGACGGAGAACGTCTCGGCAAGGTTGAACAACGTCTCTGTGTAATTAGAAGTCTCCTTCGGCCAGCAATAATTGTTAAACTTTACTCACGTTGAATTATTGGCAATATTTCCTGCTGGACTGAATTTCTGAAGACCTGAATTAAATTTCCATTGGACTAAACAATTATATTATATAAAATTGAATAAATAAATAGACTGTCAATTCAGATCTTTAATAATTATTAAATATTTATCTTTGTGATATTACAATTTGATTCTAGAGATATCGTGCTGGGATTTTTATAAATAAATTGGTACACTTGGACGGTGTTAATGGTGTCTAAGCAGATAATTGTTGTGAGTGTTCTATCTCACCATCGGAGAAATCAAATTCCCAGCCCGAGAAACAAGAGACTGGGGCGTCAGGGAGAGAGAGAGAGAGAGAGAGAGAGAGAGAGAGAGAGAGAGAGAGAGAGAGAGAGAGAGAGAGAGAGAGATAATGACGAGAAGATGCGTCTAACAACCGTGAATCTGCGTCCGACGTCGTCCACCCACAACAGACAATTGCCGGCCATCAGTGAAATTGCGGGAGATCGCGAGGCAAGAGGCTTCAACGCCTTATCGAGTCAAGATGCCGGTTACGCCGACGCATCTGCCCTAATCTATCAATAAACCGTGTCCGATGAATTTCGAGCACGCCACAGACGAGATCGTCGCACTATCGGAGCACTTCTGCACTTCTCGTATCGTTTTTCCCCGTGGAACAATGCATCTCCATTTTCATGCAAATATTGATGCAATAAAAATCATTTTACACTTTCGTTTAAACAAAAATGTTTCTATGGAAATTTCGAATCGAACAAATTTACCTTGCAATTTATCATTAACAAATATTTGTTAGTCAGTTATTTTTATTTATCGATTGGAGTTCGTCAATATCTTCGCACGAATTTTTTTTAATTTTCTTTTTACTTAGCGATAATTATACTCTCGAGCGAGTATTTATTATTTATTTTCAGATGAACGAAACCAGCTATTTATGGAAGAAAGAGGGAAATATTATTCAAACTGAAAATGTTGTAAATGTATGTTCGTCAGAGAACCGCAAGAAATGGATTATACGTTGTTACAATTAATAAATAACAATAATTGTGCTTTTCAAATTAAATTAACGCGGTAACAATGATATGGTAAAACAGTAGTTCTCAACTTGTTCGGATAATGTGAAAATAAACAATTGAAATAAATATCTACGCTTGCTTTTAATATTGATCGACCACGATAAATATTAAACGCAACCAGAAACTTCGAGCCACCAGTTCTCCAGCTTTTTTCCACATCTTAGCAATTTTTCTGCCGGCATGGAACGTCTATAATTTTTGGAACAGTGAAACCTTACACAATCCGTGGTTAATCAAGCTAATTAAATACGCGCATTGTAAAGAGGCCAAACCACCGTATCAGATTAATTAAACGCGATGCTAAAAGTACTGTGTGTGACAGTGGTTCTCAACCTGCACGAATGGTAGAGCCTTCATCACTTTGCCAACATTTATCTCCCATTGTAAAAACGACTAAACCCTTTCTAAATTAATTAACGGAGAAATTAAAAGTTCTGCAGGACAGTGGTGCTCAACTTGCACAAATCTGAAAGTATTTTTCACTTCAATGAAACTTATTCGTGATTCCCCATCATCAATTTAGACAATTTCAAAAAATAATAACAACATAATATCATAGACTGTTAAATAAATGAATAAACGATGAATAATTTTGACAGTTTTCAAAAATAAGAATATTAAATAAATAAGCATATACGAGCAGTCTCCCAATGGAATATGAATAATTGTGACAGTTTGAAAAATTAATTAGGACAAGAATGAGGGTGTGGACAGTTTAAATAAATAAGTGGATAAATAAATGAAGGCGATGAAATCCGCGGGAGGGAATTTCCGGGGACGGTGGCGGAGTCGCCACGATTTCTCGACAGCGAACGATTATGAAAAAGGAAAAATGGGAAAATGGCGAGCGCGGGGGTGGCTGGCGACGCTTTGATCGTTCGGAACGCGGCGATTCGAAACGGTCGAGCAGTCCGCGAGCAAACACCCGCTCGAATTCCGCTCACGTGAAACTTGTTGCGCTCCGGATCCGACCGAGAGCGAAATAATTGGCCGTTGCGTGTCGCCCGCGATAATATTACCAGCCCGTGGCCTTTGTTTTAATTCGACGCTCGGGATCCCGTGAACCGGAAGTCCCTTTTTAACCCCCGCCGCGCTTGGGTCACGCTTTAAAAATCCCGACCCGGCCCGTACCCGAAAACCTCAGATTCCTGCGGTTTCTCGAAAAAATCACAGAGAAAATACAAGGTCCTCGTGAAATTTACTGAACGGTGAAAACAAATATTAACAAAATGAAATAAATATCTGCAGATGGAAAAGCATGTTGAAAATGTTTTCAGCGAAATTTCTCCGTGCTCGAAATTAATATGAAATTTTTATATTTTGTTCTGTCCGGTGTTATTGATTTCTGCGAATTGTTTCGTATCGGCATAAATTGTAAATTTTCATCGAGACAGTGATTGTCCATAAATTTTTGGTTGAAAATTAAGCAACCCTGGGACTACAGATCGAGCATTTCCAGGGACCGATTTTTCTGCACAAGAATCGCGAACCGTGAATTGAGTGAGAAGTTCAGACGCGTTTTCTGGAAACTAGTTTGCCTTTTACGGCGGCGCGGAAAACTCGCGCTGCCTCCGACTAATTAACGCGAAATTTTGCATGCGGTCTTCTCATAAGATCCTGCGTCTCGGAACGACGTATTTTTTTAATCCAATTCCCCGTTCTCTGTTTATTAAAAACGAAAGGTAAATATTTTCTTCGGGAAAAATTTTTTGTTTGTTTAAACTTTGGGGCCAAATTTAGCCAACGTGGTAGTTATTACCATATTCTATGATAAAAAAAAGGAATTTTTTAATTTCACGGACGTAGATATTATTTATCGTGCACAATCAGCTGATAGATTCAAAGCTAACATCGCAGATGGAAAAACCCTTATATATTTGTTTATAACATCCGAAAAAATTGATGTACTAAGATGATATTTTTCGTATAAGTACATCAAAGTACCGTCTTCATGTAGTAAAAAAATTAAAATTTTCTGCCAAGCCGTTCGGCTGTAAAAAAATCCGAAAGATGTGGCTTGCTTAAGTAGAAACAGACAGCCATGGTCAGACAAGCTGTAACGATGCGTGATATTAATTTTATTATGCTAATTGACTAAGAGGCGGTCTTAGAAACTCTATTAACGTACAAACGATACTTTTCTAATCGAATCGGTGGTGCGGCCGAGTTCTAGGTCGACACTCGGCGAAATAGTAAATAAGCAGCCGGTCTTTCGATCAGAGACGAATCTTTGATAGAGGGACCGTTTAAATGAGACCTCGGAACCAATCAAACTGTCGAACTCGAGAAGATTGCGGGCCATTCGGGCCAGGAATTCACGGAGAAAGTCAGTTGATTGGCAAATATTTGGTCGCCGCGACGGGTTTGTCGTTTTAGCACCGAGCATTGGCTTTCTACAAATTTCTATACGTTCCGCACAGCTTGCAAAACCCCGCCGAGTATTTCCCGAGGTTCTCTAATCCTCGAAAAAAAAAATAAAAAACCTCGAGAAAAGTGCATCTCACATTTTTGAAAAAATTTCCAAATATTCGACATGAAATTGAACCTCCAAAAACAAAAATGCACAAAGTACATTTTTAATCAATCCAATAAATCCATTTATAAATGATCGAACAAGCAATCGAGAATTATTATTTCAGACTATACTGGAAATTGTATTGCCATTTGATGCTGAAAAATTGAACGTACATTTTTATTTTTATTTTTATGGTAATGTCAGTTTTTATCTCGATTTTCATTTTTATTCGAAGGTTGAACGTTCGCTGGAGAACTGAAACGAGGGGGGCGAAGAGAGTCGAATAACAATTTCTAAAAGAATGCAGGGTCGCAGGTGGCCGATTAGCCGTTTGAAATACCGCCGCGAGCGACTTCCGCGCTTTAGCGGCGTGAGAACCGGCCGAGAATTTATTGATTGCTTGATTAAAACATGACGGTCGAGGTATGTAGGGTAAGCGGCACAGCTATCGACCCCCAGACGGTGATTCGTTATCGCAGCCGGGCTCACGAGTCGTCGGAACAACCCGTAGATAAACTTTGTCCGGGGCTCTCGTCTACCAAGGCTGCCTCTTAGATACCCTGGATAAAAAAAGAACCTAACATCCAGCCGGATTTTCAGTATCTTGCCGTTTCAAACCGGATCCCACCTTGGGCTCTTTGAAAAGCTAGACTCTCGTATCAGCAGCTGTGGCGTACCTTTCAAGGGAAAGAGACATGACACGAATGAACCGGGGCTCCACTGGCATTGAACCTGATCCTAGATGTAAGATAGATGACAGATAAGTGACACCTGCACCCAAGAAAAATTTTACCAACGAGACACTTTGCTTCAAACACATTGAAGAATATTTAGGCGCACCTGGTAGCTAACTCTACATTCTGAGTTACTTTAAAGAGATTACAAATTGAAGATAATCTGATTACGATCTCGTAAAGACTAACCCATTGCATCTAGGTAAGGCCCAGGTAGCTAATTCTGACAACATCTACCTCTAATCACATTTCAGACCCCTCAAGAATATCAGCAAGCTTGGAGCACGGATAAGTAACCGTCCGGGGCCAGCAGGGCGTGTCCGTAACGCCCCACCGCTCGACCCGCGCCAACCGGGTGCGTCTCCCGCGCCCCACCACTCGTTAGAGGCGGGCCTCGCCCCGCCCACTCAAGGTCAAGCCTGTTCTAATATCACGGAATTATCGGATAACGGAAGTATCATGTGTTTGGCCACTCCTGATTCCCCTCAGGTCCGTCGACGAGCCTATAAATCATCCTCAGTCATCCTGGCGGACATGTTCGGAACCGATAATTGGACGACGAGTATATCGGCAACGCGAGACCCGTCGGACAAAAGTTACCGGAGGACTTTCCCCGCAATCTCTGGAAATAATCGATCTGCGGTTCGACGAGGATTGGTTAATGCATCCGCCCCTCGTCGCCGGGGCATTCCATTGTGTTCCGTCGGCCGAGACCGCAAACTTTGCTCCCGGATCCCGGCCCAAGGCCGATTAATCCTGGGATCCGGACCGGATTCGCCGATATCTCCGCGCACGGAACGACTTCTCCGGCCCCCGGGATACGGTTTGTTTCGTCCCCGGAAAAGCACCTCGAGCTGATCGAAAAACCGCTACACAGTGGGCTGGAAAAACGTTTCTTCTGGCTAAAATTATTTTAACGTTATTTCGAGGTTTAAGGTTACGGTCCAATAGGTCGTTGAATTCGTCTCGACGTCAGCTAGAATATTATGAAGTCTGCAATGTATATTAATACTTAAAAAAATTGAGGTGACCTCTATTTTTATGAAAAAAAAAAATACTTTCGTTGTGAAATCTTTTATACCGACATTTTTGTTTGGTTTACACCTCGCTGGTCGAGACTTGAAGAAACTGGTTTTCAGTTGCCGAAGAATTCTCGCGGCTCGGTAAATGTTCATATCGAACATAGTCCCGGATTTCCGTACTCCTGGCGTACAATAACAGATGTCTCCGGCGGATACACCGTTAAATCCTGTATATGAGATAGTAAGGGGGATATATAGCCCATAAAAAACGCGGTATAGTTCCTTACGAGCGCATAGCCGCGGAAATGGTCAGCCGGGACGAATAATGGCCAGCCTCCTCTTATCCTCGACACGCTCAGATCCGAATTCGCCCTTGAGGGGGCATTCTGGCTTTTCATTTTCAAAACGTGGCAACTGGTTGATCATTTTTACTGAAAACAAATTACACATATACTTTCAACACCAATACACAGGGTGTTCGACTACAGGTGGGAGAAAATTTAAGGGATGGTTCTGCATGACAATATAAGTCGAAAATGAAGAATAGAAAAATTCCGATTTCGTCTTCGTTATTTAGTTATGGGTTGCCGCATTTTAGGTGGATTTTTAATTGTTAACCCTTCGCACTCGGAGCTATTTTAATTCGAAATTTAAGCATTTCTTTCGACCTAGATATTCCCTCTGATTTTTTAAATTTGATGGATATGAAATTGATATAATAACTCATAGAATACTTAGATGTTTAGTAATTGATTAGATACCAACATATTTAATAATGTAAACAATATTTTGAATAATGGTAAAGCAATTTTTAGTGGCGCCGCAGAGTCGCCACTCGAGTGCTATGGGTTAATAACTAAATTTTTTTATTCTTCATTTTCTACTTATATTGTCATGGAGAACCACCCCTTAAATTTTCTCCCACCCGTAGTCGAACACCATGTATATATATATATATGCAAATTCGATAGCTTCTACGAAAAAAATTCCTAAAAATTCATGCAGAAACAGTCTCGAAAACCAGAATACCCCTTTAAACGCGACTGGAATTTTGCGAGGTTTAATTTAAAGGTTTTGTAAGCTGTTTTGTGTAGAATTCTCGAACCGAGAGATTCCATGGTTGCGTCACGCCAGGCGCAAATAAGGACGCCATTCTTCTGGCCGTTATGACAGAACTTTAACGCCAGCCACCCCGGGAGACTCGTTTCGCCAGTTTCCAGCGACTATCCGGAACGCGCGCCTAAGGTCCCGGTCATTTTCCACGATCACCCTAACTTCCGACTCGCAGTTCCGTTAAACGCTCGCCAGGTAGCATTGAAAACCCGACGGACATCGTAGATATCGCATTTACAATCGTCTCTTTTTGTGTTCATTACTACTTCTAGTTAAGCGAGCCGCATGTTTCGGATTTTTTTTTCAGGTGAACGACTCGGCAGAAAATTTTAATTTTTTTATCACGTATAGACAGTATTTTAATGTACCTGTGTGCAAAGTTTCATCTTTGTGCACGTACATTTTTTCGAAAGTTATAAACAATTCTATAAGAGTCCTGTTCGACGATATCTGGAAAAGTCTCGATTTTTTACAGCTGAATAACCTGATAGAAAAATTTGATTTTTTTGCCACATCTACACAGTACTTTGATATGCTTGTACCGAAAATTTCATCCACGCGTAGAAATTTTTTCGAAAGTTATAAACAATTCTATAAGAGTCCTGTCCGACGATATCTGGAAATATTCTCAATTTTTTACAGCTGAATAACTTGGTAGAAAAATTTGATTTTTTTGCCACATCTACACAGTACTTTGATGTGCTTGTACGGAAAATTACATCCACGCGTAGAAATTTTTTCGAAAGTTATAATCAATTCTATACGAGTCCTCTCCGACGATATCTGGAAAGATTCTCGATTTTTTATAGCTGAATAGCTTGGTAGAAAAATTTGATTTTTTGCCACATCTACACAGTACTTTGATATGCTTGTACCGAAAATTTCATCCACGCGTAGAAATTTTTTCGAAAGTTATAAACAATTCTATAAGAGTCCTGTCCGACGATATCTGGAAATATTCTCAATTTTTTACAGCTGAATAACTTGGTAGAAAAATTTGATTTTTTTGCCACATCTGCACAGTACTTTGATGTGCTTGTACGGAAAATTTCATCCACGGGTAGACATTTTTTCGGGAATTATAAAAAGATTGAAGTGCCTGGGAAAATTGAATGAGCCAGGTCACACCGATAGGATCTGTTTCTCGGTATGTTGGAGGAATTAATATTTCGGAGGACACGCGTCACGTGCACAGGAACACCTTGCGGCCTCGAAAGATCTCAAAGGGAGGTGTATCGGGTTTTGATATCCGCCCTCGGGCCGCCGCGTTGCGGAATAGATGAGGTTCCAGCGGTGAGGCGGGGTATTTAACATGCTCCTGTTGACACGTGGCCGGGGGAGAGAGAGAGAGTGCCCCTCTGAAAGCCAAAGGACCCTCTTTCCGCGACGGCTCTAAACAGCTCATACATTTTAATGTCCTATCAGAGTACATTTACAGCGAACGCTCTCGCCCGGTTATTCCTGGTCAGCCCCGTACAGAATAGAAGTCCTCTCTCTATTATCCAACCGAACGGTGTGTGTGTGCTCTGATTGGCCCCCGTAGCCCGGTCGGCTGGGTTCTGTCCGTAATAATCGTGAAACCGATCTCCTACTGCCACCGTTACGACTATTATACCAAGTTGAGCACACGGGTCATAAATAACGATCGATTCGCGACAAATTGACAACAACCAGCCGAGCCGGGGGAACAGGGTCGCCAGCTCTGATCGAGGACCCGTACACACTGATGAGAGACCGCGTTTCGGACGTTGTTAGCTGGGGGAGACTCGAGAGAAGACGTAGATGAAGAGGGAGAGAGAGAGAGAGAGAGAGAGCGAGAGAGAGGAGAAAGCCGCCCGCATGACCTTCCGTGGTCGCGACCCTCGAACAGAATTCCTCTTCTAAATTGGAGGTCCGAGATCACAACGGGACCGAAAACACCGCGTAACAAGCTGGAGAGCTCTTCACCCAATTTTTGCGGACTGCTCGCCGCGGACTTGCCGCTTAAAGAGACCGTAACCGAGGCTCCTTTAATCGGCTCTCTCCCTCTCGCAACCTCGCTCGACCCTCCCCTCTCCCTCCCGCCGCCAGAGGCAATTTGCGGATCGAACAATTTAAAGCGGCAACCTCGTCTGCCGACCGTCCGACACCGTCATCCGAAAGAACGTTCTTCTTCTCGACCGATTCTCTCGTCCCTGTTTAATTAATCCCGAACGATTTTCCTATGGAATGTCTGAAAGTTCGGAAAAACTGGTCCTCGTTTTTCCCTCGTACAGATTCCACAGCAAGAAAGTTTCCTTGGGAGAGCTAATTAAACGGGATAATCACTTTCAATGTGTTCTTGTTACTCTGCTGCTGCTGCTGCTGCTGCCGACAGCCGTTCTTTGAAGGGATGCGTTCCACCCTGAACATAGTGCGCGCGCGAGGAATTCTTCATGAATTCCGTCGTACGGGCCGTCAGAGAGGCGGCTGCTATACGAGCCGGGCAATAATTTCGAGTGCCGAATAATTCGATTGCATCTGCAGTCGACTCTCTCGAGCAGCAGCAGCCATCTCGAAATTCCATTTGTCATTGGAGAGCGCACGCAGAGAGGGGTCACGCAGGGACGTCACTACGTTTTCGTGTCCGCTTTCACGGTCCATCCACAATCACGCGCCATTAACGATTGTTCCACACGCCACGCAACACACGATCTCTCTATCTGCCCTATTCTCTCCTCTCCTCTCTTCCCTCTTCTCCTCCTAAGCGAGTTCGGAGATCATCTACGAAATTGCGATCGCGATTTGAGCCGATTAACCGTCGAGATCGCGCCCGAATCGCAACAATGGAATTCGGGGATGGGAATTGGCCGAAAGCTCTTTATCGATATATGGACCAACACACATACACAGACAACTCCCATATATCCAAAGTTCTCACACGCGCATTCTCCCCTCTCTGTAGGAATTTTTCTTTCTCAAGTTTCTTACCAATTTGCAAAGGTTCGGGCTTCGTATTTTTCACTATATTAGAAAGGAGGTCAAAGAATTTTTTTTTCTCGATTTTGTGGTTCTCGTTCGGAGAAACTCAATAATCTCTCGCGTTTCACGGATGAGGAAAACGGATATTTTTCGATATTGATAAATGAAAACGCGGAAAAAACCACACACACAAGGGGGCACCGAGATTCGAACCTGGGTCGTTCCGATAGCAGTTCGATGCTCTATCCACCGAGCCATAGCGGCTCATTAAGGTTATCAACTGTACCGGGTACATCTCAAGCCCTGATCCGTCATACCTGTAATAGACGGATCTAGATTCGGAAAACTGAGGCTGTGGAGCAAACTGGCGATCGTCTTGCTCCTGTCTGGCTTCACGGTGACTCGAGAGGCAGAAATATTTGTTCTCAAAGTTGAAATTAATATGGAACGGTACACAATACAGTGGAATGCAATCCCAGAACATTCCATTGATAATTAATACTTCTCCTCTCGTTTTAGAAATAAAAGTTTCAACCGCGGTCCAATTATAACCATGTCCGAAAAACAAACTCTCCCAACGTAACCATTATTTGCGAAACTGAACACAGTATGGATTTTTACACATGGTCCAATTAGAATTATTTGAACCCAGGTGTCTCTTTTACATTTTTTTATAAACATACCTTTCAGTGAATAATACAGAATTTTCGTTACACTTTTATAAATATGAATTATTGTAAATATTAATGGGTGAATTGGAACTGTTTCCGACAAAATAATAATCTGTTTCGGTGAGTAATGCGAGGAACTGGAATATCGGCGAACGGTTGCAGACGTTTCCATTATTATCCGAATGGCAAGCAAAGCAACAGGAACTCCTACAAGCGGGAACGGTCAAGGATGAATTATTTAGCAGCGGTGCGCGCATTCTTAGCGCGCGCGTCACGTTCCCCCGGAAAGAGTTCGATACAATATTAATCGTCGCGCAGGTGGGCAGGATGCGTGCACGCAATAATAAATAGCAGGTGTTTACGAGTCGCATCGATATATTGTTCACGCGCCGTCGGGAAATCCGCCGCGTGTTTTTTTAATTAAAGAACAACAAACGCAGTGACAGCACTCGATCGAATTGGCTTGCAAACATGATACGAAGGATCTAATAAATATCGGTGCACATATTGGGCTCGTCAACGTTTTTCGGGCAAATGAGCGTCGTCCCGATCGATTCTGGCTGAAGGCCAGCGCCCGGAGATTCTTTTTCGAAATTACCGGTGGCGAAAGGGAGGGGGAGAGAGAAGAGGGGCGGGGTCCAGCTTTTATTTCAGCCGCCGCGTCACTTTGGAACCGTACGCGCGCCGAGAAAGCACTCCTTTCCACCGCGAGACACGGTTAAAGCGTCCCCTTTGAGGTCCCGGCCGCACAAAGCTTTCGCGGGGCCGCACAGAAAACCTTTTCCTCCTCTTTTTCCACCTCCGGTTTTTTTCCCCCGGCGTGGAAAAAGAGACACGGCACACTCCTGTGTCCGGCGGATGAAGAGGGTAAAACGTGCCCGCTCTCGCCAACGGCCGTTATTAACAATTGCGTTCCGCTTTTTTTCGAGGCCTCGGAACATCGATTTTTCTCGGTCCTGTTTTCTTTTTCATGTTTTTAAGTTTTTTGATTTCCAGTCGAAGAAACGATGCGACGCTGAAATCCGGATTCTCACGGACAGCGCGATATCTCGCTGGATATCTCCGGTCACCGCGCCCGTTTAGGATATCCAACAACGCGTATAAATTGATATCCAGGGGTTTCGAGTGTCCGGACACCGCGTCCGGCCAATCCCGGTCCCCGCAAACCGCAATTCGGATAATCACTCATAAACGCGCCGATCGACCGGCCTTCCGCCCGATTTGCAATCCAATGATCGCACCCGCGCCCACCAAAGTATCGAATTTTCTCGTTAGCGCCCGCGAAAGCCAGCCGGCCGCGATTTTACGCGCCCCCGGACCCGCAACCTCGGTCACTGTGCTCTCGGAACGCGTTCCGCGCGAAGAAAAATCCAATCCGGTCAAAATTCCTCTCTATAGTCGCTCTCCAGTGGAAATACAACTTCGTTGATTCTCGCGATTTTCAAGTTTGTACGTAGCACTAGATCTGATCTTGTCGGTATTTTTTAAGGAAATGTGTTTGGAATGATTATTGGCCTCGATAATGGCTCCTAAGTGGAGATGCAGCTTAAGGTTCAATCTCTAAATTCGATACGAAGCAGATCTGGTACGAATCGGTGTGGTCAGTATTTTTTCAGGAAAAATGTATAAAATGATTGCTGCTCTCGCTAAATGCACTCACGTGGAGACACAGCGTAACAATCACTCTAGAGTCTCGATACCTGAACAAACACGCATCATAAGAGCCACTCTCGTTAGTGTCTTCCGCAGAGAACAGTTATAATAATTGCCTCAGTCGATAATGACACTCCAGTGGAGATGCAGAATAAGAACCACTCTCGGTAATGACTCTCAAGTGGAGATGTTCCGTGAGAGCCACCGTCGAGGCTCGAACATAAACTGAATATACACTAGAAGACCTATTTTCGTTAATGTGCCTATACAATCGTTGTGTGTATCATCTTGGATAATTTCCATCACTCGCGTGGAGATGCAGCTTAATATACAGTTTATAACTTTCGACGCTCATTCTGAATAATTAAAAATAACACAATGACATTCGTTACAACGTCCCAAACTAAAAAAGTGACCTCTCTCGTTAAAGACACTTCAGTGGACACTCAGCCTAAGGCCGATCGGAAGCAAAACAGGAACCTGCATTTCCCACAGAGAATGCGAAATCGGTCCCACGGAAAGTTAGCAATTATATTTTTCAACGGTGCCCGGAGTTTGATCTACCGAGGGCAGTTTTAAATTTGTTTGAGGTGAATCGCGAAGGGGAAAAATGGCGGATCAGCCCCCGTCGGCTGCAACCAGTCAATTAGAGGAAACGTTCCGTCGGCTAGGCTGAATTTCGACGGGTTTCGGCGACCGGTTTTAACCAGCCGTTCCGGCATCTGTTGAATCTGGCGGTTCGCCAAGTCCCGTCGAAGTAACGCCGGTCTGTTTCTTGTTTCTTATTCGCGGCGACCGAGTGGCGTGTGTCTGACAGCCGTGACAAACTTTCGGATTAACCGGTTATCGACTGAGCCGAGAGGAAATGGACTGGCGAAGCAGCACGACCTGCTCGAGACCGGATTAAAAAATGAATAGATCAAAGCAATAAATTTATTCGCAAAGGGTATAAATAAGATCCAACCAGGGTCTTCAACTTACAAATCCGAATTAAGTTGCAGTATGGGTATTTGACATCTGTTCGATTTTTCGGAATTTAAAAAAACTAGAAAATAGGCAACAAATTTTATAAATTTTAACCCATAACTACCCTCCCGGTCGAGATACAGGGTTGATTTTAATGTGGTGCAAGGGCCCTTTCCATTTATCTGCGTATGTCTGTCCCATTCTACTGGGAAGGTTTCTATGTAAATTTATTTGTTTTTATTTCGTTGACACTCGGTGTAGGGGAGAACAAAGTGGCCAGTGTTTCGGTGGAAGGGAAAAATACGATCCGCCGTTTGAGCAACATGTTGCCAGTGCCGGCGAAAAGAGGCGATAGCTTGACCGAGGGGATGGGCTCGAGTGGGATTTCGACGGATGTCGATAACAATCGCGCGTGTTTTCGTTCGACGGAACGTGCTGCTCGTCCGTCGAACCGGCCAGTCGTCTTTGCCTTTGAAATCACAGAAGCGATCGTTCGTTTGCGATCCTCTGACTACGGGATCCCGTTTAAAGAAAACCGCACCGAAGCCGAAGATTGCTTCGGATCCGACTGAGAAATTCCGGGATTCTAACGTTGCTTCTCTAAAAGCACGCTGACGGGGATAGCGGTGAGCCTATATCGAGTCAGACGGAATTTATATGTAAATTTTGTGGAGACCTCGCAAGACTCGGTGAACGATGCATTCTGATATAGATAGATTGAAAAATAAATTCTTTATTTCAATAATAAATTCACGATTAAATAAATCAAACAAATTCTGATGGGATTTGGGGTTTACGCGTGTCAAAGGAAGTGTGTCGCGTGCGTCTCGAATCAGATTCCAAAATTGACTGGTTGTACAAATGATAGAAACAAGAGCCATGCATATTCATGAGTGTCCGGGAAGCTGTCCAGCGCTCGTATCAACGTGTGCGCTAATCGTGTAATCCTAAATCACCTAATGGCTAGGCCGAATACAATCAACATTCGATTGCGCGAAATACTGGGACAGGGGTGTGAATCGGCCCGCGTTAAAACATACGCGACAAGTGTCGGCTCGTTGCATCTGAAATGATGCTCCGATGACCTGGATTTCTGGCTGTGTCCAAACCGAACGTGCGCCTGAATTAACACCGAGAATAATAGACACCTCTATGAATAGAATATGTCGCTGGGAACCCAATGGATTTTATAATATATACAGGGAAACAATAAACGACCGGTGCAGGCGTCGATGGCTCAACGGGTAGGCCGCTCGACTGCCACCCGGTGGGCCCGGGTTCGAGTCCCGGCGGCGCGGCGGCGATGAATAACAGAAAAGATTTTTCCCATGGACTGTCCATCATTTTCCACCATAATTTCCGTTCATATGCGTTTGGGGGGGGGGGGGGGGGGGGGATATGGTCGGTCTCTGGATAATAAGATATTCTCTCTTAATCCCTCTGAAAAATTTCATAAATTCTAAAACTAGAATGGGAAGCCGGGTGGTGTGTGATTCAGAACACTGGGTCTGGTGGGAAATCTTGTCAAGTTCTCTCATCCAAAGAGGATAGAAAAGTCTACAAGAGGAACTGAAGGAAAGTTCAAAGGTTGAAAAGGAGAAAGAAGAAAATGTGATGAATGCGCTTAGTGATCCAAAAAAAACCGTACAGAAATCCCAGGGAAAAATCGAAGAATGCTATAAAAGGGCGCAACTTTTCTGATCTAGGGAAATAAGCTCCTCCAGAAAAATCTTCTAGAGAAAATCCAACTTGAAAAATCCCAAAGGGAAGCATATCGTGTGGAGTAAAAAACCGGGGAAAATTGGAATCATTAGAATGAGGAGAACGCAGGGTGGTGGTGTGATAGCGTGAGTTGGAAAAAGTGTTGAAAATTCTAGAAAATGCGGTGGGGGACGGGACAGAGCCCCAAGCTGGTCGACGATAGAAAATGCAAGGCATCGCGACGGTCGCATATTTGAAGCCGCAAGGTTATGCAGCCGGGCGCAGATATATGAGCCAATGTATACTAACGAGGTAATCCCTGGCCACCTGACGTTCCAGGCCACGACTGTCGTCATACGTTCTGCTACGTGTGCATCGGTATCCTGATGCAGCAAAACAGGCCACAAGAATGATACATCGGGTGGACCGACCGGGCTGGAATTCTGCCCAGTGATTGGCCGCGATCCTGTTACAGCAAACGTTCGCTCGGTTCGGCTCGGCTCCGGCTCGCGTTACCAACGCTGAAAAGTTTTCCGCGCGTCGTTCGCGCGTCGGTTAACGCGCGCGGCGTCGATCGCGTGCACGCCCGCTGCATTTTAATTGCATCGGCCCCGGAAGGATCCTCCCCTCGCCTCTAGCGGAGAGAGCCGTCTGAATCTGGGACTCCTCGCACGCCGACAAATAAACCTCGACGAAACGGTGCTCCGAATAGAACTGCGAGAAAAAACCATCCGCTGCAACTGCGAAGCTCTCACTCTTGAGCTGAATAATAAAAAAAAAGAAAAAATGGGAGAAGCAGAAGCGAAATTCAATTAATTAAGAAATTACAGGTGAGGAAAATAAATGAAAAACCTGTAAAGACGAATCTGGCGAACGCTTCGGTAAGCAAAATTCGAAACCGGAGATTTCCTTGAAAAGCAGGTGTGTCGTTTGAGAAATTGCTCTGTTTCGTGTTCACGACTTATTTTTCACGGGGGCCGTGTCTGTCTCTCTCGCTCATGGGAAAGAGCAGTAAAAATGCACGGGAGTGGCGCGCACATGTGGCTCTCATGCTTCTCGTTATTCCAACGAGAAAAACAGGCTTTACACGGCCGGGTTAGGGAGAACGGTGCGGCGGCAGCGGCGCGGCGGCTCGCGTCCGGGATATACGGTGAAATCTCGTTGTTCGAACAGGTCGAACGAGCTCGTCCCGATTTGCAAATCCGGTTGCGTCGGGTTGCACGCGCTTCCGGCCTGATTTACCGTTACCAGGCATCTTTATGTGAAATCACAATCCCGTTGTCGGATTCCCGTCCGAATTATCAAGGGGATCTCTATGGCAAGGGGAAATTTGTTTTTCGCCGTTCTATCGGAATTATATCTGCTCTTTCGGCATTCGAGTTTCCATAAAATTTCGATAGGGAATAGAAAGATAGTTCACCGTATGTAATTTCCATCGTGTATCTGGGTCACAATCTTGAGAATCGAAAGAGTTCCGTTGGGAATTCGCGGTAGGTCTCCCCGGTGACCGGGATATCAAAAATGCCGGTCAAAGGGCTGCCCGGCTGTCTGTGTGCGTGTGTGTGTGCACGAGCAGCCGTGAATTCGCAATTAGACCTAAGCGTCCTCGTAAATTGTCACGTAACGCGCCCGTTGGGGCCGGAATCGCCGCGTTCCGGAATCGCGTGTCGTGCTGCGGCACCGCAGAAAAATCCGACGCACGAAACCGGCCGGAAATCGGCCGGCAATCACGTCCATTTCTCCGTCGAGGCCGCCCTGTCGCCGATATCCTTTACCCACACCACTAGAACAGCCGTGTCGTCGTCGATGTCTTTTACCCACACTACTTGCCCGCCGCGCCGCGCCGTCCACGACATCATTTACCCGTTCTACTTGGCTCCATTACAGATACCCTTTATCTACGCTACTTGCCCCCACCCGACGATATCATTTACTTATACTACTAGACAGGGCCGACGCCATACTTTAACCCACACCACATCGTCCCGAGGACGAGCCGTGCTGTACTCCTTGGGGATACTATAGTCGCTGTATACTTCTCGATGTCTCCGGTAACCTCTAACTTCTGCACTTGGTCCTGTCAACGATGCCGTTTACATGTACCATTCGCCGGAGTCGCGGAAATGCTTTATCCGTACCCATTTGCCGATCGTCTCGATCGTGCGGTTTGTCTGTACCACTTGCCGGAAATCGTTTAACGACTGTAGTCAACCACCGTCGGATTTATCGTTTACTACCGTGCTGTGTCGCAAAAGAAATCGTCCCTTCAATTCTTATCATTAGACTGCGGATTTTATGCATTTATGACAAAATTGGGTACGTGCAATTTAAAACACAGGAACGATTAGAAAAAATTAGGCATGTCAATACATTATTTTCATCTCCTTGGAATAATTAAAAGAAGAAAGTCCCTTCTATTTGGTTCCTGACTCTTGCAATTTATGCAAAAATGTTTTATTTTGCATAAAGATCCGCAGTCTAATTATCATTTACCTGCACTATCTGACTGCGTCAAAGAAATCCTCCACTTAATCTACTTCGACTTACCACTATTTTAACCCTGTCGGATTCATCATTGACCTCTACCTCTGGAAATCGTCGCCTCTATCCTTTGCTCATACTACTTAGCTGTGTTCACCCGTCATAACCCCACACTACTTCATCCACGATATCACTGACCTACACTACTTAACGACCTCACAAAGCACATCCTTAATACTAGGTCGCCTTTATCGTACGGCTATACTACTAACGTCTCCGGTAACCTTTACCTACACCACTGGGTCTCTCCGAGCACTGTTCGAGATAATATCATTTATCTATACTACTTGGCGAGGTCCACACTCTCCTAACTATCCAAAGTCCTGTCTATAATACTTGCCCGTGTATAGTGTCCTATACTACTTGACGTCGCTATCGTTTACCTGTATTACTCAATTACGTCATTTTCTCACGAAACTCGGTCGCGTCTAACCTTGATCTCCGCTACTGGCTCTCCCCGAAATTATTTACCTATACTACTGTGATTTCGTCGATCCGATTCTCTGAGACTGTTATCCGCCATTTTTCCGGCCGCAGCCGCGCTATTTCCATTCGGGGAACCTCGGCCCGGTGAATTTCGACAGCTGGCACAGCTTTCGATGGCCGATTAATGGTCCACCGAGATCACTGTGGATCCAGGGATCCGACTGAAACGCAACCGCTCGGGAAGGAAAGCAATTAACGGAGTGGTTCGCGCCCCGAAATACTTCCGGCCGCTTTTCAGTGGCCGATCCTCGCGGATACGAGCTGAGAATTTTATTGGCGATGTGCACCGGGTGTCACGGAAATATCCGTGGCGCGGTCGAAATTTTTATCGTTCGTTTAAACGTGAAATAAATTGTTATCGTAATGATTCGCCGACATCGATTGGGTACCCATTGAAACAAATTGGAAATTTCAATCTCTGCCTGGCGAGAATAAATTTCGCGTTCGCCCTGTGGTCAAACAGTTTGGAAAACACCGGAGCGTCCCGGGATGAAAAAGTTTAAGCCGCGGGAGCAGATTTTTCGAAAATCCGTTTGCCCGTGTCCGTGCCCGGTCGATCGTTCGACGGTTAAACATTTTCACCGTGAAAAGTGTTTCTCGATTCAGGAAGGGGGAAAAAATACTGGACGACCGATTCGAAACGATCGAGGCTCCCCGCCGACTGTTCCTCGTTACAATTTTGTAAATGGACGATTCGCCGATGGTATATCATCAGAATCATTCCCACTAATTAGCCGAGCAGCGAGACGGATAGCCCAAGGCCGTTCCAGACGCTAATTCCGCCACGGGAAACGGTTGCATCGGATAATTAAACCGGGTCAGAAGGAATTCCGTGAAAAACTGCACTCCCTTAATTAATCCCTCTCTCGTTAATGGCGCGACGGCTCAAAGGCGCCTGATATCGTCGAATCCTTCGGTCGCCGGCCGGAAATATTAACCGGCAAACTGTAGGCGCAATTAGGTTATTTGAATAATACAGGGTGTCCCAGAAAAACCCCTCAAGGGACACGCTAAATCATTCAGAGATCTATCTAATCATTTTTTCAAAGTGGACGACACTGTTCACGACTAAACCAAGGATGGCTTGTTGAAATACATCTATTGGGCTGTCCAAGAACATTTTTCTAAAAAAATAATCCGTACTGGGAGTTGTACAGTGTCGACTTTTAGCATCCCTTCGAACGTACCCTTGCGCTTTCTGCCGTCGTAGAATACAAACGGATGGTCCAATATTTAAAAATTGAACGTGATATACAATCTGCAGGAAAGTAGCCTTCGCGTGAACTAAGGAAATTCGAATAAATAATTCTTTCTGAATCGCGACAGAAGCCGCAGAGCGTTGGGAAAAGCGAAGAATCAATTTTTCGAGTGGTCTCGTCTCGGTGTCACCGAAATATCGTCGGGTGAAAAAATTCTGACGGCGCTCGAAGACAATGGCGGAAATGTTAAAAGGCCGAGTAACACAGCCGGGTCGTGGCGGGATCGGGAATAAAGAATTGACGCGCGGACACCTGAAACATTCATCGCGGTGCCGGCGCGGCGAGAGTCCCGGGGAAAGGTCAGACAACGCGAGTCCGGATAAAAGAAACTGAATAATGAATAGAGTCTGGTTGGCACGGGCCCTGCCGCAGCCTGACCTTAACCCTTTGATCAAACATATTTCGAGTGGCTGGCTCCGGTGGTGCACCGATGCACCCTTTCGCTCCTCGCCGGGGCTTAAAGCGGACCAACTCGTTCGATACTCGACCGCAAATTCTCGCCCGGTCTACTAAATTATTTACTTTGTTAGTATTTTTTTCATTTTTCCCCCGACGAAAAAATTCCATCGGGATTTACGACCGAGAGGGCAGAGAGGAGAATCCGACGGATTTTTGGTGGAATTTCCCTCGGTTTCTCGTCGTGATCTAGCAATTTCAAGGAATATCCAGCTGGCAATTTGTCTCGTGTAATTACACGCCACTGACAAAAGACGTTATCCGGTTTAACCCTTTCCACGATTCTAATGACGTTAGCGTAACGACGACGCCGCGCCGGCGGAGCTGTCGCATCGCGAGCGACGCGTCTCGAACCTAATAATCCGGAGATGCACTTTCGTGGAATTATGCTGCGAGCTACTGTCAACCTTTTGTTTGTTTACGAATTTTCCTGATATTTTCAAACAGGAAATTCGATGGGAAAACTCGGGAAATTGGCGATTTAATGTGCTCGCAGTAGTACGAGTCAAGCATTTCGGCAAGTGCTCGAATATACTTAATTCATAACATTTACCAGGAGCGTTTGCATATAATATACTTGAAAACTGCAGAATTTAAAGTGGAAAGTTTGCGGAGGAAGGAGAAATGAAAAATTTTCAGTGGTACGGGTCAGGTATTTCGCCGACAGCTTAGGAATATTCGATAATGTTCACTTGTACAGTAGTCCAGGAATATTTGTATATATAATATGCTGCACAGAAGCTAAAAAAGTGTGAAATGTAGGACAGGAAGTTCGCGGGGGCGAAGGAAACTTAAAGTTTCAGTAGTACGAGTCAGGCATGTCGACGACCAGTTGCAGAGATTCAATTTTGTTCAATCCTGTAGTTGTCGGGGAATATTTCTGCCGAGTTTCCTTAACACAAGTTGAGAACTGAAGAATTTAAGGCGAGAAGTTCGTGTGGCAAGAAAGAAATTACGGATTTCAGTAGTACAAGTCAAGTATTTCGCCAACAGCTGGAAAATATTTGATTTCGTTCAATCCCATCTTCACGCGGCTACATTTTTCTGATACGCTTCCCGGCTAATAAATCAAAAAATGATGGATCTACGTTAGAGAACTACGGTAAAGGGAAAAAAAATAAAAAGTTTCAGTGGTACAAGTCAAGCATTCCGCTGACCTAATGGAAAATTGGATTGGAATCAATCTGGTGTGTAGTAGAAAGATCGAGAGCTAATGAAAACAGTGCATTAATCGAGGGGAATGGCTGCAGTAGTTTCTGGTCAGCCATTTCTACCACCGCCCGGAGTAGATTTAATTCAATTCGAAAATTGCTCCGCGATTTTTCCTGGTGATTTCGCTTTGTTATAGATTCAGGAATGAAAAACGCGAGGCGATGATAACGCTGGAAATGTAACGAGTAGAGCAAGCCGTGCATTTCGACGTCGTCCCGATAAAAGCCGGCTCTCCCATTGTATTTCTATTCTCCGCGTCGCTTTTCTTCTCTTAATTGTTATTGTGCTACTTCGCCGAGCGAAACGAATCAACAGTCGCGATCACGGGAACGTGGAGAGAGAGAGAGAGAGAGAGAGAGAGAGAGAGAGAGAGAGAGAGAGAGAGAGAAAGAATGAACGAGCTGCCTCCCTACTATTCTTCATTTTTTTGTTTAATTTTATCCGTGTTCGCGTGACTGATGTCCTTGTTCCCGCGTTAATTAGCGTCCGAGTCTTAATAAAAATCTGCGCTGCCCAGTTACAACGGTAATAACGCGCTAGCGTGCTCTCCCATCGACCGAGCTAACGACTGTGAACTTTACACTTCGCACGATGTAAATCCATTTCGTGTAACACGATCGGAGATACGGCGATTTTGCTGCGCTCCTTCTTTTTTCTTTTTTCGCATGAAAAAAAAAAAAGTGACGTCGAGGTATTGCCGGCAACAATGCGAATTGGTTCGCGTTTAATTGCTGCAAAAACCGCTCGTTAAGACTGGCCGAGCGTAAACCGTCTAATTCAGCGTCTCGCATCAGAAAAAACTCGTGTCCGCCGCCAGAGAAAATTTTGTCCGCGTCAACTCTCGGGGTTTTTTTTTTTAAATTATCCCGCTTATCTTCGTAATTATGGTGTATTTTTCTTGTCGTATTCTTGTAGTCCACGGAAAAACGAGTTCAACGATGTGTCGCATAACAGTCTGGACAAACCGCTGTGAAGCTGATTATACAGGGTGTTTTGATGATTTCAGAACAATTTTGTGCAAGTAGTTAACGTGAATTTCTTTGAGCACGAAGCACAGTATCAAGAAGTATTATACACGCAATCTTTACTTACCTTTTCGAGAATGTATACATATTTGTTTGGGTACACTATTCTTGAAACACCCTGTATAACCGTAGCTCTCTACTCGTTCGTTCAAAGGTGGTCACGCGACACATCTTTTAACTCGTCTTTTTGTGCATAACAAGAATCCGGCAACAAAAACACTCTATTACTATATGTAAATATTTCTTTACCAAAAAAAAATGTGGAAAAATTGTACTCCGGGGTTACAGAATATTTATTCGTCCGCGAGGATTTTCGCAGTCTGGTAAAGCGACCACTTCATCCGGGGAAACAGAGGTTCCAACGAGACTCGGTACACAATTAATTAAACCCCGCGGCGATTAAATAAGAAGCATCCTTAAATTAAGGGGATCTCGGGGAGCGATAAATTTTTTGCTAAATCGTACCAGATGTCGCAACAGTATTCCCCCTTCCGTTACTCGAACCTATACCGCGCCTAATCGCATAAATCACTGGGAAACGAGTTTATAAAAATGCGCGAGGGGGGGGGGGGGTTTGGTTACAAAATCGAGTCATTTGTCAATGAAAACTCGGCTCGGGGGCCATTAGAAGCGATGAGGATTTCGGGGGGAGGGCGGGAAAAAGCGGCCATTGTTGAATGCGCGATTGTTTATCGATCGCCGGGGGAAAACCGGTTAGAGACAGTTTTTTTTTTTGTTTCATCGACTGTTTCAACCCCGCTGGTGTTTATCAATCCCGTTGCAAGGATAAAATTCGGTTGTGTCGCGGACGCAATGTTGGATTATGGTTAAACAATTGAAACGTTGACGCGTGGATATTGGATCCGGATCGCGCGACTCGAATTTTGATGCGTCAAAATGTGCTAATAGCGGAACAGAAAATACGAACTTATCGACGGTCTAGGGATTTTTCTGGTGACCTTGACGGACTCACAGGACCTTGAAAGCAGTCCCCTATCATCGGCGAACGTTCACGAAATCCAAGCACGCGAGTTTATCATCGGATTACCGAGGAATTCGGCGATAAACGACGGTCAACGAAACTTTCAGTGGTACGAGTCGACCGTTTCCGCGACTGGCGAACTTTGAATCGATCTAATTGGCCGAATGATCGTCTAGCATTTCCGGATTATTTTGGTCCAATGTGCGTCACCGTACGAGAATGTACAGGTGAAAGTTCGTGGGAAAAGATAACGGTCGGAAATAGGACTCGCAGTAGTATGAGTCAGCCACATCTACAACGACGAACGGGGAATTAATTTATTTTTTAAATGATCTGAGATTAGTTCTTGTTAATTCTGGCTCTGTTTGAGGTCGAAAATGGAAACACGAAGCTTTCGGTGCATAGAAATACCAATTAGTGTGTGGAGCCGATCGATGCCAGTAGTACGAGTCAGCCACTTCGTTGCCGGTACAGGAAAATTCGATTTTGCATTGGATTTTAAAGTGTTCTTGGAAATCTATGCCGGAATTGTGCTGCGGATAGGCAAACGTACCATCAAACGTTCGCGTAAGCTTCAGCTTCAGAAAATACAGTTTTCACGGCGAAGCAAATTTTTTCCATAGCAAGCAAATAGAATCTTTTTCAATTATTCGTGTTATTCGCTTCTACATGCAATTCGGCTTATTGAATAAATAAAAACCGTCGAAATGAGGAATTTTCAGTAGAACGAGTTAATCGCATCGGCGACCACTGGAGATATTTCAATTCGAGAACATTTTTGGACTGTTTCGTGGGGCTTTCCATGTTGTATACAGTGAAATATATCGACGGAGAATGCGGAGTATAATTATCGAAATTGAAAGTCAGAGGACCAAGAATCTCTATAGGGACTCTATAGGGACTTTTTGGGTTTCCAAAATGGTGGTATCCAATTGGTTCTTCATGGGGCTGGCGCTCATAATTCATCCCCGTGCCCAACAGAGCCATGTAAATAAATAACAAACAACCGAATTACTGGGAAACGTGGGAGAGTTTCGGCAGTACAAGTCAATCATTTCACCGTGCGCCAAGCATAAACTGAATTTAGCTGTATTTCCGCGCTTTCCTCCGTCATTTCATACTAATTACCGTTTGATACACACCCCGGGAGAGGAAACTACACTGCTCGATGTTACTGAAAACGATAACCTGGCCGTATGTATGGTGGCAGGGAGGGGGGCGAAGAGGGTTTCATCGAACGTGACGCATTGCGCGGCCCAGTCAGCCCTAATTACTCGGGCTCGCGCGGGTACACTTTCCTCGCCCCCGTAATTCCGTTTCGGTTAATGCCGGCTGCGCAAAGAGCGTCGCATTATTCAGTTAATAGCAGCAATACGGGAATTTATGCGCGTATTATAATCCCTACAGCTTGTTGATGTAATTATCGGCTACGCGGCCCGTCGTTTGACCTCGTTAACACGCCCCCGTTGCCAAGGAGTTTACTCCGTCGGATGCGACCCGCGATTCCTGTTCGGTTACCAACCCGTTCCCTCCGAATCCAAAAAGAACCAACAATCGGAAAAGAAAAACAAAATCGCTGCCTCCCCCATCCTTCAATCAATTGCGTTCAATCGATCGGAAAAAGTAAGCAAATGCTTCCCCGCGACGTTACAAATGGGAATCGAGCTTTATTTGTTGCTCCGAGCGATAAATTTTCAATCCCATTATTTACCTGTTTGCGATACCGTGTTATCGCTTCTATTTGCGTCAGCTCTCCCGAAAACATTTGCGTTCCGTCGGTAGGTAGCTGTTGTTTGGTTCACAATAATTATTTAAACAAGATATAAACGATACGCTTCTATTGGCTTCAAAAATGTTTTCTTGAATTTACAGAAGTTTCTGTATTTGTTGGATGAGAGATAAAGGTAATTAGTTGTAGTCTCATTTGAAATTCCCGCCTTTTTGGCAGCATCACCTGTTTCATAATGCGCCATGAACCGCGGCAGGTCAAGGTCAAGCACTTTCCATTTTCAGCCCCGAATTTTCGTCCGTGAAGGTCGTATCAGACGATTTTTCAGCATTCCAATGGGACATCCAGCCGTGTCAGCCACACCTTCGAGGATCTATTAAAATTCTGAAGGGAACGTCGGTACCGGAAGCTAGTTAAGCGTCGGGAAGAGTCTGAGCTGGTGGGAAATTTGAATCCAGGTCACTGGATTTTCCAAAGTTTCTTCGACCGACAAACTTCCCGAAGAAACCAAATTGCACAAGAGTCACGTTGCACACCCCCTAACCACCGCCGCACACTCATCCCCACGCCCACATCAGCCTAGTAGTACCTCAACTGTCGGAGATCAATCATTAGGTAAACCACCGTGCTCAACTTCCGCTAATTATCGAAATAAAAAATACTGTAAAATATCCTGTCTGTATAACCACGATGATGATTATTATTAGACAGTGAATCATTTTGCTGGTGCAACCACAAACAATTTTTTGTTAATCCTGCTAACATTGTTTATAGAGGAAACAATATTTTATTCAATTTGAGAACAGTTTCGGACTATTTCGTAATCGTCGAAATTAAAAGCTGAAACATTTTTTTGCACAAATCGAGCGAACAAATAATATGAAAAACTGCACGCGCCCGCAGCCAGTCATTATCCTCTCAAAATAAATTTCTAAATATTCCCCCGAGGCTGTCAACAGAAAAACCATATTTTATTTCAACTAGTCCGCAAATTTGCTTCGGAATGTCCGGCGCGGCGCCCTCGTCGCGCGTATTGAGCTAATGGACAAAATAAAAAATTGCAATAACACAAAGGTAACGTTCGGATCAACGAGCAATCAAAAGTAAATTGCGGGTGAAAACCAAAATTGTGCGAGTGTGCGTGTGAGCTTTCCGGTGAATAAAACCAAAAAAAAAAAAAAAATAGAAAATATCGAAACAAATAAAATCGCGGTGTTTGGAGCCAGCGTGCCACACGCCTGACCGGACCATGTGACACCGAAATTGATTTGGGAAATTCGCGCGTGGACGGCGTCGCTCGGTTTTCAGTTTTTCGTGCGTCGGGGACAGAGACTTCCGGGACCGGAAGTGTCCTGAATTATTGAGGAGGTCGGAACCGGTTCGAAAGGCAGCGTTTCTCCGCGGGAATTGAATCACTTTGCCCGGTGGATGTCCACCGCGGGCATGATTTATGCATGAGCCGTACACACGCGCGCACTTTCACACGGAACTAAACGAGCCGAAACAATCGTTGGGGTGGCGGGTAGAAAAATGGCGGATCGGATCGAGTTGTCCCACGGAGAAGACGCACACGACCACGGGACTCACCGACCCGGAATTACAGAAGCACCCAATTGTCAGTCGCATTGAGAATTTACACAGGTGTCACGAGCAAGATGTCATATCGAGCAGGACACTGAATAGGCCAAATTGCTGACGCGAGCTACATGTGCACTGCGCCTCGCTGATGCAACGTAACCCCGAGCCACGATGTTATTCTTAGCTGCTCCGGGCCAGAATAGAAACCTACCGAACCGAAATAACACGCCCCTTCCCACGCAATCCTGCTTTTTCTACGACGAAACTTCATTTTTCGAAATCTTCGACATCTTTTTAATCGAAAAGGTACACTTTGCTTCGTGTAATCATGTAGACTAGAAAAAATCCAGTTCAACGATATGCGACAAGGCGGGGTTCGCACGCAGATCGCACGAGTAAATTTTCAAAATTTGACAATGGTGCATTTTTTCGTTTGCCTTTTGGTAAAAGACTTCTTCAGAAAGGTATACATGCGACCCATCATTCCACTCGTCTTTTAATCGCCAACAACAAGACGTCGATAAAAATTTATCAATATTATAAAAAGAACCTTGATATCTTAGAAAATCATTATGAAATCGCTTAAAAAATTAAGAGATCCCAACCGTGAACGGTTCTATCAGACGGAACGGCTCTCCGGCGTGACCCGGCTGCGAATCTCCGCGATTCCAATCTCCGCGGACGGTCGCATCTCTATCTCTTTGTTTGGAATTGTCTGCGAAGTGGGAACGATTCCGAGGCAGTTGCCGAGGCGAGCAGTTATCGAGTGATTCGCGGCTCTACGTGTTCCCCCGTAACGTTTATCGGGAAAGTCGATTGTCCCCGGCATCGGTTGTCTCGAATCAATTGGCCCGCGAGGCTCCCTGGTACCGAAACTCTCCATGGTTACCCGGCGGTTCCTCACGGACGCGCTCACGAGAGGGAATTCATCGTGGCCATTTTTCAGGTGGTGTGCTCGCGGAAAGGAATGCCCCTGGGGAAATGTACTAGGCGACTATTAGTCATATTCGATGGGAAACTCGATGGAAATTTGTCAGACTTAACGGGGGTCGAGACGAAAGCTCCGGAACCTCTCTCTTCTAGGACACAGGTCGAGAAAATGGTCCCGCGTGGGTGAGGCTAGGTTAGGTATATGATGGTGCAAGGACTGCTACTGTTAGGTTTGATTATTTTATTTTCGGCAACACTGGGTATGCGTTACGTCTAAGAGTCTTAGACCTGTGTGCTAGATCTGACAAGGCCTGATGATGCTAGATCCGGGATCGGCCTGACGAGTTAGGTCAGGCTAAGTTAGATCTTTAAGGTTAGGTCGGCTGGGTGCCTAGATTTTATATCAACAGGAAGGTCCCTCAGTTTCTAACTGGGTTAGGTCCAGTTCAAACCTTATTTCACGAAATCTGACAGCCATACAAGCACCGAAATAGCTGAGCGCTTCCCCGGGCAAAGCTTTCCGACTACTCCCCCAGGCCCTAACCAATTAGATTTTGCAGTGTGTTTCACCGTGAAGATAAATTTCCGCCATTAAACGAAGAACCGTGTCACGAATGTGCTCTCGCCAACTCCTTATTTAATTCTCGATCACCGATCACACATCACGGGAACGAGGTCTAAACGATCTGTAATAATAGGGGTGAACGTTTCGCGCAGCACCCGAGGGAGAAAAATCGGGGGTTTAGGACGCGGCGCTGGGTCGCCCGTAGTTCCCTCGAACTGCTTAATTACCACGACTCGACCGACCGAGAATCGACTATTAATGGCACCCTCCCCCCTCCCCATCCCCGGCTTTTGCCTCCGTGGAGTTCGAGAGAACATCGAGATCTCGTGTTTCCGGCTGATCGACGCGGCTCGAAAACGGTACCAACCTACCTACCTACCCTCTTATCGGGCACGGTGACTTACGGTAAGCATCCAAACACGTTTTTCAATCTACGGAGTTATCGCCCCTGGGGGTTGAGATACGACGCCCTCGGAGAAAATCAGTGTTCTAATTAATCGCTCGATCTCAGGACTCGACTCGAGAAATTACAAGCGTCGGAGGCTGAGGAGCACCATCTGTTAAGTTTGCAAACTTGCCGACCCTGAAAGACTCGCAAGCGGAGATTTACAATTTAAATTCTTGCACGATCTTAATGGCGAAACAATTTTCATTTTAATTTTTCGACTTCTCAAACGCTCGAAACTGCAGTCTCGAAAGCTCCGCCTCGATGACTTTCCAGATGATCTGGGTTAGACCGGATAGCTAGGTCCTGGGCCTGATTATAGTACTAGGTCTGGGTTAGGTCTTATAGTCCTAGGTCTGAGTTAGGTATGATAGTCCTAGGTCTGGGTTAGGTATGATAGTCCTAAATCTTGGTTACGTATGATAGTCCTAAATCTTGGTTAGGTATGATAGTCCTAAATCTTGTTTAGGTATGATAGTCCTAAATCTTGGTTAGGTATGATAGTCCTAAATCTTAGTTAGGTATGATAGTCCCAAATCTTGGTTAGGTCTCGTAGTCATAGGACTATTTTTAATTTTGTGTAGTCTTTTCTGACCCTTGCCCTTTCTCTGGGGATTCTTCGAAGCCCCTGTATTTCCGGGGAGTCCCAGATGATCAAGAATTCTTGGCCCCCGAGCTAATTAGTCACGTTCCCAGCGAATCGAGCGGAGACAACCGTCGGCGGAAGTTGTCGAACTCGTGCGGGACTCAAAGACGCCGCGGCCATGCGGTGTCCTTTACAGGTGAACCGTCGATCGAACCCGGCGACGTCCCTGAGGCCGTACCCGTCGTAAAGGTTAATTAGCCGGAGTGGGTAAAGACAGAGAGAGAGAGAGAAAGAGAGCCTGGGCAAAATAATTCCCATTCCCCTCGCGCGGTAAAACGCGTCCGCGACACACAGCTTTTCATTAACGAGAAAGGTGGATCGCCAATAATGAATAGGTTTTGTACGTTATCTAACGAGTCTATGGGACCATTGTTCCCGTTCGGCGACGACAGCCGTTCCAACCAGCCCCACGATTTACGTAACCGACCGGGATAAGCGTCGTTGGCAGCCTTGAAATCGAGCCATGCGATCCTCCGGAACCTAATCGCTTCCGCGAAATTTCACGCCATTGTTCCCGAATTAAATATTTTTGCCCAGGCATTTCGAGAGGCAAGTTCGGGAAGATTTTGGAATCTGTTCCGGAACACTTGAACGCTTGAAGTCTCAGATTGGACCCCGAATGATCGCACTTTAGAATAAATTAATTTTGGTTTAAAGGAAAACTCGATATCTCTACGAATAATTGAAATTTCAAAGAGGTTCTTCATATCAATTTTGGAATGTGTTCTCGTAGGTATTTTGGAACGTTCGAGGGATGAAATTCAAGCTGAAAGATCGCACTTTATCGCAGCTTCATTTATGCTCGTTAAATCTCGATCAGTACCACGGAGAAAAATGATGGAATCTTAAAAGGATCTTCAAACGTACTTAAAAATGTATTTCCGTCGGAATGTCTGAACTTCCCGATGGTTCATATCGAAGCTGAGATATCGCATTTTACGATACTTCTATTCAGGTCAACGGTACACCGCAAAACCATATCGAAATATTAATAAAACTCTGTCAATATCTCCGAGTAAAATGATTAGATCTCCAGGAGTTCTTCAATTTGATCTTAAAACGTTTCCACAAGATAAATTTATGAACTTTCGAAGGTTCTAACAAAACCTGGAAGAAGGAAGTTTCATCGGACCGTTAACAACTTCATTGCCCATCTCGGCGAATAAAGAAGATAGTATTCCATAAAACTTCATTGGAGCTCGAATCGGAACGCGGCACAAACAACCAGAACAACCGGAACAACCTAGATGACCTTTTGTTTTATTATACCGTCCTCGAACAATATTATTCCGTTCCATTAACGCGCAGATGGCCACGAGAATATCGTTCGTAAGACAATGTAATTAACAATTACAATGTTCCATAATTGACTTTATTAAAATCACTGGAAGATTCTACACCGACGTCATTCAGCTACTGAAACGTTGTTTTCCAAACAACTGATGGATCAGGATCATGGGTCAGAATCGACCCATAAATGTACATTTTACACACAAGATGTGATGGAATTAGATGGTAGATAGAAGGGATTCGATGTGGTATGGAATTCAGTTGGCGGACTCACCCTCGTTCTTGTTGTTGCCGATGAGTATCTCCGTGTCCTTGAAGTCGGCCTCCTGTAGGAGCTCGAGCGGGTCCTTGGGCAGGAAGATTCCGTCGATGGTGGGCGCCGATGGGAATCCCAGGATGCCCCAGTAGCTGTTCCACTGCTGCACAGAGATGGCCCTGGCGTCCGTGGACCTCATGCACGCCATCACCCTGGCCGGGTTCTCCAGCAGCATGGTGGAGTTGCAGCCGCAATCGTCCACCAGAACCCGGGCGACCTCGTTCGCCTTTTCTCCGGTCATGTAGCTCCAGGGAGCATTCAATGTGCCGCTCTGCAAAATCCCGCGGCGCACCAGGCCCCGGGTGACCGGCGAGATCAGGTGCAGGGAGACGGAGCTGCCACCGGCGGACTCGCCGAAGATTGTGATCAGGTCAGGGTCACCGCCGAACGCTGCAGCATTGTCCCTGAGCCACCTGAGAGCCAGAGCCTGGTCCCACAAGCCCATATTCCCAGGCGCCTCCTCGCTGTTAGCAAAATGTTGGTTCAAATAAAGAAACCCGAACGCGCCGACCCTGTACTGCATAGATGCGATGATGACGTTGCTGGTGGCTGCCATGATGTCCGCATCGTACACGTCCAAGGTAGCTGTCCCCGTCATGAATCCTCCGCCGTAGATCCACACCAGAAGAGGAACACCATTGCTGTCACCGTTGTTAGGTGGTTCGGAGCCCTTGTGCCTCAGCCTGAGCTTTTGCGGTACCCAGATGTTCAGATACAAGCAATCCTCGGAGATGTTGGTGTTTGGATTCCACATCTCCTCACCGGGGAAACCAGGGAAGTACTCGTACCTCTCTTGGATGCAGCTGTTAGGTAGCACAGTGGCGTTTAGCACACCGTGCCACGGTTCAATCGGCAAGGGCTTCCGGAACCTTAGAGGCCCTATGGGAGGCTTGGCGAACGGGATGCCATAGAAGATGTGCACCTCTCTGTCGAACACCGTCCGGGAGAAGCCTCGGACCAGGCCACTGGTAGTTTCAACTACCAAGGGATCATTGTGGACGTTCCCGTTTCTCTGCTGGGCAACGTTGGCCCTTGCCGAGCCCAGCAGGGCCAGCAGGATCAACGCGGGCAGCCCCTCGGTCATCGCGTGCCCCTGGGAGCAGCCCTGAGAGCTAGCAGACTCAACAAGTTAGCGGGGAACCGGCTTCCGCGCGGGATCCCTTCTCCTCTATCCACAACTCGGGATTCACCGTGACCTTCCGGGGGCACACGCACCAACTAGCACACGCACGCACGCGCCCTCGATCACCCTTCCTTTTTTTTCAACCCTCTTGGCACCCCTGGACCACCACCGGCTTTCTCTCCTTGTTTTTGTGTGTTCTGTGTACCCGGGGTTATAGTAGGGAGAACAGGTAAACAAGATTCCGGGGATTCGAAAGGTTAGGCGAGATCTCGTCCGAGAGCGGGAGAATCGAGCAACGATGATCACACGAGACTGGGCACTGGGTTTAGGTATCGCGCGGCGGCCGGCGAGCCGCGTTGCACGGGGTCGACTGATCGAGGAGAGGTGGCACGAAGTAGAGGTGCGCGCTGATGGCTCGCCAGCGATGCTGCTGGCAACAGTGGTGGTGCTACTGCTCTAGTGGTGGTGGTGGTGGTAGTGGTGGTGGTGGTGGCAGTGGTGGAGAGAGAGTGTCGAGCGGCGCACGCCTCGTGCCCCGTATCCACCGATGCCCATTCAATTCCCTTTGTTGCGAGTTTTCGAGCAACTCCGCCGAGACCCCGGGAAAGATTCGAGCCTCGTCTGAAACTATTCGGAAGACATCCCCCGCACCCGCTACTCATTTAACTTTCCGCCAGTGCTTCCGGCGCTGGTAAGTTTTTTGATTGGGAGGGGCGGGGGACGTTGATCTATGAGAGAGTGCCAAAAGCGCCCTTTTTCCCTCGTTGAAAACCCCCCGGAACCATGCAACCCGAGAGAGCTTCCGTCTTTAATTGACGTCTAAGAACTCAATTCGAGTCTCTGATTCGCCTAGCAATTTTTTTCCACGCTCCTGAGTGATCGCAGACGTTAGACCCACAGTGGATATTTCTGGTGCAAGTTTCTGGTGCAAGAGAATTTTCGGATCACGTGTGCTCGAAAAAAAACACCTAGGATTCGTGCTCGGGTCACCCATCCTAAACCGGGCCCGCTATAGAACTCGCTTAACCTTGTGATCGAGAGAGATGACGACTTGAACGTGCGTCGAAACTATGTCGACGAATTAGTAAATGTGTCAATGGTACTTAAACTATCGACTCCGTGGATTTATTTGAAAATCGTGGGCTACGTGGACGATAATTATGTATCCTGTCTGTTAATGGAAAAGTTAATGTAGCGACGAAATAACGCTGTTTTCCAACGACAGAAAATAGTCTGAAAATGGAAATTCCAGAGCAAGGTCTGGCCTGCCGGCGAAAATGTAGAAATTAATATTCCATTCGTAGTACTGCGAATATTATTTTAATGTATACTTAATGTGAGCGCGCGCGCGGAAGCAACAAAAGCCAACGAAAATGAACGCAACAATACTTACGCAACATTTAATTTTCGTATGGGCCCGGGCGTACCGCGGATACAAAATAAAATGTTTCCCCGGTGAAATCCATTGTTACTGTATCGTTGTAAATTTTCAGTGAAAGGACATTGTTAATTAAAGCAGATACCGGGACCGATATGGATCCGTGTTATTTTTGCATACGACACCGGCGGTGCTGATTATTCTATAAACAAACATCAAATGGGTTCCGAAAATAAATAAAATTCGAATTGCCCGGCCGAGGGTCTTCATTTTTCCAGCTGCTTCATAAAACCGGGATTTTTCTTAACGATGAATTAAAAATTTAATTTGAAAAAATATGAGCTTGCTGAAATACGTGATACGAAAATTATAGCGATAAATTAGCAGGAGGACTCGCTGATTGCATTGGCTTTTATATATATATATATATATATATATATATATATATTTTTTTTTTTTTCTCAGGAAAATGAGAGAAAAGTGAGGGAGAGAGAAGCTACTGCAAACGACTGGTTCGACACCCTAACCCATAACCAGGCCACATTTCACCCTTCGTAGTGGCAAACGATTCCGTTTCGTGGCAGTTACGGTCCGCCACCCTTCATTGTCTCGGAGGGGAGCGGAAAAAAGGGAGTGAGCTTGTTAAAATAATTTGAACGTCAATGGGGAGGCGGCGTAAAGATTCCAAGCATGCGACACGGTCATCCATTGTCGTTGGCACTAAGCGTGACATCATTAACCCTCGTCGAACCGATAGCTGCTATAACAGCTCGTGGCTGGGTCATTCGTGACCCGCGTATTACCCTATTCGTCTTCACCCAGCAGCGTATATTCATTTTCAAATTTTTAAAAGTATTAACATAACTTTAAAACATGTACAGAGTACTTCAAGGTCCCTGTAGGACACGAAGGGCTCCAAGGGAGAAGGTGTTCAGCACATTATTTCCGTTGATCGTTATGAGAATGGATGAGGAAGGGGATCGCGTGGCTGCAGAAGTTTCTTCCTCTGTCTTCCAATTATAATATGCGGGATTAATATTAATACCCGGCATATTTTTATTACGGTTCAGAATAAGAGCATGAAAATGTATGAGGAAGTGATTCACGTGAATACACACCGACTCTTCCGGTTATACCAGTCGCGATCCATACTAATTTCCCTTCGTAATCTTTCGCCACAGTCGCGAACGAATTGTTAAAATACGCGGGTATATTAGCATCGTTCTACATGGATAACAAATTCCAAATTCAAAACAGTTCTTCCATTTTTCTAGGTAAGGGACTAGGGAGAGTAACTAGCTAGTCCAGGGAATACTCTGGGGGTCAGGGAAAATAACTGGAGATTGGGAAAAGTAACTAAAGACTAGGGAAAGTAACTAAGGTCTAGGGAAAAATCTGGGGATTATCGAAGACTGTAGGGACTAGGGTAGAATAAAGGAACTAGAACAGGACTAGAAAGGACTAGAAACTATGGATGACGAAAGGGGAGGGACGGCACTAGGAAAAATGGGAAAGGGGATGGGTGGAAGGGCCGTCCAGAGATGAAACATCGATTGATTTTGTTTCCGAGCAAATACTTTTTTTATCTCGAAAGGAAACAAAACGTGAGGAACGAGAATCCTCGAGTTCTCTGTCTACAAGTGGAGCCGTGTCCTTTCTCGGAGTGGGCTGGGGGCGGAGGGACACTCGGAGGGAGGGAAGGCACACGTTCATTGGAATGTGGGCGCCGTTGCGCGACAATCAGCGAACTCTACCGCCCATCCCACCCCTGGCTTGTTGGAAGGGGGGAAAAACCAAGTTCCCGGCGCGAAAACGTTACGTGACGTCCCCGACTCCGGGATTCGACGCTTTGCTGGAAGCAGATCCGAGCCCCGCGGCATGCAAAGACGTCCGGGATGCGTGATGTTATTAGTGGGAAGACCGGTCGGCGCACAGCCTGCATACCGAATGCAGTATCCGCGATTGCAATTGCTGTCTGCGACCGGCGGCGGATGGATTTCTTCTCGATGTCGGCGGCGCGGCGGGGACCTTGGGAAAACACTTGAACCTGTCAGGGATAGGAAAAACGATGGCCGAAAATGGAATCGATCCTGTCTGAAAATATACTAAACTTTCATCGCGTAGAACAGTCATTTTTAAGCTTGCTCACCCTCAGAGTTGCGATTTTCAAGGACATCGGAGTGTTTTTTGACGCCGAAGAAGCGGTTCTGTTAACATCGTCTTGTAGCTGTCGAAGAGACGAGTTCAACGATGGGTCGCATGCTAGGCTGCAAATTAACCACCGAAGAGTAAAATTGGAAAATTGATCAGCTGTTTTGAGCCGCTGTGCTTCTATCTCTTTTTTTGAGTGGATTTTTGTGAAATTTATACGGTCGGAATATGACTTATGATACATGATTGAAGTCGGTATTTCACGAGCTACGATAAGATAGCCTTTAAATCGAAGTACAGTAAAGTTTCGCTAATTGTCCATCCGTAGAATTTCCTCGAAACCACCATGACCCTTTTTCCGGCTGCATCAGGCGAACGTTGGCTACCAATTTACGTAAATGGGCCATCGTTTTGGCCCAGCACCGAGGCATTACCGCACTAAGCGTCCGACTGGAGACAAAAAGGATAATTCCAGGCGGAACCGGGAGGGATCGACAGATGCTGCTCGTTACACCAATTTCCTGGAAGGACGAAAAAACCGAGGCGGGTTAGGGAGGAAGAAAGTGGTCGGTAGGAACGAGCGTTCGCGGCCACGTTCGTCGTTATCCATTTTCAAGCCGTCCATTCTCGAGCGGAGCGCTTTTGTTCTAATCGCGGCCGACCCTGAAAGGCTTCCTCGCGGTGGCCAGCCTTCAGGGTAATCCCTCCGGTTCCCTTGCGCCAGATAGAGAGCCCACTGTCTCCATATCCGGGGATCGGGGATCCGTTGTTTATTATGCCGGCCTCTCTCGTGTCCTGGACCGGACCGTCGTCTCCCTTGTAACACCAATTCGAGCTCGCCTCCCGGATAATAATAGCGACGTCGCTCTATGGGTTTTGTGCGGGGGAGCTTCAGTCGACGTAGGAGACACGCTTTTGAACCCTTCGGGCCATGCGGGCTGAAAGGGTCGATTAAACAGCCCCCGGCCAACTCCGTTTTCGAATAATTATGCAATAGAACTTGTCCGGCGAACGACGTCGTGTTCCTTGATTAGATTCCTGACGGCCTCGCCAATGGCGCGCCGTCTCAAGGCCACGGGGAAATAATCGGTATTTGTAATCGTCACGGATCATCGATCCTCCTAAATCGTCTCTCATCCGAGAGCCGATGAAAAACTGAATTCAACCGTGTCTCATGTGTCACATTTCGACCACATAACGCCACGTAAAAAATGAATCAAAACGCGGTGGCTCGAAACAGGTGATTACACATTTTCAAATTTTGCTGTACGGTGGTACATTTAAAGCCCCCCTTGCGACCTATCGTTGAACTCGTCTTCCCATCAGCTGTGACACTATGTCAACGAAAACATCCCTTAACTGTAAAAAAATCCCATGCCCTTAAAAATTTCAATCCGGAAGCGGACAAAATTTCTTTAGGAAATTTAATCTATTCGCGCCGACAGGGTCCAGAATCACGGTCCTAAACATTTTCAATTTCCCGGCCCGACGCAGCGCAACGTGGCGGCGACTCGGAACATAAACTGTACCCGCAATCTCGCCGCAAGAATCACACTTTGCATCAGTATTCCCATTCTGGCGAATCGCTCGCGCGCGCCCTGTAACGTACGGAGGGGCCAACAGTTTCAGATTAGAGCAATCTCCTTGGGTAATGCAGGATCTTGAAGTTCGTCGAGTCGGCCATAAATCTTCGGCGAATCTTGAAGGGTTCGGCCCCATTAAATTCCAATCGATCACGCGAAACGCGCACGTGTGGATTTTTGTAGCGGCAACAGGAACGGCAACGGATCCGCACGAATTTTCTAACCGACTCGATGCGACGCGCGGTCTCCTTCCCGACTCGGTCCCGTTGTAATTCATTAAATTACATCGATTACACGCTCGGCCGAGCGACGAACGGCGCGACGGTGGCGGCGGAAGAGAGGAGGGTGGGAGGGGCTTAATTGACGACTCGATTTCGCTGCAATGGATTCACGGCCGAGCATTTTATTACCTTAACCGGTCAAAGTGCCACCGGCACGTTCCTCCGTTCCCCCGTTTTTTTGTGTCCACCGTGCGCGCTTTCTCTCTCTCTCTCTTTCTCTCTCTCTCTCTCTATCTCTCGCTCCGGTTCCTTTTTTCTGTTTCGTGCTCTGCCGGCCTCGCCTCACGCGCGCGCCTCCCCTAGGCCAACGGCCCATTTCGCCACGCTCGTTTTTCCTCTTTAGCCTGACCAGGCACAGGGAACGCCGGCAACGGTGTCCCGGTTTTCGTCGAACGCTTTGCCGCCCTGAAAAATTGCCGCCACCCGTGCCAAATGAAGATTTACACGCCGGCAGGCGTCGCGACCGGAATGTCGCCGGCTTTGACCGGCCCGCTGACAACGGGCATCTTTGATCCTCTCCGCTAACTACCATCCCTTCATCCTCTGATCGATCCTCCACACTCTCCGATCATTATTCCTGGCCAATCTTCAAACAGGCCGACAGCTTTTCTACACTTTTCACAGAATCCCCCGGACGTTAACTATTTTTTTTTACAGTGAACCGGTATTTCTGTTAGCATAGTGTTTTAGGCCTCGAGAAGACGAGTTCAACGATGGGTCGCAAGTGGGACTTTAAACGAACCACCGCGGAGTAAAAATTGAAAATTTATCAATTGTTTTGAGCTACTACGCTTCCGTAGCTAATTTGAGTGGATTTTTTAGGGATCTACGCGACCCAAATATGATTTACGATACATGGTTGAACCTTCAAATACCGTTTAAATCGAAGTACAGTAAGGTTTCGCTACTAGTCCACCCGTGAAAGTCGCTCAAAACCACCTTAACCGTCTCCCCGGCTTCGTCACGCCTACATCAATTACAAATGTACTCATATGACACAGTACCTAGCACTGAGGCATTACTGTACTAAGTGTGCAGGTGGTCTAAAAATTCTAGAAAAATTCCACGCTTCCTGTTGGCCTAATCCACGCACAGGGGAGAAGAGTTCGAGGTAAGCATGCAAGGAGGGCCACTTTTCCCAGAAAGCTAGCCCAGGGTCAAGAGTTTTGAATGCCTTCAGGAGCAGAGTGGTTGAGCGGCACTTTCTCCGTGCATCAAGGCCGTGGCAGTCCCGCAGGAGCTGATCAGTCCTCGAGGGAAGCGGAGGAGAGGCACCTGCACTAGGTCGTCGGTGGGAGGCTGCCAGCAGGTGGCAGGTTCGCTGCGTATCGATTTCTTACGAATCCAGCCGGGCTTGGAATCGCTGCAGGGCTGCTCTCGCGCGTGGAAACGGCCCCGAAGCGATCCTGAACCGAGCCACCAGCCTCGGCCAATCCTCCAGCTTCTCTCTCTCTCTCTCTCTCTCTTTCTCTCTCTGCCCTCCCCGGGGAAAATTAAAATAAGAGCCCCCCCTAATCTTGACGAGCCCATCGGCTAACGTCCCCCAGAATAATCGCGACGTGTGCAAGGGCTTGATTGTTCCGGCGCACCTGGCTGATTCGAGGACCCCCTATCAGCATGATTGCGATCTAATCGGTGCTCCAACAGGTGTAATCGAGGGCTCCTGGAACACTGCCCTAGAAATTAAAAATTAGGGTTTGTCGAGGGCCGAGATTATCTACGAGCAAGACCTTTAACTTGGCCTTCCATCATCCGGGGATCTGAGAGGCAGTGAAGAATTTTTCAATTGCTGGAGCGCTTCGATAGTTGTCCGGTGTGTCTAATTTTATTCGGATTTGTTTCCTCGGGTTAATATTGTTGAGGTACGTCGATAATTGAGTTCACTAGTTTCTTATTCTTAGATTTGGGGTCCGTGATCCATTATCGAGGCACTACTGCAGTAGCCTGAGACACAGTGCGGTAGTGCTTCGCTACTAGTCCAGAAATTGAATTTTTCCGCAAAATCATCTGGTCCTTTAGTATGATCAACTAACGAGGCGCTACCGTATTGTTACTCGTGGAGTGATAATTCGTTTTGAAAAATGGATTAAAATCGAAAAAAATCTCGGTACGTCTTCAATTGAGACCGTGGAATTCTGGTCGCCTTTTTGGGCAAAGTGTGAATTTTCGAGAGACCGGAGGGATAAAGCATTGCTGAGCCGTTCCGACGAATCGCTAATTCCAAGATCCACTAGATGGTAGGATAAAAGAGTGCTGTTGGATACGGCTGTGAACCGTGGCAGACGGACTGGAAATAAACCGGGGCCGATGTGCAGGTCATTGTTTACGTCACCAGTCCCCGGCAACCTTTATTCGACGCCGCTCGTTCGGTAGTTCTCCTTTTATTCGCGCCTTGATTGACTGTACTCATTAGCGGGCTTGTGTTTCTCCCACTTTGGCCGGCATCGATTTTTCATTTGCGCCGGGGATAAGGATCTTCCGGGGTCTCAAACTCTTTCAGTGCAGCGCGTGATTTGTCTCGAAGCCGTCCCACCCTTCGATCCACCCTTCGAACCATCACCATCCCCATAAAGGAGATCGATCTCGTCACGGTGTCGAGTATCGCGAGCAAGAAAAATGATTTCCGTGAATTTACGTGAAATAGCTTGCAGTTCCAATCGATAGCAAGCATCGTGTCCGACTATGTTTTTACTCAGAATTTTAAAATCGATCCAAATCGGACCTGTTCAGGTCACTGATAATGTCAATATCTCGGTCTCCAGCTAGCAGAAATACATTTCTCTAAAACCGAATTTATCTGTTATGTCTAGGTTGGCTTTAAATTATTAACACGGAATTATCCCTCGGTGAATCCTATTAATTCAAGCTCGACTAAAAATATTATTATTCGATCTGTTGGCCTGGTTAAATCTTGATTACTTTGATTGGCATAGATTACCATTGATTCTGTTTGATTTGGCTGTGTTGGGTTTGATCGTATTAGGTTTGTTTGTGTTGGGTTTGATTATATTAGGCACGTTCAGAAGTGACCGAGATGGGTGCATTAGTGTCAGGTGCGATAGTGTCGGGTCTGTGTTTGTTTTGATCGCATTTGATCTGGTTGGGTTAGGTTCGACCGTGTAAAACCATACATAAATCTAAATCCGTAATAAAAATTGTAGAGCTTGTATATTTTTCCTCGGAATAACATCTATCAATTCAGGCTGTCCGGATAAAGACGTTAGGCTTACGCTGGTCTCGGAGGGTTGACCAGAGCGTCTTTCATGGATCTTTACAGAGATTATGATCTACAGAAGGATTGGAATCGAGGTAGCCAGGGGACACGGCCAGCAAGAAGCGATACATCTTCCTTTAATACGATGTTAGGGGCAACCTCAGCTTATAGAGATCAGAAGCTGCTGGTCGGATCTGCGGTACGCCCGAGAGACACGGCGAGAGGGAGATGGGGGGAGGTGGGGCGAGAGAGGTGCCGAGTGAGGCTTATAAGAGGGAATGGTGTCAAGTGGCCGCTTAAAAAAAAAACTCTTCTAAAAAAAGCAAACTTTTCAAAAGCATCATGTATTAGAAGGGCGCAGTTAAGAAGATCGTGGAGAGGCCACCGGCTTGACGTTTCTTCTCCTCGTCGATCCTTTGAAAGCCCCGAGCCAACCCGAGGCCTCGATACGCCGCGCCACCCCTGCCACGCGTTATTAAAATCATGGTCGAGGCGAGTGCATCCGTGAAACGCTACGCGGCCGCGTTGCTTAAACAGATTTATTTCACTATCACAACGAGATGGAATTATGACCATAATGTGACGTGTTGCAGGTATCGACATACACAATAGAGAATTTTTTCAAATTTTTCGGCTGCAGATTTTTGGCGTCAAAAGTGAAAAACGAAAAATCACTAAAACGGCCGTATCTACCACAGTTCCTTACCGATTTCGTTAAAATTTTTACAGCTGGTACACATTATCATAACTATTATCTCTGAATTTTTTCGAATTTTTCGCTGAACTGTTTCATAGTTAAAAAAAATTACGGGAGATGACGTGTAGCAATTTTTTGACACTCTTCGCTTTCTCGATGAATATCCGTTTTGTTGGGAGACTGTATTGAAAGATTTTTATGCGAAATCCTGAAATCCTGGCCAGCATCTTCGAAGATGAAGGCGCGGGGAGGGTGCTCGGGCCGGTTTGATCGACGGGTCACGTTGCCCGCAATGATCGTGGACCAAGAGACTAACGATTGGTCGGTTCGGCCGAGGGGACAACGAGTCACTTCCGCTGTCAATTGCGTGGCCAGTCCATTTGTAAGTAACTCCCGACGATTACCAGCAGAAGCGGCCCGCATCTTGTCACAGGATGCAATTCACGAATACCGTGGCTGCTCGTTTCGATCGTATAAATCGTCGACCGGCGGGCGATTTTACGGGGAAACCGATCGTCCCACGTGGCCCCCGTAGGCCTCTCCCCGTCGTTCGTCGACGGGAACGGCGCGCAGTGTCCCCCCATCTCTACGCCTACACGCGGAATTAAAGTTCAAGGACGAACGCCAGCCTCGGCCCTAGCCAGCATTCCCATCGTCGTCGTGCGGCCGAACGCGGACCCGTCCGACGCCTGTCAACGCCTTAATTGAAACCAGAACACTGACGCACACCTCGCGCACCATAGAAATCTTCCCTTGACCTTTCCCATCCGAACCATTGGCGCCCTTCGCCTCCTGCGTCCTTTAAAAACCATGGCGATGTCCAGGATAGTTGGCTACGTTCACTCGAAATCGATCGTTCTGGGTACGCCTTTCCTTGGCCTTGGTTTCTTCAGGGCTGGGTCACGTTCCGTTGGGTTTGAAGTGTCTCATTAGGTTTTGGGTAGGTCTAGGATGGTCCAGTTAATTTTAAGCAGGTCTAGACTACTGATATAACTTTTCAGGCCAGATGTTGGTCTGCCAGGTCCATTAGTTAGGTCTGACTAGTTAGGCCCCACAGGTTAGAGATGACAAGTTAGGCCTCATTAAGCCTGTGAGGTGGGACCCTATCGAGTTAGGCCCATCAAAGGTAGGTTCCGTAGCTCAGGTACATTGTTTAGGTCTAACAAATAGGTCTCATTGGTTAGGGATGACGAGTTAGGCCTCATTAAGCCTGCGAGGTCGGACCCTATCGAGTTAGGCCCATCAAAGCTAGGTTCCACAGACTCGGGCCCGTGAAAGTCAGGTGTTCGTCCTGCATCAATTTGAAAAACAAGTCCACAGAGACAAAGTCATAGAGAATCGTTAGGGACCGTACGAGGAAGCCGCGGGAGAGGATGACGGTTCGGAGAACGACGGTTTCACGGCCGGCTAATAAACGCCAGCGCCGCAGGCTGCTCTGCGAGCCTCCGTTATCAGGGTCCTCCAATTATTGGAACTGACGTGTACACGGATAACGGCACGGTCGTGTGCAGGCGGCCAGAAAAGAATGGTTTGACGCAAACAGCGCGTCCAGGCCTGGCCTCGAGCCGATATCCAGATATCGACGTGGAATTTTAAACGTCGCCGACGCCGTTTCACCTGTGTCCCTCCTCCTCCGCGTCCCCCTTCGTCCGCCCGGACTACCCTGACACAGTCCGGTGGCCCACGGCGAAACAGTGTCTTTTGCCATGCAAAGCAGCCCTTGGCGGAACCGGTAACCAGCCATTGCGACGTTATTAGATCAGCTTGTACACCTGTGTCGTTCCTGGAATCTCGTGGTCGCGTTAAATTATTGCTGGATCCCACTGCAGCCCACTCTTTCTCCCTGTGCAATTTAAGAAGCCAGAAAACAAGCCCGATATATTTTTCAGCGATAGAAGTCCTCCGGAGAGCTTGCACAGGCAACTTACAAGCAGTACCGTTTAGCCCGACATAAACCTCTAACAATAATCTGATATCTGGACCTAACCTGGACTATCTGGGTTAGGTCAGGGGTAGAATTTTCAAACGGATGCGAAAAAATATCGATCGAGGAATTAGATGGAAATTTTCTTTATTGTTGCCTGGACCTTGGTCCGTTTTTACAGCTGCGGAATTGCTACATGTACGTCTATACACAGTTTTATTTATTAATTATTTTATATACAGGGTGTCCCAGCTAACTTGGCCACCTTGAATATCTCGCTTAGTGTTAGTAATAGAAAACAACGTTATAGGACAATATTAACCCAACCGAAGGGGCAATAAAATGATTCGGAAAAAACTTTTTTCAAGGTCATTTTTTTCTAGATATCAAGGTCATTTTTTTCTAGATATCAAGGTCATCAATTTTGTTTTAATGGCACTATATATATTTTCTATCGCGATGTACTAGTAGGGGTGACGACCTCTTCAATGACATATAATGATCTTCGTGTGACCTTGGGTATGAAAAATCCAAAAAACATTACAGGTATTATCAGTAATTAATTTACTACACTAATTGATTTGATTGAACTACTTTATTTCAATAAATGTTCGAAATGATGACCATTGTTTGCAATACATTGTTGTATACGGAAAATAAATGATTCTCTTTCTCTTCTAATAGTTTCGGCTGTTGTTGGAACATGTTCATAAACAATACTCTTAAGTGTTCCCCATAAAAAGAAATGGTCACACGAAGGTCATTGTATAATATGTCATTGAATAGGTCTTCACCCCTACTATTACAACGCGATAAAAAGAATATATAGTTCCATTACAAAAAAAATTGATGACCTTGATATCTAGAAAAAATGACCTTGACATAAGTTTTTTCCGAATCATTATATTGCCCCTTCGGTTAGGTTAATATTATCCTATAACGTTTTTTTCTATTACTAACACTAAGCGAGATATTCAAGGTGATCAAGTTAGCTGGGACACCCTGTGTATACATTCCTGAATGTACTTCTTGCGGACTAGAAAAAATTTCTGATATTTTAATTTATTTCTATCGTCTGTGTCAAGATAGACCCAGGCACCGGGTGGTGGGGGTCAATTCTTGCTCCGAAAAATCGTCAAATATATTTACAATACAGTTACAAAATGTCCAAAGGTAAGTAGCCAAAAGTTAATAATGGTTGAATAAAAATATTTCTAGAATCGACGGCCCAGCGCAATGAACGCGAGAGGACTAAAGCCCTGCTTCTGGAGAGACTAGAATGGGGGTCCCGGGGCAATTACCGAAACCCACGGGGCCGGGTAAATCAAATTTTATTAGACACCAGTGACACGGTAATTCTTCGTGGAAATTTCAGGGCAGGCCCTACCCGGGCGGACAACGGCGCGGCATCGAAGCCGGAAATTAGCCGGCCGAAAGGCGAAGCAGACGTCCGCTTGGCTTTGTGCGGGTCGCACAAGGCCGCCCTGAAATGGACCGAAAAGGATTTTAATTAAACGGCGTGGAGAGCCCGCGCACGGAAAAGTTTCTCCGTCCGTGCAGAAGACGTTCCCGCCCCGATGGAACATAAATTGCGCGCTAATAATCACCCTTATTTTCTCGGTGAGGGGAAGGGGAGGTAGGGGGGGGGTGCGTCATCCTTCTTCTCGGTGACGTCACGAACAATGCTTCGGAAGCGTGACCGAGGCCCCTGTCCGCCGGGAAAACACGATTTTCTATTGTTGTTTCCTCACAATGCGAAACACTCGTTGCCGAAGCGTCGAAGAGTTGTAAATCTTGAGAAAAATAGAAATACAACAATTTTCTTCGGAAAAACGAACTCGATACTTTTTCAATTTTGAATACACGGCTGTAAAAAATTATTGAGAATGCCCAGCCAACCGCGCGCAAAACCGTGCGAAACGGGTAGCGATCGTTGGTAACAAACGTTCGGCGGGTTTCTAGGGGTGTCGGGTGTGCAACCACGTGGCAACGAAGGCGCGCCCGCAACGGAAACGCATCCGAAGTAGCGTAACGCGATCCCGCGAGGGTTAAACGGCAGCGGCGCGGCCGTAATTGAAGAGACCACGGAAATACCAGGGTGTCGTTAACATGTACAACGTGACAAGAGGCGCGGAGACACTTCGAGGCGCAATTAGGATCGAGCCTACGCAAGTCTCGAGCCCCGAGCGAAACTGGGACAGAGTAAATAGGCGAGGGCACAAAGAGAGAGGGAGAGAGAGAGAGAGAGAGAGAGCTCGATGCTGAAGCAACGGAAAATGAGTCCCGGGTAACGAGCGTACTCTACGTTCGCACTACGTATTGTATAGATTTAATCGCATAGGTCTTTGCTGACTTTTTCCAATTTGAACCTGAAAGACACCGTAATGCTGTGACGAGACCTTGGGTCTCCAACTGAAGCCCGAAGAGTCCCCCAAAAATGGGTCAACGAGCATGTTTAGTCTTCCATGTGGATAGGCAGGGTCTTCAGACACCTGTCTGAATGGGAGCTAACAAATACATATTTACTGAGGCTAGGTTGCATGTGGTTAGGTCTGCGGTGACCGAGATTAAGTTAGGTCCCAGGTATTTTTCAGGTACAAGGTGCTGGTTAGTTCTACCCCGAGACCTAACAGTGCCTGAAGCGGGTCTGCGCAAGCTTCTTAGTTTTTTTAGGTACCAACATCAGGATTAGGTTTCAGATTCGGCCCGCGTCGGGTCCGGGTTGGGTTCGAAACTTGTCAACTACCACTGGTACCACGAATCGTGTTTCAGTCTTGTGGACGTACCTCGGGTTGTTGGAAGCGTGGGACCCATGCGAATGCGAAAGTATGTATGTTCCGATTAGCGATTTAAGCGTCGGTGGAAGGATCGTTACGAAGTTACGAGGGCATCCGGTGTTGGTAGGAAGATACTGGTCGGAATAGGAATCGCCTGGGGCGTTTCTTTCCACTATGCCAGAAGGGAAGCGGTGTTTCGAGCCCGAGAAATTACGTTACACACCGGAAACGAGGTTTTTGGCGAGCCTCGGGAGAAAGGGGCTGCGGGCGGGTCTGCTACTGCTCTGGTACGTGTCGTCACGTCCGCTCGTCGGTTTCCTACCGCGAAATAACATGTTTATGCACGGAAAGAAAGGCTACGATAACCCCACCTCCCAATGGGATACCAACATCTAATATCGACGGTGGCCCGGAATTTCAGGCGCGTGCCCGCCTTTCAGCGAGACATCGTTCGCGGAACTTGTCCGACGGATACGGACCCCGGGAAATAGACCCGACAGCGTTATCGAACGTGTAATTTGATAGCCGGAGCTTTGACTCATCAGTAGAGCTTCGCGGAGCTCGGCCCTTGAATGGCTCCTGGCCAACGCGAAATTTAATTGGAGAGAAAGCTACACACGATATCCAGAGAAGATTCTTAACTCATTTTGGTATTGTTCCAATTCTTGGTTTATTAAAGCGTTTTTAGCCTGGGCACAGGATTTTTAAAGTTAAGAGATTTGAGTGGAGACTGGTCTGGATTGGTTGGTCGTGGCCAACATGGTTAGATAGGTCCTGGTCATTGATGGATTCTTCAGAAGGTCTAGGATTTTTAGGATCTAGACTACTATATTAGGATGAAAGCTGGACCTAGGCTTAGGCTCTAATTTAGGCTAAACTAAGTACAAGATCAACATGGCAAACTAGATCTCAGTCATTAATTACTACTTCAGGAAACTAAGGATTTTTAGTACTCGGATTACCAAATTAGGATTAAGGCTAGGCCTAAGCATAGGAAGCCGTAACTCATACTAGACCTAGATTTAATGTCAGCATGACTGGCTTGGGGCTAATGACTGATGACTACCTCGACTACCATGATTTTTTAGATTCAGCTAGTTCGGATTAAAGCTAGAGTACACCAGGCTCGCTATGTCCTAACAACTGTTGGCTACTTGAAGCTCAATCGTCTATCGGGGCAGTAGCCTCCATCCTATTCTCAGTGCTTTAAAAATTAAAGGTAGACCTAGAAAGGCGGAGCTACCTAGTTTTAACGCAGCTGTCCTAAATCTTTGGTCCTCATCGAGCATGAACGCAAAGTGTGATGCGTCTTTGGAAATTCATGAAGAATACGGGGGTTAATTGGGACAGTTCGTGGGGCCGTTGTTTTGTCGGGTAGCTATTAGCGGAGTTAGCAGGCCGGCCCGGAGTTGTTGCAAGTAAACATTCATGAGGCAATGTCCCGCGGACGACGACGACGGGAGGAGGAGGCTTGCATCGTGAGTATCTCCGCAACTACGTAGCTAATTACTTATCTAATCCGGCATTAGGCGAGCGGAGCGAAGAGTTTCCGTCGCGACGAACGGGAATCACCGTTTTCATTTGCTGGAAATTAAAACCGACTTCCCAACTGCCATCCGAGCCGAGTGTAATATCGTGCGGCGGCGCGAGGAGAGAAATTGTAAGTTAGTCAGCTTGTTTTTTCACCCCCTACCTCCCCTCCGTCGGTCTGTTTGCCAAGGAATAAAAATTCTCACCGCGGTGTCGCGGAAATTGAGCACGAGTTTTGACGTCAACGGGGAAACGGGTCAAGCTCTTTAGCCGCGTAATTATTTCCACGGGCTGGAAAAATGACATGCATGAATACTTGGCCCGTGTCGTTTAACCGTTCCCGTTGTTCATAGTGGGATTCGCCGTCCGTGATTATCAAAAGCCAATTACATCGGAGAAACTTCCGCTTTCGAGCTACGACTACCACTCCAGGCGGTTAAGAAAATTTTAAAGACGGTAAGAGAGTTCACCAGGGGACTTTGGAGATCCTTGGACTCGACTACAGGAACCACGGATCCTCTGAAACCATTTATGGATGTTCCCCGGATATCCTATTGCATATTTTGGATTCCCCTGGATAATTCGGACATCTCTTTAAACCGGTCTGAAAATTCAAGAGACTCCCCTAGGACTCTAGATGTTATTTGGAACCCTAATGGACTCTCACGGACACTTATGGATTCTCAAGGACTCTCATGGACCATGATCCTCTGGGACTCTCGGTGGACTCTAGTCCATCCATGACCCGCAAGGATTTTTAAGGATCTTCTGGGAAACCCCTAACGATCTGAAGACCTAACATAGCCTACTCTATCAGGACCAAAGTCAAGCTATTCCTGCGACGGCGATCATTATGCCTATCTCCAGACCTATCCCAGACTATGTAGCAAGTTCCCTTAGATATTCTCCAACTCCAAATATTCAATTCAGACCATCTGAAACAGTTAGAGACCCAACGCTAACGCACCCGACCCTCGCGATATTTGTAGAGCGACTGTTTGTAAACAGTTAGAGTGTAACTACGGGGCCTAGACGTAGGGTATTAATATTCCTTGGGAACCGGGGGTTGAGGTGAGGGGAGGAGGTGGAGGTAGAAAGCAGCGCAGATAAGAACGGTTAGAGGATAGGGGCGAAACCCCGGAGATAATGGAGGAGTTGGTTGTCACGGATTGGGACTCGGGGTAACTCAATCGGGAACTTATTCCGTGCCGGATCTCCATCCGTTTGAGTACGTCGCGTCGCGTCGCGCGTTGGCTGGGTCTCAAAGGGTCCGATTGTCGTACAGGGGGAGGGTAAAACTTTCCGCGGGATTCATGGTGGAATTATTTCGCGGGTGCAGCGGCGCCGCAAAGGGATACACGGTGTGCCGAAAATTGTGCCAGGGCTGCGCCACGATGAATTATTAACGGGGGCTGCGTCGACGGTTTCCCGTGGAATGGCGGGAGCGACAGGGTATGCGCCAGACCCGGGCGCGCGAGTTTTACGTCGAGGAGAGGAGAGAGGATCCTTGGGGCGAGTTTCCTGGCTGTGCGGTGCTGGCTGGCAGAAAACTGACGAGTGTGTCCTGACAAGCAGCCTGTTGCGTGACCTGCCCGATCAATATCTGTACAGGCGCAACAACCGCAATCCACCGCTCGTGTCTCCCTAACGGACCGCGTCCCGTTTCCCACCCCGGCGTCCCTTCTCTCGACCTTCCTTCTGTCCCTCGGCGAAGTGGCTTTTCTTTTTTCCCTTCCCTTCGTTCGGGGCAGGAAGAGAAAGGTGGTCGAGTATTTGCCGTTTCAGGATCGTCCAATTGATTCTTCGTGCCGAGACAGGGCTCTAAGAAGGACTGAGACGGTGGATTTCAACGGAAATGGTCGTAGTAGTTCCCTGATGTATCAGAGAGTCCTTAACAGTTCCTTGGAGGTCCATGATGGTCAAGAACGGTCCTCAGAAATCGTTGATGGTCCCAAACGGGCTGTAGAGTCCAGTATAAGTCTCAAAGGACTCGAAGACCTCGAGGGTCCTTGGACCAGGAGGTGTCCTCGAGAGTCCAGTTCTTCGTAGTGTCAGGTCTCCAGCCTGTTAGGACTTGGACAGTTAGGTCCTACGCAATTAGGTACCACAGCGTTTCTCCATCTATGAAGGACCAAAACCTAGCTTCCCATCAGAATCCACCGCTCCAGTTGCCTGAAGGTGTTACCTAAAGGCTGACCAATCAGCCAGCGTGGTGTCACCCGGCAATTAGCGTCGGATTGACCGGGAAGAGCCAAAAACAAGAAGCCTTTTCCAGCATAGGAGGGAAAAAAATTGGCAATTTGTTGGTCCGTGGTAGAGGATGCCTGCCGATTCTCCGGCGAAATATTGCCGTGGTCTCCGTGAATACAACTTTGATTGGACGTCTCGTGTCCAATAACGTTGTTGACGCTCGCTCGAACAACGTCCCCGTTGTCAGGCACGATGTTCGCTCGATGATACCGGCAGGAGAGCCGGGGCCAATGGGAACCCGTCCCCCAGGTGAAGGTAAATCAATTTGTCCGATCAGAGACACGCGGTGCCCGAAATTGGACCGTCTAACGGCCGCAATCAGGATTAACAGCTCGCCGGAGGAACAACGTTCAGTCTGCGAAACGTTCAAGGGATTCCAACAGACCTAACGACCGGCACTTTTTGCTCGGCCGATAGATTAACGCAGTATCGCCCCGAGGAACGGGTGACAGGCTAACGGTGCCTTCGTTGGATTGCTGTGTTCCAGACCGGCTGCAACCCTGTTTTCTCTGGCAACAGACTCCCACTGCTTCGATCTATCCAATACTTGTCCAGGAACAGACGAACGAGACGACGAACAGCTTGTATCAAAGGTTTTGTCACGCTTGGATTCGTAATTATAATTACATTAAAATGAAAAATTAATTAATATTGAAATAAATCCCGTAAAAAGTACATTCTTTCAGCTTCAATTTGTGCGTTCAAACATGAAAGAATCTTCACGAAAAATAATTAAATATTATTTTTCATTCCAACACAGATGATGTTTGCCACTTCTCCCGGAAATAAGGCACAATGTTAATTCCGGCAAGAATCATCTGCTCCCGACAAAGGTCCGTACAGCGCCATTCCACGCAGTGGCAAAACGCTCAAACTGTTGGCCAAACTTCTTACCGACAGAGCCGAGGGTAAAGGAGACAGTGGCGCCATCCCATGACTGAATTTCGATTTCTGGAGCTATCATTTCTAGGAATTGCCGACAGATGGCGCTAGCCTTATAGATCTGTTCGGGAAAACGAAAACCAAATATTTTATATGTAATAAGACAGATATACAGGGTGAGTCACCTAATGTTTGCTCCTCAAATATCTTTGTTGTTTCTAAAGATACGTAAAATATGGAAAGGACGAAGTTGAATGGTACAATGGAGCTGACACAATGCCAAAAAAAATTTTGTTTTTATGACATTTTTTTAGAGATATAAAGGTCACCTTGACTTTTTTAAATGGAACCACCCTTTTTGAAACACCTACAATGATAGTCCCTTTCATTAGGAAATCAGTGACTATAATTATTCCAAGGTCATTCAATGCCACAGCAGAGAAAATGTATAATTATGTACTTATATATATGTATTATTATGTACTTCATACATCCAGCTTATGGGCCACAATAGGCATAAAGCTTTTATTAATAAAAAAAAGAATATATCTCGTCGGTGGAATAGTGGGACGAGTAATTTGTCTGCTCATGGTAACTACATTACGAAATTCTTTTACCATCCTCCGTCAGATGGCGTTGATGTTACCGACTGTTCTCCTCCGTCGGTCACGTTGCCCAACAGTTTGAGCATTCCGCCGCTACGCGCTTTGGCGCTGTACGGAGCCCCTTACGCGCAAATAATTCGTGCCGGAATTTCCATAGTTTCTTATGGCAAATCCCGGCACGAATCATCTGCCATATACATAACGAATAACAAGCGATCAATGCAACTCCGAGCATTTTCAAAGAAAAATAAAAACCTTTTCTCGCCAACTATCCATCTCAATATTTTTCTATTTACAATATTCCACGATTATAACCGTGATAATCCCACATACCTAGACAACTGAATATCCTAGTAAATCGCAGAAATAATTAAGAACTGATAACTTGTAAAATAAAACGTCTGTGGTGTGCAGTACAAACCGCGAGAACTGTCTCTGTGTCAGCACAGTTTAAAGTAGGATATATCTTTGCCTTGAAGCGAATGACGCCACAGGTTTGAGTCACAACGATTGCAATATGATATCCGTCAACATCGTGGAAAGCTAGATACACTTTCCTCGATTTGATGAGAAAAAAAGATGAGGTTCGGGGAGAGTGGATTAATTAATAACTATTTACAAAGGTAGACAACGATGGTGATCACCTCGGACGAGTGAATTGTACAAAGTGTAAAATGTTGTGTTACGATGGAAAGATCAGTTTATTTTGTTTCGTTGTGGCCGGGATAGTGGCGGTTCTGCCGGAGCTGTGTTTGAGGTTAGAATTCGACGTGTACCGGCTTTATTTCAGCAGTGTCTGGTACATACATTTATTCCAATTCTCAGTGTTGAATTTACTCTTGATGTTCGCGTTCCGCGGCTTCACCTACAAGGTATATTAATTCTACTATCTTTAATGCATAGGGTGTCTCAACTAAATGGCACCCTGTCTGTCTTATTTACTGTTTTATAAACAATCTTCTCAGGATAAAGTGATACTGTTTCAGGAGTCACATGAAACGACAAAATAAGTTTTCTCGCGAGGTCGTTCTTTCACGGGATTTCAAGGTCATCGGTACTTTTTTAATTGACACCCTAAATATACATATTTTTCGATGTATTCTTATAGAGCCTGAAAAGACGAATCCAACGACCTAAGTAACTATACCTTCTTGATCATTCAATTTCAAGATATTCGTGTCTGAAAGATTGACCCTTCAGACACAAATATCTCGAAATTAAATGAATCAAAGTGTATGGTCATTATGGTCGTTTAATTTGTCTTTTCATACTGTACAAGAATATCAAATCGAAAATATAGAATTCAGTATGAAAGAATTCCAATGGCCTCGAAATTCCGTTTAAAAAAAATGAGCCCGAGGAAAATATTCCTCCTACAATTAAATTTAATCTACGAAATGAAACTTTGTATTGAGAAAATGTTTTATTTTTATACGCAGGTGTATATTAAATTATCATTCTGTTGTTCCAGGTTGCAACCAGAGCAGTTTTTCTGGGATATATATTTGGAGTTGGTCTGTTACTGACCCTGGTTCTGCCAACATCATGGCAGATGTTCGGTGTCTACATCACTGTGCTAGCCACATTTCATTACTCCGAATTCCTAAGTATAGCATGGATAAATCCATCCACTCTGTCTATCGACAGCTTCATTTTAAACCATAGCATAGCCTATGGTGTGGCAGCATGCTCGAGTTGGGTAGAGTTTATCGTGGAGAGGGAGTATCTTCCATGGATGAAGGAGCCCTCCTTGATATCCTACTTTGGATTAATCCTGTGCATCTGTGGAGAAGTGTTGAGGAAAGTGGCCATGTTCACGGCTAGGCATAACTTTAATCACATTGTACAGAGTGAGAAGGACGACGACCATGAACTGGTTACTTACGGGGTGTACAAGCTCTGCAGACACCCTAGCTATGTGGGCTGGTTCTACTGGTCCATTGGGACTCAGGTAACATTCTAAAGAATCATTATTTTAATTAATTACCAGCAGCAAAGTAGTAGTAGTTAATTTCACTGTCCAACAAACTTTTATCGTTTTTTCAACATGGTAAATAATTCGTAAAGAAAAACTATCAAAGATAATTAAGTCTCTCTCAAGAGATGATGAAAAAGTCTCGCAAAGTCGAAAATTAAAGACGTTTTCAAGATTACGATTACTATTACAGTTCGGTTAGGAAAAATTCCCACAGTTGAAGGAAAATGAGACATAGTGATTTATTTCGTTTCCAGCTGATACTCCAGAACCCGATCTGCCTGCTGGCCTACGCAGTGGTGTCCTGGAAGTTCTTCCATGCTCGTATACAACTTGAGGAGATCACGTTGTTGTATTTCTTCGGTCAAGACTACGCCGACTACCAGAAATCAGTGGGCACGGGGCTGCCGTTCATATCCGGTTACAAAGCCAATTTATAGCAGCCAGTTGCCGTATGAATGCATGAATAATCGAGTGGCTGCGACCTGTTGCCGAAACGAGCAACGATCAACCAGTGTCTTCTTAACAAAATTATATTTATTGTCTCATTTGTTTTTGAAGAATTATCCCATATAACAATAGACTACACTTTCATTGTTACGATAAATACTTTCAATGGATCGATTACACGGTTTTGCTTGCTTTTATACTTAATTCTGTATACATATACATATACATATATGCGTGTATATATGTACCGGCATCACACACACGTACACTGTTGCGGTGGTGCGGCGAACATTTTTGCGTCGACATTCAGGAAAAGCATTCATTCGGTTTGTCGGACAGTTAGAGGATGCTAGAAACTCTTTCTTTTTTTTTTGGCGTTTAACGTAATTATCTGTACACGGACATTTACAATGGGATCGATGTCGCCGTTCCGCAAGGCTCGCTGGGACATTTCCCGGTTGATTTTTTATTACCGTCATCTCTATCTCTCTCTCTCTGTGGCAACTTAAAGTTAGAATTACAATATTGTCGGCTACCGAGAACTGAGCGCTACGCAGTTTCTTCTCCGTCATACAAATCTAAAAAACTCTGTAATTGTAATTGACAGTGAATCATTCGACAGGCAGACACGTTGCTGTAAAGTAATCTTTGTTCTGTTTGTTTCGTTTACAGTTCTCTGTCTGTTTCGCTTTAATCTCGTTATTTTTTTCATTTATTTTTTTACAAGTCCCAACGGAAGTACAATGTATCATTGTAACGTTTCACAAACCAATAAACGATATTCTGAATTATTTACTACGGCTATTATCCATCTGACTAGCGAACATAATTCTCGTTTAAAGTTTCAAGAAACAGCAGTCACGTTTGATACAAGAAACATCGAAGATTTGCGAGACTATATAATATCGTGGGATTATGTACATACTTTCAGCGGGTGTACCCGGTACAAATCGCGTTAGAACTAGCAACGAACCTTACTAGCACCGACCTTAATGTTAGATACGAGTTTCGTCGTGAGTAACTTTCTTCCGATATCACATAAATGGAGTTCGAAGCGTCTAAAACGAAAGTCTGTCCACTTTGGTAGTGGTTCGTTGAAATCAATCGTCGTCTGTTCGGTTTCGTTTGGGTTTTGACGAGCTCCGCTTCCGGTAGCTAACCCTTGCGAGCTTTTGCATTTTTCGATTTCGTCGAATATAGAATTTCAAGAATTTTTTCTGACGCAACTGCAAGAGCTATTTAAATAATTCTTGCGTAGAATGGTTCTTTAGACTCTTCCGAATACAACAGTATTTTTTAAATAGCAGAATTAATCTTTAAACACGTTTAAATAATTTTTAAAGAGACGGTGCTCGAGAAATGCCCCAGTTTGCTACGGGTGAAAGGGGTCGTCTTTAAAAATGATTTAAAGATGTTGGAATGTTCATAATGTTATACAAAAATATACCGTTACATTTAAGAGACTCTAAAGAATAATTCTACGCAAAAATTATGTAATCAGCTTTTACGGTTCAAGCAGGAAAAATACTTGAGTTGCAAATTTGACAAAATCTACTAATAGTTCCCAAGGGTTAACTATAGCCAGAAACAGTAGTCAATCGCTGGTCTAGGCATAATCACTAGACAGACAAGAAAGGAATAGCTTATTGGCGATGATTGTGCATTTCGTCGTCAAAACTGTTCTGCCTTTCGCTTACAAGAGAATTCGTTGGAGCGTAATGACAATGCAAACTCTTACTCGTTAATGAACGGTCCTGACGTGTTCTATCGGGAACTAAGAACTCAATGGCAGTGAGAACTTATACGTGAATCAATATTACTCCTGTCTCAGAGTTGAGCATTGAACGCTGCGCAACCCTGGCGTACTTATATTTGTATACGACGGTGATCACCTCAGCAATTGAACTTCTACGCTTGGCAGTCGGGAAGCAAAGTATCGAGAGTCGCGAAACAAACGAATTTTCTAAGTGAACTGAACCGGTATCATATTGCGCGCGGCTTCGTAGAAACAAGGCTGTACAAAACGGTCGTCAGTTCAATTATAAAACGTCGATGTTGTTACTGGAGAGTCACCGTGTGTATATCTACAGATACAAAACTGTTCGTATTTCGTTTGGCTCTTCGAGTATGTTCTGCGCCCTTCCAGCCATCGTTCGACGAGCTTTTATCGAGGGGAACGAGACCTCCTAGTGAAACGTTCCGAGATCGCCGCGGGTTGGAAGTCTGTCGTCCAGGTTACTGTCAAACAAAACCAGAAAGACAAACCTTTAACCTCAGGCTTAACACTTTACCTACCAGTAATCGCTATAGCGTCTATAGTCTATAAAACTTCGAGGATTAACGCTGTATATAAAGGTCATCATTACTTTTTTAAGTGTCACCCTGTATATTTTCCTCGATATTTTTATAGAGCTTGAAAAGACGAATCCAACGACCTATATATGACTATATTTCGGTTCATTCAATCTCTAGATATTTGTGTCTGAAAAGTTGAGTACTCAATCTTTCAGACACAAATATCTCGAGACTCAACAGTCGGAACGACATGGTTACAAAGGTCGTTGGATTCGTCTTTGCAAGCTCTATTTCAGTGCATTCAATCTCTAGATATTTGTGTCTGAAAAGGTCAGTACTCAATCTTTCAGACACAAATATCTCGAGACTCAACAGTCGGAACGACATGGTTACAAAGGTCGTTGGATTCGTCTTTCCAAGCTCTATAAGAATATCGAAGATAATTCCATTAAAAAAATGCCCCGATGACCTCCAAAATTTGTTGGAAAAGTGACCTTTAGAAAGCTGTTAATAGGTAAAGTGATAAGAGTAGAGCTTCCAATGTGCACGTACCATGGGAACCTGCTTCAGACTTGAACGAAGCATTAAAGAATTTACAAAGTTAATAATTACAAGAACTATCAGCGTTCGCTGGGGTGTGTGTGCGTGTGTGTGTCGTTCCATTGGTATCGCCTTAGTGGAAGGACGCACACACGCACTGTCAGACCTAGCTAGCCTCGACAAGAAACACTTAACTTAATATACACTTGACCGCGTTCACGGTGTCTATGCATAATACTGTAAAAAGCACGCTCTGTTCTCGAACGTCCATGGTGAAGGCAAGCAGGTTTTGGAGCAGGATTAACAGTGAGTAGTGTTTGATGTTATAAGCGGCCAGGTTCGCCGCCGGCTTCGGATGGATAATGTTAACAGGGGGCGGGGGAACAAACGCGTCGAACATGTCCGTGTCCGCGTCTGTGAATACCAAGGAGGACGGGATCCATCTTGCTCTGGGCAGCATGAAACACCATAAGTATTCAATGGTAACTCGTTCGACGACATCCAACGAGAAACAAAAATTTGTTGTCCTGGTAGCAACTGTAACTACCTGGTGCAAGGTGAGACGTTCTTGCCTCGTATCGCTTTTTCGCCAATGTCTATGGCCCCAGAGTCCTGCACCTCCATGGTGTAAATGCAGCCGGAGAAGCCGTCCTGGTACTTCCCATAGGTCATCGCGAAATCAGGCACACCACCCAAGTAAACGCTGCCTCGAGTGTTCAGGTCCTGCAGTGTGCCAAAGGTGGCACCGCTCTCCATGTGCTCGCCATTCAATTCTATGCTACCATCGCTGCCCTGACGCTTTAGGATGATCCTGTGTCTTTCACCATCGTCCACCCGTTGAGCGGTCACCCTGATCACCACTGGACCGGTGCCCAAGTTGTATTGATACTCCACGTAACTATGACAAACAAAATTTTCTCTCAAGACACCCTATCTAATTTATTCACTGTTTCAGTAGCCACATGTAACGACGGAATTCAATGAAGAAAAGTATGATCCGAAAAATTGTGTTTATCAATTACCCATCGATCACTGCAAGAGCCATGTAATGGTCAGGGTTCAGATCGTTCGGCGTCTGACCGTGCCACATGATGAGTCCCTTGGTTCGGTTAGTGGAGATCTCGAACCCTAAAACTTCACGCTCTTCGTCATGGGTCATGACAGACCTATCCAGCTCTAGCCACCCATCTCCTCTGAACGCAACGTCGTACGTGACCTCCACCTCTGGAAACAAATAGCATTTCTTGGACATAGTGGTATGGACAACTTGACATTTTTCTGAACATACGTTTCTCGCAATTTTGCCCACTGTATCCTAGTCGACAGTCGCATTTGTAGGACCCATGGAGGTCCGTGCAGGATCCTCCATTGTTGCATGGTAACAACAGTTCGCATTGTTTCAGAATATTCTCGCAGTTCCTGCCCACGTAGCCGTACTCGCAGGTGCACGAGTACTCGTAGATTTCTGCACTCTGACATACCCCGTGGACGCAAGGATTCGAGCTGCAGGGGTCGTACGGTGTTGTCGTGGGCAACGGAGTTGTTGTTGGAACGATGAACTTGGTCTGATTAGGGTGCAGAACATGGCAGTCGTCTATGTTCGCCGAGTCTATCGCTGACTTCAGTATGTCCACGTTCATGGAGGACACTCCCAGCTATAAACAAAATATACATTTTTTGGTAATAGAGCAGCTATATTCATGTTCGTATAATAGAGGTTCTAATTTCTACCGTAGAAACCTGTTTGAACTTACGTCGCTGATGCAACCGCGAAAGGTCCTATTCACACCAGCGTTCCTGTTGATCAAGATCCTCCTGCGATCCACACCCCCAATGTACAGCGGAGTGTTCAAGGTCATCGTACCGGCACTTCCCGGTGACCTGTCCTCGACAAGAGGTTCATCGTTCACGGTTAGATTTCCCTCCCTGTACTCCCTGTTCACGGACACGTGGGTCCACACGCCAGGTTGAAGGACGAAGTTCGACTTGATGATCGCTGTTCCACTCCCAAGGTCATACCGAAACTCCACGCGTCTGTCCTTGACCACAACCGCCACGAAATCATCGTTGCCCTCGTCGCTTTGAGCACAGTACAGTAGAATACCGTCCCCTTCGTCCATGGGGTTGAAGTTCATCGATACTTTGAACCTGGGGAGAAATTTCAAGGTGAAGTTTCAAGGTCGTTGGTAAAATACCTGGGAAATTATCCTTGGCTAATTTTACTCGAAGTTTGCACGTTGCTGGTGCTGTGGATTCTGCATCGATTGCGAGCACAATTTATTTTTTATTGGGATGGACAGGTAAAAATGGTGGGGGTTGAAGTTCGTGTTAGGAATTCTTCTGAGGGCTGTAGTTTTTGATATGGAATAGATTGCGATTTTACGTCAAAATGTTAAGAAAAAATGTTGCCCTTGAAGTTGGTGAAAAATATTTTGTGCCGAATCGATACCTGACCCACAGAACTATGCAACATCTAAAAATAATCAGGCATAGATGATTTCAAGGGTATTTTGCAAATAGTGTTTTAGAGACATGGGACGTGAGTTCGTGAGGATATCCAGTTCCTGTTAGTGGGAAGTGAAACAAAGTTAATGTGTGAACATAAATAAACAACACTTTCGTGCCTCGTTACTCACCTCTGTTCACCTTCGGCAGTGTTTTTTTTTTAATTACAGTAGTGGAACGTTTCGAAAAATTGTGAGTACTGTTAAAACAATTTTTTATTTGCATCTCAAAACATGTATTTGCGCTCGTAGCATTGTTTACTAAATCCTATCGAATATATTAGAGGTCGTCTGGGACCTGAAACACACTTCTGGCACGTTTGCGCGGGTTCTTACAGTAAGTACAAACTTGTGTGAGAGTGTGCATGTGTTCGTGCGCGTGCTTGTGTACTTATATGTATGTTTAAGTGTGTGTCTGTGGCGATCATACTGAACAAACGCGAGACGAATTGCGTCTAAGCTGTCGGGCTTCCGTTAGGTGCAATTTATTTGGCAGTGACCTAATTTAGTGCCGTACAGACTTTCTGTTGTTGTTTTTTTTCCATAACATTTAACATGACTAACACAATGCGTGACATGTATTATTATAAGCTGTACAAAAAGAAACCCTTCGGGTCTCTCGAGCGTTCGACTGCGAGCTTTCTCGTGACGAAGAGAGCTGTATTTAAAAAAAAAAGAGTAAAACGCAAAATTTTAAACGACGACTCGTTCGAGACCATGAAAGGTTGAGTTACATTAACATATAATATATATAGGCATATAATAATAAAGTATAATCGATAATCTACTATTACAGCACCATGAGGTTCATTCCGGAAGGAATTACTCATTATACAGGCACGTTGCAAAAACGCCATCCTCACAATCTACGACACGTACGAGGCGGAAAAACGCAAAAAGAATCTATAGTATTGTAAATAAACTTCTCATAAAAAATATATATATAATATTTATATATAATGCTGACTGACAACTATAAATAGCAATTGATTTGTTCCTACGGGTTTCATTTTTTTGTTTTTTTGCTATCCACTCGACAGAAAGAAATTCAGTGTTCGATTTCACGTCATTTCTTTCCTATATGTGCACGGGATTTGGTGAAGACAAAAGTAATTAAAAAAAGTAGGTGGACTAATGGTTCGTGTGGTGCAGATTATTGTGGTGATGTGACCTCGATCGTGGCGTTCTAAGGTGTGTGCGGCGCGATCGTAACCGACTGTGTGTTGTGCTCTGTCTCGGCCTGAAAACAACGGTTCTGAATTAACAAAACATAACAAAACTGCACAGAGTTAGTATTCTCGACGATCTTGCCTTGGAGACGTGGTTGTTAATTAACGGGACATCGTTTGATATTACATAGGGAAACCTTGATACACTGAGTCGAACCAAAAAATAATTTCTATTTCTATTTTTCAGATTTTACAATACCTACGGTGCAATCTCTACAATGCAATGCTGACAGGGAAGAAGAAATCTACCGACTCTACTAGTCTGATAAATAAAAGAAAAACTCGTGCAAGACTATGGCAGTGGCTCACCGTCTGTAGGCTTTCGGCGTGTCGTGCGCGATGTATGATTTGTCATCGTGGAAGGCTGGATCGTAAATCTTCATCGAGGTCTCGCATCGAGATCCTGTCTTTCCGTGGGGACAGTAGCAGTCGAAGCCTGTCTCGTTTTCCACGCATCTGCCCTCTCCGCAGGCACCTGCAAGCCAAATTTTCAACAAGTGTCGTAAATTGAGTGGATACACACACCTGAATTCATTGGGCACCCGGAATTGGGCTGAGTGAGTACCTACAGTGGGTGTAAAAAGTATTCGTAAGCCTTTTAAAAACGAATAACTTTTTCAAAATTCAACCCTACAGCTTGAGTTTTTTTGTGACGTTAGAAGATTAGTTTACTAGCTTTTTAACAAGATTACTTTACTAGCTTTTTAATTGTTATTGGTCGCAATTGCGAAGGAGAAAGTGAAGGTCACGATTTTTAAATTTTTTATCTATGCCTGTAGTAAAAATTTCAAACATGTATTTTGTAAATCTAAGTAAGTCATATACATGTACAAAGTTTCATTGAAATCGGTCGACGCATACAAAAGCTATGGGCATTGTAACATGAAAAAGTCTTTTTTTGCTATTTACAATCATTTATATTTCATAACAACCTTGATCGATTTCGATGAAACTTTGTACATGTTTATAACTTACTTATACAGTATTCTTGCGATAAATGTCCCAAATGTCTGGACGATAATTGTCCCTGAACTATCCCCACTCCTGCGGGGTATACCCCGTGAGGGGCCAAAAAACTCGAGAGGCCTTGGCCGCCGAGAAATGTAAACATGATACGGGTCGGGTATATCGGTGTGAGATCAGGAGACCACTACTAATCCGATCACAAAACTTTTTTATTTTTCATGATTTTTTTATGGAACTTTCACCAACATATTCCTGGCATTTTTCTAATGAAAGTGATACCAAATATGATATAATTCCGATGATATTTACGTGTGTAATGGACGATAAAATTTCCGTGCGCATGGGAGGACAGCGTATGGCAAAGAAAGAGACGCGGCGAGTTGCAGTCGAACTTCCCAGTCCATTTCTACGTTCGGCACAAGTCAAAGAATAGTATCCCTGGACGATAATTGTCCCTGGCCGGACCCGTGGTTGGGACAATTATCGCGAGAATACTGTACCTACCAAATGCACCTTATAAATTTTCACTACAGGCACAGATAAAAAATTTAGAAATCGTGAAATTTACTTTCTCCTTCACAATTGCGACCAATAACAATTAAAAAAAAAATTATTTACACATTAGCTAGTAAACTAATCCTTCTAACGTCACAAAAAAAAACTCAAGCTGTTGGGTCGAATTTTGAAAAAGTTATTCGCTTTTAAAAGGTGTCCGAATACTTTTTACACCCACCGTAGGTCTGAATGAAATGAGTACCAATACCTAAATTGAACTCGAATACTCAATGTTAGGTACAGTGCTTATTCTCACCTGGATAGCAGGACTGGCCGACATTGTCGCAATGTTTGCCTTGGTACCCGGCCCGGCACATGCAAGTGTAACCGTTCTTGGTACCCGTTTCCTGACATACGCCGCCATTGTTGCAGGGGTTCTCGGCGCAGGTCTCGCAGTTGGTGATGCCAAAACTGTCCGCCTGGTTGCCGTTCAGATCGACATCCTTCTCACCGATGACCAATCGGCTGATGCACCCGACGAACCCGGTGGTCACCGATGCGTGTTCAGTTATCACCACGTAGCTTGGAACTCCTCCGACGTACAACAACTCCTTCAGGTCCAATCCTTGTTTCCTGCCGAATGCCACGCCCTTGTAAGCACCCTCTCCGTCGACCAGCATGTTGCCCTCTTTCCTGTTACGTTGCAGTTTGATGGTGTGCCATTCGCTCATGGACACTGGCTTGTCTGCGCGGATCGTGACTGGTCCTGAGCCGAGGTCGAAGCTGCAAAAATGAACATACAGTTTGAAGATCCTGGAATTTTGAGGGGTAGTGTATATTGCGTGACAATCGCTCACCTGAAGTGTGGATATCCTCTCACCAAGGCCAGTAGAATGAAGTCACCTTTTCCACGATTCGATTCGTCGTTGTACAAGATGATACCATCGCGGCTTTCAGGTTTGAAAGACACCTCGATGCTGAATTTCAAGTAGGCATCGCGCACAGGAGGCAAAGAGATATAGCTCACCGGTGCCTGGCTAAAGTATGGCACTATTCCTGTCACTACCAAAACTGTTGGTATCTCTATACTCTCGTGATCGTTATTCACTGTACAGATATAAGTGCCGGCGTCGTCGGCCGTGACGTTGGTCAGAATCAGATTGCTCTGAAAGCAAGCAGAAAATTACATTGCATATGATCTGGTAATATTTTTTACGACGACAGTTCTCTTTCATTGTGTTTTGTACCTCGAAAATTTGTGCGTCGCGTGTAAGCAGACCTCCAAGCTTGCTCCAGTGGTAGTCCAGTGGAGATTCCAAATTAGGTCTGCAGTTCATCTCTATGTTGGATCCGTAGGGGGCGTACTTCGTCTCGATCGCTGGTTCGTCGTTGTGTCCACCTAAAAAACAATACTCATAGTTTCAAATCTGTAAAATTAACTACGTCAGTAACTAGTACTTACGTCAGTGACAAATTTTTGAAGCATGGACAGAACGATTGATTAGTTAATTGTTTTGTTTACAGGGTGCTAGGGAACGGAGTGTCATTTGAAGGTCATGGTAAATTAAGTACATTATTGAACTCTCCTTGATATAAAATACGCAGTGCTAGAAAATTCAAGATGACCTTGGACAAGTGATCCTGATTCTCAAGGACAAATCTAATTCGACCTTCTTACATATTGCGACACACCGTTTTCTCATACAAAACTGTACGAAACAAAGTGACTGGGGCAGAAGAAAGTAAAAATATTACCATGAACAACAAGGTTGAAGTCCTGGTCGAATATGCCCTCGGGCGTATCCGCTGTGCACCTGTACAGTCCACTGTCAGCTACAGCCACGCTGGTCAGTCTCAAAAGGCTTCCATATTCCTCAGCGTTTGGTGGCAGACTCGGATGATTCGGTCTGGACCAATGGTAACGAGGATTCTGGGCACCGGAGCAGGCGCAACGGATGTCTATGGTGTCGCCAATGTTCACTGGATCCTGGGACACCTCTACGCTAACCGCAGGCATCATTGTCGCTGAAATGGAAATGTGATTGTCAGCGGAAGGTAAAGGCTGTGTTTCACGTTACACACGAACGTGTAGGCGGCCCAGCTCCAGGACTACTCCTGGACCAACCCAAACCTAACGCAGGACACATTGTGTTCCGTAACCATTTCAAAATTTTTCCGTTGGTGTTTCGTGACAAGTTCATAGGATGTTCGACACAGGGTTAATGCAATGGACTGGCGGCAACGGACGATGGCATCTGTTGATCGAATAACTGAATTTTGATGCCGGTGCTCGAGTATTCAAACTCGAGACCATTGTTATCCATGCAAACAGTATATGAGACTACCATGACTCTCTAAACGTGAGGGGCAACTGCACAAAGCTGATGTCGATTAACAATGAGAGAGAGAGAGAAGCGTTAACCCAAAGAGACGTCACAGGAACACATATATCTCTTAACAAACCGCGTCGATGTTGTAGATTGCGAGGATTCGACCGGTCGTAATCGTCCAACCGGACATGGTGGTGGCAATCTTGTTCCAACAGATAGCATGCTCGTTCGTCGCAGATGCACTTTCTCTGACCGCATTGCGTCAGGTTCGCTCGTTTGCAATCCCGGACCAAAAGAACTATCAAATAACACCACGATCGCTATAATTCATCGATCTTTCAAAGTTCTCTGTGGGTCGAACGACGACGGACTATGCCATAGCATAAATACATATACATATACCACAACTCATCTCTAGCGATTAACACATACATATTTTTGTTGCGGTTGAACATTGTTGTCCTACGTGGCTGAAGAATTGTTTCAAACAGTAAGATCAGGTTAAAAGTATTTCTAGACAAAAGTGGATGGACAGTGCTCAAGTATCCAAACATTAATACGAGTACTCAAGTATCTAAATTTTCACACGGGTATCCAAATACATTCTGGAGTACTCAAGTATCTAAATTTTTACCCGAGTATCCAAATACACTCTGGAGTACTCAACTATGTAGATCTTAATTGAGTAGTCAGGTGGTCATGGATATAAATATTAACAGCCCTAACAATTTTACGTGAGTGGTGCAAAAGACAACTAATCTATTCAGACTTACGGGACACATTCAAATTGACATAATCACTGGAGACTCCACGGTCCGTCTGTATCTGACAGATGTATCTTCCACTGTCTTCCGGACTCACGCGTGGTAACTCCAAGTAATCATCCTCTATCCTAGCACTGGAGGGGATGGGTTGATTTTCTCTGCTCCATTGTATGGTGGCTCGTTCTTGCACGGTGCACCGTAGACGCACTGGCATGCCGACGGTAGCCATCACGTCTCTTTGAGCTGCTCTGACACGGGTGTCCTCGTATGATCGTTCTGAAACAATTTACATTTTTTTTTTTGTTCAAACCAAAGTAATCTTTTATATCGTACCCCGTGCAAAAGGAACAGTTGTTAACAATAATTTCAAACATACCGTTCACCAGGACTTCAGCCACAGCTTCAGCAGTGGCTTCTCCATTGGTAGCTTTGCAGACGTACTTTCCAGCATCGGAATACGTGATCCCATGGAATTGTAAGATACCACGGTCACGGGTCACACTGTATGGCAGTTCACGACCTATGGCTGACCATTCAATAGTCATCGGACCGTCTCCTGTCGCGCTACAGACGATTGAGGGGTTTTCACCTGGCCCTACTGTCTGCCTAGGCGGATTAAGGACGATTCTAGGTGGTGCTGGAATAATTTTATTACTTACTGTCAGGCTTGTGCAAAGAGATTTTCTCGTGTAAGATTGTAGAATTTTGGTAATATAAACCCTTACATGTCACTTGGAGGTAGGATTTCAGCCTGAAGAGGACAGCTCCACCCGGGTCCATGCCCATGCAAACATACTCTCCCGCAGCACTTCTGTCGACCGCTGGGATAGTTAGGATCCCGTTGTGGACCCTGCTACCCTCAGGAAGAGGACGATGGTCGCTCCTCTTCCAGTCCAAATAGATCTGACTGTCGTCAGGAACCTGGCAACGCATCTCCACCTTGCCACCGTTGGGGATCTTGAGGTTTCTGTCCGATATTACTGTCGGGCCATTCTGATCCGGACCAACCTGAAATTTTCAAGAGATTTAGATTGTTATGTGACGGGTTAATTAAGATAATTTTATGGAGGCAACTTAGCGGTACCTCGTTGTCGTCCTCGAGGCGAATCTGCACTCGTTCCTCCATGATTCCCGCGGCGTTCATGGCGTGGCAGGTGTACGAACCCTCGTCGTTACGGGAAACAGACTGGATCTCGTAGACCGCGCTCAATGGGGTCTCTTTGCTCATGAGGTGCGGCAAGATGCTGCGGCAAAAGGTAGTACGCAAGTTACCAAACTGTTTAAACGATGTTTAATAACAACACACCGTTGTCCGAGTGAGACATACTAATTTTTCTGAATTTTTAGGCCAACGTTAACACGGTGAATATAGCAAGCTCTGGTTGAAGAGGCTATTTCAAATTGATGATGAATCGTTCACTGGTTAGGCTCCAATTTATTCAAGAAACCTGACGCTTGAAGAAACTTACGGGTAAGGCGCCATGCCATTCACATGCTTGGTCCACTCGATGCTGGGCTGCGGATTTCCCGTCGCGGTGCACACCAATCGCACACGTACGCCTCGTGCAACTGTCAGTATGCCAGGCTTGGGTAAGATGGTGATCACCGGTTGCGTGTGCACCTCTATGTAAGCCACTGCTGAAGTGCTGCCAACAGTATTTATCGCAGTGCAAATGTAGGGACCACTGTCGCCGATGGTGATGTTGGTCAATCTCAACACCCCTCCAGGAAGTTGTTTAATGTTCTGAGCGAAGGGTCTGCCGTCTCTACGGGACCAGTGCAGCTCTGGCATGGGGGTACCGGCTATGGCTCTGCATTGGATGTCTGCTGATCCACCCAGGGTCACTGTCTGTGACGCTTTGGGGTACAGCTCTAACATTGGTGCCTCTCGAGCTGTTACGAAAAAACAACAAATGCAATGAATAATATGAAATGAATTTGAAATCTTAGGTGACCCTGAGTTGACCTTGAAGAAATTCAAGGCAACCGTGAAGAATCTCGAGATCACCCTGATGAAAATCTAAAGTCGAGGCGATTACTCACGTTCCACTTCGATGATAGCGCTGGCCTCCTGGGTGCCGGAGGGTCCACTGACCCTGCAAACGTACACTCCGCGATCCGAAATCTGCACGTTCACGATCCTCAAGGTATCGCCAACTTGTTGCGCGTTAGAACTCATCTGTTCCAGGTACTTGCTCCACCTGACCTGCTGACCCGGTTCACCACTGGTCAAACATCGCACCTCGGCTACGTTGTTCTGGGGAACCGTCTGTTTCTCAGGTTTCACTTTGACCGAGAGCGTCGGTCTTCTAGGCTGAATCGTTATGGTGATTATGCTGCTGGTCTCGGTGCCCACGTAGCTGGTGGATGTGCAGACGTAGACGCCTGAATCGTGTAAACTAGGATTCTGGATAGTGAGTACTCCGTTGCGTTGATTGGCGGACACTGGTAGCGGTAAGTTGCCTTGTCTGGTCCAGGTGACGTTCGCGATTTGAGAGGGTGTGCAGGTGATCCTGATGATCTCGCCGATGACGCCTGTCCAGTCTGGTGGCGTGATAGTGGGTGGTCTGCCATCCGCTGGTGGCTTATCGGGGTTCTCTGGTGATGGGAGAATAGTTTGGTGAGTTGGGAGGGTCTAACGTTCGGTGAGATCGTTTTGGAAGAACATGAAGAACTTGATGAAGAACACGAAGAGCGTAATGAACATGAAGTATAAATGTTTATAAGCACACCTTGGACGTAAAGAATGGCAGTTCTCTCGTCCACTCCGACGTTGTTCCTGGCAATGCACTTGTACTCAGCAGCGTCGTTCTTCGACACAGCCCTCAACGACCATATTCCGTTGTACATGACCACTTCAGGATTCATGGGACCATAGACTCGAGTCCATTCGATCTGAGGTGGTGGATTGCCACTAGCCTCGCAACGTAACTCGGCTGGATGACCTTCTACCACCTTCACAGATGGACGCAGGATCGTTACTCTCGGGACCACCGGATTGACACCTTTACAAAAATTCAGAATTGTTGACAGACAGGCGAAGCTGAAATGCGCAATTGTTTCTGTGGATCATACCTGGGATGTCTAGTAAACTTTGTGGAAATGCTGCGTCCACGTGAGAGATCGGTTCAGAGAAAAGTTGGCAGACTTAACATCTAATTACCAGATCGCGGATTTTTATGCAAAATATAAATTGTCTACATTGATTGCAATATCTACAGAAGTATAAAATAATGTAACAGTGTATTGTGAAATAATTTAAGTTTTTCATTTTTGTCATAAATGCTCGAAATCCGCAATCTATTAATTACAGGTGATTGTAAATTGCTTACCTCCGACAGTTAGGGTGACGTTCTTCACGGCCAAGTGCACACCGTCGCTGACCTGACATACATAAATGCCACTGTCCGATACTTTGACCTCTCTGATGATTAAAAGACCTCGGTTGTCATCTACACTTCTTCCAGGTGGCAATTGGCCTCCCTCCTTCTCCCATCTGACCTCCACAGACTCCTGTCGGAAAAATCAAAATATTCAAAAGAATCCTGCTACGGAAGCATGAACATCGTCAATTCTAAATGTTTACTCACATTGTCCAAAGACGTTCCAGAACAGTGATACTCGACAGTGGTTCCTGTTCCAACGATCTGGAACTCTGGTCCCCTGATGTAGACCACGATCCTTGGTGATGGAATGGGCGGGTATGGCTGGGTGGGTGATGGTTGGTGATCTTCTGCAAGTTTAGAATGCAAAAGTCTAAATCCTACCACGGTAATACAAGGTATCTCGGCTGAAGAGGGTCACAATAATATCTCTCGGTAATGTAAAATAAATGATCATGATTCCAAGAGATGTTTAGGTGGTCTCATTTAGCTGAGGCAACTTGTATTAAGAAACTCAAAAACACAAAATGGTAACATTCAGGTGTCACAAAGAAATGGTCACTGTGATTTTGCCTTGATCGCCATCCGTTCTGCGGCAGCGTCGATACAATACAACCATCGAACCTTCGGTAGTCGCAAGAAGTAGCAAACTAGTCAAAAAAACCCCTTTTGTTTGTACAAAATGAGACATGTACAACTATGAGAGCCTAGCTCACAGCAAGCTTTAGCTCCGACGCAAAATAAAAAATTAAAAGATACTGCCCACCCCTAATTTCTCATTTGCTTCTTCCAACTACCCCCCAACCCGAAGCACCTGCACCAACCAGAATGAACAAAGCGTAATCAAGACAATCGATAACACATCGTGTGTTGAACTGGTGCCACTACGATCTACAAGCACCAAGTGCCAAGGATGATGATGGGCCGTGGTTCACCCAACGACGGACAAATACTAAATGAGTCCTCATGGTCCGTCAAACCTGTGGAGATCGATGCGACGACCTTGATCATGTCCTTGCCCTCGGGATCCTGAATGTAGCACTCGACGTTGACAGGCTCTACAGCCACGTAAACGTACCAGGTGCGATAGCCGCCATTCGCGCTGTACACCAGGGGACCAGGTCTCGCAGATCTCGCAGTGAGAGGCGAGTCACCGAACGGTGACAGGTTAAACGATATATACAACCGGTCGGAGGACTCGTAACTGCAGGTGAACTGTGTCCACGTGTTCGGCATCACCGTGCCCGTCATTGGCGATAGACTTACCATCACATCACCTAACATTCAATTTTTTAATCTTCCATTCGCTAACTTCCAAGCTTAATATACATTGATTATCTCCCTAAAAAGGGTTTTCTGAAATTCATCAAAGTAACAAAAAAAAGCTACAGCCCTTTATATTCTCCCACAATATCACACTGTTCCTTCAAACCTGCGCGATTTTGGAAATCATTAAAAATTTATGTATCTACTTTATATAAAGTTAGAAAATACGAGTCAATTGTTAGTGGTGTCCAGGATCTCTGACCTTGAGGCAGGACCTGTCTGTGGGAGATAGTCAGGAACGTCGTAAAAAATTTCAAGGTCTTACCATTGTCTTGACAGTATTGACCGGTGTATCCTGACTGGCAGTGGCACTTCACTTGGCCAGTCCTGGTGATCTCGCAGCTCTCCTCGCGGTTGTTGCACGGACAAAGATTGCAAGAGCCCAGGTAGCTGTTCGTTCGTTCGCTCGTGTCCCTGTAGTATCCCCTAGCGCAGGACTCGCAGGATGTGCCTGTGTAGCCCGTTGGACAACGACAGACTTCCACCTGGACTGCTCTCTTGCTACCAGGGCTGTCCGCTGCTGTGTCCAAGATGATGTCGCTGATGTAGGTAGCTGACATCCTTTCGCTGTGAGAGGCTCGGACCAGGATAGACTCCAGATTCGAGAGAACGGTCATCAGGTCCACTCGAGAAGCTACTCGGTATCCTTCGGTTGTCAGACGCTTCCATTCGGACTCCCTCAGGGTCGCAGAGTACGTCTGACAGGTAAAGTTAGCATAGTTAATGATAAATTTAGTTGTTCAATGTTGTGCAGTGATCGTTGTCCAAGTGTTGGAATAACTCTCGCACACATACCGTCCCTCTGTCAGGCTGAATCTCTACAGGGTTCGTCCAGAACAAAGTGATCCCATTCCCGACTAGAATAATATCCTGATCCTTGTAAGTATGAGAACCAGGATACGCTGTGATATGTTGAGTCAACGTGAGATTGCCACCGTAACTTGTGATCTTGTTTCCAGTGAACACAGACGGCAATGACCAGAATAGTCTGCGACCTCTCCCTTCCGAGAAATGATAGCCGATCTCGTTCATAGCAATGTTTAACTCGAAACCATCGTCGATCACCTCTTGCCTGGTCCTGCGGATAAAACAGTCGCTCAGAAATATTTCAGATCCACCTGGGGATTCTTTTTTTGGGAATTGCTCAGGAATATTGGCTGTTCGAACTCTCCCCAGTACTGTAGTCGACTCGCTGAAGCCATGGCTGGAGTGGGGGAACTGCAAGTGGTGGGGATAGCGGTTCAATCAGCCAATAGTCACGAGCAGTGTCGCCAGGTCGAGAAAATCGAGGGGAATACAGGTACCCCCTCTCTGATGGCCAGAGTCGTAATATGTGACACGTTGCGCGTGCGCGACGGGGATTGAGTGGGATGTGGTGCTGGAATGGGATAATGGAAGGGGAAAAGTAGGGGAGTAAATGAGTCCGAATCCGGACTCATCTGGCGACACTGGTCACGAGTCCCCTCCGGACCGATCAGCTACTTACGAATCGGTCAATGTGAATCCATGTTGCGCATCATAGACCGAAACAGGTATCTGCTGGACGTACAGCGAGCTCTCGTGACACTGGTCAGTCACACCGCTGCAGTAGCACTCGCTGCACCCTTCAGGGTTGTCCGCGGACAAGCCAAACGTGGCTGGTCTGCATCTGTTGCACTCGGGACCTTCGACATTCCGTTTGCAGTCGCATCGGTCGCCTATGCAGAAGTCGCTGCGCGAGCCAGCACTGTTGCAGTGGCAGGGGGTGGGGGACTCTGTTGAATAGTTTCTTGACCTGTAGACGCAGTCGTCGGGTGTTCCTCTGGTCGCATCCCCTTCGTATCCTGCCTGGCAGAACTCGCATGACTCGCCGGTGGTATGGTGTGCACAGTTCTGCGAACGGAATAACGATTTAGAAGAATTTTCGAAATTCTTCAATGAAAGCTTGAAGTTCGAAGGTGGTACCTCACAGACACCGGTGTCGGGATCGCATTGATACGAGTGTCCGTTGCAGTTGCAAAGCTCGCAGATGCCTAGATAGAGTCCCTCGTTTGCTCTGGTGTATCCAACGTCGCAGTTCTCGCAGGAGAGTCCTTTGTATCCCGCGGGACAACTGCACTCTTCCACCTCGACTGCTCGGGCTTTGCCTGTATTGTGTTTCTCCGCTGTGTCTAGGGACACCAGGGACAATCTAGGGAAAGTAACGGATCTTTGAAAGTCGTACGAACTGTCGAATTGGACTACAAAACCATTTTTAAAGAGAGACACATTCACTGTTGAATAACAAAAAATTCTCAATGTCGATGGCAAACTTACGCAGCCTCGTCGGTGTGGGTGGTGTAAGTGGCCTTGATTTTGATCGCTCTTATGTCAGCCAGAGCCATCAGCAGATGTTCTCTGTCAGCCTCTGTGCCATCGGTACGTTGCCAATACTGTTCCAATAGCGGCACAGTGAATGTTTGCGGTGTGTTAGCCTCGGGAGATTCTCGCGAGTAGTATAACAAATTGATGTCGTTGGCCTGTGGGACAAATCAATGATATGTTAATTTATTCCACTGGAACGAGAGATCGTTCGACACTTTTATACTAACGCTGATCAGTTCCACATCGGCTGCGTTGTTCCTCGAGCTCTGTCCACCCGGTGCAGGAACATAACGAACGGTATACGTCAAGTTTCCACCGTAAGAGGTGATCTGATCGCCTAAGAAGATGCTAGGCAGCTGCCAGTAATAGACGTCGTTGTTCCCACGATTAGGGAATTCGTCGTAGACGATCTCTCTGCTCCAAGGGCCCAAACGGATCCCATCTACTATGGGATACGCGTCCGGAGACTTCAGTTCGATTAGGGTGATGTTCCTGACGGAATTCGTGAATGTCAGTCGGATCTGGAAGACATTAAATCATGATTTATTAAAATGTACTATATTTGTGTCGCAAATTTTACCATCAGAAGGGAGACCTACGTCTTTTCTGTACCAGTTGGATGAGACGCATTGGTTGGTGATGCCCATGCAGAAGCAGCTGATGCAGCCGAACTGGTTCCTCGAGCCCAAACTGAACGTGTTCGCCTTGCATTGGTTGCAGGTGGGGCCAGTTGCATATAGCTGGAAATAGATGCGCTTAATGATACACAGTTTCTTTACGGACACTTTTGCTTTATTACGACTGCCTTTCATTTCGAGTACTTACTTCCGTGTTTTCCAAATGAACGAGTGAGCATTGACAGTACCGAATATATTATACAATTTATGAAGGGTACAAATAATTTTTGGGAAGCTGAATCTTTAGGTCGTTTCAAGGTTACAGCAAGGTCATTTCAAGGTTATAGCAAGGTCATGTAAAGATTTATGTCAAGGTCATATCAAGGTCATTTCAAGCCTAACACAAGGATGTCCTCGACTCCAAGGTCTCCAAGAATAAATAGAAGCTAATGAAATTCTCTACCTTGCATCGACACTGTCCGGTCTGGGGATCCGCGTGTTGACTAAGGCTGCCATCAGAGTCACATTGTTGCGCCGGGACGCACTTGTCGCGAGGTATCAGAGGATTGCCTTGGTAACCCTCGGCACACTGTTCACATCTGCGACCTACGTAGCCAGGTGGACAGTCGCAGGTCGGCTGACCGTCCGAATCCCGGTGGCAAGTCCTGGCAAACCTGTTCGCAGACATAGCGACATAGTTAGCGTCTTCTTGAAACGCTTGATACCTTTTCCGATGACATTATACTCACTGATTGGATGGATTGGTGAGCGGGCAAGGGCAAACTTCACAAGGGATGTTCCTCGATGGGTCTCCGTAGTACCCTGGAGGACAGGGTACCTGCTCGTCCCGGTAGCATTGTCCTAGCCAAGGTCCTGTCTCTCGTCTTCGGTAGCCTGCCGCACACTGTTCGCAGGATAGACCCGTGTATCCTGGAAAACAAGGGATATTTATTTTTGTGAAAATTTAAAAACCACCCACGACTATTGTGCTTACCAGAAGGACACTGACACTCCTCCACATACGAGGCAGACCCTAGGCCAGTGTTCCTTGCGTCGGCAGTATCCATCACGATGTTCTTCAGCAGAACATCCAAGCTTGGAGAATTATCATACTGTACCCTGCGAAAAAACGTCACTTAAAAAAAAATAATAAACGAATTGACCATTTTCTACAACAATTACGCTTGAAGAAAATGCAAAAGAAAACTCAATTTTTCAAGGGACTAGAGCAGAAGACATCCGACATACTTGATCAAAATGTTGTCGACCCTGGCAAGAGTCATCATAATATCCTCCCTGGTAGCAAGCACCTCACCATGTCCGTCCCTCTTCAACCAATCTCCCTGGAAGAACCTAACGGACCTCTCATTGTCCCTGTATGGCGATGGGTGAACTCCTCTGTGCACCAGTTTATAGTCATTCCCGTTTAGTAGAATATCCGGCAAGGAGTTAGGCCTGCCAGTACCATTGTACCGGACAGTGTACTTCAAGTATCCGCCGTATGACTTCAGCTGACTGCCATGATAGTGCTCTGGCAGTGGGAAATAGGCAGTGTTCTCCTCGTACCTCTCCCCGGACTCCAGTTGATTCCCATACGATTGAGTTAGAACGTGGATACCGTCTCTGCCGATTGCTCTGACCTGGTTAGCCGGAAGAATGACGTCACTCGTAAACTGGTAGTTAGGCGACTGGCCAACTTGGACGATTCGATGACGGTCAAGTGGCGGAGGGATTTGGTAAGTGAAGAGGTTCGCGCTTCTGCACTCTTGCGCTACGCCGAAACAGAAACAGGAGATGCACTCGTCCACGCTTCTGGCATCGTCGTTGAACATTCCCTTGGGGCAAATATGATCCGGTTTCTCCACCATCACTATGGCGTCTGGCACCGCGAAAACGAAGCCTGCAGTGTTCAATCCCTCGCAGGAATAGGCACCCTGGTCCTCGGTTTGGATATTCGTACAGGTGAGAGTCCCGGTCCCATTTACAGAAATCATCGTGCATTTTGGTGGAATATGGCCCCAGTTCAGACGCCAGTTGATCTCAGGAGTGGGCACGCCTATGGCCGTGCACGTGATCACTAACGTATCGCCTACGTGCACGGTGATCATTGGCGGTGGTGGTTTGACTATGTACACGGGCGCTGAAAGGGAAAAGACGCTTATTTTTAGATATGCACGGTGTTTTGTCGCGACCATAATTTTGCGAGTTTTGCTAGCTGAATAAAAAAAAATCGTTTATTGACGTGCTGGGTGGTTTTCGAGAATATTAGGTTTCAAGGGTAACTTTGAGTTTGGAGACGTTTCGTGATTGACTGGTTCATTCTATCAGAAGCATTTAAAAATGTATGTTGAACACTATAGTACAGTGATGGGCATTTTTCACGCATCCGCGGAGCATCCCCCACCAACCACTCTTTCGTGCAGCGCGCACCTTCGCTGCGCAGCGGTGCCTGGTGCCAGTGGAGCCAGATGGCCACCAAACGGTGGCCAATTTCTCGGAAATACTCTCCTTCCTTTCCCCTTCCACTATCCTATTCGCCCGCGCATGCGCAACGTGTCACTCCCATTCGCCCCACTCAATCCCCGTCACGCTCTGGTCATCAAAGAGGGGGTACGTCATTTCACCGTGATTCCCCTCATCTGGCTCCACTGCCTGGTGCCTTCCAGTGCCTTCGTTTTCCCCCTCATACGCCCCTCCATAACCGACTAGGTTGGTGGGAGAAGCAGGCAAATCAGGGGCCCCTACCGTGCCCATCACTGCTATAGTATAATGAAGATTGACTGCTCACAGCATCCAATTTCGTCGGTGCCATCCATGCAGTCCTTTTCCAGGTCACAGTGGAAGCTTTTCGGTATACATTGGCCACTGGCACAGGCGAATTCGGTGTATCTACAGGGTGAGCCTGGACTGTTCGGTGCACAGTTCTCTTCGTCACTGCCATCTGCGCAATCCTTGTCGCCGTCGCATCGCCATACTTTGCTGACACATTGTGTGTTGTTGCAGCGGTACTCGTTGGGCTCGCAGCCATGGGGACCTAGCATAAACGATTTATTAAATAAACGAATACATACTGGAATAATCAAGAAACAATTCGCTATTTTTTTGTTAGTTTCGCAACATATTGTTTACTACTTACTGCATCGCATTTCGTCAGAGCCATCGGTGCAGTCCAGTCTGCCATTGCACACGTAAGATTTGGGAATGCATTCGCCATTGCTGCATGTAGCCTCATCGTACTGACACACGTGGGGCTTGCTGGTGATCGGTTGCTCCACTAAAATTCATTTAATTTATTGAATTTGCAATATAGAAAAATTGAACAATAATATATTGATTGTTTAATAGAAAGTTCGTTAAGAGCTCGCACATGATACCTACATTTTTCTACAGTGAGATAGACGGTGATCTGTTGACCAGGAGTTGATTGAGGATAGCCGACAGCTTCGCAGATGTAGGATCCACCGTGATCCATCTGGATGTTCGGGATCTCGAGACGCCCATTGATGTCTCTGCTCCCAGGAGGCAATGGGAGATTGTTCCCGCGGAACCAGCGGACACTGGCTCGCATCGGACCCTCGTCACGACATTGGAAGACCACTTCGCGACCTTATTGTCATCATTATGTTACAATCTTCTACTGAATTAATCGTGACACATGCGTCGATCGTGTTAACGTTCATATATATGTATTAATGTAATTAAGAGATCGTGATTGACAATCCGTTTTTTTGGGTCATTTACGTGAACGCTAATCATGTTATGTACGGGGTGTCCTTAATTGACTTGGGCGTATCAAATATCTTGTTCATTATTAATGACAGGAAAAATGTTATCAGTTGAAAGTTTGATTTAATTGATATGCGACCTTGAAATTGTTTTCTTATCATAAATAATGATGAAGGACGTTCACAATTAGTTTGGACAGTCTATATATGTATATTAAAAATGAACATAATATTTCTTTGATAGTATTGTTCATGTTCCTCAGCTTCCCCTGCTAGCAACAGAAAATTAAAATGTTACCCAGCATGTAATGGGCGTGGCATTAATCGACACCGGGGACCTAAACAAACTTTGTCAATGAAAAATGGACAGTGAGACATATGCTTTATGGACACCGATTAATTGAATATTAATTAGCCCCATGTTGCTATTATCCAGAATTACGTATCTCCCTTCGAATGTCTTACCTTGCTTCGCCGGGTCTGGCCAAGGCAAGAAAAATAACGAGAGAATCTTTATTAATAAACAGTTCAACTAATATGTACAGAAATGCTCGGACGAGCTAAATTCTTTTCTCACTGAATAATCCTGTAGTCTTAAAGAATTATATACTTACTTTCTTTGATCACTTGTTCGCTGGGGTACGTCTTCAGGTTCAGGTTCCCCGATTCCCTTGGGGGTTCTAAGAAAATAAAAAATTGTCAGTGAAATTTAAGGAAAATTGTTTTGCAATGTGATTGAATTATATTAATTCACTAACCGCAATTCTCTTCGTCGGATCTATCTCTGCACTCTGGAATCCCGTTGCAAATGGAGGATTGTGGGACACAGGACTTATCAGAGCGACACATGATGAAGCCAGCAGAGCAACGTCCTGGCATCGGGTCAGAGCCTGGACCACCTAAACGTCCAATTAAAAAATTATTTAACAAACACCGTTGGCACAGTTGGAACGAAAATGAAACTTTTATATGCAGGATATTTTTTTTGCTTGCGGTAATCACGAAAGAAATACTGATATTAAAATACTAGAAGCAATTAATCATTACCACAATCCTCTTCGTCAGATCCATCAGCACAATTGATATAACTATCGCACTTTTCTTCGGACTTGATGCAGTCTCCGTCCTTACACTGGAATTGATCCTTTCCACATCCTAAAATAACAACAAACATTGCAAAACGTGGCACGAACGTTAACACACCAATGAAATCAATAAATATATATTTATAATATCTGTCAAAAATATGAACGAGACATAAATGTATGTCGACCAGAGATGGAACCAAGATAGGGATCTATTGTTACCATAGAAACGGTCGTCTAAAGGTTCGTCAAAATGTATCTAGGACTAAGAGCATTTGGTAAAAACAAAAACAAATCAGTAAAATCCTCTGCGCAGAGAAACACAGTCTCGGATCGTCAACTGACTATCAACTTTCTCTGCACACTGGTTGAAAATATTGGAAACTATCATCTACCACACCTAGTATACAAGAGAATAATGAAAAACATGCTGACAATATTCAGTTGTCCTTTCTTTCTGATATCACTACTGTTTACTGGACTCATGCCACGGGCGAGGTATCGAACATCTACATACAGGGATCAGGCAGAGGATGCACTATTTATACATAGTGTCCCATTCAAATTTTAATGAAATGATTCACGAGACTGGTTCGTTGCTCCAAAAAAAAAGTTTCCAGCAGTGTTATTGATCTCAGTTGAATATCATCAATCGTTTTTTTGAGAATAAAGAACAATTGAAAAAATTCACCAAAACACACACTTTCGTTTAATAAAATCAAGTAAGTTCTGTTTGAAACAGTTTCTCAAACGACGAATACAGTTCTCGTGTAAGACTTCAAATGGGACACCCTGTAGAAGTGATCAGAGCGAGTAGTATTCAAGTACATCTACTCGAGCAACCTAAACACTTGCTAATGGCTGCTGCTAATACTGACTGAAAGAAAACGTGGGCCCCTGAGAGTCTGTGACCCCCAAAAATTTTCAAAAACACAGTCACCAAAAAAAAGCAATCAATATATTCCTTTACACTCTATCGATTCTCTGGCTCCATGAAAAATTCCCATAGCCGAAACCAGTGTTCCCTAATTTAACAAATACTGGACAAAATATAAAAATTATAAAATTTTATTTCAATGCAATAGATTGCCATAAACTGTGACAGCTCCAAGTGCGAATGATTAAGATATTGTGGTATTGATAAATTTTCCGGGTAAAATTAGGGGAAGGGGGGGGGGGGTGCTGGTGGGATTAGGGGGCCACCAGGTCTCGGGGGTCCACCGGTGATCTAACCGAAGCAATACTGTTCGTCGGTAAAGTCGCGGCAATCGTAGTAATGGTCGCAGTGCTGGTTTTCAGGGATGCAAGTGCCATCAGCACAAACAAAATCATCCGGCGCACAACTCCTTCGTGTGCTTAGGTTAGCCGGCGGCGGCTGATAGTCCTGTTTCTGACCCTTGCCAGCCTGGTTCTCGTAGGTCAGGCTGTCCGGATGCCCCCCCGAGGAGGTTCTATCCGCATTTCTACCTAGAAGTAACCGAATGCCTAAGCCTAAGCCACCTTTCCCGCCTTATGGTTGCGCTTGTCTAACATTTGTTCGATTCTCTTATGGCTCCTCGCCTCTATTATCCAGCTATTTAGGTCTCTGGGCAAACAACCTGATCGCACGAGGGCCACGGACCCTTCAAAGACCCCCTTCGACCCTTCTCTTCCCCTTTAGAAGCCTTCTCTCGCCTAGAACTTTGATCTAGAAATTTTGCTGATCGAGCAGTGTGCTACTTGGATCTTCATAGTTGCTCCTATTGAATGCAATTCGTTGTAATTGATTTTGTCAGACACGCTTCAGTGTCTGATCGATTCGAAGCAGATTTAACCCTTAGCACTCGAGTGGCGACTCAGAGTCGCCGCAAGAATTGCTGTGCTATTATTCAAAATATTGTTTACATTATTACATAAGTTGGTAGCTAATCAATTACTGAACATTTAAGTATTGTATGAGGTGTTATATCAATTTCATATCCGTAAGATAAAAAAAAAATCATATAGAATGGAATTATTCTAGGTCGGAAGAAATGTTTAATTTCCGAGTTAAAATAGCTCCGAGTGCAAAGGGTTAAAGCCGAGTCTCTACTATGTAGTTACCGTTAGATCGGTACAGCATTTTTTTTTAAAAAGATAGGACACTCTAAGTTTATTTTTTGTTCGAATATAAAAATGTACATATATGTATACATTTTCCTGAGACTCTAGATCATGCATTACAGTCTTAAAAATAAAAATGTTACTTTCACCATTTGCTTACTGAATATTTTATTCGTGTGCAACTCCGGGGAAAACATTCATTTTTGAACGCGCGTCCTATCACTTTGTCCCATCGATATTTTTGTAAAAATAGATTTGCACCGAATGAAAGATTTGAACGTTTATGTATTGAATTACGAGGACGGGGTCGGTTCGAGAACCTATACTTGAGGTTACAGTTCAAGGTCCTATCTTTTTGTCCCTGGCTTTCGAGAGAATTCGTAACGGTCTCTGCGACTGTGGTAGCTGTTTTTTTTTTTTTTTGGCAGTAAGATCTTTCGGCAGCGTTAACAATGGTGCAGTCAGTGCGACACGGTTCGTTGCCTCTAGCAGGTGTGCACGCTTGTGTCACAGCCAAACATTGTGTACGCACCTGGTGCTCAGTGTGATCTAATGGATCGAAGGTGCAAGATCGAGAGTGAAGTGTATTTACAAAGAGCAGAGGGAGATGTCCCCCTGCTGTCCTCGGCGAACGCTCAGAATCCAATGACACCTTGTGTGGACTGTCAAACGCGTGGCAATACAATCAACCTGTTGGGAACTGGTTTTCTCACACTTTCAACTTTAAGAATTTTTTCTGCTTGAACCGTGAATGCTATTTAAATAATTCTTGCGTAGAATGATTCTTTAGACTCTCCCGGGTACAGTGCTATATTTTTTTATAACGTTCGGAACATTGACATGTTTTTAAACAATTTTTAGAGAGAGCAAGACACGTGTTGAAGGCAGTTCTGGGTCATTTTTCTCTATCTTTTTAAAAAATTTTTAAAAACGTTTAAACGTTCAGAATGTTATAAAAAAATATACTATTGTATTCAGAAGAGCCTAAAGAATCATTCTACGGAGGAGTTGTCCCTGTAACTTTCACGGTTGCACCAGGAAAAATTCTCAAAGTCTGTCTAAAGTAGACAGAACCCTTAAATTCGAAAGTACAAATCTATTTATAATAATTAAACCCGTTTAAATAATTAGACAAGTATTGACAGTACACCTGGGGGTTAAAGGCAACTTTAACTTCATTTCAGAGAAAGCATTGTCAAAATCTCTCTGAACAATAGCAAGGTATCATTGGAAAATAATAAGATATGCTCCCCAGTCGTCCAATGTCAACAACAATCGATTTGACTTTCCAACCAAGTCTCCAAGGTTACTTCTTCATGGTTTAAAAAAATACTGAGTGCTCGAACATTGTACAACTGGGTAGCACATCTTGTCAGTGAGTCCTCCGGCAGTGCTGCCAACTGTAGGCCGGACTACGTTCTTCTACATGGCGTCTAGGTGCGATTTTGTCATCCTGACACCTAGCCACGTAGATTCGCTCACCTCGAGGACAATTGAACTCGTCATCACCGTCAGGACAGTCCGCTCTATGGTCACAGACAGCGTAGTGAGGTATACAGCTGCCACCTCGACAGGAGAATTCATCTGGCCGACATCTTGTTTGGACTGGGTCCTTCCCACTTCCTCCGGTCTCCGCTGCAATTTCCATTATTTATAAAAAAAATATTAAAATCTCTGAATCATAAGTCTATTGGCGTGGTTGTACCTGTAGTCTGTCACAAAAGCGCACACAGTGCTAAATATCAAATATTTCAACCAGAAATGCAAAATTTCACATATTCTGTTAACTGGACAAACGAAAAATTCTTCGAGCAGAAATGATCTCCTATCTTCAATAATTTTAATAACATTCTCGAATTCTTTCAATTTTTCTACTGTTTTAAATGTCACTTTCAGATGGTCTAATAAATTTTCTAATTTCAAATATACACATTTTTGACATTTCATTCAATGTTGAATAACTCGGATAGAAAACCTTCAAGAGCTCATTTTAAAGTTGAGGTTCCGAGCTTCGAATGTAAGTTGGTTTCATTAATTAAAGAAATTTTTTAACATCTCAGTGATCCCTTAATTTGAGAAAAGCACAACACATGCGAACTTTCGTGACCAAAAGCACTGTTTCCAAGAAATCATACTGGAGACAGCCCCGGCCATATTCAAGATGACTTGAACAGCCAAGAGCGATCTCCAGTACAACTCTAAGTCCGAAACAAAGCAAACAGGAGGATCACGATCGAGGGATCGCTCCGAGCGTAATCTTACGGCATTCGCGTTCGTCGCTGCCGTCGAGGCAGTCTCGGTTGTTGTCGCAGAAGAACTCCTTGTTGATGCAGATGCCGTTGTCGCACTGTTTCTGGCCGTCCGGACACTCTGTAAAATCATTGTCAAAGATCAGCGATCGGCAACGGAGTGTTGACAACCGAGACAGAGAGAGAAAGAGAGAAAGAGAGAGAGATCCCATAGACAATAGAGAAAAAGAGAAGGCAGTGCGCACCGCTGTCAAATCGACGAAAGGGGGGATGTGTGGTGGATTTATTTTGATTTTTTTTTTTTTGAAAAAGCGATTTTATTCACCGAGCTGAAGGAGCGACTGGTTCAAGGGAACAAGTGGCTGCGATAATTAAGCGATCGATAGACTGTCCCGCAAGGGACCGGAGGGGTGGAGGATAAGCTCGTCAAACAAACAGGGTGCACACTGCCGGATGTCATGCGACGTTTCGTAAAAGAGACGCGGAGCACGGCCTCGTGTTCACGGAAATTAGTCGAAGAGTAAAACTGGAATACCGATTTCCCGACAGAAATAATTCTCCTAGTCGAGCAAGAATGGTCTACCATGCCATCCTGTCAGCGAATAAGATAAGTATCCTTTTTCACTATTCCTGAACCCCCAATTGTCTTTATCGAATTGACTGTACAGGTGAGAATTGGCGGAAAGTCGCGAGAGATTCTCAAGTGAGATCTCGCGCGACCGTAACCGAGCGTTTTACGGGTTCTCGGTTAGTTATCAATTAACGGAGCGGCCGGAGACGAATTTTACGGACAAGTATCGATCCCGTGGACTACAGTGAACGGTTCGCGGCAGTGTTATAAAGTGGCAGAGAACGTTTTCTGTTGTCAGTAATGGCGAAAACATCGCGGTGGTCGGTTCTCTGCGGAGGGCGTAGCAATTCGTTATTATTATCAGGCGGGCCGTGTCATTCGGCCTGTTAATCGACTCGATAATCAGCATTAAACGCCGAAGGGGTCGCGCGGCCCCTGTACCCTATTGCCGGGATCGGATCGGTATTCCAATTTGAAGAAGGACGCCGCTATCGGAAGAGTAGCAAGTTGCGAAAATTTCTACTGTGTGCAGCCACGATAACTCCGTGAACTACGTCCTCCCTGGGGAGGCGGGCGGGGTGTATAAATGTACTTTCCCAAAAGCTACGAACGTTCAGACGGTATCAGACAGATAGATCTAGGCAGAAGGAGACGCCTCGTAAATCTAAGACTATGTATCATATATCGTAAGACAAAGAGAGAGGAAAGAAAAACAAA